>JARLTB010000244.1:1742500-3112500 GCA_030141615.1 Unio pictorum
ACCTGTATCAATGTTGATGAGGACAATTCAAACGGTTTCAATCGAATTATTTAGATGGAAATCATCCGACCATAATGATTTTCCTTCGTGCGTGAAACACTAGCTCAAAATGAAGTTGCAAATCTGTAAATGAGTGTTTGTAAACGAATCCATTTATTGGCCATAAACATCTATATCAGAACCTCACAACACAAGTGTTCATAATTAATAGAAATGTTCGTAGGCTCACAACACATACTGTTGAAGATTTCATAACCAATATAAATGGGCATAAGCTCAGAACACATACTGTTGAAGTGTTCGTAACCGATATAATATTCGTAAGCCCACAATACATACTGTTGAAGATTTCATAACCAATAGAAACGTTTGTATGCTCACACCACATACTGCTGAAGTGTTCATAACCAATGTTCGTGTGCTCACAACACATACTGCTGAAAAATCCTTAACCAATATAAATGGTCATAAGCTCACAACACATACTGCTGAAGTGTTCATAACCAATACAACTGTTTGTAAGTTCACAACACATACTGCTGAAGTGTTCGTAACCAATACAACTGTTTGTAAGTTCACAACACATACTGTTGAAAAGTTCATAACCAATACAACTGTTTGTAAGCTCACAACACATACTGCTAAAGTGTTCATAACCAATAGAAATCTTTGTAAGCTCACAACACATACTGTTGAAAAGTTCATAACCAATAGAAATGTTTGTAAGCTCACAATACATACTGCTGAAGTGTTCATAACCAATAGATATGTTTGTAAGATGATCAGTGTATGAATTACAGGATAAATTCGGGTATGTTCTCGCATTAGTCCAACTCGACAAAAATTCCTTTTTATCAAAAGTCAAAGACAGCGAATGAACGAAAATATAAAAAGTAAAGCGTCTAGTAAATTCCATACTCGTTTAAATAGAAAGAAAGTAGAAAACAAATACTCCATGATCAGAAGTCTAATTTTAAAGCATAAATAATTATAATGGATTAATTAATATAATTATAATGGATTAATTCATATAATTATAATGGATTAATTAATATAATTATAATGGATGGATTTATGGAAGCTAAAGTTTCTAACAAAGTACTATGTGTCTCAAAAATGACACTCAATATTCTGTCCATACGTACTTCTTCTGATTGTGCGATTATTTAATGTTTGAGTCAGGATCAGGAACTTGGAAGACCACACCATTTACGTAATCGAAATAACATCTCTGAAACTATTGACAGCCGCACTATGACAGTCTGTGATTTCGGCTCATCCCCACTTCCACAGATACAAACGTTAAAAGGTTTTCTTTTCTTTTTGGTTTCATAGAGGTACATCCACTCACTTATCGTCACTTTTTTCATATTTAGCGAGCTAGTGTTTCCCAATTTCTGTCAAATGTCAACAACTGAGGTATTAATGATACACAACATTTTATGAGTTTCAATCGATCGTTCTCAACATTAAAACTACCAGACGACTTTAAGCCCGTCATAACAGAAATATCGTCCATTTCATATTATATCTTCGTCAGTTGACTTCATCCCTCTGCGAAAGAGTCCGTTTCAATCACAGACCATACCATTCCAGAAACATATGTTATCTTCTATTAATTCGAGACTAGTTACAAAATAATACAAGTATTGATCAAGTTTAGAATATGAACGAAAAGTACATCCGTAGACTTTATCAAAGTTGGCGTTGATATCAGTCAAAGAGAACCAGAACAGCACACGAATTGTACAGCATGAAGAAAGTTCGTTTCTTATCCTCTAACAATCCTTATGTTACTATCATTCGTCAATATTATGTCACTTACAAGTATCAGGCGTACAGCGTATGCAGCTGCAATGCAGTTCACAAAAAGTTATATCATCTATCAATTAATATTACATGCAGCTGTAACACTCTTCTAAATCTTCTATTGTATCGCAAATCTACAATTTGAATTTCTATGTCCCAAACAAGCATAGCAATTCTTTCTGTCTCGTAACGAAGACTGTTGCAAATATTCCAATAAGTAAAATTTATAAACTTTCCGATTATATTTTCATCGTTCGTTTTGTCCAATGGAATTATCACACACGTGCACCAATTACTTGTGAAATATAAATATTAACAATCTACTGTCATTGCATTTTGTTTTGCCGCTCGACATACATGACACGTTCGAATGCAATATCTTCGACAGACTTGACACATTCGATCGCAATGTCTTGCCATTCGACATTCGACAAACATGACAAGTTTAAATGCAATATATGGCCAATCGACAGACATGTTAAGATAGAAACGCAATGTCTTACCATTCGACTTAAATGACAAGTTTAAACGCAATGTCTTACCATTCGACAGGTATCAAAAGTTTGAAAGCACCTCATTATCATCTGAAAGCCATTACAAATTCAGAATCTATGCTTTTGCGTTTAATAGTTACATCATGTGCATCAGTTACAGTTAGTGTTCTGAGTAAATTCCAGAATGTTGATTGCTATTGTTCTAATGCATATACATGTTTTATAAATAAATATTTGTAATAATTTCTTTTCTTTTGTTTTGGCAATTACATATTTGCTAGTGATTTCTTTATTTTATACATTCATCAAGTTATTTTAGGAAACTAAAATTCTTAGAGACCATGCTATTATTATTTAAATGTTTCCCCAAGATGAACGTAAGTATATTACCTTTGGTTTTTCTTGTTAAATTTTGAAAAGCACTATGTTCATTACCATTTAATTGCTTCATTAAGAAGAAAACTGTATGGTCTTCACCAGTGTATGGGCTTTCACTAGCATTAACTATACTATCTCTAAAATTACCAGATGAGCAGCTGTGATAATCAAAAGTGTTGAAAGGCATGGTATTTATCATCATGCGATGTTAACATCTTTGTCTGCAGTCTCATTTAAATGTTGTCATTATTGGAGTGGAGGACGAGTTCAGGCAATATCCAAACACGTCAATCTGTAAACTTAGTTCCTGTTACAGCCAAACACACCCATTTATTTCCGAATAATTTAAATAACCTAATTGATCTTTTAATTAAGCCAGTCATTAAACCTGCAACATTCCAGTGCACTATGTGACGCTATGTTTGGCGAATTAGAACCAGTCAGCATTTCCCTGAACTTTTATTTGCAAAAGGCTCTATATAATGACATATTTGTCATCAAATGCACTTCACAATGAGGCAAGAAACCTCTTCTATACAACATCATTATTAATATTAAACCAGTCAGGTTAATATAGAGTTGGATACGAATTATATCAGTCAATTTAAGATGAGAGTCGATAATTAGCTGTTTCAAAACCTTTTTGTATTTATCTTCGGTATTAAAATGTTCCCCTGATTGAAGTAGAACACCAAATCCCAGATCTATTTCGCATCCATACCAATCCTGCATTCACCTGCTCATTTGTAATACACATGTAAATCGTATGTCGGGGAAAAAGTAACGAAATGTTTTGTCTCGTAAAACGCGGTATTGACAGAAAGACTGAAGCACGGGCATGATAGGAAACGATTCTTGTTTCAAATGTAAGATTATGAAAATACAAAAAATAAAACACGTTAAAGCAGCATCATAGTTTAATATCCCTTTACTACAAATACCGTCAAATGTAAACATAATTCAATGGTACTATTCACAATATTCTTCATGATACTTCTAACTATAGTTGTTTATCCCGCCTCTAACTGAAACAAGATATTATCTTAAACATATTTATGTAGACATTACACTGCAATGCTTCTTTTTCTTTTCAGTGTACTGGTGGTAACTGAATAATTTACCTATCGGATGGTTTCTTTTTCCTTTCAGTGTACTGGTGGTGATTGAATAATTTACCTATCGGTTGGTTTCTTTTTCTTTTCGGTGTACTGGTGGTAATTGAATAATTTACCTATCGGTTAATACAACATGTTTACTCTACATGGGTCTCATGCTGGTGTATGGCAACACGTTACAAAGAATGTCAATAAATTTGAAGGATTGCGGTGGATAGCATCTATTACTTGGTATTTGCTTTTATCAGCTAGCATGACTTTTAAACAAGATTATCAAGGTAGTGCCATGTTGCGCCGTAACGTATTATTCCTGATTCTTGGATTCAAATCAGCAATAAATTAAAGTCTGTGATTTTTATGGTTATCAGACGCGTTTTAACGTTAATTACGTGTTATTGATCATATTTTCAGAAAACATAAATTGAACACTGACAGCAGCTGACATTTTCAGTCTACGTTTTGTGAAGTATTAATAAATACTGTAATAATTTGAACAGTTTTTGTGAAGTATTAATAAATACTGTAATAATTTGAACAGTTTTTGTGAAGTATTAATAAATACTGTAATAATTTGAACAGTTTTTGTGAAGTATTAATAAATACTGTAATAATTTGAACAGTTTTTGATGCAATTCTATCACTCATATATTGCTTAAATTTGGGAGGAAATTTGAATCACTAAACTGCACATTAATAGTCTATATTCTGTATATTTTTGGAATCGTCTGCACCAGACAAAAGTAAACAGATATGTAACTACATTTATCATTTCCTTGCATCCTGTGGCTGTGTATTATATTCAATGTTAACATGGCATAATCATATATTACACTCCATTAATAAATAATTAATTAAGGAAAATGAACACGTGTATTAAAGCGGGCATCAATATTCAAAGACAAGACAGATAGCTTACTTATCAATGAGGCAGTGTTACTATTGGTTATTTTCAGATTGTATCTATTATGTTTGTGACATATGGCAAAGTATGTAAAATAAATATTCACATATGGCTTTATTACATTTAAACTGGCATTATGTTCTGCTTGAAGAACTGAAAAGTCACATCAATTTATTTTCACTATTTAGTAGATTTGAAGAATTATATTATCGAGTAAATTAATCATTTCAGTTAAAGATATTATTTGTACAGTGACTTAGACATTGGAATAAAATATATTCTTTGTACAGTGACCTAGACATTGGAGTAAAATATATTCTTTGCACAGTGACTTAGACATTGGAATAAAATATATCCTTTTTACAGTGAATTAGACATTGGAATAAAATATAGTCTTTGTACAGTGACTTGGACATTTGTATAAAATATATTTTTTGTTCAGTGACTTAGACATTGGAATAAAATATATTCTTTGTACAGTGACCTAGACATTGGAGTAAAATATATTCTTTGCACAGTGACTTAGACATTGGAATAAAATATATCCTTTTTACAGTGAATTAGACATTGGAATAAAATATAGTCTTTGTACAGTGACTTGGACATTTGTATAAAATATATTTTTTGTTCAGTGACTTAGACATTGGAATAAAATATATTCTTTGTACAGTGACCTAGACATTGGAATAAAATATATTCTTTGCACAGTGACTTAGACATTGGAATAAAGTATATCCTTTTTACAGTGAATTAGACATGGGAATAAAATATAGTCTTTGTACAGTGACCTAGACATTGGAATAAAATATATTCTTTGCACAGTGACTTAGACATTGGAATAAAATATATCCTTTTAACGGTGAATTAGACATTGGAATAAAATACAGTCTTTGTACAGTGACTTAAACATTTGTATAAAATATATTCTTTTGCTCAGTGACTTAGGCACTTCAGTTCAATATGGGTTTGAGTCTCGACCAATGCGTGCCATGTGTAAACGTATGCCATTAGCTTCCTGTGGGTCTCTGATCTTCTGGGGTTTTCTCTGGTTCTTCTTCAACCAGCTAAACTTGCCGCTATGTATAGCATATCACGTGCTGAAAAATAGATTTGAACTGCAGACATGAACAGCATATTTGTGCACATATACTCTATGTCTTATGGCATACAACCTTACCGTGATATGGTCTTAATGGTCACATTCTTTTAGAAAAAGAAAGTTATCAGAACGTATATTTATTTCATAGGCACTACCGCGACGGTGGATTTGTATACCTTCTTACCATGACAGTCTGTAAACACATTCATCGGTACCTCCGTCACACACTGAGTCATGTGAGTTTCACTGCACATGTAGTGGGTGTCTCTTGTTCATATAATACATGTAACATACTTGCTTTTATCAAATCATAAAAATAACATTTCCAGAGTATAGACTCGTATTAGTTATTTGTCCACATCGTTCTCTCTACTCACAAGCATTGCTATTATTCTCTCCACTAAGACTTGTTATTATTGAGGTGGCCACAATGCAATGTTTACTCCTCTCAAACATGAATTCATTTTCTATTCTATACTAATACTTTGGTAACGTTCTCGATGGGGAATATACGTATAGAATAGGATACCCAATACTTTGGGAAAGTTCTGACATTTTTAAGAAGTAAGGTCAACCTGAGATGTCTGCTTCCGAATGTTTTATAATCATTGGAATAAACCTATATACTTACATTTACCTGTAATAATTATTATCTCTGGGTTGTGCTCTCATTAATCGACAATTCCGAAAATGTACACTTGATATCTCCTAATTGCTCAGCTATATTTCTTGGTTCTGTATAATATACGCGGTGTCAGATCAATTTTGCATTAAAGACGGTTGCAATAATATTATTTCCAATATGGCTTAGAAAAGGAAAAACACATTGATTTGTTATGATTTATTACGATTATAATCATAAATTACTGACAGCTGTTATTAACACTGATTCAACACATCGTTTCTAGACATAGTTTATTGCTTGAAAATAGCAGTATTTAGCTCATTTACAAGTATTAATGAAATCCTTGGATTTAAAGTTGAGTACAAGCCAACGGCATAAATAAGAATAAATCGTTTGTGTTGACTAATGATGACAAAATTGACACGTCTGTCTCATTCGCTGAAAACAAAATATTTCTTTTTCAGGTTTTGTATACAATGTAAATTTGATGTTTGTGTTCAAATGGGTACATGTTTACAAGGAAATTGGTTTTTAAATTATTTATCAATACGGGTATCTTGCAAGTGTTATTTAACACATTGGATTAAAGGTTAGCATTATATATTAAGATTCATACAATGTTAGCAGTATGTTTTAAGATTCATACAATGTTTGCATTATGTATTAAGATTCATACAATGTTAGCATTATGTATTAAGATTCATACAATGTTTGCATTATGTATTAAGATTCGTACAATGTTAGCATTATGTATTAAGATTCATACAATGTTAGCATTATGTATTAAGATTCATACAATGTTAGCATTATGTATTAAGATTCATAAAATGTTAGCATTATGTATTAAGATTCGTACAATGTTAGCATTATGTATTAAGATTCATACAATGTTTGCATTATGTATTAAGATTCGTACAATGTTAGCATTATGTATTAAGATTCATACAATGTTAGCATTATGTATTAAGATTCGTACAATGTTAGCATTATGTATTAAGATTCATACAATGTTAGCATTATGTATTAAGATTCATACAATGTTAGCATTATGTATTAAGATTCATACAATGTTAGCATTATGTATTAAGATTCGTACAATGTTAGCATTATGTATTAAGATTCATACAATGTTAGCATTATGTATTAAGATTCATACAATGTTAGCATTATGTATTAAGATTCATACAATGTTAGCATTAGGTATTAAGATTCATACAACGTAAGTGTTATGCATGTATATCTAAACTAGATACGAAGCGAATGGTGTGTATGTATCAAAGTGTGTACATTGTAAGACCCATATGCATGTATTAAAACAAGTAACATAATATTAACAAAATTGATACAATGTATGTGTTTTAGATGTGTCAAAATATGTACAATGTACGTAATATGTACTTATCAAAATAAGTACAATTTTAGTTGAACAATTTATCTATTCGGGTACAATATAAACGTTATGTATGACAATGTGTACAGTTTAAGCATTATGCATGTATCTATATGGGTACAAGCGTCGTCAAAATTTCAAATTCTCTCGGTATCAAATGCGTACTATGTAAGTGTTATTTTAAAAACATGATTTTATTCAAAATTTTTACGATACTTTGGTGGTTAGAAAATTTCCAGTTGACTCTATTGTACAGGAAATGTATGTGATATTGTAAATTTTACTAACTTCCAATTGAATATTTTGTACAGGAAATGCGTGTGCTATTACATGTTTCACAAAAGTCCAGTTGACTAGATCGTACACTCAATGTGTGTTCTATTGCACGTTTTACAAAAAGGTTTCCTCTGCGTTTAATGCAATCCATAAAGTACTTTAGTAGAAAGATTATGGTCGGATGAGTTAGAATAAATAAATGAAACCGCATATCACAAAGCTTCTAACGCAACCTGTTTAAATTTATTTTCAGTTGTTTATATTGTTTTCCTTTCACTTCGCTCATGCTGAGTTATAGATTTAGGCTAATCAAGCTCAGTTATAGTTTTTGGCTAATCATGCTGAGTTATAGATTTTGGCTAATCATGCTCTGTTATAGTTTTTGACTAATCATGCTGAGTTATAGATTTTGGCTAATCATGCTCAGTTATAGTTTTTGGATAACAGTAAGAATGAACGTGAAGTTCATAATACTCCGATCGAAATTACGGACAATATATAAACATGACAAATGGATAAAAAAAGTAACTTATTTTACACTAGTATCAATTTATCGTTTGTTTTTTTTTTTTTCACTTCTATTAAGAACCATTTGCCAATTATGTCTCAAAACATTCACTTTCACTTTCTTTCTCAAAAAGCCGATGTTGATTTCATGTGGGTCTTACATAGCATTCGTTTCTGTCGCATGTAAAACCACTTATAACAACATTTTATTAGTCTGATTATACGTAGTGTTCTTGTAGAGTAAGGATACACAACCAATAGACATTTACTGTGAATATCAATCAGTTTACTATAGATCTGAATGGCTTTTGTGCCTTAGGTCTGTTCGAGTGAGAAAAAGTCCCCATTGTGAATACCTTCATGCAATAATTTGGACTTAATAATAGGAGCACTGTCACGAACTGACTAGAGTTTATGGCATATTTCGACTTAATAATAGGAACACTGTCACGAATTGACTAGAGCTTATGGCATATTTAGACTTAATAATAGGAACACTGTCACGAATTGACTAGAGTTTATGGAATATTTCGACTTAATAATAGGAACACTGTCACGAATTGACAAGCGTTTATGGCATGTTTGGACTTAATAATAGGAACACCGTCATAAATTGACTAGAGTTTATGGCATATTTGGACTTCAAAATAGAAGAGCTGCCACGAATATTCTAGAGTTTATGGTATATTTTGACTTCATAGTAGGAACACTGCCACGAATGGACTAGAATCAATGACGTGCTTTAGTGATCCATTTATTTTGCATACACGAACTGCAAACTAACAGTGCCGATGGTGATAATTTTGTCTGTTTTGTACAGTTAATTCAATAACATTGGCCGATAAATTACAGCATCTTCCTTGAATTCATTTACCAGCTGCACTCATAAAAACGTGCACACAATGCTTCCAATTTGGTACTTCAAAACATGATGCAAGACCAGTAATGTCGAGTTTGAACATGATTCACGACCAGTCATGTCGAGTTTGATCATTATTCACGACCATTCATGTCGAGTTTTATCATTATTCACGACCAGTCATGTCGAGTTTTATCATTATTCACGACCATTCATGTCGAGTTTTATCATTATTCACGACCAGTCATGTCGAGTTTTATCATTATTCAAGACCAGTCTTGTTGAGTTTGATCATGATTCAAGACCAGCAATATCAAGTCTGATAATGATTAAAGACTAGTAGAGTCTGATCTTGATTCAAGATCAGTAATGGCGAGTCTGATCATGATTCAAGACCAGTAATTTCGAGTTTGATCATGATTCAAAACCAGTCAGGTAGAGTCTAATCATGATTCCTGAGCTAATTATAGTCACGAATTAAGTAACAGAAACAAGCAAAATTAACAATTTTTGTCACACGTGTCAAACAATTTAATTGTATAAGTTATCCATGAAAATGTGATAGTAGCTAACAGTGTTCAGAAGTGAATCCCAAAATATCTTGAAAATGGTATATCAATGTCGAATAAAATTAACAGTTCAGAATAAATTGCAAACCCAAAATGTACTGGTAGTCAAAATGACGTTGCCAAGAATAATCTTCGAATAATTAATAACAGTTCCAGGGAAATATTATAGTCTAAAAGAATGTATGTGGTTCTGACTGAGATGTTGACCTCTTCAGTATTAATTTATTGTTACACTCTAGATAATTGTGGATGGCACAATTTTCATTGAATGTTGATCGTCATTATATTATTATCTATTAGATTCAATACTATTTTTTTCTTCAATTAATCATGCGTTCTTTTTTCAGTGCAAGTTTAATGCAGGATATATCTTAGTAATTTTTCAATTCATTATATGCCAGTATAAAACACGTCTTGATCTATTCAACCCTGGCAACTGCTAGACAAGTCTGTTACGACAAAAATATAAAAAACGTCTGGAATGTTTAACATTTGACCAAACAAAGATTAACTTATTCATCACTATCCTAAACGCCTGAACAGCTATTGCATTCTAAGTTTAATCTTTTGTTTTTCAATATGCAAAATTTGAATGTTTTACAGAAATAATACTAATAAAAACATGCGTCTGAATCATGTGATCTACGAAAAAAGGATATGCTCCATTATTGTATAACCTATTCATAACAATTATCAGAATCTCTCCTAAAGCCACAAAATAGTTGCCACAAGTACGTTGCTCAGTACAATGAACATGTCGTCTGAATTTCTGTAATTCTGTTGAGTCTACATCCAATGTAAGGTCTCTTACGTTTTCTAAAGCCCAAGACACCATTATTAAAATTACGATACAAAATAGCATGTCTTAGCCCCACACCTTCATTGTTAACCCGTATTGATAAATCATTTAAAAACATACATACCACTTTCCTTGCAAATACATAAAAGTGCATCCGTCTTAACACAACCCTAAACTTACATTTTAATAGCAGACACTATACAAATCTACAATTCCTAAACCCAAAAATCATTGTTATAATAGACACATGCAATGCTCGATTGCAATTATTTTTTTTATATTTAATTTACCTTTCTAAATTTAAAATCAACAATTGGATCAAACCGTTATCTGACCAATGTACTTACTTATTTCAGCAAAATCTGTTTAATCACATTCTTGGATTGTTAGCTAGGAAAGCTATTAATGCTCGGTAATACGTTGATTCTTGCACCTTTCTTATAATATAGGTCCTATTATTTTAACAATGACATCGTCGGGTACTTAGCAGAGAATATCTAGTATTCTTTCTGTGATCTGACTGTAGTGCTATTTCATACATTAAAGATGACCAATGACCTTGACATATTCCCATTTGTATAACTAAGATGACTTCTTACACAACTGGTGATTTCAGAAATCTCATTTGTATTTCAATTAAAATACTAATCATTTGGTGATAAATTTGCAATATGGCGAACTTCAAGGGAGTCTCAGCATCTGCAACTAAGTCTGACGTGACGTGCATTTCGCACGACGGCATGCACGTATGCATCTTAGCGGATTCATTTCTTGACAAAGGTTGACAGAAGCTTCCTCCCTCATCAGGTATGGCTTGGATGCTTCAGTCTTAAGATTGTTTTCTTTGTGACAGTTGTACATCTTATTGATTCCCTAATATTCCGTTAAACCCTAAAACAACAACAACACCAGTTTGTCATTCTGATGCACAAGTACAGTCGTGTAACTAACCACTCCGGTGGCCTAGTAGTTAGAGCATCCGTCGCGGGAGCCGGATGTCGTGGTTTCTATCCCTAGCCAAGTCATACCTGAAGACTTACACAAATGGTACTAACAGCTGCCTTGCTTGACGCTCAGCATTTTGAGGTTAGTGTTAGGACTGGTCGGTCTGGTGTCAGGATAATGTGACTGCGTGGGACATCAAGCCACAGGTACATGTATGCGGCATGATGCCCCAGCGCTAGACATCACTATAAACTGCCTGACTGCAGACATCGCAGCGATATGACTGAAACATTGTTTAAGCTACATTAAAAATCCTAATCAAACAAACAAACAAACAGTCGTGTAACGATATCCGCGTTATAGTTTATCACGCAGAAACACACGTCAGATTATGTTAACGATATTCACGCTATATTTTGTCAATATACGAGTTCATGCCATGGCATCATTCATCTTGTTTAGGAAACCTAAAAGCCAAAAAAAACAATTGAGATTATATTTCGAATTTAATTATTAAATATGTAGAGATGCAGCAGCAGAGAGGGTTAACCGACCAAATCGAAACGTCACCCTTTTTTGATTACCAAATCGACTAATGGTGATTAGAATAGAAGTCAGTTCAATGACTACACCTAGCGTGACCCAAACCAATGTTGTAGTCGACCCCTCTCTGCTGCTCTCTCCATGTGTTAAATTGTCAATCTGATAATAAATAAAACAGTTCTTGTACATAGATCAAACAAAATGAATAATTCAGACAAACGATCAATCTGAGATTTTTTTTTAACTTTGAGTAATATTCTTCCTCGGTTGGAGGGTTTTCTTTTCTAGGTATCAATCTGTTGCTACAAATTAGCCAAATATTTTTGATCAATACCTACACGATATCTTGTCCTGGGATCATGTAGATTTATTATCCCCGCTACACCAGGTCCTATGAATATTTCCTAGCGTGTGTGTATCAATTCCATTAAATACAGCTAAAATATTACAATTATCTCTGATTACTTTCGGAATTTGTGTATACCGCTGAGTTACGTATATAACATCAGTATTTTTATGCCTTCCTCGAGAAAATATTCTTGCCGGATTTGATTGTTTATCTAGCATTACGTCATCATACACAACTAAATTATTAACGAATCCATTGAGATCGACATATGGTGCTTCATCAATATAGGTTATAAAATCAATAATATCATCACCGTTCAGCAATCGTGCGTTTTCATTAAATTCATTAAGTACTTCGTAGCATCCCTGATCATCTACAGATGATGCAACTAAATATAATTTATTCCATTTCAACCATCTCATTACCATATTAAGTAATAGTTGTGTTTTACCGCATCCAAACGGGCCTATTAATATCATTCTGATAGAATTTGGTAACGCTGGATGATGTTTTATCTGTTCTCGTGTCGCTGAAAAATCAGTGTAACAGAATTGTTACCGAGTGGTTGGTGGATTAAATGAACAACACAAACACAATATGTGAAAGATGATGTAAATTTATGAAATAAATTATTAATGAAAAATAAGGATATATCAACACAATAACTCATGCGTTCAACCCACAATCATACTTCACAACCATTCACAATTTAAAAATAAATTAAATATTAATACAAAATAAACATATGTTTCATATAAAATGGAACCTTTACAAAAGTTATATTATCGCACAACAAATACAAACATCAATTTACATTATCGCACGTATGGGTTTCGAAAACAAGAACTAACATCTACATGTATTAAATCAAGTTACTAACTGTTATCGAGATTCATGTAATCCCTTGGAATCCTACAGATTCATAGTAACCACGTGTAAATATAACAATGTATTCAATTGTAACAACAACTGAAGCACACACATGCGTCTCGACCCTGTACAACCGTACGATTCACCAACTGTTGAATCGCCGCACAGCTTCTCCGAATACCTAGGGTTGACCCAATACTTTTATCGGCCGCTTGCCCTTCACGGATCCACTACAGTTATACGTACAACCAGCATACAGCATCTACTAGAACCATCGGTCCCAAACACTTTGATACTACCCCGGACGTTTACACCTCTAGACAGCTCAGACACTCGGACATTTAGACTTCTAGATTTCCGGATATTTACACATCTCGACAGACTTAGACGGACAGACAATCCGACAGACAGACAGTCAGATACCTCAATTTGATCTCACAATCAAATGGCACAATTAAACAGCATAATCACGGCACAATCAATCACATTCAGCCCTTTTGCTGGAGCAATCAACCACATTCAGCTACAATTCAGCAACATTCAGCTACAATAAAGAAACCAAACTAATAATAGTCCTTTCTAAAACAATCTAAAACTTAGATTACGCTATTGCATTTAAAGTCTAATAGTGACTAGCAATTCCAAATATTCAACGGTTTAAATATGCATTGTAATAAAGACATCATTACATGAAATAATAAACTGAATAAAATTCACAATAAAACGAAATATAAATTTAACACTCACCCCTTTGGCTGGAGAAAGAATGACGAGCTATCTCTCCTTTGACAAGATACTTTTGACTCGTAATATTTTTAGAAATATTCTGTCTTATATGTCCTCAATAGGTGAGCAGAATTCACGGCAAAATTCCCGTGCACCCCGTGATTATAATGTTCCTGACTGACTTCAAGTGATTTGTAGTCAGATACATGCAAATCGCTACACATCGCTTACCTTGAAAAACACTTATTCACCCCAGGTAACGCATGTACGACGAAACAAAAAAAATGGTGAAATTAGTTTGTATTCAAGAAGAAATTAATTCAATTTTCGCCTAATTCTGTGACAATCAGTTACATCCATAATATAATATTATATCATAGATTTATATTGTTTACTCTGTAAAATTAAAACTCCAACTACTGATTTATCTACGGTTACAACAAAAAATAAAAGAATAGCATACAGTGGAAAATGTTTCGTATCTGGCAGAAAGAAATTTTCCTTTTTACCAAAAATAAAACCGGTGGTGACATTGCAACATTAATGTCAAAATTTCCAAGAACGCCGTGGGCTAAATATCTCGGAGAAAAACATCTTCCTGGATATAATTACTGCGGTCCTGGAACTCGACTTGATATCAGACTTGATGAACAAGATCAACCAAAATTTGGTGAGTATCCGGTAAATACAATCGATAAAGCGTGTCACGTTCATGATGTAGCTTATAAAAGTAACGATCTAGAACAGCGACATATGGAGATGTGAAATTGATTCATGCATTGAATTCCATAAAGAAATAAAATTCTCAAGGAAGGATTAGCCAGTTGGTTAGTAAAATCTGCTATCAAAACCAAATTAGCAATAGGAGTGTGTAATTGATTATAATGCAATCAATTGATTTACAGCCCAAGAGAATAATCGAAAGGTATAGCAGCAATCGATAAACTCGCTTACGCAGCAAATGTCACACGTTCTACCGCAGCAGCGTGGTTAGCACGACAAGCAATATGGCAAATTTACCTACCACCGCCTAAACGAATAGAGTACGCACATTTTGATGTTAATGCTCCTAATGAAGTTCATCAGGCTGATATTTTGTTTTTACCTCATGATCGTATACGAAGAGTAACATTTAAATACGCATTAACCGTTGTTGATGTTGCAAATAGATATAAAGAAGAAGAACCACTATCAACTAAAACAGAATTTATCGACGAGGATCCTTGCGATGGCCACAACTATTACAAGTTGATCCTGGCAAAGAATTTCTTGGTACAGTATCATCATTAATGAAGCAACATAATGTTAAAATACGACGAGGACATACTGAAATTCACCGTGATCAAGCGATTGTAGAACCATTTAATAGAACAGGTGCTGAAAAATTATTTGGATATCAATACGCGAAGGAATTCGTTCAGGATACAAGATCTCGTGAATGGGTTGCAAGATTAACAAGTGTGATAGCTGTATTAAATAATTAGGTTACTAGAACAACTGCCATGAAACCTATTAATGCGATTACAAGGAAATATATACCAATACAGCATAATGTTCCACCGCATACATATCATCGATAGGTATTTATACGAACGAAGTATACTTGAAGGAGGAGAAAAAGAGCGACAGATCCTATTTGGAGTATTACTACACACAAGATATCTCGCGTGGTACGATCCACTGGTAGACCTGCAATTTACAGATTAGATTCAACTGCTCCTGAACTTTGATTTACACGTGAACAATTACAGGCAATTCCCGACGATACACAATTACCACCATATTCCCTTAACTAGCACCTCTACGCCGATTACGTTCAAGACAAGTTAACATCACATTATCACGTGTACGACCAAGACTGTTATCTGTTCTATCTACGATAAATTGTCTTGGACTTTTACTCGAGTATTCCACAGCAGCTTGCATAGTGATTATCCTGTTGTTGTTTCAATGTTATGATACATTGCACGTCCAGATCGAGTTCGCGTTTACTTTTTTATAATATTGTTTATAGCAATCTAATTTTTTCTTACTATTTCATTGTCAACATTGCCATTGGTTTCTGACGCATCCACAACAATCTACGTAGCTGAGATATTTTCCTGACGAAAGTCACCGCAAACTATATTCGACCATTCGATATGATCGTCCACAATCCAGACAACTGTATCAGAAATAGTTAATCCTTGAGATGAATGTATTGTCATTGCGTATCCTAGCGTCCAATCCGATAACGCGCTATCAACAACATTAACATCAACTAAAATAATATTCAAAACGAGATCTGTTCTCTCCTTCTGTCCTGGTATGTCAACAAGAATATTCTGTCGTCGCGTATCTGCTGGGGGAAAACATAATGGTACCGGGACATCTGCAAATTATTCTTTATGTAGCAGAATTAATCTTAGTTGAAGTGTGTCACGAACTAGCTTTCTACATGCAACTATCAGATCATTTGGTCTCCACGTATTCCAAAAGTCGTTCAAAGAGGTTTCTGAGATTATATTACGCATTACTTCGCATTGAATTTTATTCGGTTGTAATCTGATTAAATTTTTAAACTCCCTCAATGTTGAATCAAGTGCTCTATGACCGTCGTTGGGTCATTTCTCGTGCAAGTCTGTGTGTAGGTGTAAAAACCATCATATCTGAATTCTGAAATAGTTCAATCGCCGTGTCGTCTTTCCTGATCCTCCAGGTCCATTTAGATAAGTCGTTGTGTGTCTAGCTACGGGATCATATATTGATGGTGCAGACGATGGTTTTATTATCCGATTTTTGATTCTTTTTTTTTTGTTGTTGATTTTAGTCTGAGCTTGAATTCATCGTTGATCTGTTCAATCTGATAGCTACCTGTGGGGATAGAAACAACAACAAAATATGGGGTTCCATCTGGTTTATTTGTGTTTGCAAGTACAAGCGAATTATTCGGAGTTAATCCAGATCTGATATTTGGCCAACTATGATATACTCACAGTTGTGCAAGTGCAATCTCCCTTGCTGAAATTGCAGTTGGATAATTAATACTGAATTCAGGATTGGTTGTGCTCACTGATATCATAGTGTTTTTTATCGGTGCTGTGTTCTTGGCAATCTGTTGCAATAATTCCTGTTCTGACATTTATCTATTTATCTGTAACTTTTATTGGTGTATCTTCTATCACAGTCATTGCTTCGGAGAATATTTTGGTCATTAATGCAAACTCAGAATCGGATATTGAAGTATCGTTGAGGCTTTCAGATATTAACTGAGACAGTTTAGAATACGACGCCGTTGCCGAGTGTAACTGCACCGCATAATTGTTCATTCGTGCACGTCAATATCTTTGTTGCAATTATATAAAAACAAAACTTCAGCGATCGCAGTTGACGCGGAAACACAGATCGTTATGACCGCAGGTGATGTCATTGTTACTGCGGATAATAAAAGACCGGGTCTAGCAACAACCGCAGAGACTGCGTATACAATTATATCAATGAAAATTACACGTCTGTGATATTTTTTTACTTTTATCGTGTAAGTATCAACGATAGATTTTAATTTATCTTGCGACTCACGTGCTTGATTGTATATGTAGTCCATATTATTTGCGCTGTAATCAATTGAGGTGTTGCGGCAACAAATTCCAAACACCACCAGATCGTTGCTGCAGTTAATTTATCGTCGGATGCAACCAGGATAAATGTTTCCTCGTCTCCACGGTTTTTATATAACCGATACGTTTCCAGAGAACTAATCCGTTGAGTGACGCCATAAACTAAACACAGACAATCTGTACACGCCAGTAAAGACCATGTTGTTGATCCAGATGATATTGTGTATACGACGTTGTTAATCTGCCTGTGGAGAATTTTACCCTGATATTTTTCAAGAGGATCATTTTTTTTAATAATATTATGAACATCACTTACAATATCTCCCTGTGTTTTTTTTAATAGTATCGATTAATATTTTAATATCAGAAAGTGTCCTATCAACGATTTATGGTTTTCCAAAGAATCCTTCTGTAATTGCATCGATCTTTCTGAAATTTCTACGGAGATTTGTAAACGCACCTACGTGAACGTCATATTCGGCTCTCAATGTAGATAATTTTCCGTCTACGGTATTGTGATCGTTTATGTGAGTTTCGTATTTGGTTTTTAAAGTGGATAGTTTACCATTAACGGCATCATATTCGGTTTTTAACGTATATAATTTACTATCAACAGTGTCAACGTATCTTTTTGTTTCCGCATCTTCATCTGATGTTGGATCTCTTAGGACGGTTATTTGTTTCCGTTCATGGAACGTTCCTCTGTTAATACACCACCTGACGTTCATAATTGTTTTTGAACATGTTTTATAATCTCACTCCTGATATATTCTATCGATATACCTGAATCTCGTATTTTTCCGCTGTCGGTAAATACCGGCATATTATCCATAGTGGCACCAAGAACCGTACGAACTATATCATTCCACTTAATATTACTTGTTTTGAAAAAAACCGTTTTTGTCCTGAAAAATAACAACTTCGTCTTAGTCAACCCCAGCTAGGTTCCTAATATCAGCATGGTCATCTCGTGTTGCATATTTTGATGCGTCGAAAACTTTATCGGTTCCTTTCTCGGTTTTTTTTGTCAAAGATCTTCTGTAAATATCGACCATTATATATGTGTACACTTTTAAATACCTGTCCAACGATTACCCGTGTATTCATGTACAACCTTGTGAAGTGGTTTAGTTGATTTTGATATCGCATCAAGTGCAGCGATCGATTCACGACCACATATCGGTGGGTCTGTCATTGTCTGTGTCGGTAACGTTGAACAGCATATTCTGGCAGGTAATTGATTAATATAATTTAAAAACTCGACTGGTTTTGATAGTCCGTACAAATCAAAATAAACAAATCAGTGTGGATCAATCGCATATGCAACCCAGTGAGTTCCTGGACCGGAATTCGAATCGAGATTGATGATACCGGTTTCAACATGATGTGGGTTTTTTTCGGTAATTGATCGCGCATAAACACATTTGGTTGTACTGCATCGTAAGAATAATATTGATAATCGCGCAGGGAATCGTTTTTACGAACTGGTTCACCCATATCCAACGCTGTATCAATTTCACACTTAAACATTTTATTGTAATTACTATGATTTAAATTGTAATTATTTACCAAGACCACTTCCTGCTATCTGACTAGCGGTTATGTTATCTTCTTTTTCTTTTTAACGATGCATCAGCCAGCTCCATTAATCTTTGGGATGCGACCTGATTAATTAATTTTACTTTCATTTGCAGGCATAACTTGAGTAGATGGTAATTTCAGTTGCTGTTTTCGTAACAGCAACCGTAAAATTCTGTCATTGACCGCAGAAAACACTTTACCGGCAAGATCACCGATTGCGCTTGGAGCTTCGTCGCGAATAACATCAATAGCTTTCATTGATAGTTGTTTTGCAATTTGCATTGCTTTTGGGGATATCCTGGTAATTAAACTCCGGACAACATCACCATGTCCATCTCCGTAGGTTATTTCCTAAACTGGTAATCGTGAGTTTACTACTCTGATCATTCTTGGTCTACGATACGTATTGTGTACGATCATTTTAGTTAATTATTCACCATGATCTAAATTATCTGTCAAGGGATTTAGTCATCTGTAATTTCATCGATAAATTCTCGATAGGTATTGATATCCATGATACCACCGGTAAATAATCTTCCTGTATTAGCGCCAGAAGAGTCATTACCAGGATCTTTTTTCTTTTTGCTTGGAGAAGGAAAACTAACCAACAAACAACTATTGAGTCTTTTCTTGAATCTTGTCTTTTATCAATCTCTTTTTTCTTCTTCTGTCTGCTCCTTATTTTCTTTTTCTGTTTGTTTCCTTTATTCTTTTTTCTTAATTTTTCTAGGTTTTTCAGATTGATGTGGAGAAAATTGTTGTTGTTCGATTTGCTGCAGAGGGGTACGAATTTGATGCTGAGAAGGTTGTTGCGGAGATGGAGAACGCCGATGCTGAAAGGGGGGTCTTAATCCACGAAGTTTATCTTTTTCTTCTCCAAAAATGATATATCTTGTATCGTTATATCTAACTTGTTCTTTGTCGTAGTGTATACGATATATCCATTTAAGAATATTATCATCATTTGCACTAATACCAAGTATTAAAACTTCTTCCTTTTGCATGAGAGCTTCTAACATCAAATTGGACAAATCTTCATATTCAGTTTCCTTGATTCTCCTAACAAAATCTTCTCTAAAATGATTCATTATTTTAATATTTCCCTTTCCTACAGATTTAAGTTCTTTCTGTATTTAACCAATACCCTCAAGTATTTTTTTTATTTTGAGGAGGCTGTGCAGCAGCTATTCTAGCTTTAAGATCTTGTAAAATCTCTTGCGTTGCCCTAGCGGTTTCTTGTATTGTCCCAAGAAGAGGTTTCTTTTTTTCTGGATCAGTGGTATCTCCCCATACAACTTTCTCAGTTGTTGGAGTAATATGTTTAAATAATCTTTCTGTATAGTCTACGTAAACAACTTGTGACTCCTGGCGTTCTTGAAGTTTTCTTCGAAGCGAATCCCTCAAAGGAATATATTTTGTGATTGCTTCATGGCGTTCTCGAGCTAACCTAGTAGAATATGCTACTCCGATACTCCGATATATATATATATATATATATATATATATATATATATATATATATATATATATATATATATATATATATATATATATATATAATGATTTAATTGCATGTATCGATAAAATATTTAGCTAATTTGTAGCAGCACTGGGGAAGAATATTACTCAAAGTTAATAAAATATATCAGATTTATCGTTTGTCCGATTATTCATTTTGTTTGATATATGTACAAGATCTTTTTTATTTATCATCAGATTGACAATTTAACACATGGAGAGAGCAGCAGAGAGAAATCGACTACAACATTGGTTTGGGTCACGCTAGGTGTAGTCATTGAACTGACTTCGATGTTAGTCACCATTAGTCGATTTGGTAATCAAAAAAGGGTGACGTTTCGATTTAGTCGGTTAACCCTCTCTGCTGCTGATGCAACGTACAGAAGAGCATCTGATTATGTCATACTGTTCTGTATAATAAAAGTGACAATCTATATATGCCGTGTATACCATATCTGAGAGAATGGGTATTTCGATGTGCACGAATGCGTTACCAAAGAAGATAATGGCTTATCTGATGATATTGTTGTTTAGTGTAAGTTAGATAGCATGGAGAATATGCTATGCTAATGTCCTTGCGTGTTTGTGCAGGAAGCTTCTAGGGACCAGAGGAACTGTGGGAGACAGAGAAAATACCCTAGTGCAGTTGGTCCGAGTCTATGGGAGACAAAGAGAAAGGAAAAACGGAGGCATAAGTTAGACGGATTGGAGAGAATTGGATTACCAGTCCAGAGAAAGATATATCCGATGAACAGGAACACAAGACAGGAGGGGAATATATCACACTAAGTCAGATGATGAAATAGGCCGTCACTTGGCCGATTGAAAATATGTTTGATAGGGTTTTAATTTGAATTTGTTTTCAGAGATTACTCTTATTGAATGATATGAAATTGTTGTTTATTTGAATTTCACATTTTGTGTATTCATTAACTGTCGGCACCGCTGATTGTGGGTTCGGAGCTTTGCATTTCTCTATCACTACTTCAATTTCTGACAAAAACGAGCCAGAGTGGGTCTTCTATAATAATTTGAAATATTATTGGGAACACCCCACCCCAACCTAATTAACGGCAAACCTCTACATTCATGAAACCCTATGTCAAGGACTAAGGCAAGAAAATAATGAAATAATGCCTTACAACAAGTTCTGTAATTGATTGTTTAGACGCATACAGAGTTATCTAGTGAAATTTATATTATTTTTGTTTTTTGTGAATGTGCAATACATTTAAATCGCATTGAATTGCAATGTCCACCAGTATTGTATTAAATTGTCGTGCATTTATTATTTCTCTGCATTTATAGGAGATAAACTGTCCTGTGTGAGACTGATTGCTTGGATGGTGTCAGAGTCAATAATCTACGTCTTTCTAATTCCTCTTTATCATATGAGTCTGTGAATTGTTGTCATAATTTGTACACTGAGTGTATGTTTATACACAATCTCTTTTCTTTAAATAACATGTTCGGTATGATAGTATTATATCATATGTGGTGGGTGGGTTTTTGAGACTACTTGCGTATGTATTGTCGTAAATATTTATTTGTTATTTCATAAACTTTCAATTTCTCACATTGTTATCACTGTATCCAGCTTACGTCGGTTTAAATTCTGTTCCATATAAATTTAAGATGTTTCTATCCATCAGATTATTATATCGTACTACGTCGTGTATATGCTGATATTGAATGTTTGAAGGCACGTTTCCAGTAATTTGTGCAAATTTCAGAGGAAGACGAAAGCATCTTCAGAGTGTTGATTAAAACAAAGTTATCTTGAAGTTTATTTTTTTCAAGCCACCATCAGGAATGAAAATGCAAGCTGAGTTTTGACAAACTGAACTATCAAAGAATAATTTAATATTAGTAAGCATTGCATTTCAGCTGGAGTTCAGAATAATATATCCAGTCATCATCATCATCATCATCATCATTGTCGTTATCATCTTTATCATCATCATTAGTCTCTTGACCTAGTGGGGTCGTTGAGGTATGTGCTGCTGAAAATCTGACCAGTTCCGGCCACTTGTCTCGATCATGTGCCATCAACATAACTTGAAATAAAGTATATACATGTTCAGCCGTCGTTATGTATGGCACACAATGCAAATTGAACTGAACAATCAAAAACGGCAAATATAAGCATTGTGTTCACGGTACAGCAGTTGAAAGTATTTAATTTTAACACAAGTGTTAATATACGAATTGATACAAAGTATTAAACATTGTGCTACCCATTTTGATTTGTATAACGCTAAAACAAACACTTTTTACAAATCAAAATGTCTACCCTGTAATTTTCTGAGTTACGTTACGATATCATCCAATAAAATATCTTATCTGTAGCACTGTCGACTTTTCTAAAACCAGCTTATTCATCCCTGTTTAAATTAGTATGTTCAGACTACTGCAGTAGTGTCGTTATTTAAACAGCTGATCATATTCTATTAAGTACCGTCATAAACTAAGACCATTATAAATGCGTGTAATTTCCTCCTGATATACTAGGAAATGGAGTAATCTCAACAACCTTCAAAGACCTTGTTGTCATCATTAAAAAAGTCCCACAAAATGGGTGAAAATATTTTTTGTTTTGCATTATACCATGATAGCATTGTTTGTTGTTGGTAGATTTTTATCAACACTATACTCATTTCCACTCATGTACTCATTACTATTGTTACTTGTTTAGGCTCTAAAAAAAAAAACAGCAGACGGAAACAGTTTGTAAAATTACACAAGAATTTATTTCCCTGGAAAAAAATTGTAAAATGGAAAAAGAACAAATTTTAAGAATTTAATCTAAACATAATCCAAGAATAATCCACTAATCAATTTATATAAGTCCTATTTATGAAAAGTTCTAATTGATTCAAGTTCGAGTCCTGTTAGAAAATCCAAGATGGAAGACAATGACGTAAGCTGAAGTCTGTTTTGAGTTTACAGTTCCTATAACAAACACAATGTTTAACACTCTGGTGTTGCAAATCTGAATAATGTGTGAGTGTGTGTACGTGTGTGTGTGTGTGTGTGTGTGTGTGTGTGTGTGTGTGTGTGTGTGTATAATTAGGTATACGTAACACTACTTTATCCTACAGATCGTTTCAACCCAGAGTTTAAAGAAGAAATCCGTATGATCTTGCCTAACGAATGGATAGGCAGAAACTTATTCACACGTATTATATACAGTACAGTATATGTCAAATTATTAGATGAATAAATGTGAAGCTCATAATGCAAATAAGGCTGATAGGCATAGTGTTTAGCATCAACCCATGTTAACTTCTCTGTACTTAATCTCAATTTTGCCTGTTCAGGATGTCAGCGGTGGGACACTTTCAGTTCACTTCATAACAAGTCATTCTGAAAACTCATTTTCTGAAACAGCAGAACAAACCCATTTATTTTCAGATAATTAAATACCTTGATTGATCATCTCATTTAGCCACTCATGAAATCTGCAAAGATCCAATTAAATATTCCATGCTGCCTACGGATAATCAGAGACAATGAGCATCTTCGGAACATTCGATATTCGAAAGACCATTTGTTTATTTATTTATTTATTACGCAATGAAACATGAAGCAAATTGCTAATTTAATAAAATGTTTCATTTATTTATTTATTTATTTTGTTGTATTTATTAAACCAATCATTTAGTCGAGAACTAGTTTCTTTTTCTAAAGCTGTTTTCACCGAACTGAAGCAGGCAGAAGAAAAAACTATTTTGCATTTACACCATACCCGCATTCACCTACTTAATTTCAATAAACATCTAAACCGTGTAACAGGAATAGCGATCACGGCATCGTCGACAGACGGACATATACTTTCACAGGCTGATAGAGGGACATGATTTGAAATGTAAGTTTATAAAAAAAAAAATAATAACAAATAACGGTAAGCATAAACTTAAATCGTTTAAAAGTAAATGTGCATCAAAGTTAACATTGTATATAATTCAAAAGCATTCTTAAACAATTGTATATAATCCAATAGTATTTTTAAACATTGTTTATAATCAAATAGCATTTTAAAAACATTGTATATTATCCAATAGCAATTTTAAACATTGTATATCATCCAATAACATTTTTTAAACATTGTATATAATCCAATATCATTTTCTAAATATTGTACATAATCAAATAGTATTTTTAAACATTGTATATAATCCAATAATATTGTTTAAATATTGTATATAATCAAATAGCATTTTTTAAACGTTCCATATAATCCAATAGCATTTTTAAACATTGTATATAATCCAATAGTATTTCTTTGTTGTAAGTGATAACATGATGGATTAAACTTCAAGAATTATTTATTTAGGGTCTTGTTTGTTTAGTGACAAATCACTCCTCTAAAGCAAAAATATCGCTTTGGATTTAGTAAGGTAGACATGACACTGACTTGCTATTTTCTTTTTGATTTACTGAATCAATTATTACCGAAAAATGTCGAATGCTGTAGCAAGTTTATTTTCCACTGAACGCATTGTTTTCCTCATTTTATATTTGCTGAAAATGTAACTAAAATAAGAACGTTTTATCAGTTAATACATATTACTTCGATATGTCTACCGCCTAGCATTATCTTTCGGACAATGTCATAAAGGTATAATATCACGGATCGCCATGACATCAAGTTTTATTAATATTTATGATTGTTGGTTTCAAATCAGCTTTAAATTAGGGTCTGAAACTAATATTTTTTTCAGACGTTATTTAATGTTATTTGCATGCTACCAGCCATATATTCAGATCACATATAAATCCATCAATGACAGTATTTGACATATCCAAACTACGTCTTTGGACTATTTCTTATAAAAATGAAAATATAGGAGCTGCTTCGATTAAATTCCATCAATCATATATTCCTGAATGTTTTTTACAGAAAAAGGAATCATGAATCTGCATATGACTAAAAAATATTCTTTAAATTTACGAAATTGCTTTTTACAACATAAAAAGAAAGGAGTGCGCAATTGCATTCACCATTACAGAGTGTAGTCTCCATCGAACGATACGTGTGTAGGGTTTTTAACAAATGTGACCAACACTGCAATTTTTGCTGACTCATGGCACCAAAACATATATAAACTAAAACTCTATGGATGTGTTCCTTGCATTCGAGGATTCAATGTTCAAAAGCAAGCAAAATAGATAACCTATCAATTAAAAAGTATTTATTTACAATGTTTGTTTTCACATTGCATCTATACGGTTGTAACATATTAAAAAGTCTGTAAAATAATATCCAAGTAATCATTTGGTTTGCTTTCAATTGGAATTGACATTAGATGAAGTAGAAATGATTCAATTCTATTGAATGAAGAATTATGTTAAAGAGTAACTTAGACATTGTATTCGCTCCACAGTGGCAGACATTTCAGTCAAATATATTATTTGTATAGTGACTGAGACTTTTCAATCAGATATATTCTTTGTAAAGTGATTTAAACATTGCAATCAAATATATTCGTTGTACAGTGACGTATACATTGCAAACATATATTTTATTTGTACACCGGTTACAAAATTCCAGCTGACTATATCGGACAGGAAATGTGTGTGATATTGTACATGTCAAAAAATTCCAGTTGACTGGATCGGACAGGCAATATATGTGTATTACTGCACTTTTAAAAAATTCCAGTTGACTATATTGCACAGGAAATGTGCATGCTAATGCACGTTATAAATATTAATTTTGAATATGTCGTACAGTAAACAAGTTATTGCAATAATGTCTGAAATGTGTTTAACTTCGTCCATTACTAACTTTAATATCAAACTTAATTAGTTTAATTAGAATATCTAAAGCAATATAGAACTCTAAACACGGCATTCAATGTTAACTATACTAATTTAAATTTATTATCGTATGTTTATATTATACTTCCGTTCATTTTTGTTAATGTTTTATACATGTTTTACAAACAATCAAATGCAGCGTTAAGTTGATCAATACTTATTTACAATATTTACGGAGAATTATATTAAGCATTATAAATGCATACTATGTAATTTGTTTTATATCTGTGATACATCATCTTACCAAAATCGTAAATTGATGACATGTTTATTTTTGGAATATTATGAATTTATTGTTTTAAGTTTAAATTCTATAACTAAACTGAAAAGTAAAATGGTACGTATATATTCAAAGTATCCTATACTATGTCTCACTTAATAATGCTTTCGTCTAACATTCCTATGTCTCACAACATAAGAGTGTGTGTGCTTTGGATATTTTAAGGTAGCTTTAAAAACAATTCTTTCATATCGCTACGAAGTATGCAGTGTGGCAGTTTATAGTGACGTCTTGTACTGGGGCAACTTGTCGCAGACATCTAGCACCGTGTCTGACCCAGTCACATTATACCGACACCAGACCGACCAGTCCTAATCCTGATCTCTTAATGCTGAGCACCTGGCGAAGCAGATGTTAGTACCATTTGTATCAGTATTGGGTATACCTGAGCCGGGGCTGAAAGCTACGCCCTCTCGTATCTGCGGCGGATGCTTTAGCTCCTGGACCCCAACTTGAGAATAGTGCCTCCATGTAGTCTTTCTTTGTCTAACAACATGTCAAACGTGTTCCCTTATATTGTTTGGCTCCCTTGCAGCATTAGAAAAGTGTTCCCTTATATCGTGCATATGTCTCACAACACGTGGAAATTGCTTTCCAATATCATTTATATGTGTCCCACAACATGACAAAAGTTGTTCTCATACATCCTTTATATATCTCACAACATGAAACAGTTGTTCCCATAATGCTTTATATGTCTCACAACATGAAATAGGTGTTCCATGCATCCATTGTATGTCTCACAACATGAAACAGGTGTTCCATGCATCCATTTTATGTCTCACAACATGAAATAGGTGTTCCATGCATCCATTTTATGTCTCACAACATGAAACAGGTGTTCCATGCATCCATTCTATGTCTCACAACACGTGGAAAGTGCTTTATAATATCCTTTATGCCTCACAACATGATAAAGGTGTTCTCATACATCCTTTTATGTCTCACAACACGAATAAGGTGTTCCTATAATGCTTTATATGTCTCACAACATGAAATAGGTGTTCCATGCATCCATCTTATGTCTCACAACATGAAACAGGTGTTGCATGCATCCATTCTATGTCTCACAACATGAAACAGGTGTTCCATGCATCCATTCTATGTCTCACAACACGTGGAAAGTGCTTTATAATATCCTTTATGCCTCACAACATGATAAAGGTGTTCTCATACATCCTTTTTATGCCTCGCAACATGATAAAGGTGTTCTCATACATCCTTTTTATGCATCATTACACGTGAAAGTACTTTCTAATATCATTTACATGCCTAACAACATGAAAAAAGAATGTATTGCTTATGATGTTTAATTTTGGTAACTATGCATAAAGGTGTATCGTAAAACTGAGAATTAATCAACTTAAAATTTCCTTTCTTTGTACAACAATTTCTTAAGTTAAGAATAAATAAAAACACAAAAGAGTGAACAGAAATTGAACCTGGATAGCAAAACATTATAAGTAATATATTTTCAAAATGATTTATTTATTTTTGTTCTTTTCTGTCGACGTTTCCCGATAACACTGCCATTACTCTCAAACACTAATAATCGTAAAATATAGGGCGTGTTGATTTATCTAGAGAGTTTATTAGGGCGTGCTGATTTATCTAGAGAGTTTATTAGGGCGTGTTGATTTATCTAGAGAGTTTATTAGGGCGTGTTGATTTATCTAGAGAGTTTATTAGGGCGTGTTGACTTATCTAGAGAGTTTATTAGGGCGTGTTGATTTATCTAGAGAGTTTATTAGGGCGTGTTGACTTATCTAGAGAGTTTATTAGGGCGTGTTGATTTATCTAGAGAGTTTATTAGGGCGTGTTGACTTATCTAGAGAGTTTATTAGGGCGTGTTGACTTATCTAGAGAGTTTATTAGGGCGTGTTGATTTATCTAGAGAGTTTATTAGGGCGTGTTGACTTATCTAGAGAGTTTATTAGGGCGTGTTGATTTATCTAGAGAGTTTATTAGGGCGTGTTGACTTATCTAGAGAGTTTATTAGGGCGTGTTGATTTATCTAGAGAGTTTATTAGGGCGTGTTGATTTATCTAGAGAGTTTATTAGGGCGTGTTGACTTATCTAGAGAGTTTATTAGGGCGTGTTGACTTATCTAGAGAGTTTATTAGGGCGTGTTGATTTATCTAGAGAGTTTATTAGGGCGTGTTGATTTATCTAGAGAGTTTATTAGGGCGTGTTGACTTATCTAGAGAGTTTATTAGGGCGTGTTGATTTATCTAGAGAGTTTATTAGGGCGTGTTGACTTATCTAGAGAGTTTATTAGGGCGTGTTGACTTATCTAGAGAGTTTATTAGGGCGTGTTGACTTATCTAGAGAGTTTATTAGGGCGTGTTGACTTATCTAGAGAGTTTATTAGGGCGTGTTGACTTATCTAGAGAGTTTGTTAGGGCGTGTTGACTTATCTAGAGAGTTTATTAGGGCGTGTTGATTTATCTAGAGAGTTTATTAGGGCGTGTTGACTTATCTAGAGAGTTTATTAGGGCGTGTTGATTTATCTAGAGAGTTTATTAGGGCGTGTTGACTTATCTAGAGAGTTTATTAGGGCGTGTTGACTTATCTAGAGAGTTTATTAGGGCGTGTTGACTTATCTAGAGAGTTTATTAGGGCGTGTTGACTTATCTAGAGAGTTTATTAGGGCGTGTTGACTTATCTAGAGAGTTTGTTAGGGCGTGTTGACTTATCTAGAGAGTTTATTAGGGCGTGTTGATTTATCTAGAGAGTTTATTAGGGCGTGTTGACTTATCTAGAGAGTTTATTAGGGCGTGTTGACTTATCTAGAGTTTATGGTAATAGATGTGTCGTTCACTGAAGTTTAGAAGAAGAAAAATTTACTTAATCGTAAAATTTGGTGTTTGTAATCACGATTTAAGACCAGTTATGTCGAGTCTGATTGTAATTCACGAGGAATTGAGTCGAGTCTCATGATAAGTCAAGACCAATCATGTCAAATTTAATCGTGATTCACGAGAAATCAAATCGAGTTTGATCACGATTTACTATGGGTCCTTCTTGACAACGACGATACACATATTTTGGTTGGTAAATAATAAATGTATTTTCAACCAAAGATATTATATTTATCTATAGCTTAACGATCAATCTTTACAAATGTCAACACAACTATTACATTCCAAATAGCGAAAATCTGATGTATTTCAATCTGAACAAAATGTGCACAATTTGCAGTTGTGCTAAAATAAGTTTTAGCAAAAGTCTAAAAAAAACTAATTTAAGAAAGGATGTGCGCCACTATTGTAGTTTACCACATCATGACATTTATCGTATTTTAGAAGATCTCCTAAAACTTCAAAAAAGCGTGCATCAAACCTTTGCACAAAATCAATGTCTAAATTTTATGATGGTGTTGAATCTCCATCAAAATGAAGGCCTCCTACATTTTCTAAATTTCAAACCAGCACACATTATACAAGGCTACGATTTGTCACTATATTTTTTAAATTTATAATTAACGTTCACTTCTGAAGTTTTATTCTACATCATTCATCAAGCCGATATTAACAAAACCGGTTTCACTACACTCCTGGAAGGTTCGTTAGCTGCTATAAATTCGCGTGGTTTCTTGTGGCCTATACGTCATGTACAACAATAAAACTATTAGGTTATAAGAGCGATTCAAATATGCTGTTTGTATTAAGCTGAAGAGAAAACCTAGCACACAAAAGAAAAAAAAGTTAGATACGATTTTATCAGACGTAAAATTGCACGATTTGTTGCCAAACAAAAACAGGAAGAGGATTCTATTCAGATCATGTGTCCTAACCTTCATGAATATCAACACATTTTTAGATAAGACAAATTTATCACACCGATTGTACTTCATTCACAAATCTTGGAAATAACCTTTGCATATGCTTCTAATGACATATTAAGACTGAATACAACAGATACATCAATTCGTTTCGGCATGCATCACAAGATAATTAATGGCAAATATTCTGCGCGTCGAAACAGTAGCTATAATTGCCCATTAAGTAATTCCTTGGATTACTGGAAATTGATGGCTGTACGAGATGTAGTGCTACTGGTGATCTAACTCCACGTTTGTTATTTAGCCGCGCTTGCTAAGCGGTTACCTTGCCAGACTCGAGACCAAAAGGGTGCGTTCGAATCCGAAAATCGGAACATCCTGGATCAGCTATCGTGACGAGACCTTGGGCAAGGCAAGTTATTACATTTGACGTGGATTTAAATAACATGTTGTCTTGCTGTGACGTAAAGTACTAAGCTACACCATGTGTGTATACAATCTTTGAAACGCTAGGTGAACAATGAAAAGTGCACTTCCAACCGTAATGTTGCTTAGAAATTATCTACCTCTCAGCGGAGCATTCAGAATGATCTTTAGCCAGCAGTAACTTGGAACTAACTCCAGGACCCATGACGGATGTAACTAATATTTGTATTCTGTGCGTAGATAGTCGAGTCAGATATTGGAACCCATACTGTAGGGCCTTTTGCATCGAAAATAATAACAATAAAATTCCTAACCTTCCGGCTATTTCAAGGTATTTGTGGTTTCTGCTAGTTCTCCCTGATACAAACGATAATAGTTTTTGTTTGTTGGGGTTGTACAAGTAAATCAATGCTTTATTATCTGTGAAAACCCAAAGGAAACGTGTCTGGTTAATGTTTTCAAATTTAGCCTTGTTTGAAGATGGGTTTGTCATCAGCCGTTAACAAGCGATGAACCCATCAACAAAATACCGTCATCAATATCTTAAATACATCAATATTATTAATGTATGTGATGATAGAAATATATTCCATTGTACATTAAGTATTTGTACATGTTGGCTCTTCAGTGTAGCCGTTTCTTCCTTGTCAATTGCAGACAATGATCTTGCATAAATTCGTGGCCGACCTCGACCTGATAAACCACCGGACACGTTTAGGATAGGACAGAGACTCAAAACCGTCGTCTTTATCAATATTGGTCTTGATGTCAGCCACAGAGAACCGTAAGAGTAACGGAACAGTTCTTCTTCTCTAATAATTATTATGTCTATGTCATTCGACAATGTTATTCCACTGTCATATATTGTATATCAACCGACATTAACATTATTGTCAAGTTAAAGCAAACAACGACTATAATTAGAGGTTTTGCAATCATCATCGTGCAAAAATGATAAAAAGATTGCGAGAACAGTTGTTGTAGTTTTTTCGGTCAGGCATGATGCTATAGGAATATAGCAATTATCTAGAAAATTCATTAAAAAAACAACATGCGTAAACGATACGAGTCACAGTAAGGACCCAGTAAGCAATTGCAAATATTGGCAGTATTAATGTTTCGTGCAGAGAATATACAAGCAAGCAAAACGAAACATTAACTTATAACTCACATGTTCTGCCACATATGAAAAAACTAGTGAAAGAAAAACCTTTCTCAACTTTCTTATAACAAGTATAAATGCAGGTCATGTTATATCTAATATTGATATAAAAATATTTTAAATTCTTTCTTCGATCTTATTGTTATGATGTTTCTTTCAGTACTTATGACATAATCGAATTATTTTAACTTCAAGACTTCTTACACAATACTGCATGAAAACCTAACTGGACGTAAAATTCTTTATTATACTGGTGATTTCAGAGATTATGTATGCAATTCATTTAAAATACTAATCATTTAGTGATTAATATGTAATATGGCGAAGGTTAACGTTGAGGTGGTCGCATATCGACCAGGTCTCAAGGGTCAAATATTGTAGGTGAAATAACTATTTTGTACATGAAAAGGATTATCACAGAATGATCCTTTCACCTTCATTTTCGAATCAACTCCATTCTCATCCAATCTTCTTTCGTTAAGTAAAGTTGTCATCTCTGTATTTATTTAGTTATTAAAAATATTCTGGAATCAACTCTTTTATCACAGAAATATTCCAGATTACTATACATTGTCGTCGTCTAATAGGTTAATTTTTTTAAATGCTACTACAATTCGATTTATGAATTAATTGCAAATTAAATGAAACAACAATGGTATCCTCGGTTGAAAGTTTTGCCCGACTGTACAGTCAGTCATCTCGCGACTACTTGTATTTTCTTAATACTTGCCTCCATGTTTCTTCCTTACACAGTTTTGGCTTTTCATTTTTCAAACCATTTCTCCAATCATACTTAATTTGGTTAGTGTATTATCCTATCCTTCTGTGTATCAAAATCAATGATACTGAATTGGTTTTGATAATATCTTACCATGACGTTTTTAAATTACAGTTTAAAGGGAAGCCTTTCAAACAAGCAGTGCGTCTAAAATGTGGTTCTATTATTTCAAAATTACTATGAACACTTTTTCATTAAAAATGTAATGCCTGTTTCTGTCCAGGATTGGCATCAATAGAAAAGTCGAGGGGTGGGGCAATTTAAATACTGATTATAAATCAGTTAATATTGATACAATGGACTATACATTACAAGATAACGCATATTCGACAGACCTTCTGGAACTTAACTAAATTAATTTAGGTAAATGGATAAGCACACAAAAATAATAGTATAAACTACAGATAACTGAATGAAAGAAAACAGATAGAAGAACAAGAAATGGGAATGGGAATATACAGTAATGTGGTGAATGAGTGAATAAAGGAGGGAAACATGATTGTGGATGAGTAGTAAAACATGAGAAGATTTTGGATGTGTATATAAGTAAAAGAGTTTATTAGTCAATAAGTGTAAATGATTTATGAATTAGCGATCTAATTATTGAAACATATAGTATATAATGAAAGCCAATTAATTGACCAAAAGAATGATTTAATGAATTAACCAATAATAACATGAATAGAGCTCTTCTACATCGAGAAAAATAATTCCCATAAAAGAAGTAAATTGATGTACAAATCAAAGTTGAGTCGAAAGGAATTAGCAAAAGAAAAACAACAGGCAAGTTTCACTTGCAAATTAGTCCAAGTTCATGAAGTTATTGAAAAGTCAATACTAGCATTCTACTTTTCTTATCGATCTCATGATAAATGTCAAATTTCACCCTTTTTTTCATAAACAAACTAACTAAAGTATCCTACATCTCCTGCCATGTAATGTATTGATAAACACCAACATTCATGCAGTCACATACCTCAGCAGTTTAATTGTATTGTTATTCTTGAAAACCTTCCGCTTCCTGATAATTAGATGTCTGCAATCCTTAATTCCAGAATTTGACAATCACTGGATGTGTTTTTCCCTGTCATCTAGAGATCCAGTGCACAATCACTGTCCGATTTATCTTTCAATCAATCTTTGTGACTTACTTCACCAATCTCCAATTTTCATTCCAGAGATTTGCATAATCATCCTCATCCAGCCCTGAAACTTTAAAAAAAACCAACCAAACTTTAATATAAATTAAAGCTGTTACTCAAAACAAAGGAATATATCCTAAGTTAAATATAACGATGTTATGGGCAACATTTGTGTTGCAATCACAATTACTGTAATGACACGATTACTATTTTCCAGTTTCGTTGGCAAACGGATTTGTTCAGACCAAATAATGTTTGAACAAAGATGTTTCCAGATCTCTTTATGTTATATTTGACCTTCACCCATTCAAAACAATAAAACAACGAGTATCGTACTAAATATGGTTACATTTTAATTACATCAAATAAATTGAATTAAAGTTTCACTTCCAAGCGGGTAAAAAACGAAACGATTGTCCTTGTTTCTTTCCACAATAGTGTTTTTCCTGATTACTTGATATATTTTATTAAAATTATTTATTATATCAAATAAAAGACTTGATTCATTTATGCCATAAATATTAATACATTTAGTACTTATACTTGCAAAATATGAAGAAAATACTGTACATGATTTGTCCATTCTTCTGTATTACCGCGAGGCAAAATATGACCAGAGAAACTTTAAATGTTTCGCATGTTAGCACCAAATGATCCGTATCTAGACAATGATCAATACTAACTGAAAGCTTCATCGTGTGTATATATTAGTAAATTGGAACACAGTTGCACTAAGTATGAAGTATAGAAATACAGTATTTCACTTTTTAAAAAAAAAAACAACTCAGTGCCGATTTTCTTTGCAATATGCTTTTGTACAACTGTGCCAGTAGGATCTGACACAATGATATACGAGTTTTCATGCTGATCATAGCAAATAAGGAAAATATAAAGGTTTCCTTTTGTCAAAGCTGACAATTTCGTAATCCTTATCGTCATATCCTATATTTGTTGCTACTTTGTCAGTGAAAAGAAAACATGAATGTGATAGAAATATATAACCTACAGAAATGTATTTGACTTGTCATGGCAATTCATAACAGTTTTATTACATAGCACTCCTACCTCCCGTTTAAGTCATTACCCAGTGAATTAAGCCATTAGGTTTGGATTAAGGCATCACTTAGCAGATTAAGTCATTACTCAGGAGATTAAGACACTACCTGGGTATAATGCATTGCTTAGTGGATTAAGCCATTAATCAGGCGTTTAAGACACAACCTGGGTATAATGCATTGCTTAGTGGATTAAGCCATTAATCAGGCGTTTAAGACACTACCTGGGTATAATGCATTGCTTAGTGGATTAAGAAATTAATCAGGCGTTTAAGACACTACCTGGGTATAATGCATTGCTTAGTGGATTAAGCCATTAGGTTTGGATCAAGGCATCACTTAGCAGATTAAGTCATTACTCAGGAGTTTAAGACACTACCTGGGTATAATGCATTGCTTAGCGGATTAAGCCATTAATCAGGCGTTTAAGTTATTACTTAGGTGATTAAGCCACTACCCAAGCGTTTAAGCCATAACCTGGATTCTATACCATCACCTAGTGGATTAAGCCATGACCCAGGCGTTTAAGTCTTTACCCAGGGAATTAGACTATTACCCAGGGGATTAGGCCATTACCTGCAGCGATACCACAAACGACAAGGGCAAACAGATGGAGCATTGGGTGGAACACTACTATGAACTGCATTCAAGAGAGAACCACGTGAACAACGATGCCCCGACGCCATTGAAAACCTCCCGCTCATTGTCGAACTAGATCAGAAATCAAAACTAAAGAAGGCCTTGAGAACATATCCTCAGATAAAGCCACAGGGAAGGAGGGCATCCCAGCATACGTCAATAAGTTAGGATGTAACGAGATTCTCACATAGCTGCACGACCTTCTCTGCCAGTGCTCGAATGATGGTGCAGTGCCTCAGGGCATGACATATTCTAACATCAGAACTCTGTACAAGATGAAAGGCGACAAAACTGATTGCGACAACTACAGGGGCATATACATTCTCATCATCATGGGTAAAGTCTTCGCACGCATAATCCTGAACAGACTGCAGACGCTTGCTGACAGAATGTTTCGAGAGTCGCAGTGCGGGTTCAGCGCAGAGAGGTCTACAATCGACAGGATCTTATCCGTCAGGCAACTGCAGGGGAAGTGCAGAGGACAATAAATAAACCTCTTCCCGGCCTTCATAGACCTCACCAAGGTGTTTAATCTGGTCAGCAGAAACGGACTCTTAACAATCCTGGCGAAGATTGAATGCCCTCCAATGCTGCTAAGCATGATTAAGTCCTTCTACGATGACATGAAAGGCACAGGCAGTACGATGGCTCAGCGTCCTATCGCTTTAACATCCTCCGCGGAGTCAACCTTCGTCCTAGCAACCACGCTCATCGACATCTTCTTCGCTGTCCTGCTAAAGCATGCCTTTGGGACACCCAGATAAAAGATCTACTTGCACACGCAATCAGAGGACAAACTGTTCAACCTGGCACGACTAAAGGCAAAGAGCAAAGTGCGTGAAGCAACCATAAGGAACATGTTCTTCGCAGATGATGCTGCCCTAGACACTCAAACAGAAGTTGAGTTAAAGCACCTGATGGACAGCTTTGCTAAAGCATGTGGTGAGTTTGGTCTGACCATCAGCCTAATGAATACAAACGTGATAGCTCACAACGCGGACTCCACCAAACATTACCATCAACAACTCGAACTTGAGGTAGTCAGTCAGTTCAAGTACCTCTACTCTACTATCACCAACAACCTATGATGGGCTAAACACGCGGATTGGAAAGGCATCAACAACTCTCTCCAGGTTGTCGCAGAGAGTATGGAGCAATTGACTCTGAACACTAAGATCTCCGTGTACCGTGCCTGTATTGCTTTTTAAGCACTCTTCTGTATGCCAGTGAAACCTGGATTTTGTACGCCTCACAAGAGAATCGACTGAGCTCCTGTCGCATGCAGTGTCTCCGACGCATATTCAGGATCACCTGGAGTGATCGATTAGCAAACAACGAGGTGCTTTAACGTACCAAGGTTCCAAGCTTCGTTACACTTCTCCGTCATCATCCCTTCAGATGACTGGGCCATATAAGTCGGATGGATGACGGACGGATTCCTAAAGGCCTTCTTCATTTGAAACTTGCCTCTGACAAATTGTCGACTGGACGGCCAAATCGTCGCTTCAAGGATGTCTCCAAGCGCTACATAAAAACCCTTGTCATCGATGTCAACACCTAGTGAAAGGTTGTTTTAGAGAGGCCCAGCTGGCGACACGCTCCGATCACTGGTTTGAAAGTCGGCGAGGACAAGCTACGCTTGCTAGCTGACGTAAATCGATCTCACAGGAAGAAGAAGCAGCTACAACACAAACCAGACTCAACTTTCCAGTGTAACAGATGCATCAAGGACTGCCATTCTCGTGATGGATCACATAGCCAATACAGACGCTTTACAACCATCAACTAGGATATCTCTCATGGGTACAAATACATCGTGTCTCTAGACTAACAGATACCAGCAGCAAAGCCATAACCAAGGGGAGTAAGCCATTACCCAGGCGTGTAAGCTCTTCCTAGAGGTTTATGAAACTGTCAAGGGTATTAAGCCATTAGCTAGGAGTTTAAGCTATTACACAGGTGATTAAACATAAAATCATTCTGATGTTCAATTTACTAGTAATTAGGGATTTTTATAAAACAAATTATCACATTTATAAATATCGTCTCTACTGACCTGCATATTCTGAACCAAAGGCTTCTCTGTCTGCCTATGTCGATTATATTTACTTTGTTTAAAAACAACATATATATATATATATATATATATATATATATATATATATATATATATATATATATATATATATATATATATATATATATATATATATATATATATAAACCATTTCATTAAGAAGTCACCGTTTGTAAACGAAAACATTGCTGTGCACTAGTTTGCGCGATGAATTATTCACTACATGTACCTCTGAAACCTTCATTACAATCAGTATTTGTTTATATCAAATATCACTAATGTTAAACTTTTCTTTTAGTGACCAGTCGCGAAATAAAATATCCTAAAAAAACCTCTTATAATGAACAGTCTCGAAGTAAGGTATCTGTAAAATGCTACCTGTAAAATGGTACGTGTAAAATATATCTTACTGAACAGCGTCGCAATAGCTGTATGATGATTCAGACAGAATATATTTAAAAGTTTAATGCATAGATAAGACTCGTGGAAAATAAGAACAAGACAACTCAAACTTCGACTCTGATATTAAAACCAACTGTCAGAGTTTTAAGTTGTTACAGCCATATGATCTTAAAGTAGATAGAAGAGAATTCAACAAAACGTTATATCCTTTTAATACAAAGTCAAAATTTAAAATCAAAATCGTGTATGCTGGATTTAAACCAATCAATTATGTATACTGGTTTTATACCAGTCAATTGTGAAAGCTGGGCTTGAACCATTTAACTGTGTATGTTGGGCTTGTAACAGTCAGTGGCATATGCTGGGCTCTAATCTTTCAACTGTATATGCTGGATTTGAACCAGTCGATTGTGTATGCTAAGCTTTAATAAGTGAATTATGTATGCTGGGTTTGAAACAGTCAATAGTGTATGCTTGGTTTGAACAACTAGATAGTATTGATAAAGATCCATTGAATAGACTTGATATACCAACGGCAGAGGATGGGGAAGGAAATTAATCGAACAAATATTATAAATACCATAAGCGAAACGAAGAAGTTATGAAAGAAATCCAATAAATCAATTGCAGAATAATACACAGAGACAACATAACATGGGCAAATAATATCTGAAACTCGAATCTGAGAAAGCACAAGCTATGATAAAACTGTTTGGAATGTCTAAATTGACAATTTCACACACATAAATGTAGAAGTGAGTAAAAAGATAATATTGGGCGATGTAAAAAGATAATATTGGGCGATGTACACCCTATTACCAGATAATGGTCTTAATAGTTGGGTTAATACATCATTAAAATTGCATAAAATAAATAGATTATCGAAGTGTTAGGATTAAAATTTTAGTGAAATTAATAAGATTGATATTTTCTTTAAATTGTATTATTAAAGCAATGTTTTATGCATTTATAGCAAAACGTTGGCAACTTAAATCATTATTATACGAATGTACATTATTGTGTGGAAATAGGTTATAAAGCAAAAGTCAGTCAGCTTCTAAGTCTTATCAGTGAAACATATATTTTGTAAAACCAGGCATTGGCAAAAATCTTACTGAAGTCAGTCAGCCCCTAAAGTCTTATCGGTAAAACACAGAACAAACTTCCGTACTGACGTAAATACAGAATGGTTCTTGTCTAATGTTGGACAGTATCTAATGTTTGACGGACATTGCTGCTGGCTTAATATATTAAACATGTTGCTGATTTAGAATATTTAGGGATTATCATGTTCGGACGTAACTAATGCCAAACGAACTACAAATCTGAGTTGTACCTTATGTCAGATGACGTCAAATTAAGCTGGTTTGGACCAGGAAAAACTGACTTTTACTTGATGAGAGAATAAACATCTATTTCCAAGGGTACGTTAACCTGACACAGGATGCATATAAAAGACCACGCATTTAAGGGTCAGGTCAGTTCCGTACCGACAAAGGAAATAGATGTTTTGTCTTCTCATTACAGGCAAAATAATTATGCAGATGTAGCTGTTTTAACATTGTGACGGCACGCGGTTAAGAGAGCTTTCTCTCTTTCTCTCTCTCTCTCTCTCAAAGATGTAGCCGTACAACAACCTTTAGTACAATAACTTTTCTTACATAACAGAAGCACTATGAGACAGCACAGTTAATCATCTGTTTGTAGGTTGTTGTTTTCTTCCTTTGTTGTGGGGGTGGGTGGTGGGGGTGACGGTCAATATGGAAACAGCTATAGTTTGTATGGATATTGGACTTTATGAGACTCTTTACTTAATAATTCTACTTTTATGGTGACTTTATTCCTCCAATGTTGATGAATATTACAAGCAGTTACAAATAAGTTCCACGAAAAGATTTAATATTAGCGTTATAGAAGAAGAATATATTTCCACAACAAACCTGAAAGAAATGTTTCCCACTTCATCGGGAGTTTATGTTGATACTGGCTTTCAACCTACAATAAAGTAACATAATCCTCAAGTTCTATATGAAATAAAAAGCATTGAAACAAGCCTCATAACAATATTACAAATTTACTTGACCCTGAACATTCAATCATGCAGTTAATTGTCTGTTGTTCAGAGACATGTTGCTGTTGATACAAAATTAGGATTTGTGGCCTAGAGGATAAACAAATATCTAATAAATTTTAATAGTTCAAAAGGAAATTGAAGAAACAACAATCAATGAATGATTAATAACTCTTTCAAAAAATATTTATTTGGTTGTTTGATTAGGATTTTTAACGTATCTTTAACAATTTTTCAGTCATATCGCTACGATGTCTGCAGTGAGGAAGTTTATAGTGATGTCTAGCACTGGAGTAAATGAGGCAGACATGTAGCATGATATCCCACCCAGTCACATTATCCTGACACCAGGCCGACCAGTCCTAACACTAACCTCTTAATGCTGAGCGCCAAGCGAGGCAGCTGTTAGTACCATTTTTGTACGTCTTTGGTATGACCCGGCCGCGAATCAATCCATGACCTCCCGCTTCTGCGGCGGGCGCTCGAACAACTAGGCCACCGGAGCGGTGCTTCAATAAATGTAAGTCTGCTTGTTTGACACAGCAAATGCATTGTATCCAATACACTACCATGATCTCAACTTTTGAGAAACACGATAATTGAATTGTTTGGTATGATGCTTATTGTTATTTTGTAGCCATCAGAAATAATGTACCATATTTACTTGCAAAAATTACACGTAAGAAGAGATCATGATTTCAGATCAGTCTTATCAGATTCAAATGACTTACGCAAGATTAATTTTTGGAAATTCTCTTATGAGACTGATTTGGAGTTTTATCAAAAATCTTTGAGAAAAACTTATTAACACATGAACAGATGTGTCATCAGCTGTACGATCAGCATCTTCCAATGTTCCTACCTTTCGTTTACTAACATAGGCCTTGAGATAATTTTGGATGCGTACAATGGTGAGAAATATCGTTGATATTTTCGCAGTACATTATGTTTAGGACATCGTGGCAAGTAACTATAAAGATTGACGTATGGCTAGGTTCGCCATAAATTGGTAGCTTATGATGGTTAATCGATGGTGTGTTTTGAGCATAAGTGAACTTTAGTAGTAGAGAAGGTGAATCGGACAACTTGAAATAGAGGCGTCCTTTTGCCAAATGGAGCCTTAACTATTTTAGAGCTCTATTTGTCAATCGGTGAATCGGACAACTTGAAATAGAGGCGTCCTTTTGCCAAATGGAGCCTTAACTATTTTAGAGCTCTATTTGTCAATCGGTGAATCGGACAACTTGAAATAGAGGCGTCCTTTTGCCAAATGGAGTCTTAACTATTTTAGAGCTCTATTTGTCAAATTAAGGGTTTCTCAAAACCAAAAGAAATGTAAGAAGAGGGTGAATCGGACAAGAGTTTACGGGCGTCTTTTTGGTAATCCAAGGTTTCCTCCTAAATGCTTAATAGAAGCGTCCATTTGGTAAAATTAGAATTTAAAAAAAAGACGCCGACATATTCGATGTTGTCGTTGTCACCACCCTCTCTGCTGCTATGAAGCTAACCGAATTAGCTATAGATACGGTCTAATCAGACGCGATATCGTGTCCGAGGATCGTGTATATTTATCTTTACAAATCTGTGAGGGATAGTTCTTGCGCCGCTAAAGAAATTTTGAAATCGATTATAATCCATGTCAGGACACCAGGTCTGCCAAATATTTCTTAACGTATGAATGTCAACACCGTTAAACACGCATAATAGATTACAATTATCACTTATCACTTTTGGTATTTATGTATAACGTTGAGTTACATATATCACGTCGGAGTTTTTGTGACGTCCTCGGGAAAATATTCTAGCTGGATTCTTTTGTTGGTCCAACATCACATCGTCGTACACGACAAGATTATTAACGGATCCGTCTAAGTCTTCAACGGATGGCGCTTCGTCAATATCTGTGATAAATTCAATTACGCTTCCGCCGTAAGCTTCTGAAGCATTTTCGTTGTAATCTTTTAATACTTGATAGCAGTGTTGATCGTCTACGCTAGGAGCTATTAAATATAATTTGTCCCAGGTGAGATACTTCATTATCATAGTTAACAGCAACTGGGTTTTACCACTTCCGGAAGGTCCGATGATAATCATTCTGATTGAGTTTGGTAACATCGGATGATGTTTTATTGGTTGTTATTTTTTCAACGCGGAGAAATCGATCACTTCCATTTGTTGATATAACATAAATATAATTATGGATCTATATTGTGTGAAATGTAAGAAGCGTACACCAACTATTGACCCAACGACTGTTACCACAAACAATAACAGAGAAGCGGTCACCGGCAAGTTATTCGGTACAAAAAAATATCGATTTGTGAAAAATCCCCTGAAGGAGAATTCAAAACATTTTTTTAAAATAAAGGAGGAGATATTAGAACCAAGTTAGCTAAACTTCCAGGATTACCATGGAGGAAGTATCCAGGCGAAAAACACCTTCCAGGGTATAGTTATTGTGGACCGGGAACGCGATTAGATATCAGACTTGATAGTCATGATAATCGTAACCCGGGAGAAAATCCGATAAATGCTATCGATGAAGCATGTCGGATACATGATATAGCGTACCGGAGCGGTGATTTACAACAGCGTCATCTCGCAGATGTGAAATTAATTCATGTGTTGAATGCCATTCCCGAAAACACTAGTGTTTCGTTCAAAGAAAAATTGGCTTCATGCTTGATAAAATCCGCCATGAAAGGTAAATTAATATTTGGTGCGGGTAATTAATAACAACATGGAATCTATTTACTATTCTCCGAGAGGATACTGGAGAGGTAAGGCAGCAATCAGTAAACTTGCTAGCGCTGCAAAAGTAAAAAAAAAGCGGCGGATTGGTTATCCAAACAGGCGATATGGCAAATTTATCTACCGCGGCCTAAACAAATTAACTACTCGCATTTTGATGTGACAGTTCCTAATGAAGTTCATCAAGCTGATATATTATTTCTACCGCATGATAAAGGTTACAAATACGCGTTAACCGTAGTTGATATTGCGAGTCGATACAAACAAGCAGAGCCGCTATGGACAAAATCATCAACTGAAGTTGCTTCTGCATTTGAAAGGATTTATCAAAGGGGTCCTCTGCACTGGCCAAATTTATTACAAGTTGATCCTGGCAAGGAATTTCAGGATGTAGTGTTATCAACAATGACGCATCATAATGTCACCATACGACGAGGACATACTGCACTACATCGCGATCAGGCAATTGTTGAACGATTTAATCGGACACTTGCTGAGCGGTTATTTGGATATCAATACGCGAAAGAATTCATCCAGGATAAACGATCCCGTGAATGGGTTAAGAGATTACCAGGTGTAGTTACCGCGCTGAATAATGAGATTACTAGAACAATCAGCATGAAACCTAACAACGCTATTAAAAAGAAGTATATACCCGTACAACCACAAAAAGATTTCAAAGAACAAATTCTTGGTAATGTCACTGTAAGGTATTTATACGAACCAGGAGAGCTTGAAGGTTGTAAAAAAGAGCTACTGATCCTATTTGGAGTGTCACCGTACATAAAATATCTAGTATAATACGATCTACGGGTAGACCAGCAATCTATAAAGTTGATTCAACTGCTCCTCAGGGAGGATTTACTCGACAACAACTACAGGTAATTCCCGAGGATACTCAATTACCACCGCGTGGTCTTAACTAGCACCTCTTCGTCTGTTGCACTCAAGACAAGTCAGCATAACGTTATCTCTGATATGACCAATGCTGCTATTCTTTCTGTCTACGGTAAATTGGCGAGGATCTTTATCCGACCAACTCCAACGCATTATACAATTGCAACTCGCGCAGTGATTATTCTGTTGTTGCTTCAGCGTAATTATTAATTCAGCATCAATGTCAAATTCTCTATTATTTTTTTTATCCAGTTGTTTATAACCAGAGAGTTTTTTTCTGATTATATCCTCGATGATATCATCGGCGCTGATTGTAGTGTCATTATCATCTTCTGACTCTGTCAGGACAATTCTTCGTAATTGATTTATTCTCCGTACTCGAGACACTGCAAGATAGACTAAATTAGACCACTCAATGCGATTATCTACTATCCAAACAATTTTGTCTGTGATAGTTAATCCCTGTGAAGAGTGTATTGTCGCTGCGTAACCTAACGTCCACGGGGATTTATCAGCACGCAATGCATCTTCGACGACGCTGATATCAACCAGCACAATATCATTTAACACTAAATTCTGCTTTTGACGTTGTCCAGGAATGTCAACTTCGATATTCTGCTTTCGTGTATCCGAAGGTCTATAACAGAGCGGTACTGGAAGTGTTGCAAATTTACATTTATGCAATTCAAATAATTTCATCTGAAGTTTATCTCTGACTATTTTTCTACTTGCTACTATCAAATCGTTTCGTCTCCATACCTCCCAAAAATCATTCATGGGAGTTTCTGAAATTATTTCACGAGCTATTTCACATTGGATTCTATCCGGTTGTAATCTGATTAGTTGTTTAAACTCGCGTAATTGTTCATCAAGTGATCTATGGTCGGCATTAATCTCTTCGTAATAGTCTACGTGATTCTTCAACCAATCATGTGGGGATAAACCAACAAATGGTGGTGGTTGACCATGATCACCACACATAATAATTTTGGTAGTTTTTGTTGATAACCATTCAAGAAATTTTTGTAATACTTTTGACGATACCGTGCATATTTCATCCCACATAATGACATCAGGGATAAATTTCTCACCCATTCGATCGGGAGTCCATTCATCACCTTTCCATCGAAAGAAGCTGTGATAAGTACAAGCATTTACACCACGCTGTATCATCTCTCTTACAAGTCTATGAGATGGTGTTAGCACAATCATATTTGATTTGGAAACATCGTTTCTATGAAATAATTCAATCACATGAGTTGTCTTTCCTGATCCACCACAACCGTTCAAATAAACGGTTTTATATCTGCATACAGGATCAGATACCGGTGGTGCATTAGAAAATTCTGATAATTGGTTGCTTTTCAAGTATTTATCGTCCATCATAACATCAGCGGATTTACAATATTCATATAGCGTCTCCTTTTTAAATCTCCAACATCCCCACGCTTCCTCCGGGGATGTGAATTCAGCCACTGCTGATCTGTATTTGTTGTGTATATACATCGAATCAGGGGCTACTCTAACCGCGGTATTATGAAATCTATTTATCATAGAAAATAGATTAATAGCAGAATAACTAAGCATAGATGATCTTAAATGTGTATACTGGGAACTACATCCATCACAGTAGGTAACAATTGTACCTAACTTAGTCCCATTGGATAGAAAAGCATCTTTACGAGTTAAAAGTTTTCCATGTTTCGTTAAATCTGCTATGATAAAATCGTATTCAGCGTTGTCTATGATCAACCGTGAAGAATATTTTGCATTGTCATATCTTCCACCTTGAGTAAATTTATCGATTATTTTTCGTCCAAAATCTTTTGCTAGTCTATTTTCAATTTCAAATAACTGCCTAGACCAATCCATGATTTGTTGTTCATTGAAAATCTCCGATTTTCCATTCGAAGAATTTCCATTAGAAAAATGTCTTCGTTGTTCGCTAATTATACTATCTTGATCGGGTTGTGGTAGCCAGATTTCTTTCTGAGCTCGATAACACACAATTGCTTCGGAAATAATCAGCGATATCAGCATACCACAATCAATCATGTATCTCAATAGAACAATCGGCATCCAGTGTTTTTCAGACATATGTCTACCAATCCAAACATAACTACACGGATGTAATCCTGTAGCTAATTCAAATGATACCACACGAGCGAATCGGGTTAAGTCAAAGTCAGGCAATGGACCATTAACCGAAACACGAGTCATTTCATGTGTGGGGTGTCCAAATCGTTTAAAGTACTTAGCACATTCTCCATATCCTAGAAAACTCCCTGGATAACACGCAGATATATAAATTGAAATCATACCCTCGCGGTGGTATTTTGTATTCCACAGTCCTCTATGGCCGAATTTAAGACAGCTTGATTTAACATCCAATACAAAATCACTTCGTGTTGGACGCCATGAGTTCTTTTCTTGTGCAAAATGAGCTACCACTGATGGAATCGTAAAACTATCCGTGAGTAGTTTTTCATGGAAATTATTTGAGTTTTCACATGAGTATTTTACAGCGGTATTTTTCATCCTCGAGTGTAACTCTTCAGTGCGATATAATTCACCATTCGGTCTTACAAATTGATCAAATCCTGATTCGGAATCTTCAGCGCTGCGAAGTAGCCACACTGATACAGGATCATCTTTACACAACGCATGAATAGCATCGAATAACCTTTCTTCGTGGAAAATATCCTTACGGTTCTATCTCGTAAAAATACATTTACTGCGGGTGTCCACGCGTGTTCGTTATGATCAATAATTTCAATTGGAGCTCCTTTTGATTTATATTTAGATTCGTATAATACTTCTCCGGTTATCGTTGCTACCGATATTGGAAATCTTAATGACGTTTCTAATTTGGTTATATCCTGAATTGTTGCCCCATGCTTCTTGACTGTCAATCCCTATTCTGTTATTTTTTACGTCGTTGTTCAGTTAGTTTATTTCCCCGGGATGCATTCGTGAAGTGTTCCATTACTCGTTCTGCTACACAATTGAGTGGTAAAGCCACTGACGCCGTTTTCATAGGTGCTAGTTTTTCAATACTTGGCTTATCATTTAGCGGATATATTCCGTAAACAACTGCTGTTACAGGATAAGATCTCTCGTAGTATGGTTTGTCCATTCCAGTTAGAATTCTTGGTCTGGAATCTCGACTAACAATGACAATTTTTTTATCTTTGAGAATTGGTTCAAATTTATCTCTGATAATCCAATCTCCATCATCTGCGATAATGACTTTCATTCTAAAAAAATAGCTTTTTTCCCAAAATGTGGGATTATCTTAGCTGCTCTTTCGTCGTTCATGGTAGCATCGATTGTGGGTACACTGACATCGTCATGTATAATTCGAAATGTCGACCACGTATGAGATGCTCCATCGCGCTTAAATTCATTAAAACAGTCGCTGATTTTACTCAACACGGTTCTATCACGCATTTTACCCTTTGGTATATCAGAGATTCTATCGAGATTAAATCTAGCATTTTTCCAAGGCGTAATTTTCGATAATCTCTCGAATTCCTTCATATTATAATTAAAACAAGTATTTAAATAAAAAGTTTTTTATATAATGAATCATTGCAAATGGCTCATGATTGGATCAGTAACCGTGTGTAACAAATCATGCAGAAATGAGTTCTGTGGGTATCATATGCAAAGTTTTCGTCGGGGAAGCAATGGCCCTCTACCCTGCATACAATGTGGGGTAGGGGTTAGAGGAATATCACAGTTATGTCTCGGTTGTGGTGGTAAACGATACAGAGAGTTGAAGCGCTATTACGATAAGCGAGTTAAAAACGGAAAATCCATAGGATTTTCAATCAATGAATCTGACAGCGTCCTTGACTCTGTCAAGGACAAGATCATAAGAACTCCCCACGATTACGTTCAGAGATTTTCAAATAATATATCTCAACCAAATAATGATTTAGACAAATAAAATATTATGTATATAAATGAACCTAGAATTTCAATCTCATCCCGTGATTGCAAACTATGAAGCATCCCGTGACGGTATTGTCAGACATCGCAGACTAAAGAAGTATGTTGGTGCTTTGAATAATCTTGGATATTTGAGTTTTACTGTTGGAGGAAAAAGATATCTCAATCACCGATTCATCTTCGAGGTGTTTAATGGATTGATCAAGGATGGTTTTGTTATTGATCATATTGACTCTGTTCCTAAGAACAATTCTTTATCGAATCTACAAGCTATCTCTCAGAGTGAAAACACCAAACGAGGTGGGACTGGGAAACACTCGAAAAATGCTAGACCTGTAAAGTCATTTAATATAGCAACTAACGAAAAAATAGTATTTCAGTCAATAGCCGAAGCCGGTAGATATTTCGATATTTGTAGATCATCAGTACGATTCGTTGCAGAAGGAATTTATCTATCTTCTTTTTCAAAGTGTTTTAAAAACAGCATTAGGTTTACTTATGTATAACTATGTAATCTTGCATTCATGAAGGGAAATAACTCCCTTAGGTATATTTCAGCCTAACACAGTTACGGATCTTAAACACTGTCATCTAATTTCTTATTGGTTGGTTTCGCTATCATGAATCTCAACAGGATATAATCAATTTTCTCTTTTTGTAGAAAACTAATACAACTGTTTTATATACACTTCGTATTTGATTCGTTTTTTAGTGTCTTTTCCAAGTATTCTGTCTTACTTCAATGTTGTCAATGATCACTATTAAACACAACAAAGAATAAAATCACCACACCGCTATGTGCTGTTAGTCATGTATAAGCGGCTTATATACCATACTATAGCCCTATACTATTGGGGGTTTTCGCGTACATGTGATCATTACACAACCTATGCACTTCCCCGGTGTATGGGTACCTTTTGGTATTCATACAACCTAGGACTTTGTCTAGGTTGTAATGATCACGTATGAATGTAGATCCACCCCCGTCATCCATTATCATTCATCCATTCATTCATCCATTATCATTGTTATTGACGTCATTCATTGTATTATATCCATTCATTCATCCATTATCATTGTCAATACGATTTGTTGCAGAAAATATTACTAAATTAACTCTGTCGAAAAAAAATGGTCATAAAATAAAATTCGTATACATCTGAAACGATTCAAGGGAGATAAATCCTTTATGGATAAATCCGCCACAACTCACACTCTACTCACTAAGTTCCCTTGTATTATGACGTCAAAGGAAATGTACCGTCTGCTATTACCTGTATACCTTGACTAGGCGCGCCGCCCACGTGACTGTAATGGAGTATAGTACATAGTTTCGTTAGAGTTGTATTTTTATCAACAATTTCTAAAACCTTTTATTGTCGCTTGGCTAAAACTGCAATTTAAACAGTTGTATTTATTTAGACTATCTATAATACACTTTTAGTACAGACTCGTTCTTTATAATCCAGCGCAATACCTATGCGCTCAGCCGGAACAGTGTTTCCCATTCATTGAAGTAGGCGGGCGTGGTTAAAATTCCTCTGTATACAGCTCTTTGTGATTTAATCGATAATGCATTTTGTCTAGAGAATTAGAACAGGGAAAATATACGCTGTTATTTAACAACTGTATTATTTTGTTTAATGTTTCATTTAAATATTTTGTCTCATTTAAATGTTGTGAAACAGTATTAATAAGTAATTCAAGGAAATAAAATAACACACTCGTGAATCAACGCTGCTGCATTAGTCACCTTATATATGTTATGATTCGTAATAAGCTTGGGGCTTTCGAAAGCCAATCGACCAATCAAAACTAACCAACGCCATTACACGGGCGTGTGGTTGTCTTTTGTCAATCATGCAACCGGGTTAGTTTAGTTTGGTTGCTTTTGATTGGTTGGATTGGCCGTAGAAAATCTGCCCCGTCATTTCATGTTTGTGCCGTCCCACATCATTACATCACAAATTCCATCATCGTTTCATTGAATATATCCATCCTTAATTAAGTTAATAAAGTAACCTCTGGGTCTCTCTCTCTGACGTCATAAGGCGCCTGCGGGATTGCCAAATGGGGTTTTCATGTATGTGCTGTCCTTAATTAAGTTAATAAAGTAACCTCTGGGTCTCTCTGACGTCATAAGGCGCCAGCGGGATTGCCAAATGAGTGTTATTTTTTTAATAATTAGAGGTAAATGTATTATATTTATATTTTTATAAAAATATGGATATCAAAGATGTAAATGCTATAATTGCTGAAATTTCAATTTTAAAGAATCGAGGGATAATATTATCTAAAGATCTCGACTGTGACAGGATTGCCTCGGAATATGAAGACTTTGAGTATCAGTCTAGTAAGGGTTGTTATGTTTTACCTAAGATGTACAGACTCGTGAAAGGAATTCAAAAATCCATCTATGCTTGTTTGTACGGTAACGATATTGATGTATTTATAACGCTATTTAGCACCGTTGAAGCAATACGTCAAAAGCTCGGCCAAGAGTATCAAAAACGAGCTGAAATTAGTTTTAAGGTTCGTGATATTAGAAAAATATTAAACGAGGAAAAACCAGTATCCTAACCACGTGAGCGTACTATAAAAAAATAGGCTTTCAGTAATTTTTCAGTAAAGAAATTATTTTTTTTTTAGCGTTTTTTGTAACACTCACATGGGATTTTCTCCTGAAAGGATACTCAGCAGTTTGGGCTTGCTCATGCAGTTATGTGCGTACAGGATGATATGGTTGTGGTAGCAAGTAATCACCGCGACGCCTCCATTTTCACGTAGTTGTTGTTGTTGCCGCGTCATTAACAAAAATCGTTCATCGCCGTTCTCAGATATTACAATTCTGAAACCCCCAGCGATGTTATTTCTGAAACACTCGCGGATAGCGTCGTACAGTTTAACCTTGTCCGAGATGGATACGTTAGCTTGATGGTACATTATTTAATAACTCAGCTTTTAATTGTGGTAGTTTCACATTTGAAAACTCAGTTCACAAACACTATATGGTAGGTGAATCGCTTACAACTAGATTAGCCCGAGAGCGGCTAGCAGCAATTAAAAAGTTTATACCGGTTCGAGACAAACTTCGTGAGAAACTTCAACAACGACAACAAGCGCAGACTGACTTTTCTGTGTCAAGTGAACAACTGTTCGCCCCGGTAACTAAGGCGACCAAAGATGTGAAAACAGCAACTGAACGAGCAATATTTGGAGATATTCCTGAGGAAGGCAAGCGACGAGAAGTGCCTGTTCTTGGTGTGCTTGAAAAAATTGCAGCAGAGACCGAACAAACAAAAAAGTCTTTAGAAACACTTCCAGTAGATATAGTAACTACTTCACGGCAACAACAAAAAAAAGAGCGAGTACTAGAAGAACTAGATGCTACTACAAGAAAACCAGAAGAAGAGGAAGAAGACGTTACTATAGAAAAAATGTATTCACCGAAAAATATATTTACACACGATGTATACAAAAAAATTAAAAATTTTAAAGATGACAATGATTTAATTAACTTTACCGCGCAGAATTTTTCACTCGATCAAAGAGAAAAAAATGTAAACAAAGGGTATAAAGAGTATATAAAACACGACGAGAATTGGATAAAAAATGTATACCTGGCAAACCATGATAGATTTAGAATCACAGACAGTAACCGCAATGATTTTGAGAGTTTTAAAGACAAAGTATTGAGTAGAATAGATAAAATGTATCTAGTTGTAGAGGATGAAGAGGAGTCAACTGAAGATGAATATTTAGGTAGCGGCATAGTTGAAAACACTAGCGTTACTTGTCCTGGTAACATTCTCAGTGATATATCACGGCTGGAAGTTCTCATCGGGGGGAAGCGAGCCGGAAACAACTCTCCGGAAATAATTAATGAGACAGCTGATATCTGTAGACGATTATTTGCCGGTGGTATCATGGACATTAATGTATATCGAGAACTCATTGCTGAATTAGTTGAAAATCACAAAGATGCCAATGGTTATTACAGCGATTGATCACTAATTGAAAAACTACTAGTTTTATAACAAGATGATCATACACTAAAACCATGATAAACCCGTAAGCGTCTACGTGGTGAACTCACGATTGCCTGTTTATAGAGCATATTACGGAGATGGTTTCGGCAATACCATTGCGGAGTTATTTACAAGAATGGCTCCCAAGGTGGCGCCGTTAGCTAAACAATTATCAATGAAAGCCATTGATATTATTCGTGATAAGGGAATCAGCGCTGTTGGAAATCTTGCCGGAAAGGCATTTTCTGCCGCGAAAGATAAAATAGCATCATCGGTGCGAAAGAAACCAACGGTGCTGCCATCAACTACAGTGGTGCCTGCAAAAATCAGCAAAGCAATAAATAGCGCAGTGGAAGAAAAACTAGCGTCGTTGGCTGCTTCGGTGACTCCGTCGCCATTGACGGATTCGCCGGTAACAGATAGCGCTATCATGAACGCGATAGCAGGAAGTGGTTTGAAACGAAAACAAAAACGACGATGATTACAAAGAGTTTCACAATTGAAAACACTAGTATGTTAATAAAATGTTTAAACGAACAGCTGATCCCGCGTTTGATATGGAAGACCCAGTACCCAAGGACAATTCAGTTCGGGATTATCAATACTATTCTTATCATGCAATACAACCCGACCTACGATCGCGAATTGAACTTCAAGTTCAAGATACCAGTAAATACTTTTTGCCATGTGAAGCATTTATTGAAATCGAGGGAAAACTCGTAACAAATGTTGCAGCTGATACCCCATATGCAAATGATCCAAATATCCGAGTTGGTTTTGTTAATAATGGCATAATGGCGTTATTTGAAAGTGCAAGATATCTCATTGATGGAAAAGAAATTGAATCAATAGACCGTGAAGTTGATGTTGCAACAACAATAATCGGGCTAGCAAGATACTTCGATGATTATACTAGGTCGGCTGGTCCGTCTATGATGTTTGCAAAAGATACTACTGATAACGCTGACCACCTTCTATACATTAAAGTGTTGACAGCACAAGATACTGCAGAAGCAAATCAACAAGAAGCAGCTAATCAAGAACGTCGAGCTAGACCAGGAGATGCGTTTGATATTCTCGGAGGCGTTAATGGTAATTTCAATTTAGGATTTGCAACACGAAAATTAGCATTGCAAGAACAGCAGCGATATTTTTCATGTGCGATTCCACTCCATCACATATTTGGATTCTGCAGAAATGTCAGAAAAGTCATCTATGGAGCCAAACACACAATCGCGTTAGTGCGAAAAGGCAATGACAATGATGCAATTTGGCGTACTGGTGCCGCTGATGGTAAAGTTGTTTTGAGTAAAATAGTATTGTGGATGCCAGTAATGACCCCATCAATTACCACGGAAGAGCGGCTACTTTCATTTATGGACACAGGTGGCAAATCATTGATAAGTTGGCTAACAACAACAACTGATGCCAAAGAGGATAATGTTGCTGATACATTTACATGGCACCTGGCATCAAAACAAGGCGTTTCAGCTCCATGTCATATATTTATAGCGCTGCAGAATAGGAATCGATTAGGCTCCCAAGAACGCAGTCATATGATATTTGATCGATTAGGAGTCAAGGAGGTTTCACTGAGAATAAACGGACAACAAGAACCATCTGAGGATATACAGCTTAATTACGAAAACAATCACATAGCACGTGTGTATCATCGGATGCTGTCATTTATGGCCCGTGATCAAAATATTGATACTGGTTTACAAATATCGCAACTTGATTTTAAAAAACTATATCCGATTCATTACTTTTTGCTGGAGCATCTTGATTTAACAACACAATCCGTTGTTGACATTCATTTTCGGGCTCGTATAGATCCTGGTGTTGTTAATTATCGAGCGGTTGCTGTTATTCTCAGCGACAAATCAATGTTGTTAGAAGGAGCTGGCGGATGAATGAGAATCGTTGATGCACCAGTGGAAAATATGTAAATGAAACTTGAAGAGTTTACAATTAGATCAATTGAAAGCATAAATGTGTTTTACAATAAAATGACATAAAGTGTTGTTAGTGTCAAGCTGACTGATGGTCAGGTCAAGAAATTGCGATCAAAATCCGCTAAAGAATGTGGAACCACAATAACGTTAAAACCAGTGCAGATGTCCGGCGGTACACATAAAATATCACTGACGGATCGTCAAATAAAACATTTCAATGATGCGCTAAATAATAAGAGAGGGGTTAAAATTGTATTTTCAAAAGCTGCAGTCGCCAACATGATAAAATCAGGGGATATATTTCTATTGTTAGCTGCAATACCAGCATTGATTGCAGCGGCTGCCCTAGCGGTGGCGAAAGCGGTGGCGTTGGGAGCCGTTGGGACCGCGGCAGGGATGGCGTTGAAAAAGGCAACTGGGAAAGGATATAAAAAAAGGGAAAGGGTCTAAGACTACCAGGAACCCCGTATTCATGGTACAGCGGAAAGGGTCTAACAATACCAGGAACGGTTTATTAGTTGAAAGCCCAATTCTCCCTATGTCCAATTTTGATTTAATTGATGCTGCTAAAAAACTAGCGATAAAAAACTTCAGAGGGGTTTTTATGAGAGATCAATTACCGAGAAAACCTAAACGCGTCGAAACCGGTATCATCAATCTTGATAACAGTAACGGATCGGGAACTCACTGGGTTGCATACGCGATTGATCCGCGTGGGATTGTCTATTTTGATTCATATGGGTTAGCCCCACCGAACGAGTTTATGCGGTATATAAATTCTTCGATGAAACTCAAAGAGTTTCCGATTTTTTATTCCACGCTGCCAACACAACAATTAAATTATCCACCGATATGCGGCCGTGAAGTATTAAATGTCCTCGCGGATATTTTATCGTCACAGAAACCACCTCATCTGGTTGTAAATAAATACACGAGTGGGAAATAACAAGGTAATTTTAAAGAATCAATAAATTAAAAATACTAGAGTCTTTACAATAATGATTAATATTTGGGGACGATCTCTGTCAATGTCGAAACCCACCGCGGAAACATCTGCGGGTTTAAAATAACAATGTCAATGACATCAATGAAATCAATTGAACCGATAATAATCCCAAAGGTATCACAATCGCATCGATATCGATATGATACCGTGAAAGAATTTTCCGCGAACTTGAAATCACTTTCTGAGCGCTGTCGTGAAAAAATGAAAAAATACCGACGCAGCATAGCAATCATCGACATCACCGTGTACTCGGTGTCCGGTGTGATGGCCAGCGCCGGGGTTATTTTGTCGACGGTGACCATGATGGCTCCGATTGCAGTTCCAATTGCTATCTCCGCGGCAACAACAATTGCGGCAGTCGCCACCGCGATAACTAAAAAATTATCATCGTGTTCTCAGAAAAAACTCAGTGATTATACAGCTCGGTACCGGGTGGTATTTGACGCATACTCGAAATTATCCGAGTTGATCTCGCTGTCGATAGATAATTCGTTCATATCCGATGTTGAATTTTCCACGATGACCCAGTTGTATAACTCCGCGATGTTGAAATTGGAAATTGAAGACAGCGTTAACAATAATGTCACTCGAACTGCTTCAACAAATCGCGGAGAATACCACTCCGATACGAACAAGCATGATATCAATAACATCAACAAACCCTGAATTTAGTGTGAACTTCCCTTCTCCGATTCCAGTGCGTGAGATCGCGCTGGCAAAATTACGAGTATATCATAGCTGGCCTAATATCAGATCGGTTGCATTTGGCGGTCAGCAACCCAATAACGCACTGGTGTTCTCGTCTAAGAATAAACCCGATGACACTACAGCATGGGAAACTGTTTCGTTACCAACTGGGTCGTATGAAATTGAGTAAATCGATGCTGAAATTCAGCGTAGAATAAAATCAATCACTGGAAAAGAATCAAAAATAGCTATTAAACTTCATGAACCGACGCTCTCGTCGTCGATCGAAATAAGCACAGAGGTATACATTGTAGATATCTATAACAGCTCGTTAAGAACAGTGTTAGGATGGCCTGAAAAACCACCGGAAAAACCGCCACCGACTTAACCACGGACGTACAATCATATCATGAAATCAATCCCAGTTATCGAGATAATTTATCTGATATAAGAAAAGGAAAAATCGCCGATAGATTTATATTTACCAACAAAGACACATTGCAATGGGATTTTATCATTAAAAGAACAGCCGACTCATCTGTTACTATTTCATTTACGCTAACTGACATCCGTGGTTATTTTAATGAAATTAAGCAATTATATGAAACACAAATAGAACAACTACGGAAAACAAAATCGCAAAAACACGTTGAAAAAATAAATCAACTTATATCTGACATGAAATATATCTATGAACTAATTATTCAAACAATAATTAATGACAACATCGACAGTAAACAACGATTCCTAACCGATTACAATATCACAGAAGACAATCTGCGTAATTTCAAGTTTCCCAAATACAACGCTGATGAACTAGCAAGAATTGTTAGAACCGATATCAAGGCACTACAAAAACCAGATTCAACTGTCCTCCTCAGGTATAATAATGATCCAGATGGTGGCGGTAGGCATATTGCCCCGCATAATGTGAATATTTCAACGGTGATTGCGCTCAATTTAGTATGTGATGCAATTGAAAAGAAGCTATCAAATTAATCTAGAGCAATCAAATCAAGCTCAGCAGGGATATATTCTTTATTCGTTTGCACCAACAGCTCCTCCAGGATTCCTAATTATTGAAAACCCAATTAATCCTGTCTACATGCGATGCCATAATAATTCGTTAACGAGAATTAATTTCCGACTCACCGACCAGTCAAATAATTTAATTGATCTACAAGATGAGGTGTTAGCGATTAGTTTGTTTGTAAAGTCCTAAAGACTCGATCAAATATTCGGTTGAAATCATTTATTATTTTTGTTAACTTGTAGCAGCAGAGAGTGTGAATGACCACATCGTTGCGACCAAAATTGATTGAAATATCGTGAAGTCTCCGTTTGCTAAATGGAGACTTATTTTTTTGGGTTAAAATATGAGATTTCGTAGGAAGGCTCTATTTTTTGTTTTAAAGATTCAATCAAAATTTTGTCGGAAAAGGGTGGTCTGTTCACACTCTCTGCTGCTATGATCCATATTGAATCGTGTATACTACGTTGATAGTTCTATCATGAGGAATTTTTACTTTTTCAAGTATTGCTATCATTCTTGTTGCATCTGTTATGATGTTATTAGTGGTCGTTTTAAGATCATCGATAGATTTCTTTATATCTGGAAGTTTAATATCGAGTTTATCAAGTGTAGATCCGAGAAATTTATCAACGATGTTTCTACGAAACATTGAAAACTGTTTTACATGTTCTTCATATTTGGATTGAAGTGTTGCTAGTTCTAACATATAATCTTTTATCTCTGTAAGCTTTGGTGCAGTCACACGCAGAACACCAAAGAAATTATTTATGGGAGTTTCAATGGCATCAATGATATCCTGTTGGAGCTGATTAAATTTGGTTATATGATCGTTATAATCGTCACGTAGTTTTTCATATCATTGACGGAGTCACCAGCAGTGACTTTAACGTCATCGATGGTTTTTTGTAATCCCGTTATAGCATTTATTTGATCATATAATTTTTTTAATTCATCTAAGTTTGCTATCGATGAGATAGCTTTGTTGATTATTTTTTTTACTTGTCCAATAGTAACTGTTTCGGAAGGATGTGGTACTGATCTTCCAAAAATATCTGCCATGTTATATATACACGTTTCTCTTTGTTAAAATTATTCATGATTTTTCATCATCGTGTATTCATGGATGTCCTTGTGAGGTAATTTAGAACTCGTTGAAATAGCCATTAATGCGTTAAGAGCTTCTTGCCCACATATTGGAGGATCTGTTAATGTCTGCGTGGGCAACGTTGAATACCAAATTGGGATTTTCGATGAACTCATCGAAGTATATTTGACAAATTCAATCGGAGGTGGTAATCCATATGAGTCAAAATAAATAATTGATTTTGGATATATCGCGTAACAAACCCAAAGTTCCAGGTCCAGTGTTATCATTAAGATTAATTATTCCAGTTTCTGGTATTTGTGGTTTTGCTGGTAATTGATCTTTCATGAATACACCTCTGAAATGATTTATTGGTAATTTTCTTACTGCGTCGAGTAAATCAAAATTTGACATGGGTGAAAATCCTACGGATTTTTCCACTAACTTGTTTTGTAATATCTTGTGAATCGACTTCCTGGTAGTCTGAATCCCTTTCCCTTTTTTCCTCTTGGATTTTCCGTTTAGACCTTTACCAAGAACTTTATTGACAACATTAGATGCAAGTGCTCCGGCTGCCCCAGTTCCTAACGCTCCAAGAATTGCCGGATCCGCTGACGCAATCAATCCTGGAATTGCAGCCAACAGCGGAAATATTCCACCGGTTTTAATCATATCTTTGATAGCCGCTTGTGAAAAAGTCAATCTAATTCCGGTTTTCCCCTTTAATGCTTTATTGAAATGATTAATCTGATTTTTCGTCAATGATAGTTTATTTGTTCCTGTTGTTATCTGTTCTTTTTTAAGCGTTATCGTTGTACCACACGCAGTAGAATTCTTCGATTGAAGCTTCTTTATCTGACCAGGTGTCAGAGAAACATTAACGTAATTATACGACATTTTATTTAGATAGTGATCATCTAATTGTTCCATTATGTATAGATTTTCAATTACATGTTTTTGAAAACACTACATGTTTTTGAATGAAAATTCTGAAAGAATTTCAATTACATGTTTTCCACTGGTGCATCAATAACTCTCATTTTACCACCACCACCTTCATAGATTTATCACTGAGAATAACAGCAATTGCTCTAAATCCTCCAAGAGCATCGCCGATACGGGCTTGAAATTTTACATCAACGGTTGAATTCTTGGATAAATCAAGATGTTGCAGCGAAAAGTAATAAATCGAATACAATTCCCTAAAATCCAATTGTGATATTTGTAGTCCAGTATCGATATTTTGATCACGACCCATAAATGACCATAATTGATGATAAACTCGTCCTATTTGATTGTTTTCGTAATCGATAAAAAGATTTTCCGCGGGTTCTTGTTGATTACTTATTCACTATGATACTTCACTGACACCACAACGGTCAAATATCATATGAGATCTTAATTGTAAACTATCATTTGCAACTGTGGTTATATTTTGAGTTCTATTTGAATTTTGTAACATAACAAAGACTTGTCTCGGTGAGGAAATATTCTTCGTCAATGCAAGTTGCCAAGTAAACATTCCAGTACCTGTACCGGATGTAGTTGCTGTTGTAACATCACACCAACTCAACATCGACTTTCCTCCCTGATCCATAAACGATAACAATTGAGTTTCAACAGTCAACGATGGAGTCATAATTGGCATCCACAATGCTAACTTTGTTAATGTTACACTACCATCTTCTACAGGATTAGGACCATGCCAAAGAGCATAATCATCAGTTGATCTTCGTGTAAGATCTACAGTATGACTAGCACCAAATATTACTCTTCGGACATCTCGGCAAAATCCAAATATATGCGACAACAGAATTATACATGAAAATCTACCAAGGGAATCCATGTTCTTTTTTCGTAATGCAAATCCCGCGTTGTATTCAGGAATAGTGTTTATAATAACAGGTTCACTTTTAGAACCGTCAGCAAAAGCAGAATTATCTAGCTTATTTGGTGTTCTTATCGTAAATTGACGATGTTCAGCGCTATTGGAAGTATCCTTCGCAAACATCATTGAATGCCCCCCAGATCTACTAAAATCATCAGAATATCTAACTAAACCTACAACTGTAGTTGCAATATCAACATCATTATCGATGGATTCAATTCTAGTAGAATTAATCATGTATTGGGCGTTGTTAAATAACGCCATTATTCCGTTGTTGACAAATTCAATCGGAATATCTTTAAGATTATCAGCAGCTACAAACGCGGTATTATCATGTTTTCTTAGTTGTCCTTCTACTTCAATGTATGCTTCACATGGTAAGAAGTATTTAGATGTATCATCGAATCTGAGTTCAATTCTACATTTTACATTTGGATCCTGAGCTCGATATGAAAAATATTGATAATCGCGTACAGAATTATTTCTTATTACGGGATCATTGACTTTAAAAGCATCATCGATTTCATCCTTGAACATTTTATATTAACGTAGTTGATCTAAATGTTTAACCGTTTCAAACCGGAGCCAGCAATTAATCTCAACCTTGCCTTTGCTATTTTATTAATTGCACTGCCTATCTTAGGTGGCAATTGTTCCGTAGATTGTAATTGAAAATTTCTTAGATTTTTCTTTTTACCTCTCGCCAACGACATAAGTTTTTCTTTTGCATAACCCAACATATTAAATGCTTTATTACCAATAGCTGTACCAGCTCTATCACCGAAAACCCCAATAGCTTTTGACGCTATTTCCTTACCAACAGGTAAAATCTTTGGAGCAATTCTAGTAAATAATCCAGTGACAATATCACCAAGTCCATTTCCATACGTAAGTTTATAAACCGGCAATCTTGAGTTTACAACGTAAACAGGTCTTGCTCTGTTCATACTACGATGTACTATCATTTTATTTAAATGCTATATATCTAATCAGTGATCGAAAAATCCTTCGGATTTTCAGTCGCTATAATAATCATCGGTAAGTTCATCGATGAAACTTCGATATAGTCCGATATCCATTACATGTCCTTGAAATAACCGTTGACAGATTTCAGTCGCTTCGTTAATTATCTTTGGGGAATTATTTCCAGCTCGTTTTCCTCCAATAAGAACTTCTAACCGTGATATATCATCGAGGACACTTCTTGAACAGGGTATATTACCACCGTGATACCCCTCGCCGGTAAATTCTTCTTCTTCAGGTTCTTCTCGTTGAGGATCTTCCATAACAGGTTCTTCTTGTTTTCGTGGTCGTCCTCGTTTTTGTGGAGTTGATTTTGTACGTTTTCGTTCTTCTGCTCGTTCTTGTTTTAATCGTTCTCGTTCCTCTTTCTGTCGTTGTTTTTGTTCGGTTTTTAGTCGTTGTTGTTCAGTTATTAATAAACCTCTTTTTTCCTGATTTTCGAGATATTCTCGTTCAACAGCAGTCAAATATGACTGATATATGGAATCATCATTATCAATTTGTGGTAGTTGATTTTTAATTTTTGTAAACTGCTTTAGCAAAATCACCTACGTTTTTTATATAACCTTTTAGTCCAGGTTTTAAATAATTTTCTTTAGTGTAATATCCCAGCGCAGCAAACTTTACTAAATCAGTTATATCATCTTTATCAATCCTTGCTAAAGTTTCCTCAGTAAATTTATCTCGTAGCTCTTGAACTTTAACATCATCCGACTTTTTAGGTTTAACCGCAGGTGCAACCACAGGTTGTGATTCTTTTATCGCGGTTACAACTTCACCAGTTGCTGTAGTTATCGGCTTAAATAATTGTTCAGTATCGGCAGTAAAATCCATCTTTGCTTGTTGACGCGCTTGCAAATTATCTCTGAAAGAATCTCTAACCGGAAGATATTTCTTAATTGCGGCCAACCGTTCTCTAGTTAATCTAGCTATTTGTGCTTCTCTGATGTTTGTCATTTATATAAAAAATATATCGCTAATTCATCATTGTATCTATAGCTAATTCGGTTAGCTTCATAGCAGCAGAGAGGGTGGTGACAACGACAACATCGAATATGTCGGCGTCTTTTTTTTTAATTCTAATTTTACCAAATGGACGCTTCTATTAAGCATTTAGGAGGAAGCCTTGGATTACCAAAAAGACGCCCGTAAACTCTTGTACGATTCACCCTCTTCTTACAATTCTTTTGGTTTTGAGAAACCCCTAATTTGTCAAATAGAGCTCTAAAATAGTTAAGGCTCCATTTGGCAAAAGGACGCCTCTATTTCAAGTTGTCCGATTCACCGATTGACAAATAGAGCTCTAAAATAGTTAAAGCTCCATTTGGCAAAAGGACGCCTCGATTTCAAGTTGTCCGATTCACCGATTGACAAATAGAGCTCTAAAATAGTTCAGGCTCCATTTGGCAAAAGGACGCCTCTATTTCAAGTTGTCCGATTCACCTTCTCTACTACTACTTTAATTCGAACTCGCCAGCTTAACAGTCCGGTAGATATATCAATGTCGGTTTAAGTAGAGGAAGTGAGAAAGTATAGGCAAGCCAGAGGAACGTTTCGTGTAGTCTTTGCCCATCTCAAATAGGTGTCAGGAAATTATATCTTTTGAATAGTTAGTAATAAAAACGGTCTAGACAGAATTATTCTGACTTCGATGGAACTTATTATAATAAGGGCGCTTTGAGAACTTTAATCATGATTGGCTAAACTAAACGAGTTGGTGCGTTCCAGACGAAACGCAAGGATTTTAAATAATCTCCCTCGTCCAAGTTTTCATGACAGACGAAATATGTGAGGGACTCTGAAGAAACTAATAATTAATATTCATTGTTAAATACACTTTTTAAATAACGGTGATAATGAAGAACTGGAGAGACCCAAACCTAGAGAGAGATTCGGCTTCACGGAAAAGACAGCGAATCACGGAAAGTATTGTCTCAATCAAGTACAATGGCTTTTCATGTACGTTTGCTTGCTATTATGTGTTGTATTAATTCATTTTAAATTCATGCATCATTTTCTGTGAGTTCGGAAGTTAATTCTGGCAATACAATTGTGCTATGTGCATCATTATTCATTTGTTCGAACTAACTCATTCAAATCTAATATAATACATGTATTGTGTACGTTTATGCCTGAATCTGCTACGAACTCGGAAAATTAAATTATCTGTCTTAACTGATATGTAACATGTATGCTAAAAAATGATATTACCATGTGTATGTCAATGAATCGCTAGTTAGCAAGTAATGTAGACAGTTAAGTTCATTAATTCATTCAAATATATGATACAATTTGTTTCATCAGCATATCCAAACCGAAAATAACATTTCGCATAAATTATTTAATTATATGTTTAATATAAAGTGTACCACCCAAATGTCATATTCAATTTAATTTCGTTTAACTAATATATTAAAGTCACATTATCGCCATACGGTTGCTCGTATTGCTCTATTATATGTGTTGTTTAATGGTATGTTCGATCCAAGCAATCAAACCTTGGTCGATAAACCCTAGATAACGATAAATGAAGCACATAATAGGTGCTGGATAATATTTGATTTGAAAATATGGCAAATATTGATCTACATCTTTTCTTTGAGAGGGGACTAAACAAACACTTTTGGAAACATCAAAACCTGAACTTTCGCGATGGGAGTGCTTTCTGCATCCTAAATCTTATTTATCTAATTTCAGCTGCATTTACATTTTATCATTTGGCACTGAGACTTTAATTTCTATTAACTCTTTCTGATTTTGAATTTCCATAATTTATTTTGAAGTTGATGTTTTCGTATCTCTATATCTATCTGGGTTTCTTAAATTTAAATTATACTACTTTCATTTCATAGCTACATACAGATTTACTAATTAAACTGAAGGTCAAGAACAATTTTTTTTATACCAAATACTGGTTGAAATAGTTTTATCTCCCTTTTTAAACAAACATGGATTTTACGTCACAAAAGCGGAAAAGAAGCACCAGAAAATCATTTTCCTTTGAACACTCCAACCCTACCTTGGTCTCAATAGAAATAAACTTTTCCACCCTAGATGACACTGTGCAATCTTGTTCGTTTCATGGAAAACTAAAGTATTAGGGACTACAAATACTTTAAAACTAAATGAATTAAATGTTTTGAAACAACTTTTATTTCCCTGAAATATATCTGAAACCCTGGACGGGGCACCCGATTGCTGTTACGACTTTTTGGACGCAAATTAAGTTGCAGAAAACGTAAAATGAACAAATATGGTAAAATTTAAAAATAAGTGAATTACGAAAATTATAAAATGAAAATTTTTAACATAAAAATTAAATCCACTTTAATTTCAAACGTTTAATCACAAGTCTTAAAGAAATCAAATGTTCCAAAATAAGTTCAGATTCTACACTAAACTGGTTTGCCAATATTCCATTTGATCAAGGACTAGGTAAACCGAATTCAGTATTCGACAATATATAAGGCTACGAAGACACCCTAGAGAAGGCATCGCACTGCAACATGTTAGTTTATATATACATACAAACGCACGCACACACACACACACACACAAACATATATATATATATATATATATATATATATATATATATATATATATATATATATATATATATTGTGTTACTTGCTTAGGCTCGAATAAACAGTAACATAGAAAGAGTGAAAATAACAAGCTTATACAATTTAATAAACAATTTATTGAGTACAAATATTTTCAGAAAAGAAAAATAAACTTACGGTTTTAAGAATCAGTTCCAAAATAATCCAATATAATTCAAAATACTATCCACTAAAGAAATTGCAAAAGTCCTGGTAATAAAATGTCCAAATAATTCTAAGTTCGAATTCCAGCGAAGTATCCAATATGGAAGACGATGTCACTTGATTAAGTCAGTTCCTGTTAATAAAAATCTCTATGAGCACAATTCTTTTCCAGATAAATAACAAAATAATTCCTCTTGATCCAAACGAATTGACACAATTTCCAGTACAAGGTAATTTATAATAACTCAAAAAAGACACAACTTAATATTCTAACAGCCCAATTTTCTACCGACTAGCTCGCTCCAAAACATAATTTATATAGCTTTTTTATGTAAACAAGGGGTCACGTGATCTTCAAGAAACTATCAGAACAATTTTACGTTCATCAACTCACGTACCAAGCGTATGACCCAACTAAAATAGAAAGATGTTCATCTAAAACTCCACAATATCCTTGGAACCAGCCAATCATTTTAAAAGCTTCATTACAACTCTGAAACCAGGTCAGAAATGAGGTCAACACCTGGTGTTTACTCTGTAAAAGTACAAGTCATCCCTCTTTTCATTGAACGAATCTTAACACTTAAAATGCCAAATTTAAATCTAACAAACAAACAATAAAAATAAATATAAATGACTTATATCAAATATACGTAACAATATACACACACACACATATATATATATATATATATATATATATATATATATATGTATATATATATATATATATATATATATATATATATATATATATATATATATATATATATATATATATATATATATATATATATATATATATATATATATATATATGGCGCATGAGGGACACTTCCGTTTTCTATAACATAAACTGGAAATGAAATGTCTTGTTGTCTTTAGTTGAGAAATAATTGTTCTCAAGATAGCCACTTACACCACTTTATCCAGGTAATAAAGTTGTTCAGGTTCGGCGAACGCATTTGTAAACGTTAAATGCTGTTTTGAAGCCTACTTTCATTTTTAGAACTGATAAGACAAAGAAGAAAGCAAAATAATAATAATAAATACTACTACTATTACTACTACTACTACTAGTAGTATTAGTACTGAACGTTGTAGTTTTTATTCATTCCTCAGGCTATTGTTGAAAGCTGCGTTTAATATATTTTGAATTGAAAGTGATAATCTTTGCATCCTGTAAGTTTTAATTTATTTTAAGGGAACGTGGTAATATTTACATTCAGTATAGGAAGCAATGGTTATATTTGCTTTTGCTACCATAATTTGTTTTACTATCAACATTTTGTTAGAATGTTAGCTGCGTTGTGACGAGGATAAGACGAAAAGAGGTAAACAGTACTAGCTATTTTAGTCAAGACTATATTGACTAGCATTCGTCTGCTCAAAGTCCTCAAGACAATATTGACTAGCATTCGTCTGCTCAAAGTGCTCAAGACTATATTGACTAGCATTCGTCTGCTCAAAGTCCTCAAGACAATATTGACTAGCATTTGTCTGTTCAAAGTCCTCAAGACAATATTGACTAGCATTTGTCTGTTCAAAATCCTCAAGACAATACTGACTAGCATTTGTCTGTTCAAAGTCCTCAAGACAATACTGACTAGCATTTGTCTGTTCAAAGTCCTCAAGACAATATTGACTAGCATTTGTCTGTTCAAAGTCCTCAAGACAATATTGACTAGCATTTGTCTGTTCAAAGTCCTCAAGACAATATTGACTAGCATTTGTCTGTTCAAAGTCCTCAAGACAATATTGACTAGCATTTGTCTGTTCAAAGTCCTCAAGACAATATTGACTAGCATTTGTCTGTTCAAAGTCCTCAAGACAATATTGACTAGCATTTGTCTGTTCAAAGTCCTCAAGACAATATTGACTAGCATTTGTCTGTTCAAAGTCCTCAGGACAATATTGACTAGCATTCGTCTGCTCAATGTCCTCATTTTATTGCATTTTGTCTCTGATAAAGCAGGATGTATCTGGCCTTCTCTGTGTGGTGGAGGTCGGAGCCCGAAGTCTCAAGTTAAACTAAGTATTTAAATTAAGGTTAAAGAATATATATGATGTAGTATGCTTATAGAAAGTATGCCATGATAGCAGTAACTTTGATTTCTGCTTAGAAGGTATGTATTTCTTCTATTGTGTAAGCCAAAAGAGATTTGTTTAGGTTTTATTATATGTTGTTTCGCTGCAAGTCAGGACACTTTCATTGTCTGTCATTGCAGTAGTCAGTAATCTATAATTTGATCAGTCTAGGCACACCTTGTAAATGTAGCGATATCCATGCATGCCAATAATTATTGTAACTTTTTGGAATTATTCTGCTGCAATCTTTCTTTATAGATCCCACGAGGTTAATTTCAAATGACTTTCAATGCAAATAAAAGAAAACTTAATTACATTTTTGGACCTAAATCAGCAACTGCACCCACTAAAACCATTCAAATAAACTAGCTGAGTAAAGCAATTATCTTAATATCATCCTGCAGCACACATAAAATCTTGATTAGAGTTTAACCTTTCAGTGTCACTGAAGAAATTAAAAGTCATCGGGAATAGATCCTGTTAGGTTTAACTGATTATATATATATATATATATATATATATATATATATATATATATATATATATATATATATATACCTGTGTGCGTGTGTGTTTTAATTTATTATTGTTTGTCAGTTTTAAATAATTTATTTTTCATTACATGCTATTGTAATGTAAATTTTCTTCATTATAGATGATTTTTTTTCTTCAGATTATCGGTTGACCGAATTTACTATGGTAAACCAATTAATGTTGATATAGTTCCTGATTCAAGTTAGTGAGCACCAAGTAAACATGTGTTATATTTATTGTAAACTGATTGGTTGTTGGTGTGGTCAAGAAGGGATAAGTGAATTATAAGTAAGCAACTTTTTATTCGTAAAAAAAGAAATTATTTGTTCTCGACAGGGTCATGTTATGAATACGTGATATAAACGATCACGTGATTGATTCCCCCTTTTTATGATTTCGTAATTTTGAAATCTTTTGTAACTGCATATTAGAATAGTCTTCGTTTTAGTGCTCATCCGTAATTCCCAGACAAAGACAGTGCATCATAAAAGTATTCGGATTTCGAACACCTGAGTGTTAAAGCTTGTGATTATACAAGGAACTATATATAAACTCAAGACAGACTTCAGCATACGTTATCATATTCCATCTTCGATTTTCCAACAAGATTCGGACTACTTCAGCGTCTACCAACTTGAAATTTCCAACAAGACTCGAACTTGAATTTATTAGAACATTTCATTTTTAGGACTTTTGTAATTTCATTTGTGAATTATTCTTGGGTTATTTTTGGACTTGTTTTTAAAACTGCAAGTTTTTTTCCTCCATTTTTACAATATTTTCCAGAGAAATACATTTATTGTTAAATTTTGCAAAGCTAGTTGTTTTCACTCTTTCTTTGTTCTTACCGTTTACTTGAGCATAAATTCGTTACAATCCAATATAAAATATAAATCAACTTCGGTATATGTTCTCTGAGCCGGATATTGTAATCGAATATAAGCTTATTTATTAGTATTTATTTTCATTTAATCCAATTATTTATAGATATTTCGAACATCTGAAACCACTCCAGTTCTCGGCGGAAGAGTCACAGGTTTTGGATAATCTATATTCTTGTCACTGAAAACATTAGGTGTAAAGGAAACTAGAAAATACCTCGTAACTATATTGTATTGCTACTGACACGTATGGATTTTACCCTCTTATTGTTTCATTGAAAATGTTGGTTATGTAACTGTGTTGTACATCATCAAAATATCTGACTATAATTTGCTAATAATTTCATTCAGCTTACGCTGTCTTTTTGGAAATTGCTGTTTTTATATTATTGTCTTTTAGAAATTGCTGATTAGATATTATTGATTTTCGGAAATTGCTGTTTTGATATTATTGTCTTTCATAAATTGCTGTTTTGATATTATTGTCTTTTAGAAATTGCTGATTTAATATTATTTTTTTTGGAAATTGCTGATTAGATATTACTGATTTTCGGAAATTGCTGTTTTGATATTATTGTCTTTTGGAAATTGCTGATTTAATATTATTTTTTTTTGGAAATTGCTGATTAGATATTATTGATTTTCGGAAATTGCTGTTTTGATATTATTGTCTTTCATAAATTGCTGTTTTGATATTATTGTCTTTTAGAAATTGCTGATTTAATATTATTTTTTTTGGAAATTGCTGATTAGATATTACTGATTTTCGGAAATTGCTGTATTGATATTATTGTCTTTTAGAAATTGCTGATTTAATATTATTTTTTTTTTGGAAATTGCTGATTAGATATTATTGATTTTCGGAAATTGCTGTTTTGATATTATTGTCTTTTAGAAATTGCTGATTTAATATTATTGTTTTTTGGAAATTGCTGATTAGATATTATTGATTTTCGGAAATTGCTGTTTTGATATTATTGTCTTTTAGAAATTGCTGATTTAATATTATTGTTTTTTGGAAATTGCTGATTAGATATTATTGATTTTCGGAAATTGCTGTTTTGATATTATTGTCTTTTAGAAATTGCTGATTTAATATTATTGTTTTTTGGAAATTGCTGATTAGATATTATTGATTTTCGGAAATTGCTGTTTTGATATTATTGTCTTTTAGAAATTGCTGATTTAATATTATTGTTTTTTGGAAATTGCTGATTAGATATTATTGATTTTCGGAAATTGCTGTTTTGATATTATTGTCTTTTAGAAATTGCTGATTTAATATTATTGTTTTTTGGAAATTGCTGATTAGATATTATTGATTTTCGGAAATTGCTGCTTTGATATTATTGTCTTTTGGAAATTGCTGATTTAATATTATTGTTTTTTGGAAATTGCTGAGTTGATCTTATTGATTTTTGGAAATTGCTGATTTATATTTTATTAATTTTCGGAAATTACTTATTTGATATTAATGATGATTTTATAGTATTATTTTTTTGTAAATTGCTGATTTTATATTATTGACTTTTGTAAATTGCTGATTTTCTATTATTGACTTTTGGAAATTGCTGATTTTGTATTATTGACTTTTGGATATTGCTGATTTGATATTATTGTCTTTTGGAAATTGCTGATTTAATATTATTTTTTTTTGGAAATTGCTGATTAGATATTATTGATTTTCGGAAATTGCTGTTTTGATATTATTGTCTTTCATAAATTCTGTTTTGATATTATTGTCTTTTAGAAATTGCTGATTTAATATTATTTTTTTTGGAAATTGCTGATTAGATATTACTGATTTTCGGAAATTGCTGTTTTGATATTATTGTCTTTTAGAAATTGCTGATTTAATATTATTTTTTTTTGGAAATTGCTGATTAGATATTATTGATTTTCGGAAATTGCTGTTTTGATATTATTGTCTTTTAGAAATTGCTGATTTAATATTATTGTTTTTTGGAAATTGCTGATTAGATATTATTGATTTTCGGAAATTGCTGTTTTGATATTATTGTCTTTTATAAATTGCTGATTTAATATTATTGTTTTTTGGAAATTGCTGATTAGATATTATTGATTTTCGGAAATTGCTGTTTTGATATTATTGTCTTTTAGAAATTGCTGATTTAATATTATTGTTTTTTGGAAATTGCTGATTAGATATTATTGATTTTCGGAAATTGCTGTTTTGATATTATTGTCTTTTAGAAATTGCTGATTTAATATTATTGTTTTTTGGAAATTGCTGATTAGATATTATTGATTTTCGGAAATTGCTGTTTTGATATTATTGTCTTTTAGAAATTGCTGATTTAATATTATTGTTTTTTGGAAATTGCTGATTAGATATTATTGATTTTCGGAAATTGCTGCTTTGATATTATTGTCTTTTGGAAATTGCTGATTTAATATTATTGTTTTTTGGAAATTGCTGAGTTGATCTTATTGATTTTTGGAAATTGCTGATTTATATTTTATTAATTTTCGGAAATTACTTATTTGATATTAATGATGATTTTATAGTATTATTTTTTGTAAATTGCTGATTTTATATTATTGACTTTTGTAAATTGCTGATTTTCTATTATTGACTTTTGGAAATTGCTGATTTTGTATTATTGACTTTTGGATATTGCTGATTTGATATTATTGTCTTTTGGAAATTGCTGATTTAATATTATTTTTTTTTGGAAATTGCTGATTAGATATTATTGATTTTCGGAAATTGCTGTTTTGATATTATTGTCTTTCATAAATTGCTGTTTTGATATTATTGTCTTTTAGAAATTGCTGATTTAATATTATTTTTTTTGGAAATTGCTGATTAGATATTACTGATTTTCGGAAATTGCTGTTTTGATATTATTGTCTTTTAGAAATTGCTGATTTAATATTATTTTTTTTTGGAAATTGCTGATTAGATATTATTGATTTTCGGAAATTGCTGTTTTGATATTATTGTCTTTTAGAAATTGCTGATTTAGTATTATTGTTTTTTGGAAATTGCTGATTAGATATTATTGATTTTCGGAAATTGCTGTTTTGATATTATTGTCTTTTAGAAATTGCTGATTTAATATTATTGTTTTTTGGAAATTGCTGATTAGATATTATTGATTTTCGGAAATTGCTGTTTTGATATTATTGTCTTTTAGAAATTGCTGATTTAATATTATTGTTTTTTGGAAATTGCTGATTAGATATTATTGATTTTCGGAAATTGCTGCTTTGATATTATTGTCTTTTGGAAATTGCTGATTTAATATTATTGTTTTTTGGAAATTGCTGAGCTGATCTTATTGATTTTTGGAAATTGCTGATTTATATTTTATTAATTTTCGGAAATTACTTATTTGATATTAATGATGATTTTATAGTATTATTTTTTTGTAAATTGCTGATTTTATATTATTGACTTTTGTAAATTGCTGATTTTCTATTATTGACTTTTGGAAATTGCTGATTTTGTATTATTGACTTTTGGATATTGCTGATTTGATATTATTGATATTTGGAAATTGCTGAATTTATATTATTGTAGTTTTGGAAAATTGCTGATTTGATATTATTGATTTTTAGAAATTGCTGATTTAATATTATTGATTTTTAGAAATTGCTGATATGATATTAATGTCTTTTTGGAAATTGCTGATTTGATATTGTTGTTTTTCGGAAATTGCTCATATTATATTATTGTTTTAATGGACAATCTTAGTATCCTGACATTACGTGGCGAGAAATAGTTAGAGTGCAAATTTTGTCCTGAAGATGCATGAAACGTGATCATTATAACCATCAATTACTCTAGATTGGCGACCCTAACAAAATTAATTGTTCCAAACATATAATTTGTAAATATTATTTTTATATGTTTGTCATTATTATATCAATATTTTACTTTTCGGATTTGTAATTTCTTTCAAAATAAAAAGTTTACTTTAATTATTGTATCTAGGCAAGCTCTCCTAATAAACATGATCTCAAACTGGAAAAAAATTACAAAAGTTGCACATAACTTGCTGCCAGTCAGTCCTTCGACTTCTGAATTATGTGTGTTGAAGTAATGACTGACATATTGGAAATCATTTCATAATATGTATTAATCATTATTATATTAGTGTTAACCGATTAATAGTGTAGGTGGATTAGAAAAGTGTTCCACCATGTCTTTTGAGAAAATATAAATTAACCATTTCAAACTGGAAATCCGACAGTTGTCAGGTAGGTGATTGCATATATATTAGTATTATGTTATACATTTATGTCTCATAACAATCAATCAATCGATCAGTCCTCTCTGCGTCGTCTGGTGATTGAGGCAACAGCAAGGGAGCACCATTTCGGTCTGTCTGCAGCTGTTGCTAGGGCGGTCTGCAGGGCGATGCCTCTGGTCTTAAGGTCTCGCTGTACGGTTCGTCGCCAGGTCTCTTTGGGTCTGCCACTGTTCCTTTTCCCCTGTGTGTCCATCTCAGTGCCACCCTTGGTAGTGAGTCAGGGGGGCATTCTGCAGACGTGACCGAGCCATGCCATCGCCGAGTTGCAGTGATCTCAGAGATGGGGCTTACACCCGCTCTATGCCGGAGTTCCTCGTTCGAGATCATGTTTGGCCAAAAGATCCTCATGATCCGTCGCAGGCACATGGTTTGGAAGACTTCGAGCTTGTGTTCTATGTTCACACTCTGACTCGTACAAAAGGACGCTCTACACGTTGCTCTTGAAGATTAGGATCTTCGTGTGGACGCAGTGGTTTCTTGTCCTCCAGATGGGATTCAGTACTGTGAAGGTCTAATTGGCCTTGCTGATTCTTGTGACGACTTCCCTTGTGCAATTTCCATCCGTGGCGACCTTACTGCCCAGGTACGTGAAATCATCTAGTTCTTGCAGGGGCTGGTCGTTGATGGTGATTGGGTTGCCCGCTCTAGTATTCTTCCTCAAGACTTTTGTTTCCCTATGTTTACTCGAAGACCTATGGTGCTTGCTGTCTGTACCATCTGATGTGTCTTATGTTGGATATCCTGGTGCCTGCTTGCCAGCAACTCGATGTCGTCGGCATAGTCTAGGTCATCCAGCATTGAGTTCAACGTCCACTGTATTCCTTGTCTCTTGCCCTCTGTGGTGCGGCGCATGATCCAGTCAATGGCCAGTGAGAATAGGATCGGAGAGAGAATGCATCATTGCTTCACTCCGGTTTCCACCTTGAATGGTTCAGTGAATTGGATGTTGTGGATTACTCTGCACTCAAAGTACTAGTAGAGGGACCTGATAACGTTGATACGTTTCTTGGGGATGCTATAATGTCGGAGGATCTTCCACATATGTATCATAACACCAAATATAAAAAACGAAAACAAATTTTTATTTAATACCGTGGTCATATTTTTCCCGTACCTTTTTCAGCTCCTTGACAGATTGTCCTTTAAGGTTAATTCTGATGTTCAATAAAGATATAGGATATTTTCTTTGCCTGCGAAAATTTTATATCGTGTTGTACCGCACGATAAAGATATCCTAAATTTATGCAGGAAAATAAAACGTTTCTTTTCTGCATGACAAACTTGATCATGAATGGTAGCTTCACAATTGCATACTACCCTAACCTCCATTGTCTGAATTCATATTTCATTGGCTGATTATATAAACCAAAGCAACATAAGCGATAGGTATCATTGGATGAAACTAATTTGATGTGTTAAATTACACTTTATTGACATTTTATAATCTATCCTATCTTCCAACTAAACAACTTATATTCATCAATGCAACACGACGGATTGATCACTGTTGTCAAGGTAGTGTAGGGATGAGAAATTACTTCACTGACATGCGATCGGAATAGAATTAAATTTCCTCAGCAAATCGTAATTTTCAGGTCTGAAGGTGATGCAGGTTCCATTTATTAATTTTAGCTCACAGAGTGCTCATTTGTATTTTTGGGGGCTTGACATTAGTAAGTGCACCCATCATGTAGCGCGTGGCATGATGATAAATGTTATCTTTTTGATCGTAAAAATATAAGGATAGGCGTTTTAAATTTTTGAGAGATATGAGGATATATTGTTTACTTGTGAAAATATATAACAGAAAAATATTGAAAACTATTAGGATAATAATATTTAATATTTTATACAAGTGTATATTAAAACAGCATGAAAGCTTATGCTCTCCTTTCTCATATCTCCAATACAAAAACGGTTTTACATAGTACACACACACAAACACAGATATATATATATATATATATATATATATATATATATATATATATATATATATATATATATATATATATATATATATATATATATATATATATATATATATATATAAAAGGCCATCTCTCCGGTCAAAATTGTACTTGTTTGCAAATTTTGTTCGTAACAAATTTCAATAAATTATAGGTAAATTTTAAATGACTCATCGCCACCCTACATAAAGCTGCATTTGAACCTGTCTCTATGGATTTGGTACATACAATTATGACGAAGATCGTCCAAGAGTCATGCGAACTCAATCCACTTTCAACACCATTGCTGCATAAAAGCTTATATTTAATATTATCTTTGCTAACTGATGATATCAATACGTTACTATAATCCGGGGAATTCATATATTTATTTTTCAAACTGCCATTGTAAAGCATATATTGAAGAAACCGACAATTGACCCTAAAGAACTTCTGTCCTGATTCTAACATCTCATTCATCTAGTTAAGAGTCTCTGCTCTTAAAATGAACGAAAAGAATAGAATGAAAGGGAAACTTTTTTTTCTAAAATTCAACAAATATTTTATTTCCCTATAAACCAAGGTGAAAATGAGATACAAGAAATTACGGTATTTCGAAATAAATGGCCCAATAATTAATGAATTACTGACACAATTGCAAGTAGTTTAAAGTTCTCAAAAAAAGCAGTACAAGTCTAGCATAATGTGTCTGTGTAGCGTAAAAGTTAAAATGTGTCAACAGTCTATTGTTGACTCACAATAAATAATTTCAGATTTGAATTAACTATACATTTTAGTGAATGTCTATAACCAAGAATTTTATCAAAGCAATTTTCTATTCCATAGAAAATAATCACTTAAATTTAATAATTTGAAGAAATAAAACTTCCGGCCCATAAATGTACCGCTTGACACAACACATCACTGACAAAATTATATCTACTACACGACTATAAAACTAATCTTTTAGAATGATCCTGATGTTTACTAAATAGTCAAGTTAAATGTGGAAATTTCAAAACTTAGACCTCGACAAAATAAACATGTTTACTTCTATGAAAAATAATTCTGATTGTACACAAATACGTATATATAATAATATAGATAAGTGTAATTTTTTTTTTACACAGAATGAATTAAAGTCAAATCTCATAGGATGACATCCAGTTTCTCACCAATAGTACGCTGATGGCATTCAAATATACAACTCTAGATACCCAACTGAAGTTGAGGCTACTATCCAAGGCGTTGATATGTGCATTTCTGGTGTGTAAAGTCATGGTGGATGGCATGTAACACCACTTTCTCAATCACATCCTTTACCTCAAGCGTAAGGTATCAGCGATACGAACTTTAAATGTTCACAGTGAATACAAAACCTAGTTGTCAGTCTCGACAATACGCTCTCATTATGACAACATGTATTAAACATCTGCATCGAGGCTGCACATCTGCATTGAGGTTACACAAGTAGTAATATGGGGCCCTATAGCGACAATGGGAAATCCAGTCAAAAAGGGCTTGGGCAGATATAACGACAAGGGGAATTTAACATGGTGGGCCTATATAGCGACAAGGGGAATTTAACATGGTGGGCCTATATAGCGACAAGGGGAAATTAACATGGTAACTATTTGGGACTATCAAGCGACAAGGGAAATTTAACATGGGAATATTAATTGGGACTGTCTAGAGACAAGGGAAAATGGAGGCAAAGAAAGCAAATATCTTTTCGAGGTATATGAGTGGCCCTGAAAAGGGCCGTTATGTGTAATGTTAACATTATATTGTTAACTCAGAGGGCATCTCACGGATCTTCTTCTCTTCCTTAAACTTCTCACTTCGGGGCCATAGAGGAGAACTCTCTTTAAACAACCTTGCCTCTCCACATATATCCTTCTTTTTCAAAGGGCTGTATCAGTCATATGAGTGATAGCCCATGATGATCTGACATACATAGGATAGTCCGGGTGAGAGAGCATGGATGAAACAAGGGTAGAAGATTCTATGTTGGTCCACATTTTGCGACGAAAATAGGTGAAGCGAATTCCGTGTACTGCGGTTATTTACAGGGGAAGAGCGGATCGAAACTGATTGAGTTTATTCACCGATCCAAACACGCGTTATAAAAGTCTGTCACAGTCGTCCAATCGGAAGAGAGCAGTCTGTCACGTCACCTTCCCTATAAAGAGGTACAAGCGTCTGTGCGCAGTCAATCGATGCGCCAGAGTTGTCAATCTTGTCGGCAACTAAGAAGACGATGAATTGGGGTGAACCAATAGTGGAGACAGCAAATAATGGGATAGCAGCGATTATCAAAGTCAACACAAATCTACATCCAGCAGAAATTGATTTTAACTGGGATATTCTCGATTTTTTAACTTCACAAGAATTTCTTCCGGAACCTTCCTCACCTTCTGCTTCTTTTTTACACCTCGATGATTTTAAACAAAGACAAAAAGAATAATTGGAGCGAATTTTACAACAACAAAAAGAAGAAGAACAAGCTTTTCTTATTCAACAGCGGGAAAAAGAAGAATCAAGAAGGAAACACCAGGCAGAAACAGTAGCAGCAGCAGAGAAGAAAGAAGACAAAGGACAGAAAGAGAATAGTGAAAATGAAACAGTCACGGTACTTTTAGATATTTTAGCAGAGTTAAGAAGTCTGAAACAAATTTATCAGAATTCTTTATCACGACCGAAGAGAAAAAGACCTTCTCAAGCTAAACAACCCAATCTAACTGTGACTACGTCCGCCGTACGAGATCCAGTCCAGAAGTAGGCCTTGGCCGTGGCAAAGGCTTAAGACAGTTAAAGATGGTTTCGTCTCGTTTCTGAGTTTGCTTTGCTTTAAACAAACAAATACCCAACGGTCCTTTTCAGGGCCACTCAAATCTGTCAAAAAGAAATACTATTTCAATTGCCTAATTCAATGAAAACTCAAAAGTCCCCTTTTTCTTCTTTTTTTATACCCATGATGTACGTGTGAGTGTGCGAGTGTAGGTTCTTATTTAATAAAATCAAAACCAAGAGACACTTACGTTTCTTTCTCTCTGGTGTATTCTGGTACAAACGTTATAATCCAATATCACAACATAACATAACATAACACAATACCACTTTAAAAAGTTCATAGGCTTCTTCTGTTCTCTCTTTCTGTTTTTTCAATTTCCTTACTCTCACAGGTTTTCCTTTTTCTTCTTTCTCCTCACTTTTGTTTCGTCTTCTTTTCTTGTCTTTGTGAACGTGTCCAGCTTCTTCCTTTGGGGAGGATACCTCTTCCTCCTCCTCCTGTTCAGAATTCCTCTCCCCTCCTCCTCCTGCTCCTGTTTTATTCTTAGGGCAGTTTGGAGACCAATGTCCTTTCTCTTTACAATGATAACAGGTATCTTGACTTTTGTCTCTTCTGGTACTTTTTTAGTTTTTGTCACGATCTGGACATTCTGTAGCCCAATGTCCTTTCTTCTTACAGATATAGCAAGAATCTTGACTTTTATATCAAAATTAGGGAGAGTAGTCCGTTGGATTGTCTGAAGAAAACTTTCTTATGACACCACGCAAAGCTCTGATCAGAAGTTCAACGTGTGTAGACTCTTCCATCGTTCTGGTCAATGTGAGAGTGAAATGAATACTGAAAAGTTAGACACTGACCCTTTATATATATGCACTGATCGGATATGAATATATAGGGGTCATGGTCTTTAACATTTAGTCATTTGACGTTTTGCAGACAAGATGAAAAGATCGTGTCATGTTGTCGAGAAAGGAGAAAACAGTAAGAGACAGAAACGTGAGGTATCCAGCGGTTTTGAGGGTTGTACAAAAGAAGCATCCCATTATGCTCAAACGTTGTGATCGTAAAATCCATCGTCGAGTGAAAAAAGTAACTTTAAAACCTGTGTTAGCGACAGTGCAAGAAGAAGAAGAAGAAGAAGAAGAAGAAGAAGAAGAAGAAGAAGAAGAAGAAGAAGAAGAAGAAGAAGAAGAAGAAGAAGAAGAAGAAGAAGAAAATGAAGAAGAAAATGAAGAAGAACAAGAAGAACAAGAACAATAACAAGAACAAGAAAAATATTTCACCCAGGACAATTACCCTTTTCAAGACAGGACTGTCATGGACATTCCCCCAAAAAGAAAATTCCGAGAGGACACCTATGTGACTGTACCCAATGTAAAGACTATAAGAACATTACACACTACCTCTAAGGCACCTTGGTTACCAAACGATGTTGTACAAAGACTTGTTTATATATAACTTTGATTGTTACCATGTGTATTTTATTCCTGTACTTATCCATTTGGCTTTTATGTATTTTTGTCTTTCGGATTGTTCCAATTTTCCCTTGTGCTATCTCCATCCGTGGCGACATTACTACCCAGGTAAGTGAAATCGTCTAGTTCTTGCAGAGGCTGGTTGTTGATGGTGATTGGGTTGCCCACTCTAGTATTCTTCCTCAAGAATTTTGTCTTCCCTATGTTGACTCGAAGACCTATGGTATTTGCTGTCTGTACCAACTGTTGTGTCTTCTGTTGAATATCCTGGTGTCTGCTTGCCAGCAACCCGATGTCGTCGGCATAGTCCAGGTCATCCAGCATTGAGGTCAACGTCCATTGTATTCCATGCCTCTTGCCCTCTGTGGTGCGGCGCATGATCCAGTCAATGGCCAGTGAGAAGAGAATTGGAGAGAGAATGCATCCTTGCTTCACTCCGGTTTCCACCTTGAATGGTTCAGTGAGTTGGTTGTTGTGGATTACTCTGCACTCAGAGTTTTCGTACAGGGACCTGATGACATTGACAATTTTCTTGGGGATGCCATAATGTCGTAGGATCCTCCACATAGAGTGTCGGTGCAGGCTGTCGAAGGCCTTCTCAAAGTCCACAAAGACCACATAAAGGGATCCATTCCATTCATGAGACTACTCAAGTCGTCACAAGAATCGGCAAGGCCAACCAGACCTTCGCAATGCTGAAGCCCATATGGAGGACAAGAAACCTCAGTGTCCACACGAAGATCCGTATCTTTAAGAGCAACGTGTTGAGCGTCCTTTTGTACGGCTCAGAGTGTTGGAAGTCCACTGCGAACATAGAACACAAGCTCGAAGTGTTTCAAACCAAATGCCTGCGACGCATCATGAGGATCTTCTGACCAAACACGATCTCAAATGAGGAACTTCGGCACATAGCGGGTGTAAGCACCATCTCTGAGATCATTTCAACTCGGCGATGGAGATGGCTCGGCCATGTCTGCAGAATGCCTCCTGACTCACTACCAAGGGTGGCACTGAGATGGACCTCACAGGGGAAAAGGAACAGTGGCAGACCCAAAGAGACCTGGCGACGAACAGTGGAGAGAGACCTTAAGACCAGAGGCCTCACCTATCAGACCGCCCCTGCAATAGCTGCCGACAGACGGAAATGGTGCTCCCTTGCAGTTGCCTCAAGCACCAGACGGCGCAGAGAGGATTGATTGATTGATTGATTGATCCAATTTAAACATGAGTTGAAACAAAAGTGTCTTGAAAAAAGTATAAAAACCTCTTCTCTTGTCTGTTTTTGTGTCAATAGTGTCATACCCTACACTACTATGGCTACCACTGCTTTTTCTAATCCTTCCTACTCGACATTCAAAGTCATTGACGAACACTTAGATCATGCTAGTTGAGAGGACTTGTATCTTCGTCATCCTTTTAACATGTTAATTGCTGGACCCAGCGGTTCAGGCAAAACCGAATTTGTCAAACGTTTGATTGAACATAAACATCATTTGATCGATCTTTCACCTCAACGCATCGTGTGGTGTTACAAAGAGTGGCAATCGGCATACAGTCTCTTGCAAGAAAGTCAAGGTGATTCCATTGTGTTTGTGGAAGGCATTCCTAGCGAAGACGATGGAATCGTGTCTGACCCTAATCAAACTCATCTGGTCATTTTTGACGACATGTTAGGAGAAAACGAAGAAGAAATTAAACTGAGGTTTACGCGTAAAGGGCATCATCGTAATGCCAGTGTCATATACATTACACAAAATTTATTTCAACAAAGTAAAGCTCATCGTACCATTAGTCTCAATGCTCATTACGTGGTCTTGTTTAAAAATCCTAGAGATAAATCGCAAGCGCAAGTCTTAGCCAAACAGTTAGGAACACCTTGACTGACTCATGCGTACGATGATGCCACTCAAACCCCACACGCCTATTTACTCGTGGATTTAAAACCCACCACTCTCGATTATTTGCGACTTTGTACCGATTTGTTTCACGACTGGTGTCAAGACGGAGGATCTGTCGTTTAGACGTCCTCGTCGTCAACATGACAATAACAACTAAAAAAATCTATAAAAACCTAGATCACTTTGACCTTGTTTCATACATCGTCAACAAGACGTCCCTTCAGTCTCATCTTCCGATCAAATTGTGCCTTGTACGGTATCAATCGCGAAAAAAATCCACAAATAAGTGCACACGTCTTAAAAGCCAGTCTCAAAGAAGTCTTACGATGGTTTACGGTGACAGCACGTCAATTACTTCAAGGCATCATTCACATTCCACATCAAACCAAACGCTTTTTTGACAGAAACAACGTAGCCTTGACGCAACTGGCCGATCCTCGCATCGACACTCAAATCAAAAAGCAAATCATTTTGAAACCTGGAGGTAGCAGTTCTCTAGGGGTGTAATCATCCGTTCCCTTTGAAAATGGGATCCCAATGCTCCCAAAGATCACCACAAGAAAAAAGCCAAACGAACCCCCACGAAAAAGAACAATGGTGTCAAGACCAAAACACAGAAAAAGAAAAGTCCACAGAAAAGAGCTGTCACCCGCAAAAGAGGTACTTCGGCCAGGACGCAACTTACATTCGTAAACCGCAGCCTGCAGCACCAGTGACTGAGTTTCCAGTAACCTCAGGTTCTTCTACTTCTCCGTTGCTGATGATGCCAGCCAAATCCAATTTGACACCCGTTCTTCCTAATTTGATAAAACATTGGAAATCTGCGTATCCCAAAACGTCTGCTCCACCGGTAACACCCTCTTTCTCATTAACGGCAGTAGCAGCTGCTCACAAAGTACCTGCCCCCAAAGTCCAAGTCCAAGAAAGATCTGGCATGTTAAAGAGTTTACTGGATTTTTCCAAACAAGAACTGTCCCGATTTAGTCCATTGCGAATCCCTTCACGACGTGTGTTACCTGTCATGAAGTTAATACGACGGAAAAGATAATCAGTGGCGTCACATTCCAGTATAAAAATGACTTGAGGACAACGACGTGAGTCAGTATTTTCTGTGTCTCTTCACCCAATGATGTCTCCTCAAAAATGTGCACACCACAACCATCGGCGTTCTGATGTCCAAAAAGGAAAAAGAAAAAAACAATCTAGTCATCCTACAAAACGCTTAGCCAAACATCGGCGCCATCCTCTAAAAAGACACAGTCATCTAAAGTTAAGAAGAATTCACCAAAGGGAAGGCATATTAGTTTTATTTAAAGGTGCGAACAAACTAGCCAAATCAGCTCAGAACCGAACTGGTGTCTTTAGCGATTCTTTTCATGATTTAGCGAAACAAGTCGTTACCTTTTTGACGATGCGTTAGAAAATAAGATAAAGAACTAACAAGCAAAGATGTCACCTCGCAGAAAACATTCTTTTTCACCCCACACAGGAAAGAAAAAGAAAGGACTACCTCCTCGTTTAGACAAACTCGGAGACATGTTGTCCGTCCTGTCCAAAGTATCTCCGACAATGCGAAAACAAATCATTAAAACGGCCTCCAAAGATGTCATCGATACCGTGTGCGAATGTTGTTTGAATGTCTTGAAAGGCACGATACCTTTGTCTCCACACCAGAAAAAATGCTTCGCCAAACATCGACACGTTCTTCATCAAATGGTCCAAAAGAAAATACCCGTTTGTCAAAAGAAAAAGATGTTGGTGCAACGCGGAGGATTTTTACCCTTTCTCGCTCCTTTGTTGACAGGCTTAATACCAGGTTTGAGACAAGGGGTGTCACAAATGATGACCCAAGGGATGCCCCAAGGGGTGGGTAGAAATATGAATGATCTTTCCAGAAGATAAAAGGGACTTATGGAGCTAAACGATCTCAGACATAACCTTTGAAGCCAATGGAAGGACGAATACTGACTTTGCTCCATTACAAACGATGGATGCAATACCATTGTTGGCACGAACAACGAACGACATTTACCACCCAATCCTCATTTGACCGAGATGTCCCAATTACAACACAAATTCCAATCCTTGATGCATCGCAACGATTTGTCCAAAACCGAAAAGTCGCAAAGTCGTCAACTCTTGAAACGACTGCAACTATTTAATCGGAAAGCCGTGGAACAAACAGCACTACCCACTCTGACCGATTTTAAGGCTCTAATGAATAGTCCGTCGCCATCCCTATCTACACCATTACCCAAGGAAGAAGAACCCCATGATATTTTTTAAACACCACTACCACTCCCATTCCGAGTAGGATTGTAGCTTCCCTTCCCCCACTCCCCAACGAGAAGAACTCAAAACTTGGGTTAAAAAGATGATGGCCACTCTTCCTTCGACAGAAGTGAAAAAGAAAGAAAGGAAACCAGAAGTGAGAAAAGAAAAGAAGGCCAAAGCTATCCCATTACCTCCACCTCCTCCACCACCACCAGTACCCTAGACGTTTACTTCTGTGGCACATCGGACACGTAACATCATTTCCAAACAACCCCCATTTCGCCCGACCCAAAGCAGTATCATCGAAGAGTGGGTACATTATTAACAAAACCATGGAGAAGATGTTAGCCAGCATTTACTACGATCCAGTCCACCCTGCAGGTTGTTACGAAATACCCGATATGGCATAGAGGGTACACAATACTCCTCTAAGTGAGTTGTCCTGAACAGCGAGTCGCACGTGCCGCGCGTATAATGAAGGTTTCGCGCGAATCAATTTTTACATGTACGGCATACTACTATATAGGTATAGTGCAGGGTCATTTTAAGACGCAGTGGACATTAGAGCAGACCTCTAAACGTTTCATTTGTCGGGAATTAGAGCCAAAACGTTGGGTGAGTCAAATGCGTTCTTTTTGGTTAATGTTTCAGTTAAATGTTCAGTTTCGTAATAGCACGTTCGTTTTATTATGTATTGCGTTAATTCGTTTTATTATTTGGAAAACTGTCCATTTTTATATTCAGCTCGCCGGTCAACGAGTGAATAGATGAGTATTCCAGTCCAATGTTAACCGGTGGAGTGGAGACGGGCAAACATGAACTACTGTCGCACCGAAAGGAAGTGCCGTGATAACGTCCGTAGTTTTGTTTTATTGACTGTCTTATGTAAGACACGAATAGCGTGTTTATAGTCAATTGAACCCTATGTTTTGATTTATTGACTATTTTGTGTGAAACACGAATAGCGTGTTTAGTCAATTGAATGCTATGTTTTGTTTTATTGACTATTTTGTGTGTGACACGAATAGCGTGTTTATAGTCAATTGAACCCTATGATTTGATTTATTGACTATTGTGTGAGATAAGAATATCGTGTCTATAGTCAATGTAATGCTACGTTTTGTATATTGGATACAGACATATAGTACAGTAGTGGATGACTACAGATATATAGTACAGTAGTGGATGACTACAGATATATAGTACAGTAGTGGATGACTACAGACTTAGTAGGGTAGTAGATTCATTTGTGTATTGTGTGCTCATTATATATATATATATATATATATATATATATATATATATATATATATATATATATATATATATATATATATATATACACCTATCATGTTGATTTTTTAATATAATTTTTATTTAACCGAACGTGTTTGTTATTTCTTTAAAACCCTACCTAGTCTCAAAGGGTCGGCTCGACAACTTACAATTTTGGTGGCAGCGGTGGGATTGTACTTTCTATCCGAGAAAACTTTTGGATTGTTAGTTTGAGTTTTCATATCCAACAAGTGTCGGGGAAAGCCTTTGAGACAGGAGTGTTTTGAGAAATATTATTTTACATTTCATTGTAAACGAAACTGAATTTGATCTTCCCTTAGATAAACAAGTTAATTTAGTGACGCTCATTTGAAGCGAACGTTTATCTAATATCATGTCGTCCACTAGTGAATTGTTAGAGCTTGGTAAGCAATTGGGGTATGAGGGGGAAGCTTTACGGCAGTTTATCAAGGACGAACAAAATAGAGAACGAGAGCGACGCGCCGAAGAACGGGAGGCAGAACGCGGAAAACTAGAACTAAACGCACGCATCGAAAAGGAAAGACAGGAGGAAGAACGCGAAAAACTAGAACTAAACGCACGCATCGAAAAGGAAAGACAGGAGGCAGAGCGCGAAAAACTAGAATTAAACGCACGCATCGAACGGGAGGCAGAACGCGAAAAACTAGAACTAAACGCACGCATCGTAAAGGAAAGGTTTCAACGTGAACAGGAGGCAGAACTCGAAAAACACGAACTACACGCGCGTATCGAAAGGGAAAAGCTAGAGTTAGAAAGGTCTAGACTAGAGAACGATAAGGTATTTCAATCGAGTAAATTCGAAAAACCACAACTTCCAGCATTTGAAGAATATAAAGATGACTTAGATAGTTACCTGTTGAGATTTGAAAGATATGCTACTGCGCAAAATCTCCGAAAAGAAGAATGGGCATTACACCTTAGCACTTTATTAAAAGGTAGGGCTTTAGAAGTGTACTCAAGGATACCAAGTGCAGAGGCATCTAATTACGATTTGTTAAAGGATGCATTACTGAAAAGGTTTGAACTTACTGAAAAGGGTTTCAGGGAAAAATTCCGATCTAGTAAGCCAGAAAAGGGAGAAAACTTTGATCAATTTGTATACCGGATATCTAATTACCTATTCCGTTGGTTAGCTTGCGGGGGAGTCGCAAAAACTTACGAAGCAGTATGTGATTTTCTTGTCAGAGATCATTTGCTTGCAATATGTAGTAAGGGACTATTCCAATACTTAAAAGAGAAAAGCATTAAAAAGTCAAGCGAGATGGCTAAACTAGCAGATATATTCGCTGATGCGCACGGAGTGGTTATGAACGTGATAGTCCGGGACACGAGGGGTCCTAAGGAAAGTAAGCAGGTCAATTCAGTTAAACTAATTTTGGGAGGGGTTTACCACAAAACCAAAAGGGTGAATTAGTTAGGTTAGATCAGAGGGGACCTAGAAGTCAAGATAGACAGAGAAAACAATGTTTCAGTTGCGGAGAACGGGGTCATATGTCTAGTGCATGTCCGAAGCGTAAAAAGGATTTACCAAAGGCGGTAGGGGTATCGTATATGGTAGGCTCTTCAGCTTGTGTAGAGAGCAATAAGAGTGGCTCCAATCAAAAGCATCAATCGTATCAATACAGTGTGAGGGATTAGTGAATGGGGTTAGGGCCTCAGTACTTAGAGATACGGGATGTAATACAGTAGTTGTTAAGCAATGTCTGGTAAGGCCGGATCAATACCTTGGGGAAACAGTATCTGTCAGATTGATGGATAATACCGCAGTACAAGTGCCGACTGCATGCGTACATATCGAAACACCTTATTTGACAGGCACAGTGACAGCATGTTGTGTAAAGCGACCGCTGTATGATCTGATTGTAGGTAATATAGAAGGGGTAGCGAATTTCGTTGTGCCAGGCAAAGCAGTGGCCGATGTTCCAACTTCCATGGCTACTGAAACTAGGTCACATATATCTAAGAGTAAGAAGCCTTTGCCAAAACTAAAAGTACCAGATGCCATACCGATGATAGATAAAAGAGCACTAATTGAAGAACAAAATGAAGACTAGTCGTTGTCAATAATCAGAAATAAAGCCGCGTCAGGGGAAGTCATGAAATGTAAAGGTGGCGGTAGCTACATGTTCAAATATCTCAATAATGTCTTGCATAGGGAGCATACTACTCTGAAGGCCGACGGTTTACACATGTAGTAGTACCTCGTAACTATAGACCGCATGTGTTGAAGTTAGCACACGAGTCGACGATGGGGGGTCACCTGGGTTCTACAAAAACTAAAGACCATGTATGTGCAGAATTTCATTGGCCAGGGGCTCACAGTGATGTAACTAGGTATTGCAGATCATGCGACATTTGTCAGAAAACGCAGTACAAAGGGAAAGTGAAACGCGTACCTATCGGTAAAATGCATTTAATTGAAACTCCATTCAAACGCGTGGCGATAGATATTGTTGGTCCATTATCACCTCTTACAGACCGCAAGAACAGGTACATCTTGACTATGGTTGATTATGCAGCCAGGTATCCGGAAGCCGTCGCTCTCCCATCCATCGAAACTGAGCGAGTAGCCGAAGCCCTAGTAGAGATATTCAGTAGATTAGGGATTCCGGAGGAGATTCTGACAGACTGTGGGTCACAATTCACATCAGAACTCATGGCAGAAGTTTGTAGGCTTCTATCAATCAAACAACTATGAACAACTCCATATCACCCAATGTGCAACGGGCTGGTGGAGAAGTTCAATGGAACACTCAAACAAATGTTGCGACGGATGTGTGCAGAGCGTCCGAACGATTGGGATAGATATCTGCATGCAGTATTATTTGCATGTCGAGAGGTTCCTCAAGAGAGTCTAGGGTTTTCACCATTTGAACTTTTATACGGGAGAACGGTGCGAGGGCCAATGAAAATTATAAGACAATTATGGTCAGATGACGAAACAGATGACGAGATTCGAACGACATACCAGTACGTATGTGATTTGAAGGACAAGTTGAGAGAGACGTGTGCAATAGCCCATGAAACGTTAAGACAAGCTAGTAGTCGCGCAGCTCGCTACTATGATTCAAAAGCGCGTGATAGAAAATTTAAAAAGGGTGACAGAGTTTTGGTTCTCCTGCCAACCGAGAGAAACAAATTAATGTTACAGTAGAAAGGTCCATATACCATCATAGATGAAAAGGGAGGCATGGATTATACCATCCATGTAGGTGGAAAGTCCCGTATGTTTCATACTAATTTATTGAAACGTTACTACGATCGGACAAATGCAAAGCCAGACCAAGGAATTTTAAACGTGATCGGGATAGTCAACATTGAGGAGGATGAGGAACAAGAGTCAGTTCCAGGTCTTAATTTGAGTGGGTTACTGGAGTGCGACATGGGAAAGACTGTATTCAATATGAGTCCCGATCTGACTGAGAAACAGAGAAAGCAGGCTCAGGATCTCGTCAATGACTATCCCAACGTGTTCTCGAACAAACCTGGTAAGACAGATGTGCTAGAGCATAGGATTAAACTTACATCGCATGAACCATTTCGAGTCAAGGGGTACCCAATGCCTCATGCATCCAAAGATATCATCGAAAAGGAAGTTGGAGAAATGCTTAAATTAGGAGTGATAGAGAAGTCGTGCTCACCGTATGCATCACCTGTCGTTCTAGTGAAAAACAGTGACGGCACAAATAGATTCTGCATCGACTTCCGCCAATTGAACGCGCGTACGGTATTTGATGCTGAACCCATACCGGACATTGAAAGTATTTTCGTCCGTATGGCGGGGCACAAATATGTCACGAGACTGGATCTGACAATGGGATATTGGCAGATACCCTTGTCGGAGGAAACAAAAGAAATGACGGCGTTCGCCACCGGAAGTGGATTGTACCAATTTCGTGTTTTACCGTTCGGATTGGTAAACGCCGGGACTTGCGCTGTAAGACTAATGCGGAAAGTGATGCAGGGACTGCAGCATGTGGAAACCTACATTGACATCTTTATATTTAGTGATACGTGGGAAGAGCATCTACGTGATATTGCTAAAGTTCTAGATCGATTACGTAAAGCTAAGTTGACTGTAAAACCTACTAAATGCAACGAGGGGTATAGGAGCTTAGAGTGTTTGGGACACGTAGTTGGGAGGGTGAACGAGTTGAGACCCGACCCCAAGAAAATTGCAGCAATCAGGGATTCATTGCCACCCACGTCAAAGAAGCAAGTTAGGTCATTTATCGGGCTGGCAGGGTATTATCGAGAATTCATCCCTAACTTTGCAGTCATAGCCAATCCTTTAACGGACCTAACCAAAAAGGGGCAGCCAAATAAAGTTCAATGGGGAGATAATCAAGACAGGGCTTTTAACACTTTAAAAAAATTGCTAACAGAAGCCCCCGTACTTAAGTTGCCCGAACTGAACAAAACATTCATTTTGAGAACCGATGCTTCAGAGTTGGGACTAGGGGCGGTTTTATATTAGGAACAAGATGGAATCAAGCTCCCAGTCGCCTACGCCAGCAGGAAATTACTTCCAAGAGAAAAGAATTTCTCCGTAATAGAGAAAGAGTGTTTAGCAGTAGTGTGAGGAATAGATAAATTCCAAACCTACCTCCAGAGCCGAGAATTCAATCTGGAAACAGATCATCAACCTCTACTTTACCTCAATAAGGCAAAGATTAATAATTCACGGTTGATGCGATGGGCCTTGTTGTTACAACCTTACAGATTCCGAATCGAGGCAATCAAAGGTACGGAAAATGTAGGTGCGGATTATCTCAGTAGACATTGATTATCTGGTTACCCATATCGTGTAATTTCGTGGTTCTTAAAGTAAATATACAATTTTTAGGGGGGAGGTGTGTTAGGAAATACCCGATATGGCATAAGTGAGTTGTCCTGAACAGCGAGTCGCACGTGCCGTGCGTATAATGAAGGTTTCGCGCGATTCACTTTTTACATGTACGGCATACTACTATATAGGTATAGTACAGGGTCATTTTAAGACGCAGTGGACATTAGAGCAGACCTCTAAACGTTTCATTTGTCGGGAATTAGAGCCAAAAAGTTGGGTGAGTCAAATGCGTTATTTTTGGTTAATGTTTCAGTTAAATGTTCAGTTTCGTAATAGCACGTTATATACCTATCATGTTGATTTTTTAATATAATTTTTATTTAACCGAACGTGTTTGTTATTTCTTTAAAACCCTACCTAGTCTCAAATGGTCGGCTCGACAACGTTACACAGGTTACGGTGGCGTTCAGAAATTATATCGTACTGCTAAAACTCGCCTGAAAACGCTCCGTTTACCTGAAGTACAACGATGGTTACAAGAACAATCTACGTATACTTTACACAAACCCATTCGACGAAAATTTCACAGAAGTCGCGCTCAAGTGGAAGGCATCGATCATTAATGGCAAGACGATTTAGCCGATGTCTCTCATTTAGCCACCTACAATCGTGGCTAAAAATATTTGTTTTGTGTCATCGACGTCTTTTCTAAATTTGCCTGGGTCGTACCATTTACTTCCAAATCGAGCGGATAGTTAGTACGAGCCCTGCAACTGGTTTTGAAACAAAGTGGTCATCACCCTTTTTGATGGCAAACTGACAAAGGTACCGAATTTCTGAACCGATTAAGAGAATTAAAGAAACGTGACATTCATTTTTTCACCACCGAAAATACTGAAACCAAAGCTAGCATCGTGGAACGTTTTCAACGTACCCTGAAAGATCGCATGTGGAAATATTTTACGCATCAACACATTCTGAAGTACATCGACGTCTTACCGCACTTAGTCCATGCCTACAACCAATCTTACCATAGAAGTATTGGACGTGCCCCACAAGATGTAACACCCGACAACGAAGTGACTGTTTTTGAGCGTTTGTTTGGTACGTCCCGGACGATGACTGTCTCCAAAAAAGGTGGAGTGTTAACCACTGGAGATTAGGTTCGCATTGGCAAAACCAAACGCACTTTTGACAAAGGTTACTTACAAAACTGGACCACCGAATTATTTCGTGTTACTTGACGAGTGCGAGATCGTCATCCTAACGTTTATAAATTGGAAGACATGAACGGAGAAGTATTAAAAGGAACGTTTTACTTGCCTGAGTTACAACGTGTCACCAAAAACGAAGACGACGCGTACGACATTAAAAGAAATCTCAAACGAAGAACCCGTAAAGTAGGGAAACGTCGTGTCAAAGAAGTCAAAATACGTTGGAAAGGATATCCTCCTAGTTTTGGTTCTTGGATTGACGCTTCGCGACCACAGTGGTTATTTCTTCACCCAGTTCTTCTCTGCAAGATTTACGAAAGCAACCCTTGTGCGTGTGGTGTGGAGAACGTGTCCCTAAAACGCAAATCGTCTTTTTCAGTCAAATCTTTGTGGTGTATTATGCCATCGGTGCATCCATTGCTAATCTGAGTTTGCAACAAGGAGACAAACAATTGTGGACCATTTTACTCAGCAGTTGCATCGGTTCTCTTCTTCCCAATCCTTCCCTGAAATACTCTTAGAACGGGAACAACATTAACACTATTGGGAGCCTTGCATCCAACGTCAGTCATTCTCCTAACAGTCACCCCGCCAATCACAATCCTCTTTTAGACACTCCTATACTCTCGAGTGATTCCTCGGACAGAAGAACGTTGGAATTATGAACAACAATATTAACCAATTTTACTCAACGTTACCCAGTGACAGTTCCATGGAAGTGTTTCCTAACAACACGTTGTGCTGTTCAACGGCTAAATTACCTCAAGCCATTCACTTGGATCAAGATGCCCATTGGGAATGTGGCTTTAGTGGAAATGATACACCCAACACAAATCAAAAACATCGTCGAAAATAAAAACAGTTTTAAAGTAGAAGTGTATGACGAGCAATTGCAACAACACTTAGACGAACGCATCACTGTCAGTGACCCAATGAAACACAGGACCTCAAAACTAAACGGTCCACCTATATGTTAACCATTCCTGTAGTATATTCTTTAAGTGGTCAACATTTAGTTCCTACACTTGCTACACTTGCACAATTCTATCGTTTTCCATCGGTGATAGTATGATGGCCGATAGCTAGGGCATTAATCCCATTATCGCAGTATCGTTTGTCATCAAAATTGACTAACCCGGATTTGCAGATTCGTTCAGTTGTGATCTGATGATTGTTAGCTCGAATTGCAGTCATTACTGCTGTGCGTTTTGTTTCTACTCCTGACATAACATCTCGATACAAATCATATGTAAAATTCATTTTCACAACAGGTTTCTTAGCGCCTTTCTCCTTCATCATATTTTTAGATTGATTCAGCGCGAACACCGAATACATTTTAGGTCGTAACCCGATAAACTCTTTGATGGGCTCAAAGCACAGTTCATCTTTGAATTTCCCGATGACTTTCTTGTTTGTGTTATCGTTGAACACACCTTTTACGTCTGATAGATCAAATAGCTCACGCTGATCGTAGATATCTTTGTAAAGATCGTCGTTACAGTCCTCGCCAGGGATCTCATACAACAACCAGTCTGTGTCAGAGGAACACAATTTAGCACCTGGCCATCTTTTCTTAACAAACCCATAGTGAAAATCGTACATGAGCCATTTTGGTACATCTAACACAGAGGCGCCAACATATATTGGTTTATCTAAAAGCATACAACATTTATGCTTTTTCACGATTATAAGATCGTCTTTGATCGGTATTCTACCAGCGAAATTATTCGATGCAACTAACTTAGAAAAACGTTTTGTATCCCCGTTGACAAGCTCAATGTCACAGCGGTTTCTGACGTTTTCGATTGTCTTACCAAACACAGAGTTGTTCATCAACTTGAAAAAGTCTTTGTCGAAATCATTGGTTGCTTTAGGTCGCATATCAGTGTTGAACTTAATATAATTAGCTAGCCAACGAGATTGATGTATTTTTAGAGCTTTATGAAATTTTGTTACGACGATACCAGCTTGTTCAGCTTGATGATATTCGATAATGACAAATGTAACCTCGCTTTGGTAATAGATTATTAACAAGTTTGGGAATGGAGCATGATTTACCAGCTCTGTTAACTAACTACGCTGGCTACAGCAACGAGTCATCGAAGACAATCTTATCTGCCAGAAACGGATAATCATTGTGAGAGTCGTGTAGATTACTCGGATACTCTGCGTCAAACTCAACAAAGAAGGAAAAGTCAGCTTCTGATAAATCCTTTGTCATGTTTTCGGTTACCGATCGAAAATATTCTTCGGTGTACCACAACGAGCACTTATAAGACATCTTTTCAGACATCGCCCAATCGTAAAGCTTGTTATCGTCGAGATAGACTAGATAAGAAACGGGTTTATCAGGGTCAAAATCCGGAAGATATTTATTGTTGGCGCGTGAAAACTATTTCATGATAACACTGATCCCACCTCGTATTCCCTGTTCGATAAAAGTAAATTTATCAGGATCAGTCAACAACTCGAGTTATACTCCTGTGTATTTCATCATAGAGTCACAAGCGAGACCTGGAGATGAAAAATATCAACACGGATCTAACTTATTATTGTTTATACTACTCTATCGATATGATTTGAAAACATCGTTGAGGAGAAAAACATCTTGAATCAAATATAGATCCATATAGTCACCAATCGTTTCACAGGAAAACTCTTTACAGACATTTAATTTTGAATAAAATTGATCATGTGATGGTAGTGATGTCTCGTTGAGCTTTTCGAAACTATCAATATACTCATACGGGAAAACACTTATGTGGCACATCAGCAGCAGAGGAGGCGAATCAGACAACGTTTTTAAGCAAGTTTTCAATGGATTAGGGCTTAAAACCCAATCAAAACGGCTACAAATCAATGAAACAGGCAAAAAATAATGAAAAATCAATTAAATCAGTCCCAAAAAAAAAAATCAATGAAATCAAAAAAAAGAAAGCCTCCATTTGCCAAATGGAGACTTAGTCATTTTTGTCCGAAAACATGATCCTGCAGGGTTTTCAAAATGAGTAAAAACTCTTCAACCGAATATTTTATCAAGTCCGATACGATATCGTGTCCTAAGACGAAAATCCTTTCAGGATGAAAATCCTTTCAGGATGAAAGTCCTTAGGACTTTACAAACAGACTAATTTGTAAAACTTCGTCTTGTAAATCAATCAGATTATTGGACTGGTCAGTGAGTTTGAAATTAATTCTGGTTAATGAATTATTATGACACCGCATATAGACTGGATTCACCGGAGACTCAATTATTAAAAATCCTGGAGGAGCTATTGGTGCAAATGAATACAGAATATATCCTTGTTGAGCTTTATTTGATCGTTCTAAATTTATTTGATAGCTTCCTTCGATAACATCACATACTAAATTGAGCGCTATCACCGACGAAATATTCACATTGAACGGAGCAATATGTCTACCACCGCCTTCTGGGTCATTATTATGTTTGAGGATTTTTATTTCCGCTGATGTTTTTTTTCCCCACGCATCATGAATTATTTTAAAACCAACATCGATGGTGTCACTGAGAAGTTTTTTTTAGTTCTAATATATTATATCCTGGTAGTTTGAACTCATGAATAACTTCTTCGCGTATACCATACTTCGTTGCAAACTCTATTCTCGATAGGGGATTGTCAACTATTACATCTTGAATGAGTTGCAAATGAAATATTTCCATGTCATTGATGATTTTGTTACATGTTTCTACGATGCTGACAAATTCATCTCGGGTGAGAGTACCGGATTTAAGAGATATTAACAACAGTGAAATATCGTTATTGAACGCTGTGAAATTTTCAGTGATTTCCTTTTCTAGGGGTGTGTAATATATTGGGTTGTATTGTTTTTTCATTTCAGTGAAAAAATTCAATTTATCATAATCGCTATAACTCCTTATTGGATTATCAGATTTTATCCTGTCTGTGACATAATCAGTTTTTTTTGTTTCTGGTAAATCAACGGTTTTCCCCCCTGGTGGTAATTCAGGCCATCCCAGTACGGTTCTTATAGAACTCTGATAGATATCTACGACGTAACCATCTGTGCTTATTTCAATGGCAGATGATAGTGTTGGTTCATGAACTGTTATAGCTATTTTTGATTCTTTTCCAGTAATCGATTTTATTCTACGTTGCAATTCAGCATTGATTTGTTCAATTTGTTACGACCCAGTTGGTATGGAAACAACGTTCCAGTCTGGGGTACCGTCGTCTTTATTCTTATTTGCAAATACCAGTGAATTATTCGGTTGTTGACCACCAAATGATTTTGATCTGATATTAGGCCAACTGTGGTATACTTGCAATTTTGCTAGCGCGATTTCCTTCACTGGGACCGGAGAGGGGAAATTCACACTGAATTCTGGATTCGTTGATGTTATTGAGATCATCCTGGTTTGTACTGGGTTTGTGTTCTCCACTATTTGTTGAAGTAATTCCATCTGTGTTGTCATTGTTATTATACTGTTGTTGTCGCTCTAATTTTGACATCGCAGAATCATATATATCTACCATCGCTGAAAACTCACTATCTGATATAATTGTATCATCGAGAGATGACGATATCAATGAGGATAATTGCGAGTATGCAGTGGATACAACATGAAATTGAATTATGTAGTCTTGTAGTTTTCGTTGGCTGCATGATGATATTTTTTTTGTTATTATTGAAATAATTCCAGCGATTGTTGTTGCCGCAGAAATGCAAATTGGAACTGCTATCGGGGCAATCATTGTCACTGAAGACAGTATAATACCAGCTCCGGTGATTACACCACTCACTGAATACACGGTAACATCAATTGCGGTAATTATCCTGCGATATTTTTTAATTTTCATTGCATACTCCTCAGTGAGGGTTTTGAGTCTATTTTGAAATTCTCTGACCTGATCATAGCGATATTGCGATGATGAAATCATTTTATTTTTAAATCAGTTTACAATTTTAATTGAAACCGTTATTTACCTAAATCCGCTACGAATTCCACATACCACGTTACTGAAACCCTAATCAAATTTTTATCAGTAGATGTTAACGTGAACTGTTCAGTTGTATCCTTGTCGATGATCGTTGAAATCGTATTATTGACCCCGGATGAACTTGACGATGATATATTAAATTGAATCGGTGTCACTAGTGTCAATCGATAAATACCCTTAACGGTTGCAGTGATATCTAATTTGTTGTTTACGAGTACCCTCCACTCAAATGATCCGTGTTGGATTGTACATACTAAATTGTTGGTTTTCTCATGAGGGATTTTTGTTTTTTCAATGATTGTTATCATCCTCGATGAAGATTTTCGTCTCATCGATGGATTTTTTGATATCCGGAAGTTTTAGTTCAATTTTATCTAACGGGGTTCCAATAAATTTATCAATGATATTTCTACGGAATGAGGTAAACTGTTTTACGTGTTCTTCACTTTTAGATTGAAGTGCTGTTAGTTCCAACACAGAATTTTTCAACTCATCGTTGAGAGTTTTTAATCGATCTGTAATCGTCGAAAAGAGTACACCCGGTTTGAGTTTACCCTGATCGGAAAATAACGCGATAGTATCCTCGATTGCGTTTCGTTGTTTAATCAAAATATCATCCAACGACACATCACTAGTTTTCAATTTACCCTGTTTGTCTTGAAATACAACTATTTCATTAGGATCAACACTTGTTAAGTTTAACGTCTCAGCTATTTCATCTTCGATTATTTTTTTATATCACCGGTTGCAGACATTTTTGCAGTGCCATCGGGTTTGGGTTTCAAAGATCTCCCCCAAATATCAATCATGATATTTTATACACCTCTCTCTAAAATCGTTTTTGACGACTCTGTCGTTGCCAGCGATTACTAGTGTATTCATTTACAACAACATGAGGTGGTTTTCCAGATTTTGAAATAGCATCAAGGACATTTAATACTTCACTGCCGCATATTGGTGGATCATTCACTTGTTGTGTTGGTAGCGTAGAATACCAAGTCTTCATTGGAAAATTTTTTATATAACGCATAAACTCTTTTGGCGGTGATAATCCATATGAATCAAAATAGACGATTGCACGTGGATCAATAGCGTATGCAACCCAGTGAGTTCCAGGTCCGGTGCTGTTATCTTAGTTAATAATACCTGTTTCAGTGTTGTTTGTTTGATGTGGTAATTGATCTTTCATAAAGACACCTCTGAAATTTTTAATCGCCAATTTTTTAGCAGCATCCATTAAATCAAAATTGGACATAGGAACCATTGAAGATTTCTGAGTTAATAAACCGTTCCTGGGATTCTCAGGCCTTTTCCGCTGTACCATGAATACGGGGTTCCTGGTAACCTTAGACCCTTTCCCTTTTTTTATACTTAGATCCGCGAACGGATCCACCGGTTCTCTCTCTTTGTGCCCGTTTAAGAATTTCTAACGCTTCCGCGCTAGATGCCGCTTTAGCTAACCTTGGGGCAGCGATTCTTAACGCTGTCTTATAGTCACCGATTCCTAACTCTGCCGCTTTAGCTATCAATGGGGTAATGGCTCTTAACGCTACATCTGACCCCCTTTGAACGGATCCACCGGTTGCTTTATTAAACAACTTCCATGCCGCGGCACCAACGGTTCCTAACGCTGCCGCTTTAGCCACAGCTGGGGCAGCTGCAACAATCAGTGCTGGTAACGCAGCAAATAACGGGAATATACCGCCTGTTTTAATCATATTTTTGATAGCAGCCGCAGAAAGAGTAATCTGAACGCCTTTTTTTGCTACAAGTACATCATTGAAATGTTTTATTTGACGAGTTGTCAGTGACAATTTATTTACCCCACCAGTCATTTGATTAGGTTTCAGCGTGATTGTGGTTCCACATTTTTTAGCTGATTCCGATTGCAATTTTTTGATTTGACCGGGGGTTAACGCAACACTAATATTACTATATGACATTATACATAATTGATTGATTCTAAAACGTTTACAATTTCAATGAAAAATCGTTCAAAGATTTTCCACTGGTGCATCAATGATTCTCATTCTTCCTCCAACACCTTCAAGTAGCATTGATTTATCACTGAGAATGACAGCAACCGCTCTATAATTAGCAATACCACCAGGGAGGGTTACACGGGCTCTAAAGTGTATATCAACGACAGATTGTCTTGTTAAATCAAGATGTTCCAGTGAAAAGTAATAAATCGGATAGAGGCTTTTAAAATCCAATTGTGATATTTGCAAACCAGTATCGACATTTTGATCACGTGCCATAAACGACAACAGGTTATGATAGACACGTGCAATATGGTTAGTGGTGTAATCAAGTTGTATATCCTCGGATGGTTCCTGCTGTCCGTTTATTTTCAGCGATACTTCATTAACACCAAACTGATCAAATATCATATGACTTCGTTCTTGAGTACCAACTCGCGCAGTATTCTTTAACGCAATAAATATATGACGTGGTGCTGAAACCCCTTGTTTTGATGCCAGGTGCCATGTGAATGTACCATCAACATTGTCTTGTTTAGTATCCGTAGTTACTGATAACCAACTCAACAATGATTTTCCCCCCTGGTCCATAAATTATAACATTTTTTCTTCTGTGGTGATTGATGGAGTTAACACTGGCATCCATAATGATAGTTTTGTTAAAATGACTTTACCCTCGGGAACACCAGCATCACGCCAGTTTGCATCATTATCAGTACCCTTTCGTACAAGCGCTACTGTGTGTTTAGCTCCATAAATAACTTTTCTAACATTTCTACAGAATCCGAAAATATGATGCAGTGGAATCGCACATGAAAACTGTCGACGCTGTCCATGCAACATTGATACACGTGTTGCAAACCCTAGGTTGTAATTAGTAATATTATTAATGACATCAAAATCACCAGCTGGTCTTACATATCTGGCTGGTGCTGGATTAACTGCAGTAGCTTGTGTTGCCTTTACTCTAGAATACTGGACGTGTTCAGGGTGATCAGTAATATCCTTAGAAAACATCATAGATGGACCAGCTGATCTTGTATAATCATCAGAATATCTCGCTAACCCTATGATTGTTGTGGCCACATCAACTTCACGGTCAATGGATTCAATTTCCTTTCCATCAATGAGATATCTTGCACTCTCAAATAGTGCCATGATCCCATTATTAACAAAACCAACTTTAATAGTCGGGTTATTGTCGTATGGGGTATTAGCTACAACATTGGTTACAAGTTCTCCTTCGATTTCGATAAATGCCTCACACGGTAGAAAATATTTACTGGTGTCATGAACTTGAAGTTCAATTCGCGATCGGAGATCTGGTTGTACTGCGTGATAAGAATAAAATTGAAAATCGCGTACAGAATCATCTTTACGCACTGGGGCATCGATATCAAATGCTGGATCAGGTGACCTTTTGAACATTTTATTCTATTTATCAGAGTCTAAATCGTAAAATCCGTAGGATTTTCATCGCAAACAATTTTCATCGTAAAAGATTTTTCATCGTCGTGTTTTTTTAAAGCCACTTCCCGCTATCATGTTTGCTATCATGTTATTTTGGTCACTCGGAGTCACCAGCGATGCTAATTTTTCATCTACTGCGTTATTTATTATTTTACTAACACTCGCAGGCATTTCCGCTGTCGATGGCAATGGTACCTGTTTCTTTTTCCGTCTTTTCACCAATGATGTTATTTTATCCTTTGCTGCAGAAAATGCCTTTCCGGCAAGATTTCCAACAGCACCAATACCCTTATCACGAATAACATTAATTGCTTTCATTCCTAATTGTTTAGCTAACGGCATCACTTTTGGAGCCATTCTCGCAAATAACCATGCAATGGTATTACCTAAACCATCTCCGTAGTATGCTCTATAAACTGGAAACCGTGAATTAACTACATAGACGGGGTTGGTTTGTCATGGTTGTAGTGTATGATCATCTTATTATAAAAACACTAGTGTTTTCAATTGCTAGCAATTTCCAATCCAAAGAATTTTCGACTTAGTCGCTGTAATAATCAGTATGATTTTCCACTAAATCGCTAATGAAATCTCGATATGTTTTGATATCCATGATACCGCCTTGAAATAACCGTCTACAGATATCAGCTGCTTCATTAATTATTTCCGGTGAATTATTTCCAGCTCGGAACCCTCCGATTAGAACATCCAATCGTGATATATCATTGATAACACTATCAGGACATGAAACGCTAGCGTTTTTAACCAAACCACTACCTGAAAATCCCCTTCCGCTATAACCAGTTGCTTCATCCAGTTTGTCTGTATCCGTGGTTTGTAAATAATCAAGAGTATCCTCATCATCAGGTAGTTTTTTAGGAGAGAAAGATATTTTCTTTGCAGGTTGCTGTCGCTTTCTTTGCAATTTTGGCGTTTTTTGTTGCTGTTTAAACTCTTCGTATAGATTATACACTGTACCCACCATCTTGATATATTCAATGTATGATGCACTTGTTGTGTCAATTTGACTTGTTTTAGTTTTGATTTTGTAAAATATATCAGCCCAATGGGTTATATTTCTAACATATTTATGATGTTCTGGTTTCAACATTTTTTTTCTGTTTTCATAAGTCGTAACAACAAGCGCAGGAATTTCTGCTGGATCAGTCTTATCAATTGCTGCTAATCCTTCCTCGGTAAATCTTTCGCTTAAATCATCTACTGTTCTTTTTGATTCCATTTTTTGTACAGCCTGTTTTGTTTGTTCAGTTTTCGCTGCTATTTTTTCAAGTTCACCAATAACAGATTTCCCCGTCTCGGGAACATCTCCCCGTATAGCATGCTCTACTCCCTTCGTTGCTGTGGTTACTGGTTTAAACAATTCTTCAGATCCCGCAGCAAAATCAGTTTGTAAACTCTGTCGTTGTTGCAGTTTATTCCTTACAGAGTCACGAATTGGTACAAATCTCTTAATTGCATCTAATCGTTCACGAGCCAATCGGGTCGTTAATGCTTCATTGACCATTATTTGAAATCGCAAACAATTTTTCAATTGTAAAACAATTAATACCACACTTTTCCCACTTTTTTGACATCAATGACATGTCGGGTGATTTTTAACACAGTCATGGAAGTGTTATTTCATCATAAAACAGCTTCTATCAATGATGGAGCAAGTCACATATTTGTTATAAAAATAGATAATTATGTGACTTGCTCCATTCTATTTTGATCAATCTGACATATCGTCCATCAATTTTTTATTCAGTATGAAATATTTTTTATTCAGTATGAAATATTTTCACTGTTTTAACACGGTCACGGAAGTGTTATTTCATCGTGAGACACCTTCTATCAATGATGGGGAAAGTCACATAATTGTATATAAAATTAATAATACTGTGACTTTCCCCACTTTTTCATTGATCAATCTGACATATCATCCATCGATTTATTCACTGATTTTTGACATCCCCCTTGAAGGTCGGCTAAAAAAATGAAAATCTCTTTGAGGGTCGATTTCAATCAAAAAATGATAAATGGTCGGTCACAATCAAAAAATGATAAATGGTCGGGCAATCAAAATTGTTTATTTTCTTGAATTAACGCCCGTAGGTTTCTAATTTTAGAGTTGACTTCTTTTTTCAATTCGTATTCGTTACCCAATTCTTTTCGTATTCGTTCTACGATAGTATATAACGGGACAAACACACTTATGTCACTGGAAAATGTAAGAGAGTCTCTAATAGAATTCTGAATTCTTTTGATGAGCGCATACTTCTTTGGTAGCATATACTTGTTAGTGCTAACCCCGTATTCTATATCCTGAAAATCTGACTTGATTTGATCAGGATTCAAACCATCTGATAGTTCAATATTATGACTTTTCAATTTTAAAATTTCAACTATGATGCTACTCATATTTTCAGAATTCATTATTCTATAACAATGACATATCTCTAATTGAAAAATATGACGCATTAGGCATAACTAAATTGAATTTTCTGTCCGGTCTTTTTTGAAATAGCCGATCGATAAATCCCCCCTGCAACTTTTTGTACAGAAGGTGAACAAATATTGAAATATTTTCCGGCTTCATTCATTTATTGAAATATTTTCTCTTCTTTAGTTGTTGTATTCAATGATGTCACAGGTCTCTTCCCAACTGTTTTGCAAGTGCCAGTCCTTCCTCGTTTCAAATTCTCACTCTGTGTGATAGCTTCTAAATTATCCAATTTGTTATTCTTTGGATTAGAATCCTTGTGATCAATAACAAGACCATCCTCGATCAATCCATTGAAACATTCAAATATGAAACGATGATTGAAATATTTCTTCTTTCCAACAGCAAACAACAAATACCCTTGATTAGTCACAAAACCGACCGGTTTCTTCAGTCTACGGTTTCTTACAACACCATCACTGGATGCTTCATAATTTGTAATCAAGGGATGCTGTCTGAATTCTTGGTTCATTCGTATATTATACTATTTGTCTAATTCATTGTTTGGTTTAATGATTACATCACTGGAGAATCTTTCGATGTAGTCTTGGGGAGTTCTTATGATTTTATCCTTGACGTTGTCAGGGTCAAGGACTTTTTCAGGGTCATAATTTCTGATTGATTTTCCATTTTTGATTCTGTTATCACAATAACGCTTCAACTCCCTGTATCGCTTTCCACCACAAGCAATACATAACTGCGATTTTCCCTTGACCCCAACCCCACATCGAATACAGGGTAACGGACCAAGGCTTCCACGTCGAAAACTTTGCATATGATACCTACAGAACTCATTTCTGCATGATTTGTTACACGGGGTTACTGATCCAATGATGAGCCATTTGCAGTGATTCATTATACATAAATCTTTCATTTAAATACTTGTTTTTAGTATAGCATGAGGGTGTTGAAAATAACACCCTTGAAAAATGCTCAATTCAATACTGATAAGGAGTTTAAGAGATTATTGAAAATTAATCCTAAATTTAATCTCGATAAACCAAAAAAACGTCCAAGAGACGGAAACATGAAGGAGTTTAAGAGATTATTGAAAATTAATCCTAAATTTAATCTCGATAAACCAAAAAAACGTCCAAAAGACGGTAACAAGAGATTATTGAAATTTAATCTCGATAAACCAAAAAAACGTTTAATAGACAGAAATATGAAGGAGTTTAAGAGATTATTGAAAATTAATCCTAAATTTAATCTCGATAAACCAAATAAACGTTTAATAGACAGAAATATGAAGGAGTTTAAGAGATTATTGAAAATTAATCCTAAATTTAATCTCGATAAACCAAATAAACGTTTAATAGACAGAAATATGAAGGAATTTAAGAGATTATTGAAAATTAATCCTAAATTTAATCTCGATAAACCAAAAAAACGTAACAAGAGATTACCCTGGAAAAATGCTCAATTCAATCTTGATATAGTTTCTAATACACCAAAGAATAAAATTCTTGATAAAGCCATGATTAGTAAAATCAGAGACTGTTTTAATGAATTCAAGCGTGATGGAGCATCTTATTGTTGGTCAACATTTCGAATTGATGGTGTTGTTGACGCTACCATGAATGATGAAAAAGCAGCAGTGATAATTTCACGTCTTGGGGGAAAAAAGGTATTTTTTTCGAATAAAATTCCGTATCCGTGATGATGGAAAATGGATCATTTGGGATAAATTTGAACCCATTCTCAGGGACAAAAAAACTGTCACCGTGAATCAAGATTCCAAACCAGGAATTTTGACCGGAATTGATAAACCATACTACGAAAGATCTTATCCTGTAACAGCAGTTGTTTACGGGATCTATCCGCTCAATGAAAAACCTGATATTTCACAACTAGCACCCATGAAATATTCGACAGGGCTCAATTGTGTAACAGAACGAATAATGGAACACTTCACAAATGCGTCCCGGGGAAATAAATTGACTGATCTAAGACGAAAAAAAATAACCGAATGGGAATTAACGGTAAAAGAGCATGGAGCAACAATTCAGGATATAATTAAATTAGAAAAATCATTAAGATTTCCAATATCAGTAACGACAATAACCGGAGAAGTATTATACGAATCGAAATATAAATCACAGGGAGCTCCAATTGAAATTATTGATCATAACGAACACGCATGGTCATCTGCAGTAACAATATTCCCACGGGATAGAACTGTAAAATATATCCCCCAAACTCTGTTTGGAACCGAAGAGTTTTTTCCGAGCAGAAATTATTTGATGCTATTTACCATTTGAGTAAAGAAGACCCTGTGTCGATGTGGCTATTTCATAGTACTTCAGACGAGGAATGTAGATTTGATCAGTTTGTAAGACCCAACGGAGAATTGTACCGTACTGAAGAACTGCATAATCAAATGAAAAAACTAGCTAGTGAGTTTTCACTGGAGGGGGAAGACAACGATCAATTATTATCAAACTGTTTTACACTACCATCAATTGCAGCACATTTTGCTAGGAAGAAAAACGCGTGGAAACCAACCCGAAGTGAGTTTTTATCATATATCAGATTGTCCTGTCTTGAATACAGCTATGGAGGGTTATGGAATACAAAATACGACCCTGAAACCGTTATTTCCGTTGATATGATTGCGTGTTATCCAGGAAGTTTTCTTGGGTATGGAGAATGCGAGAAATATTTTAAACGATTTGGACACCCCACACACGAAATGACCCGTGTTGCGATTAATGGACCACTGCCTGATTTTGATTTAACAGGATTCGCTCGTGTATTATCATTTGAAATGGCTACAGGACTTCATCCGTGTAGTTATCTTTGGATTGGTAAACACATGTCTGAAAAACACTGGATGCCAATAGTGTTATTACGGTATATGCTTGATTGTAAGATGTTAAAATCGTTAATTGTCAGTGAAGCAATTATATCCTATCGAGCACAGAAATCAGTCTGGTTACCACAACCTGATCTAGAAAAAATAATTAGTGAACAGCGAAAACTGTTTCCTGATTTTAATGAACAACAAATCATGGATTGGTCCAAACAGTTATTTGAAATCAGAAACAATGAAGCAAAAGATCTTGGACGAAGAATAATCGGTAAATTCACCCAGGGTGGTAAATACGATAATACAAGATATTCTTCACGGTTAATTATAGACAATGCTGAATACGATTTTGTAATCGCGGATCTAACGAATAAGGGCCTATATGTCAATCGTAAAGACGCATTTCTGTCCGATGGAACCAAATTGGGTACAATTGTTACTTACAATGATGGATACAATCCGCAGTACACACATTTGAGAGCTTCTATGCTTGGTTATGCTTCTATTATTCTGTTTTCGATGATCAATAAATTTCCTAACACCGCAGTTAGAGTCGCCACTGATTCATTTTACATAAATAGCAAAATGGCTGATTTTATAAACGGTAGCAAGGCTACTGGCAACGAGAATTGGGGGTCATGGAGAATTAAGAAGGAAATGCTTCATGATTATATTCAATCAGCAGATGTTACAATTGAAAATAATTATCGGAATTTCAAAGAGATTCAATCAGAATTTTCTAATGCACCACCGATTTCTGATCCAATTTGCCGGTATAAAACAGTTTATTTAAACGGTTGTGGTGGGTCAGGAAAAACAACCCGGGCAATTGAGTTATTTCGTAGAAACGCTAGTGTTTCCAAATCAAATATGATTGTACTAACACCAACACACAGACTTGCAAGAGAAATGATACAGAGAGGGGTAAATGCCTGTACCTATCACAGCTTTTTCCGATGGAAGGGGGATAAATGGACTCCTGAGCGTATGGGAGAGAAATTTATTCCTGAAATTATCATTTGGGATGAAATAGACACAGTGTCATTAGATGTATTAAAAATATTTCTTGAGTGGTTGTTATTGAAAAATACAAAAATCGTCATGTGCGGTGATCACGGCCAACCACCACCATTTGTCGGTGCATCCCCACATGAATGGCTAAAGGGTTTTGTAGACTATTATGAAGAAATTGATACCGATCATAGATCACTTGATAATGAATTAAAAGAATTTAAGAAACTAATTAGATTACAACCGGATAAAATCCAGTGTGAAATAGCCCGTGAAATAATTTCGGAAACTCCAATGAATGATTTCTGGGAAGCATGGAGACCAAATGATTTGATAATTGCAAGTAGAAAAATAGTCAGAGACACACTTCAGATGAAGTTATTTGAATTGCATAAACAAAAATTTGCAACACTTCCAGTGCCTCTTTGTTATAGGCCTTCGGATACACGAAAACAGAACATTGAAGTGAAAAACAAATTCTGGTATTAAATGATATTGTGCTGGTTGATATTAATGTCGTTGAAGATGCATTGCGTGCTAATAAATCCCCGTGGACGCTAGGATACGCAGCAACAATACATTCCTCACAAGGATTGACTATATCGGATACAATTGTTTGGATGGTAGATAATCGCATCGAATGGTCAAATTTAGTCTATCTTGCAGTATCCAGAGTACGAAAAATAAATCAACTTCGAAGAATTGTTTTAGATGATGACACCACAATAGATGATATTGATGTTAAAATTATTGATAAAAAAACTTTCTGGTTACAAACAACAAGACAAAAAAAAAACAACGAGAATTTGATATTGATTCTGAATTAATAATCACTTTGAAGAAACAACAGAATAATCACTGCGCAAGTTGCAATTGTATAATGCGTTGGCAGTATTCGGATAAAGATCCTCACCAATTTACCTTTGACAGAAAAAATAACAATCTCGGTCATGTCAGAAACAATGTGATGTTGACTTGTCTTGAGTGCAATAGACGCAACGGCGCTAGTTAAGACCATGCGGTGGCAATTGAGTATCCTCGGGTATTACTTGTAGTTGTTGTCTATTAAATCCTCGTTGAGGGGCAGTTGAATCCAGTTTATAGACTGGAGGTCTACCCGTAGATCGTGTTACACTAGATATCTTGTGTGCAGTAACACTCCAAATATGATCAGTAGCCCTTTTTCTGCCCCCTTCAAGCTCTCCTGGTTCGTATAAATACCTCACAATGACATTACTACCAAGAATTGGTTCTTTGAAATCTTTTTGTGGTTTTTCAGGTATAGACTTCTTTTTAATCGCGTTGATAGGTTTCAAATTAATTGTTCTAGTAATCTATTATTCAGTGCGGTAATCACAGCTGGTAATCTTTTAACCCATTCACGGGATCTTTTTTCTTGGATAAATTCTTTAGCGTATTGATATCCAAATAACCGCTCAGCAATCGTCCGATTAAATCGTTCTACAATTGCCTGATCACGATGTAGCGCAGTATGTCCTCGTCGTATTGTGACATTGTGATATTTCATTGTAGATAACACTGCACCCTGAAATTCCTTTCCAGGATCAATTTGTAATAGATTTGGCCAGTGCAGAGGACCCCTTCGATAAATCCTTTCAAATGCAGAAGCATCTTCAGTGGCCGATTTTGTTTTTAACGGTTCTGCTTCTTTGTATCGACTTGCAATATCAATTATGGTTAGAGCGTATTTGTAACCGTTGTCATGTGGCAAAAATAATATATCAGCCTGATGAACTTCATTGGGTCCGGTCACATCAAAATGCGAGAAATTAATTTGTTTAGGCGGTGGTAGATAAATTTGCCATAGTGCCTGTTTAGATAACCAATGAGCCGCAGTGGGTTTTTTTTTTTCACTTTTGCAGCGCTAGCGAGTTTATGGACTGCTGATTTACCCCTCCAGTATCCTCTTGGGGAATAATAAATAGATTCCATGTTGTTATTAATTACCAGCACCTAACATCAATTTACTTTTCATAGCCGATTTTATCAAAAATGAAGCCAATTTTTCTTTGAAAGATTTATCAGGAATAGCATTTAACGCATGAATTAATTTCACATCTGCTAGATGCCTGTGCTGCAGATTACTGCTTTTATAAGAGACATCATGAAGGTGACAGGCCTTATCAATGGCATTTATTGGTTCTTCACCGGGGTTGGGTTGGTTATGATTATTGAGTCTGATATCTAATCGTGTTCCGGGGCCACAGTAGCTATATCTTGGAAGGTGTTTTTCTCCAGGGTATTTTGCCCATGGGGTTCCAGGGAATTTTGCCAATTTGGCAGCGATATCACCTCCTCGGTTTTTTTTTAAAGGTCCCTTGGGTTTAGAAACAAATCTAAATTTCTTTGTACTACATTGTATGCATTTACCAGAAAGCGCTGATCGGTTATTTTTAGTTGTAATCGTCGTCAAGTCATTTGTGCCAGTACGCGCCTTACACTTCACACAATATAGATCCATATTTTATATATAACATCATGAATGTAATTGATTATTCAGCTACCCGACGACGGGAACCTATTAAACACCATGAAATGTTACCGAATTCAATTAGAATGATTATAATCGGACCATCCGGATGTGGCAAAACACAATTGTTACTTAATTTGATAACGAGATGGATGAAATGGAACAAATTGTATTTAATAGCCCCGAGTGTAGACGATCAGCGATGCTATGAAGTGTTAAAAGATTTTAACGAGAAAGCAAAAGAATTTGAAATCGACGATGATTTTATTGAATTTATTACTGATATTGATGAAGCCCCTTCCGTGGAAGACATCGATGGAAGTATTAACAATTTAGTCGTGTATGACGATATCATGTTAGATAATCAAAAAAATCCTGCTAGAATCTTTTCCCGAGGCAGGCATAAAAACACCGACGTGATATATGTGACTCAACGGTACACACAAATACCAAAAGTGATTCGCGATAATTGTAATGTGTTGTGTGTGTTTAATGGAGTTGATACTCATACACTACGAAATATTCATCAGACTTGGTGCAGCGGTGATATGAATCATAATCAATTTAGAAATTTCTTTAGTCACGCTCAGTCAAAACCACACGGATTTGTAACGATAAATTTAGCAGACCCGAGGACACGATATCGTATCGGACTTGATAAAATATTCGGTTGAAGAGTTTTTACTCATTTTGAAAACCCTGCAGGATCATGTTTTCGGACAAAAATGACTAAGTCTCCATTTGGCAAATGGAGGCTTTCTTTTTTTTTGATTTCATTGATTTTTTTGACTGATTTCATTGATTTTTCATTATTTTTTGCCTGTTTCATTGATTTGTAGCCGTTTTGATTGGGTTTTAAGCCCTAATCCATTGAAAACTTGTTTAAAAACGTTGTCTGATTCGCCTCCTCTGCTGCTGTTTTATCACTGAAATATTCTTCCAATGAAGGAAAAGAGCTACAGTTTTTAGCGAGCTGATCTAACGTGGATGGCATAAATTGAATGCTATCTAAGAATTTTAATCGCCCGCCGATTGTTAACGACATAAACTTTTCAGTGTTAGTTGGAATACCGTGAATGGAAAGGTTTCCGATTAATTTTTTAATGATAGGATTGGCCATCGCTGATATAATAAAATGGCTATCATATCTATTGGAAGTTATGTGTGATCGCCAGGATTTTATTTAGTTTATTAAATTTTTAAATTTTTCATTACACGTATTATTCACTGATCCTCTATAATAACCGGTTATTCTGCAATACTCGATAGTCTTTTCATGTGTTTCAATTACATTATCGCAAATATGACAGGACTTAGCTGAGTCGTATTGAGATTGTTGTTAAGGTGTTAAAGGAATTAATTCATGATGCTGCCTATTTATGATGTTTAATGTTTCTTTGAGTAAATTTCTTAATAACCACACTGCTGGATCCTCATCAGCGATGCTACGACGACGATATAAACCTAACCGGTGATGATAGCGGGGGATCCACACATGTGATCTTATACGCAACAGACACTGGAATATGTGAATGAGTTTTTGTTGTACAACGAGATGGTGCAGTGTGCTCTGATTGTATAATAGGAACTTGCATAGATTCGAAATCAAAAACTATTACAAAAGGTGTAATAAATTTATTACGATGATTTTTAAATTTTAGGATTTTTTTCTTCATGTTTCGGATATGATGTTCGCTGTTGATGAATACACCATCGCTGATGTTTTTCTATGTCCTCTTTTTGAACAAAACCCCAAAGACATTTTACGCAGAAATAATATTTTGATCTGTGACTAGAAAACTGCTTTCAAACTAGACCATTAAAGTTCTTAATGAGTGCAAAATGATTTTTATATAACAATAGATTTATTGTTGAGTCGTTTGCAGACTTTGACAATCTCAACGAAAACAGTTTGTCAGTGTTATCAAGTCCAAACGCATTGATTCCACCTGGAAGCAAATTGCTATTATTGTGCTCAAACATATCCAACTGGGCTAGTCTTATAGGGAATTTTAATCCTGAAATATTTAATTTTAATTGATGTTTATAATAGTTACTAACCCTGTTAGGAATTTTTTTCTACAGGAAATAGCGCCGCTAGGATACTCCATATGAAACATTTGTTATCGTCGGATATAACATTTATACAACAATGTGACAATCTTATCGATTCAGGTAGCTCAACAAATTTTCCGATTCTAAGCGGATCATACTTAAATATATTAAATTTGACAAGCTCGAATTTATCAAACACCCAACAAGATCCGACTTCAGTATAATTCTCTGCTTCGGTGATATGCGCGTTATATATCTCCACGGCAATTTTTGAGATGTTATCGTTGTTAAGAATTATTCGTGGTTGTTGTGGTAGAACAGCCTAATCTATTTTATTCTCGTCGATTGCAGAAATAAAATTGACATGAAATTCAACAATGAGTTTTATTTTAGGGTTCTCTTCTAGGATACACCGTAGAATCCATTTTAGGGATTTTGATAGAGTTCCATACGGTCTCCATGAGTACACTTTATCATACCCGTCTATCGCAGATCTTGTGATGACTAAATTAAGTTTTTCTTCACGGACAACTTTTAGTTTTTCCTTGATATGTTCTATCGATAGATTCTTTGGTTGTTTTCCAATCAATGATTTATACTCATCAAGTAAAATATTATCGTTGAACTGTTTTAGTGGTTTTTTCGTTTGCGGTAATCTTAATTCTACAAGGACATCTTTAGACTATGTTTTATGCTCGTTCAATGATAATTTTTCAACTTGTTCGCGAAGAAGTTCAAGTTTTTCGTTTGTCTTGGGATAATTATATTTTTCAACTTGTTCGCGAAGAAGTTCAAGTTTTTCGTTTGTCTTGGGATAATTATATTTTTCAACTTGTTCGCGAAGAAGTTCAAGTTTTTCGTTTGTCTTGGGATAATTATATTTTTCAACTTGTTCGCGAAGAAGTTCAAGTTTTTCGTTTGTCTTGGGATAATTATATTTTTTTGCCTGTTAGATACAGATACTTGTTTAAGAGCTCTGATACAATAAGATGACGCGTATTTTTCGTCTTTACCATAGTTATTATATAATATCTATCTTTAAATAACTTAAAAATATAATTAATCATACATTAAAACAAATAATGAAATGTTTTTTAATTATATAGCTGATATGGTGTTTCAAACCGGTTACAATAATTGCAAATGGTTGCCTATTGGCGCTACTGAATTATGATGGAAAACGTAGTATGGTGAGTTCTGTGGAGTACATCAGGCGTTAAAACGAAGAAACCCTGAAATGTCAGGCCCGCGGTCTTGTCTTAAATATGGAAAAGGAGTAAAAGGTCCTTATCAAATTAGTGGAGCGTGTGGAGGAAACAAATACCAGGCGTTAATTGCGTACTACAATAAGCGTTTTTAGATAAACATCAAACGATCACTGTGTAGGATCCACTCTCCAGTGTAGAAGTTTGCCCTGACATATTAATCGCCGAAATCAATAAACTTTTAAATAGCAATAGGATTCGTAGTAACGATTTCGGTTGTACTCATTCTCAATTAGTTTCTAAGTATTTTATACGACGCTGAAACTCTTTAAGAAACTCTCTTATGATCACAACTAATGATAACGATGTTAGGTTTGATTTAATTGTTAGCTCAACGCATTGCTGTATGAAAGGAAATATATTAGCTTGCAGAGTTCTACAATTTACTAAGCTCAAAACATTTTACATCAAGGTGCCAGCACTCTGGGGATTGCTGAAAGTGAACCATTTCTCTGGGCTGTGTGAGAAATTATCCAGGAAGTTATCTAGGTTTAGCAATTAGGCGCCTGGAAGATCACCAGAACTGTTATTAATGATGATGTTCTAAGAAACTACTGAAGACCTGTCAGAACGTAGTTCTGGCATTCATTTCCAGCTCTGTCAGAATCGTGATTTTTAGGGATTGACATAGCGAGATATTAAGTAGAGTACGATGTATAACGGATTTAAGTTGTATTGGGGAAAATGGGTGATATCAGGATTACATTTGTATAATATTTGGATTGTACAAGTATATTCTCAATGATACATTCATAAAATATTTGGATTGTGCAATGATATGCTCAATGATAAATTCTCATAATATTTGGAATGTACAATTATATGCTCAATGATACATTCGTAAAATATTTGGATTGTACAAGTATATGCTCAATAATACATTCGTATAATATTTGAATTGTACAAGTATATTCTCAATGATACATTTGTATAATATTTGGATTGTACAAGTATATGCTCAATGATACATTTGTATTATATTTGGATTGTACTAAAATATGCTCAATCATACATTTGTATAATATTTGGATTGTACAATTATATGCTCAATGATACATTCGTATAATATTTGGAATGTACAATTATATGTTCAATGATACATTCATAAAATATTTGGATTGTGCAATGATATGCTCAATGATAAATTCTCATAATATTTGGAATGTACAATTATATGCTCAATGATACATTCGTAAAATATTTGGATTGTACAAGTATATGCTCAATAAAACATTCGTATAATATTTGAATTGTACAAGTATATTCTCAATGATACATTTGTATAATATTTGGATTGTACAAGTATATGCTCAATGATACATTTGTATTATATTTGGATTGTACTAAAATATGCTCAATCATACATTTGTATAATATTTGGATTGTACAATTATATGCTCAATGATACATTTGTATAATATTTGGATTGTACAAGTACGTCTTCAGTGATACGTCTTCAGTGATACATTTGTATAATATTTGGATTGTACAATGATATGCTCAATGATACATTTGTATAATATTTGTCATGTACAAGCATATACTCAATGATACATTTGTATACTATTTGTATTGTACAAGTATACGCTCAATGATACATTTGTAGAATATTTGGATTGTACAAGCATATGCTCAATGACACATTGATACAATTAACGTATTTATTTATTTAAAGTCATTACTTCATAAAAAGTCACCATTCAATGGAGATGGTATGCATCACATATCCTAACATAATCAAGTCTTAATAATCACATTACTAAATAAACGTAAGTGGAAATCAAAATATTTGTCAAAACGCTGAAGGTTTTGAGATATCTGTGTCGACTGTATGGTGTCGTTGTATCAACAGTTTTATGTTGAGACATAATAATACACTTTGAGTTTGAAATTTTGAATTCACTGTAAATACAAGAATAGTATTTTTATGAGCACTATGTATTTTCAAAGAAAATATTTACTAAATTAAATAATTGGAAGAAAAATATTCCATCCAAAAGATCTGTGTACATGACAATCAAACCAAACAGATTCTGCTAGTTGAAAATTGTTTCTGGTGACAAGATTATATAGTCATATAGTTTACCTCAGGTCTCAATTAGCATTTTGTAAAATAGACCATTACCAAATGGAAAATAACCTTCTAGAAAGTTCATAATAATTAATGTTAGTTTTAATTAAAACGAATTTAATAAATGTATAATATACAAACTGGGCTAAGTCAAGTACGTCAGTTAAATTCCATGACGATTCGTATCACCCAGACAAAGACCCAAATTAACATGTTTAATTATATCAATAATGATCCTGAAATTAAACTCATAGACATAAATAATCTTTTAGCTGTTTAAATTGTTTACAGAATTAAAAAATCAATAAATATAATTGGTCGTTTAGAATATTATATACTGTTTTACTTGTGTCAGATTGATTGATTGTTTCATTGATTGATTGATTGATTGACCGACTGATTGATTAAATGGCAGATTGATTGGTTGCTTTATTGTTTATTGATTGATTGAGCAATTGTTTTTGGTTAATTAAGTGATTGATCGATTGATTGAGTGATTGCTTGATTGATTGATTTATGTATGTATTGATTGGTTGATTGGTTTATTGGTTGATTTATTGATTGATTGATTGATTTATTGGTTTATTGATTGATTGCTTGATTGATTGATTGATTGTATTTTAACATCGCATAGGCACTGTTAGTTTCTAAAGATATGGCTATTTAGTCAGCGCGCTCTGCTTTTTCATTACCTTTAATACCAATACTGCCGAGTATACTATATTGTGAGAGGTACTCAGCTCAGTATTTTGGAATATTGGTTAATAATGGGTTCTCCAGGTTTCTATTGTGTGGTAAATGTAGTACTGATAGTGAGTAGGAGATGATGGTGTTTTAAATATGTTGGTTTTCGATGTATGGCAGAGCAAGGTCTATTCTTCTTTTTTCACCTGGAAAAAAGAACTGATTAACCTCTGGCAAGAGAGTTGGGATTGTGTTGACAATAATGTGAGGTATTTTAAATTTTTCACATTTTACTCTATGGAGACAATTTATAATTGGCAAGAGAGTTGGGATTGTGTTGACAATAATGTGAGGTATTTTAAATTTTTCACATTTTACTCTATGGAGACAATTTATAATTGGTAAGAGAGTTGGGATTGTGTTGACAATAATGTGAGGTATTTTAAATTTTTCACATTTTATTCTATGGAGACAATTTATAATTGGCAAGAGCGTTGGGATTGTGTTGACAATAATGTGAGGTATTTTAAATTTTTCACATTTTACTCTATGGAGACAATTTATAATTGGCAAGAGCGTTGGGATTGTGTTGACAATAATGTGAGGTATTTTAAATTTTTCACATTTTACTCTATGGAGACAATTTATAATTGGCAAGAGCGTTGGGATTGTGTTGACAATAATGTGAGGTATTTTAAATTTTTCACATTTTACTCTATGGAGACAATTTATAATTTGCAAGAGCGTTGGGATTGTGTTGACAATAATGTGAGGTATTTTAAATTTTTCACATTTTACTCTATGGAGACAATTTATAATTGGCAAAGTTTTATGACCATAGAGTTGTAACATTTCATTATTAATCTTGATGTTGCTGTGCAATATAATCAAAACACCAAATGATTTTATATGTTATTAACTGACAACGAAATGGTTCTGCATTTACGTTTTCCACATTACATGAGGATTATTAATTTGATGTTCGTATCTTTACAAACATATCTCTCCTACATTCTAATCGATTTATGTCCAAATGAACCAGAATTCTAAGCCCAAGGCGCAAAACGCCACTTTGGCATCACTGAGTTGATATATATCAAGGAAGACAAATATTCTCACGTAGAGTCATTACAATCAATTGGTAGTGGGTTTTATGCAATTATTTGCTAAAGGCTGGTCTTGAATCTGATTATAGGATTTACATGACAGGAATCTAACTGCTTTGACAAAACAAAATTATAAAACTAAAACTAGATTGCCGATGAAATTAAATTTGGTACAATATGAACATATTCCCCGAGATGGAAAAGGAAACCAATTATGATAATTGATAATATGCCACTATTACCCGGTACAAACATGATGGAATATCATTACTAATATCTGAAATAAATGTAGAAATCTGTTTTTCGAAATGTTTAGTGCCAACATTTAACTCTTGAAACGCGTATATTTAAACTCACCGACTGTTTCTTTTTCTGCAAATCATTTGCTGCATAAAAATGTGCTCTTTCTCGCACTAATGTTTTCATTAGTTTCCGATGTATTGGTTATTATGACTTGGAAAAGATTGATCTCCAAATAAAATTAATATGGATCTAAAACTGGAATTATCACTACAAATTTGAACACAAATTTGCCTCGCTTGACGTTCAGCATTAAGAGGTTAGTGTTAGGACTGGTCGGCCTGGTGTCAGGATAATGGGACTGGGTGGGGCATCATGCTACATGTCTGCGGCGTGATGCCCCAGTGGTAGACATCACTATAAACTGCCTCACTGCAGACATCGTAGCGATATGACTGAAAAATTGTTAAAGCTACGTTAAAAATCTTAATCAAACAAACAAACAAAACAAACAAATTTTAACAAATAATATTCTAAAGTCAATGATGCGTTTTGATACGATCGTGACGATTGAATAAAATACAACAGTACGAAAATGAATTTTAGACCGTCTTACTATTTTCCTGTCCCCAAGCCAAGAGCTACTCTAGATTTCCACTGATTCTCGGTATGGAGGCTTACTTGCACGTGTGTATCTGTAATTGTAGTCCACGTGGACTTACATGGAAGTTTTCTGAGACAACTGTTCAATGCGTTTTACTACCTGTAAACGAGTAACCTGTTTGGAGTAATTATCGCCATGGTTTGACACTTGTGTGCGGAGCCGTTCTAGTTTAATTTCGACTATGACTAACCCACAGTTGCTAATCATTGTAAATAACCACTGAGTGTAGTTTACTGATCATATTGAAACTGATTTGTGCCGTCGCCACCAGTTCCGATTGTATGCATATTCTTGATAAAAAGATTAGTTTGCCTTCGCCAACCCTAACTCCGGCTACTATGGATAACTCCGACAGTAAATCCGACTGGTTGACCGAATGTTTTCCGTGTTTTACAAATCCAGCAACATTAATGCCAACTGTTTCACGGAAGTAATTCCACAAATAGGATACACGACCATAGAGACACGCTTGTATTTCACGAGTTGAATTGGTTTCATAGCTTCGCTTTTCTTCCAAATCGATTTTGTTCCTTGAGAGTAAGTACATCGGTGATCCTCAATTGTTTTGGGGGTATAAAACGATCGATAGTCTTGCCTTAATTACGCGAACACATCCAACTACCGGTAATCCCTTTTCTGTTCTCTTCATGTTACCTATAATATATATATATATATATATATATATATATATATATATATATATATATATATATATATATATATATATATATATATATATATATATATATATATATAATTATCTGTTTGTCAGATTGTTTCTTCGCTACATAATCTAATTCTCTTTTATTGTAAAATGATTGGTTGTGGTCAAGATCATGATGGGACTAGGCGATATCAGAAATATGTGATGTACACAGGGTCACGTGGCCATCATACGGGTATCTTTTTTGCGTTTCAAGTTATAGTATTACCTTAGTTTTTTAGAAATAATCTCAGTTTTGGGCTTGCGCACTTGATATCAAGCTCTTCTGTTATTGCCAGTTTTTAGAGCTATGTTAAATGTTCAGATCATTTAGATTTTACAAGATTAATTCATTTCTCTGGAATTATTTGATGTGCTCATACAGAATTCTTCAACAAAGACAGTTTATCAAAACTCTATTCAGATTTAAAACACCCGAGTGTTATTATATGTATTTCTGCAATGAAGTGAATACAAATACAGCACTGAATATATCATTCGTCATCGTCTTCATTTTTAGAATTCCCATCAAGGTTCAAAGTTGAATTCCTTAGAACATTTGATTACTAAAACGTTTGTAATTTAATTAATGGATTATTCTTAGATTATTTTTAAATTAAGTTCCTACAATTGTAACTTCTTGTTTTAGTTTTACAATCTTTTTCCAGGGAATAAAATTGTTTGTTAAATTTTACAAAGCTTGGAGTTTTTTTTGCTTTAATATAATACTGTTTATTAGAGCCTAACCACGTAACAGCAATAATAGAAAATATCGCATGGGGAAAAAGTTAAGTCTCTGAGTTATTTGGTCTAGGAACCCCATTCATATAGAACTATATCTATGAGCAGCAGAGAGGGTGAATCGGACATCTCTAATTGGGTTAGATTTCAAGCAAATAATTTAAAGTCTCCGTTTGTCAAATGAAGGCTTAACGATTTTAAGGCTCTGTTTGTCCGTTAAGGTTTTTTCGAAACCAAAACAAAAATGTCAAAACCAACAAAAGCTTGAAACATAGACGCAGATTCGTTGACGTGGTTTTGTTAGTTGTTCTAAATTAAATCATATGATATAGCAATAATGGTAGGAGAATCGTTAATAACCAGACTAGCTCGAAAGCAATTAGAGGAAATAAAGAGTTTTATCCCTGTGAGAGATTCTGTCAGACAAAAATTACAAGCGCGTCAGGAAGCTCAAGTTGATGATTTTGCAACAGGTGTTGAACAATTATTCAAACCTATTACTACAACCACTAAAGAGGTTATATATGAAAAAGAAGGAGAAGAAATAAAGACAGGTGTTTTTTCTGAACTTGAAAGAATAGCAAAAGAAACTAAACAAACATCAGAGCTTTTACAAAATCTTCCTCCTCCAAGACTTCAATTTTTTTCCGAAAAAAACCGATGAAGAAATAGTTAAAAATTTACGAAATAAATTTACCGAAGAGGTTTTAGCATATATCTAGCAGAGTGGCCCGAAAGATTTTATCGAATTTGCTGCTACGCGTTACGAAGATAAAAAAAGAATGTTGAAATCAAAACATTAAACATATATCAGAGATGCGCGCCATTGGGCTGGTGTACTTTATAAAATTAAAACTAACACAAGACGAGTTGATACAACAAGTGAACCGTATATAGCATATCTCGCTGAGTTAAATAAAGCATATAATCATTATAAAGACCAAAAAGAACAAAAAATACAAACACTACAACAGCAAAAAGAAGAACTACGACGATAAACAAATGGAAGAAAAACAGCGAGAAGAAGAATTAAAACAAAGAAAATCGCAAAGAAAAAGACAAAAATCTTCAAAGCAAATGTCTTTCTCACCTCAACAAGAAGAAATACCAGATGATGTTTAAACAAGTTTGGGATTTAGACCTGAAGAAGAATCTGATGATGGGATTTAGACCGGAAGAAGAATCTGATGATGGGATTTAGACCGGAAGAAGAATCTGATGATGAGATTTAGACCGGAAGAAGAATCTGATGATACGCAAGGTGCAACCTATTACTACCGGTAAGGGATTTTCTCATTCTGGAACTCATCGTAGTGGTCTTGTTCCCTGTCCTAATAATATTCTCTCCGACATCGCACGATTACATATATTAAATTACGGACACCAGTAGCTACTGCATCTGATCCACAACCAGTCGACGTTGAACATGAAGCTAGACCAGCTGCTGCATTTGATGTTATAAAAGATGATAATCTTGATTACAACTTAGGATTTGCAACCCGTGTAACAATGCTGCAAGGACTGCTTAAATTATTTTCATGCGCGATTCCACTGTGTCATATATTTGGATTATATAGAAACGTTAGAAACGTTATCTATGGAACTAAACACACAGCTGTCCTCGTGCAAAACGGTGGTGATAATGATGCAATCTGGTGAGAAGCAGGCACTGCTGCAGCTCTAGTCGCTGCTGGTAAAGTAAATATAACAAAACTTACCTTGTGGATGCCATCAGTGACTCCATCGATCGTCACAAATCAACAATTACTATCAGTTATTATTGTAGGTGATAAATCATTACTGTCATGGCTAACAACAACAACAGCTAGTCTGCAGAGTGACATTAATATTGATTTATCAAGGCATGTTAATCAAACGGGGGGTCTCTGCGCCTCGACACATATTTATTGCATTTCAAGATGTTGCGAGATTAAATTCTCAAACGCGCAGCCATATGATATTTGATGGTGTTAACCCAGTCTCGTTGAGAATAAACGGTCAACAGGAACCATCTGTGAATATTTTACATAATTACGGACAAAATCAAATAGGACGCGCAAATCCTCGTTTGCTGAAATTTATGGCACGTGATCAAAATGTAGATACTGGTCTGCAAATATCACAATTAGATTTAAAAAATCATTATCCGATTTATCACTTTCACTGGAACATCTTGACTTAACCAGACAATCCGTCGTTGCCGTATATTTCGACGCTCGTGTAACCAATCCGCCTGGTGGTGATTACAGAGCAATTGCTGACATTCTCAGTGATAAATCAATGCTACTCGAAGGTGTTAGTGGAGGAATGAGTGTAGTTGATACGCCAATGGAAAGCATATAGCGGTCCAAAAACATGTAGACAATTAGATCAATCTCGTATTAAAGAAAATGCCATGTTACTCTGACTCCTGGTCAAATTAAAAAAAAATGCAATCGAATTCAGCTAAAAAATGTAGAACTACGATATCGTTAAAACACAATCATATGTCTGGTGGTCAAAATAAACTATCACTGACAGCTCGTCAAATTAAACATTTTAATCAAGCTAGCAAAGATAAAAAGGTGTTCAGGTTACTCTCTCTCTCTCTCTCTCTCTCTCTCTCTCTCTCTCTCTCTCTCTCTCTCTCTCTCTCTCTCTGCGGCAGCGATCAAAGACATGATTAAATCAGGTGGTAAATTTCCACTTCTCGCTGCGTTACCAGCGCTAATTGGTGCCGCCGCCCCCGCGGTCGCGAAAGCTTCCGCGTTATCAGATGTTGGTACCGACGCTGGCATGGCACTAAAGAAACCTACCAGACAAGGACACAAAAAAAGAGACGACCCGTAGCAGGAAAGGGTCTAAGACTACCAGGACTTCCGTATTCATGTTACAGCGGAAACGGCCTGAGACTACCAGGGACAGTTTACTAACTCCGTTATCAAATTTTGATTTACTTGATGATGCTAAAAAGTTAGCGATAAAACACTATAGAAGTGTTTTTATGCCAGATCAATTACCACAACAACCATACAGCACTGAAACTGGTATCATTAAACTTGATAACAGCACCGGACCTGGAACTCACTGGTTTGCATATGCGATTGATCCGCGTGTAATTGTTTATTTTGATTCATATGGGTTAGCGGCACCTCAGGAGTTTATGATTTATATACATCAATTAAAACTTCCTCGCTGGTACTCCAAACTACCAACACAACAAATGACCGACCCACCAATATGTGGCCAAGAAGTAATAAATGTACTTAGCGCTATATCATCATCAACTAAACCGCCCTATAAAACCGTACACGAATATACGAGTAATCGCTTTTCAGAGAGATCTTAAAATATAATGGTTGATCGCACAATGATTGATATTTACGGGAGATATCTCTCAAGCCTAAGCAAAACCACCGGGGAAATATCTGCAACCAAAGAAGTAAAAAAATTTTATCGAAGATGAATTATCCGAGATGTTAAACCTCGCAAGTGTGGATCCAAACGAAATAGTCGTATTTCAAGACAAGCAAGGGAAATTGAAAACGAGTAATGCTTCCTTGAATGATATTCTAACCAGACTCAAAGGAGTAACCGATGATTACCTAGCTGTGTTTAATTCTACTGGTGGGATTAGACAATGTGTTTTCTTTTCCAACTCTGTTAGATAATATTAACAGTCGAGTTAAAAAAATCTGGTGACACAATGACAGGTGACCTCGACATGAACTCGAATAAAATAATCAAACATGGCGATCCAACATTGGACACTGAAGCTGTGACAAAAAATATGTAGATGACAAACTAACAACGCTGCAACACGAATATAACATCACAGATGGTAAACTAACAACGTTGCGATCTGAGTATGATGTTCATGTAGGCGCGTTTGGAAATCTTCGTAGGAATTTTAGAAAAATTGAGGAGACCACGGATAATTTCTTTAGAAACCCATCAGTGATATTAAAACAACTATTGATACGATTAAACAAAAACGAGACGAGATCACACCTGATGTTCCTGCTATCGCGACCCAGCTTGATAAAATCAAGATACCGCATAAACAAAATATCAATACAGTGTAATCGACACATCATAGCTCTTTCACCTGGACACCTCAAAATAACATCATTTGAGTGTTTGTAGATGTTAAGGGTATCTATAGATTGGTTCTGATTTCACCGTTGCAGTTTATCGTATCAACTAGTACTTCTACTGGTGTAAATAATGCAAGTGCAATAATAGATAAGGGATCCAGTGAAACATTTACAATACCTCCCCCCCCCTCAGTGGTAATTTATCATCAGCGTCATTTACGGTGTATGTCGAATTTGTAATTTATTTAAATAAATAGTATAATTAAATGTCCAACAGTATCGATATGATCAAGTTTGTGAGTTTCAAAACAAACTAAAAAATCTCATTGACGAGTATACAGTAAAAGTAAACAAAATACCGCAGGCGAATTGACATCGTCGACATAATAGTGTATTCGGTTTCAAGTGTAATTGCTACAACAGGTATATCGTTATCAAGTTTAACAATGCTTTCCCCTTTAGTTGTCACAATTTGTATTTCAACTGCGACCACAATTACAGGCCTGTTAAGCATCATCACAAAAAAATATCCACATGCAGTCAGAATAAACTACGCCTGTATATAGTTAAGTTACATATCGCCGAGAATGCATATTCCCAATTGTCGTCGCTGATATCATCTAGTCTCGACGACACAACAATATCCGATAACAAATTATCCGCAATGATTAACCTCTATCACACAGCAACATCAAAATTAAAAAACAACATAGCAATAACAACAATGGCAACGCTATCGACAACGTCATTGTCAACAACGGAATTACTTCAGAAAACAGCGACCAACACACAACAACAAAAGACAACCATGACCTCAATAACCTCAACCAGCCCTGAATTCAGTGTGAATTTCCCCGCTACGATTCCGGTTAAAGAGAGACCGCTAGCAAAATTACGAGTATACCACATTTGGCCGAATATTAGATCTAAATCATTTGGTGGTCAGCAACCGAATAATTTCTTGGTGTTTGCGAGTAAAACTAAACCAAACGGGACTCTAGATTGGAATATGGTTTCCTTACCATCTCGGTCTTACCAAATCGAACAGATCAATAATGAATTACAGCGTAGAATAAAATCCATTACGGGAAGAGATTCAAAAATCGCTATAACAGTACATGAACCAACATTATCATCCTCAATTTAGATAAACTCACCCGGGTATGTTGTAGATATCTATCAGAGTTCCATTAGAACCGTGTTAGGATGGGTTGAAATCCCACCTCAGGCACCATCTTATCAAAATGTACCCGAACCTAAAACATCTGATTATGTCACAGACAATAAATCATATCATGATATCCTTCCTATAAATCATGAGCTGGAATTTTTTAGAAATCAGGCTATTTATAATAATTGGAAATGGGGTTTTGATAGAGAATAGGCGGGTGGTTGGGTTGAATTGAATCTAACTAATGTCTCGGAATATTTTAATTCCCTTAATAAAGGGTATAAGAAGTACTTAAATAAATTATGTCAGAGTTTTCAAGAACATATTTTTGGATTTATCGTCGAAACTCTCAATTATCAAATACACGGAAATACTAAATCAAATTGTATACGATATGGAACTATTTAATCTACGACTTATTCAAGGAGTATTAGATGCCAAAGATGGTTCTGAGAGAGTAGAATTTGCAAAATGATTTAATATACGTGTAGAAGATATTTCAGTATTTAAAATTCCCGAGTATAATGCAGACGAACTAAAAAAATCAACCAATGATCTCCTCGATGAAAACTTCCCACAAATACTCGCCACATGGAAAAAAAAACAAAACCACAAACAACTATCCTCAAACATAATAATGATCCAGACAATGGTGGTAGGCATATTGCTCCTCAAAATGTGAATGTATCCTCGGTGATTGCAGTAAATCTAGTATGTCACGCTATCGATGGAAGTTACCAAATAAATCTCGAAAGATCAAATCAGGTCCAGCAGGGGTACATTTTATATTCGTTTGCACCAACGGCTCCACCCGGATTTTAATAATTGAAGAACCAATTAATTCAGTATATATGCGATATCATAATGATTCATTAACGAGAATTAATTTTAAACTCACTGACAAGTCCAATCATCTTATTGATTTAAATAATGAATTACTACAAATCAGTCTGTATGTAAAGTCTTAAAGACTTTTCATCGTAAAAGATTTTCACAGTGATTTTATCACCGAAAAGAGTTCAGTGTTATTTTACTCCCGTGTTGCTAGGGGTTGCAAAAAAAATAACACTATCAATACCCAGAGACATTTTTTCACTTCCTGGTAGCGTGTTTTTCACACTGAAATTTTTTTTCGTTTTGGAATAAGCTTTTGTAACTGTCGAACTCTGGAATTTATTACTTTTTTAACTTCATAGTGCTGTGATAAAGACTTTTCTTTTCTCTACTGCGGTAAATACAGGTACCAATTTTTCAATTTTGCTATTTACAGCCAATGACGCGTTAATTTCTTGTTGTATCTCCTTGATAAAGGAGTATTGTTATGGTGACACATAACAATTTCCACGTGATATGTATTCTAAATACTGAAAATCAGAAAGAATTTTATCACAATCTAATTTTTCTGATAGTTTAATTATCTGATTTTTCAAATCTGTAATTGCATAAATTACATCACTGATATTTTCATAATTCATTATATGATAATATTTATCTCTAATAAATATTAGGGAAAAATTTTGACCCGTTTTCTATTTTAGGTGTATGTCGTGGTTATTGTTTTAACCGAATATTTTATCAAGTCCGATACAATATCGTGATCTAGGGTCATGCAAATTTATTGTTATAAATCCATGTGAGACTGACTTAGCGTGACTAAAGAAATTTCTAAAGAGATTATAATCCATATCTCCACTGCACCAGGTCTGGTGAATATTTCGTAGTGTATGAATGTCAACTCCATTAAATACAGCAAGAATATTACAGTTATCCCTGATCACTTTTGGTATTTGTGTATATCTCTGAGTAAAATATATAACATCAGTATTTTATGTCTACCTTTGGAAAATATCCTGGCATGGTTTGCTTGTTTATCTAACATCACATCATCATATACGACTAAATTGTTAATACTTCCATCAATAGAATCAACACTCGGTGCTTCTTTGATACCGTTTATAAATTCAATAACATCCTCATCGATTTCCGACTTTGCTTTTTCGTTAAAATCCTTTAACACCTTGTAACATTGCTGATCGTCTATGCTCGGGGAAACCAAATATAGTTTGTCCCATTTCATCCATCTCGTTATCAAATTAAGTAACAATTATGTTTTACCACTTCCAGATGGTTAAATTATAATCATGCGAATAGAATTTGGTAGCGCTGCGTGATGTATAATGGGTTCTCATGTTTTTGTCGCAAAAAATCAATTACATTCATGTTATTATAAATAAATTATGGATCCATATTGTCTTTAATGTAAGACGCGTACTTGCACAAACGACTTGACAACAATTACAACAAGCAATAACAGATCAGCACTTTCTGGTAGGTGTGTACATTGTGGTACAAAAATTTTAGATTTGTTTCAATGAAATCGCGTAATGATTTTAATAAAAACGAGGAGGTGATATTGAAGAAAATTGACAAAACTTCCCGGGACTCCATAGGCAAAATATCCAGTAGAAAACAACCTTCCAGAGTATAGTTATTGTAAACCTGGAACCAGACTATATATCAGACTCGGTGATGAAGACCAGCCACGACCCGGCGAATATCCAATAAATGCTACTGATAAGGCGTGTCATGCTCATGATGTTGCTTATAAAAGTAGCAATCTGCAACAAAGATATATTGCAGATGTGAAATTTATTCATGCGTTAAACTCTATCAATGATAAGTCCTTCAAAGAAAAATTAATTTCCTGGTTGATAAAATCGGCGATGAAAAGTAAATTAATACTGGGTGCTGGTAATTAATAACAATATGGAATCTATTTATTATTCCCCAAGAGGATACTGGAGGGATAAATCAGTAATCGATAAACTCGCTTATGCGGCAAAAGTCAAAAAAGTTACTGCCGTAGATTGGCTATCCAAACAGGCGATATGGCAGATTTATCTACCATCACCTAAACAAATTAATATAGCACATTTTGATGTCAGCGTCGTTAATGAAGTTCATCAAGCGGATATATTATTTCTTCCGCCTGATACTGTTAGAGGCATACAACCTAAGATTTTTGACTTTTTTGTTCTTGCAAATGCATGATATTATGAAAAGTATAGTAGAAATAATGAGTAATTACAGGTCATTCAGTTTCAAAAAATGTACAACTGTAAGTTTAATCAATGAAAATATAACGATTTTCTGTACGGATTACTAATTAATTATGCAGAAACGGAATTTACCGATATACTCCGAAGACGTAGTGTCGCGTGACACGCATCAACAAATATGATGGAAAATCTTGACAATAAGAGGTTCCTTTAAGGGGCCATTCTTGAAAGTGTTTACTTGTCGTGTTTGTGAGATTGTGTTACGTTGCAAGATAAACCAACTAAAAATATGATAATTTGAATCATTGTAATCATAACCGCTATTAAAAGGTCTCGCTAAAGTCGCTCCTTAGGCTCAGAATAAAGTTTATTTTCTTGTGCATTTGCATTAGCAGCTCGCGAGTCACGTATCTGATAGTCGATGTGCTTTGCGCATTTGTTTGTATGTTTACACGTTTTGCATAACACAACAATTAATATTGACCAACATAACATTTAATGCATTTATTTTATTTGGAATATTTTATACTGACAATTTAATAAAAATGTCTGCAGGACATAATGATTACAACCGGGGGAAAAGATAATGATTACAACCGAGGGAAAATACATACTGCTAATAGGCAGTTTTTTTTATGAACTTAACAGATATCAAAGTACTGGCAACAGACATGTCATTCCAAGCTGTTGTGTATGGCATATAATGGATAAATAATTTTGGCAAATACCATGGCTTTACTCAAGGAAGACTTGGGTTATCTATCCAATGATATGATGTGTGAATAATATAATTTATGTTGATTTTAAGTTGTATAAAGCATTTATTTTGTAGTATGCATTTTTTTTAGCTACCTGCACACTAAAGAATGATTATATGTATGGCTATGTTTTGAAAGCAACTGTGAGGAGACTATTTATTAAAAATATAGGATGAATTGAAGTTGACTAGCATTGTCTTGGGATGCAAAGGATGTAAATAACAAAAGTGCACTGGTGAATATGATTTTAATCGTGCATATACAGTAGCACATTAAGTTAAATGATAAATAACGCATATTCATACTGAGTTGAGAAGGCAAAACTTGTTGCAGTGTTTCATGAAAACAGATTGGCTTGTAAATATCAACAGAACTACAAACACTTCCAAGATTTTTTGCTTAGATATATGCCTAGGTGTGCTAGAAACATCATTCATAGCTACATAAGAGTAAAAGTTGGAGTTTTTTCTTCTTCTAACCCATCATTTTCCTCCTGGAAACTTTTTACTTCCAATCCCAAATTTATCCTACTTTTGCGAATGTTCACCTGTGTATAGCTCAGACCGGTGTGAATTAAGATTGCAAGCAAAAAAGTAAAAAATCTGGAAATTAAATCTGATTCCAACAATGGGCATGTGCACAAAAATCTGGCAAAGACCCCTCCCTCCCTGTACACATGCATACTTTTTTTTTACACACACCCCATCGTACATGTGATTGCCCTCCTCATTCTGTAGGACAGCCTATATTTAATCCACACACAAAAGATCAAGGATTAATAATATTATGCATTTAATATAACAGTCCACCAATGTTGAATGTCTGGCTGCTTCAAAGAAATAAGCTGCATAACTTTAAAAAGTTTGTCTATTGTCCACTAAAACTCAATCACCAACTGAACCCAGTCAAGCAGATTACATATTAGACAAATTACTGTATGTGTACATGCATTATCAGTAGACCACCCATTCCCATTCACAAGTATATGTATTTGGGTAAACCCCCCTTGTCCTCTTCATGTGTACTAAACGAACAAACCATAACTATGGCCTTAGTGTGGTTTGTATTTATAATACAAAGCATTCACTTTCTTACTATGATAACCAGTATATCATCATTCTTTCAATTATGCATCAATACTATATTTAAGATATATTGTAATTACACATTTTTAACTTGTATGTTCAATATACAGCAAAGAAAGCTTTTGTGGGAGTAACTTTCTGGTTCATTCACAAATACCAATGCAATATATATATATATATATATATATATATATATATATATATATATATATATATATATATATATATATATATATATATATATATATATATATACAGGGCCGGCTCTAGGAAGTGTGGGGCCCCATTGGAAACATGATGGCGGGGCCCCCCATTTATGAAGTTATGATAATAATACTATAGATAATAGCAGTATAGATATTCAGTGGGTTGAAAAAGTATTTGCCTCCTCAATATTTTTCCATTGACTCCAATAGAATCCAGCTCTCACTCCACCAAGCGTAATTAACTTCAACTCATCCCATTTGTTCTAATAAATTGTGGTTTTATTTAATAAGTTTATTTTATATTATTTTAGGTACGATTAAATGCACGACTCTGCTTCATTTTGCATAGGGGTCATAAAATTGCAAAAGTTATTTGTTATTTACACTTTATTCAATGGCAGTAAAACAAATTTCACTGAGTATTTCAAGTGAAGAATAAAGGTCTGTTATCTGTTATTCATCCCCACCCCTCTATTGCTATTCCAATAGTAGCTGGGGGATGAACACTTTTGCAATTTGTGATCCAAATGCAAAATATAGCATAGTGGTATTTTTCAGTTATGCCTGATATAATATACTGACCACCGAAGTCTTGAATCATTAAACTGCACTACAATTTATATGGCTAAACAGATTGTGATGAAGTTACACTTGATACAGTGAGAGCTGTTTTCTATAGGAATCATTGACAAAATGTTGAGGGGGCCAACACTTTTGCAACCCACTGCACTTGGCAAGCAGAAGTGCAAGACAGGTGATTCACCAGGCCCAGTCTTGGAGACAGCATGTCAATCTGCAAATTATGAACCTAAATTATACTGTCTAAACAAATACAAAGATACTATATTGTCTTTATTTGATTTATTAATTAATATGTTCTAGTCAATGGGAACCTTATACATTTATATTCAACTCAATATATGAAAATATGGAACTTATCACTTAAGAAAAGCACAGCAACTAGTATCCTTAATACATTAAGCTATCAAAAGCTAATTTTTCTTGGTTTTTTCATTGCAAAGTCTTTCAGGATTTCTTCAAAACTCAATTCTCTGGCCACATCACACTCTACTGACATAATACTCAAACTATTTAGGCCTTCTTGACTCATTGTAGACCTTAGGTAAGTTTTAATAAGTTTGAGCTTAGAAAAGGATCTTTCGTCAGATGCAACTGTAACTGGGATGGTAAGGTAAATTCTAAGTGCCACAAAAAGATTTGGAAAGGCTGTAGACCTGTTATTGCAAGCTAGAAACTCGAGCATTTTTGCAGGATTTTGTAACAGCTCTAAAGGGAGAATTGGCTTTATTGCTTCTATCTCCTCACAAAGCATAAGACTATCAATATCAGCCATCTTCGTTATTGTAACTCCATCTGCTGCATTGTCAGCATGAACTAATTTGGAATCAGTTAAGGCGATTTCCAAATCTGCAGCACATTTCCTTACGTCTTCCTTGGGCATATCCTTAAAATTGCACAAGAATCCAAATAACTCATAGTGCTTTGTCAGCTGTTCAAATCGGAGCTGAAGGGTTTGCACGGCTTTATTCACCATTTGATTAAATCATTGAATTTGAAATGCCTTTTGGGGGTCTGACAGAGGTTCATCAGTTGATTCGTAGTCAAACATTTGCCTCTTCCTGCGCACACGCCTCTTTCCACTTTTGAAAACTGCTTCCACTTCAAGGTCTTCAGCAAGTTCTTTGGCATCGACCAGTGATTCCTCAAAGCCATTTTCTCTGAATGCATTTAACCAGTTGAACAGTTTTTCAAATGCTTTCAGACAAGTTGTTACATCCATGGTTTCACCTTGAAGCTCCTTGCTTACGAAATTTACCTGAAAGAGCAATGAGTGCCAAAACACTAGAGACACAAGGAACGTGTAATTTCTCATTTGGTTCACCAAGGACTGAGCATCACTTTTGGTATTGGCATCTTCAGTAGTGTCTGCCAATTCTTCGAGAGCATCACAGACTTGAGAAGCTTGGTATCTGATGGCCTTCACACTATCCATTCTGCATTCCCACCTTGTTTCTGACAAAGGTTTCAAGGACAGGCCAGTAACATGACCTCTGAAGATTGTCCACGTTTTCGTGGATGAGGCAAAAATTGTGTAAATACGTTGGAATGTACCGAAGAAAGTCATGGCCTCGGGGCATGTTTTTGCCATATCACCTAAAATAAGATTATAACTATGGCACGCGCATGGGGTAAAAAATGCTGGAAAATTTCTTTGCAGGAGTCGTGCTTGTACACCTGAGCTGTGTCCCTTCATGTTGGCCCCATTATCATAACCTTGCCCACGGATATCTGCAACATCAAGTCCTAATACCTCAAGTTCCTTCAGAACGGAGTTTAACAAGTTTTCTCCAGTGCTGCTTTGCACCACTAAAAACTTAATGAAGTGTTCATACACTCCAGCTGGGATGTTTGGTTTTGTACCATCAGCTACATATCTAATAACCAATGACATTTGCTCTTGGTGACTGATGTCAGGGGTGCAGTAAAGAATTATGGCATAGTACTTGGCAGCCTTAATTCTAGAAATAATTGCTGTCTGAACAGCATTTGCCATAATGTCGATGAGCTCATTTTGGATGTTTTTTCCCAAATAATGATAAAGTATTTCCTTGTTTGGAACTTTCCGTATGTGTTCTTGCATTATTGGATCGAACTTCCCAAGTAACTCAATGACACCTAGAAAGATGCCATTATGTGGTGTGCCAATGTGTTCATCAGAACCATGGAATGGCAAATTTCTTTCTGCTAACATCTGTATTGTGGCCACAAGTCGCTCAAATACTTTATACCAGTGGTTTGCTTCCTTTGTAATTTGTTTTTCCTGTACTTCATCAATGGTCTTTTCAACAGCCAACCTCTCCTGTAGTTCACAGCAGCGGAGCATTGCTTACAAAAGCCTGTTTGAATTCTCATGCTTAGCCAGCCTTGTATGGATGTTTGGCCAATTATTGAAACCAGAAGTTGCAAGTGCGGCTGTAGCATTAGGGTCAAAAAGTTTACAGTAGTAACAAAAGATCTTGTCACTTGAGACTGAGTATAACAGCCAAGGTCGCTCTATAAATTCACCATTTGGTAGCATTCATTTGCAGTGGAATTTTGAAAGTGTGTTCTTTATCATTTTTAGGGAAATCTTCTTTTAGAACTTTTGGTGGTCCGTTTTTCACCAAATAGTCTCTCACACCATGACTTATTACTTCTGGCCAGGTTGCAGGATCATCAGTTAATTGTGAATGCTCATCATCAATGGTGACATTTGAAGTGGAAGGATCTTGCTCATCATCAATGGTGACATTTGAAGTGGAAGGATCTTGCTCATCATCATTGGTGACATTTGAAGTGGAAGGATCTTTCGAAGAGTTCGTAACAGCAGAAGCACCCTTAAAGCTGTGTTCATCTTGTAAAATTTCTTCAGCACCACTATCATTATCACTAAATTTCGGATCATTTTCAACTGAGTTTTGCACATTTGTTTCATCAGATTTATCTGATGTATTTCTGTAAACAAATCTGTCTATGGCTCTTCTTTCTCTTTCATCTTGGGCTTTCTTAGCCTTTCTTATTGCCCTTTTCTTTCTGCCACTCAGGTACTTTCTGCCTATATCTCTCGGGCTTTTACTCATATTTGAAGGTCAGGAATCTCGTGTCTCTATAACAAAATACAGTGAACACATAATAACTAGTTATAAAGGGCTACAGAAGAATCTACTTGGCACAAAGCAGGGAGGATGCGTACCCATACTCCATCGAAAGCCTAATAGATCCACTGTTGCCCAAATGAAAACCAGTAAAAATCAGCTTTACAACACCTCATATGTGCAAACCTGCCCAAAGAAGTGACAATGAATGCCAGGATAAATTTTGATTATTGTCATGTTAGCTAAATCACACCACTGTTATCTACATTTTTTCTGTGTGTGGTTTAATCTTAAGCAATTAATTAAATAACAATATAAATTCTTATGGTTCACATGCTGCTTGGAGCAATCCAAAGCCAACAAAATTGTGACATCATGAATTTTGTTAAACATCCGACATATTGGAGCAAATGTCATGAAGACACAATTCAACTCGGAAGGAAGAGCAATTCAAGCAGCATGAGTACTGGTCCACCCCTAACAAAAGATAATTGGTCGCACACTTCGCGTTCGACCTATGCAGTGATAAGCACCGGGGGTAGGCAAAAAATGTTTGTCCGGCAAAAATCTGGAAAACCACGCCATTTCAGGCCATGAACTTACTATGATATCTTTCCAACATGACATAACCTAAGCATTTATGCATTCTGCTTTAGTCCTCGCCTATCTATTTATTCTACGCGGCATTTAAAATGCTCGCATTTCGTCAATTTGTAAGAAATCAATACCAATTTTATTGCACTACAGGACAATGGTGCATAGGAGTATTTACATTATAAATCTCGTAATAATCAGACAATTTATGAACCCGCCATGGCCAAAACCGTGCGTATTTCAGTCTGCCACATGGATAGGAAAAACAGCACCATATTATTTCATGAGATTTACACAGAATACAGTTAATATACTTTTGGGGTGCAGAAAAAATAATCAGCTGCACAGCTATAATACTTTTGATGCTAGAGCATTGTAAAGCGTGCGACCAAAGTAGCACTTTAGTGCTGCATTTTTCTTGTTATACTGACTTTTAACTTCAACTAGTGGCTTTCAAATGTTCAACAAATTATTGAAAGCAGAACCACATGATTGTGTAGTGTAGGTCAATATAAGACAGTAATGGTAAAGTCTACTTTTAATTATATATAATAAAAAAAATTCATTGTCACTGTCTATACTCACACAAATGGCATCACTCGCTTCACTAGGATTCTTGGCAGTAGCCTGACAGACTTGCAGGTTTTAAATGTTAATATAATTGTATAGCTGGTACTTCTTCACTTGGCACTTGCTACAGTTATCATGTGGCCTGTACACTTAACACTGGCAAAAGATTGTGTCCCTTGACCTCGGTGGCATCACAATGCACTGAATTGTCTAGACTACTTGTGAACTGACCCCCCCCACACACACACACAATCAAGGTGCGGGGCCCCCCTAGGCGCGGGGCCCAATTGGATGCAATTGGTCCAATTGGCCTAAAGCCGGCCCTGTATATATATATATATATATATATATATATATATATATATATATATATATATATATATATATATATATATATAATGCAATTACTTTTAGTTTGCTTACAAATATCATACATGTACCATAATGGTTGTTTTTTAGTATACTTAACAAATATATTCCCCTTTTATGTATGTATCACAATTATTTTTTTAGTATACTTTCTCAAATGGGTTGATAAAACTTTTAGACTTTTCCATCATTACACTTTCCTTCTCCTTAACTTCAGACAAGACTGAACCCCTAAAAATAAAATTTTTAAATGTGTAAATACTAATGTTGAACTTGGAAATCTTTAGTTTTGCATCAAAAGAAATCATTATCATTTATCTTGGTTATTATGATGGGAATAATAATACTTCAAGAAATAATAATAATAATAATAATAATAATAATAATAATAATAATAATATTTTTTTAAAGAGTGACTCATTTAGTAAAAGACTATTCTCCCTTGAGGCCATTTAACTATAATACAAACAGCATGATGAGGAACATATAATAACAAAAAGACATAATTAAAATCGTGTATTTTAACACAAAATTACCGATACTAGCCTGATTTCAGCCTCAGTAACAACCTGAATCGTAATTTTTCAGCTAAATAAGTAATCACGAACTGAAAAAAGAAATAAATAATTTCATTCGTTTTTACTTAGGTTGTATGCCTTTAATAAACACACATACAAATACGTGATAACCGTAGTTGATGTTGCGAGTAGATACAAAGAAGCAGAGACGCTATCGACGAAGTCATCAACTGAAGTAGCTTCTGCGTTTAAAAGGATTTATCGACGAAGTCCTCTACAGTGGCCAAATCTATTACCGGTTGATCCTGACAAGGAATTTCAAGGTGAGGTATTATCAACAATGAAGCATCATAATATCACGATACGACGAGGACATACTGCACTACATCGCGATCAGGCAATTGTTGAACGATTTAATCGGATACTTGTTGAGCGGTTATTTGGATATTAATACGCGAAGGAATTTATCGAGAATAAACGATCACGTGAATGGGTCAAGAAATTTCCAGGCACTAAATAATGAAATTACTCGAACAAACAATATGAAACCTATTAACGCTATCAAAAAAGTATATTCGTGTACAAACACCACAACATGATCTTTCAAAACAACGAATATATACTCGGCAATGTCACTGTGAATTATTTATATGAACCAGGAGAGCTTGAAGGTGGTAAATAAAAGAGCTACCGATCCTATTTGGATTGTCACCGCACATAAAATGTCTAACATAACGAGATCCACGGGTAAATCCGCAATCTATAGATTAGATTCAACTGCTCCTCAGTGCGGCTTTACACGTGAACAATTACAAGTGATGCCCGAGGATACTCAATTACCGCCGCGTGGTCTTAACTAGCGCCGTTGCGTCTGTTACACTCAAGACAGACCAACATCACATTCTCTGGTATTACCAAACTGTTAGTTTTTGTCTGCGGTAAATTGGCGAGGATCTTAATCCGAATACTGCCAACGCATTATACAATTACAGCTCGAGCAGTGATTATTCTGTTCTTGTTTCAGCGTAATTATAAATTCAGCATCAATATCTAATTCTCGATTATTTTTTATCCTGTTGTTTATAACCAGCGAGTTTTATTTCTGATTATATCATCCCTGACAATATCACTGATTGTGGTGTCATTAGCATCTAAAACAACTCTTCGAAGTTGATTTATTCCTCGTACTCTGGACACTGCGAGATAAACTAAATTCGACCACTCGATGCGATCACCTACTATCCAAACAGTCGTATCGAATATAGTCAATCCCTGCGAAGAATGTATCGTCATTGCGTATCCTAGCGTCCATGGAGATTTATCAGCACGCAATGCATCTTCGACAACATTGATATCAACCAAGACAATATCATTTAACACTAGAGTTTGTTTTTCAGGCCTGGAATATCAACTTCGATATTCTGTCTTCGTGTATCCGTAGGCCTATAACACAATGGCACTGGAAGTGTTGCAGATGTTTCTTGATGTATCTCAAATAACTTCTTCTGAAGTGTGTCTCTGACTATCTTTCTACTTGCCACTATCAAATCGTTTGGTCTCCACACTTCGCAAAATTATTTAATGGGGTTTCTGAAATTATTTCACGCGCTATTTCACACTGGATTTTATCCGGTTGTAATCTAATTAATTTCGTGAACTCACTTAATTCTTTATCAAGAGATCTATGATCAGTGTTAATTTCTTCATAATAATCTACAAAATTCTTCAACCAAACATGCGGAGACAAACCGATAATTGGTGGCGGTTGTCCATGATCTTCACACATTATCACAACTGTATTTTACAGTAACAACCACCCGAGAAACATTTTAAAATATCTAATGACATTGTGCATATCTCATCCTAAATAATGATTTCAGGAATAGATTTCTCACCCATTCGATCAGAACTCCATGAATCACCTTTCCATCGAAAAAAAAAACTGTGATATGTACAAGAATCAACTCCTCGCTGTTTCATCTCTCTTGCAAGTCTGTGTGTTGGTGTTAGCACAATCATGTTTGATTTCCCTCGAAATAACTCAATCACTCGTGTTGTTTTTCCAGACCCACCACAGCCATTTAAGTAGACTGTTTTATATCTACATATTGGATCGGACAACGAAGGAGCATTCGATAGTTCTGATCTTTGATTATTTTTATGTAATTGTTTTCGATCGTACCATCTGCTGATTCAGAATAATCGTGTAACATTTAGTGTTTTATTCTCCATGATCCCCAACACTCGTCGAAATTTGTAAATTCAGCTACTGCTTCGCTATGTTTGATATCTATAAAGAATGAATCAGTGGCGACTCTAATTGCGGTGTCAGGAAATCTATTTATCATCGATAGCAAATTGATAGAAGCATAAGCCAGCAATGAAGACCTTAGATGGCTATATTGGGGAGAAGTTCCATCTATGTAGCTAACAATTGTACCGAATTTTGTTCAATCGGACAAGTAGGCATTTTTCACGATTGACATAAATATCTCTAGCTGATGCATCCGCGATTATAAAATCGTATTCAACATCATCTAGAATTAATCGGGGATAATGTCGCTTCTGATCATATGATCCACCTTGTGTGAATTTTCAATTATTTTTCTACCGAGATCTTTTGCGTGTTTATTTCTGACTTCAAAGATCTCCTTGGACCATTTCACGATATATTCTTCGTCGAGATCAGGAAATTTTTCCTTGTTATCGCTAATTATACTATGAAGGTTATCGGGTTGTGGTAACCAAATCTCAGTTTGTTTCCGATATGATATAATTGCCTCAGAGACAATCAGCGATATCAGCATTTTACAATCAATCATATACCGTAATAACACTATTGGTACCCAGTGTTTTTCAGATATATGTCTACCAAACCAAAACATAACAGATACGATGACATCCTTTAGCGAATTCAGTTAGATGAAAATCGGGAAGTGGCCCATTAATCGCAACACGGGTCATCTCGTGTGTAGGATATCCAAATCTTTTAAAATAATCAGAGCATTCACCCATCCCTAGGAAACTCGCCGGATAACACGCAACCATATCAATTGAAAAAAACGCTTTTAGGATCATATTTGGTATTCCATAATCCACTATGTCCGTATTATCCACAACTGGCTTGGACATCTGCGAGAAATTCAAATCATGTTGGTTTCCACATATTTGTCTCTCTGTAGAAATGTTCCGCGATAGATGGAACAGTATAACAGTTTTTTAGTAATTGCTCGGTATTATCCTTTGAAACTTTCTCAGCAACTTTTCTCATCACGTCGTGAAGAGAGTCAGTACAGTACATTTGTCCGTTAGATCTTACAAATTGATCGAATTTACTCTCTTCTTCTTTGAAACTTTAAAATAACTACAATGATACAGGATCGTTTTTACTTAACTCGTAAATAAAATCAAACATGTTTCCGCCAGAGGTTTTTCTCTGGTGGGTAATATCTTACAATTCGATCTCGCCGAAATATTGTTACCGCCGAGGTCCACGCATGTGCATTATAATCGATGATTTTGATTGGAGATCCTTTTGATTTATATTTCGATTCGTATAATACTTCTCCTGTTATCGTAGCTACTGTTATTTGGAATCTTAATGGTGTTTCTAGCTCAGCTACATTTTGGATTGTTGCTCCATTATCCCTGACTGCTAGTGCCCATTCATTTATTTTTTGCGTCTTAGATTTGTCAGTTTGTTTCCAAGTAACGCATTTGTAAAATGCTCTATTACTCGCTCGGTAACACAATTCAGCACTGACACTATCATAGCTTTCATTTTCTCAACAATCGGTTTGTCATTAATTGGATAAATCCCATATATAACCGCCGTGACATTATTAACTCTCTCGTAATACGGTTTGTAAATTCCAGTCAACATTCATGGTTTGGAATCCTAACTCACAGTGACAGTCCTTTTATTTTTCAATACAGGATCAAATTTGTCGCGTATAAACCAATTTCCTGTTTCTGAACGGATAATGAATTTCACTCTAAAAAAAATACTTTCTATGGTCAAGATGCGATATTATTTCTGCTGCATTCTTATCGTTCATGGCAGCATCAACACTACCATCGATTCGAAATGTTGACCAACAATGAGATGCACCAACGCGCTTAAATTCGTTAAACCCTTGATTGATTTTACCGATCATGCTTTTATCACTTATTAGACTCTTATTTGGTGCATCTACGGATACTCTATCGAGATTGAATTTAACATTTTCCAGGGTTTCATTTTGTAAAATCTATCAAACTCCTCCATATTATAATTAAAACAAGTATTTAAATAAAGAATCTATATATAATGAATCACTGTAAACGGCTTATGATATGATCAGTAACCGTTTGCAACAAATCATGCAGAAATGAATTCTGTGGATATCATTCACAAAGTGTGCGACGAGGAAGCTTAGATTCGTTACCCTGCATACGATGTGGTGATGAGGTGCGAGGTAAGTCGTAGCTGTGTCTAGGTTGTGGTGGTAAACGATTCAGGGAACTTAAGCGATATTATGATAAATGAATGAAAGACTCTAACCCTGACTCTGACAATATCATAAGAACACCTCAAGACTATATTACTAGATTTTCAAAAAGTAATAATTAAACCAAATAATCAATCAGACAAATAATACATATATGTATATAAATGAACCAAGAATTTCAACTACATCCCACGATCATCAACTATGAAGCATCTCGTGATGGTGTAGTCAGACACCGCAGACTGAAAAATAAAGTAGGAGGGGACAATGGTCTGGGATATTTGATGTTTGGTGCTGGGGAAAAAAGATCAGTTGTCTAGATTTGTATCTGAGTGTTTCCACGGATTGATCAAAGATGGTCTTGTGATTGACCATATTGATGGATGTCCAAAAAATAACCAATCACATAATCTTCAAACTATCACACAACGTGAAAATACCAAACGCGGCCGTACGTTAATGTGCTCAAAAAATGCGAGATCTGTCAAATCTATAAATGCTAATACGGGTGAAGAAAATATATTTCAATGAATGAATGCAGCCGGCAAGTATTTTGGTATTTGTGTGCCCTCAGTACGAAAAGTAGCAGAAAATATATATATATATAATTCAGCGTTTTCCAAGCGTTTTAAAAACAGAATTCGGGTTGAATATCATATAGAATGAAATTTCCTAACACCGAAAGGAAGTAACTCATGTAGTAATGTGTGTATAATCCTGTAACAGAGATTACTCTTTTGTTGTTGTTACGGAAATACCCTCTATGATCTCATGGGAATAGTCATGTATGTTCTTTTAATTCGTTATCTGAGCTATTATATTTTTATTCTGTAAGAAAACGAGTCAAACAAATAAATATTTACAACAAAACATTCTTTTTTTAATACTTCTGTCAGGTATCTTGCTTTGTTTAGATTCTGTCAATACCCACAACTAACTTAAACGAAAGTAAAAATCGCACACCCTTGTTGTTGAGTTGCTGATATTAGTCAGCTTATATATTATAAAGACGCTTTTGTTATTGGGGCTCCAAGCCATGATCAAAGTTCAACTGAAAACCACTCTCCGTCACACTGTCACGGGTGTGAATGTGTTTTTGCATTCTCTCCGGGTGATTTTATGGTGGAGAGTGCTTCATTTGAATGTAGAGGAGGGCTCCCGTATTGTCCATTTGTATGTGCCGTCCTATGTAATACTTTGTATATAATGGTATATAATGTAAATATTATATGTACTCTCGTTAAGCATGTTGGATTGTGAATGGCATTCCAAGCGTTCGTACGGGAAATGTGCCGTCCTATATAATCCTTTGTATATAATTGTAAATATTATATGTACTCGTTGAGCCTGCTGGATTGTGAATGGAATTCTAAGGGTTCGTACGGGATGTGTACTGTCATATATATACCCCTTAATTAAGATATATATGTTGTGTCGTCATACACTAAGCACACCTTCTGAGGTTCTAGGCCGTTATTTGGCGGGTTAGAGGCTCACACGGGGTTGTTTCGTGGTACCCCTGAGCCCACTCAGATGCGAAGGCACCTTTGGGGCCCACATTGGGGTTGTGTTGTCTTATATATGTGACCTCTGGACTTCTAACATGTGAAAGAATTTTAGGAGTTCACATGGGGTTTTTCATATATATGTATATCTCTACGTGATAAGATGTCTATGACACCTTAAAGCGATAGAGATCGTGTTATCGTTATATACCTTAATTAAGATTATATGTATATCTCTACCGTGATAAGATGTCTATGACACCTTAAAGCGATAGAGATTGTACCGTCCTTAAAATACTGTAAATATGTATATACTATATATATATATATATATATATATATATATATATATATATATATATATATATATATATATATATATATATATATATATATATATATATATATATATATATATATATATATATATATATATATATATATATATATAACAGTATTGTTTTGACTTTTTTTTGGTTTAAAAAAATCCTTAACGGACAAACAGAGCCTTAAAATCGTTAAGCCTTAATTTGACAAACGGAGCGTTTAAATTATTTGCTTGAAATCTAACCCAATTAGAGATGTCCGATTCACCCTTTCTGCTGCTCTATGCCAGCCTGTCTTTGTTAAACAATAGGCTATATATTTCTCTTGGTGGTTGAGTGAATGTTGATTTAACATAATCAATTCGAAATGTAACCGTGTTTGATTCTGCATTGAATTTCACATCATTTTTGTAGAAACATTCGCCTGCATTTATTCCCGACGGTGTCGCCTAGTTCTTTTCAGGTTTTGAGTTGGTACATTAGGCGTGTGATCTCAACAGTCGATTGTTAGATTATAAGTGAGCCTCTATGAGGGCATCACAATGCCAATCTGAAACAGACATTTGTGGATAAGTGGGGGGGGGGGGGGGGGGGGGAAATCGTTGTATCATCCTCTGTGATATGATACAACGCCCCTTCTTCTTCCGTCTACTAATACTATTAAATGTGTGCATTGACATATTCTGTTGCAATATTCTAGGGTAACTAAATATGTTTCATTTTTGGCATCAACACATCATTGATTACAATCACAATCATCATTCGATATAACCATCTGCATGTCCAACGTCGAACAAGGTGAAAACAAAGTCATATGGACAACGTTCGTTTGCACACCAGGGCCCGGCGACGTGGAACGAATTGCCCATTGAAATTAGACACAAAGACACAGTGGTCCCTTTTAAGAGTGCTCTCAAGACTCACCTGTTTCGACTGCAGGGACAAACTTAGCGACCTAATCATGTTTTGTATCTTATATGTTTTCAGCATGTTTTTATGTTTTCCAATTTCATTGTTTTTGTCATTTGTTGTTCTGTAATGTAGTCATATCATTATTAATGTTGTAAAGCGCTTAGAGCTTCGAAAGATTAGGCGCTATACAAAGTCCTCATTATTATTATTATTATTATTAGTAGTAGTAGTAGTAGTAGTAGTAGTAGTAGTAGTAGTATTTGTTGCGTTAAGAATATTTCAGTTAAAACTATTGCACCAGGTTCTACCCCAACCGAATATGAGGGGCTGGGACTCCAATTTCTCCAAAGTGGCACAAAATCAAATTACTGATAATAGTCGGTTATTAATATCGTACTAACTGTCCACAACCATCCTTTGTCCCTTTGCATATTACATGGAAAATGATTCGAATTGTCACGCTCACGCTGTTTTTCGTAATTGAACTTATAGGTATTCATAGTACAGGGTCAGTTTTCTTCTGCATCTTTGTAATATCTTTAATTATTTCGTGTCTATGTAGGCGAGTTCGGATGCCATCTGTACGGTAATGATGAATCATTTCTATATTTGTGGTGATCCTCGCTATCTTTGTTGTCTCAACATCTTTATTGTCTTTGCTAGACGTTCATTGTGTTTGACTGGGGACTGACATCAGGTCACCATTTAATTTTTTCTTTCACAATATCATACAATGACTTTTCCATTCTAATGTCGTATTATATTCGTCAGCAAGTTTTGGTTCTTTCCAAACCAATCGTTAACCCTGTTAATTTATCGAAATGCTCTGAATACGTCTCTGAAGAAAATAATATCTTTTCGGCCTCTTTAAGAATTCGATTTTAACCACTCCGACTACACTGTGATTGGATCTTTTCCATGACATCACAAACACACCCTTTTTCTGGAAATGTAATTCCCGTATTTTGAACGTATTTTAAGTGATTTTTAAAACAAAATACTATATGAATTGAACCTTAAGGGTAACATCACAATCTAATACCATAGTCAATCTCTTATGCATTGCAAATATACGTATATACTTGAAATGCAGCTTCCGAACCATTTACAAGCGTCCTGTGTGTTAATATCACAAATGCACACCCTCAGTAGGTAACAATTAATGTGGAATCATGAAGGGGTCCCCCATGAATCTCAAGAGTAATTAGACGGTTTCAAACTCTTTTTACATTTCTACTAGCAATGTCATACCCGAAAAATGAATGCAACATATCAGAGCAGGTCTGCGAGTGCTCTAGTCCCCCAGTAATTCAAGGAATTAAACCTGACTTTCAATTCATATTGCTAGTTTTATTTGCATAAAGGATAGAAAACTTGACATCTACTGTCATGCTTATCAAATCCTTGCTGTATTTTGAAAACATAATGTTCTGTGACAACACATATTTGATATTCATGAAAATGAATTACGACATTCCTGTATAAAGCCAGGGCAAAGAACATTGAGTAAAGGGCTTTCGAATATGTTGAACTAAGCCGTGCCTCCAGATAAATAGTAATGTAGAACTTTGCATTACAGTAATTTATTTTATCTTCGCACGCCGCAAAATAGTTGTCTTTCTTTGCAAACTTCTTCTTTGATAGTTTCACTAATGAATAATTGAAGATTTGTGATCTCGTGATTGCAAGCACGTTTTGCAAATGATGTTGCCCAGCAATCTGAGAAGTTAATTTGCGTTCAACATATAAATGAAGAAATACGACAACGTTCTAAAATAAATTGTTTCCTAACTCTGGATTATGTACACTTTTCCTTGTCTTGATAATCATTATTGAGTTTTCGTCACTACTTCATCAACTGAAACATAAGTTATTGTATGTTCCAATTGAAACCAGCCGTGTCTGGACTATCTGGACAAATATCCCATGTGTATTGCATTTGTTACGCTGAGACAAGTCAATATTCTATCTAGATTTTACTATTATGGGATGCTTTTGTTACGACCTAATGATCTTAAAAAAGTATCAAGAAAAGAAGAGACCAACATGTTTTGTTAAATTGAAAATACAATTTATCGCACAACAGTACAATGTAAAAAGTAAATATAAATTAAAATATGGCAAATTATATCCGAAACAGTTCTAAATGTGTTATCAAATCCAAAAGTATCGAGTAACCCGAATAGGTTCCAATGATATTCTGCATGAGGTTAAGTAATGCATTGATGTGGCAACAGTTCTGAAGAATCACAATGAATTAATCCCAAACACCTTTCTAATGAAATGACTACGTAACAGCTATTAAATATCCAAATACTGTCTAAATGGAATTCACAGTAATTAGGTGACAGCTAGTATTTCATCTAATCTAAATTGTTCGATCACTGTAAATCCAACGAACAATTAATTCATATAATAATACGTCTCTGTCTCTGTCTTGGTCGCTTTCTCTTTCTCTCTCTCTCTCTCTCTCTCTCTCTCTCTCTCTCTCTCTCTCTATATATATATATATATATATATATATATATATATATATATATATATATGTATATGTGTGTGTGTTACTAATACATCATACCAAAATCGTCGTAATTGAACATCTCAGCCGTCAACAAGGTCAATAGTGTTACCCTATCTAATTAGTAATTAGGTCAGCCTGGCAATTAAAGACCTGTGATCTCTAATAGCATCACATCGTTTATACGTTAAAAAAGGTACGAGTCTACTTTGGAACTTTATGATTGGGTTAATGCATGATACAAAAATATCTCATCCTTACAGTGCAATTTAAGGCCAAGAAGAAAATTAGTATTTATATATTATTAACTAAATAGCTCTTACAAACATCCTTTATTAAAATAATACATACATACATACATACATACATACATACATACATACATACATACATACATACATACATACATACATACATACATACATACATACATACATACATACATATTATTAAGAATAATGACACTTTGTTAGATTTATGGCTTGACATGACCTGTACAGTGACAGTCTCATTTCTTTATGAAAATAACCAATGCCATCACGCAATAGTCTTAATGTATTGAGAACTCATAGTAAAGCAAGTAGGAACTATCCTTCAATTTTAGCAATATTCTAATTTATTTTTAATTTGTTTTTAATTTTTTTATTATTCAATGTTTTCTTTTCTTTCTTCATACAGTCTATATTCCCCTAAATAGTTATAAGATTCAAACTCCAAAGAATCCTTTGTAAACAATACCAGTTTTAGCAAAATCAGATTTAGTTGTTTTAGTTATAATTTAAAAGAAGAATTTTATAATTCCAAACAATATTTTAAATACATAATTCCTCTCAATTACATCTGAAGGCAAAACGTTTTGTCGCAGATGCACAAAGACTGAAATAAAACATTAATTAATAATTGTTTAAAAGATTTTTGATACATATATTATGCCTGACCTATGTCGCAATAGAGTTTTCTAGAAAATCCAATTATCTTGATGGAAAATTACAATAAAGTGTAAGCAAGTTTGCTTCCTAAACATTTTCATTTCGTGAACAAGGTTAAGCCTTGATCTCAGAAACCAGTTGAAACCATATATAATATTATGTCGTTATCATTGTTTTGGGTTTACTGCAATTTCACAGCATAAGACAGGATATATATGGCGATGGCGGACAGTACAAATGATGGAGGAAGGAACAGGAAAAACAAGAAGCACTGACTCACTGGAAGCTATTGGCAAGTTTACTTACTTATCCACAATGACCTTTTTCTAGACTCAAACCCAAGCGGACAGATGTCAGATGGCATTGATTGGCAAGTCAAGTGCTTCAGACCATTCGACACCGCTGGGCCTTTTGATCTTTTGACCCTTGAGGCTTTAGATACCTGGGAACCAGATATAAACTAATTAGCTGCTTTTATATTTACACAGATCATAACTTCATTTGCATTCTGTTTTTATTATTGTTATCACTCATGTGACTACAGTTATAAACTACTGTGCAACTGCAATAAGCATGCATATTTGAAAAGTTTCAAAATTCGCACAAGATTAATGGAAAAGGGGAATATTAATAATTTACTGTACAATCATCTTAAATGTCTAGAATATGCACCGTGTTGTCATAAATTATTCCTGAACACCATTTGAATATATATATAGAGAGAGAGAGGCCCAATGTTTCATACATGTATCCTCAAATCATTTCAACTTAACACATGGAAATTAAAGAAATATTTAAATGAACGAGTAGGATACTACACGTAGGGATTGCGACTGAACATCCTATGACAATCTTTAAAATCTTTAAACGTGGTTCTTGTTGGAGTTTAGATGCTAATCGCTCTGTAACAATCTTTAAACGTACGATTGTGGTTCTTGTTGGATTTTAGATGCTAATCGCCCTGTAACAATTTTTAAACGTATGAGTGTGGTTCTCGATTGTGGTTCTCGATTGATGGATCGTTGCTCCGCCTCCTGTGACTATCTTTAAAGTTACGATTGCAGGTTGGACATAGCATCTCCTTTTCTAACTCTAGTTCTCACTGAGGGCACCAAAAGCGATTACTAATCCCACTTTTACTTTTTTTGCTTCAATTGCAACATACAGGATTCCTCATTACATATTCACTTTCAAATGATAAAACTTGAGCCTAATGAAAGCTTCGTATCAGCATGATTGGTATAGTTCAAATTTTCAAGGACGGATGGAATAGATGATCAGAACTGCTTTGCTCAGTAAACATGGATTAGACTCTAAAAACTAATTTTCAGCGTTACACATTCCAGGTGAAACAACAGTTTGTGACTTACATATGTGTTACAAAGGTATAATATATTTACATCATTTTATCATCATTAACCGTCCCGTAATTTGTGAACATCAACATTTTTTGTTAGCCGCCATATGTAACAAATCATCTGCTGTGGCAGTACTTATCCTAGTCAAATAAATCAAGCCCACACATTATACTGATGGCCGATGTTGTAGATCTGATGTCACAACCAACGTTCCCTTTCAGCGAATGGTAGATGTGCGCGCAATGCTCGCTCCATTGCGCAAGCATTACGGCGGCGCGCAAACCTTTATGTTGGATCGACAATTCAGCTGTGTAGGGATGTCTGAGCAGATGCGCGCCCGCACGCGCGCAGCTTAGAGGGAACGTTGGTCACAACATCTTTAAACTGTCCAATTTTGCTGCATGCAAATGTGTCCGGAACAAACTCGCGTCCACTGTACACACATACTGGTAACTGGTAACAGACATATCAAACACAAAAATCTAGCTGGCATTATGACAGATGATTGTATTATTCAAGATGGATTTACCAATCACCAAACATATGATTTACTCAGAAATATAATATAAATGTCACCAAAATAATCCTTCAGTCGACGGTAGCTTCAGTCACGAGAAATAAAAGTATAAAATATAATCCAAATTTGGATGCAGATTGTTTCAGAATTAAATGAATGGGTGATATCAGCCACTCACAAGAACATCATCATGGGTGAAGGGTTTTTATCTGAATTACAAGATTAAATATTAGACACCGCAATGTTCTCATTTACGTACAGATTTTTAATTAACTACCATTGTCCTAATTTATGTTGATCTGTCAGCACTTACTACTGGCTTTTAACACGCTGATTCATTTATGTGCCTCAAGCTCTTTTCTGTTATGTTTCGAAAAGTTTTACATAGCGGGATAATCAACGACCAAGAATTACCGTGTAGTATTAGAAATCTAGAAACATATGCTAATTCCAGCCCACATGATGTATTATGCTGTACATATAATTATTGTCTTTATTACTAATGGCATTATGAACACAACCCAACAGAACATACTTTGCAAGGCAAAGGCATCTTTAGCAATGTAAACTGCGGACTCGGAAAAGCAGTAAAAGTATGCAGATCAATCAAAAAAATCATAATATCTATTATGTTGCTGGATGTTATAAGATGGCTACCATCGCTTTTACTGGCTTGAAGCAGCTGTTCCGTTTTTTGTGTGATAAGTGTGCTTGTTGTCTGTCTTTGTCTAAGTTATTATCTTCATCATGCATTGGCTGTTAAGTTTGTATGTGCTTCTGTATCTGCTTGGTTTGGAAACGAGAACAATTAGACAATTTCTCAGCTGTCTTGTTCCACTGCAATAATGCCCTTTCTTGCTGAACAAACCGCCATCACGTGATCGTCAGTCAACCCATTTATGGACCCTGATTCCTTCGCTCTCCATAATAGAATGTGATCTAGAATATTTTAAATGGGACTTAAGCGTACTTTCGAAATTTTGTTCGTGAAGATTAGGCTAGGGAAAAAATCAGACGCTAAAAGAGAGAAAAATAGGAAGGGAAGCCAATAGGAAGTTGACAGAATTTGAAAATCAGGCAGAGAGGGATGAAAAACCAGCCGAAAAGTAAAGGATACAATGGGAAAGGGAAGCCGAGAGGGATAAGATATAACTGCCTAAGGAAGTAAGGGAATAGGAAGTTAGGAAGTGAATACAAGTGAGATGAGACGCTTTAGTGTTAGAAGATAGAATTAGGGACAGGTAATCTCATGGATATTTTGAACTATTGCAAACTAACTGGGTGGGGAACGTCATTTTAAATTGAGAGGTCCAAAGTTACCCCCATTTGAAGACGACAAAGATAACACGTATAGTTATCTAAACAGGTTACAAAGAAATGCCATTGTAACCAAAAACCGAGAAAATACGACTGGTCGCTTCATCTTAGCGCGTTACTCAAGGTCAAAGCAATTTACGTTTATTCGCTTTTACAATCGGCCGATTTGATTAAAAACCTCGAGTTAAAAGACACACGTCTGACGAAATACGAACAAACTGAGCAAGATTTTTGCAAACGGTTTACGTTTAGAAAACCCGAGAGAGGCGAGGCATTCGGGCAGTTTTCCAGAAGGACATGCAATTACTTGCAGTGATGGGTGGAATGTAATAAAGTCGTACAGATATGTGAGGGTCATATCGATTTCTTGCTTATAGACTAGCTATTACCTGCTTTCCGTTATATATGTTTTGCTATCGCTTGTCGATATGACACATGGTATCATTTTTAAAGAATTATATATATATATATATATATATATATATATATATATATATATATATATATATATATATATTGTGTAAAGGAGAATACATCGTTGAATTTTGCAAAGTTTGACTGCTTTTGATTTAATCGGGTACATAGTGTAAGAACATGAACGCATTGCAATTCGTAATCAATTCATATAGCTCAACCGCTTAAAAACAGAGAGAGAGAGAGAGAGAGAGAGAGAGAGAGAGAGAGAGAGAGAGAGAGAGAGGGAGGGAGGGAGGGAGGGAGGGAGAAGGTAGTGAGAGAGAGATTTGAAATATCTGCCATTTGACAAAGTAATACCCTTAGTATTCTCATGAGTGCAGTTGATTAATGCAGTATTAGAACTTTTATGGACTACGACTACCTTTGTGGAAAATAATCTTCATTGTCTTCAGACCAATATAAATAGAAAACGTACTGATCATATTAGTAAGATTTATTTCGTTTGGTCGAATACAATAAATCAAGTACATAAGTTAATATATTCTAAACAACATGACGCGTACAATAGGTTCGATTTTGTGCGATATCTGTAACGTCTATAAAGTCAGCAGCAACCTCTAGGTCACTGGTGTGTTCCACTCACTCTACGAGTTTAATGTTCTGTTATGTCTGCAGTTGCTACATTGTTTTCAGAGACAATCTTTGGCGTTTAGTTTTCAGCAGGATTGGTATAAACTGCTGTTGACAATGAAGATGGCTCCTCTGACGGGCTGAGTGGCGCATCAGTGTTCGACTCTTCTGATTGGCTAGCTTCAACATCATCACTATCTTCAGCTGGTGATGCCATTGTTGATAATTGTTCTTCTTCCTCTGCGTTAGGGCTCATTGGTGCATCAGTGTAGTCTTCTACCTCGCCCTTTTCAATGTTATCTGCTTCTGGATCTTGAATAGTTACAGAGGGTGATGCCTCTGTTACCAAGTCATTATATTGAGCTACGGTGGATACAGGGTTGCTATATGTCACTGAGATAGTTCCTTTAACCAAGAATAGAAAAGGAATTAATTTATACGCTTCTGCAAACGGTATGAAATTTAATAAAGCTGAATTTGAATACAAATTTAAATGCAGTTCCTGTTTACTGAAATACACTTGTATTAAGAAGTATATATGTTAGCTCTAACATCGCAATATAATGATGACTACTTGGAAAAAATAAAACTGCCTACGACGAGTACAGTGGTGACCTTACGTTAGGTATGGCGATTTTTAACGGAGCTTATTGATGTAAATATTGTACCTTCTGGGAAACACTTAGAACAAACTAGTGTAACGTTTGTGTACATGGTATCCAACTATTTACGAAATATTACTCACCTATAGCTATTGTAACCAACACTAGGTTTATGGAATTCATCATATAGTATGTTTCTCACGTATGTCTGTGGAATAAAAGAGAAAGAATAACACTGCATCAGTCAAACTAACATGTTGAGTACCTCTCTTTAACTGAGATATGTAATAGTTACTTTTTAGCTCATATTGACTCCAGCATCGTAATATGTGTACATACTGCTACTGAATAGAACTTGTTTGCAGTAATCAATTTTATTAATTTCTGTAATATATCATTAATAAAATCTATGTGTTGGAACTAAGATATCAGTGATTAAACCAGTAACAGAATATACAAAATAAAGGTCAAACAGAGGAACATACCTGACTAGGGCTTGATTGTAGAACAGCTGCCAAAATGAAAATCGAATGACTAATAAAATTCGCACAATATGTTCGCAATTCTGGTTGAGCAATTGTTTTTATACAAATATTCCATCATGTGCATAAAAGCGTACATTGGTGTAAATAGAAACAGAAATGCAAAGGAATATTTAACGAACTTTGAAATGTGCGAATTTAAATTTACTTTCTTCAAGAAAAATGGGAGTAAAATGCACTTACCTAACAAATGTTTCAAGCTTTGTCTCAGCTCTGGTTAAGCAATATGTGCAAAGGTAACGTTCACAGCATTTCCTTTTATGTAATTAATCGGACAAATGCACAACCAGTAGGAACATTTCTTGCAATTTTGTGGGATGGTTTATATCGTATCAATACAATGGTGATTTCAATTTCTCTGAGGATTTGCCTATGGGCAGGTGACGTTGTATTATGGTTACGTCCGATTAAATACGGAGGTATTAGTATTTTTTCTGAATAAAAGTAAATCTACTTGGAGATTATTATCTGACAGGTTTGTGGATGGAATTTCCGTTAGATAAGTACGTACAATTACGTGAACATACGGATACATTGTATCACTAACTTTGCTGCATGCAAAAGGAATACAGTGTCGATTTCAATTTCCTTGGGGCAGGGATCGGGTTAAAGTAGGCTTTAAGCTAAAAATTATTTTATTTACGGGTGTGTTGAGCTGAATAACAATGGTGTAGTTGGGTTTATCAAATGCATTAGTTGCTATAGATATCGGTGTCTTTATAAAATTCCCAATCCCATGAACCATCTGAATTGGAAATACTGTATACTGATTTTAAACCTCGTATCAAAGAGTCCTTACGTTAGAAGTGGCAGACGTTGTGGAATGATGTAGTGGTTAACACATTTCACGCCATGAAACCAGTTCAAGGAGAACGGACAACTACCTACTGTACCATCCGTAGGGAGGAGCTAGTAATTGCAAAAATGCAAATTGATCACACTTATATAATTCACTCCAACATATTAAAAGGCGAAGACTAACCAGAGTGTTTTTCTTGCGATGAACCTATAACTGTTAACCACTTTATTATACATTATTTCGACCTGCAAGATACGCGCTGTCTGTATTACAATGTGCATGACATGAAGGAACTTTTTTCTACAATAAACATTACTTGTGATACGGAAATCTTGAAAGAGCTAAATATTTATTCGAAGCTGGAACTTGTGTGATATCACCTATATATATATATATATATATATATATATATATATATATATATATATATATATATATATATATATATATATATATATAATGTCCGTTATTTTCAATATGTTATCATCTGTCTTCGTTAACAAACACCATTTACATCCCCCGACGAACGGGAAGTTTTCGTCTTTACCGTTGCCATTTTATCGTTTTACTTTTGACTATTTGTAATTCCTATCGCTGGTCCATATAAAACCTTGTATCATTTTTAAAGGGTAATACTTATTACCTTTTCTATAATTCAACGGCGATGATGCACAGTTAAAATACAATCAATCATTCAGATTTGGATGTAGGCTAAAGTTGCTTTATTTACGGTGATGTTGACTGATTGATTGATTGATTTTTAACGGATCTCCATCACTTTTAGATTATTTAGCGCTATACAATAGTTAGTATGTATACATGTTTAAAAAACTAAAAGATTTAATATCGACCAGCGATATAAAAATCCAAATAGTTCAACATAAAATGGTAAGATGTTGGTAATAGTAAAATATGAATCTTTTCAATCAACAGGAGATCTAAATGGTGTAAGTTGATGTGTGCAGTTGAACAGATGTTGAAAATAAGGGGCAGTATTTACATTAAATAGTAATGCTCTAGGTGATGTCGTAAAAGTTATTGTTCAAAATAAAGATTTACTTCCTACAAGAAATCTAAAATATAGGCGATATGGATAGTATCAAAAATTTCCTTCATGCCATATATGACATGGCCACACAGCCGTATTTATTCGCTGAAACGCTGGAAGGTTTTCAGAATGTCATCTCGCGAGACAGCAAAAAGTTAAAATCAAGTCAAGGACCAAACATCAAGATAACCTGAGAAACCTGGTAGGAATAAACAAGCTAGACATAAAAAGAAGCAATGTTTTACTTGCATGGAGTGTGTTCATATCTCCCCCATTGTCCAAAGCGGAAGAGACCTGTCCAAATAGTCGTGGCGTCCATTGAAGGCAGACGGTCTGTAGATCAAAAACTCAATGTTACCAAGCATGCTAATCAGGATGCAGTGACGAATGCAGAGATCGGTAGCGATGCAGTGAGATCTATGGGCACGTGTATTTTCCGAGAAGCACGGGTATCGACGGCAAATGGCATGGTCAATGGACAAGAGTTGACTGTTTTACAAGACATAAATTGCACTACTGTTGTTGTGAAAAGGAGCCTAGTCGGCGATGATCAATTACTTGGGTTTAAATCGCCATGTATGCTACGAGACCAAACTATTGACCATGTTCCTATTACAAGTAAAACACCTTTCTTGATCGCAACCCTGGATGCTTCGTGAATAGCCAACCCGATCTATGAACGTACGATTGATTCCCAATTATCCAAGAAGTGCAAACTAGGGCTCAGGTAAATGAAGAAAGCAAACCTTTACGTAAATTAAACGTACCGGAAGCTATTAATGATATCTAAGAAGTGTGACAAATGTTAGATCAGGAAGTGATCGAACCTTACAGATGTTCATACTCTTCGCTTCTTGCTTTAGTCAGAAAGACAGGGCTAACCAGGTTTTGAATTGCCTTATTCTAATTAACAACCGTATAGTTTCCGAAACGAGGAGGTTCGAGTATCAGAGAATGTGGTGTTGATTTTTTCAGTACGGTCTAATTAGGGGATCATTTTCGTTCAGGTTTCACATTGGAAGTTTTAATAATTGTTTAAGTTCACATTCCGTGATAAGTCTAAAAGCGTTACAGCTTTCTTAGGATGAGGGAGGTACTGTCAAGGAATTGTATAAATTCTTTTATTGATTAAATACATGTACTCGGGTTTAGGTAATTGTTAACAACGATACCTGAAATAGATTTATGTTTTTTATGGTCCATCATGTGTCGAAAGTATGATGTGCTTTGATAGGATGAACCGATCGCTTCCAGTGCACAGATGATATCTGTATATAACTACCGTAGGTAAAACTCTTGACATTACGGTAAGTCTTTTCAATTAGGGGTCTACTTTAATGACTTGCACATCTTCAGCTGTATAGCTGTCATGAGTGTTCAAAGTTTGTAGAGCTGTGCTGTTTGGAGCTGTGTAGGCTTTGTGTAGAGCAGTCAAGAGTATCTGAAACTTCCAGAGCTTTTGGAGCGTCTAGGGTGTCTAGAGTGACTAGAGTGACCCGAGTGTTCAAAGATATTGGAAAGATCGAGGTCAACGTGGTGCAAGCTGTAAAGCCAACCAAGGTAATTAACCGTTGCAGCTGTGAAGCTGAACTGTAGCAACCGTGGATCTGATAAAGTGTGCTGATGACAGAGTGTATCACCTCACATATAATTTTGTAGCCATGGGCTAATTTGGTGGTTCGTAAAAGGCATTCTATCTTTCGGGACTGTAAACATTGGTTGTATCTGAGATTTTCTAGTCTGCATAAGAACACAATATCTGTGAGTTCACTTTACTACATTGTTTGTTAGCTGAATAAACTATATCAATTTTGTTTAGATATTGTGAAATCAGTGTGAATCATTCATCAATTGTCTTTGTATTTTGTAAAGAAATTTATTTGTATTTTCATTTTTACATGTGCGCATTCATTCCTATGTTAATTAATCCAATATTTGGATTATATATCAACGCACCTAATCATAATTAATTCATTGTCAAAAGGGTTCTGTTGTGTATCCGGAATTTCCACCCGGTTATCTTGCTACAGATGTCATGGTGTATGTTTAGCAAAACACTGAATTCATTAGTAATGCCATTCGAATAATATACAACATTTCTGTTCTGATGCTATAGATAAAGCATCAAACGGGTTGAGATACAAAGCCGAGCAATTAAAATCAAATAGATCTGAGTGCATCGGCTGTTTCAATAGTCTCTGATTCTAGTAAAGTAATAGTGTTATGAATGATGTATAGTTTGTCTGTTCTTATGGGTACGTTGTATGGATTTATCGTGTTGAGTGTTCGTTTTAGTTGTTTGCTGCTTGGCACCAGAGTCTGGTAAATTAAATATCTTAGGATGATTTCAGCTGTGAGTGAGACAGAACTAAATTGATATGGGACTTTGGTGGATTAATGTATGATTGTTTGGAGGTTTCTGCACTGTTTTTTTCTGTCCTTGCAGAGTTGGTACTTCTGGTGAATAACGTTTCGTCTGTGGGTGAGGATTTGTGTCGAGCCAATTGGGCGTTGATATCATGGTCGACTATTTGGCCTTGATGTCATGGTCGACTTGTTTTGAAGTTCGTTAGAAACGTGTTATTCTCTAAAGAACGCTTTCCCGAACCACTTTGTACACAGGAAGGTTCCTATTTATATCGCTACTGAGCTGCAAGCGATTTCCCAGTTGTGAATATTTTAAAAGTTGTTCGCTAACATCTTGACAATCGTAATGGTCCTATTTGGTTTCCACCATGAATAGTTTGACTGGTTTGATTGGCCGGAATAGTATCCATTTGGGAAGTTATGAAGGCAATTCATAGGAAATGTTAATTAATAACAGCATGAAGTAATGGTATTGCACCCCAGTTATTTTGATTATGTGATTACATTCCAAAAGGTTGCTTTTAATAGTAGGTTCTCTTACGGCATTGTTTGGTCGTGGTAGCATTCGTCTATGTGTAGGCTGGTTCCTGTTATTGTTTAAAATAAAGATTTACTTCCTACCGGAAATCTAAATTATAGGCGATGTGTATAGTATCATAAAGTTCCTTCATGTCATGTACGTTATCAGACTTATCACGCATAGGTTGCAGGTCGATACACTCTGCGATAAAGTAACAGTAACATATGAAGCTACCCAATCAACGGGAGATGTAAATTCTGTGTGTTGATGAGGACAGATGAAGAGATGTTGAAATTAAAGGGCGGTATTTACATCAGCTAAAAATTCTTTAGGTGATGGAGTACAAATTACAGTTCAAAATAAAGGTGTACTGCCTTCAGGAAATCTACAATACAAGTCATATGTATAGTATTAAAGTGATTCTTCATGTCATGCACATTATAATATTTATCACGTGTAGGTTGCAGGTCGGAACACTCCGTCATAAAGTGCTTAACAGCGAATGGTCATTGCAAGAAACGCACTTTGGTGGATCTTGACCTTTAAGTATGTGGGATTGGGTTATGTACGTATGACCGATTCTGATCCTAGCAATGACTACCTTCTCCCTACGGATGGTTCTGTAGGAAGGAGTCCATTCCCCTAAAGTTGGTTTGATCACGTTAAGGTTGTTATTCACTGCATCATTCCACGAAGACAACACACACCATTTACATCCCCCGAAAATAAGGAAGCAATATTGTTACCGTTAACATCTTATCGTTTTACTTTCCACTATATATGTTTTGCTATCGCTGGTCGATATGAAACATTTTTATCATTTTTATATATATATATATATATATATATATATATATATATATATATATATATATATATATATATATATATATATATATATATATATATATATATATATATATAACCTGTTGTATGGCGCAAAAGAGCCTAACTATACTGATGTCTCGTTTAAGTATAAACAATCAATCAATCTGAGTTGGCTGTAAGCTAAAATTGCTTTATTTATGGGGATGGTGTGGTGAACAATAATGATGTAATTGAGTTTACATAACGTATTAGTTACACATCGATATCGGTTAGCCACTAAAGTGCATAGATTAAAACGTCTGAGTATTTGCCTTTGGGTAGGCGATGTTGTAATATGGTTACGTCCGATTAAATACGGAGGTATTAGTGTTGTTTTTCGGAATAAAAGTAAATCTACTTGGCAATTAATATCTGACATGTTTGTGGTTAGAATTCACGCTAGATAATTACGTCAAATTATGTCGCTAGCTTCTGTCACTAGCTTTGCTGCATGAAAGGGGAAAGAAATGTTGCAAAAATGATGACTCTTTCTCTCAGAGTATTATTTACAATGTAAGATTTAAGATTAAAATTTACAACTTAACCTACATTATGCTTTCTACTTAAAATACAGAAACGGCGATGTTTCGATTAGAAACTTAATTTTAAGTTCGATATTATCGCACTATTCCTTCAAGAGAACGTTCAAATCTTCTGAACAAGGTTATTTTGTGCACTGAATATCATTACGATGTCAGCAGTGGGAGTATATAGTGATGTCTAACACTGGGAGCTTATTCCCCAGGCATGTTACATATTCCACCCAATCCCATTATCAAAACATTTATTGAATGGATACGTCGGGCTTTCTATATATTATTGAAGTTGTATGGAAGTCTGGCAAATTGGGTAAATCTATGACTTCTAGCGGGAATCGCGCCAGGATTTGAAACAGCTCAGTCAAGCAAAGCCCCCTGCAATAAACAGTATGCTATGTGTATCTATTTTTTTGTACAAAATTGTTTTTAACCCATATCAAGTTAATAAAGTTCCTCACCAGTAAACATTTTTTTAATAAACATAATGCATAGCGAGTATGTTTATATCAATGGTGAATGAAAATTAGGATCTTTGATTGGTAGTGAAAATGCAAAGGAACGGTTGTTAGTGTTTTACGTGGAAATTGCTGAAGTTTGTTAGCACTTTGAATGTTTAAGAATGGACGTTGACATTCGTCCAGACTATATTTATATGTCTTAGCAATTAATATAATATTGTTTACTTGCACAATTAGTCATTCCATGTCATCAAATCCGGTGTAGAATTGGTCTTTCTTGTGTTTAGTTGTTAATTTAGTAGCTCTTATTCAGCGGAATTACCAAGACCTCATTACAAAACCTGGAGTAGAACAATAATTTGGAATCATTCTTAATTCGGAGAGTGACATTTAGCATGGTAATATTTCGATTTATTAAACGACTGGAGGGAGGACACCACAATCCAAATGTTTAGTACAGTATCACGTTAACAAGTATTGGCACATTCTTCCATTAAGTATTGGAATTTATTTGAAATAGCGCTGGAAGTGAATTGAAACTTCATACATGTGGTGCATTGGAAACTAATTCACACTAATGTTAGATGTTTTTAAATTTTCACTTTGTATTCAGGAGAATGCATCGTTGAATTTTACAACGTTTGACTGCTTTTGGTTTTATGTGGTGCTTAGTGTAAGACCATGAACGCATTGCAATTCATGATCAATTCATATAGCTCAACCGCTTAAAAACAAAAAGAGAGAGAAACAGACAGACAGACAGACAGACAGAGACGGAGACAGATTAAAAGATTCCAAATGTTTCAAGCAATTATTACCCTTAGTATGATCATGGGTTATTGCAAATATAGAATGTCAATGTACTATGACAACCTTAGGGAGAAAGTAGTCATTGCAAACATTCGAATTGATCACATTTATTCAGTCCACCCTTACGTCCTAAAAGTCGAGGACCCACCAGAGTGCTTTTCTTGCTATGAACAATAAACTGTTAGGCATTTTATGATATATTATGTCCAACTGCAATATACGCGCGATAAGCATTACACTGTGCATGACATGATGCAACTTTATCATCCGACAAACATGACTTGTATTATAGAATTCCTGAAAGAAGTAAATATTTATTCCCACTTATAACATTTATGCCCTCAGGCAGAGCAATCATTTATAATGTATTAACTTTCACTTATTTTCAATATAGTTTCATATGTCTTCATTATCATACACCATTTTTATCCCCCGACGATCTTTCTTTTTTGCCGTTACCATTTTATCCCTTTACTTTCAACTATCTGTACATATCGATGGTCGGTATGAAACCTTGTATAACTTTTAAAGGATAATACATATAATTTTTTTTAAGATAAATAGCCTAACGTTGTTGCTGTGCAGCTAAATTACAAACATTCAATCATTCAGAGTTGGCTGCATGCTAAAATTGTTTTATGTATGGGGATGGTCAGTTGAACAATAACGATGTAATAGAGTTTACATATCGCATTAGTTATACATCGATATTGGTTAGCCGATAAAGTGCATCGATTAAAACGTCTGAGTATTTGCCTTTGGGTAGGTGATGTTGTGGTTACGTCTGATTAAATACGGAGGTATTAGTGTTTTTCTGCAATAAAGTAAATCTACTTGGAGATTAATATCTGACATGTTTGTGGTTGGAATTTCCGTTAGATAATTAAGTACGATTATGTGAACATACCGATAGATTGTGTCATTAGCCTTGATGCATGAAAAAAGAAGAAATGTTGCAAATATGATGACTGCTTCTCTCAGAGTATCATTAAAAGCTTGAGAATTATTTTTCAAATCATCAAGTTAACCTACATTATGCCTTCTAATTAATATACAGAAACAACAATCCTCCGATTTCAAACTTCAGTTTAAGTTAGATATTATCGCACTATAACTCCATAAAGAAATTTCAGGAGAACGTATAACTCTTCTGAACAAGGTTGTTAGTTTTTGCACTGCATATTCCTACAATGCACTGGCAGTATATAGTGATGCATAGAATTGGGAAATCATACCCAGAGCACGTGACATCATATTCCACCCAGTCCTATTTTCCTAACAGTTATAGAACGGACACGTTAAGCTTTCTAATAGATCACTGAATTTATATGGACGTCTGCGGAAAATTGGGTTAAATCTATGACTTCTAGTGGGAATTGCGCCAGTGATTGACATTGCTCAGTCAAGCAAAGACCCCCGGCTTGTAACAATATATTATGTGTATCTATATTTATTACCTGATTATTTTTAATCAATATCATATTAATAATGTTCCTGACCAGTAACATTTTTTTATATTAAACATAATACATAGCGAATGTGTTCTATCATTCGTGATTGACTATTCGAATCTTTGTTTGGTAGCAAACACGCAAAAGACAGGTTGTTAGTGTTTCACGAGAAGATCGCTCAAAACTTCATATGTCTGTAGAATGGATATTAATACTGGCGATATATATATATATATATATATATATATATATATATATATATATATATATATATATATATATATATATATATATATATATATATATAGCGGTAGCAAAACATACATAATGGAAAGTAAAACGATAAGATCTTAACGGTAATAAAAAGGCTTCCTTATTGTCGGGGGATGTAAATGGTGTGAGTTGTCGTCGTGGAATGATGCAGTGAAAAAAAAACTTAACGTCATCAAACAAACCCTTGGGGAATGGACTCCTTCCTATAGAACCATCCGTATGAAGGAGGTAGTCATATCGAGAGTCAGAATCTGTCATACGTACATAACCCAATCCCACATACTTAAAGGTCAAGATCCACCAGAGTGCGTTTCTTGCAATGATCATTCGATGTTACGCACTTTACGACGGAGTGTTCCGAGCTGCAACCTACGCGTGATACGTATTATAATGTGCATGACATGAAGGAACTTTTTGATACTATACATATCACTTGTATTGTAGATTTCCTGAAGCCAGTAAACCTTTATTTTAAACTGTAACTTGTACTCCTTCACCTAAAGCATTTTTATCTCATGTAAATACCGCCCTTTATTTTCAACATCTGTTCATCTGTCCTCATCAACACACAGCATTTACATCTCCAGTTGATTGGGTAGCTTCATATGTTACTGTTACTTACATATGACCGTTTTACTTTGAACTGTTTGGTCTTTTATATCGCTGGTCGATATTAAACCTTTTACTATTTTTCAACGTGTATACATATAACCTATTCTACTGCTCTAAATAGCCTAAAGTGCTGGTGCGCCGTTAAAAAAAAAACAATGACTTCCCTACAATTTCAATTGTAAATTAGAAAGCCCGACGTGTCCGTGCTATACATATAATTTAATCGTATCAATGCACCGAATTAAAATAATCAGACATGCAAGGAATCACAAAAATCTAAGAATTTGTTTGCGAAAGGGACGCTATAATCAAATATACATACATCTATCTTATTACATGACTCCGCCTTTAAATAGATCACTCAACCTCGAATGATACAACGTCATACTTCTTTGGTTTAATCAAAATTAAAGACTTTTCCCAAAATGAACCACCAACCTGATTAAGGATTCCCAACATGATTAGGTCAAAACTCTGAATGAATGTACATGTTCCTATTAGCCAGTCATCCACATCAACAGCTAAACTGTTTTCTTCTAATTAACTAATTGCTTATAAATAAACGAAACTAACAATAAATCCGTATTAAAAAAACTGAATCCAACATGAAAATTTTACAAGTCATTTGTTTTCAGACATTTTCATAACAATCATAGGAATCCTCTGCGAGAAAAGGCTTCTATACACATAGACGAATGCTACCACGACCAAACAATGCCGTAAGAGAACCTACTATTAAAAGCAACCTTTTGGAACGTAATCACATAATAAAAATAACTGGGGTGCTATACCATTACTTAATGCTGTTATTAATTAACATTTTCTATGAATTTCCTTCATAACTTCCCAAATGGATACTATTCGGTCAATCAAACCAGTCAAACTATTCATGGTGGAAACCAAATAAGACCATTACGATTGTCAAGATGTTAGCAAACAATTTTTAAAATATTCACAACTGGGAAATCGCTTGCAGCTCAGTAGCGATATAAATAGGAACCTTCCTGTGTACAAAGTGGTTCGGGAAAGCGTTCTTTAGAGAATAACACGTTTCTAACGAACTTCAAAACAAGTCGACCATGACATCAAGGCCAAATAGTCGACCATGATATCAACGCCCAATTGGCTCGACACAAATCCTCACCCACAGACGAAACCTTATTCACCAGAAGTACCAACTCTGCAAGGACAGAAAAAAACAGTGCAGAAACCTCCAAACAATCATACATTAATCCACCAAAGTCCCATATCAATTTAGTTCTGTCTCACTCACAGCTGAAATCATCCTAAGATATTTAATTTACCAGACTCTGGTGCCAAGCAGCAACAACTAAAACGAACACTCAATACGATAAATCCATACAACGTACCCATAAGAACAGACAAAATATATATCATTCATCACACTATTACTTTACTAGAATCAGAGACTACTGACACAGCCGATGCACTCAGATCTATTTGATTTTAATTGCTCGGCTTTTGTATCTCAACCCCTTTGATGCTTTATCTATAGCATCAGAACAGAAATGTTGTATATTATTCGAATGGCATTACTAATGAATTCAGTGTTTTGCTAAACATACACCATGACATCTGTAACAAGATAACCGGGTGGAAATTCCGGATACACAACAGAACCCTTTTGACAATGAATTAATTATGATTAGGTGCGTTTATATATATATAATCCAAATATTTGATTAATTAACATAGGAATGCGCACATGTAAAAATGAAAATACAAATAAATTTATTTACAAAATACAAAGACAATTGATGAATGATTCACAGTGATTTCACAATATCTAAACAAAATTGATATAGTTTATTCAGCTAACAAACAATGTAGTAAAGTGAGCTCACAGATATTGTGTTCTTATGCAGACTAGAAACTCTCAGATGCAACCAATGTTTACAGTCCCGAAAGATAGAATGGCTTTTACGAACCACCAAATTAGCCCATGGCTACAAAATTATATGTGAGGTGATACACTCTGTCATCAGCACACATCAGATCCACGGTTGCTACAGTTCAGCTTCACAGCTGCAACGGTTAATTACTTTGGATGGCTTTACAGCTTGCACCACGTTGACCTCGATCACTCCAATATCTTTGAACACTCGGGTCACTCTAGTCACTCTAGACACCCTAGAAAAAGCACTGGAAGTTTCAGATACTCTTGACTGCTCTACACAAAGCCTACACAGCTCTACAAACTTTGAACACTCATGACAGCTATACAGCTGAAGATGTGCAAGCCCTTAAAGTAGACCCCCTAATTGAAAAGACCTACCGTAATGTCAAGAGTTTTACCTACGGTAGTTATATACAGATATCATCTGTGCACTGGAATCGATCGGTTCATCCTATCAAAGCACATCACACTTCCGACACATGATGGACCATAAAATACATAAATCTATTTCAGGTATCGTTGTTAACAATTACCTAAACCCGAGTACATGTATTTAATCAATAAAAGAATTTATACAATTCCTTGACAGTACCTCCCTCATCCTAAGAAAGCTGTAACGCTTTTAGACTTATCACGGAATGTGAACTTAAACAATTATTAAAACTTCCAATGTGAAACCTGAGCGAAAATGATACCCTAATTAGACCGTACTGAAAGAATCAGCACCTCATTCTCTGATACTCGAACCTCCTCGTTTCGGAAACTATACGGTTGTCAATTAGAATAAGGCAATTCAAAAACTGGTTAGCCCTGTCTTTCTGACTAAAGCAACAAGCGAAGAGTACGAACATCTGTAAGGTTCGATCACTTCCTGATCTAACACTTCTCACACTTCTTAGATATCATTAATAGCTTCCGGCACGTTTAATTTACGTAGAGGTTAGCTTTCTTCATTTACCTGAGCCCTAGTTTGCACTTCTTGGATAATTGGGAATCAATCGTACGTTCATAGACCGGGTTGGCTATTTACAAAGCATCCAGGGTTGCGATCAAGAAAGGTGTTTTACTTGCAATAGGAACATGGTCAATAGTTTGGTCTCGTAGCATACATGGCGATTTAAACCCAAGTAATTGATCATCGCCGACTAGGCTCCTTTTCACAACAACAGTAGTGTAATTTATGTCTTGTAAAACAGTCAACTCTTGTCCACTGACCATGCCATTGACCATGCCATTTGCCGTCGGTACCCGTGCTTCTCGGAAAATACACGTGCCCATAGATCTCACTGCATCGCTACCGATCTCTGCATTCGTCACTGCATCCGGATTAGCATGCTTGGTAACATTGAGTTTTTGATCTACAGACCGTCTGCCTTCAATGGACGCCACGACTATTTGGACAGGTCTCTTCCGCTTTGGACAATGGGGGAGATATGAACACACTCCATGCAAGTAAAACATTGCTTCTTTTTATGTCTAGCTTGTTTATTCCTACCAGGCTTCTCAGGTTATCTTGATGTTTGGTCCTTGACTTGATTTTAACTTTTTGCTGTCTCTCGAGATGACATTCTGAAAACCTCCCAGCGTTTCAGCGAATAAATACGGCTGTGTGGCCATGTCATATATGGCATGAAGGAAATTTTTGATACTATCCATATCGCCTATATTTTAGATTTCCTGTAGGAAGTAAATCTTTATTTTGAACAATAACTTTTACGACATCACCTAGAGCATTACTATTTAATGTAAATACTGCCCCTTATTTTCAACATCTGTTCAACTGCACACATCAACTTACACCATTTACATCTCCTGTTGATTGAAAAGCTTCATATTTTACTGTTACCAACATCTTACCATTTTATGTTGAACTATTTGGATTTTTATATCGCTGGTCGATATTAAATCTTTTAGTTTTTTAAACATGTATACATACAAACTATTGTATAGCGCTAAATAATCTAAAAGTGATGGAGATCCGTTAAAAATCAATCAATCAATCAGTCAACATCACAGTAATTAAAGCAACTTTATTTAGCCTACATCCAAATCTGAATGATTGATTGTATTTTAACTGTGCATCATCGCCGTTGAATTATAGAAAAGGTAATAAGTATTACCCTTTAAAAATGATACAAGGTTTTATATGGACCAGCGATAGGAATTACAAATAGTTAAAAGTAAAACGATAAAATGGCAACGGTAAAGACGAAAACTTCCCGTTCGTCGGGGGATGTAAATGGTGTTTGTTAACGAAGACAGATGAAAACATATTGAAAATAACGGATATATATATATATATATATATATATATATATATATATATATATATATATATATATATATATATATATATATATATATATATATATATTACATAAATAGGTGATATCACACAAGTCCCAGATTCGAATAAATATTTAGCTCTTTCAAGATTTCTATATCACAAGTAATGTTTATTGTAGAAAAAAGTTCCTTCATGTCATGCACATTGTAATACAGACAGCGCGTATCTTGCAGGTCGAAATAATGTATAATAAAGTGGTTAACAATTATAGGTTCATCGCAAGAAAAACACTCTGGTTAGTCTTCACTTTTTAATATGTTGGAGTGAATTATATAAGTGTGATCAATTTGCATTTTTGCAAGGACTAGCTCCTCCCTACGGATGGTTCAGTGGGTAGTTGTCCGTTCTCCTTGAACTGGTTTGATGGCGTGAAATGTGTTAACCAATACATCATTCCACAATGTCTGCCACTTCTAACGTAAGGACTCTTTGATACGAGGTTTAAAATCAGTATACGGTATTTCCAATTCAGATGGTTCATGGGATTGGGAATTTTATAAAGACACCGATATCTATAGCAACTAATGCATTTTATAAACCCAACTATACCATTGTTGTTCAGCTCAACACACCCGTAAATAAAATAATTTTTAGCTTAAAGCCTACTTTAGCCCGATCCCTGCCCCAAGGAAATTGAAATCGACACTGTATTCCTTTTGCATGCAGCAAAGTTAGTGATACAATGTATCCGTATGTTCACGTAATTGTACGTACTTATCTAACGGAAATTCCATCCACAAACCTGTCAGATAATAATCTCCAAGTAGATTTACTTTTATTCAGAAAAAATACTAATACCTCCGTATTTAATCGGACGTAACCATAATACAACGTCATCTGCCCATAGGCAAATCCTCGGAGAAATTGAAATCACCATTGTAATGATACGATATAAACCATCCCACAAAATTGCAAGAAATGTTCCTATTGGTTGTGCATTTGTCCGATTAATTACATAAAAGGAAATTCTGTGAACGTTAGCTTTGCATATAGTGCTTAACCAGAGCTGGGACAAAGCTTGAAACATTTGTTAGGTAAGTGCATTTTACTCCCATTTTTCTTGAAGAAAGTAAATTTAAATTCGCACATTTCAAAGTTCATTAAATATTCCTTTGCATTTCTGTTTCTATTTACACCAATGTACGCTTTCATGCACATGATGGAATATTTGTATAAAAAAAATTGCTCAACCAGAATTGCGAACATCTTGTGCGAATTTTATTGGTCATTCGATTTTTATTTTGGCAGCTGTTCTACAATCAAGCCCTAGTCAGGTATGTTCTCCTGTTTGACCTTTATTTTGTATATTCTGTTACTGGTTTAATCACTGATATCTTAGTTCCAACACATAGATTTTATTAATGATATATTACAGAAATTAATAAAATTGATTACTGCAAACAAGTTCTATTCAGTAGCAGTATGTACAAATATTACGATGCTGGAGTCAATATGAGCTAAAAAAAAACTATTACATATCTCAGTTAAAGAGAGGTACTCAACATGTTAGTTTGACTAATGCAGTGTTATTCTTTCTCTTTTATTCCACAGACATACGTGAAAAACATACTATATGATGAATTCCATAAACCTAGTGTTGGTTACAATAGCTATAGGTGAGTAATATTTCGTAAATAGTTGAATACCATGTACACAAACGTTACACTAGTTTGTTCTAAGTGTTTCCCAGAAGGTACAATATTTACATCAATAAGCTCCGTTAACAATCGCCATACCTAACGTAAGGTCACCACTGTACTCGTCGTAGGCAGTTTTATCATTTCCAAGTAGTTATCATTATATTGCGATGTTAGAGCTAACATATATACTTCTTAATACAAGTGTATTTCAGTAAACAGGAGCTGCATTTAAATTTGTATTCAAATTCAGCTTTATTAAATTTCATACCGTTTGCAGAAGCGTATAAATTAATTCCTTTTCTATTCTTGGTTAAAGGAACTATCTCAGTGACATATAGCAAGCCTATATCCACCGTAGCTCAATATAATGACTTGGTAACAGAGGCATCACCCTCTGTAACTATTCAAGATCCAGAAGCAGATAACATTGAAAAAGTCGAGGTAGAAGACTACACTGATGCACCAATGAACCCTAACGCAGAGGAAGAAGAACAATTATCAACAGTGGCATCACCAGCTGAAGATAGTGATGATGTTGAAGCTAGCCAATCAGAAGATTCGAACACTGATGCGCCACTCAGCCCGTCAGAGGAGCCATTTTCATTGTCAACAGCAGTTTATACCGATCCTGCTGAACACTAGACGCCAAAGATTGTCACTGAAAACGATGTAGCAACTGCAGACATAACAGAACATTAAACTCGTAGCGTGCGTGGAACACACCTGTGACCTAGAGGTTGCTGCTGACTTTATAGACGTTACAAATATCGCACAAAATCGAACCTATTGTACGCATCATGTTGTTTAGAATATATTAACTTATGTACTTGATTTATTTTATTCGTCCAAACGAAATAAATCTTACTAATATGATCAGTACGTTTTCTATTTATATTGGTCTGAAGACAATGAAGATTATTTTCCACAAAGGTAGTCGTAGTCCATAAAAGTTCTATTACTGCATTAATCAACTGCACTCATGAGAATACTAAGGGTATTACTTTGTCAAATAGCAGATATTTCAAATCTCTCTCTCACTACCTTCTCCCTCTCTCTCTCTCTCTCTCTCTCTCTCTCTCTCTATATATATATATATATATATATATATATATATATATATATATATATATATATATATATATATATATATATATATTATATATATATATATATATATATATATATATATATATATATATATATATATATATATATATATATATATAATTCTTTAAAAATGATACCATGTGTCATATCGACCAACGATAGCAAAACATATATAGTGGAAAGCAAAACGATAAGATGTTAACAATTGTTTGTACTTTGTATATATATATATATATATATATATATATATATATATATATATATATATATATATATATATATATATATTGTGTGGCGCTAAAGAGAAAAACTACTGATATTTCCTTTAAGTACAAACAATCAATCAATCCGAGTTGGCTGTAAGTTAAAATTGCTTTATTTATGGGGATGGTGTGGTGAACAATAATGATGTAATTGAGTTTACATAACGCATTAGTTACACATTGATATCGGTTAGCCGCTAAAGTGCCTCGATTAAAACGTCTGAGTATTTACCTTTGGAAAGGTGATGTTGTAATATGATTACGTCCGATTAAATACGGAGGTATTAGTGTTTTTCTGAATAAAAGTAAATCTACCTGGCAATTAATATCTGACATGTTTGTGGTTAGAATTTTCGCTTGATAATTACGTACAATTATGTCGTTAGCTTCTGTTACTAGCTTTGCTGCATGAAAGGGGAAAGAAATGTTGCAAAAATGAAGACTCTTTCTCTCAGAGTAGTTTTTACAATTTGAGATTTATGATTAAAATTTACAACTTAACTACATTATGCTTTCTACTTAAAATTCAGAAACGGCGATGTTTCGATTAGAAACTTAATTTTAAGTTCGATATTATCGCACTATTCCTTCAAGAGAACGTTCAAATCTTCTGAACAAGGTTATTTTGTGCACTGAATATCATTACGATGTCAGCAGTGGGAGTATATAGTGATGTCTAACACTGGGAACTTATTCCCCAGGCATGTAACATATTCCACCCAATCCCATTATCAAAACATTTATTGAATGGACACGTCGGGCTTTCTATATATTATTGAAGTTGTATGGAAGTCTGGCAAATTATGTAAATCTATGACTTCTAGCGGGAATCGCGCCAGGATTTGAAACAGCTCAGTCAAGCAAAGCCCCCTGCAATAAACAGTATGCTATGTGTATCTATTTTTTGTACAAAATTGTTTTTAACCCATATCAAGTTAATAAAGTTCCTCACCAGTAAACATTTTTTTAATAAACATAATGCATAGCGAGTATGTTTCTATCAATGGTTGTTTAAAATTAGAATCTTTGATTGGTAGTGAAAATGCAAAGGAACGGATGTTAGTGTTTGACGTGGAAATTGCTGAAGTTTGTTAACACATTTGAATGTTTAAGAATGGAGGTTGACATTCGTCCATACTATATATATGTGTCTTAGCAATTAATATAATACTGTTAACTTGCACAATTAGTCATTCCATGCCATAAAATCCGGTGTAGAATTGGTCTTTTCTTGTGTTTAGTTGTTAATTTAGTAGCGGTCTTATTCAGCGGAATTACCAAGACCTCATTACAAAACCTGGAGTAGAACAATTATTTGGAACTATTCTTAATTCGGAGAGTGACATTTAGCATGGTAACATTGCGGTCTATTAAAAGACTGGAGGGAGGGCGCCACAATCCCAATGTTTAGCACAGTATCAGGTTAGCAAGTATTGGCACATTCTTCCATTAAGTATTGGAATTTATTTGAAATAGTGCTGGAAGTGAATTGAAATTTCATACATGTGGTGTTTATTTTAGAACGCTTAGCAGTATTGGAATTTAATTCACACTGATGTAAGATGTTTTTAAATTTTCACTTTGTATTCAGGAGAATGCATCGTTGAGTTTTACAAAGTTGGACTGCTTTTGCTTTTATTGGATACTTAGTGCAAGACCATGAACGCATTGCAATTCATGATCAATTCACATAGCTCAACCGCTTAAAAACAGAGAGAGAGAGAGAGAGAGAGAGAGAGAGAGAGAGAGAGAGAGAGAGAGAGAGAGAGAGAGAGGGGGGGGGGGTTCCAAATGTTCAAAGCAATTATTACCCTTAGTATGATCATGGGTTATTGCAAGTATAGAATGTCAATGTACTATGACAACCTTAGGGAGAAAGTAATCATTGCAAACGTTCGAATTGATCACATCTATTCAGTCCACCCTTACGTACTAAAAGGCGATGACCCACCAGAGTACTTTTCTTGCAATGAACAATAAACTGTTAGGCATTTTATGATATATTATGTCCAACTGGATGCAACTTTAACATCCGACAAACATCACTTGTATTATAAAATTCCTGAAAGAAGTAAATATTTATTCCCGGTTATAACTTTATGCCCTCAGGCAGAGCAGTCTTTTTTAATGTATTAACTGTCACTTATTTTCAATACATTTTCATATGTCTTCATTATCATACACCATTTACAGCCCCCGACGATCTTTCTTTTTTGCCGTTACCATTTTGTCGTTTTACTTTCAACTATCTGTTCATATCGTTGGTTGGTATGAAACCTTCTTTAACTTTTAAAGGATAATACATATAACTTTTTTGACGATAAATAGCCGAACGTTGTTGCTGTGCAGTTAAAATACAACCATTCAATCATTCAGAGTTGGTTGTAGGCTAAAATTGTTTTATTTATGGGGATGGTGAATTGAACAATAACGATGTAATAGAGTTTGCATATCGCATTAGTTATACATCGATATTGGTTAGCCGATAAAGTGCATCGATTAAAACGTCTGAGTATTTGCCTATGAGTAGGTGATGTTGTGGTTACGTCTGATTAAATACGGAGGTATTAGTGTTTTTCTGCAATAAAGTAAATCTACTTGGAGATTAATATCTGACATGTTTGTGGTTGGAATTTCCGTTAGATAATTACGAACAATTATGTGAACATACCGATAGATTGTGTCATTAGCTTTGATGCATGAAAAAAGAAGTATTAAAAACTTGAGAATTATTTTTCAAATCATCAAGTTAAACTACATTATGCCTTCTAATTAATATACAGAAACAACAATGCTCCGATTTCAAACTTCAGTTTAAGTTAGATATTATCGCACTATAACTCCGTAAAGAAATTTCAGGAGAACGTCTGAACAAGGTTGTTAGTTTTTGCACTGCATATTCCTACAATGCATTGGCAGTATATAGTGATGCATAGCATTGGGAAATCATACCCAGAGCACGTGACATCATATTCCACCTAGTCCTATTTTCCTAACATTTATAGAACGGACACGTTAAGCTTTCTAATAGATCACTGAATTTATATGGACGTCTGCGGAAAATTTGGTTAAATCTATGACTTCTAGCGGGAATTGCGCCAGTGATTGACATTGCTCAGTCAAGCAAAAACCCCCGGCTTGTAACTATATATTATGTGTATCTATATTTATTACCTCAATACTTTTAACCAATATCATATTAATAATGTTCCTGACCAGTAATATTTTTTTATATTAAACATAATGCATAGCGAATACGTTCTATCATTGGTGATTGAATATTCGAATCTTTGTTTGGTAGCAAACACGCAAAGGAAATGTTGTTAGTGTTTCACGAGGAGATCGCTGTATCGCCGTTTATGTTTTCATCTGTCTTCGTTAACAAACACCATTTACATCCCCCGACGAACGGGAAGCTTTCTTCTTTACCGTTGCCATTTTATCGTTTTACTTTTAACTATTTGTAATTCCTATCGCTGGTCGATATAAAACCTTGTATCATTTTTAAGGGGTAATACATATAACTTTTTCTCTAGTTCAACGGTGATGATGAGCCGTTAAAATACAATGAATCATTCAGATTTGGGTGTAGGTTAAAGTAGTTTTATTTACGGTGATGTTGACTGATTGATTGATTGATTGATTGATTGATTTTTAACGGATCTCCATCACTTTTAGATTATTTTGCACCATAAAATAGTTTGTATGTATACATGTTTAAAAATACTAAACGATTTAATATCGACCAGCGATATAAAAATCCAAATAGTTCAACATAAAATGGTAAGATGTTGGTGACAGTAAAATATGAAGCTTTTCAATCAACAGGAGATCTAAATGGTGTAAGTTGATGTGTGCAGTTGAACAGATGTTGAAAATAAGGTGCAGTATTTACATTAAATAAAAATGTTCTAGGTGATGTCATAAAAGTTATTGTTTAAAATAAAGATTTTAAAATAAAGATTTACTTTCTACAAGAAATATAAAATATAGGCGATATGGATAGTATCAAAAAGTTCCTTCATGTCATGTACATTATCAGACTTATCACGCGTAGGTTGCAGGACGAGACACTCTGTCATAAAGTTCTTAACAGTGAATGGTTATTTGCAAAGTAACTCACTCTGGTGGATCTTCACGCTTTAGTATGTGAGAGAGGGTTATGTTTGTATGACCAAATCTGATTCTTGCAATGACTTCCTACTCCCTACGGATGGTTCTGTAGGAAGGAGTCCATTCTCCCAGGGTTGGTTTGATGGCGTGAAGTTTTTTATTAATTGCATTATTCCATGTTGCCTGCCACTTTTGGCGTAGGTATTTTGTATAAGAGATTTAAAATCAGTAAACGGTAATTTAAAATCAGATGGTTCTTGGGATATAGCCATTTTGTTTCTTCATTACCTTTGATACCAGTATGGCTAGGTAACCAACAGTATACAATGTTGTACGAGGTAAAAAGCTCTGCATTTTTGACGAGGAGACTGGTTAATAATGGGTTTTCCAGTTTTCTCTTGTGTATTGACTGATGCACTGCTAGTGTGTCACATAAGATAATGCATAGCTGCCAACCCCCGAGCACAAAAATACTGATTACTTGTGACAAAAATACTGATTTTCAGGAAGAAATACTGATTTTTTAAAATTTTAATGCATATGTAATTTTACGTATACAACCATCAGTAACTGTGCCTTACATAATTATTTAATGTCAAAGATGCATGTGTTGCACACTTGTACGATTTGGAGTTGCACCATGTTCCATTAGGGTGCCCATTCAGAAGGTGCAAGAGTGGAACACACTCAAATACAAACTGTTTATAGGAGCCCTTTCCACGCTTTGTTTCTTTTTAAATCATTGATTCCAATGTACCAACTTTCATTGATTATCTCAATTCTGATATTTATTTATTGATCTGTTTTCGTTCAAGCATAAGAGTGATCCTTGCGATTTTAATGTCTGGAAAACGTGTGAAAAATAAATCGCCAGCAACAATAGTAACTGAAAAAGGAAGGTTTATTTCTAAAAGAAATTTAATAAATCAAATTTCGATCGATTTACATTAAGGTTCTCTCTGGCATTTATCTACGTTATAAGTTCAGGCTGAGCTGTGTGTGATGAAACAGGAAGCAGATGTTTATTAGCTTTTTCGTGCTCTTGCATTTCATCGGCGTCTCCATGCCCAATAGCGAAATCACGTTACACACTTTGCAAAACGTCAAGTTTTCTCCTTTTCTGCTATGTTTTCACAAATCTAAAAGACAGCACAAATGTCTTTCCAGTTGTTTCCTTCTATTTTTCCTGGAGAAAATTCTGAATATTCCGCTTTCCTATATAACATGGTTAGAAGCTGAATATTACGAAAACGAGATACAGCAACAGCGGTAACTATTGCGAAATCCAATATGGCGGATAACAACAGGCATGGTAGCCTCAATTTCGAATGAACCAATCGTATTGTAGAACTTTATTTGTATACACAAGTGATATATTATATCAAAATATAACCAAAATTCCCGTTCTAAACTGACAATTTCAAAGAAATTTTATTTATTTTTTTTAAATTAGAAAACGTATTTTTCCCTAAAAAAACGTACACCCGTATTCAGGTCCAAAATACGGGACAAATACGGAAAAAACGGGACAGTTGGCAGCTATGGATAATGCTATTTAAAATACGTTTATTCTCAATACATTTCAAAGCAAGGTCTATTGCTCTGATTTCGGCTGAAGGAATTGACTCATCGTTGGCACATTAATTTGTGTTATGTGTTTGCCACTAATGAAGGCTGCAGCAGCTTTTTCCTCATCCTTTGATCCATCAGTATGAATTCAAGTGTAGTTTCTAAATGCGGTGAGAAGTTCATGATGAAAGTTGTGGAAATATGGAAGGGATTATCTGAGATTTTTTGCCAACATGTAACGGAAAATGCACTTTGGGTTGTTTAAGGAGCCAAGGTAGTGTTTCCGAGACAAACGTTTTCTGAACTGTAGAGAGTCTAGGCTGGATGATATTCTAATGCCAAATAAGGTATGGCATTTGGTTTGTTTTCGTATAACGTTTTGTCTTTGGGTTGAAAACACAGCCACAAATACAGGGTTCAGAAGGTTTGATCTTAATTTGAGAGCGTACTGTTTAGAAATCATTTCTCTGCGATGTAATAACGAGAAGGTTTTCACATGGAGATGTCTTAAATGCTCCCAGAGCGAGTCTAATTACCAGATGATGAATTGGGTCAAGTATTTTCAAATATCACTTCCTCGCTGAAGTGTAAACAACACATCCATAGTCTAGTTTGGAACGGATAAATCATCTATACAAATTGAGGATGACTTTTTTAATCAGCACCAGAGGCGTAGCTAGGTGGGGGCAGGGGGGTACATATGTCCCAGAGCGCCATACTAGTGAGGGCGCCAAAATGGGCACTAGTGGGCGCGCCAAAATGGGCTTTGAAATAGGTTGTAACGGGTAATGGTGATTTTATTGATGAAAATAATGGGTTTCAGAGTTAAGGTGGGGGGCGGGGATGAACACTGTTCCCGGGCGCCAAACACTCTAGCTACGCCTCTGATCAGCACCCCAGTCAGTGTGCGCAACTTCTTTAAGTAAATCTAAGCTTTCAAGCATTGAGCTTTCAAATTCTTGATGTGTGGAATAAAAGTCAGATTTCTGTCGTAGATAATACCCAAAATCTTTGATTCTTCAACAACTGGAATAAGTGTTCCGTCCAGCGTGAGTTTAGGGTCATCATTATGTCTTCACAACTGACAGAAATACACGCATACTGTTTTCGATTTTGAAAGTTGAAACCGTTAGTACTGGCCCAATTATACATCTTATTCATATTTTGTTGGAGTTGTCATTCAATTGTATGCATGTTCTTTGATTTGATAATAAATTAGAAAAATCATCAACGTATATGTCAAGTGCCAAATTTTTCGTCAGTGAAATCCATTAATTAATTCTTAGTCTAGCCGACAATTAACTGCTATCTTGTGGGAGAGTTTGGATGAAGGAATGTTTTCTTACCTCAGGTCACGCTGGTCCTATGTTTATAGTAAACACGAATTGGTAGTATGACGGGATAGGAAAGGGAAAATTCTCACGTATAGCTGTCAAAATGATTGAGACAAATGAAAGGTGGCATTTTGACACATTTTTAAATAGTTTCCAAATGTCTGTAGGAATAGCATTTATTCCGATTGGTCAAATATGAAATCAGGAGGTTGGGTCGATCTCTAATGTTGAAGGGAATATATACTACGTATCAAACGATGTTAGTCAGTCTAGGAAGACCTCTGCAAGTCGTTCGTAAAAGAAATTGTGGTTCCGGGGGAAAAACTGAATGTGGAACGATTGTAAGACGCCAAAAAACACAAGGTATTTAACTCAAATTCACATTTATCATGATGTAATGTATATGATGTTTTATTTGTTTTAGATGTATGGTGTAGAAAACCCGCCGTGTACATTTGTGATTGGAAAGTGTTACATTAATTTTAAATTTATCATATTAGTGAATATGGATTGTGTGTTGTGATATATTGCCTCACTTTAGTAATGATTTACGGGAATATATGTGACTTTCCCAAATTCTGATGTTGATAATTAGCAGTATAGCTCTATTGATCTGAAGACTTGTGTAGTATTTGTTAGCCGTATAAAAGTTAACACTGATAGTAAGATCTGACTGTTCGAACCAGGAAGACGGACGGACAATCTCGACTCTTAAAGCATAGCAAGATACTTAGGACGTTTTACCCTTTTCTTTTCAAAGGAAAATAGTTTGTTTGGAAAGAGTGAGAATTAGCTATAAAGTCAAGAAAAAAGGAGGTAAAAGAAGTCAGAAGTCAGTGTGGAATTCCCCGTTCAGTCAAAGGGCAAGCTAAAGTCGTGACGCACGCAGAAAGAAAAAACCAGTCGACGAACAAGGTCATTGTGAATCACCCAACAGTCCAATGTTAATGAAAATTCGATTTCATGATGAAATTTACTCTCAGTCATTAACGGTTAAATTCATCTATTTTATTAGTGTTTGAATTTTAATTAACGTATCTGCTATTTTTAAGCTTCGGTTTTGATGTACTTCTGAACGAAGAATAGTCAGAAGGAAAGAAAAATTGTAATTTACTGTGTCATTCTTCTCTTAATTGTATTTTAATTAAATTCTCTTTTTATCTTTACGGGGCTCGTGTGTTGTCTTGTTCAAAATACTGTAATAAATTTGGAGTATGTGTATTTGACAGCATCCTGTTTTTAAGCAATTCTTAGATTTATTTGTGTGAGTGTTTAAGTCTTAGGTGCCATGGCATTATTACTAGCCTGAAATAGTTAGCCAATTGGTTGAAGCAAACGTCACAGAGCCGAGTGTTAGTGAATTTGAACCATGCTGGGGTCGTTAGTAGTGAATTTAGGTACAAAAGCCGAAAGACTGTCCCTTTAGTAACATAGTCCATATTGAAATTCAGCGGTGTATACAAGTATTGTGATTGAAAAGGCAGTATTTATGGTTGGAAATCAGTAAATTATAGAATGGAATCAATAAGTTGGAACTTGGTAGGTACCGTTTATGTGTCCATAGTGGAAAATGGGCGTATGTATATGAGCGTGATACGGCGGAAATTATGAGGATTGACTGGCCTAGGGTCGCGCAGTTAAATAATTCCCAGTTAGTAAGGGAATACTAGTGTAATTTCTACGGCATGACAAGCTATCGGGACGGCAATCGGATAATAATGAAGAAAAACCATGAAAAGGTGCAGTTAATGGACTTTTGGGCAAGTTGTCTCATCTGAGTCGCCAATTAATTAGAGCAAAGGTTATTAAATATAGCAGACACGTCTCTCTTTCCATTTTACAACTCAAGTTGTATGGAAGTCTTTGGAAATTTGAAAACATATGACTTCCAGCGTGACTCGCGCCAGGGTTTGACACCGCTCGGTCAAGTGAATACCCCTGTGCGTGTAACAATACCATCTCAGATTACCATATCCACTCTATGACCGGGCAAATTATACCGTAGAGGTCATTCCTTAGATAAACGAGTATTAACGGGTGTCGAGTGTTGTTTTTTTTTTCAAGTTGCGCAATACCTCTGACCAGGGACTTATGCAATATTGTACTGATAACCCTTGATAACCGAACAACCGTTACAGTATAAAGAGCAATCCACAACGGGAGCTAAACATTTGGTAATGCTATTGATTTTGATATTAAAAACCGTCACAGATAAAATACTTCCCTGGAAAACACCCATCTCTTGCTCTTTCATATCTGAGAGGGTAGAGCCCACTCGTACTTTTAATTATATGTCTGAGAGAAAATTTAAGATGAAAGAGAGCAGACGGTCTTTTAGACCCAGATCGTGCGGGTCTTTTTGTATCCCGTACTTCCATGTTGTGTCAAAGGCTTTTTCTAAATCAAGGAAGACCGCTACTAAATTTTCCTTCTTGATAAATGCATCGCGAGTAAATGTTTCCAGTCTAACCAAATGGTCGTCGGTACCACGACCAGAACGGAAACCACTTTGAAAGGAGATATTAAATTGTTACTTTCCAAGTACCATTCAAGCCGAGAATATATCATTCGTTCCATTGTTATACACACACAGCCTGTTAGTGCAATGGGCCAAAAGATGTTAGAATCTTCAAAATATTACCTGGTTTGGGAATAGGCATTACTGTTGCTTCTTTCCAACTCTTAGGCACATTACCAGCAGTCCCTAAAGCATTAAAGATTTTCAGAAGAGATGTTAGTGATGATTCTGGAAGGTGTTTCATGAACTGGTAATGTACTTCGTCAGGCGCAGCGAATGTCTCATGGGCTTTGTTTAAAGCCCCCTTACGCTCCAATAGTGAAAACAGCCGGTTATAGTTTTCAGAGTTGTTGGATGCGAATTTTAAACGTGACTTTTATTTCTTAGTTTTTAATTTTCGGAAGGCTTCTGAATAATTAGATGATGAGGCATTTTTTGAGAAACTATCTGCAAGAATATTTACTACCGGGTATGTCTTGTTTCGAACTAAAGTTGTTATTCTTTGTTTTCAGTTGTCGAAGAGAATTGATTTTTCTCTATCCATTTATTTTCCCAATAGTATCCTTAACTTTTGTAGGAGGACCGAGAGTTTAGAAAAGATATATTTCTTCCATGATGCATGTTTACATTCTTTGACTGTGAAGCGAGTTTCAGCCCAGGTAATACGATATTTGTTCAAATTTTCGGGCGTTGGACGATGGTTGATTTTTTAATGCTTCTCGGCGTTGAGCAGCAGAGAGGGTGAATCCTACAACGTTTTTAGACAAATTTTGATTGAAATCCTAAAACGAGCCGTCCTATAATCTCATTTCAACCAAAAGATGGCGAATCCTACAACGTTTTCAGACAAAAAATTGATTGAAATCTCCCTACGAAATCATTTTAACTAAAAAAATGAAAACGAAGATTTTTACGATTTTTTAATCAATTTTGGTCGCAACTTGTTGTCATCCACCCTCTCTGCTGCTATGGGTTAACAAAAAATAATAAATGATTTTAACCAGTCTTTATGATGAAAGTCCTTAGGACGAAAATCCTTTGAAATTGCAAAGCAATTTAGGATTTCACAAACAAACTAATCACTAACACCTCTTCTTGTAAATCAATCAGATTATTGGACTGGTCGGTGAGTTTGAAATTAATTCTGGTTAATGAATTATTATGGCATCGCATATAGACTGGATTAACCGGAGACTCAATTATTAAAAATCCTGGAGGAGCTGTTGGTGCAAATGAATAAAGAATATACCCTTGCTGAGCTTGATTTGATCGTTCGAGATTAATTTGATAGCTTCCTTCAATAACATCACACACTAAATTGAGCGCAATCACCGATGAAATATTCACGTTGAACGGAGCGATATGCCTACCGCCACCATCTGGGTCATTATTGTGTTTGAGGATTTTTATTTCCGGTGATGATGTTTTTTTCCATGCATCATGAATTATTTTAAAACCAACATCGATGGCATCACTGAGTAGTTTTTTTAGTTCCGGTACGTTATATCCTTGTAGTTTGAATGTTGGAATATCTTCAACGCGGATATTATAGATCAGTGCAAATTCTGTTCTCGACTTGGGGTGATTATCATCTAGTATAACTCGAATAATTTGTGAATTAAATGTTTCCATGTCATTGATGATTTTGTTACATATTTTTATAACGCTGATAAATTCATCTCGGGTGAGAGAGCCGGATTTAATGGATATTAACAATAGTAAAAAATCATATTCCATCGATCTAAAATTATCCATAACTTTAAGATCGTCAGCAACATAATATCCTTCTTGATTCACCAACACATCCTCTTCTTCAATTGGGGTGTAGAAGAAATAAAGAAAATCACTGGTTTGGTAATCTTTATAACTTTTTATTGGATTATCGGGGTTTATTCTGTCGGTGATATAATCATTTTTTTGTGGTTCGGGTATATTAACTGTTCCCCCCCGGGGTGGTAATTCAGGCCATCCTAGTACGGTTCTTATTGAGCTTTGATAGATATCTACGACATATTCTTCTGAGTTTATTTCAATGGCAGATGATAGCGTCGGTTCATGAACTGTTATAGCTATTTTTGACTCTACTCCAGTAATCGATTTTATTCTACGCGCGAATTCATTATTGATTTGTTCGATTTGGTATGACCCTGTTGGTATTGAAACGACGTTCCAGTCTGGGGTTCCGTCGTCTTTATTCTTATTTGCAAACACTAAAGAATTATTGGGTTGTTGACCACCAAATGATTTTGATCTGATATTAGGCCAACTGTGATACACTCGTAGTTTTGCTAGCGCTATCTCCTTCACCGGAACCGGAGAGGGGAAATTCACACTGAATTCTGGATTCGTTGATGTTATTGATATCATGCTTGTTTGTACTGGGTTCGTGTTCTCCACTATTCGTTGAAGTAATTCCTGCGGTGTCGTCATTGTTATTATATTCATGTTGTATTTCTAATTTTGGTATCGAGGAATCATAAATACTGACCATCACTGAGAACTCACAATCTGGTAATGTTGATATTATTGAGATCATTTTGTTTTTTGGGTTTGTTTTTTCTGATTCCATCTGTGTTGTCATTGTTATTATACTCATGTTGTTGCTCTAATTTCGATATCGCGGAATCAAAAATACTGACCATCGCTGAGAATTCACTATCTGATATAATTGTATTATCGAGTGACGACGATATCATCAGGGATAACTGCGAATATGCGGTTGATGCAATATGAAATTGAAGTAAGTAATTCTGCAGTTTGCGTTGGCTGCATGATGATATCCTTTTTGCTATCCCGGTTGATATACCCCCGATTGTAGCCACCGCAGAAATGCAAATTGGAACTACGACCGGGGCAATCATTGTAACCGATGCAAGTATTATTCCGGCGCCAGCGAGAACGCTTGACACCGAGTACATAGTAATATCAATTGCGGTGATTCTTCGTCGGTATTTTTTTATTTTTATTTGATACTCCTCGGCGAGGGTTTTGAGTCTATTCTGAAATTCTCTGACCTGATCATAGCGACATTGCGTTGATGAAATCATTTTTATTTTAAAAAAGCTAGCGTTTTCAATTGTGAAATCCTTTCAATTTAGTTATTTACTTAAATCCGCTACGAATTCCACATACCAGGTTACTGAAACCCCAATCAAATTTTTATCAGTAGCTGTTATAGTGAACTTTTCAGTTGTATCCTTGTCGATGATCGTTGAAATCGTATTATTAACCCCGGATGAACTCGACGATGATATATTAAATTGAGTTAATGGTGTTACTAGTGTTAATCGATAAATACCCTTAACGGTTGCAGTGATATTTAATTTGTTGTTTGTAGGTGTCCACTCAAATGATCCGTGTTGGATTGTGTATACCACGTTGTTGGTTTTCTCATGAGGAATTTTTGTTTTTTCAATGATTGTTATCATCCTCGAAAAATCACCTTTGACGGCTTCGATGAAGTTTTTCGTCTCATCGATGGATTTTTTAATATCAGGGAGTTTTATTTCTATTTTATCCAACTGGGTTCCAATAAATTTATCAATGATATTTCTACGAAATGATATAAACTGTTTTCCGTTTTCTTCAATTTTAGATTCAAGTGTTTTTAGTACAACTATAGAATTGTTTAACTCATCGTTGATAGTTTTTAATCGATCTGTAATCGTCGAAATGAGTACACCCGGTTTGAGTTTACCCTGATCGGAAAATAACGCAACGGTGTTCTCGATTGCGTTTTGTTGTTTAACCAAAATATCATCCAGAGAAATATTACTGGTTTTCAATTTACCCTGTTTGTCTTGAAATACAACTATTTCATTAGGATCAACATTTGTTAAGTTCAACGTCTCAGCTATTTCATCTTTGATTAGTTTTTTTACATCCTTGACAGAATCAGGTGGTGCAGTGCCATCGGGTTTGGGTTTCAAAGATCTCCCCCAAATATCAATCATGTTATTGTAAAACTCTTTCTCTCTTTAAAATCGTTTTTGACGACTTCGTCGTTGCCAGCGATTACTAGTGTATTCATTAACGACAACATGTGGTGGTTTTCCGCTTGGGTTACTCAAGGAGTTAGAAATAGCGTCAAGGACATTTAATACTTCGCTGCCACATATTGGTGGGTCATTCATTTGTTGTGTTGGTAGCGTAGAATACCAAGTCTTCATTGGAAGGGTTTTTATATAACGCAAAAACTCTTTTGGTGGGGCTAATCCATATGAATCGAAATAGACAATCCCACGTGGATCAATAGCGTATGCAACCCAGTGAGTTCCAGGTCCGGTGCTGTTATCGAGATTAATAATACCGGTTTCAACGCTGTTTGGTTGATGTGGTAATTGATCTTTCATAAAGACACCTCTGAAATTTTTAATCGCCAGCTTTTTAGCAGCATCCATTAAATCAAAATTGGACATAGGAATCTTCGATTCCCGAATTAATAAATCGTTCCTGGTAGTCTTAGACCCTTTCCGCTGTACCACGAATACGGGGTTCCTGGTAGTCTTAGACCCTTTCCCTTTTTTTTATACCCCTTCCCCGTTGCTTTCTGTAGTGCCATCCCTGCTGCAGTACCAACAGCCCCTAACGCCGCCGCCTTAGCCACCGCTGGGGCTGCTGCTGCAATCAATGCTGGTATCGCAGCTAACAACGGAAATATACCGCCTGTTTTAATCATATTTTTGATAGCAGCCGCAGAAAGAGTAATCTGAACACCCTTTTTTGCTACTAGTGCATCATTGAAATGTTTCACCTGACGAGTTGTCAGCGATAATTTATTTGCACCACCAGTCATTTGGTTGGGTTTCAACGTGATTGTGGTTCCACATCGCTTAGCCGATTCTGATTGCAATTTTTTGATTTGACCAGGAGTTAACGCAACACTAATAACACTATATGACATTATACATAATTGATTGATTCTAAATCGTTTACAATTTCAATTACATGTTTTCCACTGGTGCATCTACCACTCTCATTCTTCCACCAACACCTTCAAGTAGCATTGATTTATCACTGAGAATGACAGCAACCGCTCTATAATTCGGGATAAGGATAGTAGGTACCCCACCAACTGGTGGACCAGTCGGACGGGTTACACGGGCTCTAAAGTGTATATCAACGACAGATTGTCTCATCAAATCGAGATGTTCCAATGAGAAGTAATAGATCGGATAGAGGCTTTTAAAATCCAATTGTGATATTTGCAAACCAGTATCCACATTTAGATCACGTGCCATAAACGACAATAGGTTATGATACACGCGTGCAATATGATTCTGACCGTAATCAAGTTGTATATCCTCGGATGGTTCCTGCTGTCCGTTTATTCTCAGCGAGACTTCACTAACACCTAACTGATCAAATATCATATGGCTTCGTTCTTGATTACCAACTCGCGCATTATTCTGTAACGCTACGAATATATGACGTGGAGCTGAAACACCTTGTTTTGATGCCAGGTGCCATGTGAATGTACCATCAACACTGTCTTGTTTAATATCCGTGGTCACTGATAACCAACTTAACAACGACTTTCCTCCTTGGTCCATAAATGATAACAATTTTTCTTCTGCTATGATTGATGGAGTTAACACTGGCATCCACAATGATAGTTTTGTTAAAATGACTTTACCGGCAGCAACCCCAGCATTACGCCAGATTGCATCATCATCAGTACCCTTTCGTACAAGCGCTACTGTGTGTTTAGCTCCATAAATAACTTTTCGGACGTTTCTACAGAATCCAAATATATGATGCAGTGGAATCGCACATGAAAATCGTCGATGCTGCCCATGCAACGTTGCTACACGTGTTGCAAATCCTAAATTGAGATTACCATTAACGCCTCCGAGAATATCAAAAGCAGCTCCGGGTCTAGTTCGACGTTCTGGATTAGCTGCTTCCTGTTGATCGGCTTCTGCATTATCTCTTGCTGTTAACACTTTAATGAATTGAAGGTGGTCAGCGTTATCAGAGGTATCCTTTGCAAACATCATAGATGGACCAGCTGATCTTGTATAATCATCAGAATATCTCGCTAACCCTATGATTGTTGTTGCAACATCAACATCACGGTCAATGGATTCAATTTCTTTTCCATCAATGAGATATCTAGCGCTTTCAAATAACGCCATTATGCCGTTATTAACAAAACCAACTCGGACATTTGCGTTATTGTCATATGGGGTATCAGCTGCAACATTTGTTACAAGTTCTCCTTCTACTTCAATAAATGCCTCACACGGTAGGAAGTATTTACTGGTATCATGAACTTGAAGTTCAATTCGCGATCGGAGATCTGGTTGTACTGCGTGATAAGAATAAAATTGAAAATCGCGTACAGAATCATCCTTACTCACTGGGGCATCCATATCAAATGCTGGATCAGGTGACTGTTTGAACATTTTATTCTATTTATCAGAGTCTAAATCGCGATTTCCCATTTCATCGTCGTGTTTTTTTAAAGCCACTTCCTGCTATCATGTTTGCTATCATGTTATTTTGGTCCTCTTGATTTATCAAGGGAGTCACCATCGACGCTAATTTTTCATCTACTGCGTTATTTATAATTCTACTAACACTTGCAGGCATTTCTGCTGTAGACGGTAACGGTACCGGTTTCTTTTTTCGTCTCACTAATGATGTTATTTTATTCTTCGCAGTTGAAAACGCTTTTCCAGCAAGATCTCCAACAGCACCAATACCCTTATCACGAATAACATCAATTGCTTTCATTCCTAATTGTTTAGCCAACGGCATCACTTTTGGAGCCATTCTCGCAAATAACCCTGCAATGGTATTACCTAAACCATCTCCGTAGTATGCTCTATAAACCGGAAACCGTGAATTAACTACGTAGACGGGGGTTGGTTTATCATGATTGTAGTGTATGATCATTATTTTAAATCAGAAACAATTTTTCAATTGTTATTTATCTAATCGATTCAGTCACTATGATACCCACTTTCCACTAACTCTCCAATGAAATCTCGATATGTGCTGATATCCATGATACCACCCTGAAATAATCGTCTACAGATATCAGCTGCTTCATTAATTATTTCCGGTGAGTTATTTCCGGCTCGGAACCCTCCTACAAGAACCTCTAATCGTGATATATCACTGAGAACACTACCAGGACATGAAACGCTAGCGTTTCCAACTAGACCACTCCCCGAAAATTTCTTCTCGTCGTATGGCCGTCTTATTTGGAGTTGAAATTTTCTTTTGAAGTCTCTGTAGTCCTTCATCCTTCTATCTAAACTCCCAGTATTTATTTCATACACTATATCAGCCCATTCATTATGTGACATTCTATAATCCGAATAATTGTCCGTGAAAAACTTCTCTTGTGAATCATAGCTGTTAGCAGCGAATTCACCTAAATTATCTATATCCTCGTTGAGAATTTGTTGTTTAGCGCTCTCGGTAAATATAATTGATTTAGGTAGTCCGCTAACTAGTTCTTCCTGAAATCCTTTAAATGTTCGTTTCGAAGCGGTTGATATATCCTGAGGAAGTGATTGCAAGGATTTTTTTGTTTGTTTAGTTCTTTTTGCTATTTTTTCTAACACAGGAATAAGACCCTCTTCTTTTCTTTTACCGTCAGGATCATCTCCCAGTATAGCACGCTCTATCCCTTTCGTTGCTGTGGTTACTGGTTTAAACAACTCTTCAGATCCCGCAGCAAAATCAGTCTGAAAACTCTGTCGTTGTTGTAGTTTATTCCGTACAGAGTCACGAATTGGTACAAATCTCTTAATTGCATCTAATCGTTCACGAGCCAATCGGGTTGTTAATGCTTCATTGACCATTATTTGAAATCAGAAACAATTTTTCAATTGTAAAACAATTTTTTTAATCCCGACCTAACACCATCGGATGGTCATGGAAGTGTTATTTCATCCTATAACGGCTTCTATCATTGATGAGGGAAGTATCAAAATTGTATATAAAATAAATAATACTGATAGTTCCCTCACTTTTTTGACATGTCGGATGATTTTTAATACGGTCATGGAAGTGTTTTAACAGCTCTATCATTGATGAGGGAACTATCAAAATTGTATATAAAAATAATTAATACTGATAGTTCCCTCACTTTTCCATTGATCATCCATCGATTTTTGACATCCATTGAGGGTCGGCTAAAAAAAATGATTAATGGTCGGGCAATCAAATAATGATAAATGGTCGGGCAATCAAATAATGATAAATGGTCAATCAAAATTGTTCATTTTTCTTGAATTAACGCCCGTAGGTTTCTAACTTTAGAATTAACCTCCTTTTTCAATTCGTATTCGTATCCCAATTCTTTTCGTATTCGTTCTACGATGGTATACAACGGAGCGAACACACTTACGTCACTGGAAAATGCGAGAGAGTCCTTAATAGAATTCTGAATTCTCTTGATGAGCGCATACTTCTTTGGCAGCATGTATTTATTGTTGTTAACTCCGTATTCTATATCCTGAAAATCAGACATGATTTGATCAGGATTTAACCCATCTGATAGTTCAATATCCCAACCTTTCAATTTTGAAATCTCGGATATGATGCTATTCATGTTTTCAGAATTCATTATTCTATAGCAATGACATATTTCTAAATGAAAAATGTGACGCATCAGACGTAACTAAATCGAATTTTTTGTCCAGTCCACTTTGAAATAGCCGTCTTGGTTATTCCCTCTGCAACGAATCGTACTGAGGATATACAAATATCGAAGTGCCTACTGGCTTCATTCATTGATTGAAATATTTTTTCTTCGTTAGTTATCGTATTCAAAGATTTCACAGGTCTCGCTTTTTTCGAGTATTTCCCAGTCCCCCCTCGTTCGGAATTTTCACTTTGTGTGATAGCCTGCAGATTTGATAAAGAATTGTTTTTCGGATTAGAATCGATATGATCAATAACAAAATCATCCTCGATCAATCCATTGAAACACTCGTACACGAAACGATGGCAGTAATATTTCTTCTTTCCAGCACCAAACATCAAATACCCCATACCATTATCCCACCCAACTGGTTTCTTCAGTCTGCGGTTTCTTACAACACCATCACTGGATGCTTCATAATTTGTGATCACAGGGTGTTGTCTGAATTCTTGGTTCATTTATATATTATACTATTGTTTGTCTAATTCATTGTTTGGTTTAATGATAAATCTTTCGATGTAGTCTTGAGGAGTTCTTATGATTTTATCCTTGATACTGACTTTGTCAGCGTCAAGAATACTGACTTTGTCAGCGTCAAGAATACTGACTTTGTCAGCGTCAGGGTCATAATTTCTGATTGATTGTCTATTTTTTATTCTTTTATCATAATAACGCTTCAACTCCCTGTATCGCTTACCACCGCAATTTAGACACAACTGCGATTTCCCCCTGACCCCAACCCCACATAGAATACAAGGTAACGGACCAAGGCTTCCACGTCGAAAGCTTTGCATATGATACCCACAAAACTCACTTCTGCATGATTTGTTACACGGGATTACTGATCCAATCATAAGCCACTTGCAGTGATTCATTATATAAAAATCTTTCATTTAAATGCTTGTTTTAATTATAGCATGAAGGAATTAAGGAAAACGCCTTCGAAAAATGCTGAATTCAATGTTGATAAAGAGTTTAAGAGATTATTAAAAATCAATCCTAGATTTAATCTCGATAGACCCAAAAAACGTATCAAACGTCCAAGAGACGGAAACATGAAAGAGTTTAAGAGATTATTAAAAATCAATCCTAGATTTAATCTCGATAGACCCAAAAAACGTATCAAACGTCCAAGAGACGGAAACATGAAAGAGTTTAAGAGATTATTGAAAATCAGTCCTAGATTTAATCTCGATAGACCCAAAAAACGTATCAAACGTCCAAGAGACGGAAACATGAAAGAGTTTAAGAGATTATTAAAAATCAATCCTAGATTTAATCTCGATAGACCCAAAAAACGTATCAAATTTAATCTCGATAAACCCAAAATCCTTCGGATTTCAAAAGCGTCCAAGAAATTATCCTGGAAAGATGCTCAATTCAATCTCGATATAGTCTCTGATACACCAAAGAATAAAATTCTTGATAAAGCCATGATTAATAAAATCAGAGACTGTTTTAATGAATTCAAGCGTGATGGAGCATCCTATTGTTGGTCAACATTTCGAATTGATGGTGTTGTTGACGCTACCATGAATGATGAAAAAGCAGCAGTGATAATTTCACGTGTTGGGGAAAAACGGTATTTTTTCCGAATCAAATTCATTATTGAAGTCGATGGCAAATGGATTATTAGGGATAAATTTGAACCAATCCTCAAGAATAAAAAAGCTGTCATTGTGAGTAGAGATTCCAAACCAGGGATTCTAACCGGCATTGACAAACCATACTACGAAAGATCTTATCCCGTAACAGCAATGGTTTATGGGCTATATCCGTTAAATGATAAACCCGATATCGCAAAACTAGCTCCTATGAAATATTCGTCAGGGCTTAATTGTGTAGCAACACGGGTAATGGAGCACTTCACAAATGCATCCCGAGGAAATAAACTAACTGATCTAAGACGAAAAAAAATAACCGAGTGGGAACTGACAGTGAAACAGAACGGTGCAAAGATTTCTGATATAGCTAAGTTAGAAACATCATTAAGATTTCCAATAACAGTTATGACGATAACCGGAGAGGTTTTATACGAACCGAAATATAACAAAAATGGAGCACCAATACAGATTATTGATCATAACAAACACGCGTGGACACCTGCGGTAACAGTATTTCCACGAGAACGAACCGTGAAATATATCCCTAAGGAGTTCATCGGGGATGTTTTCTATGAAGAGAGATTATTTGATGCTATTAATGCGTTGTGTAAGGATGATCCTGTGTCAGTGTGGTTACTTAGAAGTGATGAAGGATTCGATCAATTTGTAAAACCAAATGGTGAATTATATCGCGTTGAAGAATTAGATAACAGAATGAGAAAAATCGCTAATGATTTTTCACCGGAGAGTTTCCATGAAAAACTACTCACGGATAGTTTTACTATTCCATCAGTGGTAGCTCACTTCGCAAGAGAAAAAAACTCATGGCGTCCAACACGAAGTGATTTTCTTGAGGATGTTAAATCGAGTTGCGTCGAATTTGGTCATGGAGGATTGTGGAATACGAAATACTCACGTGATGGTATGATTTCAATTGATATAGCCGCGTGTTATCCCGGAAGTTTTCTCGGGTATGGGGAATGCGCTGAGTACTTCAAACGATTTGGACACCCCACGCATGAAATGACTCGTGTTGCGATTAATGGACCATTACCTGATTTTGATTTAACCGGATTCGCTCGTGTGATATCATTTGAATTAGCTACAGGGTTACATCCGTGTAGTTATGTTTGGCTCGGTAGACACCTATCTGAAAAGGCCTGGATGCCAATAGTGTTACTACGATATATGATTGATTGTGGTATGCTAATATCGTTGATTGTTTCCGAGGCTATTATATGCTATCGAGCTCAGAAGGAAGTTTGGCTACCACAACCCGATCTAGATAGAATAATCAGCGAACTACGAAAACAATTCCCTGATTTCAATGAAGAAGAAATCATAAATTGGTCTAAGAAGTTATTTGAAATTAAAAAAGAACAAGCAAAAGATCTCGGACGAAGAATAATCGGTAAATTCACTCAAGGTGGACGGTACGACAACGCAAAATATTCTTCGCGGTTGATCATAGATGTCGCTGAATACGATTTTCTTGTAGCGGATTTAATGAAACAGGGAAAACTTGTATCCCGTAAGGATGCTTTTCTATCCAATGGTGAGAAATTAGGTACGGTTGTTACCTACTGTGATGGACATAATTCCCAGTACACACATTTGAGAAGTTCAATGCTAGCCTATGCTTCTATTAATCTATTTTCGATGATAAATAGATTTCCTAATACCGCGGTTAGAGTGGCCACTGATTCGATGTATATACACAATAAATACAAATCAGCTGTAGCTAAATTCACAGATCCCGAGGAAGCGTGGGGGCGTTGGCGATTTAAAAGGGAGATGCTACATGAGTATTGTGAATCCGCAGACGTTGCCATGGATGATAAATATCTTTGTTGTAACCGCGCTGAAATTCAATCAGAATTTTCTAATGCACCACCGGTATCTGATCCAATATGTCGATACAAGACAGTTTATTTAAACGGTTGTGGTGGGTCAGGAAAGACAACTCGTGCAATTGAATTATTTCGTCGGTCAACCATGATTGTGCTAACACCGACTCACAGACTCGCCAGAGAGATGATACAACGAGGGGTAAATGCCTGCACCTACCATAGTTTCTTTCGATGGAAGGGTGACAAATGGACTCCTGATCGAATGGGTGATAAATTCATTCCTGAAATCATAATCTGGGATGAAATATGCACAGTGTCATTAGATGTTTTACAAACATTTCTTGAGTGGTTGTTAAACAAAAACACAAAAGTCGTCATGTGCGGTGATCACGGTCAACCACCACCATTTGTCGGTGCATCTCCACATGAATGGCTAAAGGGTTTTGTAGACTACTATGAAGAAATCACCACTGATTATAGATCACTTGATGAACGATTACGAGAATTTAAGAAACTAATTAGATTACAACCGGATAGAATCCAGTGCGAAATAGCGCGTGAAGTGATTTCAGAAACTCAAATAAACGATTTCTGGGAAACATGGAGACCAAATGATTTGATAATTGCAAGTAGAAAAATAGTCAGGGATACACTTCAGATGAAGTTATTTGAATTGCATAAAGAAAAATTTGCAACGCTTCCAGTACCCCTTTGTTATAGGCCATCGGATACACGAAAACAGAACACTGAAGTTGATATTCCAGGACAGAGTGAAAAACAAATTCTGGTATTAAATGATATTGTGCTGGTTGATATCAATGTCGTTGAAGATGCATTGCGTGCTAATAAATCCCCGTGGACTCTAGGATACGCAGCAACAATACACTCTTCACAGGGATTGACTATATCGGATACAATTGTTTGGATGGTGGATAATCACATCGAATGGTCGAATTTAGTCTATCTCGCAGTATCCAGAGTACGAAGAATAAATCAGCTTCGAAGAATTGTTTTCGATGATAATGACACCACAATAAATGATATTGATGTTAGCATCATTAATAAAAAACTCTCCGGTTACAAACAACAGGACAAAAAAAAACAACGAGAATTTGATATTGATGCTGAATTAATAATAGCTTTGAAGAAACAACAGAATAATCACTGCGCGAGTTGCAATTGTATAATGCGTTGGCAGTATTCGGATAAGGATCCTCGCCAATTCACCGTAGACAGAAAAAATAACAGTCTCGGTCATGTCAGAAATAATGTGATGTTGACTTGTCTTGAGTGCAATAGACGCAACGGTGCTAGTTAAGACCATGCGGTGGCAATTGAGTATCCTCGGGAATCACTTGTAATTGTTGTCGAGTAAAACCCCGCTGAGGGGCAGTTGAATCCAGTTTATAGACTGGAGGTCTACCAGTTGATCGTGTTATAGTAGATATCTTATGCGTAGTGACGCTCCAAATAGGATCAGTAGCCCTTTTTCTACCCCCTTCAAGCTCTCCTGGTTCGTATAAGTACCTCACAATGACATTACTACCAAGAATTGGTTCTTTGAAATCTTTTTGTGGTTGTACGGGTATTGACTTCTTTTTAATCGCGTTGATAGGTTTCATGTTGATTGTTCTAGTAATCTCGTTATTCAGTGCAGTAATCACAGATGGTAATCTTTTAACCCATTCACGGGATCTTTTTTCTTGGATGAATTCTTTTGCGTATTGATATCCAAATAACCGTTCAGCAAGAGTCCGATTAAATCGTTCTACAATGGCCTGATCGCGATGTAGCGCAGTATGCCCTCGTCGTATGGTGACATTATGATGTTTCATTGTAGATAATACTGCACCCTGAAATTCCTTACCAGGATCAACCTGCAATAGATTTGGCCAGTGCAGAGGACCTCGTCGATAAATCCTCTCAAATGCAGAAGCAACTTCAGTGGCTGATTTTGTTTTTAACGGTTCTGCTTCTTTGTATCGACTTGCAATATCAACTACGGTTAGCGCGTATTTGTAACCACGATCATGAGGTAAAAATAATATATCAGCCTGATGAACTTCATTAGGAGCGGTCACATCAAAATGCGAGAATTGAATTTGTTTAGGCGGTGGTAGATAAATTTGCCATAGTGCCTGTTTGGATAACCAATTAGCCGCAGTGGTTTTTTTCACTTTTGCAGCGCTAGCGAGTTTATGGACTGCTGATTTACCCCTCCAGTATCCTCTTGGGGAATAATAAATTGATTCCATATTATTAATTACCGGCACCTAACATCAATTTGCTTTTCATAGCCGATTTTATCAAAAATGAAGCCAATTTTTCTTTGAAGGATTTATCAGGAATAGCATTTAACGCATGAATTAATTTCACATCTGCTAGATGCCTGTGTTGCAAATTGCTGCTTTTATAAGCAACATCATGAAGGTGACAGGCCTTATCAATGGCGTTTATTGGTTCTTCACCGGGGTTGGGTTGATTTTGATTATTGAGTCTGATATCAAGTCTGGTTCCCGGTCCACAGTAGCTATATCCTGGGAGGTGCTTTTCTCCGGGGTACTTTGCCCATGGGGTTCCAGGGAGCTTTGCCAATTTGGCTGCGATATCACCTCCTCGTTTTTTTTTAAATCAGATTTCATTGACACAAATCTAAATTTCTTTGTACCACATTGCATGCATTTACCAGAAAGCGCTGATCGGTTATTTTTAGTTGTAACCGTCGTCACATCTTCTGTGCCAGTACGCGTTTTGCACTTCACACAATATAGATCCATAATTTATGTATAGAGATATGGATATAATTGATTTTTCAGCGACTAAAAGAAGAGAACCGGTTAAGCATCATGCAGCGCTACCAAACTCTATCCGGATGATTATAATCGGGCCATCTGGATCCGGTAAAACGCAATTGTTGCTCAATTTAATAATGAGATGGATGAAGTGGGATAAGTTGTATTTAATTGCTCCTAGCGTAGATGATCAACGATGTTATGAAGTGCTAAAAGATTTTAACGACAGCGCGGTAGAAAAATCCGGAGAGGGTATTATTGAGTTTATAACCGATATCGATGAAGCACCGAGCATTGATGATATTGATGGAGATATTAACAATTTAGTCGTATACGACGATATAATGTTGGATAAACAAAAAAATCCTGCTAGAATATTTTCCCGTGGGCGTCACAAAAACACTGACGTGATATATGTCACTCAACGCTACACTCAGGTTCCAAAAGTCATCAGAGATAACTGCAATATTCTTTCTGTATTCAACGGCGTTGATACACATACGCTACGAAATATTTGGCAGACATGGTGTTCTGATATGGACTTCAATCAATTTCGAGATTTCTTTAGTCATGCTCAGTCAAAACCACACGGATTCGCAACAATAAATTTGCATGATCCTCGGACACGATATCGTATCGGACTGGATCAAATATTCGGTTAAAATCATTTCTTATTTTTTGTTAACCAGTGATGAAATCACTAAGCAGCAGAGAGGGTGGATGACAACAAGTTGCGACCAAAATTGATTAAAAAATCGTAAAAATCTTCGTTTTCATTTTTTTAGTTAAAATGATTTCGTAGGGAGATTTCAATCAATTTTTTGTCTGAAAACGTTGTAGGATTCGCCATCTTTTGGTTGAAATGAGATTATAGGACGGCTCGTTTTAGGATTTCAATCAAAATTTGTCTAAAAACGTTGTAGGATTCACCCTCTCTGCTGCTCGTTGTCTAATCGCTTATTTGCTTTCCTTTTTTTACCGAAGGTTTTTTATGGTTTTTTTTATACTGTTCAGTGAGGACTTTGGAGTATATTCTTCCGCAATCTCGATTAGAATTGAAGTAAAATGCACTATGGGATTACCAGCGTCGAATAATGTATCATTATTTAGTCTACTTTTACAAAGCGTTTCAAACGTAGCTCAGTCGGCCTTCTTTATGTTCCATTGTGAAATTGCGTCATCCATTTAGAGTTATTTTCAAGGTTGATTGGAAAGTGATCACTGCTGTGAAGGTCATCAGCGACCTTCCTTTCATTGTCCAAAGCAGCAAAGGAGAGCAAATTTTCGAATCTATGCAAGTGTATGTACCCGTTCTGGGGTGTAAAATATGTCGGTGACTTAGTGTTATATAGACACAGATCGTGTCTAGAAATGAAATCTTCCATTTTGTGGTCCCTGTCGTTTACATGATTTGATCCCCATATAATGTTATGGGCATTAAAATCCCCGAGTAAAACGATGGGCATGGGACGTTGTTGAACAAGATTGTCTAATTCGCATCCTATTAGGTTGGTGTTAGGGTTAGGCTTTTTTATGTTTTTGGTGTTGTCTAATGTTGTAAAATGCTTAGAGTTTCTAAAGATTAGGTGCTATACAAAGTCCTCATTATTATTATTACATGTATTTATTATTATTATTATTATTTATTTAACTTTTATCCATGATTATAGATAGCAAGAGTCATTTGTAAACATATTATATAGCAAACTTTTGTCCATGATTGTAGATTATAATTTAAGTTAACAATCATTTATTAACATGTTGACATGGCCTTTTGACCCACATCCTGGTTATCTAACTGTATCTACATTTATTTTAAATGGGTTGTTTGCATCAACATTATTCATTTTTATCTTTGTGGAATTAATTTTAGTTGTATTCTGTTATAATTTAAGAGAAATTATTTAAATTATTCATTGAAATTATAAAGTACTCATTGACTTTTAAACTGAAAAGCTATTTTCAGATTGTTGTGAATCCATTCCTTCTGGATTATATAATTATGATTCAGCAAGACCAATGATACATCAGCACATTCAAGACCAATGATACATCAGCACATTCAAGACATGGCACAAATTTGGAACATTCTATACTTTTGGACTTGTGATAGAACTCTGTTTTATTTGGGATTTTTTTCTCTACAATACTGTAAGTTCCTCTTAACTTTCATTTTAAAAATTTGAGAATTAAATTATTTGTTGAATTTTATGAAATTGTCTGGTTTTGCATTTTTCTTTTACTTAATCTATGACCATAGAGTTTAACACATTATTGCACTTGCCTAAAACACACAAATTTATTAAAAGTTTTGTTTTTATACATATTTCTGTAAGTATATGTTGTAAATAGGCACATATCATTACCACAAAATTTACAACCTTTAAAAATGTAGAAAATATATATAGCTTATCCAACTGAATTTTCATAGAAAGCTTTCATTATTTGTATAGCAGTTACAGATTGCAGCCATTTTCTTGTGATCTTCTTAGGATGACCTTTAATTGATAAACAGTAATTTAATATTCATGAATATTTACAGAGGTACAAAGAGTTGTACAATTAATAAATCTACTAATTACAAAATTAATAAATCTACTAATTACATAAGTACCTAATTAAAATTTCTTAATAATTTGGCCATCAATAACGTTTTGACATAAATCATTGTCATATATACCTATCCTGCTTCAGGGCAGCTTTCCAAGACTTATCTTCTTATCAAAGTAAATTTGAAAGTTTCTTACCAACATAGACCTGTATAGTACAGCTCTACTCTTGCATAAAACAGATGAGGCTGTCTTCCACGGCATGTTCAATATTCAACTGTCTGAGTATGTACCAGTTCCAATGAAACATGGAGAGACTATTGTATGTTTTGTTTGAAGACTACTGCCCAATGAGGTTGTGAAATAGGCCTTTTGGTTTTCAGCATTAGCCATTTTACTTAAGTTATCGACTACTCTGGTGGCCTAAGTGATTAGAGCATCCTTGTCTAATGCAGGAGGTCAAGAGTTTGAACCCTGGCTGATTCATATCAAAGACTCTAAAGAATTTTATTAGCAGCTGCCTCTCATGGCACTCAGCATGAAGAGGTTAGTGTTAGGACTGGTTGGCCAAGTGTCAGGATAATGTGACTACATGTATGCAGTATGATGTGCCAGTGCTAGACATCACTATGAACTGTCATGCTGCAGACATCATAGCAATATGACTAAATAAAATTGTTAAAACTATGTTAAAAATCAAAATCATACACACACACACACTTAACTTATCAGGTTATTATACTTTGAGAAGGAGCCAACTGTGATAGGGACAATGACTAGTCAGGCTTGGAATAAACATAATATTCATTGAGATATGCCTTAATCAATGACTAACACCATATATTCAGCTGTTCCCATACCAATGTCCACACTTCATTGGTATTGTAATGGTGATCAGGCAGGAAATGATCGTCATTGTTTTCTTTACTGGGTATCGTGAATTAATTAAAAGCACATTTAAATGTCTCTAGTAAGAAGGATAATTTGCATTTTCCAAAACAGCATTCTATTGTTTGGGTGTATATGCAGAAGAAAAGGAAGTCCCATGATTATCCAGTGGATATCCTTGAGCTAAAGTTGGGTGTATAATGGATGCCCATTAATGGGAGACCTGTTCTAAATGGCTTCTCAAAAATTGCCTAAAAGAGTCTAGTAAAATTGAGAAGAGAGCATCAGGCAATTTTAAATCCACATAAATGAATGCTCCTCTAAAATCAAACATGGCCACAATCACAGATTGCATGAGTCACTTCTAATGCATTTAGTCATGGCCCACTCTAATTAAGAAATATATGTTTAGCCGTAAGGTGGCCCAGGCCCACTCTAATTAAGAAATATATGTATTGTTCTCCCATAACCATAAAAGCCCATATGTTTAATATGATCTGACAGATTATTTGATATGATTACAGGATAAAGGGTTGAATAAGATTATAGACACATTTAGTTGCCAAGGGGACATGTATTTAGCTGTGGTTTTATCCGCAATGAAAGATAACTTTACTAAATTATAGGAATAAATGGTCAACAATCATTGATGCAGGGTGAAATATTAATAGGATAAAAATAATAACACTTTTTCAAATAAATATAATTAGGAACTAAAAAGTATTCCATGTAAAAAAAATTATTGATTAACTAACATTTTTAAAGAATGTGAAGCTCTCTGATGTTTATTTGGCTGGAATGGCCATTGCATGTTAAATACTCTTCCATTATTCTCCAATGATAAGCTCATATTGACACATTTTCTGACAAGAAAGCTTTTATTGATGAGAATTAATTCTCCATTTTTCAATACATATGCAATGCAAACCTTTGTCTATTGTAAAAGACTTATTACCTTTTAAGGAGTACAATGAAACTATCAAATTTGAAATTTTAAAATGTTTATTCATGTTCTTTTAAAAGCATATATTTACAAATGAATCATATTACATCTGGTATCTGAAAATAACCTACAGTTTACTTGGCTCAAAATGTTTTACATTGTTTCAAGGGAGACAATTACAATTTCCACTGAATCTGTTGAAGTCTTATCTTGTTTGTAAAATAAAACTAGTACCAAGGGTATGTCTTGAAATCAGCCATCCAGCAGATAAATGTAACATAAAGTAAAATTTGCTACAGTTTTCAAGAGCAATTACTTCATCTCAAATAATAATTGCTTTAAAATTTCCAACTAAACAGAGTTATTATCTGTGGCTTCCATATGTTTACAATATTTCATTATAGATAAAACTAACTTAAAAAATTTATGAACAGTTTCTGATATCTATGCTGTGTCCCACACATTTTGTGATATTCGGCACTGATGAGTCAATTTGTCTAAACATATATGTCATTGCCTTTCATCTATCTCATTGCCTTTCATTTGATAATGTCTTTCAATGAAGTAATGCTTTTTTAATCATCTCTTTTTTTTCTGGTGTCAGTGTTGATGGGAACTCAATGTTGAATTCGATTATCAAATCCCCTTTCTGAGAAGGATCTGTTGAAAGAGGCATTCCCTCACCAGGCACAGTCTTGGTGTAACCAGGTCTGAAATGAATAGTCTCAATGAGTCATAATGAGTTAACAACATTAATAATTAGTTTATTCTTAATTAATAATCAGTCATAATGAGTTAACAACATTAATAATTAGTTTATTCTTAATTATTAATCAGTCATAATGAGTTAACAACATTAATAATTAGTTTATTCTTAATTAATAATCAGTCATAATGAGTTAACAACATTGATAATTAGTTTATTCTTAATTAATAATCAGTCATAATGAGTTAACAACATTAATAATTAGTTTATTCTTAATTAATAATCAGTCATAATGAGTTAACAACATTAATAATTAGTTTATTCTTAATTAATAATCAGTCATAATGAGTTAACAACATTAATAATTAGTTTATTCTTAATTAATAATGAGTCATAATGAGTTAACAACATTGATAATTAGTTTATTCTTAATTAATAATCAGGCATGATGAGTTAACATCAATAATTAGTTTATTCTCAATTAATAATGAGTCATAATGAGTTAACAACATTAATAATTAGTTTATTCTTAATTAATAATCAGTCATAATGAGTTAACAACATTGATAATTAGTTTATTCTTAATTAATAATCAGTCATAATGAGTTAACAACATTAATAATTAGTTTATTCTTAATTAATAATCAGTCATAATGAGTTAACAACATTAATAATTAGTTTATTCTTAATTAATAATCAGTCATAATGAGTTAACAACATTAATAATTAGTTTATTCTTAATTAATAATGAGTCATAATGAGTTAACAACATTGATAATTAGTTTATTCTTAATTAATAATCAGGCATGATGAGTTAACATCAATAATTAGTTTATTCTCAATTAATAATGAGTCATAATGAGTTAACAACATTAATAATTAGTTTATTCTTAATTAATAATCAGTCATAATGAGTTAACAACATTGATAATTAGTTTATTCTTAATTAATAATCAGGCATAATGAGTTAACAACATTAATAATTATTTTATTCTTAATTAATAATCAGTCATAATGAGTTAACAACATTAATAATTAGTTTATTCTTAATTAATAATGAGTCATAATGAGTTAACAACATTGATAATTAGTTTATTCTTAATTAATAATCAGGCATGATGAGTTAACATCAATAATTAGTTTATTCTCAATTAATAATGAGTCATAATGAGTTAACAACATTAATAGTTAGTTTATTCTTAATTAATAATCAGTCATAATGAGTTAACAACATTGATAATTAGTTTATTCTTAATTAATAATCAGGCATAATGAGTTAACAACATTAATAATTATTTTATTCTTAATTAATAATCAGTCATAACGAGTTAACAACATTAATAATTATTTTATTCTTAATTAATAATCAGTCATAAAGAGTTAACAACATTAATAATTATTTTATTCTTAATTAATAATTAGTCATAATGAGTTTACAACATTAATAATTATTTTATTCTTAAATAATAATTTGAAATACAGAGGACAATGACAAAACGTTGTTGATTCAATGATTCAATTTAACAGTAATCTAAATCCTGTATTTACATTTAAAACAGTTCTGTAAATTAAATAAATTAAAAGTAGCAGAATTTTTCCAAGCAGTTAATTAGCCAACTGTCTCGCTCAATACAATGCATCACATTACACATATCAATGATTACTGTTGCCCATATGATACCAGATACATGGAAATCACAAGGAATTAAGTATGTACATCGGATGGATGTCCACTTAGACTAATGGATGTCCATTTAGACAAATGGATGTCCACCCAATCCGGTATTAACTCCATCACAGATTTTAATGCAGCTGCAGTGGGATTATATCATCCCTAATTTTGCTGTATTTATCCTGAGTAGACACACAAAGCAAACAAAAAAAAACCCTATGCCATAATCCTGACAATGGTATATATCAATTTAAAACCTTTACCTGTACAAATTAGACAGTAGTAACATTTCATTTGGTATTTACCAGAGTATATGCAGAGAAATGTGCATAATGTAGAGTGCAAATGATATCATATCTGCATCAACTTAAAATAAGCAAAGTTGAACTCGCAAACTATTCAAATGACTTTGCTTTTTCATTACTCTTTCTTGCCTAAAATCTGCTAACATTAGATGACCATGCCAACAGTTATTAATATATTTTACTTTAGGATATACTGGATTGACAATTTAATATCAGGGTGGTGAGAGGGGAACAACTCAGATTTTCTTTTGAACCAGAATAACTTTCTGATTTACCATTTACCTTATGGTAACTTGATTCATTTGGCTTTTTTCTTCAATTAATGGATAAAGTAAGGTCTTTTTCTTTCTAAAATGTGCAAAGCAAGAATATTTTTTTCAAGTTATTCTGGGGCCTCAATTTTTAGTTGAGGATTCATATGGACAACATTCGTTTGCACACCAGGGCCCGGCGACGTGGAACGAATTGCCCATTGAAATTAGACACAAAGACACAGTGGTCCCTTTGAAGAGTGCTCTCAACACTCACCTGTTTCGAGTGCAGGGACAAACTTAGCGACCTAATCATGTTTTGTATCTTATATGTTTTCAGCATGTTTTTATGTTTTCCAATTTCATTGTTTTTGTCATTTGTTGTTCTGTAGTGTAGTCATATCATTATTGATGGTGTAAAGTGCTCAGAGCTTCAAAAGATTAGACACTATACAAAGTCCTCATTATTATTATATTGTTTACTTTCAACTCATTTTGTCATACATGTGATAGACCAACTCATTTTGTCATATATTTGACAGACCAACTCATTTTGTCATATATTTGACAGACCAACTCATTTTGTCATATATTTGACAGACCAACTCATTTTGTCATATATTTGACAGACCAACTCATTTTGTCATATATTTGACAGGCCAACCCATTTTATCATGTCAGACAGAGTAATTACTTTTGTTTGTTTGTTTGTTTGATATGGATTTTTTAACGTAACATTAACAATTTTTCAGTCATATCACTATGATGTCTGCAGTTAGGCATTTTATAGTGATGTCTAGCACTGGAGCATCATGCCACAGACATGTAGCATGATGTCAATCCCAGTCACATTATCCTAACACCAGGCCGACCAGTCCTAACACTAACCTCTTAATGTGTCAAGCGAGGCAGCTGTTAGTACCATTTTTTAAAGTCTTTGGTATAACTTGGCCGGGATCAAACCCACGACCACTAGCTCCCGCGGCAGACACTCTAACCACTAGGCCACACATTTTGTTTAAAAGAACTGACAAAGCAGTTCATTTTGTCAACCATCTGGCAGACCAACTCATTTTGCTATACATCTGGCAGACCAACCCATTTTGCCATACATCTAACAGATCAACCCATTTTGCCATACATCTGACAGATCAACCCATTCTGCCATACATCTAACAGATCAACCTATTTTGCCATGCATCTGACATACCAACTCATTTTGTCATACATTTGACAGATCAACCCATTTTGCCATACATCTAACAGATCAACCCATTTTGCCATACTGATTGATTAATTGATTAATTGATTTTTAACAGTGCACCAGCACTTTTAAGCTATTTAGCACCATACAACAGGTTGTATTTATACATGTTTAAAAATACTAAAAGGTTTAATATCGACCAGCAATATAAAAAAAAACAAATAGATCAACATAAAATGGTAAGACGTTGGTAAGAGTAAAATATAAAGCTTCCCAATCAACGGGACCATACTTTGACAGACCAATCCATTTTGTCATATATCTGACATACCAACTCATTTTGTCATACATCTGACATACCAACTCATTTTGTCATAAATCTGACAGACCAACCCATTTCGCCATAAATCTGACAGACCAACCCATTTTACCATAAATCTGACAGACCAACCCATTTTGCCATACATCTGACAGATCAACCCATTTTGCCATACACCTGATGGACCAAATGAAATAAAACAGATTCATTTTGGTCATTTCATCAATCATAGTTATTTTACATAAGTCTTATATATTGAATTGTGTTGAAACAGTTTGTCACAACAAGGAAGAGCTGTTTTAATACTACTGCATGTTTCTTCTAACACGAATATGACATTTCCTCACAATTCACAAACATTTCAATCATGTGTTTTTTTTTTTTATTTAATTCCGATGTTATGCTGGTGCAATACAGTTATTTATAGCCTCATCTATATACAGATCTATTAATATGGTTTTAATCACCTAGTCATGCATTATTTGTTTTGTGCTTAAGAAAAATAACAAATTAAGACCCAAAACTATGCTGACACAGTAATATTCACATTTCATGTCCCAACACTATAACTGACCTCTTGTGTCTAGACCAGGCAATACCTTACAGACTTTTTGTGTCTAGACCAGGCAATACCTAACAGATCTCTTGTGTATAAACCAGTCAATACCTAACAGATCTCTTGTGTTTAGACCAGTAATACATAACAGACCTTCTGGGTCTAAACCAGACAATACCAGATGTCGCAAGTCGACCAGGCAATACCACAACAGACTTTTTGTGTCTATACCAGGCAATACCACAACAGACTTTTTGTGTCTATACCAGGCAATACCAGAACAAACTTTTTGTGTCTATACCAGGCAATACCACAACAGATTTTTCTGTGTCTAAACCAGGCAATACCTCACTGAGCTTTTGAGTCTAGACCAGGCAATACCATAACAGACCTTTGTGTCTAAACAAGGCAATACCATTATATGCTTCTTGTGTATAATAACCAGGCAAACTTAAAATTGGAAATAAATTCTGTATATGTCAAATTACATCTGTGATGTGTCTTCTGTTAATTTATGAAGGTAAGGTGTGTTTGGGAGTTTTAAGCCATTTTTAATATATGATAGGCTTTACATGGTGTCCACTATATTCTGGCATATCTGGGTTTGGAAGAGCCTGGCAGCCCACAAGAAGCTGCTGGCAGGCTTTTTCACAGTCAAGACTCAATCCCATGCATACAGAGGTAAGATATGACTGATATTTAAAGGCACACACCTTAAACCACTCTGCCACCCAGTGTCTGCAAATATGTATAAAGGACACAACTGCCTCTGCCAGTATGGAATATCTTAAGAAATTATGTTTCAAGATACATGACTTAACTTCCATGTCCAAAAGGTGATTTTAATGGAATCTGCAAACTGATCATTGCTTCAAGGTACACTATATGTGGATTAACTTCTGAGACAAATAGAGGATTTTAATGGAATCTGACTCGACTCTTTTTAATATTGATCCTGATACTAATTTGCTTTAATTCCACTGAGCCATTACAAAATTTCTAAATGGAAATTTAATATATGATGTATAAATAGATGGATAATTACTGTGGCATAGATTCCCAGATAATGATGGAGACATACAATACATATTCTCTACAGGACAATAAAAGCAGAAATTCATTAATTTCTCTTACTTTACTATATCGTTGATAGGAATATGTAGAATTCTGTCATCAAGTGTGCTTATTTCCACATCACAGCCTGTCAGTGCCTTGCCAAGATGAACCTTGGCAGTGTTAATAAGGTTTACACCTTCCCTGCGGAAGCGGGGATGCTGTTTGTCTTTAACGATGAATACAATATCAGCTGCAAGTAAATTAACACAATATGTATGACTGTGATAAGTAATATTAAAAATGTATCACTGTTTTCAAAATATTATACAGTCCAAACAGTAACAATGATATAGCAGTTACCTTGTCTCAATGTCACTAGCCAAATTCCAAAGTAAGGTGTCACTAGTCAATTCCAAAGTAAGGTGTCACTAGTCAAATTCTAAAGCATGATGTCACTAGTCAAATTCCAAAGTAAGGTGTCACTAGTCAATTCCAAAGTAAGGTGTCACTAGTCAAATTCTAAAGCATGATGTCACTAGTCAAATTCCAAAGTAAGGTGTCACTAGTCAATTCCAAAGTAAGGTGTCACTAGTCAAATTCTAAAGCATGATGTCACTAGTCAAATTCCAAAGTAAGGTGTCACTAGTCAAATTCTAAAGCATGATGTCACTAGTCAAATTCCAAAGTAAGGTGTCACTAGTCAAATTCTAAAGCATGATGTCACTAGTCAAATTCCAAAGTAAGGTGTCACTAGTCAATTCCAAAGTAAGGTGTCACTAGTCAAATTCTAAAGCATGATGTCGCTAGTCAAATTCTAAAGCATGATGTCACTAGTCAAATTCCAAAAAAAGGCATGTGATGTTATGGTTATGTCTTACTAACAATAGCCACATACCAAATCATATCTTACTAACAAAAGCCACATACAATTTCATGTCTTACTAACAACAGCCACATAAGTAACTATTCATGTCTTACTAATAACAGCCACATAAAATTTGATATCTTACTAACAACAGCCACATAACATTTTATGTCTTACTAATAGCCACATAAAAGTAAATGTCTTACTAATAATAGCCTTATAAAACTTCATGTTTTACTAGCAACAGCCACATAAATACAAACTATCCTTAATTCTTGTTCTGTATACTCTTTAATGTGTGCTTCTGTATACAACATACTGCAATGCATAATAAAATAATAATAATAATAATAATAATAATAATAATAATAATAATAATAATAATAATAATAATATGTGGTGCATGATATTGTTAAAATAAACAAAAGGCCAATTTGGTGTTTTCACATGCATGTGTAGCCACTACTGACCAGTTTGACTGTTCTAAAACATGCTTAATCTATAACTAAGTGTCCTAATTGGAATATTATGTACACATGATTGTGATGTCTTTTACCTGCTTTGACTGACAATTTGTCTTAGGAATTACTATTATAAAAAGCATGTGCTACCTAGAGCAAACAGCTGATAAAAAAGATCATCTCTGTGATAATGAAATGAACCTGAAATACATCCAAGTAAACTAACTTTGCATGTTTTTAGAAAACATAAAATAAATTTTCAGTGTGAAGATAATTTCTATTTGTCTAAAGTACACTTATCAATTTTAAAATACTGAAATCCTAGAAAAGAGTATAGCTCATTTCATAGTTTACTTCTTAAGTTAAGCAAATAAAAACAGTCATGCAGAGCTAGCAGTCTTCTGAAAGATGCACATCAGACACTGGGACATTATCAAACCAAACTCAAACTCCATCATTCAGATAACACTACAGAGAAAAATGTACATTCTTTTAATTGACACTTAGAGACACATCCTTGTTTTGTGACAATTATTTACTGTAGAGATAATATGTGGAATACCTTTCTTTTCCATTTTATTCAGAGCCGAATTCCAAAACTCCAGAACCATTACTACCGGTATATGACTATGTCTAATCAGCTGTACTGGGCAGAAGTGTTAAAATTGAACCATTTTCAATAGATTTAGGTTTTCCACTCTTTATTGATTAACTGTAATGTATTTAGATATAATTATTCACACTCTCATTATTTATTGAAACTTATGATCAAATGAGAACATTCACATTATCTAGAAATTGTTAAATACTCATTCTTCCCAGACATCTTCATGTGTTTGGTAATTGGCTTGTTTATAGCACATAATATTTGCAAATAACTCAGTAAAATGTTTTGTGAAGAAACACATGCCAATAATGTAAACACAAAATGTGTAATCTATGGTGTGTTTGTTTTTTATTTAGCAGCAATTAAACCTCTACAAAAACAAATAGTGCATTCAAAAAAAATTTGTTTACAATATTTAAATCTGTGACAAGACTTGATTCATGAAAACTGCATAAATGATATTTTTTTCATGATACCTGGCACATTATTGGGCCCCTGGTCTCCTTCCTCAGGGAATGTGATCCTAGTTCCTGGTTTCCAACCCTTTTTAACTGTAATTGTCAAAATTTTGTCCCTAATACTAGAGGTATGGCCATCATCATTCATTACCTGAAATGCACAACGTTCTGTCACTTAAACATACATGATAACTCTACAAAGCTTGATGTGCTTGTGATATTTTAAACTAAGGGAAATCCCACATTATGTCACTTAAACATACATGATAACTCTACAAAGCTTGATGTGCTTGTGATATTTTAAACTGAGTAAAATTCCACATTACGTCACTTAAGCATACATGATAACTCTACAAAGCTTGACGTGCTTGTGATATTTTAAACTGAGTAAAATTCCACATTATGTCACTTAAACATACATGATAACTCTACAAAGCTTGATGTGCTTGTGATATTTTAAACTGAGAGAAATCCCACATTATGTCACTTAAACATACATGATAACTCTACAAAGCTTGACGTGCTTGTGATATTTTAAACTGAGTAAAATTCCACATTACGTCACTTAAGCATACATGATAACTCTACAAAGCTTGACGTGCTTGTGATATTTTAAACTGAGTAAAATTCCACATTATGTCACTTAAACATACATGATAACTCTACAAAGCTTGATGTGCTTGTGATATTTTAAACTGAGAGAAATCCCACATTATGTCACTTAAACATACATGATAACTCTACAAAGCTTGACGTGCTTGTGATATTTTAAACTGAGTAAAATCCCACATTATGTCACTTAAACATACATGATAACTCTACAAAGCTTGACGTGCTTGTGATATTTTAAACTGAGTAAAATCCCACATTATGTCACTTAAACATACATGATAACTCTACAAAGCTTGACGTGCTTGTGATATTTTAAACTGAGTAAAATCCCACATTATGTCACTTAAACATTATTACTGATATAACAAAGTCATGCCATGGACCTCATTACCAAATTAAAAAATGTTATTACTGATATAACAAAGTCATGTCATGAAGCTCATTACCAAATTAAAAAATGTTATTACTGATATAACAAAGTCATGCCATGGATCTCATTACCAAATTAAAAAATGTTATTACTGATATAACAAAGTCATGCCATGGACCTCATTGCCAAATTAAAAAATGTTATTACTGATATAACAAAGTCATGCCATGGGCCTCATTACCAAATTAAAAAATGTTATTACTGATATAACAAAGTCATGTCATGGATCTCATTACCAAATTGAAAAATGTTATTACTGATATAACAAAGTCATGTCATGGATCTCATTACCAAATTAAAAAATGTTATTACTGATATAACAAAGTCATGTCATGGATCTCATTACCAAATTAAAAAATGTTATTACTGATATAACAAAGTCATGCCATGGACCTCATTACCAAATTAAAATATGTTATTATTGATATAACAAAGTCATGTCATGGATCTCATTACCAAATTAAAAAATGTTATTACTGATATAACAAAGTCATGTCATGGATCTCATTACCAAATTAAAAAATGTTATTACTGATATAACAAAGTCATGTCATGGATCTCATTACCAAATTAAAAAATGTTATTACTGATATAACAAAGTCATGCTATGGATCTCATTACCAAATTAAAAAATGTTAATAACAAAGTCATGCCATGGATTTCATTGCCAAATTCAACAAGAGGTCATGAATGGCAGGGAATACACCCACAATGCTGTATCAAAACTATCATGTAAAAATCATTTTTGTTTATTTAGTGATGGTGCTCTGGATTCCAAAATTGATAGACTTATTTCATTACAGATACGTAAGTATCCACAAGTTTTGGCCAAGGTACATGGTTGATAAATTTAAAACTCTTTTGCAAAAAACATTTTTTTTTTCAATCATGGTGACTTTGTCCATTGATTTTTTTGACCCCAAACTAAATAGGCTTGCTTCATACTCCAGTTAAATACTATCCACAAAGTTTGATCTATTTGATGTCATACTAAGGCTGTTGTATGGAAACCGTTTGCATTCTTGCAGTTGGTGTCCATTTCTTTTCACCTTTTAATCCAAAAACTGACAGTGTTCATTCTTACCTGAAGTGCAAGGCATCCACAAAATTTGGTAACTGTACATTGTGGACAACAGAAATAAATTTAGTAACAGACAGAGAGAAAGATAGACAACATAATAAACTCCACCTTATGGCATGACATCCAAAAATCAGTTTTCATTAGTTTTAAGATTTATGTAACCATTTATTTAAGGCCTGGCATCAACACTTGTCTCTATTAAGCCATTAATGTATTACTTTGATTGTACTCTATTGTATTCAGCACATAGCAATAGCACATCTGAATGTGCCATCTACACATAGCTATAGCACACCTGAATGTGCCATCTACACATAGCTATAACACATCTGAATGTGCCATCTACACATAGTTATAACACACCTGAATGTGCCATCTACACATAGCTATAGCACACCTGAACATGCTGTCTACACATAGCTATAGCACACCTGAATGTGCCATCTACACATAGCTATAGCACATCTGACTGTGCCATCTACACATAGTTATAACACACCTGAATGTGTCATCTACACATAGCTATAGTACACCTGAACATGCTGTCTACACATAGCTGTAGCACACCTGAATGTGCCATCTACACATAGCTATAGCACACCTGAATGTGCCATCTACACATAGCTATAGCACACCTGAATGTGCCATCTAGACATAGCTATAGCACACCTGAATGTGCCATCTACACATAGCTATAGCACATCTGAATGTGCCATTTACACAATGCTAATGCAGAGATGTCAGTTGACTTGTTGATATGGATACCATGCTTCTCACATAGTTATCTCTAAATATGCAGTAACTAAACCTACATTTCATATGATACAGTTCTTGTGTACAATAGCCAAACTGACCTATCTATTATGACATGCAAATGTAGCTCTCAAAAACACCCTACCAGGCATAGCCTGTACTTAATAACATTTGTGAGGCAGAGCCTGTACTGAATAACACTTGTGAGGCTGAGCCTGTACTGAATAACATTTGTGAGGCAGGGCCTGTACTGAATAACACTTATGAAGGTTGCTATTTAAAAATGTCACAACAATGTAATGTTATCTTCATTTGTGTTTTATATGTTTGGCAGTGTTATTCAATACAGGCTCTACCTCACAAATGTTATTCAGTATATGCTCTGCCTCATAAGTGTTATTCAGTACAGACTCTGCCTGACAAGTGTTATTTAGTACAGGCTCTGCCTTACAAGTGTTATTTAGTACAGGTTCAATCTCACAAGTGTTAGTTGGTACAGGTTCAATCTCACAAGTGTTATTTAGTACAGGTTCAATCTCATAAGTGTTATTTAGTACAGGGATGCTAGACATATGTTTTTCAGTACAGGATATATCTCTATCTGCCGTATGTGAGCATCTCATATGGTGATTTGGTGATATGCAATCATGGACACCACCTAGCATATTATATGGTGATTAGGTGATTGGCTGTCATGGACACCAAATAGCATATTATATGGTGATTTGGTGATCAGCAGTGATGGACATCAACTAGCAAATCATATGTTGATTTGGTAATCAGCAGTCATAGACACCAACTAGCATATTATAGTGAGGAAGAACTGTATCATTATAATCATGGAAAAACTATATGTGAAAATTACAGCTTGTATAATGTGATGCTTACCTTCAGACAATTCAACACTTTCATCAGATTGATTTTTACATTTGAATACTTTCATTACATTTATTCTTATATTTGAACACTTTCATTAAATTAAGTTTTACATTTGAAAGCTTTCATTAGACTGATTCTTACATTTGAACATTTCATTATATTGATTCTTACATTTGAACATTTCATTAGATTGATTCTTACATTTGAACATTTCATTAGATTGATTCTTAAAGGAAAGTTTATAAAACTACTTATAGTTTTGAGTCTCAGTAATTATGTTTAGTTGGGAGAAAAGCAGCGAAGGCTTTGCATTACTGAGAAACTTGCAAAATTGAAAAATGATTTTCAACATCAAAGATTTCTCAGATTTATGTCTTTGTGATTTTACAACAAAGGATTATTTAGTAGTAATACCTACCCTCCTTGAAATTTTCATTTTCTTGGTACAACCATGATATACCTCCTCCAGTGACAGGAAGAGATCTCTCTCAATTGGCGGGTCTTGAACCTTCCTTCCACGCCCATGGAGTCCTCCAAAACCCATGCTCAAGTCTCCATCAACTCGATCATAAAATTCTGTCAGCATTAAAGTAGACAACTGTATTTCTATATCTATTAATATTTCAAAGCAATCAATGTTGTTAAGAATTCAATCAGAGTTCAATGCAAGTTGAAATGAGTTTCCAAGCAAAGTCCCTCATTAAGAAATGTTTTGTCTGTTATCTCCATTCAGAAGATTCAGTTGTAGAATAGCCATAATATAGGTAAACTCAAGAATAACATTTCAAAAATGTGCGTATCTTTTAGAAAGCTTTCATTCCTGAGTATTTCATTTAAATATTACAATACATTATCAGAGATATATAATGTTTTAAATATTACAATACATTATCAGAGATATATAATGATTTAAATATTACAATACATTATCAGAGATATATAATGATTTAAATATTACAATACATTATCAGAGATATATAATGATTTAAATATTACAATACATTATCAGAGATATATAATGTTTTAAATATTACAATACATTATCAGAGATATATAATGTTTTAAATATTACAATACATTATCAGAGATATATAATGATTTAAATATTACAATACATTATCAGAGATATATAATGATTTAAATATTACAATACATTATCAGAGATATATAATGTTTTAAATATTACAATACATTATCAGAGATATATAATGATTTAAATATTACAATACATTATCAGAGATATATAATGATTTAAATATTACAATACATTATCAGAGATATATAATGTTTTAAATATTACAATACATTATCAGAGATATATAATGTTTTAAATATTACAATACATTATCAGAGATATATAATGATTTAAATATTACAATACATTATCAGAGATATATAATGATTTGGCTGAAATGAAAATGAATGAAAAAGTGTCCTGATGTTTAAAATTCAGTTTTCTATGATGATGTCATATTTTCTATGATGATGTCATATTTTCTTACAGGATGTATGTCCATGTGCCATATCACATATAGAAAATCTTTTTCATTCAACAAGACATTAGTAATTTATCAGTTCCTAATTAAATCAGTAATTTATCATTTCCTAATTAAATTAGTAATTTATCAGTTCCTAATTAAATTAGTAATTTATCAGTTCCTAATTAAATTAGTAATTTATCAGTTCCTAATTAAATTAGTAATTTATTAGTTCCCAATTAAATTAGTAATTTATCAGTTCCTAATTAAATTAGTAATGTATCAGTTCCTAATTAAATTAGTAATTTATCAGTTCCTAATTAAATTAGTAATATGTTTTTTCTTTCATGCACCATCATCATTTGTGCTCTTCAGTATCTTATGCTTTTAATGTATTTTTGTAAATAATTTGAAGTCATTTGTATTTTTGTAAATGATTTGAAGTCATTTGTATTTTTGTAAAAAATTTGAAGCCATTTGTCTTTTTGTAAATAATTTGAAGTCATTGTTGTCATTGATAAGGCAATATACAAACAACAGCTTACATCTATACAACAATACATTTACAAGGATGACAATACACCCATCACAGTGTGATATTAAGCATAACAAATTGGACAGAACTGCATTTACATCTGTCCTGTACTGTACATTATTAAATTCTATTGATACATAAGTGGTCCCAACAATTTAAAGCGAAATCATTCCTTACTAAAAACTAAAAAAAGAAAAAGTATAAAACTGTTACAGATCAAACCTGATGCCTCTCATGCCAACATATACAACAAAAACTTTCTACCTAGTGGCACTTGTACATGCCTGGTTTGTGGCAACTAGGTTACTTGGTCATCTTTCTTTTTTTACTACAGTGACAAAACAATTACATGACCGCCAAATGGAATGTAATTTTTTTTGACCAAACAATTTAATAACAGTTGCCAAGGGAGGTAATTTTCTTCAACAAAGCAATTAAGTTGCCAAAAGGAGAGATAATTTTCTTTAATAATATGTATAGAGACATGCCATAAAGTGAATCAATATTTCTCTTAATAATGATGTTCTCATATGCCATAAATTAAAAATCCATAATAATGGGGGCTATCAGTGAGTTGTCTTCCCCACACTAATACTACAGCAGTGCTGATATCAGTGAGTTGTCTTCCCCACACTAATACTACAGCAGTGCTGCTATCAGTGAGTTGTCTTCCCCACACTAATACTACAGCAGTGCTGATATCAGTGAGTTGTCTTCCCCACATTAAAACTACAGCAGTGCTGCATTCAACTTGATCCCTGTAATTGGAAATCTTCAGGTCATACTGTCAACATTTCTTTCTTGTTCTTTTACAAAAGTTTAAAAAAAAAGAATTCTTCAGATTTAGAACCATCCTCATAGTTTTGATGATAGCGTTCCTTTCATATTCTGCCCATGCAAAATGGCATCAGATCAAACTTTTTCTTGAGTGAACATAAAAATGGAGCAAGCTTTCTGTATCTAGCATTGCACCTGTATATTATTTAATGGTGAAATATCTGGAGTTTTGTGTGCAGGTTTACACCAAATGGAAGTGTCCATTTTTCAAAAAACATATCATGCATATACAATTGTAGAGACAAGTTTGTAATAGAACATGTTTGTAAAGAGAATGTGGCCCCATGTCTTCTCCATAATTATGAATAAAAGTCAAATGATCTTAATGTTAAATTTACATGTACTGCACGCTTAGCCTGGATCACATGCTAAAGACCAACTTCATTGCAGCACCACTACTGGAAATGGGGGTGGGGTGTAACTCAATATTTTCTCACACTGAAGTAGCCCCATATCAAGGAACATTCCAATAAAAAAAATGTAAGGTTCAATACATTAAAATATGCATGAGATTAAATTATGTCTGGTTCATAGAAGCTAAGAACTAAAATTAAGTGATAAATTCAGATAATTTAATTTGTTTTCAAATAATTATCCTTACTGATGAAGAAATGGCTAACAGGTAACTGACACTAAATTAAAAACAGTATGCAAACCTTGGAAAGGATTATCTCCCCCAAAGAATTCTTGGAAGACTTTTTTCGCATTTCCATGGAATGTGTAGCCTTTAGTCCATGCTCCAGCTTCCCCACTGCCTTCTGGTACCCCATTCTTTAAACCTTCCTCACCAAACTGGTCATATACAGCCCGCTTTCTGGCTTTAGAAACAAAGTTAACAACTGGTCACAGTACATCATCAATACAGATAAGTAAGGGATGCCCAAACTCATCAAAATACATGTACCTGTATATGTATTTAGTATAGATAATTGCTTCTTCAGGACAAAGTAAAAATATATGAATAATAAAACAAGTTTCTGGCAACACTGTATTGATCTGTATGCAAAATAAAACAAGTTTCTGGGGACACTGTATTGATCTGTATGGTATAAAAAAAAGTCCATGTATTTGATGTTTTACTTTAGAACATTTCAAGGTAGATTAGTTTTTAGCTAACTGTGTTACTCTCTTTAAATAAAGTCATTATTATTAACATTATTAATATTAGTATTATTATTATTATTATTATTATTATTATTATTATTATTATTATTATTATTATTATTATCAGCAAATTTTATTTACTGAATTTTTCAAAAGATAAAATGACACATCACATTTATTCAGTTCACTGTATATCCACATAATATGATGACATTATGAATTGTAAAAAATTAGCATGGAATTTCATTTCAAATTATGAAATTTTCACTTTTTTTAGCATAGACTAAAAGGCATGTATCATTGTGTACAATACTTGTACTTGTAGTCTGGCTGCCATAACATTCCTTGCCCCAAGAAGAAAAAAAAACCTGGTAATCAAAGACACTAATCTTTTCAAATGTACCTTAATAAAGAAGAAAAAACAAAATGAAATTCTGAAATAAAATTTAGTTACTTTAATCTAAATCAAGCAAATCTCATATTTTTCAACAATGTGCTTGAAAATTAAACTACACATGAAATCAAATGGTATCAAAATTATCTCCAAATCTAGGTTGTTACTTCTTTTTTTATAATTAGGAAAAAACATGAATAAAGTGAGAAAAAAATAAAACAAAAGTAACAACATCACATTCTTTTTTTTCAGTGAATATACCAGGATATATATTTGTCTCCCACTGAATGTACCAGGATACAATTTGTATTCCAACTGTATGTACCAGGATACATTTTGTATTCCCACTGAATATACTAGGATACATTTTTTGTATTCCTAATGAATATTCCATGCTACATTTTTATACCAATTAATATCGGGATACCTTTTTATACCCGTTGAATATACATGTACCAGAATATACTTTTTTTGATTCCCAACAGTTTTGTTTTGGAACAGAAATGTTAAAACAAAGTTTTGTTAAAGGTTCAAAAAGCAGATTTTTTTTATAAAGTTGGTTAAAAGTACTGGAAATTAAAAGAACTCATGGCAAACTTTTCTTGAGAAGCCAATGTTATTCAATCTTAATACAAAGGTCAGAGGTCAGATTATGTTTTTTTAAATCAATCAAGTATCAAAATGGAATGAAAAGTATTGGAGATTTTGGCAGCAATAATAAGTTTTGAAACAATCTTAGCAATTTATTTGTACACAGTTAATATTATAGTTTGATTTTATTATAAAAGACATTAAAGAATATTTAAAGGTTTGAAAATTAACATTATATATTGTTCAAGTGAGTCAAGCTATACCAGTTTATCACAATTACTAGCACAACAGAAGTGTGTCAAACTATTTATCAGTTCCTAATTAAATTAAGACTCAAGACTCAAAACAAATAATCATCAACTCTAATTAAATAATAACCTCAAAAACAATTATGCCTCTATATATGTAAGTTTACTAAATAAACTTTTCTTAAATGGTATATATATATATTAGGGCATAACCGACTTTTGATCCGGAAATCGGATTCCACCGGATAGTATAAACTTCCAATTAATCGGAGTTGGACAAGGCAGGAACGACCGATTCGGATAATAAAAATAATAAAGTTGAATTTCTATAGCACCGTGTCTAACACTGCGTGTCATTCGATAGTGCGTTAATAAAGTTAAATAAGAAGTCAGAAAAGTCCAATATGGTCAACACAACCCCGCTGTGAGACAATCTATTTGAACTGACGGGTGAAAACCGGAAATGAAGCCGGATATGGTAAAGTACTAAGTAACATGCTGGACACTGCAAAACCAGATACCAGAAACCCGGAAACGGAAGATGAAATTTTTTAGAAAAAAAATATGGATTTAGCATTTCCAATTAATCTAATCGTATCCGGAATCGGAAAAATTTCATGCCCAAAATCCGGAATCGGAAATCGGTAGAAAAATGCTAATCGGTTATGCCCTAATATATATATATATATATATCAGTCAAGAAACAATGTGTTCTTTTCTGTGGAGGCTAAGATGAATCACTTATCAATATAATGTATGAATGCATTTAAGATGTTTTGGGACACAAAAAGTTAAGATGCAAATAGAATCAACTGTACACATCTTTTGCATTCAAATTGTTCAGCACTTGAAACATAAATAAAATGGGTCAGATCAAATTTTTATTAGAAAAGAATTACATATATACAAGTGTCATACAAAAAACTAAAATATCTAATTGAGAAATATCTAAAGCAGAAATAAACATAAGTTAAATATATGTAAAGTATACAGAAATTAAACAAAAAAAATTAAAATACAGAATATACTATTTATACACAACTGTCTGCCTTTTGTTTTATTATCTACTAATTACTAAACTTGCAAAATAATAATGATACATCAAATTGCAGAATGTTTGAAAACTTCTGTTTACAATTTTAAATTATTTATAATGAAACCATGACATGAAGGTAAATGATACACCTACTGGTATGTACTAATCTAATTATACATGTATGTTAATAACATCTGTATGGCAGTCTGTAGTTTCGTTCCCTGCCTGACAGCTATCTATTTATGGGAATGTTCTTTTAAACACATAACAGTGATGAAAATGATACTTAAAATATTGTAATTTGAAAAATGTCTGAGAGAAAAATTCAAATATACAAAAATATTAATAATTTATATTGATTGATAGTTTATGAAACATTAGTGGGTATGAAAAATTAAAGATAATATGGTCATTGTTGATATATTCAAGAATGACCTGTTATAAATTCTCTGTATCCTATATTCTCTAACTCAATACAAACTGGGAATATCTGCCACATAACTAGCTAAAGAACATCTGGCCTCATGCAGTAAATAAAGTGATAACTGTAAGTGATGTTACTTACGGTCTGACAGGACATCATAGGCTTCTGCAACCTGTTTGAATCTGTCTGCCGCCCTTTGGTCAGTCGGATTTTTATCTGGGTGAAACTTCAGGGAAAGTTTACGGTAGCTAAAATTAAATGTAATAACAATTAGATTCAGATTAAATAACATTATGTTTATGTAAGAAAATGAGATAATAAATGACCATAACAATATGACGTAAGAACAATAGTAAACATTTGAATTTTGTGAAGTAATTATTAGAAAAATTGGAATGATACACCCAACTGACAATGCTGAACATTGGTTTAACGCATATTATTTAACCACTTTATAAATCTTTTTGAATGTAAACAAAATGAAAATGGGACAAAGCCTGCATCTAGTATGCAAAATTAGTATATCTGGTTTCTTATTTACAGAATATGGTTTCATCCAACATCCTAATTTGATGCTTACCTATTTGATGCAGCTTAATAAACTGATAGTTCTCAAAAGAACACAAATCGCATTGATATCACAACCAAAATATTTTTTACGCTGATCAACATCAAGTCAGGCAGACATACACATTTGTCAAAAATCCTATTATTATCATTTATGAAATGAAAAAAAGATACCTAAATTTTAAAAAAACTGCATTTCACTAATTTTCTATTTTTTCCTAATAAGTCCTCATAAAAATCCTTATCAGTTGTTTTGACGAGGCAAATCAACTCCCTGCCATAATAAAGCATCAAGCCTGCTATTCAACATGTGGTACCCACATTTCTCACAAATGATAATTGCAATAGTAACAGTGTTTAGAATGATGTACAATATTGTAATGTTTTATATTGAATCTGTTATTGCAGATATTCTTAGATACTTCTTTTGTTAATATAATTTGTGGAAATGTACATGAAACAAAATTTTAAGATATTTTCATAACTAAATCAGCATCCTTTATATTATTTATTTTTTATTTTTAAAATACTGTATTATTTGATATCAAATATTAATAAGCAATTTTACTTTAACAGTACATTTTCAATAGTCTTTTAGATAATCTTGATATTTAACTTATTTTTATAAATTGGTTTGATAATGGTAGGAACTACAATAAGTGAAAATAAATCAAATAAAAACCTTCTCATATAACAGTATGTCTTGTGTTTCTAATTATTTGAAGTTTTCAAAGGATACAGATGAGTTTTAAATTTTTAAATAAAATTCAAAGACTTAGGTTACGTATATTAATAATGCAAACTGAGTATTACAAAACAATCACACACTAAATCTTCATTTTATCATAATTAAAAATACAAACATGACTTTTCCTACTACTTAGATTATTTTAATATTTGTGACAAAATGTAACTGTTATTCCAAGATTATGTTAAATACAGGGAAAACTAAAGAAATACTAAATTAATTTTTAATGTAGTTTTCTATGTTTTATTGATGTTGCTCTTGAATATATTAAATTCCCCAGAACATCTGTATAATAGTGTCACAGGAGAAGATAGACTCCGGCGAGGTGCGTCAAAATGTGTGACGTACTAAATGATCTTTACGACAAGGGGTCGTCTTGATGAAAGCTCGTTAAGAAGAGTAAGAGAGAATATATCATTGATGATTGACATGTGATATCCATCCTTTGCTAAAATAAGTAATATTTCTAAAGCAATAAGAGATATTCCTATGAAATAAGTATGATTCTTAAAAGGAGAAAGTAAGTACATAAGTGCGTCAAACCCGATGATTACAAGGTACGACAGTAACGTTATAACTGGTTCTAATATGGCAACTGGTGTAAACCCTTTAATTATTTCATTAAAGATTATGTACAACTGACAACTTTCATTGATGGAATAAGTATTAGTAGGTTTCTTTTCTTATTTTACTCGTTTCATATGTTAAATAAAATGATTTATAAAAGAGGAGTCAAACAATAACAGATGAGAATAGGAACTATCTTACCTCCAATATTTATTTCACAATACCTAAGCGTGATAAATATATACGTAAAATAACTTACTGCTTCTTTATATCAGCATCAGTAGCACTCCTTGTCAACTGCAGGATACTATAGTAATCTACTCCCATTCTGCTAGAATAGTTCCATCCACTGTCAGGAACAATAGTTTACAACAGCAATGGCGTTTTGCCTAGCAACTGTCTTCAGCAAAGCCAGCGTTTAGTTTTGTAGGTTTTACGATTCCAATATTTAAGTGGATTTTTATAAGAAAAAAAAATAAATTCAACAACTGGTAGTGTGATTTTGCCTGTCTAAATTGTTAAATGATTGATATTACTGCTTCTGTATATTAATTTCCTGTAAGTCTTAACATTATTAAATACGTAGCTAACAAGGCGAATAATCACGCAATTAGAGCTCCGAGCAACAACTTCCCAAACAATATGGAGGATGCGGCGCGAAAGTGAACGGCATAGATTCTATGCAGAATTAGTAGTGTCCTAGAAACTGTTAAACTATTTTCTGTTCAAGAACCAGAAAATATGGATCCAGACGTTGCTGGAGTTAGGATTTCTCCCTCAGTGCTTGAATTTTTCGACACAGAAGCGAATAAAGTAGATCAGCTTAATGTGACAGTGAAAAATATAAGCAAAGGCAGCAAAAGTATTCGGTTTTATGGTCCCAAAACAAAAGTAAGTATTTTCAACAATTCTTTCTAATGACTTATACGTGTTTTCACTTTTGATGATTCTGTAGTTTCCAGTTTGGAGAGGTTGGAGTGTTAACCCACTAAAAAAAGCCCCCCCCCCCCCATCCTCCGAACAATTTCGTCATTGACGTAAATTAACAAACTTTTCATACAAAGCTTCATAGTTATAGCATTACATTACTTTATTTGCATAGGTTAGTTATGGGGCTGAATATGGACCCTATTGCCAATCCAACTTTTATCTAAATGTCCCCAACATAATGAAAGAAAAATAATACTTAAATGACATTCCACATGAAATATTTTTTGAACACCAAAAGCATACAAGAATTGCCTTATAAAAATCCTTGGAGACACCAGTGATCTTACTTTTCTTGTACTGAAAACTTCCCAGTTCAGTCTGATTGTGTGAAATTGTCCCAGTTTGATTGGCCTTAGTCCCCACATCCAAATAATATGAAAATTCCAGCCTGAACAATGTCACCCATGTTGATATGGCTTTTCTCAACAGTTTAGACTTCAGTAATGTTACTTGTTAATGATTGTTACATAAGCTATGTGGTTGTAGAAGTAAGGAAAGGGGTGGGTGTAGAAGATGCTTAGAATTAAACAAGGACTACTCTAAAATATGTTTCAGGATTCACACAAACTTATCATAACTTAAGCTGAAAAACCCACTTGCAATATATTTTAAGGTTCTAGTAACTTCTGCTTTTATTTCATTATTAGATTCATCCTATATTTAAAAAATCTTCAGGGGGTGTTTTGAGATGGAGGTAGGGATTACACCCTACATTTTTAGCTATAGAGTCAGCACTTGGTTCAGTAATGTAAGGTGTATTTGGAAGAGTATCTGACTAGTAGCATATTTGCCTAAGTTGACTGATTTATTTTCCTTGTGTCAGACTCATTCCTTTTGGATGAAATAATCAGTAATGTGTTAAATGTGCCATTTAAAATAAATCAGCCATTTCTGTTATGTGGTTAAACAACCATTCCTCCTTTATAGACATGTCAACTAAGCAGATCTCAACAAATCTGATTGCCCAATGCTCAGGGCCCCTCTAAATCTAGATCAGGCCCATTTTAATATTTTTAGTTGCTCATTGGGTTTGTTTGAAAGAAAAAGTACCTGTTGACTTATGCAAGAAAAGTGCTTTCTAATTTGCCAGGAAAACAACCCTTGAACTCATCAATGAAATGTGGCATTTTTACTTTGAAGTAAATGAAAGACACTGGTAAACTATTAATACTCAGCTCCCATTTGTAGGTCCCTCCACATTATGAACATCATCTGTGTAATAGTATAAAAAGTGATATATAAACCATGTGTGTACAATTAAAGTGCAGCACATAATCAATGAACGAGAAACTATATTCTTCATATTTTATTTTACCAATGTTATGACTCAATAGACTTAAACTAAAAAACAGAAAAGCAAAACCCAACAAAAAAAATTAAAATTTAACTAATATATCGTTCCCTAAAATACAGAATGAAAATTTAAAAAGAACTTACAGTAATGTACATTAATTCCCAAAATAGTCCAAAAAAATTTATCACAGCTTCAAACATATAAAGTTCCAGCTGAATTCCTGTGGTATTCCAAATAAGTTCCAATATTGAATGTGTTGATTGCCCATAGTCTTGTAAATGCTAACTTGCCAGTGGCCTGGATTGTGGTTATGTGCTAAGAGTCTTTTTAATATATCACAATAATATAATCCAAAAATGTTTTAGTCTGAATTGACTATATTTTCAAATCGATGTTCATGTCCAAGAATATTATTGAGGAGAGCTATATCCAGTTAATAATAATTTGAATAAATAACTGAAATACTGACCACAACAATAACTGATTCCGCTGAAGATATTAATGTAAGAATTAGTCATTTCTCAAGTAAACAACATTATGTAAAAAGCTAAAGACAAAAATAGAAATAAAATATAGGTCAAAAGTTCATTTCTAGAACATACTTTCAATTTGCAGAAATTTAAACTCAGGGTGAAAAATCCTGACCAGCCTGTGGCCCCTGGCCTCTGTGTTCCAGCTGTAGTAGAATTTGAAACAAATGAAGAAGGAGAGTTTAAGGATAGATTGATTGTGACAGTAGATGGAGAAGTGGTAGAAATACCTCTTGCTGCGTAAGTCTGTTGGTTTGCTTTATTTTGTTTTCTTGATTTTAAATCAATTGTATTGATGTACTAAATTTTCTTCATTGTTATGGTTGATTCTAATCATGGAGATTTTTTTGTTTTCATTTTTGTTCATGATCTTACTATGTATGTAAAAAAGATATAGTGAAAGAATTTTTTTTTATAAACACTACTATAATATCTAAAATCCGACATATAGGGCTAGGTATTTTCATATAGTTAGGAATATATAACTCTGTTTAAATTTGCTATTCATTCATTACTTTATCTGAGACACATTAGTAAATGTTCTTGCTTCGTATTCTGAAGAATTAGGTTCAATATTTCCATTTCTGGTAGGAAGGTTGTGTAAGAAAAGTTCTTTGAACAATATTTTGTACTGTAGACAAAAAAAAAATATGGCATTTGCCTTTCTTATCTCTTACTATTAGAGCTGTTATGATAATTCAATCATCAAATAAAGCATTTGCCCATTACTGAATATACTCACTTATAAGTCAAGTCGAACTGCAAATTGCATAGACTGAGATCATCCACTGGTACATTATGTAATGGCAGATCTGGGTCTATGCAGTTTGTTAAGAGTGATTAATAGAATAAACAGCACAGATCCTAATCTGTTGGCACATAATGATAGGGCAGATCAGGGTAAATATTTGCTGTTGTACCTTACATATATATGACTAAATATGGTATTTGCACTTGGGTTATTACCAGGGAAAGGCTGATATAAAGATGAAAATTACATATATATATATTCTTACAAACTTTTTCAGTTATCCAACCCAACCTATGCTTGAGATTGGTCAAACTGTTGACTTTGGAAATGTTGTGGCTAACAGCAAAACAATTGCAAGAGAGATTCCTTTGATCAACCATGGCTCCAAGTCCGGGGAGTTCAAAATCAAATATGCTGGTGATAAGCCCATTGCCATTATGCCAACCAGTGGCACAGTTCCTGCCAAGAGCGTACAGATGATAAAGGTATCATGGCTCAGATATGCTGCAATTTTTATCTCCAGTACTTTTCCTACAGTTTTCACAATTTATAATTTAGTTTATGAAAGAATAAATTCTTAAAATATGTATTTGATCAGATTTTAAAGGTTCCAGTGAAACTTGCAGTAAAGAAGCTTTTTTAAACTCATAGAAGGCATAAAATACAATATAAATATGGTTAAGCAAAAATTGATTTTACAAGGTGAAACTATTAAAGTCACATGTTTATCTGTAGAATGATTGTTGTAATACTTTTAAAAAAATATTTTGCTGTGAAAAATTTACAATGAAAAAGTTTTAGAACGAAATGGCTAGATATCTTTATGTGCTTTTAGCAATTCATATATTCATAGTAACACTGCTATCTTTTTTGCAAACTTCAGTATATTTAGGTCACCATGTCGTGAAATAAATTGCATTACAATATTAGTATACAAAAATTATTACATGAAGAAAGTGAAATTTTACAGGAGTACTTCATCAGTCAGTCTGCCATATTGAGACAAAATAAAAATACAATTTTGTTTTTCCAAAATTATGTCAGTTTCATTATTTTACAAATTGTTCATTGTTTTTCTTCATTTTTAGGTTGAACTTGTTACAAAACAAGCTGGAAAATTTGAAGAAATAGCAATGTAAGTAATGAGGTGCCCAGATTACAAAGTAATTCTGGCTTTTAATGTCTGTTCATCTGTATGTTCATCTGAAGTTTGCTCGTTTTGATCATATTATCAGACACTGTTGCTGGTTGATTCACATACCTTGGCTTATAAAAAATGTTTAATGAGGACTGCTAGTGCCATAAATGAAAACTAGGTCATGTAATTTGTGTATACCTTGTTTTTTTTCGGTAAAATCTAGGTAATGTAATTTGTGTGTACCTTGGTTTTCTAGGTAAAATCTAGGTGATGTAATTTGTGTATACCTTGGTTTTCTAGGTAAAATCTAGGTCATGTAATTTGTGTATACCTTGGTTTTCTAGGTAAAATCTAGGTCATGTAATTTGTGCATACCTTGGTTTTCTAGGTAAAATCTAGGTCATGTAATTTGTGTATACCTTGCTTTTCTAGGTAAATTCTAGGTCATGTGACTTATGTATACCTTGGTTTTCTCGGAAAAAACTAAGTCATGTGATTTGTGTATAACATGGTTTTCTAGGTTAAAGCTGGTATTTGGCTCGGTGTCCCTGATACTGATGCTTACAGAATTATGTAACATGGAATACAAGATAAGTACTGCACCCTTCAGTCAAATTAAGTCACTGTGACATATATATTCCAACAGAATGACCTGAGTTAATCTTTGTGTTCAGCTTAGTTTCTCTGTCATTACTGACAGCAGTCATGTGACTTGTATGTAAAAGCCTCATTCATTATGATGTATCATCACACCCATAAGCTAATTCACTGTGTATCATGAAGAATACTCTCTCAATGTGTATCATGAAGAATACTCTCTCACTGTGTATCATGAAGAATACTCTCTCACTGTGTATCATGAAGAATACTCTCTCACTGTGTATCATGAAGAATACTATCTCACTGTGTATCATGAAGAATACTCTTTCACTGTGTATCATGAAGAATACTCTCTCACTGTGTATCATGAAGAATACTCTCTCACTGTGTATCATGAAGGATACTCTCTCACTGTGTATCATGAAGAATACTCTCTTAAGTTAAAACTAAGTCACTGTGATCCAAAATTTCAGTCTGCAGTGATTAGCATTAATCTTCAAGTTTAACATAGACCCTTTTACTATATAACTTAATACATCATGTACAACTCTATTTAAAAAAAAAGAATGCTTTGCAATCCCAACATACTCTAATTGGCAGTTTTCTTGTTTTACAAAAATAAAGAAAATATGTCTATTAATCAAGCATATAGTTTTGCTCTGTAGCTGCATTTAATTCGAAAATGAGAAAGGCACAGCTGAAGTTATCAATACATTCATTTAAGACAGGCCATAAGTCATCTGTATATTTAAGTTAATTTTCATTCACTAAGCAAAGAGCCATAATGTCAGATGACCAGCTAATATAATAAAAATAGGAAGGATTGTTTTTCAAACTCACAAACTGCTAGATTAATTGAAAGAAAATACTGCAATAATTCAGCTAGAAATGCTGCTTCCTTGCTCTGGATAATTCATAATCACTAGCAAATTCCCATACTCTGGATAATTCATGATCATTAGCAATTTCCCATACTCTGGATAATTCATAATCACTAGCAATTTCCCATACTCTGGATAATTCATGATCATTAGCAATTTCCCATACTCTGGATAATTCATAATCACTAGCAATTTCCCATACTCTGGATAATTCATGATCATTAGTAACTTTCCATACTCTGGATAATTCATAATCACTAGTAATTTCCCCATCTCTGGATAATTCATAATCACTAGTAATTTCCCCTACTCTGGATAATTCATAATCATTAGTAATTTCCCATACCCTGGATAATTCATGATCATTAGTAATTTCCCATACTCTGGATAATTCATAATCACTAGCAATTTCCCATACTCTGGATAATTCATGATCATTAGTAATTTCCCCTACTCTGGATAATTCATGATCATTAGTAATTTCCCATACCCTGGATAATTCATGATCATTAGTAATTTCCCATACTCTGGATAATCCATGAGCATTAGTAATTTCCAATACTCTGGATAATTCCTGATCATTAGTTATTTCCCATACTCTGGATAATTCCTGATCATTAGTAATTTCCCCTACTCTGGATAATTCATGATCATTAGTAATTTCCATACTCTGGATAATTCATAATCACTAGTAATTTCCCCTACTCTGGATAATTCATGATCATTAGTAATGTCCCATACTCTGGATAATTCATGATCATTAGTTATTTCCAATACTCTGGATAATTCATAATCATTAGTAATTTCCCATATGCTGGATAATTCATAATCACTAGCAATTTCCCATACTCTGGATAATTCATGATCATTAGTAATTTCCCATACTCTGGATAATTCATGATCATTAGTAATTTCCCATACTCTGGATAATCCATGAGCATTAGTAATTTCCCATACTCTGGATAATTCATAATCACTAGTAATTTCCCCTACTCTGGATAATTCATAATCATTAGTAATTTCCCATACTCTGGATAATTCATGATCATTAGTAATTTCCCATACTCTGGATAATCCATGATCATTAGTAACTTTCCATACTCTGGATAATCCATGAGCATTAGTAATTTCCCATACTCTGGATAATTCATAATCATTAGTAATTTCCCATACTCTGGATAATTCATGATCATTAGTTATTTCCCCTACTCAGGATAATTCATAATCATTAGTAATTTCCCATACTCTGGATAATTCATAATCACTAGCAATTTCCCATACTCTGGATAATTCATGATCATTAGTAATTTCCCATACTCTGGATAATCCATGAGCATTGGTAATTTCCCATACTCTGTGGATAATTCATGATCATTAGTTATTTCCCTAGGTATGGATAATTCATGATCATTAGTAATTTCCCATACTCTTGATAATTCATGATCATTAGTAACTTTCCATACTCTGGATAATTCATAATCACTAGTAATTTCCCCTACTCTGGATAATTCATGATCATTAGTAATGTCCCATACTCTGGATAATTCATGATCATTAGTTATTTCCAATACTCTGGATAATTCATAATCATTAGTAATTTCCCATACGCTGGATAATTCATAATCACTAGTAATTTCCCATACTCTGGATAATTCATGATCATTAGTAATTTCCCATACTCTGGATAATTCATAATCACTAGAATTTCCCCAACTCTGGATAATTCATGATCATTAGTAATGTCCCATACTCTGGATAATTCATGATCATTAGTAATTTCCCATACTCTGGATAATTCATGATCATTAGATATTTCCAATACTCTGGATAATTCATAATCATTAGTAATTTCCCATACTTTGGATAATTCATAATCATGAGTAATTTCCCTTACCCTGGATAATTCAAAATCATTAATAATTTCCCATACTCTGGATAATTCATTATGATTAGTAATTTTTCATACTCAGAGCATAAATGTCTTCAGAGTTTAAATTTTTGGCCTTCTTGAGTAATGTTAATTCAGTGACCTATGATGGTATTTCATATCACATTGCCTTCATGAGTAACTAATTTTGACACTGTGACCTATGATGGTATTTCATATCACATTGCCTTCATGAGTAACTAATTTTGACACTGTGACCTATGATGGTATTTCATATCACACTGCCTTCATGAGTAACTAATGTTAATTACGTGACCTATGATGGTATTTCATATCACACTGCCTTCATGAGTAACCAATTTTTACTCCATGACCTATTATGGTATCTCATATCACATTGCCTTCATGAGTAACTAATGTTAATTATGTGACCTATGCCTTCATGAGTAACTAATGTTAATTATGTGACCAATTATGGTATCTCATATCACATTGCCTTCATGAGTAACTAATGTTAATTATGTGACCTATTATGGTATCTCATATCAAACTGCCTTCATGAGTAACTAATGTTAATTACATGACCTATGATGGTATCTCATGTCACACTGCCTTCATGCGTAACTAATGTTAATTATGTGTCCTATGATGGTATCTCATGTCACATGACCATCAACATTAGTCGATGATGAAGACAATGTGATATTGCTGAAAATTTAGAATTCTGAAGATGTTCTGAGTATGGGAAATGACTACTGATCCATGCAATAATTGTTTTTCTGTTTAATTTTTTTTACCTGAAATTAGGAAACGAATGTCGAGACAGCAACTTCTTTGATTTCCTTATGCTATTGTGAAAAGAATTAGAAGTTTCACCCTTTAACCTTGTAATCTCTGTGACCCTGAACTTTCTATCCCTATGGATGCAGTAGAATTTATCAGTGACAACCCAGGAATAATTGTGCCAGATTTCCCTTCTTTTATAGCAAAGCATCAGTTGCTCACTGTTCGCCTTTGTATGTTAGTGGAAGGCGGTGGAGGGTGCTTTTGAGAGTTTTCTTTTAATGAAGACTATTCAAGAAAGAAATGCATGATAATTGTTAAGATGTAATGTCTGTATGCATGTAGTTACGACTTGTTTGCTTTACTACCCAAATTAAATCATACAGTAATAAAGCCTCTTTTATCCAAAAGCTTTTGCTTCATGGTTTTGGAGCACTTCTGAAAGTAGGGAAGGCACATGCCAAATTGTTTGAAAATGACAGAATCTTTGTACTGGGGAAATATAGTTGAAATATTATACCATGTAAATTGTCTGACCTTGAAACACAGAAGAAATATTTCCAGTGTCATCATTATTATTCTGGAAGAAAAAACACGCTGATGATGTTTTCCAAAAGCTTTAAATAAGATGTTACCTGGATGTTTTTAATTTACCTTGGAAAGCCATGTAACACTTGTATGAAGTAAGGTCTAGCTTTATAGCCCAAATCAGTCCTATCATTCAGATATCAACATGATATATTCTTTAAATGTTGCCAAAGATATACTAATTTTGATTTGTTTCTTTAATAACAAGGACTGCCACTGAGAAGAATACATTTTCTTAAATTTTTGAATTTTGTGTGCAAAAAAAGGCAAATCTTAAAAGTAGAGCTTATTGTTTTTTAGGTTAACTCATTGGACACAAATTGTGCTCTATTACCTGGGATGACATTGTTTTATGTATCCAAAGAAATTTTTATTAAAAAAAACAACAAATGTCCAGTTTCTGCATTGTCAAGTGAATATGTCTGTTTCTATATTATCAATTGAGTATGTCCTGTTTCTTTATTCTGATCTCACTACCAATGTCCTGTTTCTGTATTGTCATAACATTATGTCCTGTTTCTGTATTTGTAAAATGTCTCTGTATTTGTCAACTGAGTATATGTGTTAATTTTTTTCTTTATTGTCATCCCAAACCAAAATTGCAAGCTTGTTTTAAAGCTGGCAGCAAGCTTATTTTTGCAAGCTTGTATTTGGAACATTGCCACAAGCTTATTTTTGCAGGCTTACTTTTGCAAGCTTATTTCTGCAAGCTTGCACAGATTTCTTGCTACAAGCATGTGGACTTTCAAACATCAGATTTGATTTTTGTCTCCCACCCCCCAAAAACCTGAAAATATTAAGGGATGGGGATGACCTGTACTGCGTTGCAGGTTTTCTTGTTTTATGCTCCCGTTCAGTTTTCTTATGAACCGACCAACTACATTTACATCAACTTTCCATGCACTCAGGCCATTCCTATTTCCACACATTTTTAAAACCATTTTTAAGTTTATTAAAACTTTTTGTGTCCTGGTCTTTCAGTAACTCTAGAGTAGATGCCATGTTTTGCAAATATAAAGCTAATTAACTTTAACTTTGTGGAAAAATCACAATTAAAATAACATTGAGCATTATAAAAGTAACAACAAACAAGTGCAGTACATGATATCAATTGGACTTAATACCCTGCGAGCTGTAGCACATTTATTGTTGATAACTTCATTGAAGCTAGCTTCAGTAAGACAGCTACTAGGGCTCTCCTCCTAATTCCTTTTTAAAATGTTTCAAAGCAAAAGCATATGAGTTATCCTTTGTGATTTTAATGTTTGGAAAATGTGTGCAAAATAACTCACCAGAACACTAGTAACTGAAGGAGGAAGGTTTATTTCTAAAAGAAATTGAATAAATCTTAATTTCGATCAGATTTTATTAAGGTTCTCTCTGGTATTTATATATGTCACAAGTTCAGGCTGAGTTGCGTGTCATAAAGCAAGAACCTGATGTTTATTAGCTTTTTCGTGCGCCTTCATGCCTGATAGCAAAATCACATTACATAATTTGCAAAACATCAAGTTTTCTCCATTACTATATGGCTTCACAAATCTACACAAGACGGCACAATTGTCCTTCCAGTTGTTTCCTTCTCATTTCCTGGAGAAAATTCTGAATATTCCTCTTTCCTATTTAACATGATTAGAAGCTGAACATTACGAAGATGAGATACAATTTGCGAAATCAAATATGGCGGATAAAGACATGCATGGTAGCCTCGATTTCAATTGAACCAATCATATTGTAGAACAGTATTCCTATATACTAGTGATACATTCTATCAAAATAGAACCGAATACACGTTCTTAACTGAAAATTCCAAAGAAAATGTTATTATTTATTTTAATTAAAAAACGTATTTTTTTTACCCCCCCCCCAAAAAAAAGAAGAAAGAACAAACAAACATACACCTTTATGCAGTTCCAAAGGACTGGAGCAATATGGAAAAAAACAGGACAGTTGGCAGCTATGCAATTGTTGGTTTTTTGGGGGTTGGCTTGATACACAGATGCTTGACACGAGCTTGATGTGAAGAAAAAAATAATAAGCTAAAGAAAAAAATCATACAGAGTGAGAAAAATACTTTAGATTACCCCTATGACCCATTCAGACATAGGACCCTCTCTATCATACTATATAAATATGTCAGAATGGGTCATGGGGGTAATATAAGGTATTTTTGTCACTCTGTATGATATTTTTTCCTTTATATTATTGTTTTTCTTCACATCAAGCTCGCGTCGAGCACCTGTGGCTTGATATTGTGTGGATAGCCTGGGACAGCAGCTGACCCTGTGTCAGGTTACTACCTCATATTCTGGTACAAGTTTGATTTTTTTATATGCCTTTTTTTGTGGAATTGCAAAGTAAAATTATGACTTACTAAATGCTGAGAAGGTTAAATGTTCCTTGACCTACCTGCATATTTAATGAAAAAAAAATCTGTTCAGCAAAAACATTATGATAAATTTCATTGTTCAAGTTTATTCATTCACTGCAGGCTTACCCATGGTTGCAGAATGTGCACCCTAGCTGCAAGCAAGTGAATGCTTGTTTGATACATGCATGGTCCCAATCTTTTACAAGAATGGAAATAAATGAAGAAACTTATTGCAAGCTAGTTTAAATTTACTTTCTGAAACATACAAGAAAACTTGTGCAAGCTAATTTTACTTTCTGAAGCAAACAAGTAAGCTTGCGCAAGCTAGTTTTACTTTCTGAAGCAAATAAGAAACCTTGTACAAGCTTGCAGATATATCCAGCTAGTTTGCCTTAAGCCTGCACATGCTTGTACAAGCTTGCGCAATAATCTGTTAGCTTATAAACATCAAATTAGCTTATCGCAAGCTTGCTGCTAGCTTGCTATTGTGGCAAGGATGCATTTTGGTTTGGGATCTCAGTCTGTCCTGTTTCATATTTGTCAAATGAATATGTTCTGTTTTATATTTACCAACTGATTATGTTCTGTTTCATATTTGTCAAATGAATATGTTCTGTTTTATATTTACCAACTGATTATGTTCTGTTTCATATTTGCCAACTGAATATGTTCTGTTTCATATTTGCCAGTTGAATATGTCTTGTTTCATATTTGCCAACTGAATATGTTCTGTTTCATATTTGCCAACTGAATATGTCTTGTTTCATATTTGCCAATTGAATATGTTCTGTTTCATATTTGCCAACTGAATATGTTCTGTTTCATATTTGCCAACTGAATATGTTCTGTTTCATATTTGCCAACTGAATGTGTCTTGTTTCATATTTGCCAATTGAATGTCTTGTTTCATATTTGCCAACTGAATATGTTCTGTTTCATATTTGCCAATTGAATATGTTCTGTTTCATATTTGCCAACTGAATATGTTCTGTTTCATATTTGCCAATTGAATATGTTCTGTTTCATATTTGCCAACTGAATATGTCTTGTTTCATATTTGCCAACTGAATATGTTCTGTTTCATATTTGCCATCTGAATATGTTCTGTTTCATATTTGCCAACTGAATATGTTTTGTTTCTTATTTACCAACTGAATATGTCTTGTTTCATATTTGCCAACTGAATATGTTCTGTTTCATATTTGCCATCTGAATATGTTCTGTTTCATATTTGCCAACTGAATATGTTTTGTTTCTTATTTGCCAACTGAATATGTTCTGTTTCATATTTGCCAACTGAATATGTTCTGTTTCATATTTGCCAACTGAATATGTTCTGTTTCATATTTGCCATCTGAATATGTTCTGTTTCATATTTGCCAACTGAATATGTTTTGTTTCTTATTTACCAACTGATTATGTTTTGTTTTATATTTGCCAACTGAATATGTCTTGTTTCTGAATTGTGGAGCTTCAAATACAAGCTCAATATCACACAATTATGCTGTACAGTGTGGCCTATCAATATCACACAATTATGCTGTACAGTGTGACCTATCAATTCAAGGTCATTTCCCTTGAACAATGATGTCTGTAATGTATCCAGTGTGTGATTGTCAAGTTTACCTCCCATAAACAGCCTCCTCCATTTAGCAGCCAATTTTAATTTTCTTCCCATCAAGCTAAAGAAGAGAAACGGTTCTCATAATAATTATCAACATTATGAGCACACAACAACTAGAGTAACAAATGTCAATCAAAGTACTGAAAATACTGTAAGGTGTGTGACTCATTAAAAATTTACGCAACTTATTTCAGTTATTTTTAGAGTAACAAATGCTCATCAAAGTACTGAAAATACTGTAATGTGTGAGAATCGTTTAAAATTTACTCAACTTATTTCAGTTATTTGTCTAAGCCAATATTAAAATTAAGTTTTCTTAATGCTTGCAATATTTTATTATCATTATAGTGCAAAAGCACGTAAAGATTCAGCAAAATCATGTAAATATTTTACTGCCAACAAGTAAGTGATTTTCTTGTTCATGTTCTTATTCTTGTTATTCTTGGAGTTTTTGTTCTTATTCCAGATATGTACACCTTTAAACTAAACTTAAACTGGGCCTAGAATTTTGTTGTTGTTGTAAACTAAAATGATTTATTGTTTGAAATTTTACATTTATTAGACCTAAATCATGACACTGTATGAAGGGATTGATTAAATGATGATAAAGGGCCAGTAGGGGCCCCGTGTGGCTGAGTTGTCTAAAGTGCTTTCCATTACGGATCACTACCATCTCACCACTGTCTGCATGGGTTCGAGTATCAGATTTGGCCAATGTGGATATGTGAGAAAACTTGCCAGTAGCTTTTTAAGGGTCGGTGGCTCTTTCCCAGGGTTTTCCCAAGTTCTTCCTCCATCGTTAATGCTGACCGCCATTTATAGCCTATCGTGTGCTGAAAAATAGCATTAAACCCTACAACAACTATAACAACAAAGGCCAGTAAGGCCTGAATCATGGCACTGTAGGAAGGAAGTAATTATATGGTCATCAAAGGCTACTAAAACTTAAAGCATCATATTTTATGAAAGAATTGATAATATGACATTTTGTTTTTCAGGTTTCCATACTAGAGGATAATTGATAGAAATTGTGATGTTTTAATGTTTCACTATTTCTAAGCCTTTTTCTGTTTATGAAATTAAAGTGAAAGTGAAACTTAAAAATCTAATAACATTGTCTTTCCTGTTTACTTGGTATGTAGATCATGTGTTATATTTGCTGTTTTGAGATGACCCCCAGTTTGAAGCAATGTTCTGTTGTAGTATGATATTTTTGGAGTCATCTTTGTATACATGTCTACTTGCATGTATGTCACAAGAGTCATTTGGGATTTGATATATCAGTGGGAACAAGATTTGTTTGATAAAATGGATGAAGACTCAGATCATACATTTTAAGTTATACTTAGAGACATAAGGTCATAACATGAAATTAATGTTTTGTAGCATTTTAATTGCATATTTCTTGTACAGGTATTATAAAGACCTTAAGTTAGTTTTGATTGATGCCATGTTATTAAACATTGAAGTAGCCACCCATATTTTAACATCTACTTATATGCAGTAACATTTTTTGGCAAGATACTTGGGTTTTATTTAAAGAATGTTGCATTTAGTAAAAATGCTTTTAATGGTTTCATTCAATAAAAAGGCTTTTGATGAATTGTTAGATTCAGCTTTGATGCATCCTTTCATAAGTCTATATGTATTTGTTCAAGTGTTTGTAACTGGAAGTGTGGCATAAGCGTATTATTACTTATTAAATACAGGTAATTTGGAATGCAGCATGATATTTAATTCTTACACATTTTATCCCATTTAAAAGTTTTTTTGAATGAGGTGTTTTATACATTTCCCGAATATTGGACATAAATGTTATAAGAAGGAAAATTTATGGCAAGTTTTTATTTTCTTGGTCAACGTGGTGTCCACTGAAAAGAATTTTCCTGCTTTTGTTGCCAGTCTTTATAATGCACAGTACAACTGAAGCCATAATATCAATGGTTTTAACATCACACACAGAAACATGTTAAGCATCCATGGCTTCTTTTCCCATCAACATTAGCTCCAATAAAAGATTAGTACTTCCAGATGACATCCCAAAGCAATTTAAATGATTACAAAGAAAATAACAGAAAATGTCTCTGAAAAATGGTTTGCCATTATGTTTTAATACAATGCAGTATGTCATTATCATGAATGGAATTAAAATGTATTTTTTGTAAATATTTTTAAAAACTGAGAAAGTCAGCATTGGAAGTGATTCATTAATTCTAATCATTTTTCATAAAAATTATACTCAAAAGTTTTAAGGTTTTTTGCCATGCTTGTGAAAATGTTTAATATAATTTTAAACCTATGGTATGCTTATGTTGTCATCTTATTTCAGTATACATTTATATGTAGGATTCTCTAAATACTTTTTAATACCTTGAATTGTTCTTTTTTGAAATTACATTTACAATTGTTGATTTTGTTAAAATTTTCAAAAATGAGCAGTTACTTTTAACTGGTGTCAAGTTGACAAAAAATTATTTTTCTTCTCTGATGGTCACGCATCAAACTGCAGTTGTTTTGTTTTTTTAAATTCTCGCATGCTATTAGTATAGATCACTCAGTCAGGTACCTTCTTAAATGTAAGAAGTTTCAAACCTCTTAATGAATCTATTAAGCCAATAATTGTAATATGAAAAACACAGCATGCAAAAATGGTTATGACATGACATAAGTTAAAATGAGTCATACTAATTAACGAACAAAGGTAAAATTGGATGCAAATTTAGCCCCTGTCAATATGTTGACATTTCAATGTTATTTTTTTCTTTTATAAGGATTTTTTGTTAAATGATCATTTTCCATTGATCTGAAATAATTTAAATTTGCTGGTTTATATGCCCAGTTGAGGATAAATGTTAACATGGCATAAAGAATACAAAATTCTCCGATTAATGACTTGTGCCATTTGTATAAATTATTTATTTATTTAACTTTAATGGTTTTCCAAAACATAATTAAATTATGAATTATTATTCTCTCTCTCTCTCTCTCTCTCTCTCTCTCTCTCTCTCTCTCTCTCTCTCTGTATATATATATATATATATATATATATATATATATATATATATATATATATATATATATATAATAGAGAGAGAGAGAGAGAGAGTGATTAGAAAAAAATGTCTTTGTTTTTTTTTGTTCTTTCATGATAGTTATACATGTCCAGTATGAATTTTTAATGGTTGTTAAAAAATCAAGGAAACTTTATTTTAAACTTGTAAAAATTATTTTAAATAAAAAATAGTTCTGTGGTCATACTAGAAAATCTGATTTAAATATTGGACATCTCCCACAGAAAGATCCAGTTATATTTTCCTCTTCTAGCAAAATATCATCTTGATGTTTGTAAAGGTTTTCCTTCTTTGTCATGTCAGTGTGTTGCAACTTTTTGCATGATTTTTTGAAAATTCTAATTTTGTGTAGTAATAGTTAAAGCATTTCTTATCATTTGATATTGGAACTGTGCTTTGTGAGGTCTTCCATTGTGAGGTCTTCCATTGTGAGGTCTATTGTGAGGTCTTCCATTGTGAGGTCTTCCGTTGTAAACTACTGCTTTTACTTAAAGTCAAGTCCAAACAACACAGACATTGATCTGCCATCAAGTAATGTGGCAGAAGATTGTGCCTTTCATGTTTCATTCTACTAATTGTTCCTAAGAAACTATATAAACCCAGACCTTCTAATGCATTATGTAACAAAATCTAAGGCAGGGGTCCCAAACACTTAACCTGCAGACTGCAAGCAGGCTGCCAGGTCATATCCTATGATCCACAGAATGATTGGTATCACAAGGCGTCATGAGAAATAAAGGTGTTGTGGCATTAGGGCCACCCTCATGTGGCTCTCAGAATGATTTCAATTTCAGACCCTCGATCTAAGGTATACTATTGTCTCTTCACCATCGATCTAAGGTATACTATAGTCTCTTCACCATCGATCTAAGGTATACTATAGTCTCTTCACCATCGATCTAAGGTATACTATAGTCTCTTCACCATCGATCTAAGGTATACTATAGTCTCTTCACCATCGATCTAAGGTATACTATAGTCTCTTCACCATCGATGTAAGGTATACTATTGTCTCTTCACCATCGATCTAAGGTATACTATACTCTCTTCACCATCGATCTAAGGTATACTATTGTCTCTTCACCATCGATCTAAGGTATACTATAGTCTCTTCACCATCGATCTAAGGTATACTATAGTCCCTTCACCATCGATCTAAGGTATACTATAGTCTCTTCACCATCGATCTAAGGTATACTATAGTCTCTTCACCATCGATCTAAGGTATACTATAGTCTCTTCACCATCGATCTAAAGTATACTATAGTCTCTTCACCATCGATCTAAGGTATACTATAGTCTCTTCACCATCGATCTAAGGTATACTATTGTCTCTTCACCATCGATCTAAGGTATACTATAGTCTCTTCACCATCGATCTAAGGTATACTATAGTCCCCGATCTAAAGTATACTATAGTCTCTTCACCATCGATCTAAAGTATACTATAGTCTCTTCACCATCGATCTAAGGTATACTATTGTCTCTTCACCATCGATCTAAGGTATACTATAGTCTCTTCACCATCGATCTAAGGTATACTATTGTCTCTTCACCATCGATCTAAGGTATACTATAGTCTCTTCACCATCGATCTAAGATATACTATTGTCTCTTCACCATCGATCTAAGGTATACTATTGTCTCTTCACCATCGATCTAAGGTATACTATTGTCTCTTCACCATCGATCTAAGGTATACTATTGTCTCTTCACCAGTTGGAATAGCTTACTAGTGTTTCCATAGTCAGAATGTTAGTCATTTGTCAATACAAATTTTCCAATTGGTTATCAAATCTAGTTGTATGTTATCCAACAAGTACTGCTGTCAGACAATTGATTAATTGGTTACTGCTGTCAGACAATTTATTAATTGGTTATTTTAAATTGTAATTCAAGAATAATTGCATCAGGTAGCTGATTGAAAAATCACTGGCTGAAAATTCAAGAAATATCTACTATTAAAATTTTTTTCTAAGGTTACAGGATACCAAAAAAATTTAACTTTATACTTATGGTTCATGTTGTTTTATTTTTAAATTTAAAAGAATATATGGTTTTCACATACAAATTATGTCTGTAAAATCTACCTTTTATTTTGGCAACCTATCTATTAGACCTTTGTTTTGCTTTAATTGTATAGGGTCAAGTTAGAGGGCCACAGTGGTCCAAAATCCATTATGATCCGAGGCAATATGGTCCAGAGGGCACTAGAAGTACTTCAATTGGAGTCTGAAGAAAATATGGACTGCATCAGGTTTGGTAGCACCTACTATGGCTCGGACAAGACAGAGTGTGCCATTTTGTACAACAATGGACCCGAACAGATCAATTTTGTTGCTGTTCTTGATGAAGATGCTGTTGCTCAGGAAATGGTTAGTAAGATTCCATTCCTGATATTACCCATGATACATCAGTAAAGTCAATTGGTTTCCATTGGTTTGTACTGTCTGCAAAATTTAATAATCCTTGTTGATTTTATTGGTTTTCTTGTTTTATTTCTATAGGTTTCATCTTAAATCAATACCTCTTGAAAGAGTATTATAAACAAGGATCTTGAATGAACAAAGTTAGATTATTTTTTGTTTGTTTCATAAACGATGGTTCTAAAATATTCAGCAAATTTTATAGCATTAATTTGAACCCTAACAGTTATTGGGTGACTTATCACATTAAAAAATGCATTGAAATAAGTTTCATAAACATCTAAAAAGTGATTATCATGTTTATCTGATGATAAACCCTGCTTGTCAACAATGATTTTCATAATTTTTTTTATCAGAGATATATTTGATAATAATGGGTCTTTACACGGAAGATCAGCTACTGTGCTATATTATTATTTCAATTGTATGTTAATACTTCAGCTGTGACAGAATCACAGATTGTTCAGAATTTTCTTAACTTTGACATCTCTGTTAACATGCTGAAATTTTGTGATGTGGGCAAACTCTACATATTAATATTGGTATACTTTGGTGAAAGCTTAACTGTCTAGTAATGTAATTCATATTTGACAATTTTTACTTTTCAACCATATACACAAACAATATAGAGAAAGCCATCTTGAACTTTTGTATTCATACAAAAAAACTTAAAAACACAGACTGATTTAATATCTAATGACTATTAACATCACTTTATGGAATGGTGAGTGATGTTAACAGATTGTTCCAGACCCTAAGACATATGTTATTTCAGTGCCATCATGACTATATTGGGGAAATTGACATTGAAAGCAAGATTTAATGAACATAGAAGACCAAATTCAAGTTTTTTTGAAGTATCACGGCACATCCATAATGATTACCATGGTCATACTGTAACTTGGAAGTCAGTAAAATCCTAACTCAAGAACAAGACTTGTTTGAGCTGCAGTGTAAGGAATTAATCACGATCTGTGCGCACAAAGCAATGCTGAAAAGGAATTGGAGCCATTACAGCTTGCCACATGTCTGGAACAATCTGTTAACATTGCTTACCTTTCCATCAAGTAATATTAACAGTTTGTACAGATTAAATCAGTCTGCAGATGAAGTCCTTAGTGTGAGAACGTAAGCTTCAGGTTATCTTTCTCAATAATGTTTGTGTATGTAATTGAAAAGTTAAAAATATTGTCAGATATGAATACTAACATTGAGTTTTTTATGGTTCAGGTGAACTCTTGGCTATTTATCTTAGTAATGGGTTTTAATGGTTCAGGTGAACTCTAGGCTATTTATCTTAGTAATGGGTTTTAATGGTTCAGGTGAACTCTAGGTATTTATCTTAGTAATGGGTTTTAATGGTTCAGGTGAACTCTAGGCTATTTATCTTAGTAATGGGTTTTAATGGTTCAGATAAACTCTAGTTATTTATCTTAGTACAGTGTAATGGGTTTTAATAGTTCAGATAAACTCTAGGTATTTATCTTAGTAATGGGTTTTAATGGTTCAAATAAACTCAAGGTATTTATCTTAGTAATGGATTTTAATGGTTCAGGTGAACTCTAGGTATTTATCTTAGTAATGGGTTTTAATGGTTCAGGTGAACTCTAGATATTTATTTTAGTAATGGGTTTTAAAGGTTCAGTTAAACTCTAGGTATTTATCTTTAGTAATGGGTTTTAATGGTTCAGATAAACTCTAGGTATTTATCTTAGTAATGGGTTTTAATGGTTCAGGTGAACTCAAGGTATTTATCTTAGTAATGGGTTTTAATGGTTCAGGTGAACTCTAGGCTATTTATTTTAGTAATGGGTTTTAATGGTTCAGGCGAACTCTAGGTATTTATCTTAGTAATGGGTTTTAAATTAAACTTGATTTGCTACAGAGCAAGGTTTGCTGAGTGAGATTTTTAATGATTTTGTGATTTCTGTTTTTAGAACTTTGGCATTTTAGTTTTGGCATAAAATATTACATTATGGGAGCTTATTTTTTTCCATAATTACTGATTTAATTTTATTTCAGGGAATAGACTTGACTCAGAGTACAGCTGTAGCCCTCGCATCTCAGGCCTCTGATAGCAAAGAACAAGGGGAGACAAATATGCTAACTTCTCTCATTACCGCCATTCCCAACCAAGGAATACTCAGGCCATATGAAAAGATCCCAATTTTTTTTAGATTTAGTCCAAGGTGAAAATAAAATCTTTCGTCTTTAGTAATCTTTAAAATTGAATGCAAATGCTGATTGTTACGAATCACTATAATTAATTGTAGCATCATGTTTGAAGTAGTCTTTAAGTATTCAGTCTGATATAGAATTTATCTGATTACCATCAAGAGTAATTGATTCTTTCAAAACTTTACAAATACATGCCTACTAATTTTGTTTTTCAACAGGTCTATCTCATGTATGCAATACTAGTCTTGTAAATTTGTGAACTCTGCCTTCACCATTGACTTGAATCATGTTTTAATATAATGATTAAAACTTTGCCCGGCCTGTACTATTATATTCATTTGATTTACTAGTATTTGGCATTGAAGTGAAGCATAGTGGAGAAGAAGGTTATAAGTATGTCTAGTTCTCATAATAGCTACACTATTTCTTTCATATGTCCTTTGAAGCTTTGGATTTCACAAATATTGTCTTTATTGTAAGAATACCAACAGATATCAAATTACACTAATATCTTCTACTGAATGAATTCATTATGAAAATATAACTCATTCAATTATCATTTATGAAGTGCATCACATTTTTTAATTATATAAACGCAGTTACATGCTATTTTCATATATTTTCAGATGGAATAGTTCTAAACAGGGTTTCAAAAATAAAGTGGCACCACCCCCAAGGAAGGATTTTGCAGTTTTTATGAGAATCCAAATAATTGGCTCCAATGAAGGTTTCCTTGAAAAGGGCTCCTCTGAAGGTATCATTAACTTATCATGGAATCTATATGTATGCTGTATTTGCTATTCTGGCATTATTGGTCTCATATGAAGTTTTTTGAGATTTTTAAGCAGTACATGGGAAATCATGTGCAACATGAATACAACTTTTGTTTCAGTTGTCCTCATATTTTTAATGCAAGGCTGTTATCCAAATATATTTCTCATTTTAGAAAATTTTGCCAAACAATGTCATAAATGTAAACATGCAGAGTACTATTTTCTGATAGTGTAGTAATATCAAACTCTGGCTGTTGATAATAGACTCTCAGTAGTACACTTTTGTCAAGTCACTTTTCTTATGTTTAAGGCACTCTTTTTTATTGATATTAATGTACCTACTAATTGATCATATAAAATATAGAGTTATAGAGTATACAGCTTGGCCTTACTTCAGATGTGCACCTATCAAAAGCTGCTAGCTCTGCTCGTTCATTTTGACTTCCTGGACTATTTAAAATGTAAATTGTAAATCAAAGAGCTGATACATTTTTTTTTATAAATTTTATATATTTGTTAACTCATTTATTGCACCTTCAGAAGCATGTATTGTTGAATCTAGAAAAAATTTATTTTCTGTACTGTAGCCTAATTCAGGCTGAATTTTTAGAGCATGGGAGATGTCATTTTGGTTAGCTATACTCTTAAGTCATGTACAATGTCTACAAGTACAATATCCAAAGAAATTTAAGCCACAGTTTCTTAAAATAACATAGGGATATACAGATATTCTCTGCATTATGCAACTTGTTAAACAACTTTGCCATACACTCTCTCATGAGTTATCTTTAGATTTCTATATTTTGGTTATTTAAATTCAACACCTTGAAAACATGTTTGTAAATGATCTTGTTTGCATGTTTGATCTCTGGCATTTCAGAATTTTCGGTTTGTATTACTCATCTTTCTGAATTTGATTTTTACATTTACTGTCTATATTTGAGGTCCTGGACATTTAATTTTGTGGCCCTGGAAAGTCCTGGCAAAGTTTTTAAATTTCACATGAGTGGAAGTGTACAAACCCTTTGATTTCAGCTCTCTATTTTTAAAATAAGAAATATCCTTAAAATCACAACGAATTTTCGCAACACACATCATTTCATATATATAATTAGATATCTTGAGATTTCTAAAAGTACAGAATCAATATAATGTATGTAGTGAATGTCTGTTCAGAATTACTTTTAGAACCTCCTGAGCATTTTGAGCCAGTGTTAAGAATTAGCTTTTAAAACTTTCTTAACATGTTGGACCAAAGTTTAGTGTTAGATTTTAGAACATCCTAATCATTTTAGTCTTGTTAGGTAATTCCTGATGCTGTTCAAAATGAAAAACCTGCATGTCATGTCAACAGTCATACATAGTTTAGTTTGAAAAAGTTGTCTGAAAATTAGATTTTTTAACCTGGGGAAAAACTAATATGCCTGTCAAACAGTTACAGGACCATATTAATTTACTCTTGTTTCCATCCTTTGATTTCTTTCCTTGGTTTTGCAGCTAATTCCTATGTAGAGGTACCCATGACAGCCACTGCTCTTCCAGTTTTGGTGTCAGCATCACCCAATAACAAGTTTGATTTTGGAGAGTGTCCAGTGGGTGAACATGTAGATATTCTTTGTGCCATACAGAACAATTGTCCAGTTCTCCCAATTACTTACCAGTTCCGAAGAATTGCTCATTTCATTGCTCACCCACCCAATGGCAAAATACCACCAAATCAAACTCAAGATGTTATATTCTCATTTGCACCTAACCAAGCAGGTAAGTTAATTATTGAAAAGTATACCTTGTTATTATGGCTGGAAAGATTATCATCTGACAGCCAAGTTGTCAGTTTGAAAATTTCAAAGGCTATCAAAATAATGTTTGGATTTTGCAGCCATTTAGTTAAGATACAAAAAGAAAAATATTAATTTTGTACAAGTAGGAAGTCTTGGAAATTTATTTTAACTTTGATAAATTAATTATATAATAATGATAAATTAATTAGTTTCTTATGGCATTTGCTTTTTTGTTTATTTTTAAACTCTACCAAAGAAAATTTGTGAATATTTCCTAATTTGGGTTTGTTGATAATTATGAAAGAAATTTATTTGCATACATCTATTAAAAACAAATAATAAAATCAGTTATAGTCTTATTGACTAATGAATCAGAAATAAAAAGAATAAATATGAATAAATATGTGTGGATAATATTTGAAATGTTACTTCATGATTAGAAGAAACACTTTTATCAAACTCTTCTTATCATTTTCAAAGGATTCTTAAATACAAAATGATGTTTATACAGGTTCCTTTAAGAGACAGCAGATGTTGGACATTATTGGACATGTAGCTGATAACCAGAATCCAACCATGTCCCATCTTCAGGTTATACACACTCTCCCCATCCACTTTATGGGGCGCAGTGACCCGATTACCATCAAGAAGCAGCCAAAACATAATCCAGGTAAAAAAACAATTTTAGGACATGTTTTATATTCAGATCAGTAAAATGAAACTTTTGATTTTAATGATTGATAGTTCGGCTTTTTCATTGAAATTCTATTCTACCATTATAATTATGGAGTCAATTTGTGTTAATTTTGTGGCAATACAAAGAATTAAAATTGTATTAATTTGATTGACTGACAATTAAGTCACTGTTCATAATTCCATGTGCCCATCTTATGTTTGGATGTTTCCACAATATTCTCCTTAACGACCATTGCATATAACATTATCCATGTATTTTAAACCTGTCGATAGTGACCTTGGCAAATAACATTATCATTTTAATCCTGTCCATAGTGACCATAGCATAACGTTATCCATGTATTTTAATCCTATCCATAGTGAAATTCTGTCCATAGTGACCATAGCATATAACATTATCCATGTATTTTAATTCTGTCCATAGTGACCATAGCATATAACATTATCCATGTATTTTAATTCTGTCCATAGTGACCATAGCATATAACATTATCCATGTATTTTAATTCTGTCCATAGTGACCATAGCATATAACATTATCCATGTATTTTAATTCTGTCCATAGTGACCATAGCATATAACATTATCCATGTATTTTAATTCTGTCCATAGTGACCATAGCGTATAACATTATCCATGTATTTTACTCCTGTCCATAGTGACCATAGCATATAACGTTATCCATGTATTTTAATTCTGTCCATAGTGACCATAGCATATAACATTATCCATGTATTTTAATTCTGTCCATAGTGACCATAGCATATAACATTATCCATGTATTTTAATTCTGTCCATAGTGACCATAGCATATAACATTATCCATGTATTTTAATTCTGTCCATAGTGACCATAGCATATAACATTATCCATGTATTTTAATTCTGTCCATAGTGACCATAGCATATAACATTATCCATGTATTTTAATCCTGTCCATAGTGACCATAGCATATAACGTTATCCATGTATTTTAATCCTGTCCATAGTGACCATAGCATATAACATTATCCGTGTATTTTACTCCTGTCCATAGTGACCATAGCATATAACATTATCCGTGTATTTTAATCCTGTCCATAGTGACCATAGCAAATAACGTTATCCATGTATTTTAATCCTGTCCATAGTGACCATAGCGTATAACATTATCCATGTATTTTACTCCTGTCCATAGTGACCATAGCATATAACATTATCCATGTATTTTACTCCTGTCCATAATGACCATAGCATATAACATTATCCTTGTATTTTAATCCTGTCAATAGTGACCATAGCGTATAACATTATCCATGTATTTTAATCCTGTCCATAGTGACCATAGCAAATAACGTTATCCATGTATTTTACTCCTGTCAATAGTGACCATAGCATATAACATTATCCATGTATTTTAATCCTGTCCATAGTGACCATAGCATATAACATTATCCATGTATTTTAATCCTGTCCATAGTGACCATAGCATATAACGTTATCCATGTATTTTAATTCTGTCCATAGTGACCATAGCAAATAACGTTATCCATATATTTTAATTCAGTCCATAGTGACCATAGCATATAACATTATCATTTTACTCCTGTCCATAGTGACCATAGCATATAACATTATCCATGTATTTTAATCCTGTCCATAGTGACCATAGCGTATAACGTTATCCGTGTATTTTACTCCTGTCCATGGTGACCATAGCAAATAACGTTATCCATGTATTTTAATCCTGTCCATAGTGACCATAGCATATAACATTATCCATGTATTTTAATCCTGTCCATAGTGACCATAGCATATAACGTTATCCATGTATTTTACTCCTGTCCATAGTGACCATAGCGTATAACGTTATCCATGTATTTTACTCCTCTCCATAGTGACCAAAGCAAATAACGTTATCCATGTATTTTAATCCTGTCCATAGTGACCATAGCATATAACATTATCCATGTATTTTACTCCTGTCCATAGTGACCATAGCAAATAACGTTATCCATGTATTTTACTCCTGTCCATAGTGACCATAGCATATAACGTTATCCATGTATTTTAATCCTGTCCATAGAGTATTTTAATTTTGATTTATAATTATTGGGGAACTTTGTTGATTAGGCCAAATTTGATATGATAGTTTATATTATGACAAAATTTGACTGAATTATGGCCCTTGTTTATTATGACAAACTTTGATTGCATCATGGCCCTTGTTTGACTTGGATTTTTGACCTGACAGATTAAATCAAGGTTTCTTCAGTACCATACATTACTGGGAGGGATATCCATGTGATACAATAAGTATGCAGACACTGGGATATCCATGTGATAATTATTCAGACACTGGGATTTTAATAGCCTCAGAGTCTTTCAGTTTCTGAGTTCTCAAAATTGGAAACAGTCATTCCAAAGAGTGAAAGTTTCAAGGGAGGAGTTGTTTTTTTTCTTCAGCTCTATGGTATGAATATAATTTCACTTAATCTAAACTATTACATTCTTTTTACAGGAATAACTCCATACATAAGTAATGAAGTTGGCTTATTTGTTGACACCACATTCCTTTCTCTTGATGATGAACCTCGAAATGCAGTAGCCGGCGGAAACAAATGCAAGTTACACATCCTACGAAACTCAACTGGAAACATGAACAATGTCAAAGTGGCATTTCCTAATGACCGAGCTCAAAGCATCAGACCCAGCAAAAGGAATGATGAATACAAGTAAGTATTTACAATTAAACCTATTTGAAAAGACACTGTTAAAGCCACCTGTCTATAAAGGAAACTTTAAGGCCTGATCAGTAAAATCTGACAACATAATTGCCCTTCACATTAAGGACATTTTCATGTGCTTAAGGAGGAAACAAACTCCCATGAATATCCAATTTTATGTAAAGGATGTTGAAGTACTACAGAAAATAATAAAGCAGACTCTTTCTTTAAAATTTGAAAATTTCACTTCTTTATTGAAAAGCATTTATTTTAACATTGAAATGATAGTATGACAGTTCTTAAAGATAGAGAAATTTTGATCTGAAAGTTTGACATTTATTTGTGAATGTCATCTACTTTTGTGTCAAATTGCAAAGCATACAAACCCCGATTGGTAAGATAGATCAAGATCCATGTTGATTGTAGTTGGTATTGAATTATAAGCAGGTATACACGATACTTATGCTTGCATGAAATAGACTATGAATTTACTGTTTTGTGACATGGAAACTTTAATTTACATTTTGAAATTATTATCTTTTTATAAGAAGTCATATAATTGGTTACATTCTCTTTCCAAATGACATTATTATTACACCGTAATTAAAGATATTCCAGGAAATTTTGATCATTGAAAATGTCACTTACATCTAGTGTAGGCAGTACATTAATATTTAAATGCCAGTTAAATAATTTTATTAAGTGAAAATTTTATTTTACTTCTATCTTTTAGTTTTGCTTAAGCATAATCACCATAAATGCAATGTGTTTTTAAATGTAAAATGTGTCAATCTGCCGCAACAGCTATGTCCTCAAGTGTTTCTCTGAGAACCTAATTAAGTGGTGACTGTTTTGATAACTGACTTGTGGAAGTATTTATTACATTTTTGCAATGAATTAACTGCTGGCTTCCTTTGTATTAACACATTACATGTAATTATGTCTTTTTAGTCAAATAAAAAAGGTGGAATATATAACAAAAAAGTTCAAAGGCTTATAGTCTAGTTTATTTTGACTGCCAGCTTGCTAGTATACTATTTAATACCACTCTGAGAACCAGACTAATCAACAAAACAGAAAGCAGTGATGTAATACACATTTTCTTGTACATGCGATGGATGTTGAAATGATCTTTTACATATTGGATATTTTGAAAATAAATGTGATTTATACAGAATAAGGAACAGCTTTATTGGAAAAAGTGCATTATTAGCAATTATTATTGATGCGATTGTAAAAAGTTGATTCAGTCCTTAAACAGCCCAGTTCCCAACCCATTCCTCATGATTGTCTTGATGTAAAAGCAGTTTTTTTCGATTTTTGGAGGTCCCTTGATAATTCACGCCATCACTTTGGGTGCAGTATATGTTTTTGGATCCTGTTATGCGTGAGTTATCAAGGGAGAGGTGTAATATAATGCCTTTTATGAGATTGCCTTGTAATGAAATACATACTACTGTACACCTTTTAGTGAGATTGTCTTTTAATGAAATACATGCTACTGTACACCTTTTAGTGAGATTGCCTTGCAGTGAAATACATACTACTGTACACCTTTTAGTGAGATTGTCTTTTAATGAAATACATGCTACTGTATACCTTTTTGTGAGATTGCCTTATCATGAAATACTACTGTACAACTTTTAGTGACATTGTCTACTGTACACCTTTTAGTGAGATTGCCTTACAATAAAATACATACTACTGTACACCTTTTAATGAGATTGCCTTACAAGGAAATACATATTACTGTACACCTTTTAGTGAGTTTGCCTTACAATGAAATACATACTACTGTACACCATTTAGTGAATTTGCCTTGCAATGAAATACATACCACTGTACACCTTTTAGTGAGATTGCCTTACAATGAAATACATACTACTGTACACCATTTAGTGAATTTGCCTTGCAATGAAATACGTACTACTGTACACCTTTTAATGAGATTGCCTTAGAGTGAAATATATACTACTGTACACCTTTTAGTGAGATTGCCTTACAATGAAATTCATATTACTGTACACCTTTTAGTGAGATTGCCTTATAATGAAATACATACTACTACTGTACACTTCATTATAATGCTGTCCATTTGAAGTCTTAAAGAATACTTACTTATAATGAAATTGTCTTCTTAGTACATGTTTCAGTACTCATTATAACACTGTCCACTGGAGTTATAAGTACTCATTATAACACTGTCCACTGGAGTTATAAGTACTCATTATAACACTGTCCACTGGAGTTATAGATCATACTGCATTATTGTGAGTCTGTGTTATAATGAAGTACATGATACAATACTTTTTTTTTATAATGCTGCCTATGTGAACATCGAGTTTACTGTCTTATTGTAAAATTGCCTTGTAATGAAGTACATGAGCATGAATTAATCTCTTGATGTAGACATATTTATATTTTACTCAAATGTCTTCGCTGTATATATGAGCTTGAATTTTTTTTTCATAAGCCTATTCCCATAGCCTATTCCCATAGCCTAATTCATCAGCCTATTTTTCCATTGCCCATTCCAATAGGCTAAACCACATCTTTTCTTACTTTAATCTTTAGTTTCAGAGATTTTATTTTTTCCGAAGTGGTAAAACTTACCGAAGTAAGATGTGCCTGTTGTTTGAGGATGGTTCTTAGGTATATTTTTATTGAATGTTTGTCTATGGTGCCCAGGCAATATTGGGCTTTGGATTTTGTCATTGAATAATGTACACACAGCTTCATTTATGGTTTTTAATAGCTGGAGATGTTAAGTTCATTAGTGCACATTAATGTATGCATTAGTAAGTATCAAGCATGGCATGGGTTTTAGTACACAGTTGTAAGAAATTATCTTGTATGGTATTCTGGGGATTCATTTTGCATTATGAGCAACACATTCACACAGATTTAGAACGTGAAAGATTTTGAAAGACGTGGACTAATATGTATGGAAAATTAGCTTTCACCATTAGTGCACATAGAGCCTTATTGTGAGATTGCCTTGTAATGAAGTACATGACAGCTTTGAAACCCACTATCCATTTTATATATCCAAACCATCTTCCATGCAGGGCACATATAGAGTTTGTATTCATGTGTATCCATATCTTTCCAACCAGCATCATAAATTTAACTTCTAATAAATAACGTTTGGAGGACTCCATATATATAACACAGATTTGATTTTAGGAAGATTTAGGTCATGTTTTGGAGGACTGCACAGATGTTACACAGATATGAATTTAGGACAATTTAGGCTAAGTTTTGGAGGACTCCATAGCACAAATTTGATCTTAGTAAGGTATAGGTCAGATTTTGGAGATCTACAGATGTTACACAAATTTGAATTTAGGAAGACGTGGGTCAAACTTTAGAGGACTCCACAGATGTAACACAGATTTGATTTTAGGAAGACTTGGGGCAGATTTTGGAGGACTCGACAGATGTAACACAGATTCGATTTTAGGAAGACTTGGGGCAGAATCTGAGCACTCCACATATGTAATAGATTTGATATAGGAAAACTTAGGATTGGTTTCCATGTTATGACTTCAGCTTGACTAGAATTTTGCATGTTGAACAGAGTTTTCTTTAATTGCACCATAATAGTGATAGCATCTATGTGACATAGATATTACCAGAAATGCCTGCCCATACCAGTCCAAAACTGCCTGCCCATGTCAGACCATTACTGCCTGACCAATATTGTACCAGAAATGCATGTCCATACCAGACCAAAACTGCATGCCCATGTCAGACCATTACTGTCGGCCCATATTAAAATTAAAACTGTCTACTCATATCAACTAAAAACTGCCTACCCATATTAGACCAAAACTGCCTGCCTCAATCAGACCATTAATGCCTGTCTATACTAGATAAAAAGTGCCTGCCCATATCATGCCATTACAGTCTGACCAAAATCATACTAGAAATGACTACCCATATTAGACCAAAACTGCCTGCCAATATCAGACCAAATCTGTCTGCCAATATCAGACAAAACTGCCTGCCCATATTAGACAAAAACTGCCTGCCTATATCAGATCAAATCTGTCTGCCCATATCAAACAAAATCTGCCTGCCTCTGGGTGTCTTTCAACCTGGACATGACTGTCTCTAAGTCCTGATAAGCATGTCTTGCATTCCTGTTATGGCTGTCTCTAAGTCCTGATAAGCATGTCTTGCATTCCTGTTATGGCTGTCTCTCAGTCCTGTCATGAGTGTCTTTCAGTCATATCATGGCTGTCTTTCTTCTGTGTCATGGGTGTCTTTCTATCCTGTCATGGGTGTCTTTCTATCCTGTCATGGGTGTCTTTCTTCTGTGTCATGGGTGTCTTTCTATCCTGTCATGGGTGTCTTTCAGTCTTGACATGCCTGTCTTTCTGCTCTGTCATGTGTCTTTCTGTCCTGTCATGTCTGTCTTTCAGTCCTGTCATGAGTGTCTGAAGCCTTATTGCTATTATGTTTGCCTTTTTTAGGCAAACGTATGCCAGGTGAGAGACATCAGGCCCACTTGAGCTTCTGGTTTCTCCTATTGTGTTGCTGTTTATTTTGTGTAATTTTATACAGCCTTATAGCACCGGGGTAATGTGCTCATTTTGCACTGTTGTGATTCCAAGTTAGATATCCAGTTCCAACATGCTGAAGGGTATGTGGTCACCTACTCAAGTTAAGTGGTTTCAGTTTCATTTCATTTACCTCCACCATAAAGACCTCATTGCACCAACTTATAAACAATTCCTTGAGAATTAATTATGTTTAAGTTACAGATGTTTCTTACTGATCACAAAATAAACTTTATTGCTGTAATGCACTTAAATTTGCATTCACAAAATTTCAAATAAGAGTAATGTTCTATGTACCAAAAATTAGATGACCAAATATAAAATTAATATCTGTATGGATTGAAAAATTAGAGTAACAAAACTATGTCAGAAGTTTATCCATCTTCTGTGTCATTATAAGTAACTTTGAGTAGTGCCTACATGGTAATATTATTGTCCATGCTCTTTCTGTTTTATACCTTAGGTATGTAGCATATAAATACATGAGCTTGGACTGATGAATGCTTATGTTAACTAAGTTATTGAATGATTCACCTCTTAGCAGTATATCACATAATTGTGACATTGTAAAATTTTGACAGATTAACTAATTAACTGAAAATCATTGTCATGAAATTATTGTAAAATATTGACAGATTAACTAATTAACGTCATGAAATTATTGTAAAATATTGACAGATTAACTAATTAACTGAAAATCATTGTCATGAAATTATTGTAAAATATTGACAGATTAACTAATTAACTGAAAATCATTGTCATGAAATTGTTGCACTAATGATGAATTTGTGAGAAATATTTACTAATTAGTTCTTGACCAAATGTCCTCCATCTTACTGACAAAATATATTTGATAAATTCATTTTTAATGCTAAAAAGTTTGTAATTTACTTATAGTTAGAAATTTTGCACACGTGTCTTATAACTATTCAACTAAAGAGTGATGCGATGCATTTTTTTTTTGTCTTTCTTCTGTGATGGTATTGTGTACATTTTTAATGACTTACAGTATTTCTTTGTCTTTCCACTTTGTTGGTATTATGCAAAAATTTGTTGCTAGGAAGGTTTGTACAGTTAATTATATTATCTACCTTCAATGGACTGAATTTTCCTCCTGTATTAGTCTTTACTTTGATAATTTTGACTACATTTGATCAGATTCAGTTGGATTACATGTGATCAGATTCAGTTCTTACTTAGATCTGACGAGAAATAAAATTTTGCAGATTCATAAAGATGCACTCAGTCTGCCTTTTTCTTATTGATAAAAGAATGCTGTCTTCCTTGTATAGAAAAGAAAATGCCATATTTTTTGTTTGAAACAGAATTCCATATTCTTTATTTGGAAAATGATGCAATTTCTTTGTTTGGAAAATATGCCATGTTTTTTGTTAGTACATTATACAGTTTGTTTTGTTCCACTAGTATTGTGTAAAAATAATCAACCACTGCTAAACACTCTGCAGATTCAGTAGTGATTTCTAAATTTAATATGACTGTCAAAATACATAAGTAAATAATTTGGAATTAAGTCATTAAAATGTGATGAAAGTTTTTTTAAATAATGTTATATTTTGATCGTCTTTGTACAACAATAACACACAAACTTTGAATTCCAGCAAAGCACAAGAAAACATTGCATCAAAAAGTGATAGTTTTGATACAGGGATCAGGTAATTATTTTTTGATGGTTGAAATTTATGACCATCTGAGTGTATTATTGTTGGGTACATGGGTTGTGTTTACTTGTCGTATTGACCTGTGTGAAAACATATCCAACTGTGAACACCATAGATCCCATCAGTGGTTGTATAATGTACCAGTAGACCTGCATCAGTGCTCTTTTCCTGAAATTAAAATAATTCAACACAATACAACAGCAATCATACCTGGATCATTGCAGTTTCAGTTGATCCAGTCTATCTGCCATCAAATGATCTGGCCACATACATGTATTCTCAACTTTTATAAAAGTCAAAGTCCAAAAACTTGTAGTTTCTTTCATTTTAAATAGAATAAACAAAATCTATGTAAGAGACTTCCATCTGTCTCTTAGATAGCTAAATTTTCATTACTGAACAGTTTTAATTGCCTCTGTGTGTCCACGTTAAAGTGATGCAAGCGCTGTTAATGTACCATTCAACCAAGCAACCTACCAACCTACCAACCAACCTGCCAAGTCATGACCTCAGTGGCATCATCGGAATTTGGGATTTTAATCTGCAGCATGAGATTTCTTGTCAAAATGAGGCCAGGATCTCTGCTGTAAGATTGAATCAAAAATATAATAAGCAGAGTAGGCCCAGATATACTGATGCATTGTGGGTATATGCTGTTTGCAGTTGGATGTACATGATACAGAGAGAAATAATGTTTACATCAGCTTCACTTTCTTATCTATAGAATATTGCATGAAACGTAAGTCAAAAAATTTGTTGTAATTTAGTGAAATAAAAGAGCATGATTGTATGAATCTGAGCATTGTGTTATATTATTTTATTAAAATGTTTACTTTGGGTTTTTAAAGAAAGTTTACTTTCATTTTGTATTTCTTGATTCATATGCATGAGAGAGTTATGTTGAAATCTCTTGAGTGTTTTTATCATAGAGTAATACAGTGTACCCTCTTGAGTGTTTTTATCATAGAGTAATACAGTGTACCCTTTCAATACACAAATAGTCTATAATGATTACTGGTAGAAATATTTTTTTCTAAAATAATATACTACCTACCTTGATAAAATGATATACCATCTGGCTTTGTCAGGCATTAAAAAAGAAGATTTCTCAAAGCTGTTCTTAGACTATCAGCCACCTGCCATTATAATTTTTATTTAGTATTGACCTCCATATAACAGTCATGTCTGTAAGACAAAACCCACCATTACACCGTTATAATTTTCATATAGTATTGACAAGACCCCTTGCCCTATTGTAATTTTCATTAGTATTGACTTCCATATAACAGTCATGTCTGTAAGACAGGACCACTCTATTCCCATATTATTTTCAGTTATTATTGACTTCCATATAACAATCATGTCTGTAAGACAGGACCACTCTATTCCCATATTATTTTCAGTTATTATTGACTTCCATATAACAGTCATGTAAGACAGGACCACTGTATTTCCATTGTAATTTTCATTTGGCATTGACTTCCATATAACAGTCATGTCTGTAAGACAGGACCAATTTATTCCCATATTATTTTCAGTTATTAATGACTTCCATATAACAGTCATGTCTGTAAGACAGGACCACTCTATTCCCATATTATTTTCAGTTATTATTGACTTCCATATAACAGTCATGTCTGTAATACAGGACCACTCTATTCCCATATTATTTTCAGTTATTATTGACTTCCATATAACAATCATGTCTGTAAGACAGGACCACTCTATTCCCATATTATTTTCAGTTATTATTGACTTCCATATAACAGTCATGTAAGACAGGACCACTGTATTTCCATTGTAATTTTCATTTGGCATTGACTTCCATATAACAGTCATGTCTGTAAGACAGGACCAATTTATTCCCATATTATTTTCAGTTATTATTGACTTCCATATAACAGTCATGTCTGTAAGACAGGACCACTCTATTCCCATATTATTTTCAGTTAGTATTGACTTCCATATAACAGTCATGTCTGTAAGACAGGACCACTCTATTCCCATATTATTTTCAGTTATTATTGACTTCCATATAACAGTCATGTCTGTAAGACAGGACCACTCTATTCCCATATTATTTTCAGTTATTATTGACTTCCATATAACAATCATGTCTGTAAGACAGGACCACTCTATTCCCATATTATTTTCAGTTATTATTGACTTCCATAAAACAGTAATGTCTGTAAGACAGGACCACTCTATTCCCATATTATTTTCAGTTATTATTGACTTCCATATAACAGTCATGTAAGACAGGATCACTCTATTTCCATTGTAATTTTCATTTGGTATTGACTTCCATATAACAGTCATGTCTGTAAGACAGGACCACTCTATTCCCATTGTAATTTTCATTTAGTATTGATTTCCATATAACAGTCATGTCTGTAAGACAGGACCACTCTATTCCCATTGTAATTTTCATTTAGTATTGATTTCCATATAACAGTCATGTCTGTAAGACAGGACCACTCTATTCCCATATTATTTTCAGTTAGTATTGACTTTCATATAACAGTCATGTAAGACAGGACCAATCTATTTCCATTGTAATTTTCATTTGGTATTGCCTTCCATAAAACAGTCATGTCTGTAAGACAGGACCACTCTATTCCCATATTATTTTCATTTAGTATTGACTTCCATTTAACAGTCATGTCTGTAAGACAGGACCACTCTATTCCCATATTATTTTCAGTTAGTATTGACTTCCATATAACAGTCATCTCATTATAATAGCAGTAATAAAAGTGGATGTCTGATAGAGTTTACATTGTAATTTACAAATTATGGAACAGTTTATTATTTTTATTAGTTTTGTAATTATACACAAAAAATGTGGAAACTGGATGATTTAATTTTCATGTTTAATTAATATCTTGAGAGAAATTTCAACAGGAAAAATATTTCAGGTTGATATTTATGCATTTTCCTTTTGTGCAGCTACATTTAAAGCTCATCAATGATAGATTTGTAAAATTACCTTGGATATATTATGATAATAAAGGATCCAATCTAAAATCAAAGCTACAAAATTGTACAGAAATTACCTTTGATATGTTATGATTAAAAAGAATCCAGCATACAAACAAAACTACAAACTTGTAAAGTAATTACCTTTGATATGTTATGATACTAAAGGATCCAATTTTCAAACAAAAGTACAAAGTTGTAAAGTAATTACCTTTGTTATGTTATGATACTAAAGGATCCAATTTACAAACAAAAGTACAAATTTGTACATAAATTACATTGGCCAAATCACTCTTAGTTTTTTTGTTGTTGTTTTTTCTTTACTCTTCTCGAGTTCATATTTTTATAGTTTCCCTGAGTACAAACTCAGACTTTGTATAAATCTTACAGAGGTCTTAATATCACAGTTGTAACAGACTGGTGTGTGACTCCTACCATTGCAGACCTGGGCTGTGTCTAAGTTAGCACATGTAGAGGTGTTAAGATCACAAATGTTACAGACTGGTGTATGGTTTCTACCACTGCAGACCTGGGCTGTGTCTAAGTTAACACATGTAGAGGTGTTAAGATCACAGTTGTAACAGACTGGTGTGTGGTTTCTACCATTGCAGACCTGGGCTGTGTCTAAGTTAACACATGTAGAGGTGTTAAGATCACAGTTGTAACAGACTGGTGTGTGGTTTCTACAATTGCAGACCTGGGCTGTGTCTAAGTTAACACATGTAGATGTGTTAAGATCACAGTTGTTACAGACTGGTGTGTGGTTTCTACCATTGCAGACCTGGGCTGTGTTTAAGTTAACACATGTAGAGGTTGGGGCCATCAACCCAAAGTTGGTTGTTTTCTCCAATTCTAAATGTTTATTGACCTGTACCAACATTTGAGCAGTCACCAGTTGTTTCCATTATTAGTTATGAGAACTTTTTGGGCTTCCCATGTTAAATGAATAATATTCAAATTTATTTGCTGTTAAATGAATAATATTTAAATTTATTTGCTGTTAAATGAATAATATTCAAATTTATTTGCTGTTAAATGAATAATATTCAAATTTATTTGCTGTTAAATGAATAATATTCAAATTTATTTGCTGTTAAATGAATAATATTCAAATTTATTTGCATCTTATACAGTTTATGTTGTTGACAAAGAGATTTCCTTAACAAATTGTTTAAAAAAATTATCACCAAACTGTATTATACCATATATACTAGCTTATAAGTTACATCCAAATGAAAACTATTATACCATATGTACTAGCTTATAAGTTACATCCAAATGAAAACTATTACACCATATGTACTAGCTTATAAGTTACATTGAAATGAAAACTATTATACCATATATACTAGCTTATAAGTTACATCCAAATGAAAACTATTATACCATATGTACTAGCTTATAAGTTACATCCAAATGAAAACTATTATACCATATGTACTAGCTTATAAGTTACATTGAAATGAAAACTATTATACCATATATACTAGCTTATAAGTTACATCCAAATGAAAACTATTATACCATATATACTAGCTTATAAGTTACATCCAAGTGAAAACTATTATACCATATGTACTAGCTTATAAGTTACATCCAAATGAAAACTATTATACCATATATACTAGCTTATAAGTTACATCCAAATGAAAACTATTATACCATATGTACTAGCTTATAAGTTACATCCAAATGAAAACTATTATACCATATGTACTAGCTTATAAGTTACATCCAAATGAAAACTATTATACCATATGTACTAGCTTATAAGTTACATTGAAATGAAAACTATTATACCATATATACTAGCTTATAAGTTACATTGAAATGAAAACTATTATACCATATATACTAGCTTATAAGTTACATCCAAATGAAAACTATTATACCATATGTACTAGCTTATAAGTTACATCCAAATGAAAACTACATAGACAGTGTAGACAGTCTATGCAGTTTGTTAAGGGCTAATCAGTGGAATAATTACATACCCTAATCTTCTCTTGCATTTTGTAAGGCAGATCAGGGTGTATGTTGTTTGCAGTTGGACCTTACTTATAAGCGAGTACGTATGGTATGTAGTCCAGATTATGTTTGTCATTGTGTGATACTTTTGTGGTTGTGTTCTGCAAGTCTAACTACATATAATAGAACAACATTTCTACTTTGCATTTGAGCAGTGTTAGTGGTGAAGGGAAAAACGCTATTATGTGGTTTTTGTTTTCACTGCACACCACCGGTTAACTATCTCATTTCATGCTCTCGAGTAAATTACCTGTCATAATTGTCTATAAGTTAAAAACACAAAATATGATGCCACAAGAATGCTGTAACAATAATCCACTTTTATATTATTATTTGAAGGCCAGGTCATGAATGGTAAAATATGTTGTAATTTTTTGTTAATATTTGTATTATTTGGATAGACATGCATATTTAAGGTTTCATTTTTATCCATGTCTGACCTAATTATGATGCCACAGATTATGCTGTCATCAAACTCCATCATGCAGTGTTTTTGTTAAACTGTATTATGTTGTTTGAGCAAGATAATCTTATTTATAAGAAAATTTAGATACAAATGAATTTGCAAGTTAATTTTTTTCCACAGCTGATGGTATATGATATACAATCAGAACAAGATAATGTAAACAATGATTTGAGAGTAAATTCCTTGGAAAGTAATATATATATATATATATATATATATATATATATATATATATATATATATATATATATATATATATATAATGGAATGTGACCCTGGGTTTATAAAATATAGACATCCTTGTTAGTGGGTATATAAAATATAGACATATCATTGGGGATGGGTTTGTAAAATATAGATGTATCATTGAGGGCAGGTAAATAAAATATTGGCATATTATTGGAGATGGTCATATCATGATATATTAGCTTATCATTTATAAGTTTGGAAATTGTATGACCTGGCTTATAATGATAATATTTATTAGCATAAAAAAATCATGTCAAAATGTGACATCTAGAAATAACACAGTCACTTGATTGTGTAACGCAGTCTTTCCAGTTACAACAATACCACTAGATAACATACCATCATTCATTTCATACAGCATTCATATTGAGTTAATACATATGCAATATTCCATATCTGTTGAACGAGGTTTGTTGCATTAATGTGATATATATATATATATATATATATATATATATATATATATATATATATATATATATATATATATATATTAATACAACTTTCAGGACCATATTTACGCGAGCCAGCCGACACACATATGTTGACCCTGATTACGCATATGTGGATGATGAGGATGTCAAGAGATTCAAACACAGAGGGAGTTATGTAGCACTACTGCGAGAACTTCGACAAAACAGGCTCAACAAGAAAAAAGCAAAGTAAGAGCAACTAAAATTACAAATTTCAATGAAAACAGATTAAATGTTTTTTAAATGTGATGGATTAGGAGTGTAAAGTTCCTTACCATATATGCTGGCTTATGAGTCAAATTTAACTGCAAACTGGACAGACCCAGACCTATCATTGCATAATGTGCCAGTAGAGATGGGTCAGTACAGTTTGTTAGGATTAATCAGTAGAGATGGGTCAGTACAGTTTGTTAGGATTAATCAGTAGAGATGGGTCAGTACAGTTTGTTAGGATTAATCAGTAGAGATGGGTCAGTACAGTTTGTTAGGATTAATCAGTAGAGATGGGTCAGTACAGTTTGTTAGGATTAATCAGTAGAGATGGGTCAGTACAGTTTGTTAGGATTAAAAAGTAGAGATGGGTCAGTACAGTTTGTTAGGATTAATCAGCAGAGATGGGTCAGTACAGTTTGTTAGGATTAATCAGCAGAGATGGGTCAGTACAGTTTGTTAGGATTAATCAGTAGAGATGGGTCAGTACAGTTTGTTGGGATTAATCAGTAGAGATGGGTCAGTACAGTTTGTTAGGATTAATCAGTAGAGATGGGTCAGTACAGTTTGTTAGGATTAATCAGCAGAGATGGATCAGTACAGTTTGTTAGGATTAATCAGCAGAGATGGGTCAGTACAGTTTGTTAGGATTAATCAGTAGAGATGGGTCAGTACAGTTTGTTAGGATTAATCAGCAGAGATGGGTCAGTACAGTTTGTTAGGATTAATCAGTAGAGATGGATCAGTACAGTTTGTTAGGATTAATCAGTAGAGATGGGTCAGTACAGTTTGTTAGGATTAATCAGCAGAGATGGGTCAGTACAGTTTGTTAGGATTAATCAGTAGAGATGGGTCAGTACAGTTTGTTAGGATTAATCAGCAGAGATGGGTCAGTACAGTTTGTTAGGATTAATCAGCAGAGATGGGTCAGTACAGTTTGTTAGGATTAATCGGTAGTACAAACAGTAAATACTCTGAATCTTCTGGCACATTATGCAATGGCAGATCAGGGCCTATGTTATTTGCAATTGGACTGGACTAATAAGTGAGGATATATGGTACAATTGTCACTGAGTAGAAGATTAACATTGCTGGTAGTTGTCATCTGTCTTGTTTAAACACATTAAAATTTTCATATTTCTCAGCTTTCTTGAAATTATTTTGCAGGATTTCAGGTTCTACCAAGCAAAATGTTTAAATTTAATTTGATTATTTGAGTCTGAGACATAGCACAGTTTTATAAAGCAGTACTTATCGATGTTTAATTAAGTGATAATTTTGACCATTTTCTTCATTTAAATTGTATGCAGCTAGAATGTTTCCGTATAATACTATGTTAGGGTGGACTATAAAGTTTTAACTTTGTTGTTTATTCCTCAGAGAGTTTCAAGAAACCAATACACAGGCAGACATTGGGATTAAGCCGGCTGCTGGAATTCAACCCAAGAATATCCTTCTTGAAGAAATTAGACCTGACCCTCGGAGTAAGTGGCAGAACAAAATATATTGATTAGGGGTTTACTTTAGTCTGTCAGCTGAATGTACCTCTTAGAAAAATCAGCTGTCCACATAATTATTAAAATATTGCATATAATGATTACATATAAAGTATCCTAAAAAAATAGCATATTTCTTTTTCGAAAAAAATATCAATCAACACAGGAATGTTAAGAAAAATGTTGTGATTTTGAAAACAAGTGATTAAAACTATTGAATCAATGTAAATGGAAAATCATGTGACCCTCCTTACAGAGCAATAATAACTCAAATAGCTAGAGTGTAAGACTTGTAATTCAAGGTCAATGGTTCAATTTCTGCTCAGTCTAGCGCAGGTTGGCTGCTTCATTGTCCATGGGAATGAAAGGGACTCATCTCCCATTGCCCCAGTGTCCATGGGACAGAACAGAACTCACCTCCCATTGCCTCAGTGTGTCATTGGGAAAGAATGTCACTCAGCTCCCATTGCCTTTGTGTGTCCTTGAGAAAGAATGTCACTCAGCTCCCATTGCCTTTGTGTGTCCCTGAGAAAGAATGTCACTCAGCTCCCATTGCCTTTGTGTGTCCTTAAAAAAGAATGTCACTCAGCTCCCATTGCCTTTGTGTGTCCTTGAGAAAGAATGTCACTCAGCTCACATTGCCTTTGTGTGTCCTTGAGAAAGAATGTCACTCAGCTCCCATTGCCTCAGTGTGTCATTGAGAAAGAATGTCACTCAGCTCCCATTGCCTTTGTGTGTCCTTGAGAAAGAATGTCACTCAGCTCCCATTGCCTTTGTGTGTCCCTGAGAAAGAATGTCACTCAGCTCCCATTGCCTTTGTGTGTCCTTGAGAAAGAATGTCACTCAGCTCACATTGCCTTTGTGTGTCCTTGAAAAAGAATGTCACTCAGCTCCCATTGCCTCAGTGTGTCCTTGAGAAATAATATCACTCAGCTCCCATTCCCTTTGTGTGTCCTTGAGAAAGAATGTCACTCAGCTCCCATTGCCTCAGTGTGTCCTTGAGAAAGAATGTCACTCAGCTCCCATTGCCAGTGTGTCCTTGGGAAAGAATGTCACTCAGCTCCCATTGCTAGTTTGTCCTTGGGAAATAAAGGCACACAGCTCCTATTTTCTCAGCATAAATATAGCCAATACTGTGTAACCAGCTGACTTTTGTTTCTATTATGTGACTGTAAAATACTGTCCAGAATCCATTATGTAATGAATCACACTTTGCTGACTGTAAAATACTGTCCTGAGTCCATTATGTAATGAATCACACTTTGCTGACTGTAAAATACTGTCCTGAGTCCATTATGTAATTAATCACATTTTGCTGACTGTAAAATACTGTCCTGAGTCCATTATGTAATTAATCACATTTTGCTGACTGTAAAATACTGTCCTGCGTCCATTATGTAATGAATCACACTTTGCTGACTGTAAAATACTGTCCTGCGTACATTATGTAATTAATCACATTTTGCTGACTGTAAAATACTGTCCTGCATCCATTATGTAATTAATCACACTTTGCTGACTGTAAAATACTGTCCTGAGTCCATTATGTAATGAATCACACTTTGCTGACCGTAAAATACTGTCCTGAGTCCATTATGTAATGAATCACACTTTGCTGACTGTAAAATACTGTCCCAAGTCCATTGTGTAATTAATCACATTTTGCTGACTGTAAAATACTGTCCTGAGTCCATTTTGTAATTAATCACACTTTGCTGACTGTAAAATACTGTCCTGAGTCCATAATGTAATTAATCACATTTTGCTGACTGTAAAATACTGTCCTGAGTCCATTATGTAATTAATCACATTTTGCTGACTGTAAAATACTGTCCTGCGTCCATTATGTAATGAATCACACTTTGCTGACTGTAAAATACTGTCCTGCGTACATTATGTAATTAATCACATTTTGCTGACTGTAAAATACTGTCCTGCATCCATTATGTAATTAATCACACTTTGCTGACTGTAAAATACTGTCCTGAGTCCATTATGTAATGAATCACACTTTTACTGACAGTTTGATTATTATTGAAATAATTACACATGAATGATGGTACAAATAACTTTACTATTATAACAGTATGAATGATAGTGTAAATAACTATAATTATTAGTACAAATATGAATAATAATACAAATAATTATAATAGTAGTAGTAGTACAAATATGAATGATGGTATAAATACCTTTACTATTATAACAGTATGAATGATAGTGTAAATAACTATAATTATTAGTACAAATATGAATAATAATACAAATTATTATAATGGTAGTACAAATATGAATGATGAACTTATTAGAAGAGTCTTTGGTGCAAATATTTACATATGTTAGTAAGAATACAGATCATTCTTTGCAAAAATAGTTTACAAAATAATTGACTTGTATCTGTGGACTTTGTATAAAAATGCAAAGAGTAATAAAAATTACAGACAATATGATTTTAGTATAAGTTGATAAAGAGTTGATTTATCATCTCTGTGAAACCAATTTAGTTAGTCTATCTACTAAAGTATTACATATATTCTTACTTACTATCTTTATTTTAGCACCAACCCCACCTAATCTGGAATTCAGACTCCTGAGTACCAAGGAGCTTGCCAAGTCAGAGAAGGAGGCCAGTGCAAAACCAGTAAGTTGTGTGTCATGTAGTCCTACTTATTTTATTAGACTATTCTAAACATAATTACTGAAAGCATGCTTTTACATGGAGACTATTCTAAACAGAATTACTGAAAGCATGCTTATACATGGAGACTATTCTAAACATAATTACTGAAAGCAAGCTTATACATGGAGACTATTCTAAACATAATTACTGAAAGCAAGCTTATACATGGAGACTATTCTAAACAGAATTACTGAAAGCATGCATATACATGGAGACTATTCTAAACATAATTACTGAAAGCATGCTTATACATGGAGACTATTCTAAACAGAATTACTGAAAGCATGCTTTTACATGGAGACTATTCTAAACAGAATTACTGAAAGCATGCATATACATGGAGACTATTCTAAACATAATTACTGAAAGCATGCTTATACATGGAGACTATTCTAAACATAATTACTGAAAGCAAGCTTTTACATGGAGACTATTCTCATGTCACTTTGTGTAGATTTCTGCTGTAAATGATGATAAGTATATTTTATCTGATAATATTGCAATTTGATTTTGTTAAATAGCACTGATGTTCTCATTGACATTATACCTTATCAGTATATAAACCAAACAGTATAGTCATAAGATTAAAAAAAACTAAATAACATATTACAGTGTAGTCATATGATAAAGAAGCCTAAATAACATATTGTTGTGTAGTCATAAGATAAAAAAAAACTCAATAACACATTACACTGTAGTCATATGATAAAGAAACCTAAATAACATATTGCAGTGTAGTCATATGATAAAGAAATCTAAATAACATATTACAGTTCAGTCATATGATAAAGAAACCTAAATAACCTATTACAGTGTAGTCATTTGATAAAGAAACCTAAATAACATATTACAGTGTAGTCATATGATAAAGAAACCTAAATGATATATTACAGTGTAGTCATATGATAAAGAAATCTAAATAACATATTACAGTTCAGTCATATGATAAAGAAACCTAAATAACATATTACAGTGTAGTCATTTGATAAAGAAACCTAAATAACATATTACAGTGTAGTCATATGATAAAGAAACCTAAATGACATATTACAGTGTAGTCATATGTTAAAGAAACCTAAATAACATATAACAGTATAGTCATATGACTAAAAGCTAAATAACATATAACAGTGCTGTCATATGATAATGAAACCTCAATAACATATTACAGTTCAGTAATATGATAAAGAAACCTAAATAACATATTACAGTGTAGTCATATGATAAAACCTAAATAATATATTACAGTATAGTCATATGATAAAGAAACCTAACAACATATAAGTGTAGTCATATGATAAAGAGACTTTATTTTGTTTAAGTCTTGTGTATGTTTTACATGTTTAATGTCACTAGTAATGTAGACTAAGTCTTGTGTATGTTTTACATGTTTAATGTCACTAATAATGTAGACTTGAGAATAGTTTATACTCTCATGGTAGATGGTATATTATTTGTCATTTTCTTGATTATTTTTTTTTAGTTAAATTTCATAAATATAAATTATATAAATTATTTTTTTCATTTTTTCAAATACCTTTCTCTTCCCATGACACGTCTGTACTTAAACAAGAAGTACGTCCCTGATGTCTATAACAGTTTTCTCATGATGAGTCTATACATAAAGACAAGTAGATTAATGTCTTGTGTATTACATTTCACATAGTGAGTCTAGACCAGTACATTCCCCATATGTGTAACAATCTTCACATGATAATTCCATACTTAATGACAAGTGTATTCATCACTTTTGCAATATTTACAGGGTTGTGCCTTCTAGACATATCATGGAAGAAGTGTTGTGTCTTTCCACTTGAATTCTAATCAATTTCAGGTCAGTGAAGGCTTGAATGCTGTTCCAACAACAAACAAGGAAAGAATAGATTGTTCTAAGTTTCTTACTCCGCAAGAGTTACATCAAGTGATAATTGGTAAATTAATCGTAATTATACTTTTTATTTCTAATGTTTTTACTAACAAGTACAAAAGAAAAGGGATTTTTATATCATTATAAAATGCTGAAATATCTTTAGTTGTGTAAAGGCATCGAAAATCAAAAATCTGTTTCATCTTTGCTTTGTTATGATATAATTCATGCAGTAGGTTAAGAAAGCGATAATCTGGTGCTTTCACATAAGACAGTAGCCTCACACTAAAAACCCTTAAAAACCCACTGGCTGTCATATAATGGTTGGATGGTCAATTATACTAATTCGTTAATTGTGTGTTATTGCTATTTACTTTATTCCATTAATTTTTATTTTTCGCTAATGAGAACCAGTTCTAACGTGTTTAATATTTTATTGTAAAACCAAATTTTGTATTTGTATGCACTATTATGACATTACAACATAGCCTTGTTGGAATATTCCTTAAAAATAAACGTCCCTCATATAAATCATTCTCAAGAGGAGTTTCTACAAAAATACATTTATTTCGGAGGTACCAGTTCTCAGAGATTTGATGATTGTTACAAACAATCAGTCAAACAGTAGTTGTTGCAAGCAATCAGTCAAATGATAAAAAAAATGAGGTATTAACCATGGTAGCCTTTCATACCAAAACAGATAAGGTATTGACCATGGTAGCCTTTCATACCAAAATAGATGAGGTATTAACCATGGTAGCCTTTCATACCAAAACAGATGAGGTACTAACCATGGTAGCCTTTCATACCAAAATAGATGAGGTATTAACCATGGTAGCCTTTCATACCAAAACAGATAAGGTATTGACCATGGTAGCCTTCCATACCAAAATAGATGAGGTATTAACCATGGTAGCCTTTCATACCAAAACAGATGAGGTATTAACCATAGTAGCCTTTCATACCAAAATAGGTGAGGTATTAACCATGGCAGTCTTTCATTCCAAAATAGATGAGGTATTAACCATGGTAGCCTTTCATACCAAAATAGATGAGGTATTAACCATGGTAGCCTTTCATACCAAAATAGATGAGGGGTATTAACTATGGTAGCCTTTCATACCAACAAAGAATAATATGAGATAAGTCAGAGTATCCCAAAGCATGCCAAAGATTTCAATGTTTTGGATATATGTGACAACCTTAAAAATTAATGCAGATCGTAGATAAACTTACACCACTAATTGCATTATATTTTGTATTTTTTCAGGACCTCCAACTATTGACTAATTGCATTATATTTTGTATTTTTTCAGGACCTCCAACTATTGACTTTGGAAATGTCTGCCTCAGGTCTATTACCACTAAGCATATCAACATTATCAACAACCTCAACCAATATATCCATGTTGTGGCTGAGGTAAGTGAGGTTTTATCTAGAATCTAAAAACTACCTCAATACTCAATGAATGTACTTCATAATTTTCACATTTTCTTCCATCCAGTAACTTTCATCTACATTTTTCATTTGTTGACTATACCATTATTTCCTGTTTACTTCGGAATTTCCATGATGCAAAAAAATATACATGAAATGTATAATAAGCCTACCATATATACTAACTTGTATGTAGGGGCTCCGAGTGACCAAGTCTAAAGCACTCTCCATTACGGATCACTGCCATCTCACCTGTCTGCATGGGCTCGAGTCTCGGATATGGCCAATGTGGGTTTGTGAGGAAGCTTATCAGTAGCTTCTCATGGGTCAGTGGTTCTTACCGGGGTTTTTCCCCGGGTTCTTCCTCCACCATTAATACTGGCCACCATGTATAGCCTATTGTGTGCTGAAAAATGGCGTTAAACCCTACAAAAACTTGCATGTCAGGTCCAGTTGCAAACAACATAGACCTTGATCTGCCATTGTATTATCAAAATGACAAATCAGGGTCTGTACAGTTTGTAGTTGGTCTCAACTTACATAAAAGTATTTATGGCATAACTGACATGGGAATCGTCACACAGCTGGAGTTTGGCTTTGGCTGACTTGTTTTATATATTTGTTGCTGAGATTAGTATTTTAAACTGGCAACTGTCTGCTGATCTGAAGCTGATAGGTTTTAGAGTAAAGCAGTAAAGTTTTACAGGGTTTTGTCATTCACTTCAACAGTTGTTGTCTCAAAAACCAGCCGATTCTTAAAGTCATTTTCAAAACCAGCCGATTCTTAAAGTCATTTTCAAAACCAGCTGATTCTTAAAGTCATTTTCAAAACCAGCCGATTCTTAAAGTCATTTTCAAAACCAGGTTGAGACCAGTCAAAGCATGAAAAGGAAAAGCAAGCAGATATCAATTGTAAGTTAGATGTTTCCATGGGGACTTTTTGTACATTTGAAGTTTTATGAAATGTTAGCAATATTCCAGACATATTCCCTATATCAGGGGTGGTGAACCCTTATTAGATCGTGTGCCAATATTTTCAATTTCAAAAATATAATTATTGCTGTGTGCCAAAGAGGCCTACCAGTGATGTAACTATTCTGGCGGGAGTGTGGGGCAAAGCCAAAACTAAATGTACTGACTTTATACCGAAATGTAGGTTGATTTTTGAATGATATTACATACATAATGCCATAATAAAATTACCATACATAAATATAATTATACTCTGCTATTTTTCTTCAACCGGTACTACATACACCAGTAGCTATTAAAAATGTTTTATTATGACAAAATAAAGCTTAAAATTATAATTACAATATAAAGCGTTTATTGTTATTTCGTGATTTAAGCCTAGCTTACGATATAGGAGTCATAGACAAGTCAATCAATGTGACTTTTGCTGCTGTGTGGTAGATGATAACAGTTTGATATATGGAGTATATTTTGTATTCTTCAAAGATACACAAGCTGCACTCAAATCATCAGTCAAGCAATTTCTGGTATTCGATTTTAATTAGTTCATTGTTGAAAATAACGATTCACATGAGTAAGTAGACGAGAAAATTGACAAAATCGCCCTTGCTACTTTTATCAGAGACTTGAAAGTTCCAGGCAGGTCATTCCAGACTTAGAGAACCTCATTTTCGGCCGATATCTGAGGTTCTAATGATCCATTTAACCGCTCATGTTCAATTATTTCTAGTCACACTCGCAAGTCAACAAACATTCGTTTCCAAATTGCACTGGACTGTAACTCAACAAGTTGCATTTCAAAATCATGTAATTCCATCCAAGAAAACATGGCCAGATCTAGATTTTCAAAATTGATTGTATCTGGATATTTTATAAATTTTGCAGTGTCTTCTAATTTTTGGAATTGCTCAAAACACAATGAAAATTGTTCAAGAGTTGCATCAATTATCTCAAAAAACAGCCTCATCTGAGAATCTTTGACAATAGTTTCTTGAATTTCTAGATCAGCATAAAATTTTTCAAGTTTCTTAAAATAATGAAACTCTTCTTTCTCTAGATCACGTTTGTAAATCTTCAGCTTCTTTTCGAATGCTTTCACAATCTCAAATGCCTCATCAACAACTTTTCTGCACCCTTGCAACTTAGTATTTAGTTCATTTAGGTGTAATGAAAAATCTGTAAAGAACATTAGTCTGCTGAGCCAATCAACATCAGTTAATTCTGAGCATTTCTGTTTGTTATCATCCATAAACATTCGAATTTCATCAAGGCATTCTACAAAACATTCCAAAACCCGACCTCTACCAAGCCAACATACATTATTATATATTAGTAAACCAGAGTAAGCTGATTGAACTTCATTTAACAGCTGTGCAAATTTTCTGTTATTTAAAGCATGTGCAGTAATGAAATTTACAGTTTTTGTGACACATTTCATAATGACTTCAAGTTCCTGTAAGCCGGATTTTGCACATAGGGCTTCCTGATGAACAATGCAGTGACAGGTTAACAATGGGTGCCCAACATGTCTTGTAACTAATGTAACAAAACCATTGTCTTTTCCAGTCATGTTTGGAGCACCATCAGTTGTTACAAGAACTATTTTGGTTATATCTACTCTTGCATTTCTAAGTTCAGTCACAACAATGTCACAATAATCTGCACCTGTTGTTGTTGTCGATAAAGTTGATAATTTTATTGTTTCTTCATGCATTTCCTTATCTTTGTGATATCTAGCACCGATGGCCAACCTAGTGGACGATGTCACATCAGTACTTTCATCAAGGCAAATAGAGTAGGCGTGACATGAATTAATATCCTTTTTTTACTTGTTCTTCAATATTAGCATTCAATGTAATAACTCTCTCTGATCGTATTTCGACTAATTGGCAAATCCTTTATTCTCTGAATAATTTTGTCTTTATTTTGAAAGTCTTCAAACAAATAAGATGCACATTCTAACCACGATTCCTTTATATAATCACCATCACTGAAAGGCTTGCCATGCCTAGCTATGATTTTTGAATCTTTAAAACTCGCAGCCACTAAATTAGATGTACTGTTAACAAACTTGGCAAAAGAACTGGTTTGTAAGTTTAGTTTTTTTATCTCACGCGATATATGTTCTTTTTGTTCATCTTCACTTTTGCCAAGAAGCCCGCCATGATTGCTTTCATAATGACGTTTAACTGAAGACGTTCGGACAAACAACACTTTCCGAATACATGACACAAAAGGTTCTATTCCGTTTGTTGATTATTCCATATCATTGAGTCCACCACTCTTGGAAATCTCTGCCATTTCCTTCTTTGGCAAGCTTAGTGTTCTTTGGCTTTGAGAACGACATTTTAGGCTTATATTTAAAAGATTATTTGTAATAATTTTCAAAATCAACAACATGGCAGACGAGAGTTAGCAAGATCTCATTCAAAATACGAACGTATCTTGTTTAAAATTTGTGCACCCACGCCCCCTAGCGAAAACAGTAAGTCAGTAAATTATATGTAAAAAATAAGATTGAATAGGATAGGGTAGGTCGATAGGACTTCTTCCATATCAGTTAAGCTTTTCTAAAATATGTTTACAGTATCAATTATACTAAATTGAGATTTCAGTGATTTAGCAAGATGAATAATTTGTTTCATATCAGTATAATGACATGCCACACACAATCATCTCACGTGCCACTTTTGGCACGCATGCCATAGGTTTGCCACCCCTGCCCTATATGGTCTGGTTGACCTTCTCAAAGGTATTTGATGATCATTTCCAAGTTAGAAGGTTAGCTTCAATGCAAAACCTTAAATGAATTACAGTAATATGGAACATATTGCATGCATCAATGACCCAATGTCCTGTTCGCATTACCAGGAAAAATTATAACTTGCTGTATTTATTCTAGGTGCTCAAAATTGTTTTTAAAACATCCAGACAAATTTATCAATTTGTCTCCATATCTCTGCTTATAAGGGCTGTTTAGTAGGATTTTTTGGTAAAATGATTGTCAGATTAAAATGTGACATCTTGAAAAATCCAAAGTTGACACAGATTGGTTGTACTGCATATTACACATTGCAGCAATAATAATATTGACCAAACAATGTATTTGATCTTTATTTGCAAAATTTGAATAACATTCAGTGTGTAACATTAATCTTAGAAGAAATTGTATTTCATGTTTGTAAGCCACTGCACAGTTTCTCATAATTTTAGATCCTTTGAGATGAATGTGTATGGTTATACACTGGTCATAGACAAATGAAACTGTGTGAATGATAATGTTTCACTTTTTTAATTTACCAAACATGAAATAACATTGATATTTATTTGATTTTATGGTATACTTAATATTACTCAGATGTGAATGTGATTTGTTTCATTCCTTATTTGGTATTGGGTATTCCAAATTTTAAATATATTGAAGAGGGTTCCAGAATTAGAATCAATACAGTATACTGTCGGATTTCCTGAATTGTTTTTAAAATTCATGTTTTATTTCAGATTGACTGCAGAGAGCTTCGCCAAAGTAGTCCACTGTCACAAGTTATTCCACCGAAGTCAAAAGCTCAAATACCCATCATCTTTGAGTCCAACCAGAAACAAACATTTCAAAGGTAAGACCTCTTGCTTGATTGAGAAATGTCTATTAAATGACCACATGAACTAAATATGAAGTAAATATTTCAGTATTTGGTTTTTTTTTTCCTTGTAATCTCTAATATCAACATAAAGTATAAAAATTATATTAACACAGTAATTAGTATGTATGTGTTACTTATGTTCTAATTTAAAGATATTTAAGTATACATAAAACATGCAGACTCTTACCTGCAAAGCTCCCAGCACTTTACTTGGTTCCCATTACAGTCAGGTGAAGTAACAGGATAAGTGAATGAAGCACAGATAAGAGATCTGAGCACTTTTTACTGTCCCAGGTTCTCATTTTGATAGGTGAGATTTCCTGGGACTGGAACACACAACATAGCATAGTATATTCTCTGCTACTTTTTATCTCCAGTATTCAGCATTTTTTTTTTTTTGCACATAAACATTTCTATATTAGTTGATTTCTGTACTTAAGTTTAGTACACTTGGGTATTTCCACAAATACACAAAATTTGGATAAATATATAGGTGATCTGAAATGGGTAAAGATTTAACATTAAATTTATTATACAAGTTACAGAAATTCAGTCTTAAATCATTATCCATTTTAGATTCTGTTTTTCAACAAGTTTTTATTTTGGAAAGTAAAAAGGGTATGGATAGAAAGAAAAATAAATGAATTTGTAAATTTATTTAATTCTGACTCAGATGATGCAACAGTTTAGTAACCATAGTTACGGATTTGGATGGAACTGTTTATAATTTTTCCACTTCCACTAGAAAGAGTTAATTCTATCTGCATTACTTTGATTTGGAAGAATGCTGAGGTTATATTACTTTTATAATTTTGAAAGACCAACATTTGTCGACATTCTCTTTATAAGAGTGGAGATTTTTGTGACTCCAGTACACTGACATTTCAGTTGTACTTTCATGCAATATCCATGTCATTCAGTAACAGCAAGGTAAATGTGACTGTCAGCATTATATTAGGTTGCTTTGCTTTTCTTTGCATAGACTCAGTATCTTCGCATTGGAAAGTGTAATGGATTTTCTTGGCTCTCTCTCATTTTTGGTTTAACCAGACAAATGTCCAATGGGTTTACTCATCATGTTCTAGTTTTAGTTTGGAATTCAGAGAATTGTCTTTAAGGTATTTACTCATCATGTTCTAGTTTTAGTTTGGAATTCAGAGAATTGTCTTTACGGTATTTACTCATCATGTTCTAGTTTTAGTTTGGAATTCACAGAATTGTCTTTAGGGTATTTACTCATCATGTTCTAGTTTTAGTTTGGAATTCAGAGAATTGTCTTTACGGTATTTACTCATCATGTTCTAGTTTTAGTTTGGAATTCACAGAATTGTCTTTAGGGTATTTACTCATCATGTTCTAGTTTTAGTTTGGAATTCAGAGAATTGTCTTTACGGTATTTACTCATCATGTTCTAGTTTTAGTTTGGAATTCACAGAATTGTCTTTAGGGTATTTACTCATCATGTTCTAGTTTTAGTTTGGAATTCAGAGAATTGTCTTTACGGTATTTACTCATCATGTTCTAGTTTTAGTTTGGAATTCACAGAATTGTCTTTAGGGTATTTACTCATCATGTTCTAGTTTTAGTTTGGAATTCAGAGAATTGTCTTTACGGTATTTACTCATCATGTTCTAGTTTTAGTTTGGAATTCACAGAATTGTCTTTAGGGTATTTACTCATCATGTTCTAGTTTTAGTTTGGAATTCACAGAATTGTCTTTACGGTATTTACTCATCATGTTCTAGTTTTAGTTTGGAATTCACAGAATTGTCTTTAAGGTATTTACTCATCATGTTCTAGTTTTAGTTTGGAATTCACAGAATTGTCTTTAAGGTATTTACTCATCATGTTCTAGTTTTAGTTTGGAATTCAGAGAATTGTCTTTACGGTATTTACTCATCATGTTCTAGTTTTAGTTTGGAATTCAGAGAATTGTCTTTAGGGTATTTACTCATCATGTTCTAGTTTTAGTTTGGAATTCAGAGAATTGTCTTTAGGGTATTTACTCATCATGTTCTAGTTTTAGTTTGGAATTCACAGAATTGTCTTTAGGGTATTTACTCATCATGTTCTAGTTTTAGTTTGGAATTCACAGAATTGTCTTTAAGGTATTTACTCATCATGTTCTAGTTTTAGTTTGGAATTCAGAGAATTGTCTTTAAGGTATTTACTCATCATGTTCTAGTTTTAGTTTGGAATTCAGAGAATTGTCTTTAGGGTATTTACTCATCATGTTCTAGTTTTAGTTTGGAATTCAGAGAATTGTCTTTACGGTATTTACTCATCATGTTCTAGTTTTAATTTGGAATTCAGAGAATTGTCTTTACGGTATTTACTCATCATGTTCTAGTTTTAGTTTGGAATTCACAGAATTGTCTTTAAGGTATTTACTCATCATGTTCTAGTTTTAGTTTGGAATTCAGAGAATTGTCTTTACGGTATTTACTCATCATGTTCTAGTTTTAGTTTGGAATTCAGAGAATTGTCTTTAGGGTATTTACTCATCATGTTCTAGTTTTAGTTTGGAATTCAGAGAATTGTCTTTACGGTATTTACTCATCATGTTCTAGTTTTAATTTGGAATTCAGAGAATTGTCTTTACGGTATTTACTCATCATGTTCTAGTTTTAGTTTGGAATTCACAGAATTGTCTTTAAGGTATTTACTCATCATGTTCTAGTTTTAGTTTGGAATTCAGAGAATTGTCTTTAGGGTATTTACTCATCATGTTCTAGTTTTAGTTTGGAATTCACAGAATTGTCTTTACGGTATTTACTCATCATGTTCTAGTTTTAGTTTGGAATTCACAGAATTGTCTTTAAGGTATTTACTCATCATGTTCTAGTTTTAGTTTGGAATTCAGAGAATTGTCTTTATGGTATTTACTCATCATGTTCTAGTTTTAGTTTGGAATTCACATTGTCTTTACGGTATTTACTCATCATGTTCTAGTTTTAGTTTGGAATTCACAGAATTGTCTTTAGGGTATTTACTCATCATGTTCTAGTTTTAGTTTGGAATTCAGAGAATTGTCTTTAAGGTATTTACTCATCATGTTCTAGTTTTAGTTTGGAATTCACAGAATTGTCTTTAGGGTATTTACTCATCATGTTCTAGTTTTAGTTTGGAATTCAGAGAATTGTCTTTACGGTATTTACTCATCATGTTCTAGTTTTAGTTTGGAATTCACATTGTCTTTACGGTATTTACTCATCATGTTCTAGTTTTAGTTTGGAATTCACAGAATTGTCTTTAAGGTATTTACTCATCATGTTCTAGTTTTAGTTTGGAATTCAGAGAATTGTCTTTAGGGTATTTACTCATCATGTTCTAGTTTTAGTTTGGAATTCACAGAATTGTCTTTACGGTATTTACTCATCATGTTCTAGTTTTAGTTTGGAATTCACAGAATTGTCTTTAAGGTATTTACTCATCATGTTCTAGTTTTAGTTTGGAATTCACAGAATTGTCTTTACGGTATTTACTCATCATGTTCTAGTTTTAGTTTGGAATTCACAGAATTGTCTTTACGGTATTTACTCATCATGTTCTAGTTTTAGTTTGGAATTCACAGAATTGTCTTTAAGGTATTTACTCATCATGTTCTAGTTTTAGTTTGGAATTCAGAGAATTGTCTTTAAGGTATTTACTCATCATGTTCTAGTTTTAATTTGTAATTCAGAGAATTGTCTTTACGGTATTTACTCATCATGTTCTAGTTTTAGTTTGGAATTCACAGAATTGTCTTTACGGTATTTACTCATCATGTTCTAGTTTTAGTTTGGAATTCAGAGAATTGTCTTTAAGGTATTTACTCATCATGTTCTAGTTTTAATTTGTAATTCAGAGAATTGTCTTTACGGTATTTACTCATCATGTTCTAGTTTTAGTTTGGAATTCAGAGAATTGTCTTTAGGGTATTTACTCATCATGTTCTAGTTTTAGTTTGGAATTCACAGAATTGTCTTTACGGTATTTACTCATCATGTTCTAGTTTTAGTTTGGAATTCACAGAATTGTCTTTACGGTATTTACTCATCATGTTCTAGTTTTAGTTTGGAATTCACAGAATTGTCTTTACGGTATTTACTCATCATGTTCTAGTTTTAGTTTGGAATTCAGAGAATTGTCTTTAAGGTATTTACTCATCATGTTCTAGTTTTAATTTGTAATTCAGAGAATTGTCTTTACGGTATTTACTCATCATGTTCTAGTTTTAGTTTGGAATTCAGAGAATTGTCTTTAGGGTATTTACTCATCATGTTCTAGTTTTAGTTTGGAATTCACATTGTCTTTACGGTATTTACTCATCATGTTCTAGTTTTAGTTTGGAATTCACATTGTCTTTAGGGTATTTACTCATCATGTTCTAGTTTTAGTTTGGAATTCAGAGAATTGTCTTTAAGGTATTTACTCATCATGTTCTAGTTTTAGTTTGGAATTCACAGAATTGTCTTTAAGGTATTTACTCATCATGTTCTAGTTTTAGTTTGGAATTCACAGAATTGTCTTTAGGGTATTTACTCATCATGTTCTAGTTTTAGTTTGGAATTCACATTGTCTTTACGGTATTTACTCATCATGTTCTAGTTTTAGTTTGGAATTCAGAGAATTGTCTTTAAGGTATTTACTCATCATGTTCTAGTTTTAGTTTGGAATTCAGAGAATTGTCTTTAAGGTATTTACTCATCATGTTCTAGTTTTAATTTGTAATTCAGAGAATTGTCTTTAGGGTATTTACTCATCATGTTCTAGTTTTAGTTTGGAATTCACAGAATTGTCTTTAGGGTAATTGGGTGATATTCTCATACTGTGCAATGGCACAAGTATTCTCACAGCATTGTTAATACTAATTAGAAAATTGGTCAACATTGCTTTCATGTCATGTAAATGTGCATTTGATTTATTATATGTTGAATTTGTCTTGAGTTGTATCCCATTTGTACAAAGTGTTCTTGGCTGAGGCACCCCAAGCATATGAACAAAGTTCTTCTTTCTATTTTAAAAATCTTATTGCTTTTCAGATCTGTATCATATACTGTCAATGGTTTCTACAAACATCACGTGACTGTCACTGCTGAGGTTTTACCTGTTGCCTTGGAACTCTCCACAGAAGAATTAGTTTTGACTCCCACCCATGGCCTCCCAGTGGAAGCTGGTAAAGTTTCAGGATTGTATTTCTTAACTTTGTTTCCTCCAGTTTGTACTGAAACTGACTTTTCTTTAGCAACCGATACCAGTTGATTGAAGTCTAATCTTATTTTGATCCGTTTATAAATCACTGTATGATCTCTGAATTTTTTGTCAGGTTTTTTTCCGATCCCAGGCATTTGGATACTTTACATAACATGCACTAATTCAGTTACACATAGCCACTTATTATCGCCCAGAACTCATGCGTTATAACACTGTTGAAAAATGTATGTAAATTATGTAAAAATGTTTGACTTATTGATACTAACATTCTAATCAGTTAAAAGATCCAGGTAAGTTCATTCTTGCTGATGACATTTTAAATTCAGAAGTACTTGCAGTGACTAAAGCAACCATAATTTTGAATGAAAACTGTAGTACATGAATAGGCCCCCCAGTCCACTAAAACTGGATTCTGACTCAAAACTAAAAAATCATGATTTGTGTCTCTTAGTATTGTTGAAGTTTGACATTTGTATAAATATAAAAACAGTAAGATATAAAAAAAACATTTCATAATTCTAGCCTCAGTCAGAGTAATGTCATAATGAGAAAAAATAGTTTGAAAATTACAGTACGAGTTCTTTTGATGGTTGTGTGAGTATGATTGCCAGGTGTTACATAATTGGCTCCAAGAAATTGGAACTTCAAAACTATATTCTCTTTTTTAAGTTTTGTTTGAGGAAGCAATATACAGATCATAAAACTAACATTTAAGTTTTTTGGGTAATGATGGTGATATTTTAGTGGTCTCTAAAATCTTTATCACTGAGATCACAGCAATAAATCTCATCAAAATTTGTCATTTTCTACAAGTAATGTGGCCACATTTTTATCTTCATTTCATTAAATTTGAGAAACATTTACAGTGAAACATTTTACTGCTCCAGTGGCCTAATGGTTAGAGCATCTGCTATGAATGTGGTAGGTCATGGGTTCGATCACTGGCTGAGTCATACGAAAGACTTACAAAAATAGTACTCACAGCTGCCTCGCTTGGCGCTGAGCATTAAGAGGTTAGTGTTAGGACTGGTAGGCCTGGTGTCAGGATAATGTGACTGGGTGGGACATCATGCTACATGTCTGCGGCATGATGCCTAAGTGCTAGACATCACTATAAACTGCCTCACTGCAGACATCATAGTGATATGACTGAAAAATATTTAAAGCTATGTTAAAAATCCTAATCAAACAAACAAACAAACAAAATTCTGAGTAAACAAAAGCCAGTCAACACAACAATGACAGCTAGTCAGCATGACAATGACAGCCAGTCAGCATGACAATGACAGCTAGTCAGCATGACAATGACGATCAGTCAGCTTGACAATGACAGCCAGTCAACATGACAGTGACAGCTAGTAAGCATGACAATGACAACCATTCAGCACAACAATGACAATCAATGAACACAACAATGACAGCCAGTCAGCATGACAATGACAACCAGTTCATTAACCACTAGTCAATGTGACAATAGAATAATAGAGAGTGTTCTTGTTTCTCATCTCGGGTAACAGTTCAATTTAATTTAACACCTTTGAACTTTATTTTAAGGGACTAACTGATGCAAAGTTAAACAGATTGTATGATTTAGTCTTCCTGATATTTACCTTATTGATTGATAAATAGGTCACTTTGACCTGTCCAAATCTACGTGTTGTGTATTTAATAAATTATCTAGCTGTTTGTTCAGGTGTATAACATAATACCTTTTGACCCAATTAAATAAAATTCTATATATATCTGCTGTGACTAAAAAATAACTCAACAGAATTAAGAAATCATTTTTTTGACAGAAATTGTTGTTTTACATTTTTGTGAAAATTGTTCACTATATCCAGTATAGTTTTGCTTGAATGATTATTGGTGAATGATTTGACATCTTATTGTCAATTTCTCTTTCTTTCAGGATTCAGAGGGATTATTACTTTGTATAACAAGATGAACTTCCCAGCAGAGTTTACATGGGCCCCCAACTTAGGTGAAAGAGGCACTGCCTTCTCAATTCGCCCTGCCACAGGTAAATAATTAGCAATATATTTTTAAGCCTTTGTCACATTTTCTTTTTATACAAGTACTGCTTTTCTATATCTAGTATCTAAAACTGGAACATAAAAACTTGTATCTCGATAAAATTTAAATTAGAATACAATATGAATCTCAAGTTACCGTTACAAGAATTATATACGTGAATATTCACAGTTTAAATTTATAAATTTCCTCTTCTGTTGGACAAAAACAAGATAGGTTGAAACATTTTATTATAGACAAATTTTATCATTACAGTGAAACCTGTATGTAAAAGACAATCAAACAGCATGGTAAAATTGTCCTGTATAGACCAGTGTCCTTAATAAACAGGGCTTGTATTCTTTATATGTTTACAGTTCATACAGTTATGAATCCGAGTATTGCTTATAAAGGGATACAGTAGAGGTTCTTCTCAATAATAGGATTTCTTGTGGAAAAATTCTCCTTTACTGTTGCATTTAAAAAGAAATGGAAGCAAGCATTGAAAATTTCAGAATCCACCAGCAGTGGAACTTAACAATGAAATGCACAATCAGTTCACAATTAAACATAAAGCGTATTGAAAACATTAAAGCATATTGAAAACATTAAAGCATATTGAAAACATTAAGGCATATTGAAAACATAAAGTGTATTGAAAACATTAAAGCATACTGAAAACATTAAAGCGTATTGAAAACATAAAGTACATTGAAAACATTAAAGCGTATTGAAAGCATTAAAGTGTATTGAAAACATTAAAGCATACTGAAAACATTAAAGCGTATTGAAAACATAAAGCACATTGAAAACATTAAAGCGTATTGAAAACATTAAAGTGTATTGAAAACATTAAAGCATATTGAAAACATAAAGCACATTGAAAACATTAAAGCGTATTGAAAACATTAAAGTGTATTGAAAACATTAAAGCATATTGAAAACATTAAAGCATATTGAAAACATTAAAGCATATTGAAAACATTAAAGTGTATTGAAAACATTAAAGTGTATTGAAAACATTAAAGCGTATTGAAAACATTAAAGTGTATTGAAAACATTAAAGCATATTGAAAACATTAAAGCATTTTGAAAACATTAAAGCATACTGAAAACATTAAAGAATTTTGAAAACATTAAGGCATATTGAAAACATTAAAGCATTTTGAAAACATTAAAGTGTATTGAAAACATTAAAGCATATTGAAAACATTAAAGCATATTGAAAACATTAAAGCATTTTGAAAACATTAAAGTGTATTGAAAACATTAAAGCATATTGAAAACATTAAAGCATATTGAAAACATTAAAGCATATTGAAAACATTAAAGTGTATTGAAAACATTAAAGTGTATTGAAAACATTAAAGCGTATTGAAAACATTAAAGCATTTTGAAAACATTAAAGCATATTGAAAACATTAAAGCATATTGAAAACATTAAAGTGTATTGAAAACATTAAAGTGTATTGAAAACATTAAAGCATATTGAAAACATTAAAGCATTTTGAAAACATTAAAGTGTATTGAAAACATTAAAGCATATTGAAAACATTAAAGCATATTGAAAACATTAAAGCATATTGAAAACATTAAAGTGTATTGAAAACATTAAAGCGTATTGAAAACATTAAAGCATACTGAAAACATTAAAGCATTTTGAAAACATTAAAGTGTATTGAAAACATTAAAGCATATTGAAAACATTAAAGCATATTGAAAACATTAAAGCATATTGAAAACATTAAAGTGTATTGAAAACATTAAAGTGTATTGAAAACATTAAAGCGTATTGAAAACATTAAAGTGTATTGAAAACATTAAAGCATATTGAAAACATTAAAGCATTTTGAAAACATTAAAGCGTATTGAAAACATTAAAGCATACTGAAAACATTAAAGTGTATTGAAAACATTAAAGCATATTGAAAACATTAAAGCATTTTGAAAACATTAAAGCATATTGAAAACATTAAAGCATATTGAAAACATTAAGGCATATTGAAAACATTAAAGTGTATTGAAAACATTAAAGCATATTGAAAACATTAAAGTGTATTGAAAACATTAAAGCATATTGAAAACATTAAAGTGTATTGAAAACATTAAAGTGTATTGAAAACATTAAAGCATATTGAAAACATTAAAGCATATTGAAAACATTAAAGTGTATTGAAAACATTAAAGTGTATTGAAAACATTAAAGCGTATTGAAAACATTAAAGCGTATTGAAAACATTAAAGCGTATTGAAAACATTAAAGCATATTGAAAACATTAAAGCATATTGAAAACATAAAGCACATTGAAAACATTAAAGTGTATTGAAAACATTAAAGTGTATTGAAAACATTAAAGTGTATTGAAAACATTAAAGCATATTGAAAACATTAAAGCGTATTGAAAACATTAAAGCATATTGAAAACATTAAAGTGTATTGAAAACATTAACATTAAAGTGTATTGAAAACATTAAAGTGTATTGAAAACATTAAAGCATATTGAAAACATTAAAGCATATTGAAAACATTAAGGCATATTGAAAACATAAAGTGTATTGAAAACATTAAAGCATACTGAAAACATTAAAGCGTATTGAAAACATAAAGTACATTGAAAACATTAAAGCGTATTGAAAACATTAAAGTGTATTGAAAACATTAAAGCATACTGAAAACATTAAAGCATATTGAAAACATAAAGCACATTGAAAACATTAAAGCGTATTGAAAACATTAAAGTGTATTGAAAACATTAAAGCATATTGAAAACATTAAAGCATATTGAAAACATTAAAGCATATTGAAAACATTAAAGTGTATTGAAAACATTAAAGTGTATTGAAAACATTAAAGCGTATTGAAAACATTAAAGTGTATTGAAAACATTAAAGCATATTGAAAACATTAAAGCATTTTGAAAACATTAAAGCATACTGAAAACATTAAAGAATTTTGAAAACATTAAGGCATATTGAAAACATTAAAGCATTTTGAAAACATTAAAGTGTATTGAAAACATTAAAGCATATTGAAAACATTAAAGCATATTGAAAACATTAAAGCATTTTGAAAACATTAAAGTGTATTGAAAACATTAAAGCATATTGAAAACATTAAAGCATATTGAAAACATTAAAGCATATTGAAAACATTAAAGTGTATTGAAAACATTAAAGTGTATTGAAAACATTAAAGCGTATTGAAAACATTAAAGCATTTTGAAAACATTAAAGCATATTGAAAACATTAAAGCATTTTGAAAACATTAAAGTGTATTGAAAACATTAAAGCATATTGAAAACATTAAAGCATATTGAAAACATTAAAGCATATTGAAAACATTAAAGTGTATTGAAAACATTAAAGCGTATTGAAAACATTAAAGCATACTGAAAACATTAAAGCATTTTGAAAACATTAAAGTGTATTGAAAACATTAAAGCATATTGAAAACATTAAAGCATATTGAAAACATAAAGCATATTGAAAACATTAAAGTGTATTGAAAGCATTAAAGTGTATTGAAAACATTAAAGCATACTGAAAACATTAAAGCATTTTGAAAACATTAAAGCATATTGAAAACATTAAAGCATTTTGAAAACATTAAAGTGTATTGAAAACATTAAAGCATATTGAAAACATTAAAGCATATTGAAAACATTAAAGTGTATTGAAAACATTAAAGTGTATTGAAAACATTAAAGCATACTGAAAACATTAAAGCATTTTGAAAACATTAAAGCATATTGAAAACATTAAAGCATTTTGAAAACATTAAAGTGTATTGAAAACATTAAAGCATATTGAAAACATTAAAGCATATTGAAAACATTAAAGCATATTGAAAACATTAAAGTGTATTGAAAACATTAAAGCGTATTGAAAACATTAAAGCATACTGAAAACATTAAAGCATTTTGAAAACATTAAAGTGTATTGAAAACATTAAAGCATATTGAAAACATTAAAGCATATTGAAAACATTAAAGCATATTGAAAACATTAAAGTGTATTGAAAACATTAAAGTGTATTGAAAACATTAAAGCGTATTGAAAACATTAAAGTGTATTGAAAACATTAAAGCATATTGAAAACATTAAAGCATTTTGAAAACATTAAAGCGTATTGAAAACATTAAAGCATACTGAAAACATTAAAGTGTATTGAAAACATTAAAGCATATTGAAAACATTAAAGCATTTTGAAAACATTAAAGCATATTGAAAACATTAAAGCATATTGAAAACATTAAGGCATATTGAAAACATTAAAGTGTATTGAAAACATTAAAGCATATTGAAAACATTAAAGTGTATTGAAAACATTAAAGCATATTGAAAACATTAAAGTGTATTGAAAACATTAAAGTGTATTGAAAACATTAAAGCATATTGAAAACATTAAAGCATATTGAAAACATTAAAGTGTATTGAAAACATTAAAGTGTATTGAAAACATTAAAGCGTATTGAAAACATTAAAGCGTATTGAAAACATTAAAGCATATTGAAAACATTAAAGCATATTGAAAACATAAAGCACATTGAAAACATTAAAGTGTATTGAAAACATTAAAGTGTATTGAAAACATTAAAGTGTATTGAAAACATTAAAGCATATTGAAAACATTAAAGCGTATTGAAAACATTAAAGCATATTGAAAACATTAAAGTGTATTGAAAACATTAACATTAAAGTGTATTGAAAACATTAAAGTGTATTGAAAACATTAAAGCATATTGAAAACATTAAAGCATATTGAAAACATTAAAGCGTATTGAAAACATTAAAGTGTATTGAAAACATTAAAGTGTATTGAAAACAGCATATTGAAAACATTAAGCATATTGAAAACATTAAAGTGTATTGAAAACATTAAAGCATATTGAAAACATTAAAGTGTATTGAAAACATTAAGGCATATTGAAAACATTAAAGTGTATTGAAAACATTAAAGCATATTGAAAACATTAAAGCATATTGAAAACATTAAAGCATATTGAAAACATTAAAGCATATTGAAAACATTAAAGCGTATTGAAAACATTAAAGTGTATTGAAAACATTAAGGCATATTGAAAACATTAAAGCATATTGAAAACATTAAAGCATATTGAAAACATTAAAGCATATTGAAAACATTAAAGTGTATTGAAAACATTAAGGCATATTGAAAACATTAAAGCATATTGAAAACATTAAAGCATATTGAAAACATTAAAGCATATTGAAAACATTAAAGTGTATTGAAAACATTAAGGCATATTGAAAACATTAAAGTGTATTGAAAACATTAAAGCATATTGAAAACATTAAAGTGTATTGAAAACATTAAAGCATATTGAAAACATTAAAGCATATTGAAAACATTAAAGCATATTGAAAACATTAAAGCATATTGAAAACATTAAAGCATATTGAAAACATTAAAGTGTATTGAAAACATTAAGGCATATTGAAAACATTAAAGTGTATTGAAAACATTAAAGCATATTGAAAACATTAAAGCATATTGAAAACATTAAAGTGTATTGAAAACATTAAAGCATATTGAAAACATTAAAGCATATTGAAAACATTAAAGCATATTGAAAACATTAAAGCATATGCATTAACCAGGATTTTAATTCTGCTGATCAACAAATAATTTTAGAATGAAATTTAAAATAAAACAATTGGACACAGCTTCAATTAAAGGTCAAGGTCATCCCATTATTTAATTCAGCTCTTGGTGTTGTCAGCAAAACTGATTTAGGATAAAATATAAATGTAAAAATTGTCATCATTTATATTCTCTACTTTTATTTTTATCAACAGTCTTCAAATCTAGTCATTATTATGAACTGTTTAATTTCCAAAATATTCAGATCATTGTTTGTTTATCAGCATAAATTCCTATCATTATAGCTGTACTCCTTTCAACCTGATATCAGCATAAATTCCCATCATTATAACTGTACTCCTTTCAACCTGATAACAGCATAAATTCCCCTCATTATAACTATACTCCTTTCAAGCTGATATCAGCATAAATTTCCATCATTATAACTGTACTCCTTTCAAGCTGATATCAGCATAAATTCCTATCATTATAACTGTACTCCTTTCAAGCTGATATCAGCATAAATTCATAGAATCATTCAACCTTTGCTATTATGACCACATAGATGCCATATATATATATATATATATATATATATATATATATATATATATATATATATATATATATATATACATACATACATATATATATATATATATATATATATATATATATATATATATATATATATATACATACATACATACACTGTTGTATCTAGAATCATTCAACTTTTGGGAGCAGATTCATCAGATGTGCATTTTTTCATGGCAGATGTAGGTCATTATTTCCCGTATTTTATGCTTAACTGATCTGGGTCAAATGTTTGATGGTAATTTTTTGTCACTGCTCTTGCTATAATTATGAAATTGATATACAAGGGAAAAAAAGCCCAGCATGAACCAAAATTTTTTTAAAATATTTGTTTTAATGAAATTAAACAAAAAAAAATCTTATTTTTATTAATCCATTTTGATACCTCAACTTTAATATTAAAAACCAAAAGAGCATAATAGATGGTCTGTTATCCAATATCCATCTGCCAATTTGCACAGATTTTTTATGCCTCCCAAAATACGTGTCATGAATGAAAGGTTATATCAGTATGGAGTTTCACTTAAAGACTTCTTAAGCAGAAAAACAAGGGAGATATTCCATGATCCAGGACAAAAAATGTCTTGCATATGATAATAGATTTTTAACAGATGGACGGAATAATGTTTAGAGCTTTATAATCAGGATACCTATGGAAACCAAGCTCTATTCAACTTCCTATTTACGATAACAGAAGTTGACTCAGGGAAGAAGTAGAAGCTGCAGTAAAAGCACTAAAGAAAGGGATGTCAGGTGGGTTAGACAATATACCAGTAGAACTTGTTGATAGATGTCCTCACAGCAATCTGCAACAATATCTGGCAAACAAGAGAATGGCCCTCTCCTTGGACCCAGTCTCTGATCATCACTCTTCCTATCAAAGTCAATCTACATCTGTGCCAGAACTACTAAATAATCATCAGTCATCCAAGAGCAGTGGAGAATAAGGCAAAATGGAGAGAGAGATTGTAACAAAGTAATCATTGGCACCCCTACAACCAACCAGGTTATGGAAGAAATTGGGAAAAAAATGATGTAATAACATGTCAGCTGTATAATGCTGATTAAAACTACATTATAAAAAAAAAAGTAAAAAATTGCTAAGGAAACTAGTTCCAAAGAGGCAAGATTTCATTGGCAAGATTACTTAAGTCAGAATTTTTTTTCTGCATGATAATTAAGACTATTAATGGTGACTGAAGACAGGCATCCTATGTAATCAATGATTACAGAAGACAGGCATCCTATGTAATCAATGATTACGGAAGACAGGCATCCTATGTAATCAATGATTACAATCTGGTTTTACTATGTAATCAATGATTACAATCTAGTTTTACTATGTAATCAATGATTACAATCTGGTTTTACTATGTAATCAATGATTACAATCTGGTTTTATGTTATCACATTAAAGATTGATTACACCTCTCACGAATTACATTTTCTTTATTTCAGGAGTTGTTGATGCTTTCAAAGACCTTGACTGTGAAGTGGTGTGGCACCCATCTTACTTGGCCCCTGAGGATGGTTCTTTCTCACTGATGGTCCATGGAGGTGCTACTCTTCAGCTTCTTTGTAAAGCTGAGGTAAATGAATTTAATGATAGTATCAGATTGCATTTGTTGTTTTTGTGTAATGTTTTATTTTAATTTTTTCCTCTTTCCATTCTCTTACTTTTACCCCATTTAATCATACGTTTTTAGTTTGTGTTTCTCTGTTTCTTATACATCTTTGTCAGGTATCTATCACCTTGCACACTCTCTCTCTCTCTGTCTCTGTCTCTGTCTCTCTGTCTCTCTCTCTCTGTCTCTCTGTCTCGCTCTGTGAAGCACTTATTATTAATGTAACTTTTCCTCACAGTGCTATCATTATATTCTCATACATGCTTTGTGATTAATGTAAGTTATGTCTATTAATATTTAAATTAATCCTCACTCTGCTCTATACAGCCATTTATCTCCACACATCAAATTCTACTCTACTTTCAAGTCAGTATATCCATCATCTCCTCCCTCACTCAATTGACCCTCTTCCCTCTTTCCTTTTACCCTCTTTCCTTCACTCCTTTTCCCCTCCACCCTCACTTCTTTTACCCTCTTTCCCTCCTCCTCCTCATGACGTGAATAGCATTAATAGGACTTAATTGAATCAGCATTGTTTGCATTCATTTATCCATTAAATTGCAAAATAAACAACACGTAAAAGTAAAATTCAAACAGGTCTAGTTTAAAGAGGGTTATTTTCAGACTATCAAATTAGATGATGCCAACCAGCATAATTCCAAAGTACCTAGGTCTTGTTTACACTTTTTTCTTTTGTCAGACAGTAAATAAAATATTGCCAGCTATGAATCATGGTTGGTCATTATGTTCTCTCAATTGTTTAAAAATTTAATACATGACAAAAGATGTGTATAAGCTTAACTCCTGTGCTTATCAAAAGTCCATAATTAAACAATTTCCCCCCAGGGTCTTTGCTATAAACATTACTTCAGTTCCCCACAGTCTGTCAGCACATGATATTGTTAGAACCTATTATGTAAAAACTAGGCTCAAATTAAGAAAGAAGATATTAACAACAAGAACTTTTATTGTTTAATCTTCAAAGATTTATTTGGTAAACTGATGAAATAAAACTTTTATCTAACTTTACTGAAAATGCCGATTAATTAGGTGTTGTGTATGTTTGATGTAGTAAGTCAGCTTGTTGTAAAATAATAATTTTTGAAAACAGTTGAGTTGAATAAATTATGTTGCTGGGTGAAGTATTGTTTTCTTTACTATATCTAATCAGTTTGAGAGAAAACCATTTAATCATGGAGGAATAATAATATCACTGAAGCAACAGAAAATTGGGAACCAAAATTACAGGTTACTTTTTTTTATCTCAGTTTGATGTTGTGATCATCAAGAAAAAGGAATAATGATTTTTTTTTAATATAACTTTCTATCATCCTCACTCCATCTTTACTTCTATTTACTGATATCCCTTTATTCATTCATTCAGTCATTCTTTTATTCATGTCTTTTTTATCAACATCATTACCTCACAGCACATGATACTTTTAGAACAAATTACGTAAAGACTAGATGTTGAATTAACAAAGAAGACATTAGCAATAAGAACTTCTCTTGTTTATCATCGAAGACTGATTTGGTGACCTGATCAAATCAAACTTTTATCTGACTCCATTCCTCTGTCCATTTACTGGTATTCATTTATTCATTCATTCAATCATTTTTTCATTCCTGTCTTTATTTATCAGCTTGGGCCAACATCAGTGCAGTTTGTGGAAAGAAGGATCATGTTTGGACAGGTTCCAGTCAATATTACTACCACCAGAAATGTCCTGCTGGCAAATACTGGAGAAAACCATGCTTACTTCCAGGTATAGACCTTTTCCATGTGCAAAATACATGCAAGTACAATGTTCTTTAGATTTGATAAGGTTGGTAGAATGCCTGGAGATAAAGCTCAGGGCTTGACTGAAGTTGAGCTTACACTCTACCAATCAAATATAATTTTTTTTGTCAAGTTAATTGTAACTGGTCATCACAAAAACTCAAATTCAGATTCAAGTTTAAAAGTTGTATGATTCTGTGAATAATATCTAAGAGGGATATAGATAGAGAAAATGTTTAAAATCAAAAATGAACTATGATTCCAATAACATAATGTGATATATGAAACAAATGTGTAAAGTAATTAATATTTCACATAATATCATGTATAAAATGATTGTTATATCACACACTCCAGCTTTTAATTTTCAATAACACAATGTGATATATGACACAGATGTGTAAAATGATTATTATATTAATTATAATCAGTTTTTTAAAAATTGTTTTGTTTCTCTTCAGCTTGAACAACTAGTGAAAATTTATATGAATTGCTAATATTATGTGAAAGGTTTCATTACTTTCAATAGCTATATATATAATATATATATATAATATGCTACGAATATCTAAGTATTTAAAGTATTTAAAGTCACTGCAGCTGAAGTTTTTTTATATCTTTTAAAATGTGATTTCTTTGCATTAAAATAAATTGTACTGTTCATTTCATAGAAAATTCCTTCTGTACAAAAATATTTTTTTTTCTGTATGAGTGAACTCAAGTATATTATCTACATTAACTCACTAGGTATTGGACCCTAACCCCTTTCCTGGCCTGACTGTGTCCCCATTACATGGAGTTGTCCCTGTAGGGGGCTATGCCAGCCTAATCGTCAGGCTGACCCCAGAGGCAGTCATGAAGTTTGACACGCGTGTTGGAGTTGCTGTCAAGGGAGGTAAACCTCTGGAGCTGAGGATGGGAGGGACAGTGGAGCCACCCAGTGTTGACATTGAAGTTGTAAGTAACAAGGATAAGCTTTTTCCATTTAAATAAAAATGAATCTTTATTCCCTTGTGTGCAAGGCTTGGATGTTAACATCCATTCAGCAAAATATAATTGTCTTGGGAAAATATTCTACAGATCTGACCCATATTTGACAAAACAAGATAAATTCATACAAAACACATTTTAAAGTTTCTCTACAAAAGAAAACAATGAAGATAAGGCATTTAAGAATTATAAGCAGAAACTATAAAATCATGTCTAATCAAGGCATTTAGTGGAACAGGTTCCTTTCATGGAGTGATCTCCCTTTAATGCAACTGCCCAGTCTGCAAGAAAAAAGGTGGATTCAACAATCAAAAGCCTCGGAAGAGAGATATAACATGGTATGGATGTACATTTGTGTAATTCAAAGAGACAGCAAACACTACACTACTACACCTAAATTTCGTCTCGACTTGGGATTTATAAGAGAGAGACCTCTTTAATCCAGTCCCTTGGTTAATATGGTGCTTTCATGATAACAAGTGACATTATTTTTAATATATGAAGTTAATGTTCACCTAGATTAATAAGACCCCAGTGTTAATTCTCTTCTCTTTAATTTTGACTCCAAATGGTTATTCTTTTCTCTTTCTTTTAGACTTCTGATTCTAATTCACTTTTCTTTAAGAATTTGGATATCACATTAGCTAAGGAGCTAACAGGAGAGTAGGAGGATTTGTGAGGAATGTCGGTTTATTCAACACATTTACTGTTTTAACCAAAATTTTCAGTTGAGAAAATGTTTGTGGCTTTTCTTTTGCTTGAGCAGTATATTTTTTAGTCTCATTCTCAGGTCCAATGAAGTTCATATATAATGCATCTGTTGGAGAAATAGTCTTTTTCTTTAAAATAAATATATTGATAATTAATGTACCTGTATCATATTTAATTACCAGTATACTTTTTTTCTAACAAATATATTGATTATTTATATATTATTCAAGTATTTTTAGTACATTATTAATTATTTCAACATAGTATGTGATGTTTCATTTCAGCCGAACTTTAATTTTGGAGGTGTATATTGTGGGTCAGGAGAAACTATACCATTCAAGGTTGCCAACAAAGTAAGAAACATATGGTGTAAACATTATTTTAAACTTTCAGTGCATTTATTTACTTTAATTTTTTAAGCATAAAACGTTTGCTCTAATTCTCTCCAAATACACATTGTATGTAAAAATTGTCTTAGTGAGCATATATATATATATATATATATATATTGTTTTTTTTCTTGTATATAAAAAATAACTTAAGAGTGAACATGCATATATTTATTTTGTATGCAAAAAAATCCTTTCTTAAGAGAACATATGCATATTTTTGTTTTATTTTCCAACAAAACCTGAAATCTGGAAAACAAATGATCATATGGATGAGTTTTATCTTGTCAAATAACTATAGAACATAGGATGGTCAGATTTGGATGTGTTTTTCATACAATTGTTTCATAAGTTTTTCCAAAAAACATTGACAAAAATAATATTGCTTTTTTATGCTCTTATCATGTATATCCTTATAAGCCATTGGAGAATCAGACACTGTCGTTTTTACTTTTGTCATTTGTAGACATTTTGTATCATAATACATTTTACTTTTTTTATGACTGCTATCATATTTTATATTTTAATTGCAGACCATAACAAAAGCTAAGTTAGAATTTGACCTGAGCCGCTACAAAGATTTCACCCTCAATTTACAAGGATACCAAACAAAAGGTTGGTCTAACTACGGCAGTCAGTTGCAGCACTTAAATTAAACTTCATTTTGTTTACACTGATTGCAGAATAAAACCTGACACATTATTGAAGTATTCATTGGTTCATGTAATGGCAGGAGGTAATCTCAATAGTAAAAGAAAATGAGGAACCAGTCCCAGTATCAGTGAAACTGTCAGTAGTGGAATGAGGTAATCTTAAAAGTAAAATAAAAATTGAATTACCATTCCCAGTATCAGTACAACTATTTGTAGTGGAATGAGGTAATTCCAAAAGTTAAACAGTTAAACAGACTAGAGGACCAGTCCCAATGTCAGTACAAGTGTCTGTAGTGGTATGAGGAAATCCCAAAAGTAAATCAAATTAGAGGACCAGTCCCAGTATTGTTGAAACTGTACTGTCAGCACAGAAATGGAACTCTGAATGAAAACTTTAAAGTAAAAATTCACACATAGAGTCCTTCAGTATTACTAAAACTAAAGATTATGAGGGGTTTTGAAGAGGGGTATTGATAAGTTCAAGATTTTTTTCCACTGTACATCAAAGTTCTTAACAATGAACACTATGTTAATACATATCCATAAATGCTTCCCATACTCACTTTCTAAATCTAATTATCCAGTTATTAAATGATTAGTTATTAATTAAGTTATCTAATTAGTTATTAAATACCATTTTGTATTAAGCTTTTGGTGCATTTTTCATACCCAGTAAAATTTCACTTCAGCCACATAGGAGCATTCAGGTCATCTGTCCCTCAGCAAATTAATTAGAATTAAATCAGAACATGGCAAAGTTTGCCTGGCGTACTCCTTCATAATGGCAGATTTATATACCTGTGTTCCACAAATTTTGACAACACTTTGGACACACAAAAATGTCTAGCGATAATACTAATAAAACAGTGTAACTACATCATGCACTTTTCAGTCTCTGCATTTTTTCAAATTCAGACTTTGTCATTTTCTTTTGAGTCAGGTTCACAATGATAAATCAATATTTTATCATCTGTGTCAATGGCAATCAAATGTATTTTATTATTGGCAAGTTCCAGCCCAAGTCTGTTTTTGATCAGTTGTCAAAATCTGTATCTTACACAAACCTATCTGAGTTTCTATTGATTCTTCACCATATCAAAAGCAGCTGATGAATGAATGCCAGTGATAATAGAAATATCATCTACCATGTGTAAAGCATCTTCATCAATTTACCTCTTCACAGCAGTTGCGTACTGCTCACTGTCCCACAAACAATAGCCTTCCAGAATATAGGTCATGTTCCAAGGATTCAAGGCTATCTTTAAAGCAATGAAACCACGTTAGAAATGTTGAATATGATAGAGAATTGCATCTTTTAATATTTTATCCAAGTCTGCTTTGATATCAGTCAGAGAGTACCCTCAGAGCACATAAAAGTTTGCAGCAATGTTTGTGCACAGTAGCAGAATTTTTCTCCCTCTTGACATTCTTATATGATTGTCATTTATCTATATTACATCATACACTTATGTCTGTAGGTGTCTAGCATCCCAAAATATGTAATTTACCTATATTACATCATATATATGTGTCTGTAGGTGTCCAGCATGCCAAAATATGTCATATATCTATATCACATCATACACATATGTCTGTAGGTCTATAGCATGCTAAACTTTGTCAACTTTGTGCACAGTAGCAGAATTTTTCTCCTCTTTCCTCTTGACATTCTTATATGATTGTCATTTATCAATATTACATCATACACATATGTCTGTAGGTGTCTAGTATGCCAATATATGTAATTTACCTATTACTCAGTTACAAAATGCTGACATTTTATGGTTAAGACCTCACTTAGACATTGAAAATGCTGACATTGTATGGTTAAGACCTCACTTAGACATTGGAAATGCTGACATTGTATGGTTAAGACCTCACTTAGACAGATAGGAAATGCTGACATTTTGTTTGTTTGTTTTTTTGTTTGATTAGGATTTTTAACAATGGTCTGACTATGGAGACATTAGGAACACTGGTCTATCTATGGAGACAGTAGGGACAATGGTTTATCTAATGAGACATTAGGGACACTGGTCTATCTATGGTGACATTATGACAATGTTCCATCTATGGAGACATGAGGACAATGGTCCATCTATAGAGACATTAGGGACACTGGTCCATCTATAGAGACATTAGGGAGACCATCATCACAGTCTAATCTATATACTATTAAAAGTGTCCTCTTTTTCATAACCAGGAAAATTAATACATTTGAAAATAAATGAATTCACAATAAATGCACTTAAATCTTCATCAAGATCATATTTAACGATCAGCTTTATATATTTACCTACCATCTTGTTCAGTACGTTCTTATCTGTCCAGTTGGATGCATGGTAGCTATTGCACTATGGGAGAAGTTTTGTAGAAGAGAGAAATATATATAACTTAGAAAAGCAGAGAAATCAATTTCTCTAATCGTTACTCCTAATTTTGACATTTACAGAGGACCAGAGCTACCAGCTTTTGAACCCAGGAAAATATGCCGTCACATTACAACCTGAGGAAACTATTGAAGGCGAAATAAACTTTATGCCAACAGAGGTAAATTAATATACTTAAGTACATTTTGCATGGATATATTTTAATTTCTTTTGCGATTTAGATTATACTTACATGGTTAACTAATATATGAACTGGACATGTTCAATGAAACTTGCTGTAACACACACGTCTATTTAAGGAAAACTTCATAAATATGGACAACTTTTAAAAATCCCATTTCTTAGCTTCACTTGAATATTCACCTCTATGTAAAGAATACCAGTCTACAAAGGACATATTTTTATGGCCCCATGAGTGTCCTTTATAAACAGGTCATTTCCTTTCTTCTTGCATATTGCACTGTTTTGCCTTAGCTTTCAGTCTCATGTATTAGACATTTGCTAAACTAAGTTTGACAAGCATTAGCTTTCCACTGATATTGAAGCTTTCATATAATTAATTATTTTTTTTTACAAAAGAAAGAAACATTTGAAAAAGATAAGTGGTGATGAGGGACGGAGAATAAGGTAAAGTAATCTATTTAAATCAAGAATATTCTTACAACTCTTGAGCAGTTGAGGGTTTATGCTTTAGTGATACTAAATATTATTGTCAAAATTAGGAACTACATTTCATGCTTTAGTCATAATAGATCCAGTTTTCAGATGCAAATGCATTTCCAGATTGGACAGATCAAAACAATCACAAGTTCTCTTCCTTACACAGTTGTATGTCCTGGCTGGACAAATTTGTACAATCACAAGTTCTCTCCCTTACACATCTGTTTGTACAGGCTGGACAGTTTAGTCGAGTCACAAGTTCTTTCCCTTACCCATTAGTACAATATACTGTCTGAGTTAACCCATTCAACACTGTAGACCGGTAAACCAGTCCAGGAACAACAACTGCTCTCAACACTACAGACCAGTGTACCAGTCTCAAGTACATGTCTGATTTTGATGATGTATTCTCTGATTGGTCAATATCGGGTATCCCCCATTTGAATATAATTATGTTGTAGTATGATTCATTTTCATACCATATGGATAAATTCGGACTTTAGGATAGGTTGTTATCAAGTAAGAGGGGTTTTCTGATCTATAAACATTGATCTTCCAAGTCACAGAAGTACATCCAAAATGGCAGACTTATCAGATGAGTCTGAATAGTCTGGGTATAAATTTTTTTAAATTTTCTAAATATATACAAGAAAGAAGGGATACATTTGCATTTGATGAGAATTAGTACTTTGAAGGCTTTGAACTTACCAATGTGTACTACACCTGAATTTCGTCAGTGGATTAAATCTCACTTGGATTAGAATATTAAACACAATTTCCATATGCATAGTCCCAGCCTGAGCTTTTGATGGATCTTGATTGTCACTTGAATATTTAAGATATTTTATAGTGACTATTTAATTTTTGAAATGGAAAGATTCCATTGGAAATGGCAAGATTCCATTAGAAATGGCACACCAAAAGCAAATGACCGACCCAAATCAACACAAAGTTACTTGGACTTCTGAAAAACTTAACTTTTTAAAGCCTTTAAGGAAGTTATGATTTTTGACAGAGAATGAACTGTACTTGTCAAAAAGTGAGAAATTCTGGACCATTGGATTGAATTTTGGAGAAATTGTGTCATGTGACATGTTTGTCCAGGTAAAATATTACCTGTAATTTATTGGTGAGACGAGTAAATGATTTGCTAGGCAAAACTGTCTTTCACTTTCATTAAAATAGTCCAGCATGATCACATTTGAAGCATGTGTTTTTGTACATATTTATTTCCTTAAATTAGAACATAAAAAATTTTGAGTGTTTAAACACCTGTAAATGTTGTTACCCACATGTGGAAATGTGATAGTCCTGTATTGCTGTCATTCAAGTCATGGTTTGTAGGAACATGATATTACATTAAAAAGAGACCACATAGTACTCTTTAAATGCTTCATTTAACATTTTTTTTTCGAATACCATGAAATTTACCTTTAACTTAGGTTTTCATTTACCTGTATAACCACCTGTGTGCAAATAAATGTAGTTTATAAGTATATTTTCACAGACCTGAATTCCTCTTCTTTACAATGATATCATATATGTTTTCCTATGACACAAATAAAATGTTAATAAGTTGCTGAAAATGTGTTGCCTACATTTATTAACATCTTGAAAATTTCTCAGCGTTAAAGTGTAGTCTTTCATTACTTAGTGTTAAAAGGGTTAAGTACCTCTTACCTGATGCAGCATGAATAATGTTTCTGCTAATAACCCCTCCATGTTCCATGCAGATTCTGTGAATTGAAACTTATTGCCAAAAGTCCCTCCATGCAGCTCCAATGAATTTCAAGTTATCAATATATGTCCTTCCCTACAGATCCTGTGAATTGAACTTTATTGCAAAAGTACCACCATACAGATCCTGTGTAGATAAAGTAATTGACAAAAGTCCCTCCATTTGTGAGTGTAACTTTGATTGACATCACATTAAGATACATTTCGACATAGAAACCCTATGGTGTGTACAAAAAATTACAAATGTAAGAATTTAATTTTTCATTGATCTACAACTGACACCCTGTTAATCTGCTGAAGATGCTGTAAGAAAAAGCCTGCATGCCCTGCCTTAAACTAATACATGCCCTACCTAAACCAATACATGCCCTACCTAAACCAATACATGCCCTACCTAAACCAATACATGCCCTACCTAAACCAATACATGCCCTACCTAAACCAATACATGCCCTGCCTAAACCAATATATGCCCTACCTAAACCAGTTAATGACGGTAATTTAGTAATGTCACTTAGGCTATTCAGATGTTCATTCTTGTTTGAATTTCAGGTTATTTACATAAAAATAAATTATTACATACCTTCCAAAATTAACATACTCTAAAACTTGATGCCAATTAGTAATTGCAGAATTTTTGCATATGATAAATGTCATTAGATCCTAAACTTGCAAAGAGGGAATACAGTAAACCTGATGCATAGGGGTCCCAGATATATTTAACATATTATTAAGTGTGACCACATTATATTACAAATTATGTTGCAGTCATAACATAATGATTTTACTATAACTGAAACCCACAAAGCATGGAATGTTGATTTTATAATTGAAACCACACAAAGCATGGAATGTGGATTTTGTAATAATCAAAACCCACAAAGCATGGAATGTTGATTTTATTATAATCGAAACCCACAAAGCATGGAATTATAATAGAAACCACACAAAGCATGGAATTATAATAGAAATCACACAATGTTGGCCATGTTCAGTTTATTATAATTAGAACCATATAAAGTAGGTAAAATGTTATCAGAATAGCTGGCAATATGTTGAATTGAATTCCTATGTTATCAGAATAGCCGGCTATATGTTGAATTCTTATTGATGTTATCAGAATAGCTGGCTATATGTTGAATTCTTATTGATGTTATCAGAATAGCTGGCTATATGTTGAATTTTTATTGATGTTATCATAATAGCTGGCTATATGTTGAATTCTTATTGATGTTATCATAATAGCTGGCTATATGTTGAATTCTTATTGATGTTATCATAATAGCTGGTTATATGTTGAATTCTTATTGATGTTATCAGAATAGCCGGCTATATGTTGAATTTTTATTGGTGTTATCATAATAGCTGGCTATATGTTGAATTCTTATTGATGTTATCAGAATAGCCAGCTATATGTTGAATTCTTATTGATGTTATCAGAATAGCCGGCTATATGTTGAATTTTTATTGATGTTATCATAATAGCTGGCTATATGTTGAATTCTTATTGATGTTATCAGAATAGCTGGCTATATGTTGAATTCTTATTGATGTTATCATAATAGCTGGCTATATGTTGAATTGTTTTAACATAAAATGACAATAACTTTAATAACTTTTATTAGCAGTGAACTATATTTGGTTGAAGGTCTTTACCAAACAGTGCATTTAGCTATTTCACATTTAGTAGTCAATCTCGATGATCTGAAGTTCAGTGTGCTGAACCCATGCAGACATCCACCATTTCCAATCAATTAAAAATGAATTATCCAGAAAACTAAATTTATAGACAAAATCATTATATCCAAATAATCATCATTTTACTGTACAGAATTTCAGTTCTATTAAACTCATTTCGTATCCCACAAACATTTGCAGCATGTATAAATGGCTTTCTGAAGTCCTAATTAATTCTAAATCCCCCTGTTGATTTTTGAGAAAAGAGTTTCTACTGTATTTTATTATTTTATTGACTGATTTGCACATTTTCAATTCTCTATTGTATCTTTTATTTTCAGGTGGCAGCATATGACTTTATACTTCCTGTTACAATCAACCATACAGGAGCTCCAAGCCCGGCCCCTACTCCTTTCCCACCGACACCGGCTCCATCCAACAAGAATAGCCTTCAACACATCATCAATCCAAAACCACAGCCATTCACCGTGATTACGCCCAGGAAACATGTCATTGCAACTGGCCTTAGACAACCACTACAGCTTTCATCAAATAGGATTGAGTTTTCCATGCCAGCATCGTTTTATGATCCATCTCTTACTTCAGGGCAGGCCCAATCTAAGGTAAACTAGGTTGTCTTTATTTGAACGGTTTTATACTGAATAACATTACATGGAGAAAAAACATTTGCTAAACACAGAAAACTGTTATCAAACTCCTCCATGAGTTGCATAAATTTATTAACCTTTCGTAGAACTATTCTTCACAGCAAACAAGAACAATGAATCAATTATATTATATTTTTTCATTTGAATGAAGCCTTTACATTTTAAGTGTTTTTGCACCATCAATGTAATGTTAGGATGTTGGTAATCAACTCTTCTTCACTGAGTTTTGATACTAAAGCAAGAATCAAAGCTTAAGCTTTGTCTACACTTTATGTCTGGTATTAACTCACTGGCTTTGCAGTTTCAGAATGCCTCTTTTTTCCAAATTGTCGGATAACGAAGATCGTGCCACAATATGCTACCACAATACTTGATCATGGCACTTTGTATTTATTATATTTATTACTGGTACAAAATAGTCAGACTTTGCAGGCATTTATTACTGGTACAAAATAGTCAGACTTTGCAGGCGTTTATTACTGGTACAAAATAGTCAGACTTTGCAGGTATTTATTATTGGTACAAAATAGTCAGACTTTGCAGGCATTTATTACTGGTACAAAATAGTCAGACTTTGCAGGCATTTATTACTGGTACAAAATAGTCAGACTTTGCAGGCATTTATTACTGGTACAAAATAGACTTTGCAGGCATTTATTACTGGTACAAAATAGTCAGACTTTGCAGACATTTATTACTGGTACAAAATAGTCAGACTTTGCAGGCATTTATTACTGGTACAAAATAGTCAGACTTTGCAGGCATTTATTACTGGTACAAAATAGTCAGACTTTGCAGGCATTTATTACTGGTACAAAATAGTCAGACTTTGCAGGCATTTATTACTGGTATATATGCTACTGCAACACTTAATTATGCCACATTGTATTTATTATATTATTACTATTACAAAGTATTTAGAATTTGCAGGCATTAATTTCTGGTACAAAGTAGTCAGATTTCTTTGCAGGCATTTATTACTTGTACAAAGTAGTCAGATTTCTTTGCAGGCATTTATTGCTTGTACAAAGTCAGATTTCTTTGCAGACATTATTGCATGTATACATGCTACCACAATACTTGATCATTCTCTCTAAGACACTGAGTTTATAGTGAAATCTATTTTACAAAGACTGACTGCTTTATTTTCCATATAGGGCACAATATTTGTAAACAACATTGACAAGAAGCTGAAATGGGTCATTGACCTGAGAGTTTCATCAAAGGCTCTTGAGCAGGGTGTATTCAAATTTCTGCATCCATCAGGAGGCCCTTTCCCAACCCCCAGAGGTGAGGATGATGAAAGTAATAGCCCTGGGGTGGAAGGGACGCTTGACCCAGGTCAAACACAGGAAGTGGATATCTTGTTTTGTCCAAGTAAGCTCATTTCACTTATTGCATGAGAAAGATAAAGTCATATCGTACAGATGTTGTGCTAAAATCAAATGGAATTTGTCAACCTTGAATAACAGTGAATGTTATGTGATTCAGGTCCTTCTCAAATCCCAAAAACTTTAGTTTATAAAAAAAGACTTTTATCTCAATAACTCTATCTGTTCTAATTCTTTCAACTTTGGTTTAGTTTTCTGCTTCCAAATATATTTGTGAACCATATGTAACATGCTTTTTATTTTGATCAAAGCCCTTCCATTGTCTCAGATCTGTGATGAAAGCAAAATTTATTATACATGAAGCTTTAGTTTTAAAAAAATGAAGCTGAAAGGCATTAAAATGTTTATTTTACCTGAAACTGAAAGGCATTAAAATGCTTATTTTACCTGAAACTGAAAGGCATTAAAATGTTTATTTTACCTGAAACTGAAAGGCATTAAAATGCTTATTTTACCCTTTACTATAGAGGCAGGTATATATTGTAATCCTCATGCTCATAAATCTTACTTTCATCATTAGAAGACAATCCTGTTTGCAAATCATCATGCATGTACTAGTTTCACAAGAGTTATGCACCTTTTTTTACCATAACTTCATCTCTGTCATGAGTGAATCATTGAAAGTGTTGTAGATATACTTTCATGGTGTAAGGGTTGGATTTAGTTTAAGTATATGTATTACTTACTTGGGGTAAAGGTTGGATTTGGTTTAGGTTTGGGTATATTTTCATTGGGTGAGGGTTGCATTTAGTTTAGGTATGGTAATATTTTCATGAGCAAATTGCTTATCATTATCAATTTAATTATCAGTTTAGTCCACAGTTTCTAGAGCTACTGGAATTTTGTTTTGAAGGTTTGGTGAAAATAGTGTCACTAATTTACAATGTCAATCCCATGTATAGTTATCAGTCAGCCATCTTGAAAGGGTTATTTTGAGCATGTGCAATATTAAGCTGAGGAACCAAAGGGCAAGAGACCCCATAATTTCAATGATTTATTAACTATTTATTTTGTTTTAAACAAATAATTGATTGATTTAATGAAAAATGTATATTTATTTGCAAGATTTCACCCACAGTATAGTCCTCTTTGTCATTAATTAAACATTGTCTTTGCAGCACAGTAGTCAACAGATCGTAAATCATTTGATGCTAGAAATGTTGTTTTAAAATCGAAATTAGCTACCATCTTAAAGTTTTATTGTTGCCACAATCAGCACAATCATGGACAGATTAGCACTTAAGAAAATTAGTTATGATTCTTTTAAAAACTTTTCACAGAAGAAAAAGTGTGCTCACACAGGAGTCAAGACTTCAGAGACATAAGATAAAAGATTATGTGAAAGTGATTCTGCACGCATGCTGTAAGACAGCTGGTCCTTTTTATATTCAGATTATATGTCATGATTTATCTATAAAAAAGACATTGCAAAAGTTTGGCTTTTTAAATCGGCTGGTAGTCGCTAAAGTAGATTCATTAACACAACAGGTCACTTTACATAAACCAAACTACATTTCTTACAGAAACACCTGGAAAGTATGAGGTCATCCTCCCTATTCTGTTAAATGACAGTGAAAAGCCGTATCAGTATCTTCATTTGGTTGGTGAATTGAAGTCTCCCAAACTCTGGTTTGATCCTTTGGCCATAGTAATGTCACCTGTTCCATTAAAAACTGATGTCAGTGCTGAATTTACCATCTTTGCTGCCCAGTTTAAAGAGTAAGTGTATTTTACGGGTGAAAAATCTTTGCTAAGTGCTAAAAGTCACAGAATAGGCACAGCTTAAAAATTTAACTAATTTAGTGAGAAAATTGAATTTACAATTCTATGTCTGTTATGTGCTGAATTTGTGAAAACTTCATACAACCAACTTACCATAATTTACAGTATATTTTTAACTCAACAGAAAATCAGACAATTTATAAAACAAATAAATGAAACAGAGCTGTGTTGTTGATATACAAATACAATGCTGACCAGGGTCTTAATGTATTTCTATTAGAATAACTGTGCAAATTCAAGAAATTTTGCTGTGAAATAATTGATAAGTACTTAAACAATTGACTAATAAGTACTTTACTGTGTAATAATTTGTAATAATAAGTAATATATTCAATTAATAAGTAATATATTCAATTGATAAGTTATTGATTGTTTGATTATGTAGAGAACCAGTTAAAATAAAAAGCAAAGAAATGTAGCCATTGATTATACTTGCAGTAGAAATGTTTTGTTTAGAAAACTCCAATACTTTGAACTTTATGTTCTCTTCTAGGACAACAAAAATTACTGCTGTACTCCCTGAAGTGGAATGTGAAGACACTAGCAAGGTGTCCCCACTACGAGTATCTTTCCCAGAGGGTCAAGGTCAGTGTTATTTGTATTTTTGTAACTCTTGGTACATGATTGTGTCAGTATTATGTGTATTTTTTGTAACTATTATTGCATGATTGTGTCAATATTACGTGTATTTTTGTAACTCTTGGTACATGATTGTGTCAGTATTATGTGTATTTTTTGTAACTCTTATTGCATGATTATGTCAATATTATGTGTATTTTTGTAACTCTTGGTACATGATTCTGTCAATATTATGTGTATTTTTGTAACTCTTGGTACTCTTGGTACAAGATTGTGTCAGTATTATGTGTATTTTTTTAACTCTTATTGCATGATTGTGTCAATATTACATGTATTTTTGTAACTCTTGGTACATGATTGTGTCAGTATTATGTGTATTTTTTATAACTCTTGGTACACGATTGTGTAAAAATTATGTGTAGTTTTTATTTATGGCTAAATATTGTAAAGATCATCTACAGTCAAGACATTAATTTTTGTAAACAGTTTACAATATCATGAGTGTAAATTGGATAGGATCTATGAATAGTTGTTGACTGGTATTTTTGACCATTGATAATAATATTAATTATAAGGCTTGTTTACGAGTTTGAGGTTGTTTCCCATTGGACAAGTAAATCAGGTGGGTTCTTAGAAGAATATAAGTTATTTCCCAATGGATGGGTTAGGTCGCATGAATAGGTATTTTGAAATATGAGATTTAGTAGTAATATCTGTTACATGGGGTATATTGTGACTAATAGTCATAATAGACTCTTGAAGGTGGATATAAGAAGAGAGCAATTAGTTTCATTCTAATTTTGTATTCATTCTTGTCCCTGATTCTCATTTTATATGTAAAAATAAGTCTGTAGATGTGTTTGGTGTTGTATTTTGATAATTTGAGAGTAGGTATTTATTAGGATTATTTCTTGGCATTACAAAGTGCTCACTGAACTAAAATAATATTCTGGGAATATTATGGATTATTAAAAGGAATTTGGGGCAATGCCATTGTGATGCATACATTTGAGGATCTGAAAATCATTCAGAACATTCAATTCTTATGGCCTTAAATTTAACATTTTAGGGTTATTTTGAATTTAATTCATAATACTGTACATTCTTCTTGCTTTTTTTGTAACTTTGATAACTAAATTATTTGTTAAGTTTTGCAAAACTTATTAAATAAATGCACAGAGGCTTTTTAAACTTGTTTGTGTCATTGTATGAAAGGCAAAGTCATAACTACCCTGCTATTATCTTTCATTGGTTATTTATGTTTATGTAGTTTATTACTCAGTATGGGCAATAAGCATAAACAATGCCAGTTGTATGGAAAATTTCAATTTTGAAAAGCACATTTAAAACATATCCTTAAATTTTTAATTTATCAGATGTGATATCTCTGCGTCATCCACACACACCAAACCCTTCTATATAAAAGACAGTTATATTATATCAAAATAGTCATAATAACATTTGTTTAAAAAAGATTCAGAAGTACAAATGAATGTGTAAATGATTGGAAAGAGAAGAAAAGTGATAAAAGCACTGTAATAATAGCATTGGTATGTTTTTTGTGAGAGATCACTGTTAGAGGACATTGTATATTGGGTGTCGTTATAGTGTGAGACCTCTGTACAACACACTCAAAATGGTTTTCATTTTCATGTAAGGTGGTAGGCATAAAATCATTTATTTTAGAGAAGTCTACTAAGAATTGAAGACCATTTCCACTGCACATGCAGGGACCAGGAATTAAACCTGCTACCACAAAGATGAAAAGAAGTGTTACAGTAACTGCTACTCTGTGAGCTTCTAGTGTCAATAATACTGTTGTTTTTTTTAAATTGAGAGTTATAAGCTTTGGATTGTCTGTGAAATAACTAACTTATTAAATGATAACATTTTTGTGAAATAGCTAACTTACTGAATGATAATGTGTTTGTGAAATAACTAACCTATTAAATGATAAGATTTTTGTGAAATAACTAACTTACTAAATGATAATGTTTTTTTTCCCTTTTGTAGATGTGAAGCCATGTTGTGGAGATGAGGGTCAGATAGAACCTTACACCATGGCTTGTAAGATCACCTTTTCCTGTCCAAAGCCTGTCTCCTTTACTGCACCTATTAAGTTTACACTTCCTGATGGAAAAGCGTAAGTAAATAAATCTTTCTACCATCCTTCCAAATTCACTGATCTAGCTGTCAAATTATTTATGAAGCCATATACATGGAAGAGATGTCAATTCCTGTATCTGACTTTGATGACAAATTTATGTTGTCCATTTTCATGCTGGAGATACTTTGCAAGTATCTGTTGAAGACTGCACCATTGGTTCATTTGAAAATGCAAATACTTCAACCATTGGTTCTTTGGAAAATGTAAACACTTCAACCATTGGGTCTTTGGAAAATGTAAACACTTCAACCATTGGGTCTTTGGAAAATGTAAACACTTCAACCATTGGGTCTTTTGATGATATAATCATAATTAAGCAAACCTTTTCAAGAGCATGAGTAAGAAATTTAACTTTATGTGCCCAGTAAAAGAAATGTAGTGAATTTCTGTGTATACTAAAACCTCCATAAATCAGATAGGGATGTAAAATAATTTGCAGTGTACAAATTTAGATATGATGCTGGCAGCTATAGCATTAATAACTATAATGAAATAAATAAGCAATTTAGCTAATTAACTCATGGTTTGAAGGTTTTATCATTTTAAATATCTGTGCTAATGATTGTATACTTTCTTTGGTATGGAGTCCAAATAATTAATTCTTGGAATTTGTGGTTAATTCCTACATTGTACAAATTTAAATAAATTTCTTTGTCATGAATCTGTTTCTTTTTGTGCCATATCTGCAAATAAAAGTACCAATGAAAACTCATTTTTGTATAACCTGAAAAAAAGATCCCCATAAAAGTTTAATAATATTAACTGACAAATGTATCTGATGATGTGGCTTTTTCTGTGAATTCATTTATTTTTAGAGTATTAATTTGTATGACTTTTCATGATTTCACTGGACAGTGAACTTTCCTAAATCATCCCCATTGTTACCTGGCCACTTTTTTCACTAGCAGAACATTTTGGTCCCAGTATGATCTCTATAACTGAAGTTCTGTATCCTGACCACACCTGTTTATGACAGTTTAATTGTATTTAAACCTGTGGGCATGGAAGGACATTCTTACTTTTTTTCAAGATTGCATTCTTTTTTTGTGTGTTTTTACATTAGATGGTTTACAGTTGTCATAAAATCCACAACAAGAATGATAAACATACAATTAATAGCATAGAATATTTATACCACACTTGCTGGTATAATCATAAAAAATTTTATCAATCAGCTAAAAAAAACAAAAATCATTATTATAAACTCATCATTCAATATGTGATGATAATTGTTAATTCTAGGATAAGTTAGTTGACCAAACCAGTGCATGCCATAGCACAGTCAGTGTCTAATCTTTGTTTGTTTTTCGTCAGTTTCAATCTGATGGTGACAGCCACTGCCGACAACTGCCTGCTGACCTGCTACCCTTTCTTGGCTATCCACAGAACTGATCACCAGATTGTCTGTGAACAGGTGATGGTTACCCCACCCCACAATTGACCAACTTTTTATATTAATAATACAAGTGAACATTTAAGTCATTCACCAATGAATTCACCAATGTTGTTGTTGGTCAGGAAAATTATGCTCATGCTCAAGGGTGTGTTATGCAAAGTAAAAATCAAGGTAATATTTACAGTGAATTAAAATTCAGATATTAAGTAACATACTTTTATTCAGGCAATATTTTTAAACTTTTTGCAATGGGGTAGGGCTTTGACTTCACTATTTGCAATGGGGTAGGACTTTGACTTTACTATTTGCAAAGGGCCAGGGCTTTGACTTTACTAATTGCAAATGGGTAGGGCTTTGACATCACTTTGCAAGGAGTAGGGCTTTGACTGTACTTATTGCAAAGTGGGGAGGGCTTTGACTTTACTAATTGCAAAGGGGTAGTGCTTTGACTTTACTTTGCAAAGGGCCAGGGCTTTGACTGTACTTATTGCAAAGGGGTAGTGCTTTGACTTTACTTTGCAAAGGGCCAGGGCTTTGACTGTACTAATTGCAAAGGGGTAGGGCTTTGACTTTACTTTGCAAAGGGCCAGGGCTTTGACTTTACTTTGCAAAGGGCCAGGACTTTGACTGTACTTATTGCAAAGGGGTAGTGCTTTGACTTTACTAATTGCAAAGGGGTAGTGCTTTGACTTTACTTTGCAAAGGGCCAGGACTTTGACTGTACTTATTGCAAAGGGGTAGTGCTTTGACTTTACTAATTGCAAAGGGGTAGTGCTTTGACTTTACTTTGCAAAGGGCCAGGGCTTTGACTTTACTAATTACAAAGGGGTAGGGCTTTGACTTTACTTTGCAAAGGGCCAGGGCTTTGACTTTACTAATTGCAAAGGGGTAGTGCTTTGACTTTACTATTTGCAAAGGGGTAGGGCTTTGACTTTACTATTTGCAAAGGGGTAGGGCTTTGACTTTACTATTTGCAAAGGGCCAGGGCTTTGACTTTACTTTGCAAAGGGCCAGGGCTTTGACTTTACTAATTACAAAGGGGTAGTGCTTTGACTTTACTATTTGCAAAGGGCCAGGGCTTTGACTTTTCTAATTGCAAAGGGGTAGAGCTTTGGCTGTACTTATTGCAAAGGGGTAGGGCTTTGACTTTACTATTTGCAAAGGGGTAGGGCTTTGACTTTACTATTTGCAAAGGGCCAGGGCTTTGACTTTACTAATTGCAAAGGGGTAGGGCTTTGACTTTACTTTGCAAAGGGCCAGGGCTTTGACTGTACTAATTACAAAGGGGTAGAGCTTTGGCTGTACTTATTTTAAAGGGGTAGGGCTTTGACTTTACTATTTGCAAAGGGCCAGGGCTTTGACTTTACTAATTGCAAAGGGGTAGGGCTTTGACATCACTTTGCAAAGGGCCAGGGCTTTGACTGTACTAATTACAAAGGGGTAGAGCTTTGGCTGTACTTATTTTAAAGGGGTAGGGCTTTGACTTTACTATTTGCAAAGGGCCAGGGCTTTGACTGTACTAATTGCAAAGGGGTAGGGCTTTGGCTGTACTTATTGCAGAGGGGTAGGGCTTTGACTTTATTATTTGCAAAGGGCCAGGTCTTTGACTTTACTAATTACAAAGGGGTAGGGCTTTGACTGTACTTACTGCATAGGGGTAGGGCTTTGGCTGTACTTATTGCAAAGGGGTAGGGCTTTGACTTTACTATTTGCAAAGGGGTAGGGCTTTGACTTTACTATTTGCAAAGGGGTAGGGCTTTGATTTTACTATTTGCAAAGGGGTAGGGCTTTAATTTACTATTTGCAAAGGGCCAGGGCTTTGACTTTACTATTTGCAAAGTGGGGAGGGTTTTGACTTTACTATTGTTGACCTTGATGCAATGTTATAAATCTTTATTCATAAGTCAATATTGAAATACAGGAAAAAGTTATTATGTAGCTTGTTTTAGATATTATTGGGATACCGTGCACCACTTTTTGACATTTGTAAGGAATTTTTACAAGTTGGTACTGTGTTTCCTTATATTCTCCACCACAACAATAAGGTGTTGACCTTGTCTATCTGCCCATCTTACACCATAGCAAATTATTTCAGGTTTTCAGACATACATAGTTCTGGCTTATTTTAACTTTAATTTTATTTTCAGCGTAATTACAGTTTGATTCTAATTAAACTGAAGCATTTGCTCTACTTTTAGTTAAATATTTATCAAATTAAACAAATTTAGATCAAAACCTTGCTTTCTAATTTCAAATCAAAGGGGTCATCTCCAAAAGGACACAAGACTACATCCAAAGAGAGTTTGAATGCAGGTGAGGCTGTGTTTGTGCCATGTCAGACTCCTCAGCTTGCAAGTCGGCCAAGTACGAGTGCCACTAGCTCCAACTTCCAAATATCATCCTCCAGCTACGAGTCTACAGCCAGTGTCACAGGTAATGTTTCATTTCACGACATTGAAATTAACTTTACCCCTTCCACCTTCCAGCTACGAGTCTACAGCCATTGTCACATGTAATGTTTAATTTCAACACATTTAAATTAAACTTTACCCCTTCCACCTTCCAGCTATGAGTCTACAGCCAGTGTCACAGGTAATGTTTAATTTCAACACATTGAAAGTAAACTTTACCCCTTCCACCTTCCAGCTATGAGTCAACAACCAGTAAAACAAATCTTCAAATAGAAATTCACTTTCCGAGATCCTTGCCGAACAAAATTGATGATCATATATGCATAACTTTAGTCAACATTTCAAAATGAGGCTCCAAAACTAGTAATGTGTATTATTAGCAGTCTGATCTTTACAAACCTTCAAACCGAAGAGCTACATCAGTATGTCAGAAAGCAAAGGAGACATGCATTAGGTTGTTCAGTTTCCATTACAAAAATAACAAGAGCTTTACATGTCACTAATGTACAGTTTTTAAAACACAGTCTACTCCTTACCTGTCACCAGTATTAATGAGATTTACCTGTCACCAAATCTACAGTTTTTAAAACAGTCTACTCCAAGCCTTCAATTACAAATACATTCATTACAAGACTAACAAGAAATGTACCTGTCACCAATGTGCATCATTTTACTACATTTACCTGTCTATTCCATTTACCTATTCCTAATGTACATCAGATTAAACTGTCACCAATGTATTCATTTAGAAAAACAGTCGGCTCCATTTACCTGTTACCAATGTACACTTTTTAAAAACAGTCTAGAATATTTTTTTTTAAAGTTTCAGATGCTCTGGAACTTTGCTGTGAAATGGTATTCCTGTTGAGATTAGAAATGGTCACTCATTACCTTCTTCTCAACTCAATATGTCTTCAGATATGTATTTAAAATGAGAATGGAAACAACTGTATTTGTTTGTATTCATAAATGCCTCTGAGCTTGATTAGATACACTACCCATCTATTTTTCAGTAATTGCATATTGCATGTATATTGACTATGTGGATTTTTTATGTATCGGCAAGTATCCAACTGGTGAAAGGAAAGAAAGAGATTATGTTGTTTTCTATGCATGGACTTGATGCTATGTACATGTATGTATATGTATACATTTGTATATAAATAAACTCCTTTATATGACTCCAGTAGCATAATGGTTAGAGCATCAGCCTTGGATGTGGGAGGTTGTGGGTTCAATCCCTGGCTGAGTCATACCAAAGACTTATAAAAATGGTACTAACAGCTGCCACACTTGTTACTCGGCATTAAGATGTTAGTATTAGGACTAGGCAGCCTGGTGTCAGGATAATTTAACTTGATGGGACATCATTCTACATGTCTGTGGCATGATGCTCTAGTGCTAGATGTAACTATAAACTGCCACACTGCAGACATGGTAGCAATATGACTGAAAAACTGTTAAACTACATTTTAAAAAAAGTCCAAATTCTTTATATGAGGATTCAAGGTAGATTAGTTTTTCAGCTGTGTTACCCTCTTTAAATATTATTACTTATTATTATTATTATTTTAATTATTATTATCATCATCATTTATTATTATTATTTCATTTATTATTATCATTATTATTATTTTTATTATTAGTAGTAGTAGTAATATCATTTTTATTTATTATTATTATTTTTATTTTTATTATTATCATTTATCATTATTTTTATCATTTATTATTATTATGATCATCATCATTTATTATTATTATTATTTCTATCATGTTTTATTATTAGTATTATCATTATTATAAATATTATTATTATCATTATTATTATTATTGTTATTAGTATAATTATTATTATTTTATTATTGTTATATTATTATTATTATTATTATTATTATTATTATTTCACAAGGAGCCATGGACAGCTTAGTTAGTGGAGCTTATGACTCCTAGTCCAAGGGTTGTGGGTTCAATACCCAAGAAGGCCACCCCAGGATATCTGCTTCATTTTGTTCTTGGGAAACTTACTTAACTCCCATTTCTTTAGAATGATACAGGCAATAATGTGCTAAATGTTCTATTAAAAACAGACAACCAACCAACAGTTACTTTTTCAACCCAATCTAAATCTTTTCTTTGAGTTCTTGTAAATATCTAGGGTTGTGTTTTTTAGTGTTCCAGTTTTCTATTTCAACAGTTATCATTTTAGGAGATATAGATTTGTGTATTGAAAGTGTAAACTCACTGTTTTAATACTAAAATTATTGAAAAATTGTAGATTTTCCTTTTTGTTGGAAAAAAATCTTAATGTTGGAAACCTTTAGATTTCTGTATGATAATGTGTTGGCAATGATGATGATAATGATAATGATGATGATGATGATGAAAATAGAATGATGTTAAATGATAATCAATCATACATTTTCAGACTCCACAGAGCGCAGTACACCAAGGAACAGAGATGGAGCCATGAACAAACCACCTTCAGGTTCTGACCGTGTCAGTCGAAATAACCCTGACCTTGCCTCTCGATCTCTTGGGTCTGCAGTATTTCCGGATGAGGACTCTGAAGAAGGAATCTTCTACATGGAGGTTCTGCTAGCGGTACAGCGATGGTTCTCAGCCCAGGGATGGCCTGGTGGCCCTTACCCTGTCATCATTCCAAATAGTCTGAGATGGTGGGTCTAAAAAGATACCTGGTCTTGTACTACACTAATCCTTATTACCCTGTCATCATCTCAAATAGTCTGAGATGGTGGGTCTAATAAGATACCTGGTCTTGTACTACACTAATCCTTATTACCCTGTCACCATCTCAAATAGTCTGAGATGGTGGGTCTAATAAGATACCTGGTCTTGTACTACACTAATCCTTATTACCCTGTCATCATCTCAAATAGTCTGAGATGGTGGGTCTAATAAGATACCTGGTCTTGTACTACACTAATCCTTATTACCCTGTCATCATTCCAAATAGTCTGAGATGGTGGGTCAGCAGCAGAGAGGGTGAATCCTACAACGTTTTTAGACAAATTTTGATTGAAATCCTAAAACGAGCCGTCCTATAATCTTATTTTAACCAAAAGATGGCGAATCCTACAACGTTTTCAGACAAAAAATTGATTGAAATCTCCCTACGAAATCATTTTAACTAAAAAAATGAAAACGATTTTTTAATTAATTTTGGTCGCAACTTGTTGTCATCCACCCTCTCTGCTGCTTAGTGATTTCATCACTGGTTAACAAAAAATAAGAAATGATTTTAACCAGTCTTTATGATGGAAGTCTTTAGGACGAAAATCATTTATGATCTCACAAACAAACTAATCACTAACACCTCTTCTTGTAAATCAATCAGATTATTTGACTGGTCGGTGAGTTTGAAATTAATTCTGGTTAATGAATTATTATGGCATCGCATGTAGACAGGATTAATTGGGTTTTCAATAATTAGGAATCCTGGAGGAGCTGTTGGTGCAAATGAATAAAGAATATACCCTTGCTGAGCTTGATTTGATCGTTCGAGATTAATTTGATAGCTTCCTTCAATAACATCACACACTAAATTGAGCGCAATCACTGAGGATATATTTACGTTGAACGGAGCGATATGCCTACCGCCACCGTCTGGGTCATTATTGTGTTTGAGGATTTTTATTTCCCCTGATGCTGTTTTTTTCCATGCATCATGAATTATTTTAAAACCAACATCGATGGCATCACTGAGAAGTTTTTTTAGTTCCGGTACGTTATATCCCGGTAGTTTGAATGTCGGAATATCTTCTACGCGGATATTATAGTCTGTTGCAAATTCTGTTCTCGATTTTGGGTTATCTTCATCTAATATATCCTGAATAATTTTTAGGTTAAATGTTTCCATATCGTCGATAATTTTGTTGCATGTTTCTACGACGCTGATAAATTCATCTCGGGTGAGAGAGCCGGATTTAAGAGATATTAACAACAGCGATAAATCATTATTCATTGCTGTGAAATTTTTAACGATTTCAGGTTCGTTAACTAAATAATATATCCTTATTCCTTCCCCTGGCTTCTCATTCCAAATTAGTTGGTATTCGAGATTCAAAAAATCTGTAGATACCCTGTGCTCTTTATAACTCTTTACTGGATTATCAGGTTTTATTCTGTCGGTGATATAATCAGTTTTTTGTGGTTCTGGTAAATCAACGGTTTTTCCCCCTGGTGGTAATTCAGGCCATCCTAATACGGTTCTAATAGAACTCTGATAGATATCTACGACGTATTCTTCTGAGTTTATCTCAATTGCGGATGATAGCGTCGGCTCATGAACTGTTATAGCGATTTTCGATTCTGTTCCAGTGATCGATTTTATTCTACGCGCGAATTCATTATTGATTTGTTCTATTTGGTATGACCCTGTTGGTATCGAAACGACGTTCCAGTCTGGGGTTCCGTCGTCTTTATTCTTATTTGCAAATACCAGTGAATTATTGGGTTGTTGACCACCAAATGATTTTGATCTGATATTAGGCCAACTGTGATACACTCGTAGTTTTGCTAGAGCTATCTCCTTCACTGGAACCGGAGAGGGGAAATTCACACTGAATTCTGGATTCGTTGATGTTATTGATATCATGCTTGTTTGTACTGGGTTCGTGTTCTCCACTATTCGTTGAAGTAATTCCTGCGGTGTCGTCATTGTTATTATACTCATGTTGTCGCTCTAATTTTGACACCGCGGAATCATAAATACTGACCATCACCGAGAACTCACAATCTGGTAATGTTGATATTATTGAGATCATTTTGTTTTTTAGGTTCGTGTTTTCTAATTCCATCGATGTTGTCATTGTTATTATACTCATGTTGTCGCTCTAATTTTGATATCGCTGAATCAAAAATACTGACCATCGCTGAGAATTCACTATCTGATATAATCGTATTATCGAGTGACGACGATATCATCAGGGATAACTGCGAATATGCGGTTGATGCAATATGAAATTGAAGTAAGTAATTCTGCAGTTTGCGTTGGCTGCATGATGATATCTTTTTTGCTATCCCGGTTGATATACCCCCGATTGTAGCCACCGCAGAAATGCAAATTGGAACTACGACCGGGGCAATCATTATAACCGATCCAAGTATTATTCCGGCGCCAGTGAGAACGCTTGACACCGAGTACATAATAATATCAATTGCGGTGATTCTTCGTCGGTATTTTTTTATTTTTATTTGATACTCCTCGGCGAGGGTTTTGAGTCTACTCTGAAATTCTCTGACCTGATCATAGCGACATTGAGTTGATGACAAAGTCATTGTTGTTATTTTAAAAAAGCTAGCGTTTTCAATTGTGAAATCCTTTCAATTTAGTTATTTACTTAAATCCGCTACGAATTCCACATACCAGGTTACTGAAACCCCAATCAAATTTTTATCAGTAGCTGTTATAGTGAACTTTTCAGTTGTATCCTTGTCGATGATCGTTGAAATCGTATTATTAACCCCGGATGAACTCGACGATGATATATTAAATTGAGTTAATGGTGTTACTAGTGTTAATCGATAAATACCCTTAACGGTTGCAGTGATATTTAATTTGTTGTTTGTAGGTGTCCACTCAAATGATCCGTGTTGGATTGTGTATACCACGTTGTTGGTTTTCTCATGAGGAATTTTTGTTTTTTCAATGATTGTTATCATCCTCGAAAAATCACCTTTGACGGCTTCGATGAAGTTTTTTGTCTCATCGATGGATTTTTTAATATCAGGGAGTTTTATTTCTATTTTATCCAACTGGGTTCCAATAAATTTATCAATGATATTTCTACGAAATGATATAAACTGTTTTCCGTTTTCTTCAATTTTAGATTCAAGTGTTTTTATTACAACTATAGAATTGTTTAACTCATCGTTGATAGTTTTTAATCGATCTGTAATCGTCGAAATGAGTACACCCGGTTTGAGTTTACCCTGATCGGAAAATAACGCAACGGTGTTCTCGATTGCGTTTTGTTGTTTAACTAAAATATCATCCAGAGAAATATTACTGGTTTTCAATTTACCCTGTTTGTCCTGAAATACAACTATTTCATTCGGGTCAACACTTTTTAAATTTAACGTCTCAGCGATTTCATCTTTAATTTTTTTTGTTATATCCTTGATAGAATCAGGGGTTGCTACGCCATCGGGTTTGGGTTTCAAAGATCTCCCCCAAATATCAATCATGTTATTGTAAAACTCTTTCTCTCTCTAAAAAGCGATTGCTGGTGTATTCATTCACGACAACATGTGGTGGTTTTCCGCTTGGGTTACTCAAGGAGTTAGAAATAGCGTCAAGGACATTTAATACTTCGCTGCCACATATTGGTGGGTCAATCATCGTTTGTGTTGGTAGCGTAGAATACCAAGTCTTCATTGGAAGGGTTTTTATATAACGCAAAAACTCTTTTGGTGGGGCTAATCCATATGAATCGAAATAAACAATCCCACGTGGATCAATAGCGTATGCAACCCAGTGAGTTCCAGGTCCGGTGCTGTTATCGAGATTAATAATACCTGTTTCAATTTTGTTTGGTTGATGTGGTAATTGATCTTTCATAAAGACACCTCTGAAATTTTTAATCGCTAGTTTTTTAGCAGCATCCATTAAATCAAAATTGGACATGGGAACCATCGAAGATTTGGGAACCATAGGTTCGGAAATCGAAGATTTCTGAATTAATAAACCGGTCCTAGTCTTAGACCCTTTCCGCTGTACCACGAATACGGGGTTCCTGGTAGTCTTAGACCCTTTCCCTTTTTTTTATACCCTCGACCTTTCTTCGGTTCATATGATTCAGCAATGCTCTGTACCGCTTTTGCCCCCAAGCCTCCAGCTGCCCCCAATGCGACTGCTTTTGCAACTGCTGGGGCCGCTGCCGCAAACAACGCTGGTAACGCAGCAAACAACGGAAATATACCGCCTGTTTTAATCATATTTTTGATAGCAGCCGCAGAAAGAGTAATCTGAACACCCTTTTTTGCTACTAGTGCATCATTGAAATGTTTCACCTGACGAGTTGTCAGCGATAATTTATTTGCACCACCAGTCATTTGGTTGGGTTTCAACGTGATTGTGGTTCCACATCGCTTAGCCGATTCTGATTGCAATTTTTTGATTTGACCAGGAGTTAACGCAACACTAATAACACTATATGACATTATACATAATTGATTGATTCTAAATCGTTTACAATTTCAATTACATGTTTTCCACTGGTGCATCTACCACTCTCATTCTTCCACCAACACCTTCAAGTAGCATTGATTTATCACTGAGAATGACAGCAACCGCTCTATAATTAATAATACCCCCAGGACGGGTTACACGGGCTCTAAAGTGTATATCAACGACAGATTGTCTCATCAAATCGAGATGTTCCAGTGAGAAGTAATAGATCGGATAGAGGCTTTTAAAATCCAATTGTGATATTTGCAAACCAGTATCCACATTTTGATCACGTGCCATAAACGACAATAGATTATGATAGACACGTGCAATATGGTTGTGAGTGTAATCGAGTTGTATATCCTCAGATGGTTCCTGTTGGCCGTTTATTCTCAGTGAGACCTCTCTAACACCTAACTGATCAAATATCATATGGCTTCGTTCTTGATTACCAACTCGCTCAGTATTCTGTAACGCCACAAATATATGACGTGGAGCTGAAACACCTTGTTTTGATGCCAGGTGCCATGTGAATATATCATCAACATTATCCTGTTTGATATCAGTGGTCACTGATAACCAACTCAACAATGATTTTCCTCCTTGTTCCATAAATGATAATAATTTTTCTTCTGCTGTGATTGATGGAGTTAACACTGGCATCCACAATGCTAGTTTTGTTAAAATGACTTTACCATCAGCAACACCAGCATCATGCCATATTGCATCATTATCAGTACCCTTTCGTACAAGCGCTACTGTGTGTTTAGCTCCATAAATAACTTTTCGGACGTTTCTACAAAATCCGAATATATGATGCAGTGGAATTGCACATGAAAATTGTCGACTCTGTCCTTGCAACATTGCTACACGTGTTGCAAACCCTAGGTTGTAGTTAATGATATTATTTATGACATCAAAAGTACCAGCTGGTCTTGTATATCCGGCTGGTGCTGGATCAACTGCGGTAGCTTGTGTTGCCTTGACTCTAGAATACTGGTTGTGTTCAGGGTGATCAGTGATATCCTTAGAAAACATCATAGATGGACCCGCTGATCTTGAATAATCATCAGAATATCTCGCTAACCCAATTATTGTTGTTGCAACATCAACTTCACGGTCAATGGATTCAATTTCTTTTCCATCAATGAGATATCTAGCGCTTTCAAATAACGCCATTATGCCGTTATTAACAAAACCAACTCGTGTAGTTGGGTTTATGTCATATGGGGTATCAGCTGCAACATTTGTTACAAGTTTTCCTTCGATTTCGATAAATGCCTCACACGGTAGGAAGTATTTACTGGTATCATGAACTTGAAGTTCAATTCGCGATCGGAGATCTGGTTGTACTGCGTGATAAGAATAAAATTGAAAATCGCGTACAGAATCATCCTTGCCAACTGGGGCATCCATATCAAATGCTGGATCAGGTGACCTTTTGAACATTTTATTCTATTTATCAGAGTCTAAATCGCGATTTCCCATTTCATCGTCGTGTTTTTTTAAAGCCACTTCCTGCTATCATGTTTGCTATCATGTTATTTTGGTCCTCTTGATTTATCAAGGGAGTCACCATCGACGCTAATTTTTCATCTACTGCGTTATTTATAATTCTACTAACATTTGCAGGCATTTCCGCTGTAGATGGCAATGGTTTCTTTTTTCGTCTCACTAATGATGTTATTTTATTCTTCGCAGCTGAAAACGCTTTTCCAGCAAAATCTCCAACAGCACCAATACCCTTATCACGAATAACATCAATGGCTTTCATTCCTAGTTGTTTAGCTAACGGCATCACTTTTGGAGCCATTCTCGCAAATAACCCTGCAATGGTATTGCCTAAACCATCTCCGTAGTATGCTCTATAAACCGGAAACCGTGAATTAACTACGTAGACGGGGGTTGGTTTATCATGATTGTAGTGTATGATCATTATTTTAAATCAGAAACAATTTTTCAATTGTTATTTATCTAATCGATTTAGTCACTATGATACCCACTTTCCACTAACTCGCCAATGAAATCTCGATATGTGCTGATATCCATGATACCACCCTGAAATAATCGTCTACAGATATCAGCTGCTTCATTAATTATTTCCGGTGAGTTATTTCCAGCTCGGAAACCTCCTACAAGAACTTCTAATCGTGATATATCATTGATAACACTACCAGGACATGTCGTGGTAGAGTCAAAGACATCATTTGGATTTTTAATCGAATATCCTTTTCCGCTTCTTTCCTCAGTTGTACCAGTTGCGCCCTGACTATCATCAAGTAATTGCCTTTGTCGGCCTCGACTTTGTTGTTTTTGTATACCATAACTATCAACTCCTGCTTTAAAAGTTCTGTACTTAAGTGTATCCTTTTTCAAATTACCAGTAACCCCCTTATTTATTTTAAACAACCAATTAACCCAGTCATCTCGGCCTATTTTATTGTTTTTATACTCGTCTTTTAAAAACTCTTCCCTTGAATAATATTTTTGGGCAGCGAAAACGCCAAAGTCCGCATAATCTTCGAGTTTTATTAATTGACGGTCTTTGATTTCTGTTATAGCTGCTTCGGTGAATTTGTCTATAAAGGGGATACCTCTTGGGGTGACGACATCAACAGGTTGTGGTTCAGGTGTAGAAACTCTTTGAGTTTCAGGCGCAGAATCATCAATATCAGCTAGTCGTTCATACTCGCGTTGAGTTTTTATATCACTGGATAACTGTTGTATCCCTGCGCGTGTTTGTCCGGTCTCTGCTGCTATCTTTTCAAGCGTATCAAGCAGCGGCGCCTTCTTTACTCGTTCTCGCTCAGGAATATCTCCATATATCGCTGCTTCAGTTAGCTTTTTCACATCTTTGGTCGCACTTGTTATCGGAGTAAATAGTTGTTCACTTGACACAGAAAAGTCAGTCTGCGCTTGTTGTCGTTGTTGTAGTTTATTCCGTACAGAGTCACGAATTGGTACAAATCTCTTGATTGCATCCAGTCGTTCACGAGCTAATCGGGTTGTTAATGCTTCATTGACCATTATTGAAATCAGAAACAATTTTTCAATTGTAAAACAATTTTTCAATCCCCCACCAAACACCATCGGATGGTCATGGAAGTGTTATTTCATCCTATAACGGCTTCTATCAATGATGGCGAAAGTCACATAATTGCTATAAATAATAATAATACTGTGACTTTCGCCATTCTATTTTTGATCAATCCGAACCAGCCATCAATTTTTTATTCACTGTTTCTGACATTATCAATCAAAAAATGCTAAAAAAAAATTAAAATCTCTATGAGGGACGGTCACAATCAAATAATGATAAATGGTCGGTCACAATCAAATAACGATAAATGGTCGGTGAATCAAAATTGTTCATTTTCTTGAATTAACGCTCGTAGGTTTCTAACTTTAGAATTAACCTCCTTTTTCAATTCGTATTCGTACCCCAATTCTTTTCGTATTCGTTCTACGATGGTATATAACGGAGCGAACACACTTACGTCACTGGAGAATGCGAGAGAGTCCTTAATAGAATTCTGAATTCTCTTGATGAGCGCATACTTCTTTGGCAGCATGTATTTATTGTTGTTAACTCCGTATTCTATATCCTGAAAATCAGACATGATTTGATCAGGATTTAACCCATCTGATAGTTCAATATCCCAACCTTTCAATTTTGAAATCTCGGATATGATGCTATTCATGTTTTCAGAATTCATTATTCTATAGCAATGACATATTTCTAAATGAAAAATATGACGCATCAGACATAACTAAATTTAATTTTTTGTTCGGTCTTTTTTGAAATAGCCGTCTTGGTTATTCCCTCTGCAACGAATCGTACTGAGGATATACAAATATCGAAGTGCCTACCGGCTTCATTCATTGATTGAAATATTTTTTCTTCGTTAGTTATCGTATTCAAAGATTTCACAGGTCTCGCTTTTTTCGAGTATTTCCCAGTCCCCCCTCGTTCGGAATTCTCACTTTGTGTAACAGCCTGCAGATTTGATAAAGAATTGTTTTTCGGATTAGAATCGATATGATCAATAACAAAATCATCCTCGATCAATCCATTGAAACACTCGTACACGAAACGATGGCAGTAATATTTCTTCTTTCCAGCACCAAACATCAAATACCCCATACCATTATCCCACCCAACTGGTTTCTTCAGTCTGCGGTTTCTTACAACACCATCACTGGATGCTTCATAATTTGTGATCACAGGGTGTTGTCTGAATTCTTGGTTCATTTATATATTATACTATTGTTTGTCTAATTCATTGTTTGGTTTAATGATAAATCTTTCGATGTAGTCTTGAGGGGTTCTTATGATTTTATCCTTGATACTGACTTTGTCAGCGTCAAGAATACTGACTTTGTCAGCGTCAAGAATACTTACTTTGTCAGCGTCAGGGTCATAATTTCTGATTGATTGTCCATTTTTTATTCTTTTATCATAATATCGCTTCAACTCCCTGTATCGCTTTCCACCGCAATTCAAACACAACTGCGATTTCCCCCTGACCCCAACCCCACATAGAATACAAGGTAACGGACCAAGGCTTCCACGTCGAAAGCTTTGCATATGATACCCACAAAACTCACTTCTGCATGATTTGTTACACGGGATTACTGATCCAATCATAAGCCACTTGCAGTGATTCATTATATAAAAATCTTTCATTTAAATGCTTGTTTTAATTATAGCATGAAGGAATTAAGGAAAACGCCTTCGAAAAATGCTGAATTCAATGTTGATAAAGAGTTTAAGAGATTATTAAAAATCAGTCCTAGATTTAATCTCGATAGACCCAAAAAACGTATCAAACGTCCAAGAGACGGAAACATGAAAGAGTTTAAGAGATTATTAAAAATCAATCCTAGATTTAATCTCGATAGACCCAAAAAACGTATCAAACGTCCAAGAGACGGAAACATGAAAGAGTTTAAGAGATTATTAAAAATCAGTCCTAGATTTAATCTCGATAGACCAAAAAAACGTATCAAACGTCCAAGAGACGGAAACATGAAAGAGTTTAAGAGATTATTAAAAATCAGTCCTAGATTTAATCTCGATAGACCAAAAAAACGTATCAAATTTAATCTCGAGAAACCAAAAAAAGCGTCCAAGAAATTACCCTGGAAGGATGCTCAATTCAATCTCGATATAGTCTCTGATACACCAAAGAATAAAATTCTTGATAAAGCCATGATTAATAAAATCAGAGACTGTTTTAATGAATTCAAGCGTGATGGAGCATCCTATTGTTGGTCAACATTTCGAATTGATGGTGTTGTTGACGCTACCATGAATGATGAAAAAGCAGCAGTGATAATTTCACGTGTTGGGGAAAAACGGTATTTTTTCCGAATCAAATTCATTATTGAAGTCGATGGCAAATGGATTATTAGGGATAAATTTGAACCAATCCTCAAGAATAAAAAAGCTGTCATTGTGAGTAGAGATTCCAAACCAGGGATTCTAACCGGCATTGACAAACCATACTACGAAAGATCTTATCCCGTAACAGCAATGGTTTATGGGATATATCCGTTAAATGATAAACCCGATATCGCAAAACTAGCTCCTATGAAATATTCGTCAGGGCTTAATTGTGTAGCAACACGGGTAATGGAGCACTTCACAAATGCATCCCGAGGAAATAAACTAACTGATCTAAGACGAAAAAAAATAACCGAGTGGGAACTGACAGTGAAACAGAACGGTGCAAAGATTTCTGATATAGCTAAGTTAGAAACATCATTAAGATTTCCAATAACAGTTATGACGATAACCGGAGAGGTTTTATACGAACCGAAATATAACAAAAATGGAGCACCAATACAGATTATTGATCATAACAAACACGCGTGGACACCTGCGGTAACAGTATTTCCACGAGAACGAACCGTGAAATATATCCCTAAGGAGTTCGTCGGGGATGTTTTCTATGAAGAGAGATTATTTGATGCTATTAATGCGTTGTGTAAGGATGATCCTGTGTCAGTGTGGTTACTTAGAAGTGATGAAGGATTCGATCAATTTGTAAAACCAAATGGTGAATTATATCGCGTTGAAGAATTAGATAACAGAATGAGAAAAATCGCTAATGATTTTTCACCGGAGAGTTTCCATGAAAAACTACTCACGGATAGTTTTACTATTCCATCAGTGGTAGCTCACTTCGCAAGAGAAAAAAACTCATGGCGTCCAACACGAAGTGATTTTCTTGAGGATGTTAAATCGAGTTGCGTCGAATTTGGTCATGGAGGATTGTGGAATACGAAATACTCACGTGATGGTATGATTTCAATTGATATAGCCGCGTGTTATCCCGGAAGTTTTCTCGGGTATGGGGAATGCGCTGAGTACTTCAAACGATTTGGACACCCAACACATGAAATGACTCGTGTTGCGATTAATGGACCATTACCTGATTTTGATTTAACCGGATTCGCTCGTGTGATATCATTCGAATTAGCGTCAGGATTACATCCGTGTAGTTATGTTTGGCTCGGTAGACACCTATCTGAAAAGGCCTGGATGCCAATAGTGTTACTACGATATATGATTGATTGTGGTATGCTAATATCGTTGATTGTTTCCGAGGCTATTATATGCTATCGAGCTCAGAAAGAAGTTTGGCTACCACAACCCGATCTAGATCGTATAATCAACGAACTACGAAAACAATTCCCTGATTTCAATGAAGAAGAAATCATAAATTGGTCTAAGAAGTTATTTGAAATTAAAAAAGAACAAGCAAAAGATCTCGGACGAAGAATAATCGGTAAATTCACTCAAGGTGGACGGTACGACAACGCAAAATATTCTTCGCGGTTGATCATAGATGTCGCTGAATACGATTTTCTTGTAGCGGATTTAATGAAGCAGGGAAAACTTGTATCCCGTAAGGATGCTTTTCTATCCAACGGTGAGAAAATGGGTACGGTTGTTACCTACTGTGATGGATATAATTCCCAGTACACACATTTGAGAAGTTCAATGCTAGCCTATGCTTCTATTAATCTATTTTCGATGATAAATAGATTTCCTAATACCGCGGTTAGAGTGGCCACTGATTCGATGTATATACACAATAAATACAAATCAGCTGTAGCTAAATTCACAGATCCCGAGGAAGCGTGGGGGCGTTGGCGATTTAAAAGGGAGATGCTACATGAGTATTGTGAATCCGCAGACGTTGCCATGGATGATAAATATCTTTGTTGTAACCGCGCTGAAAATCAATCAGAATTTTCTAATGCACCACCGGTATCTGATCCAATATGTCGATACAAGACAGTTTATTTAAACGGTTGTGGTGGGTCAGGAAAGACAACTCGTGCAATTGAATTATTCCGTGGGAAAAATCATACGGATTTCACAAACATGATTGTGCTAACACCGACTCACAGACTCGCCAGAGAGATGATACAGCGAGGGGTAAATGCTTGCACTTATCACAGTTTTTTTCGATGGAAAGGTGACAAATGGACTCCTGAGCGTATGGGTGATAAATTCATTCCTAAAATCATCATTTGGGATGAAATATGCACAGTGTCATTAGATGTATTAAAAACATTTCTTGAGTGGTTGTTAACCAAAAACACAAAAGTCGTCATGTGCGGGGATCAAGGCCAACCACCACCATTTGTCGGTGCATCTCCACATAAATGGCTAAAGGGTTTTGTAGACTACTATGAAGAAATCACCACTGATTATAGATCACTTGATGAACGATTACGCGAGTTCAAAGCGCTAATTAGACTACAACCGGATAGAATCCAGTGCGAAATAGCGCGTGAAGTGATTTCAGAAACTCAAATAAACGATTTCTGGGAAACATGGAAACCAAATGATTTGATAATTGCAAGTAGAAAAATAGTCAGGGACACACTTCAGATGAAGTTATTTGAATTGCATAAAGAAAAATTTGCAACGCTTCCAGTACCCCTTTGTTATAGGCCATCGGATACACGAAAACAGAATATTGAAGTTGATATTCCAGGACAGAGTGAAAAGCAGATTCTCGTGTTAAATGATATTGTGCTGGTTGATATCAATGTCGTTGAAGATGCATTGCGTGCTAATAAATCCCCGTGGACGCTAGGATACGCAGCAACAATACACTCTTCACAGGGATTGACTATATCGGATACAATTGTTTGGATGGTGGATAATCACATCGAATGGTCGAATTTAGTCTATCTCGCAGTATCCAGAGTACGAAAAATAAATCAACTTCGAAGAGTTGTTTTCGATGATAATGACACAACAATAAGTGATATTGATGTTAGCATCATTAATAAAAAACTCTCCGGTTACAAACAACAGGACAAAAAAAAACAACGAGAATTTGATATTGATGCTGAATTAATAATTACGCTGAAGAAACAACAGAATAATCACTGCGCGAGTTGCAATTGTATACTGCGTTGGCAGTATTCGGATAAGGATCCTCGCCAATTCACCGTAGACAGAAAAAATAACAGTCTCGGTCATGTCAGAAATAATGTGATGTTGACTTGTCTTGAGTGCAATAGACGCAACGGTGCTAGTTAAGACCATGCGGTGGCAATTGAGTATCCTCGGGAATTACCTGTAGTTGTTGTCGAGTAAAACCTCGCTGAGGGGCAGTTGAATCCAGTTTATAGATTGCTGGTCTACCCGTAGATCGTGTTATAGTAGATATCTTGTGTGTAGTGACACTCCAAATAGGATCAGTAGCCCTTTTTCTACCCCCTTCAAGCTCTCCTGGTTCGTATAAGTACCTCACAATGACATTACTATGAAGAATTGGTTCTTTGAAATCTTTTTGTGGTTGTACGGGTATTGACTTCTTTTTAATCGCGTTGATAGGTTTCATGTTGATTGTTCTAGTAATCTCGTTATTCAGTGCAGTAATCACAGATGGTAATCTTTTAACCCATTCACGCGATCGCTTTTCTTGAATGAATTCTTTTGCATATTGATATCCAAATAACCGTTCAGCAAGAGTCCGATTAAATCGTTCTACAATGGCCTGATCGCGATGTAGCGCAGTATGCCCTCGTCGTATGGTGACATTATGATGTTTCATTGTAGATAATACTACACCCTGAAATTCCTTGCCAGGATCAACCTGCAATAGATTTGGCCAGTGCAGAGGACCTCGTCGATAAATCCTCTCAAATGCAGAAGCGACTTCAGTGGCTGATTTTGTTTTTAACGGTTCTGCTTCTTTGTATCGACTTGCAATATCAACTACGGTTAAAGCGTATTTGTAACCACGATCATGTGGCAGAAATAATATATCAGCCTGATGAACTTCATTAGGAGCAGTCACATCAAAATGCGAGAATTGAATTTGTTTAGGCGGTGGTAGATAAATTTGCCATAGTGCCTGTTTGGATAACCAATCCGCCGCTGTAGTTTTTTTCACTTTTGCAGCGCTAGCGAGTTTATGGACTGCTGATTTACCCCTCCAGTATCCTCTTGGGGAATAATAAATTGATTCCATATTATTAATTACCGGCACCTAACATCAATTTGCTTTTCATAGCCGATTTTATCAAAAATGAAGCCAATTTTTCTTTGAAGGATTTATCAGGAATAGCATTTAACGCATGAATTAATTTCACATCTGCTAGATGTCTGTGTTGCAGATTGCTGCTTTTATAAGCAACATCATGAAGGTGACAGGCCTTATCAATGGCGTTTATTGGTTCTTCACCGGGGTTGGGTTGATTTTGATTATTGAGTCTGATATCAAGTCTGGTTCCCGGTCCACAGTAGCTATATCCTGGGAGGTGCTTTTCTCCGGGGTACTTTGCCCATGGGGTTCCAGGGAGCTTTGCCAATTTGGCTGCGATATCACCTCCTCGTTTTTTTTTAAATCAGATTTCATAGACACAAATCTAAATTTCTTTGTACCACATTGCATGCATTTACCAGAAAGCGCTGATCGGTTATTTTTAGTTGTAACTGTCGTCACATCATCTGTGCCAGTACGCGTTTTGCACTTCACACAATATAGATCCATAATTTATGTATAGAAATATGGATATAATTGATTTTTCAGCGACTAAAAGAAGAGAACCGGTTAAGCATCATGCAGCGCTACCAAACTCTATCCGGATGATTATAATCGGGCCATCTGGATCCGGTAAAACGCAATTGTTGCTCAATTTAATAATGAGATGGATGAAATGGGATAAGTTGTATTTAATTGCCCCTAGCGTAGATGATCAACGATGTTATGAAGTGCTAAAAGATTTTAACGACAGCGCGGTAGAAAAATCCGGAGAGGGTATTATTGAGTTTATAACCGATATCGATGAAGCACCGAGTATTGATGATATTGATGGAGATATTAACAATTTAGTCGTATACGACGATATAATGTTGGATAAACAAAAAAATCCTGCTAGGATCTTTTCCCGGGGGCGTCACAAAAACACTGACGTGATATATGTCACTCAACGCTACACTCAGGTTCCAAAAGTCATCAGAGATAATTGCAATATTCTTTCTGTATTCAACGGCGTTGATACACATACGCTACGAAATATTTGGCAGACATGGTGTTCTGATATGGACTTCAATCAATTTCGAGATTTCTTTAGTCATGCTCAGTCAAAACCACACGGATTCGCAACAATAAATTTGCATGATCCTCGGACACGATATCGTATCGGACTGGATCAAATATTCGGTTGAAATCATTTATTATTTTTTGTTAACCAGTGATGAAATCACTAAGCAGCAGAGAGGGTGGATGACAACAAGTTGCGACCAAAATTAATTAAAAAATCGTTTTCATTTTTTTAGTTAAAATGATTTCGTAGGGAGATTTCAATCAATTTTTTGTCTGAAAACGTTGTAGGATTCGCCATCTTTTGGTTAAAATAAGATTATAGGACGGCTCGTTTTAGGATTTCAATCAAAATTTGTCTAAAAACGTTGTAGGATTCACCCTCTCTGCTGCTGGGTCTAATAAGATACCTGGTCTTATACTACACTAATCCTTATTACCCTGTCATCATCTCAAATAGTCTGAGATGGTGGGTCTAATAAGATACCTGGTCTTGTACTACACTAATCCTTATTACCCTGTCATCATCTGAAATAGTCTGAGATGGTGGGTCTTGTACTACACTAATCCTTATTACCCCAATGCAGTATAAAATACAGAGTTAATCTGATACTAAGGATTTATGGAATAACCACTTTGTATTTTTAAAATATGAAGTTTTTTAATGAATGTTTATCTATTGCAAATTGTATTTTAAACAGAGCCAGTAAAATGTTTGTTTGTGATAATAAATTGACCATTAATATCCCCAAATGGACAATAAAACCACCATTAATATCCCCAAATGGACAATAACTCCACCATTAATATCTCAAAATTGACCCCAAAAAAAGTCCAATTAATATCCCCAAATTCTCAAACATGAAATTGTTTTGGTTATTCTAACATAGATTTATGAAAAAATTGTCTAAAAATGTCAGAAATTTACATCCTCCCTGGCTCTTGGTCATGGAGGGTGAAGTCTTGCTGTCCAGTTAGCAGAAATTGACATCCTCCCTTGCTCTTCATCATGGAGGGTGGAATCTTGCTGTCCAATTAGCAGAAATTGTCATCCTCCCAGAAGAGCTGTAAACAAATGACAGACAATTTAATTATTTCTTCCTTTCCCTACATTATAGGCAGAGTCTTGCTATAAAAATGCAGACCTACCAATCCCTTTATGGTTGTACCATAAGACTTACTAAAATTACCTTTCAATTATGGACTTTCAGAACTGTAGGAAAAATTATGAACAAATATGAAAGCACAGTCATTGCAGTCAGATATGGATAGAGGCTTGTCCTTTTGGGGTTATCACATCTTTGGTCTTTTTTTAATGAGGTTTTTTATGTGGAGCCAGATTTAATTTAAGATTTTAATCTACGAATGTTTTTCATGTAAAACATGATGAAGCTTTTACATTATGGCATAGTCTGGAAGTGTCCAACAATCAAAAACATGGGCAGAGTGGATAGACATCTTCAATCAGGCAAAGGGTCCAGTCACCATCTCATAAAAATGTCAGCAGCAATGAGGCACAAAGTTTTAAAAAAATATTTAGAGTTTTGCCCATGCTTGATAAAAACTAAGAAAGGTGTCAGTTACTTTCATTGGACATTATGTCATTGGAGTATTGACCATTGCAGGTGAGAATTGAAACTGCCTTTGAATACAAAGGTAATAATAGATTTGAATATAAAGGTAGTAATAGATTTGAATATAAAGGTAATAATAGATTTGAATATAAAGGTAATAATAGATTTGAATATAAAGGTAATAATAGATTTGAATATAAAGGTAATAATAGATTTGAATATAAAGGTAATAATAGATTTGAATATAAAGGTAATAATAGATTTGAATATAAAGGTAATAATAGATTTCATGAAGCAAGAAATAGTTGAACTCCATACAATTTTTAACTGAACTTGAAGCCATTAAGCCAGAAGTGTACTTCACAAACTTTTTATTTGAATATTATGTAATTTATGCTGCATTAAATAACACTCCTGACCTTTTCAAATTCATGTTTTCCAGGTTAACGTTAGCAGTACATGGTATTTTGTTATACCGTACTGAAAATTAAGATATGATAATGATACAGACATCTTTTAAGATAATGATAGCGATACAGACATCTTTTAAGATAATGATAGCGATACAGACATCTTTTAAGATAATGATAGCGATACAGACATCTTTTAAGATAATGATAGCAATACAGACGTCTTTTAAGATAATGATAGCAATTCAGACGTCTTTTAAGCTGCAGATATGAAATGACATCGAATTTCTGACAGTTTTTTTGTGGACCTTTCTATTGTTTTGATGTTCCACCTGTCGGAAAATGTTGCATTCATAAGTGTGTTAGAATTGAGCAGCTGGAACTTTGTGAGGCACAAATGGGGATCTTTGATAATGAAAATAAACAGTTTTTTTTCTTTTAAAATTCAAAATAAAAATTCTGCAATGCTACAAGAGATAATTTGAAATATATAGAAGGATAGAAAATCTAGGTTTCTGCAACAGATTTGTCAATATGGTAATAAAGACTATATTAATTGTAACACAAGACTATATTAATTGTAACACAAGACTAAATTAATTGTAACACAAGACTAAATTAATTGTAACTCAAGACTATATTAATTGTAACACAAGACTATATTAATTGTAACACAAGACTATATTAATTGTAACACAAAACTAAATTAATTGTAATACAAGACTATATTAATTGTAACAAAACTAAATTCCACTCATTGTAAAAAGAGGCTATATTAATTGTAACAAAGACAATATTCTTTTAATTGTAATTAAAGACTACATTCTATTAATTATAACAAAATATATTGTATTAATTGTTAATTAACAAAATTATGTAAGTGGTAAAACTTTAAACTTATTTACTTATATTACTGGAAAATAAAACATTTGTAAAGCATATTAAGAATTGAACTTTATGAAGTCCTAAGGATTGAAAATTGATTATGCATGACATGAATGGCCATAGTGAGGCACTGACAACTTTTTTACCAATTTTGACTTATAGCAAATACATCATTCTCATGTTGACAAAGGCAATATTGTTACCTATGTTGACTTATAAGAAAGGCAACATTCATACCTATGTAGACTTTTAGAATAGGCAACATTCTTATATTGACTTATTGCCAAGGCAACATTGTTACCTATGTTGACTTATAAGAAAGGCAACATTCATACCTATGTAGACTTTTAGAATAGGCAACATTCTTATATTGACTTATTGCCAAGGTAACATTGTTACCTATGTTGACTTATAAGAAAGGCAACATTCATACCTATGTAGACTTTTAGAATAGGCAACATTCTTATGTTGACTTATTGCCAAGGCAATATTGTTACCTATGTTGACTTTTAAGAAAGGCAACATTCATACCTATGTAGACTTTTAGAATAGGCAACATTCTTATGTTGACTTATTGCCAAGGCAACATTGTTACCTATGTTGACTTATAAGAAAGGCAACATTCATACCTATGTAGACTTTTAGAATAGGCAACATTCTTATGTTGACTTATTGCCAAGGCAACATTGTTACCTATAATATGTAATATTCATGTCTTGTATATAATGGAAGTTAAGGACATCATTCTTAATTTCAAATTCATTTCATTCTTTCCACATTCTAGTGGCATTAGCAAGAAAACACTAGATGATGATTCTCCCAAGGCAGCCAAGGCAGGAAGTTGGGACACTAACAACATCAAAAAGGATTTCAAAACAATATATGACATGGTAGGCCATCTAACTGGGAGACAAGTGCCAGGAATTCCTATTGGTTCACCTTTGCCCTCTGACCTCATTGAGAGGGTCAAGCAGATATACTGGCAGCATTCCACTCTGCTGACTTTCATAAGGTTGGTATTTTAAGTACATTTTGAATCTGTTATAAGGTTGGTATTTTAAGTACATTTTGAATCTGTCATAAGGTTGGTATTTTAAATACATTTTGAATCTGTCATACGGTTGGTATTTTAAATACCTTTTGAATCTGTTGTAAGGTTGGTATTTTAAGTACATTTTGAATCTGTCATAAGGTTGGTATTTTAAGTACATTTTGAATCTGTCATAAGGTTGGTATTTTAAGTACATGTTGAATCTGTCATAAGGTTGGTATTTTAAGTACATTTTGAATCTGTCATAAGGTTGGTATTTTAAGTACATTTTGAATCTGTCATAAGGTTGGTATTTTAAGTACATGTTGAATCTGTTATAAGGTTGGTATTTTAAGTACATTTTGAATCTGTCATAATGTTGGTATTTTAATTACATGTTGAATCTGTATGTTTGTTTATGTATATATGTTTGTCTGCATATCAAGCTGATATATAGTGGATTCTAAAAATATACTTTTTATCTTTGTGATCAAATTATTCAGATAATAAATGCTACTGATGGTTTAATTGCTTTCAAATTAAATTTTTTGCTATATTTCTTCCAATAAATCTGTGTGATCTTTTGTTTTTCTGGTTTTTTTTGGCAATATGGCAAGTACTTTGTCCCCTTTTTCTGGATGATAAAAGAATCAGTAAACATTTGATCCAAATGATCAATATTTGACTTGTTTCATTAACATCATACTCTGATTCATTTGTAAGCACTAAGGTCAAGTTAACCTTTATTTAATAGTGGCATTTGCATCTCATTGCTGATGATAAGAGCTAATGGGATGGTTCATAAAATGGGATAATGGGATAAGAACTAATGGGATGGTTCATAAAATTGGATAATGGGATAAGAGCTAATGGGATGGTTCATAAAATGGGATAATGGGATAAGAGCTAATGGGATGGTTCATAAAATGGGATAATGGGATAAGAGCTAATGGGATGGTTCATAAAATGGGATAATGGGATAAGAGCTAATGGGATGGTTCATAAAATGGGATAATGGGATAAGAGCTAATGGGATGGTTCATAAAATGGGATAATGGGATAAGAGCTAATGGGATGGTTCATAAAATGGGATAATGGGATAAGAGCTAATGGGATGGTTCATAAAATGAGATAATGGGATAAGAGCTAATGGGATGGTTCATAAAATGGGATAATGGGATAAGAGCTAATGGAATGGTTCATTGTTCATAAAACTTTACACACATATTCATCCCAAATTTTCTAGTTGGGTTGTAAATGAAACACATGCTATTAAGACATCTAATACTGCTGCCACAGCAACCAAAATGAAAATTTTACCATAGTACTTATCCCAAATGAATGGTCTTATCAAATGGAGTTTTCACTATAGTACTTATCCCAAATGAATGGTCTTATCAAATGGAGTTTTCACTATAGTACTTATCCCAAATGAATGGTCCTATCAAATGGAGTTTTCACTATAGTACTTATCCTAAATGAATGGTCTTATCAAATGGAGTTTTCACTATAGTTTCATTATAGTGTTTAGTTTGTCCTAAATGAATGGTCTTATCAAATGGAGTTTTCACTATAGTTTCTTTATAGTGTCTAGTTTGTCCTAAATGAAAAGATATCAAACATAGCCACCATCACAGCCATCTTGAAATTATTATTATCACTAATCCCCATAAACAGGAAGTCATATTGACATGGGTTTTTCACCAGAATATTTTTTCTTACAATATTTAATTGGTCCTAAACAAAAATGGCTCTATTCTGAGTACAAATCTTGAAAATCCTGAATGGATGGTCACAGTTGCTAATTTTAACATTAGCAGTTAAGAAGATGAATGGTATTGGCTTACATTCTGGGAGATGATTTTCTGACAGTATAGCATCTGTTGTTTTTCATTGACTTTTTTATATTTCACATGGCTTTGTATAATGAGGGAATCTTTTTTTATATTACAGATAAATTTGTGTAATGAATGACATTTGTTTATATTACACTTGTAATATAATGTCTTTGCATCACACATTGTCAAAATACGTCAAAGATTACCAGCTGTATCATTTTATTGAGCAAGACATGTCAGAAATTCTGTGTTAAACATGGACTTAATAGTAACATGAAATTGATTAAATTTAGTTAATAGTATTTTACTTGAACAAAGCCTGTGAAAAAGATCCCACATACCTTTCAGATGGTTGTATACATTTCATAGATTTCATTTATTAAAGGTGTCAGGGAGGGAGTGTGGCTGCTATTAAACCAGAGTACTTGATGGAACCACGAGACTACCAGGTGTGGAAGCAGCTGCAGAAGCAGGCAAAAGCTGAGTTGCTAAAGGAAGGGATGGATGAGGAGGCAGAGAAACTTGATGGGGAGGATGAAATTGAGGATGATGTGTTTGAAGCTGTGTCAAAAAGAGCATGGACTGATATTCTTTTGCAGCTTCTCAAGGTTTTAAATCAATGTCATAAACTTTCATCACTATCTTTGTTTACTCATTATTTTGTGTTCAAGACCCCATATTATGGATCATCCATTATTTACTATCAAGGTCCCATATTATAGATCAACCATTATTTACTATCAAGGTCCCATATTATAGATCATCCATTATTTACTATCAAGGTCCCATATTATAGATCATCCATTATTTACTATCAAGGTCCCATATTATATATCATCCATTATTTACTATCAAGGTCCCATATTATAGATCATCCATTATTTACTATCAAGGTCCCATATTATAGATCATCCATTATTTACTATCAAGGTCCCATATTATAGATCATCCATTATTTACTATCAAGGTCCCATATATATAGATCATCCATTATTTACTATCAAGGTCCCATATTATAGATCATCCATTATTTACTATCAAGGTCCCATATTATGGATCATCCATTATTTACTATCAAAGTCCCATATTATGGATCATCCATTATTTACTATCAAGGTCCCATCTTATGGATCATCCATTATTTACTATCAAGGTCCCATGTTATAGATCATCCATTATTTACTATCAAGGTCCCATGTTATAGATCATCCATTATTTACTATCAAGGTCCCATGTTATAGATCATCCATTATTTACTATCAAGGTCCCATGTTATAGATCATCCATTATTTACTATCAAGGTCCCATGTTATAGATCATCCATTATTTACTATCAAGGTCCCATGTTATAGATCATCCATTATTTACTATCAAGGTCCCATGTTATAGATCATCCATTATTTACTATCAAGGTCCCATGTTATAGATCATCCATTATTTACTATCAAGGTCCCATGTTATAGATCATCCATTATTTACTATCAAGGTCCCATGTTATAGATCATCCATTATTTACTATCAAGGTCCCATGTTATAGATCATCCATTATTTACTATCAAGGTCCCATGTTATAGATCATCCATTATTTACTATCAAGGTCCCATGTTATAGATCATCCATTATTTACTATCAAGGTCCCATGTTATAGATCATCCATTATTTACTATCAAGGTCCCATATTATAGATCATCCATTATTTACTATCAAGGTCCCATATTATAGATCATCCATTATTTACTATCAAGGTCCCATATTATAGATCATCCATTATTTACTATCAAGGTCCCATATTATAGATCATCCATTATTTACTATCAAGGTCCCATATTATAGATCATCCATTATTTACTATCAAGGTCCCATATTATAGATCATCCATTATTTACTATCAAGGTCCCATATTATAGATCATCCATTATTTACTATCAAGGTCCCATATTATAGATCATCCATTATTTACTATCAAGGTCCCATATTATAGATCATCCATTATTTACTATCAAGGTCCCATATTATAGATCAACCATTATTTGCAACCATATTATTAATCATCCATTACTTGATGTCAAGGTTCCCACATTATGGAGCTTTCATTATTTCCTGACATGCCCCCATAATATGGATCATCCATCAAGGCCCCCATAATATGGATCATCCATTAAGGCCCCGATATTATGGATCATCCATCATGAGTCCCATCGTATGGATCATCCATCAAGGCCCCCATATTATAGATCACCCATTAAGTCCCCCATAATATGGATCATCCATCAAGGCCCCCATAATATGGATTATCCATTAAGGCCCCGATATTATGGATCATCCATCATGGGTCCCATCGTATGGATCATCCATCAAGGCCCCCATCTTATGGATCATCTATCAAGACCCCCATCTTCCCATATTATGGATCATTCATCAAGGCCCCCATATTATGAATCACTCATCAAGGCCCCCATATTATGGATCACTCGTCAGGGCCTATATATTATGGATCATCCATCAAGGCCCCCATATTATGAATCATTCATCAAGGCCTCCATATTATGGATCATCCATCAAGTCCCACATATTATGAATCATCCATCAAGGCCCTCAATTTATAGATCATCCATCAAGACCCCCTTTATTATGAATCACTCATCAACAAGGCCTCCATATTATGAATCACTCATCAAGGCCCCCATATTGTGGATCACTCATCAAGGCCTCCATATTATGAATGATTCATCATATTAAAGATCATCTATTCTTTGCTTTCAAGGCTCCAAATTATGAATCATCCATTACTTGCTGTCAGGGCCCCCATATTATGGATCACCTATTTATAAAAATTATATGAGAAATATTGATTCCATATAAGTTTTTTCATACATCTATTTTTCATGAAAAAACAACTTTATGAATATTACTTTGGAACCAAAGATGCATTGAAGGTACCATGGGTCTTGGTAAAAAGAAAAAAATGCATTCTTTGATATTTCTGGATTATATCAATGCAGTTTTCTTCTTTCATTCCTTTTTTTTATTTATTTATTTATTTGATATCTTTTTTTACTTTGTTTATACAAATCATGATTAGTGTAATGCTTATTCATAATGATTTTGTTTCAGACTTTAGTCCTGGCAAAGGTAACTCCTAAAACTTTGAAAAATACCCCTTCCCCAGACAAGAATATTGGCTTGCCTGAAGTAAACCCTGACCCACTGAGCAGTAATATCTATGGGGTAGGGGAACGAATCACACTGGCCTGGCTGAACCACCATTACGAACACTACAGGCAGAAAATCTGGGCTAACTGCAAGAAAGGTTAGTGTGAATGACATGAAAAGTACCTTTATTTTTATTTTATTTGGAGTGCAATACGCATATATCACTGTGCCATGATTTTCTATTATACTCCATTCATTTGTTCATTCATCTGTTCCCTGTTGTTTTTTTTCTACACTGTAACTTTAGAGGTCTCAACCATCTACTTATATCAGACATATTGAGTAACTTTCAGGCCCTAAAAAAACTGATTCAATCTCAAGAGGTCAAAAGCCAAGGCCACAGAGATGGAACAAAATCACTTGTCTACATGTTACCTTTGCCAAACCTTGTAAATGGCATGGATTTGAGATAAGAAATACACCTATTGATTTTTGGATCAAAATTTCAAGATTGCAGGCTCATGAAGAAAACATGTGATTTTCACAAAACTACTTACATACAATAGGACTTGACTAATGCAATAAATATACGGAAAAAATCTTTTGAATTTGGGGTTTAAAGCTTAATGTCAAGGTCAGAGTGACTTAAAGAAGGAAAACTAGTTTCCACAAAAATATTAAACCATGACATAAAAGTCTCGATGTGGGGGGTTAATTTTTCAAAGGTCAAGATCACTGAAAATGGAAGAAGAAAAATTGTTTCTGAAAAATAACTTGGGTTCTGTGTTTTACCTTAATTATTTTGTGAATGGCTTGCGTTTAAGGAAAGAAATACATATATTTGACTTTGTATTCAAAGTTTAAGGTCACCTTGACCTTGGAAGATTTTCTATTATGCCTTTAAACAAATCTACATTTAATCAGTAGTTTCACTTGGTGGCAGCGTATTTTTTTTTTTGCTTGCATATGAGGCAAGGAAGAAACCTTTTGGTATTTGGTTCAAGGAGTAAAACATCATGGTCACAGCAACACGTAGCATAGTACACAAGTAGGGTACTGTATCTTTTTGTGCTTCTTTATACTTCCAGTGAAAAGGACTGGTTATAAAAGAAGTGTCACCATATTATTACTTTATGTGTCACATTGACAATACTCTTCTTTTCAATGGAGGTTGAGCATTTGATCTCTTGTCTTTAAGGAAGTTATGAGAGAGGTTGAGCATTTGATATCTTTTTTTTAAGGAGGGTGTGAGAGAGGTTGAGCATTTGATATCTTTTTTTTAAGGAGGGTGTGAGAGAGGTTGAGCATTTGATATCTTGTTAAGGAGGTTGTGAGAGGTTAGCATTTGATATCTTGTTGTTAAGGAGGTTGTGAGAGAGGTTGAGCATTTGATATCTTGTTGTTAAGGAGGTTGTGAGAGAGTTTGAACACTTTACATCTTCTCAGCATTGTAATGGCTATATTTTGTAACTAAAGGTTTTAAAAACTTTAAAAATTAATTCCACAAGTTTTAATTCAGAGAGACAACAAAAGCAACTCATTTACAAAGCTTGTGTGAAACAGGATTTTGTGTAGGTAAAGGTGAACTACACAGTTAAAAATGTGTCATCATAAATTATTATGTCTTGCATGGAAAAAAAAACTTTTTTACAGGGATGTTTTTTATGGATTTAACCAGATATCACAGATTTTATGAACAATACAATGACTTCTTGACATACATTTTATTTATGCAAAGGAAAAAATGGAAATTTAAATAAATTTAATTTCTGTCAACTTTGTTGATTAAACATTTTTTGTTGAGACTTCTGATTTACTATCCCGTTGTGAAATGTATCTAATTTTTATGCAGGTGGCATACCTCCAGCTCGTTGGATTGTAAATTATGACTTTGATCTACTGGATGGACTGGTGATTGGAGCAGTGCTTGGAGCCCATATGCCTTTTGTGGTATGAATTATTTTCTGCTGTAAAATCAGAAATATTTTGTGAGATTAATATTTTTCAAACAAATGGACAATTTGATACAGATAAAATTTCATGAGATCATGATCCATCTACACCCATTCCTTGATACTGTTATTTATTGAGGATTTAATTTTGTTACTCATGAGAAAATCAAAATTCATTTACTCATTGAATATTTCTGATTTGGTTTTTGATTATATGATTTAAGAAAATATCTTACCTCATTACTTATTACTAACATAACTTAATTCCTTCTTGTTTGTTTTATGTTACATCCAAATTTGTTATTTTTATGCCAGGAAAATGGTTGAAATTTAAGATTTGTGAGAATTAACAGAATTGATTGTATAGAGTGATCATGTTAATTTTGCATTTTAAAATACCCTATGTTGAGCTTCATATGTATGAAAGAATGATAAGACTCCATGATAATTCAAAATTATTACATAGGGCTGTATTTTTAGAATGATAAGACTCCATGATAATTCAAAATTATTACATAGGGCTGTATTTTTAGAATGATAAGACTCCATGATAATTCAAAATTATTACATAGGGCTGTATTTTTAGAATGATAAGACTCCATGATAATTCAAAATTATTACATAGGGCTGTATTTTTAGAATGATAAGACTCCATGATAATTCAAAATTATTACATAGGGCTGTTTTTATTAAAATGATAAAACTCCAGGATAATTACAAGATATTACATAGGCTGTTTTTTAAGAATGATAAGACTCCAGGATAATTACAAATTATTACATAGGGCTGTTTTTTTAGAATGATAAGACTCCATGATAATTCAAAATTATTACATAGGGCTGTTTTTTTTAGAATGATAAGACTCCATGAAAATTCAAAATTATTACATAGGGCTGGTTTTAATTAGAATGATAAGACTCCATGATAATTATAAATTATTACATAGGGCTGTTTTTGTAAAAATGATAATACTCCAGGATATTTTTAAATTATTAAATACGCCTGTATTTTTTTAAAAATGATAAGACTCCAGGGTAATTCCAAATTATTACATAGGGCTGTTTTTTGTAATACAAACATCTGAAGACATTATCTTGATCTTGTACAGATAAATAGCCATCTAGAGGACATGTACACACATCCCGCCACTGCAGAACAGTGCCTTCACAATGCCCTGAAGATAGTAAGTGCCATGCGATATGCTGGAATTGATTATGACATTCAGGTAATTGCCATATATATGACATTATACAATGCAGACATATTTTGTCAATCACATTTCTCTACTAATTAGCATCAGGAAACTGGACTTCATAGTATTTATTTTAATGCTTATTTTGATTATTGAAGTAAGACCTGACTTGAAAGGAATTGTTTCAGGGGGACCACATACAGTTGTTGACACCAATTTTGTTTATGCATGAATAATTTTGTATGTCCCCACTGCTTGCACGTATACATTTTTATTTGGTTACTCTATCAACACTTCCATCTATCCCAGTAAGTTTGTTAGTAATGCTGCATAAAGAGTGCATTTTACTTAATTTTTAAGTTTTTGTGAGAACCTGGCACTAAATCTTTTTGTCATGTCAGATATTTTTGGTGTAAAATAAATCTATTTTTTTGCAAGCATGTGGCAGTCAGACAAAGTGATCTGTTCTTGATATAGGGATTGGTTCCCAGACCAGTAGGTTGCTACTTCCATTTGTGCCAAGTAGCATGCTCTTTCCTTTTGGTTATCCTTGCAAACCTAATCTTAAAAATTGTGTTTAATTTTGTGTCAAAATTAGCATTGTGTCCAGCACCTCCTTATTTGACCTTGCATCTCATGATTTTTCATCTAGCCATAAAGAAACATTTAATTTTTGTAAATTGTATATGTAGATTACTTTATTCAATTTTTACACAGTCATACAAAAAAATGTTAAAACTTGTTGGGCTTGATTTGGGGATATATGTGTTTTATAAATGTAAATCAAATCTTTGAAAGACCACCTGCCATCAGAAACCATTATTTGATGTGAGAGACCACATGCAAACAGAAGTTATTGTTTGCTAGCAGAAATGCTGGTCAGTAAGGACAGGTTTTTAAATACATATTAACAAAATGATGATAAGGAGGGTGGTGGTGATGAATGATGATGACTGCAAACTGAATAAACTAATGCTTATTGACTCTTTTTAGGGTCATAGAGATTATCAGATTGGCCCTGAAAGTTAGTATAAAAGTTGATATATCTAATCAATCAGATTTTAAACAAATACTTTCTTTTTAAAAATCTCCATAGAAGTAAAACAAGTTTAATTGATTTCATTTATCAGGCAATTGACATCACAGATCCAAACCCGATTGCCCTCTTATTGTTGTGTATCAGCCTGTATCAGAGGTTGCCACAGTACGTACCTAAAGCTACAGTGGAGTTCACTGGATCACTACATCAGACCATCCCGCGACAGGTTTGGCTGCATTTTCTTTTTCATGTCATTGTTTTTTATCAGGTCAGCATATTATATCTATTTGATTAAAGGAATTATTTGTATCTGCACACAAAACATCTTCAGTCTGCTGTTGTGTGTCAGATGTTATTGGTTGTGGTTTCATAGCAATTATCAACTTGAGTATGTACTCAACTCAAAAGTACATCACTCTATAAATTTTGAAAGTAAAATTTAATTGTAATGTCTAAAAGTTAAACCAACCAATAGCCAGATCCATGCAATTATTCAGTTGTAATTCCATGTAACTTTCCATTCCATCATATTGTAGCTGTCATGGACTTTCATTCCACTCAGTAACTTTTTTATAAGGACTGTATAGATCTAAAATAAATTTTGTATAAAGAGTTAGCTTTAGAAAATCTAGTTCAAAGTCAATTTTTCTTCACTAAAATGTTCTCTGTTCAGTTCTGAATTTTGCCCATTGCATAATATTATGTTTTTATGAACACTTTGATTTATGAGAAAGTCAAGCTTTACATTTTATTCTGTTGCTTTCCAATCAGAACAAACTGTACATCTTGATTTCTTGGACATGTCTATAATGGTTTGTCTTGCTGACAGAATATGATTTCCTAGACGTATAATATTTTGTTTGCTGATAGAATAAGATTTCTTAGATATGTCTATAATGGTTTGTTTTCTCATGAGAATAAGATTTCTTAGACATGTCTGTAATTGATTATTTTCCTGACAGAATAGGATTTCTTAGACATGTCTGTAATTGATTATTTTCCTGACAGAATAGGATTTCTTAGACATGTCTGTAATTGATTATTTTCCTGACAGAACAGGATTTCTAAGGCATGTCTATAATTATTTGTTTTCAGCTTAAAGAGGTATGGTACAGTTTTTAAGATGTGAATGCCATTAAACAGAAATCAAACAAAAATTGATCAAATTTCCTTGAACAATATATGAAACAGTCAGGTCTCTTTGTTTTTTTAATAATACTTTTTTCACTGTAATTTTGAAAATAAAGAGGAACACACAAAATGAAAAAATGTACATACTTAATGGTATCAATACAATGTGTGATTCTTGCCATCTCTTCTGTTAAGGCATCAATAATTTGATCAATCAACTGTTTCTAAGGAGAGTGATTAATGTTTCTCTTCTATAGATTGTTGCTTTATGTTTTTCTTTGCTGAATCTTATATGCTTTTTATAGATTTTCTTTCTGAAGCATATATATTAAAGTTATGCCAAGACAGACATTTTTTGATGAAATCTTTATTTGTTTTCATTATATATTTTCATGTTTCCATTGATGAATCTCTTTCACTCTCTAATCACTCTCCATCAATTCTTTTAAAATTAATTTTAAGTCATGTACTCTGCATTCTCTTATAATAAATTCATTACATATTGTATGAAAATGACAACATAATTTGACATTTACTGAATTGAACTTTTTGATAAACAAAAATCTATTTCTATCTTGTTCAGTCAGCAGAGTACATCAGTGTGCTCTCTCTCTCTCTCTCTCTCTCTCTCTCTCTCTCTCTCTCTCTCTCTCTATATATATATATATATATATATATATATATATATATATATATATATATATATATATATATATATATATAAAATGAATACCATAATAATGCTACGAATAAATATTAAAATATAAATAAAAACCTCTGATAATGTTAAAATATTAATAATAACCTCCGATATCGGTCATTTTTTAATGTTTAATTTTTGTATATATTTTACATTTGTCTATTCATAAAAAAGTGAATTACTTAACCATGGCATTGTGTAGAATTATAATTCAGCCTCATATAACAAGGATGATGTCACCTGACAATGAATGTGCTTTCATATGGAAGTATTAAGCTTCCATCATCATGATTAGATATTTCCACAGCATCCATCTTGAAGATCTTTTAGATCATCATGATTAGATATTTCCACAGCATCCATCTTGAAGATCTTTTACATCATCATGATGAGTTACCAATTATGATATGTTGAGATAGTTATGTAGACAGGATGACAGCATCTGCTGTATTAATTATATAGACAGGATGACATAATCTGTTGTTTTAATTATGTAGACAGGATGACAGCATCTGTTGTTTTAATTATGTAGACAGGATGACAGCATCTGTTGTTTTAATTATGTAGACAGGATGACAGCATCTGTTGTTTTAATTATGTAGACAGGATGACAGCATCTGTTTTTTTTAATTATGTAGACAGGATGACAGCATCTGTTGTTTTAATTATATAGACAGGATGACATAATCTGTTGTTTTAATTATATAGACAGGATGACAGCATCTGTTGTTTTAATTATGTAGACAGGATGACATAATCTGTTGTTTTAATTATGTAGACAGGATGACATAATCTGTTGTTTTAATTATATAGACAGGATGACATAATCTGTTGTTTTAATTATATAGACAGGATGACAGCATCTGTTGTTTTAATTATGTAGACAGGATGACAGCATCTGTTGTTTTAATTATGTAGACAGGATGACAGCATCTGTTGTTTTAATTATGTAGACAGGATGACCGCATCTGTTTTTTTTAATTATGTAGACAGGATGACAGCATCTGTTGTTTTAATTATATAGACAGGATGACATAATCTGTTGTTTTAATTATATAGACAGGATGACAGCATCTGTTGTTTTAATTATGTAGACAGGATGACATAATCTGTTGTTTTAATTATGTAGACAGGATGACATAATCTGTTGTTTTAATTATATAGACAGGATGACATAATCTGTTGTTTTAATTATATAGACAGGATGACAGCATCTGTTGTTTTAATTATATAGACAGGATGACATAATCTGTTGTTTTAATTATGTAGACAGGATGACATAATCTGTTGTTTTAATTATGTAGACAAGATGACAGCATCTGTTTTTTTTTAATTATGTAGACAGGATGACAGCATCTGTTGTTTTAATTATGTAGACAGGATGACAGCATCTGCTGTTTTAATTATATAGACAGGATGACATAATCTGTTGTTTTAATTATGTAGACAGGATGACAGCATCTGTTTTTTTTAATTATGTAGACAGGATGACAGCATCTGTTGTTTTAATTATATAGACAGGATGACAGCATCTGTTGTTTTAATTATGTAGACAGGATGACAGCATCTGTTTTTTTTAATTATGTAGACAGGATGACAGCATCTGTTGTTTTAATTATATAGACAGGATGACAGCATCTGTTGTTTTAATTATGTAGACAGGATGACAGCATCTGTTGTTTTAATTATGTAGACAGGATGACAGCATCTGTTATTTAATTATGTAGACAGGATGAAATAATTTATTAAGTTAAATATTTAGACCGGAATGCTGATTCATATAGCTATGTTGTCTTAAGGTCATGTTGCCACAAAATAAGAACCTGTATATGTAAATTTGTCATCATGTGTATAGATACTATGTCAGTGCATTGCATTGTTTTGACATGATAAAAGACGTCTTCATCATGATTCCCATAGAAACATCTCACGCGGATGACATCTTAAAGATGCCATATCTTGACGATTTGTTATATTTTAAAATATATTTCATGAAAACCAGGAGTGAACAGTAATATGAAAAACAATCACATTTGTTGGTTGTAAAATAATTAATAACACATGTAATTACATTTGTTAGGTGTAAATTAATTAATAATAATTACAATTGTTGGGTGTAAATTAATTAATAATAATTACATTTGTTAGGTGTAAATTAATTAATAATAATTACATTTGTTAGGTGAAGTTGAGCAATCCAAGTAGTAAACCTTTTGTCTACCAAGTAATTTTGGCTGGGCAGGATGTGTAATTAATAACATATGTAATTACTTTTGTTAGGTGTAAATCCGTTAATAATAATTACATTTGCTAGGTGAAGTTGAGCAATCCAAGTAGTAAACCTCTTGTCTACCAAGTATTTTTGGCTGGGCGGGATGCTCGGGATTTCCACATACCAAAAGGTGAACATGTGACTATTCCACCAAAATCAATGCTGCCACTTGCGGTGGAGTTTAAAAGCAGATTTCTACGACCTGCAGAAGCCATCTTGGTTCTTGTTGGACGTCGGCAAGGATCAGCTGTTGGAACAACCTTGACCTTTAACCTCCAGACACAAGTGGATAACATAACACCAAAGGTGTGTATGCCTTCATTGCATTAAAAAGGTCTGCTACTTTGGCTTGGTTTAGAATGAATGGAAAATAATAACTGTCTGCCCATGTATTTCTTATAGATTATATGTATCATGCATTTCTCATAGGTTATGCCATGCATTTCTTATCAGTTATGTCATGCATTTCATATTGGTTATGTCATGCATGTTTTATTTGTTTGCATGCATAGTTATGTCTGTCATGTATTTTTATTGGTTTGCAAATACAGTTATGTATATCAAACATTTCTTAAAAGTTTGCATGTTTAGCAGTAGATTTTTATCAACGCATGCATCACTGATTAATCCATTTAGGCAGTAGTAAATTGCATTTTAATTTAAATTGAAACCCCTGATGCATGAATACTCAGAAGTGGATGTATAGTAAACCAGTGACTCACTATTAGCACTGTCATCCTTTTATATTTGACCAGTGACTCACTACAGACACTGTCATCCTTTTATATTTGACCAGTGGCTCACTACAAGCACTGTCAGCCTTTTATTTCCAACCAGTGACTCACTACAAGCACTGTCAGCCTTTTATTTTTGACCAGTGACTCACTACAAGCACTGTCAGCCTTTTATTTCCAACCAGTAACTCACTACAAGCACTGTCAGTCTTTTATTTCCAAACATTGACTCACTACAAGCACTGTCAGCCTTTTATTTCCAAACATTGACTCACTACAAGCACTATCAGCCTTTTAAATCGTACCAGTGAAAGTTATGAGATTGTGTAGCTTATCATTGTAGCTCTGTCCATCAGGTTGAGCATGGAGATGTTTTGGTTTCCAGATAATTAATTGAGTTCTTGTGAACAGATTTGAAAACAATTACATTTCCCTTAACCAGAGAAAAACTCCATTTGATTATAGGTCTATGGCTCCAACACATTGGTCATTGTTGCTAAAATAGATTTTGCTGATGCATTTCATATCTGGATTATAAATTGAGTTCTCTAGTGAACAAAGTAATTCCATTAACCAAATTTAATCCTATTGATTCTTAAAACTTGTCATTTTATCCAAAAAAATGACATTGTGGATTTCATAGAAACTTGTAATTATGTCCCTTTACCCAAAAATGGACATTGTGGATTTCATAGAAACTTGTCACTTTGTCACCTTGCCCAAAAGTGGACATTGTGAATTTCAGAGTTGCTTGTTTGATGATGAAAGTCTGTGTTACTTAAATTATATTGGTCATCATCTCAAAATTAGATTGGTCATCATTTCAAAATTAGATTGGTCATCATTTCAACAAGGAATGCATAATGTGTTAGACTGGTCATCAATTCAACAAGGAATGCATAATGTGTTAGATTGGTCATCATTTCAACAAGGAATGCATAATGTGTTAGATTGGTCATCATTTCAACAATGAATGCATAATGTGTTAGATTGGTCATCATTTCAATAAGAAATGCATAATGTGTTAGATTGGTCATCATTTCAACAAGGAATGCATAATGTGTTAGATTGGTCATCATTTCAACAAGGAATGCATAAGATTGGTCATCAATTCAACAAGGAATGCATAATGTGTTAGATTGGTCATCAAGGAATGCATAATGTGTTAGACTGGTCATCAATTCAACAAGGAATGCATAATGTGTTAGATTGGTCATCATTTCAACAAGGAATGCATAATGTGTTAGATTGGTCATCATTTCAACAATGAATGCATAATGTGTTAGATTGGTCATCAAGGAATGCATAATGTGTTAGATTGGTCATCATTTCAACAAGGAATGCATAATGTGTTAGATTGGTCATCATTTCAATAAGGAATGCATAATGTGTTAAATTGGTCATCAATTCAATAGAGGAATGCATAATGTGTTAGATTGGCAATCATTTCAATAAGGAATGCATAATTTGTTAGATTGGTCATCAGTTCAACAAGGAATGCATAATGTGTTAGATTGGTCATCAATTCAACAAGGAATGCATAATGTGTTAGATTGGTCATCAATTCAACAAGGAATGCATAATGTGTTAGATTGGTCATCATTTCAATAAGGAATGCATAATGTGTTAGACTGGTCATCATTTCAATAAGGAATGCATAATGTGTTAGATTGGTCATCAAGGAATGCATAATGTGTTAGATTGGTCATCAAGGAATTCATAATGTGTTAGATTGGTCATCATTTCAACAAGGAATGCATAATGTGTTAGATTGGTCATCATTTCAATAAGGAATGCATAATGTGTTAGATTGGTCATCATTTCAATAAGGAATGCATAATGTGTTAGATTGGTCATCAAGGAATGCATAATGTGTTAGATTGGTCATCAAGGAATGCATAATGTGTTAGATTGGTCATCATTTCAACAAGGAATGCATAATGTGTTAGATTGGTCATCAATTCAACAAGGAATGCATAATGTGTTAGATTGGTCATCATTTCAACAAGGAATGCATAATGTGTTAGATTTGTCATCAAGGAATGCATAATGTGTTAGATTGGTCATCATTTCAACATGGAATGCATAATGTGTTAGATTGGTCATCATTTCAACAAGGAATGCATAATGTTTTAGATTGGTCATCATTTCAACAAGGAATGCATAATGTGTTAGATTGGTCATAATTTCAATAAGGAATGCATAATGTGTTAGATTGGTCATCATTTCAACAAAGAATGCATAATTTGTTAGATTGGTCATCATTTCAATAAGGAATGCATAATGTGTTAGATTGGTCATCATTTCAACAAGGAATGCATAATGTGTTAGATTGGTCATCATTTCAACAAGGAATGCATAATGTGTTAGATTGGCCATCATTTCAACAAGGAATGCATAATGTGTTAGATTGGTCATCAATTCAACAAGGAATGCATAATGTGTTAGATTGGTCATCATTTCAATAAAGAATGCATAATGTGTTAGATTGGTCATCATTTCAACAAGGAATGCATAATGTGTTAGGTTGGTCATCATTTCAACAAGGAATGCATAATGTGTTAGATTGGTCATCAAGGAATACATAATGTGTTAGATTGGTCATCATTTCAACAAGGAATGCATAATGTGTTAGATTGGTCATCATTTCAATAAGGAATGCATAATGTGTTAGATTGGTCATCAAGGAATACATAATGTGTTAGATTGGTCATCATTTCAACAAGGAATGCATAATGTGTTTCCCTTAATTTGCATGGTACTTTGAATCATTTTCAATACTCTTGTTCTTCAAATGTAAATAGGGACAGTTTCCTTCATATTTTATCATATTTTATCATAAAACAGTTTCAAATATGAGCACTAAGTAGAGCCTGTAAAGTTTGACAGGGACAGTTTCCTTCATATTTTGTCACAATGTTATGGGAAGCTTGAGCAGAACGTATGACCTACCTGTCAGATTTAGATCACAAATAAAAACATAAAGTTTGCAGCTCTGATATGAGAGATGAGACAGGGTCTGTACTAAAATTTTAAATTAGGGGATAAATTCCTACTTTATGTGAAAAGTGGGAAATTTTTTAAATAAAGAAGGATGCATCTCTAAGCTTTACATGGTTGAAAAGCATGCCACTCAGTATGTTTAAGGTTGGCAAGGTTGAAAAGCATGCCACTCAGTATGTTTAAGGTTGGCATGGTTGAAAAGCATGCCACTCAGTATGTTTAAGGTTGGCAAGGTTGAAAAGCATGCCACTCAGTATGTTTAAGGTTGGCAAGGTTGAAAAGCATGCCACTCAGTATGTTTAAGGTTGGCAAGGTTGAAAAGCATGCCACTCAGTATTTCTAAGGTTGGCATGGTTGAAAAGAATGCCACAAACCATGTATAAGCTTAGCATGGTTTGGAGCATGTTGTTGCATGTCTGATATTAATAAGGCATGTCTAAACTAGGCATGAGTGAATAGCATACCAAACAGAAGTCTAAACTTGGCATGAGTGAATAGCATACCAAACAGAAGTCTAAACTTGGCATGAGTGAATAGCATACCAAACAGAAGTCTAAACTTGGCATGAGTGAATAGCATACCAAACAGAAGTCTAAACTTGGCATGAGTGAATAGCATACCAAACAGAAGTCTAAACTTGGCATGAGTGAATAGCATACCAAACAGAAGTCTAAACTTGGCATGAGTGAATAGCATACCAAACAGAAGTCTAAACTTGGCACGGCCGAGGAGCATGACTTTGCATGTATAGACTTGGCATGGATGAAGAGAGTGACGTTACATGTCTAAGCATTTTGTATTTGTATTGCTTTCAGGGAATTCTTATATCTGAGGTAAAATATTTTCATTTTATTTTTCTCTCTTTCCATTCTCAGACGAGTTTAAATTTTCTGACTGAAGATGTTGATCTTTAATGGTTATTGATAATTAAACCTACAGTAAAAACATTTACTTTGTTAAGAATAAATTCTGTTGTTAAATGTAATTTCCTATATTACACCACAGTCTTTCAAAAGTAACATCTCAATTTGCTTTTTTTTAAAAGTATAACCTTTTCAGTTTGGTCTGCTGTTCTAAATCATTTGCATATGGGGAGGAGAGAGGAGCCTCTTGCAAGTGATCTCTACAATCAACATAAGTATAAATACATCAAGAATACACCTTTTAAAAGAAAAGAGAGACAAATAAAACTTTATAATAATGGAGTTCAAATTTCATGTCAGTTTGAGTTTTGAAACTCTTGTTGTTAATCTTGATCATGTAACAGTAACTAACAAGATTTGCTTTATATGGCCCGTATTATATGCTTCAATGAGTTGGATTGAGTTTTTTGTTTAATGTTAATGTTCATTTGAGTTTAATATTTATTTGTAGTTAGTGTTCATTTGTGTTTAATATTCATTTTGTCTTTAATGTTCATTTGTGTTTAATGTTTATTTGTTGTTAATGTTCATGTTTAATTTTTGTGTGTTTAATGTTTTTTTGTGTTTACTGTTTATTTCTGTTAACTGTTTATTTGTGTATAGTGTTCATTTGTGTTTAATGTTTATTTGTTGTTAATGTTCATGTTTAATTTTTGTGTGTTTACTGTTTTTGGTGTTTACTGTTTATTTGTGTATAGTGTTCATTTGTGTTTAATGTTTATTTGTTGTTAATGTTCATGTTTAATTTTTGTGTGTTTACTGTTTTTGGTGTTTACTGTTTATTTGTGTTAACTGTTTATTTGTGTATAGTGTTCATTTGTGTTTAATGTTTATTTGCTGTTAATGTTCATGTTTAATTTTTGTGTGTTTACTGTTTTTGGTGTTTACTGTTTATTTGTGTTAACTGTTTATTTGTGTATAGTGTTCATTTGTATTCAATGTTCATTTGTGTTTATTGTTTATTTGTAGTTAGTGTTCATTTGTATTCAATGTTCATTTGTGTTTATTGTTTATTTGTTGTTAATGTTACAACTAAAGATCTTCATTCAGCCAAATCTTTACTGGCTTTTGTTAAGTTTTTTCATGTTGCATCCCATGGGTCAGTGGTTCTTTCCAGGGATTTTTCTCCATGAAAAATAATGGCCATCATGTATTGTCTGTTTTTTGCTGGAAAGGGGCATTAAACACAAAACCAAACCAAAGAAACCAAAAAGCATTTGCAGAAAGACATGAAAAGAGATTATTTAAATATGATTACAGTTTGTTTTGGGATGCTGGGCAAGGTCAGCTTTGATTACAGTTTTGATGATGTTGCCTATTTTAAACATGAACATAATATGTTTTACCTATTTTGAACACCAACATAGTACATGTGTTGCTATTATGAACACCAACATACTGTGTTGCTTATTTTGAATATGTGTATAATACACATTCTGTATATTTTGAATTCAAACATAATACATGTGTTGCCTATTTGGAATACCCAACAAAATACCTGTGTTACCTATTTAGAACACCAACATAATACATGTGTTGCCTATTTGGAATACCCAACAAAATGCCTGTGTTACCTATTTAGAACACCAACATACTACATGTTCATAATAAAGGTCTGAGTAACATATATTTCATTCTTGTCAACATAATTGTCTCTTTCACATTTAAAATGTTTCTATGGTTTCATTTTCATTCTGAGATAATAACTGATTCGGCTTAACTGACATATGTAATTAACTGAATTAATAAATCCTTCTATGACACATTTTTTTTTTCTTTGTGAAAGGAATAAAGGGGCCCCGAGTGGCCGAGTGGTCTAAAGCGCTGTCCGTTACGGACCACTGCCATCTCACCTCTGTCTGCGTGTGTTCGAGTCTAAGATTCGGCAAATGTAGTTATGTGAGAAAGCTTGCCAGTAGCTTCTCGTGGGTCAGTGGTTCTTTCCGGGGTTTGTCCGGTTTCTTCCTCCACCAGTAACACTGGCCGCCATGTATAGCCTATATTGTGCTGAAAAAATGGCGTTAAACCATAAAAAAAAAAAAAAAAAAAAAAAAAAAAAAAGGAATAGAATGCACAATATCCTTAAAATGTGATGTATGGGCTCCATAATTAACCTACATAACCATGCCCTCCAATCCTCCCCATTGCATGGATTAAATAAATGAATAGAAATAGACAATATCCTTAAAATGGGTTCCATAATTAACCTACACAAACATGCCCTCTAATACTCCCCATTACATGGATTAACTCAGGGTGTTGTCTAAAGACAACAATAAAAATGGCTGACCCTAATTATCACATAGATTAACTCAGGGTGTTGTCTAAAGACAACAGTAAAAATGGCTGACCCAAATTATTACATGGATTAACTCAGGGTATTGTCTAAAGACAACAATAAAAATGGCTGACCCAATTATCACATGGATTAACTCAGGGTATTGTCTAAAGACAACAGTAAAAATGGCTGATCCTAATTATCACATGGATTAACTCAGGGTGTTGTCTAAAGACAACAGTAAAAATGGCTGACCCTAATTATCACATAGATTAACTCAAGGTGTTGTCTAAAGACAACAGTAAAAATGGTTGACCCTAATTATCACATGGATTAACTCAGGGCGTTGTCTAAAGACAACAGTAAAAATGTCTGACCCTAATTATTAACTGAGTTTATATAATAAGATAGGACATAAATATAACTTTTCTGATTGTTTATATAATAAGATAGGACATAAATATCACTTTTCTAATTGTTTATATAATAAGATAGGACATAAATATCACTTTTCTGATTGTTTATATAATAAAATAGGACATAAATGTCACTTTTCTGATGATAATTGTTAGGTATATCTTTATTTTCTGTAACTTCTGACATGATTTTCTTTAAGTTTCATAATTTGTATTCATGGTCATAAAATATTTTTTTAATAAATTGTGTGTGTAATTTGGCTCTGATGAAAACACAAATCACAGAGGATCTATAAATAGTTTTTTACATACATGTTGACACATAGTAATAATAATCATAATAATAATAAGATTTAAAATGGCACCTATGATGTATTTTCTCAGTGACTGATGGGATATGGAAGTTTTGAGAAGAATTCCATGGGTTCCCCATTGGTTGCATGAGGTCATGTGATTATAGTATATTATGACTTAGTATATCATAAATCAGTAGTGTATGTTGTCATATGGGGTCCATTGCGAGTTTATGATGTATATAAGGAGAAAGTTAAGCATTCAGTTTCATTCTGATTTCTGGAGTCATTCACACTTTTTGTGTTCCAAATATAAGTCTGCAAACATATTTTATGTTGTACTTTTTTGAGATGAAAAACATTTACTTAAAATGTTCAGTGGTTATAAAAAGTGTTAATTATTTGCACAGTAATATTATTCTGGAACTGTTATAAATTATTAACAAGAATTCTGGACAATGCCATATTGACAATGTCACAGCTCTTGGAGGACCAGTACATTTCCGGTATTGAAATTATATAATAATAATAATGAGGACTTTGTATAGCGCCTAATCTTTCGAAGCTCTAAGAACTTTACACCATCAATAATGATATGACTGCACTACAGAACAACAAATGACAAAAACAATGAAATTGGAAAACATAAAAACATGCTGAAAACATATAAGATACAAAACATGATTAGGTTGCTAAGTTTGTCCCTGCAGTCGAAACAGGTGAGTCTTGAGAGCACTCTTAAAAGGGACCACTGTGTCTTTGTGTCTAATTTCAATGGGCAGTTCGTTCCACATCGCCAGGCCCTGGTGTGGAAACGAACGTTGTCCATATGACTTTGTTTTCACCTTGGAAACAATGAGTATACGATTATCAGAAGAAGAGCGTAAGGATCTAGCTGGTGTATACACATGGGTGAGGCTGGATAGGTATGTTGGACTGGAGTCTGTCATTGAAACATAGCACGGAGAACAAATTTTGTGTTTGATTCTGTATCGAATTGATAGCCACTGTAGGGTACAGAGCAGTGGTGAGATGTGCTCTGATCGAGATACTCTAAAGATGATCCGTGCAGCTGTATTTTGAACTTTTTGAAGTTTCTGGAGTAAATATTGTGATGAACCAAACAGAATTGAGTTACAATAGTCCAGTCTTGAAAGTACTAATGAACACACAAATGTTTTAGTGGCATCAACTGAAAGATATTTACGAATGGAACTGATGCGTCTCAATTCAAGATATGCAGCCCTGCAGATGTTCATGACATGTTGGTGCAATGTGAGAGTACTGTCTAGAGTAGCGCCTAGATTCCATACTGACTGAGAATTTAATGTTGGTGTTGCTAATATTTATTGTCTGAGGTAAAGGATGTGAATGAGAAAGTCTTTGTGCTGTGGTCAGAATAGCCTCAGTTTTATCATCATTGATCTGCAGCTTGTTACATGTCATCCATGATTTCACATCCGAAATACACTTCTCTACTCCATGGATGGTAGCATCAACTTCAGTTGGGTGGCTAGACTTGTATATTTGGGTGTCATCAGTGTACAATTGGTGCGACACTGGGTGATGATCTATGACACTTGAGAGCAGCTGATTGTACAGAATGAAGAGAACAGGTCCAAGAACAGATCCCTGTGGAACACCACAACATACATCAACTGGGCTGGAGTGTATTCCATTTGCAGATATAATTTGTGTCCTGTTGACTAAGTAGGACTTGAACCACTGTAAGGCTGTATTCTGAATGGCAAATACATGCTGGAGACGGTGAAGTAATATATCATGGTCTGTTGTGTCAAATGCTGCAGATAAGTCCAGGAGAGTGAGGACTGTAATCTTTCCACTATCCAAAGCAGAGAGAATGTCACTAAATACTTTCAGAAGAGTAGTTTTGGTACTGTGGCAATGAGACTTTTTATTCATTTAAGGACTTTCAAAGACTTTTATAAGGACAAATTTGGATTCAATTAATATACTGTAATTTCTTCTCGGATTTTTAATTTATCACTTTAATAATTGCATTGTTTGTATGGTTTTACAAAACTTGTTGGCTTTGCTTCTTTTATATTACTTAAGTTTGTGACCATAGAGTCATAGGAATAATAAAATTATTAACAGCAAGATGAAGTCAAGTTTTGGAATTTACACATAACTTTCCCCTTGTCTGAATCAGCTTAACTTAATTAATTAATATATAAAACTTCATCCCAAGATGAATCCAATTCCATTTGCAGAACATTATTAAGTGTGAGTCACCCTGCTTTGAGCTGGAAAAGATTCCCTTGGAGATTACAAACCCATTTTCTGAAGGTGGAGAGTTCCGCATCGTGCTCGTAGAAGCCAGTGGTAGCCTTCTCAACCCCAGTAAACATTCCATGCTAATGAAGAAGAAGGAAAAAAAGAAGAAAAAGATAAAGTCAAAGATTGATACTGGTATTCCTAGGCCTGAAACTCCTCCAACTCCTCCACCAAATATTGCAGACACTATTGAACTTCCTAAAGAGGGTAAGTATCATTTAATTCTGTGATTCTACTCCATGGTGTTTCAGGCATGGCATACATATGCACAAATACATGACAAAAAATCATCTTGGTTGCATGAAAATGAAAATATAATTGATGGCTTTTGTACAGCTACTATTCAAACAACTTCACCCAACATGATCGTTAGATCCAACTTGCAAACATCAGAAATCAGCTGTATTTGTAACTTCTGCATGATAATTAGTCAGTCCGCTTATCTTAACAGTTATGTGTTCATTTAAACTCACTGCACATCTTAACAGTTATGTGTTCATTTAAACTCACTGCATATCTCGAAAAAGTTACAGTCTGATCTTCTTATAATGTTGTAATGATACTTTGACCACTGTAAGGCTAAACTGCCATTGTAAAAGTCCATAGTGATCGAACATTTTTTCTTGAATTTATTTATGACAATTAATGTGTAGATCACTAAAAATTATGATTGAATAAGCTTTGTCATAACTATACATGTATTACAAATCAATTTTAAAAATAAATTAATTTTTAAAACTTATATCAGTAATTGCGCTTACATGACCAGTGTGACTTGTACTATAATCTTGTCAAGCCACTTATCCAACTGCAGTAGTCCCTCATTTTATTACATTTTCATTTATTCTTATATGGATAATTTGGTATTTGGATGATCTGGTTTTTGGATGACCTGCTATTTGGATGGTCTGGTATTTGGATGGTCTGGTATATGGATGATCTGGTATTTGGATGATCTGGTATATGGATGATCTGGTATTTGGATGATGTGGTATTTGGATGACCTGCTATTTGAATGGTATGATATTTGGATGATCTGGTATTTGGATGATCTGGTATTTATTTGATCTGGTATTTGGATGGTCTGGTATATGGATGATCTGGTATTTGGATGATCTGGTATTTATTTGATATGGTATATGGATGACCTGCTATTTGGATGATCTGGTATTTGGATAATCTGGTATATAGATGATCTGGTATTTGGATGATCTGGTATGTGGATGATCTGGTATTTGAATGGTCTGGTATTTGGGTGATCTGGATAATCTGATATTTGGATGGTCAGGTATATGGATGATCTGGTATTTGGATGACCTGGTATTTGGATGACCTGGTGCTTGATATATATATATATATATATATATATATATATATATATATATATATATATATATATATATATATATATATATATATATATATATATAAATATATATATATATATATATATATATTTAGTTCATATTTAAATATCTCACATACCAGATTATTTTCCTGCAACAATTTTCTTTGATGTACCAAATCAGACTTGTATAAGTCCTGAATTGTCTTTGATTCCATTGCTTTATATTTCTTAATATAAATGGTAAACATCAAATTAATTCTATTTAATAAATACAAAACCCCATTATCAGGAAAAAACTCACTTGATATGTTATTTGAACATGTAACAGGCTTGACAGCACTGTGTATCCCTACAACACATCAACCAGACTTGACAGTGCTGTGTATCCCTACAACACATCAACCATATTTGACAGTGCTGTGTATCCCTACAACACATCAACCAGACTTGACAGTGCTGTGTATCTCTACAACACATCAACCAAACAGACTTGACAGCACTGTGTATCCTTACAACACATCAAAGTGATTCTTTCTGCTTTGAACAAAGAAAAGAAATCATTAGTATGAGAATAACACAGACCTTTCTGTAACACTGGAGGTCATGGATGCCATATTTTGGAATAAAGTTTGATTTTTATCAAGTCCCTCAGTAAAAGGTTACAACATTTATACTGCGGTACCTTTATATGACTCTAGTGTAGTAGTGAGGGACCACTGTGTTGATTTAATAACATGAATTCTAGTGATTTATTTACTTTTATAAGTTTCACATTTATCAATTGGTCACATTAATTTTACACATGACTAACAAAACTAGACCGACTTTTTTAGTGTTAAAATAAGTATGCATCTATAACATCGGTTAAACTTGGATATCTTTAGATACATATGAGATGGAATTTCCTTTCAGATGAAGAAACTGAACTAAGTGCATTCTACAGCCCAGTATCCTCTGTCAACCTCAATCTGAATGAGTCTGCTACAGTTGAGATCCATTTCCTGCCATTTAATATTGGAGAACGCCAGTGCTCCGTGATTTTCCTGAATGAAGCTCTTGGAGAATTTCTGTATTGCATTCAGGCCAAGGCAACACTGCCGCTGCCAACAGTTGTTCCTTTTGTCAAAACGGCACATAGTGTCAGAATCAGTAGTGCTGCTGCTGCAGGTAAGGCGCCAATATGCACACATATATTGATGAATATATTCAGATATAACCAGATGTCTATTGATGAATATATTCAGATATAACCAGACATATATTGATGAATATATTCAGATATAACCAGATGTATATTGATGAATATATTCAGATATAACCAGATGTTTATTGATGAATATATTCAGATATAACCAGACGTACATTGAAAAGTCTTCTTTTTTAAGAAAAATATTAGAATTAAATTCTATTAATTTACTGCAACCATCTGTTATTTTTATGTAATTGTCAATATTTTAGCCAGATTATATCTGTCCACTCTTTGTGTATAGCTATATATGTATCTTAGGAATATATGGTATGTACACTGTTTATTACATGTCATAAAGAAGTTGTATTTTGTCTCCCTTCTTTTTCAACAAAATGGTTCCTTTTCTAATCAGGTAATGGTCAGTATTGTTGGTTGCTCTACTTTGATTGCTCCTTTTTATTGCAGAGTTATGGCCCTTGATGCCTTTGGTTATAGTAAGCAATATAATTCCCTTGATGTAATCTTGTGCCAGAATCTGACCATTAAGACTAATGTGTATTAAGTATTAAAGGCCATTAAGACTAATGTGTATTAAGTATTAAAGACCATTAAGACTAATGTGTATTAAGTATCATCATGTTCATCACTTATAGTCATTACAAAAAAGTAACTTTATCATCCAGCATCAGAGACAATACCATCACAGATATATCTCTGCTCATCAAATGTCATTGCTCACTTATTATTTCCGAAGCTTTTATTATAAGTAGAATTTATTTTAGTATTCATATTTTTAGTCTTCATTCATAAATAGACCTATCAGTTTTATATCTCAATATGTAACAACCACTAAATTCCTGAAAGAAAAAAAATCATACCAATGTTTGGAGTGGCTATACATGTTACTGTACTTATCATGTAGATGTTAGACATTTTTAAGCATAGAATGCAATTTTTAATTTTTATGTATTCTGTATATTTTTTTGTTTTGAACTAATTTTGCAAACATTTCTTTCATATTCATACACAATGTTTTATGATGTGCTTGATTTTGTTACAAAAACAGCAAGTTTGTATCTTAAATGTTCATTGGCAAAAGGTGTAGACACACATATATAATTACAAGATGCTAATTATATTTTGTATTTAGATGAAAGTTTCTACCCACCAAAGAGAGGTAACATTTACAGTGGGAAAACTTAATTGTGTCCTAGTTTCTAACTTACCTTGTTCTAATTCAGTGTTACTTTTGTCATGTTTGCATGCATTGCTTTTATCATCTTAAGTCCATTCTGTAATTTCGTTACAAATAGTCATTCTTATCATTCTTAACAACTGAATGGAATGTAAATGAAGAACAACTTCAATAGTCATTCTTAACAACTGGATGGAATGTAAATGAAGAACAACTTCTATAGTCATTCTTAACAAATGAATGGAATGTAAATGAAGAACAACTTCAATAGTCATTCTTAACAACTGGATGGAATGTAAATGACGAACAACTTCTATAGCTTATCATGTCAGAAGCATGATTACACTAACAGAATGAAAACTTGTGTGGATGCTTCCCATGTTAATACCCCAGGAATAAAATGCGGAATAAAATAACCTTAATTTTGAAATGTAAACAGTCACATTGAGCCACAATATTTTTAAATAATCATGAAACATAAGTCATCAAAAGTTGGCACGTCAATTTTTATTAATAGTAAAATGTTTTTAATAGAATCAAATTTGGGACAAATTCATGATACCTTTGTCATTGTATTTTGATTCCCTCCATTTTTAATATGCCATCACAGCATAGTGCCTGCACAAGCCTTATTGAATGAACACTCCGCTTTGTAGTCCAAATGTGCTTCAAAAAAATTAAAATCCATTACAGACCACATTTGTCTTGCATGATGCCTTATGGGAAGGAAGTGGGTGTTAAAATCAGTCAAGAACATCATGATTGGGACATTCTGACATCATGATGATCTTTCATTTCATGAAATTCACCCCACCCACCCCAAAAAACATATTTTGTAAGGATTCAGTGCAGGTATTATGTAGAAAATGGTAATTAGTCATATTCATTGATACCATTAGTCATATTCATTGATACCATTAAGGAATCTATATGAACATCCTTCTGGTATTTCTCTTATGAATATCCTTTGGTAACAAAATGTGACTTTCTTTGATGACAAAACCTAGGAAAATAATTCTTTAGTTATACTGACATAGTTTGATGTAGACAGCATTTTCAACAGAAGCTTTCTTATCTTTGTAGTTAGTTTCATATAATTGGTAGAAATTTGTTTGCTTGCCACTTTAACTGTAGTTTTAAAAAAAGGTGAGGAAGATATATCAGTATTACATCAGTTTAGAGACATTAGAAAGATGTGAAGAAAATCCAATACAATTCTTCTTTATCAGTTAAAACATGATAACAATCATTGTTGAGTTTACTTAGACAGAAACTTGACACAGTACTCATTGTTGAATTGGTATAGACAGAAATTTGATACAGTAGTCATTGTTGAGTCTGCTTAAAAACATGAGACAGTAGCCATTGTTAAGCCATTTGTTTGAACAGAATTGACCACTTTGACACAGTACTTCTTATTGAGCCTCCTTAGACAGAATTGACCACTTTGACACAGTAGTCATTGTTAGGCCTTCTTAGACAGAATTGACCATTTTGACACAGTATTCATTGTTAGGCCTCTTTAAACAGAATTGACCACTTTGACACAGTAGTCATTGTTAGGCCTCCTTAAACAGAGTTTACAGAATCGACCACTTTGACAAAGTATTCATTGTTAGGCCTCCTAAGACAGAATTGATCACTTTGACACAGTAGTCATTGTTAGGCCTCCTTAGACAGAATTGACCACTTTCACACAGTATTTATTGTTAGGCCTCTTTAAACAGAATTGACCACTTTGACAAAGTAGTCATTGTTAGGCCTCTTTAGACAGAATTGACCACTTTGACACAGTAGACATTGTTAGGCCTCATTAAACAGAATTGACCACTTTGACAAAGTATTCATTGTTAGGCCTCCTTAGACAGAATTGACCACTTTGACAAAGTAGTCATTGTTAGGCCTCTTTAAACAGAATTGACCACTTTGACACAGTAGTCATTGTTAGGCCTCCTTAAACAGAGTTTACCACTTTGACAAAGTAGTCATTTTATGTCTTCTTAGATACAATTGACCACTTTGACACAGTAGTCATTGTTAGGCCTCTTTAAACAGAATCGACCACTTTGACAAAGTATTCATTGTTAGGCCTCCTAAGACAGAATTGATCACTTTGACACAGTAGTCATTGTTAGGCCTCCTTAGACAGAATTGACCACTTTGACACAGTATTCATTGTTAGGCCTCTTTAAACAGAATTGACCACTTTGACAAAGTAGTCATTGTTAGGCCTCTTTAGACAGAATTGACCACTTTGACACAGTAGACATTGTTAGGCCTCATTAAACAGAATTGACCACTTTGACAAAGTAGTCATTGTTAGGCCTCATTTGACAGATTTGACCACTTTGACAAAGTAGTCATTGTTAGGCCTCCTTAGACAGAATTGACCACTTTGACACAGTAGTCATTGTTAGGCCTCCTTAAACAGAATTGACCACTTTGACAAAGTAGTCATTGTTAAGCCTCCTAAGACAGAATTGACCACTTTGACAAAGTAGTCCTTGTTAGGCCTCCTTAGGCAGAATTGACCACTTTGACAAAGTAGTCATTGTTAGGCCTCCTAAGACAGAATTGACCACTTTGACACAGTAGTCATTTTAGGCCTCTTTAGACAGAATTGACTACTTTCACACAGTATTCATTGTTAGGCCTCCTAAGACAGAAATGACCACTTTGACAAAGTAGTCATTGTTAGGCCTCTTTAAACAGAATTAACCACTTTGACACAGTAGTCATTGTTAGGCCTCCTTAGACAGAATTGACCGCTTTGACAAAGTAGTCATGTTATGCCTTCTTAGACACAATTGACCACATTGACACAGTAGTCATTTTATGCTTTCTTAGACACAATTGACCACTTTGACACAGTAGTTATTGTTAGGCCTCCTTAGATACAATTGAACACTTTGACAAAGTAGTCATTGTAAGGCCTACTAAGACAGTATTAATCACTTTGACATAGTAGTCATTGTTAGGCCTCTTTAAACAGAATTGACCACTTTGACAAAGTAGTCATTGTTAGGCCTATTAAGACAGAAATGACCAGTTTGACAAAGTAGTCATTGTTAGGCCTTCTTAGAGAGAATTGACCGCTTTGACAAAGTAGTCATTGTTAGGCCTCCTTAAACAGATTTGACCACTTTGACAAAGTAGTTATTGTTAGGCCTCCTTAAAAAGAATTGACCACTTTGACATAGTAGTCATTGTTAGGCCTCCTAAGACAGAATTGACCACTTTGAAACAGTAGTCATTGTTAGGCCTCCTTAGACAGAATTGACCACTTTAACAAAAAAGTCATTGTTAGGCCTCTTTAAACAGAATTGACCACTTTGACAAAGTAGTCATTGTTAGGCCTCCTAGGACAGAATTGACCACTTTCACACAGTATTCATTGTTAGGCCTCCTAAGACAGAAATGACCACTTTGACAAAGTAGTCATCGTTAGGCCTCTTTAAACAGAATTAACCACTTTGACACAGTAGTCATTGTTAGGCCTCCTTAGACAGAATTGACCGCTTTGACAAAGTAGTCATGTTATGCCTTCTTAGACACAATTGACCACATTGACACAGTAGTCATTTTATGCCTTCTTAGACACAATTGACCACTTTGACACAGTAGTTATTATTAGGCCTCCTTAGATACAATTGACCACTTTGACAAAGTAGTCATTGTAAGGCCTACTAAGACAGAATTAATCACTTTGACATAGTAGTCATTGTTAGGCATCCTTAGACAGAATTGATCACTTTGACACAGTAGTCATTGTTAGGCCTCATTAAGCAGAACTGACCACTTTGACAAAGGAGTCATTGTTAGGCCTCCTTAGACAGAATTGACCACTTTGACAGCCATGTGCATGTCCATCCTATCATCTATGTCCATGAACACACAAGTATAAGGTCCCTTCTTTAAGGTTAAATTCTTCCTTTCTACCTGAATAAAAGGTGAACTATGTTTTTGTAATAATAAAATATATACTTCAAATCTTCTCATAAGATAATACATTTGCATATGTACTGTTCTCATGTTTGTGATAAGAAAAGAAAATTGACTATGTTTGAAGTGGTTTTACTGCATACATCTTATAGTTCTATAAACTGATGTAATCATGCCTAAAAACATGACAGATTTTTAATCCAGGTAACATAACAGATTTTTAATCCAGGTATGTTTGTACACACAAGGAAACAACAGAGTTTAAAACTTGTTGAAACATACACTAGATACTCAGAATAACATTCAATGATTTAGATTTTATAATCCTACCATAGTTAATTTTCCTTTTAAATAATAATGTGAAATGTTGTAAACATTTTTTTACAAGATATTTTTACTTCTTTAAAATTCTCACACTCATTTCATCACTTGTAATTTGCATATCAGTGGTAATTTACCAGTATATATTACATTATTTCAATGAGATTTCATTGACTAATATAATATCATTTGAATTATTGATGATAATGCACCATCATGCATTTGTATGGCATAATGAAATCCACTCTACTGCAACCAGTCAAATTCCAAACATTTTACATTTAATTATAAAAGAGTTATCAGCCTTTGTTTTGATGAAATCATTGACCTAGATCTGCAGTTGAACAATCTGCTAATGGTAAATCAAGATTGCTGGTAAATCAAGATTGCTGGTAAATCAAGATTGATGGTAAATCAAGATTACTGGTAAATCAAGATTTAATTTTGGCTTGAATTTCTTAATGGAACAAAGTAGATCGTGATAAGTTGCTGGTAAATCAAGATTTAATTTTGGCTTGAAATTCTTAATGGAATAAAGTAGATCGTGATAAGTTGCTGGTAAAACAGGATTTAATTTTGGCTTGAAATTCCTAATGAAACAAAGTAGATCGTGATAAGTTGACAGTAAAACAGGATTTAATTTTGGCTTGAAATTCTTAATGGAACAAAGTAGATCGTGATAAGTTGCTGGTAAAACAGGATTTAATTTTGGCTTGAAATTCTTAATGGAACAAAGTAGATCGTGATAAGTTGCTGGTAAAACAGGATTTAATTTTGGCTTGAAATTCTTAATGGAACAAAGTAGATCGTGATAAGTTGCTGGTAAAACAGGATTTAATTTTGGCTTGAAATTCTTAATGGAACAAAGTAGATGCTGATAAGCTAATGGTAAAACAGGATTTACTTTTGGCTTCAAATTCCTAATGGAACAAAGTAGATCATGATAAGTTGCTGGTAAAACAGGATTTACTTTTTGCTTGAAATTCCTAATGGAACAAAGTAGATCGTGATAAGTTGCTGGTAAAACAGGATTTAATTTTGGCTTGAAATTCTTAATGGAACAAAGTAGATAGTGATAAGTTGCTGGTAAAACAGGATTTAATTTTGGCTAGAAATTCTTAATGGAACAGAGTAGATCGTGATAAGTTGCTGGTAAAATAGGATTTAATTTTGGCATGAAATTCCTAGCGGAATTAAGTAGACCCTGATAAGTTGATGGTAAAACAGGATTTACTTTTGGCTTCAAATTCCTAATAGAACAGTAATAAGCCAGTTGATGTGAATTATTTTGTGTTCACTGTTGGCCATAGTATTATACATGAACAAATATTACAAAAAAGACTTCATTTGTTAGAAAGCCTAATTAATATGCTAATATGCATGTAGTTTAAACAAAAAGGGTCATTCTCAATGCATGCATAGGGTTTTTATTCTGCAGTGGTTTATTGCATGAATTAATTATTTCAAATTTCTAGAATTAACTTGATGACAGAAGTCATCACTGGTATCAGTAAGAGATCTTTTATTTCTTTGCTGCAATATAACAACTTAGCATAAGAGTTAATGCCAAAGACTATTTTGTATTAGTACTACACCCACCCCTCCTGATCCAACTTCCATCCTACCTAATTAAGGCAAGGTATACACATCTTAGAGAAGATTTCAGTTCAATATAGTTCTCTAATTGCCTATGTGGAATAAAAATGTGTGGGTCACAAAAATGATCAATACATCAAACAAGTCACAGTTTTACAAATTGAATACATGGCAAGGAAATCATGTCCATGATGCAAAAATAATTATTGTAATATAAATTTATTGTTGTTAAATACTTAATCACACACTCTTCCTTTGTAGTTTTTCCATTGAAGTATGAACACTTCATTTGCTTATAAAATTTCCTTAAAAATACATGATAAGAAAAAAAGGTTGAACTTTGTATCCAAAGAAAATAATCCTCAAACACCCTTTGTACAGCCATAGAAACTCATCCTCAAATGCCCTCTGTTCATTCATAGAAACTCATCCTCAATTGACATTATGTACAGCCAGAGAAAATTAATTGCCATCTGTACAGCCATAGAAAATCATCCTCAGCTGCCAACTGTACAGCCATAGAAACTCATCCTCAATTAACATATGTACAGCCAGAGAAAATTAATTGACATCTGTACATCCATAGAAAATCATCATCAATTTGCCATCTGTACAGCCATAAAAATTCATCATCAATTGCCATCTGTACAGCCATAGAAAATCATCAATTGCCATCTGTACAGCCATAGAAAATCATCTTTAGTTACTATGTTTACATCCAAAGAAATTCATCCTCAGTTGTCCTCTGTACATCCATAGAAATTTATCCACTGAAAATCATCCTCAATTGCTGTCTGTACATCCGTAAAAACTCATCCTCAGTTACATTCTATACATCTTTAGAAACTCATCCTCAATTGCCCTGTACACATTCATTAAAAATCATTCTCAATTGCCTTCTGTACAAAAACATCCAAATTAAAGTTGTATAAACTCACTTTTTAATAACAGTAGAAAAATATTCAAATGTTTAATATGGATTCATTAACATACAATGAGTATGTTTTATTTGTATTATCTGCATGGTTTTACAAAAGTGACATAAATTCAAAGTTATATATCTAACAGAAATGGCATTGGTGACAATGGCATTAAATCCCAAAACCAAAGAGTCCAGATTGAATGGTACCCCATAAACCCAAAACCCTAGAGTCCAGAATGATTGGTACCCCATAAACCCAAAACCCTAGAGTCTAGATTGAGTGGTACCCCATAAACTCAAACCATAGAGTCCAGATTGAGTGGTACCCCATAAACTCAAAACCATAGAGTCCAGATTGAGTGGTACCCCATAAACCCAAAACCCTAGAGTCCAGAATGATTGGTACCTCATAAACCCAAAACCCTAGAGTCCAGAATGATTGATACCCCATAAACCCAAAACCATAGAGTCCAGATTGAGTGGTACCCCATAAACTCAAAACCATAGAGTCCAGATTGAGTGGTACCCCATAAACCCAAAACCCTAGAGTCCAGAATGATTGGTACTCCATTAACCCAAAACAATATCTGGTTCTCCATATCATCCACAAAATTGGTACCTCATAAGCCTAAAACCATACAGTCCACCATCATTGGTACCCCATAAAGCATTACCATCAGAATTGATATCTGGCCATGGGGGTCATCACTGTTAATAAATTCAATTTAGTATGATAATATGCTATTGATTTTCAGGTACAGGCAAGGGTCTTTTTGGCGGAGATGATCGTGTGGTTTACTGGAAGTGTGAGGCAGGACAACTTCTAGAAGAAAACCTTATAATTCCAGCAACCAACGAAGCTAGGGAACGTGCTCTCCTCCTTGCTGCACAACAGGTAAGATTTTATTGAGGATTAAAACATTACTATTCTGTTGCCATGTCATATATATGTCATATACAGGCACTACAATTACTATTCTGTTGCCATGTCATATATATGTCATATACAGGCACTACAATTACTATTCTGTTGCCATGTCATATATATGTCATATTTACAGGCACTACAATTACTATTCTGTTGCCATGTCATATATATATGTCATATACAGGCACTACAATTACTATTCTGTTGCCATGTCATATATATGTCATATACAGGCGCTACAATTACTATTCTGTTGCCTTGTCATATATATGTCGTATATACAGGCACTACAATTACTATTCTGTTGCCATGTCATATATATGTCATATTTACAGGCACTACAATTACTATTCTGTTGCCATGTCATATATATGTCATATTTACAGGTACTACAATTGCTATTCTGTTGCCATGTCATATATATGTCATATTTACAGGTACTACAATTACTATTCTGTTGCCATGTCATATATATGTCATATTTACAGGCACTACAATTACTATTCTGTTGCCATGTCATATATATGTCGTAAATACAGGCACTACAATTACTATTCTGTTGCCATGTCATATATATGTCATATATACAAGCACTACAATTGATATTCTGTTGCCATGTCATATATATGTCATATATACAGGCACTACAATTACTATTCTGTTGCCTTGTCATATATATGTCGTATATACAGGCACTACAATTACTATTCTGTTGCCATGTCATATATATGTCGTATACAGGCACTACAATTACTATTCTGTTGCCATGTCATATATATGTCGTATACAGGCACTACAATTACTATTCTGTTGCCATGTCATATATATGTCGTATACAGGCACTACAATTACTATTCTGTTGCCATGTCATATATATGTCGTATATACAGGCACTACAATTACTATTCTGTTCCCATGTCAAGCAATACAGCATAAGGTTTTCTTTTGTTCTCAACAGCAGTTTTTGTTCTCACATGTATCTCATTTCCCTTTCACAGCTTACTGGTTACTTTACGGAAATATAATGACAAGTATTTTTTCCTAAACAGAAATTCTTTGTCATTTTAAATAGATAAGAGTTTTTGTATCAAATGCTTTAACTTACTGCATAATACAAAAAATTATGACATATATTGAACTGGTTCTGTGACATAGCGACAATTGTCCATATTGAATAAATGTGTAATTTTGTAACACAGGTAATTCCCATTCCCCAATTTCATTTGACACCTTTGTACAGATATATTAGCTATACAAACACTGATTCTATGGTTATCTACTGTATATTGTGTGAAATAAAGAGTGATCATTCTTTCTAAATGGGAATAAGTTATTGGTATGAAGGATTCACCAACACATGGTATTGGCATCACACACATTGGTATTGACATCATGCACTTGGTATTGGCATCACACACATTGGTATTGGCATCACCATTACATTTTTATCCAAATTTTGTCCTAACTTTCTTGTTTGAAGTGAAGGAATGAGTCACAGAAATTATTTTCATTCTACATATAAGTTTCTTTTAAATACAGTCTCTAACCCTATGGGGCAAGTACAATCATGTTTCAGTCTATTTTTGGAAATAAAAACAAGTATTTTCTTCAGATATCACCAACATTTGAGTCCATTGTTTTGATTTTGCCGTGTTGTTTGTTTTGTGGGTGATGGTTACAATATTGTTGTGGTTGTTTTTTCAGCAAATGTCAGAGAAAGAATTTATCCGTCGTGTGGCAACAGACACATTACAGAGTAGCAGCATCTTGTCCAAAACTATCACAAAGCTGGCCAAAAATCCAGAGTCAGCCATCAGTCAGGCCAAAGTAAGATTGTACAGATACTGAATAATGAAAAGCTTGCATCATTTACAGATTTAGTGTTAATTAGATGAAATCCTAATTTAATACATATTCCAGAAGTGATTAATCCTTCCAAGTTCAACAGAACATTGATTGCAGAAGAGGTGGAAAGCAAATCTCTCATTTATTTCAATTAACTTAATTCACTTTTTTCTCTTTAATGTAAGGTGGGTGGATAAGTTAAGTTTTGAAACTTTTTATGTTGTGCCTATGTTAGTGGGAAAGCAAAGATATTGCCTTTAGTTTTCTGCCAACCATGGCAGCCACCTTGAATTGGTATCCATCTGACCTCCAACATAGCCAACATGGCAGCCACCTTGAATTGATATCCATCTGACCTCCAACATGGCCAACATGGCAGCCACCTTGAATTGGTATCCATCTGACCTCCAACATGGCCACCATGGCAGCCACCTTGAACAGTTTGTTATCTTTACTCCTCCTTAAAGATGATTATATTGACATGAGGATTTTATTAAAAGACTTACAGCTGTTCACATTATGAATATGAGGTCAGTCTGACTGCCAGTAAACCTTAATTCATTACTTCTCCTGAATGGATGGTTGTAAATATAATTTTTTCTAACTTCTTATGACAGCTAGTTGGTCTCAGTTAAACTAGGTGTTGATCTGACTTCCAACATGGCTTCCATTTTGAAAATCTTGCAATGGTTGCATGTCATGTTTAATAATGATATGATCACACTAACTAGCTTCTTTTTGGTTCTAAATGAAAATGGTGACAATCCCAAATGGATACCATGGTGATCATTTTGAAAATCTTGTTACAGTTACCTTTTAACTAGCTTTCCTTGCAAATTATAAACATCAGGGACAAATGTCAAAAGCACTGATTTGTTAGAGATCTGAAGGTCTTGCTTTCATTACAGATCATTAGTAAGTCTTAAATGAACATGGCTCTCATTATACATGTCATTAGTAAGTCTTAAATGACCATGGGTCTAATTACATGTCATTAGAAAGTCTTAAATGACCATGGCTGTCATTGTACAGATCATTAGTAAGTCTTAAATGACCATGGGTCTAATTACATGTCATTAGTAAGTCTTAAATGACCATGGCTCTCATTATACATCATTAGTAAGTCTTAAATGACCATGGCTCTTGTTACAGGTCCTTAGTTAGTCTTAAATGACCATGGCTTTTGTTACAGGTCATTAGTAAGTCTTAAATGACCATGGGTCTTTTTACAGGTCATAAGTAAGTCTTATAAGTAAGTGTTAAATGACCATGGATCTTATTACATGTCATTAGTAAGTATTAAATGACCATGGGTCTCATTATACAGGTCATTAGTAAGTCATAAATGACCATGTCTCTAACTACATGTCATCAGTAAGGCTTAAATGACCATGGGTCTTATTACAGGTCATTAGTAAGTCTGAAATGACCATGGGTCTAATTATACAGGTCATTAGTAAGTCATAAATGACCATGGCTTTTGTTACAGGTCATAAGTAAGTCTTATAAGTAAGTGTTAAATGACCATGGATCTTATTACATGTCATTAGTAAGTATTAAATGACCATGGGTCTCATTATACAGGTCATTAGTAAGTCATAAATGACCATGGGTCTTATTACAGGTCATTAGTAAGTCTTAAATTACCATGGGTCTTACACATCATTAGTAAGTCTTAAATGACCATGGGTCTAACTACATGTCAAGTCTTAAATGACCATGGGTCTAATTACATATCATTAGTAAGTCTTAAATGACCATGGATCTTATTACAGTTCATTAGTAAGTATTAAATGACCATGGCTCTTGTTACAGGTCATTAGTAAGTCTTAAATGACCATGGCTCTCATTACATAGGTCATTAGTAAGTCTTAAATGACCATGGCTCTAATTACATGTCATTAGTAAGTCTTAAATGACCATGGGTCTTATTACAGGTCATTAGTAAGTCTGAAATGACCATGGGTCTAATTACATATCATTAGTAAGTCTTAAATGACCATGGCTCTTGTTACAGGTCATTAGTAAGTCTTAAATGACCATGGATCTCATTACATAGGTCATTAGTAAGTCTTAAATGACCATGGCTCTAATTACATGTCATTAGTAAGTCTTAAATGACCATGGGTCTTATTACAGGTCATTAGTAAGTCTGAAATGACCATGGGTCTAATTACATATCATTAGTAAGTCTTAAATGACCATGGCTCTCATTACATAAGTCATTAGTAAGTCTTAAATGACCATGGGTCTTATTACAGGTCATTAGTAAGTCTGAAATGACCATGGGTCTAATTACATATCATTAGTAAGTCTTAAATGACCATGGCTCTTGTTACAGGTCATTAGTAAGTCTTAAATGACCATGGCTCTCATTACATAAGTCATTAGTAAGTCTTAAATGACCATGGCTCTAATTACATGTCATTAGTAAGTCTTAAATGACCATGGGTCTTATTACAGGTCAATAGTAAGTCTGAAATGACCATGGGTCTTATTACAGGTCAATAGGTTTTATCATAGTAAATTCAATGAAATAAAAACCTATCATGGGCATACATCCCTCTACATAAACTCTTGAAATGAAGAGGTTTGGGGCTGCCATTGCTACACTCTATATCACAATTATGATCCATTTAGCAAATAAAACCTCCATTTCTAGATCAGAATTCATATCATTGAACTACACTGAAATGTGTCAAAAAATATATTTCATCATCTTTTTTAATTCAATTTCCACACTGAAATCTTGTAAAATTTTAAATCTGCCAACCTATTAACATTCCAGACCTTACATAAGCTTGATTTTCTCATGCAATCTAAAATAAGTATTGTGTACTTTGGCTGCCATGTAACAGTAGTATAAAGGGCAATGAAAGGGCAATGAAAGGGCAGACAAAGCTACCCACAGTTAGGCATTTCTTAATGAATATTCCACATACTGAATGCAAGTATAATATGAAGAGGCATGTTCTTCATAGGCATGTTCTTCATACATTGCTAAAATATCTGGAATTAAAACTTCACAAACAAATTTAAGGACATCTAACCCTCTATTGGGGAGTGGCAACCCTGTTATAGAACCAATCACAAAATTGTGGGTGTTATGCTGATTGGACACACATACCTGACTTATGTATAAGTCTTGAAGTTTAAACCTTGACCAATACAATCCCAATAAACTCTAACCCGTTCTTGCTGAGTGAGACTATAATAGTACGTAGCTGAATGAAAACGGTGTTATGCCTTCAACATGGCAAATATAGAGATCATCTAAAAAATCTTGTCATTACTGTATTCAACTTGTCTTAAGCAGACACCCATGAGAAAAGATGAAACTGGCCTCTTAACACAGGTAACCTCTTAATGGAGATTCCACTGTCTAACTAGGTTTTTTTAATAATAAAAATAACTAAGTTGTATAAGAACTAATTAAACATATATATTTTGAGTAATTCTCTCATTTTTGATTCAGTTTTGTTTTATCTGAATCTTATTTTCCAGAAAAATTCAGCTTCTGAGTTCTGATTGATACTTAATGCAAAAAATATGAAGTTGTACTCAAATTTAAAACCATTATCTTTTGGAATTAACCAGTGCCAATCATTTTTTTTTATTGGTGTTGGGGTTGGTTTAATAGTGTCATTTTAGGTATGAAACTTCAGTTTGGTCGTTTTTGCATGCATATGCTTGGTTTTGGAAAGGGACACAACTCTGACTGTACCATTGCAAAGAATACTGGGAGTGCTGCCTGTCAGTTTGATCTTTATTAAATGACTTTCGTCAACTTACTAATATATATATATTTCGTTTTAGGCTCGCTTAAGTCCCAAGGGAACAACGTTCACGGTGGAGTGTGACTCAAGTCTCTTCATGGTTCCAGAGAAGATTGTAGTGCCTCCACTTACAACCTCCAGAAGACACAGTGCCCCTGTACATTCTTCTGCAGCTGGTATTATATCTTCATGTACCCCATGTTTGTCTGTTGTCTGAGAGCTTCTTGTCTTATTTATTTTTCATTCTGCCTGTCTATGCTGTTTGACCATATGTCATTCTGTTTATATATATATGTCTGTCAGTCTCGGTATGTCTGTTTTGACAGTCAATGTATTTTTGTCTTTTTCCAACTGTTTCTATTTCTCTCACTGATTTGCATTGTTATGTTGATCTCTCGATCTCTCTCTCACTCTCTCTCGATCTCTCTCTCACACATGCTAATTAATGTTTTGTTGTTTAGGAATGACTAATTTCATTTTCTGCACTGGTAGATAACAGGTATTTGGGGACAAAAACAATGCATTAACCCAGTCTGTCAGAATGTAATTATGATCAAAATTGTTTAAATGTGACATAAATTAAGATGCACCTTCACCAATTGTAGTATGTAGGAATACGGCTAAATTTGTTTTTGTTTTTTTTATTGAAGCTAATTTTTTCTTTTATAAATCCATGGTAGTTCAACCCAATAAATAATCATTTAAATATTTCTTATAAACAAAAATAGTAACAGATATAAAATCCAAAATATATATTCCCCCATCCCAAATGAAAGAGATTTATCTAGTTTAACATACAGCCCTAGTGATTTTTATAATTAATAGAGGATTTTTCTGCAGATGCATTGAAACATTATTGAATTTATTACATTTTATATAAAATATCAACTTTTTCTTATAACAGATTTAGAGGGTTCTTTCAAAATGCCAATCAAATTCAGATCAAAGGAACCAGGACATTACCCATGTCAGATTGTCCTTCGTGGAAAAGATGATGTTAGGGTGTTCCGCATTGAGTGTACAGTAAATCCAGAGGGCAGCACTGCAGAGATCGAATTCATTGCTCCAGTCCACCAATCAGTTGTACAAGAGATTCCGCTTGTAAGAATTTATTTTAGACCATACATGTCCTATTCTTGCAGGTGGAATAAAGCTAGTATGGCCCATCTACCATATTTAATTTTTATTAGGAATTCCTTATAAATTTATTCCATTGAATTGTTGCTTTCCTTTTGGGACTCATCTCAGAAATGAGAAATAAGTTTCTTATTTAGAAACATTACTTTCAAAATTTTTATTTTGCTGCTCTGAAATGATTTGATCTGATTTTACTGAAGTTTCAGACTTTAATAGTATTTTAATTTATTTCCTTTATTTCCTTTACATTTAATTTATCATTTACCACTAATGCTGTGGTGTTGTTTCTTGTTCGAATTTTCCCTGTTTGTTTAAAGCTCAGTGTATGAAGTATGGGTATACATTATGATATAATAAAATCATTTGGCATCCAGTGTATGAGGCATGGGTATACATTATGATATAATAAAATCATTTGGCATCCAGTTTATGAAGCATTGGTATACATTATGATATAATAAAATCATTTGGCATCTGGTGTATGCAGCATGGTAAACATTATGACATAATAAAATCATTTGGCATCTGGTGTATGCAGCATGGTAAACATTATGATATAATAGAATCATTTGGCATCCAGTGTATGAAGTATGGGTAAACATTATGACAATAAAATCATTTGGTATCAAGTTGTTCAGAGCAATATGTAATAGCTACATAATGAATAATGTACAGATCTGACCAGTTTTCAGAGCAATATGTAATAGTTACATAATGAATAATGTACAGATCTGACCAGTTTTCAGAGCAATATGTAATAGCTACATAATGAATAATGTACAGATCTGACCAGTTTTCAGAGCAATATGTAATAGCTACATAATGAATAATGTACAGATCTGACCAGTTTTCAGAGCAATATGTAATAGCTACATAATGAATAATGTACAGATCTGACCAGTTTTCAGAGCAATATGTAATAGCTACATAATGAATAATTTACAGATCTGACCAGTTTTCAGAGCAATATGTAATAGCTACATAATGAATAATGTACAGATCTGACCAGTTTTCAGAGCAATATGTAATAGCTACATAATGAATAATGTACAGATCTGACCAGTTTTCAGAGCAATATGTAATAGCTACATAATGAATAATGTACAGATCTGACCAGTTTTCAGAGCAATATGTAATAGCTACATAATGAATAATTTACAGATCTGACCAGTTTTCCTTAAACAAAGTTTATTTTGTTTGTATTCATTTAAGTTTCATGTAATCATTAATCATGACAAACTACTTGTTTAGATTTTACAAAGAGAAGCAACTGTATGTTAGGTTAGTAAAAAGTAATTGGACATTTGTATACATTGCATATTTGACTGAAAATAGTGTCTTGGTAAAACTTACAAATAGAAATAATTATGTACTTTTTATCATCTTTTTTTCAGGTGAATATGACAAACCATGACTGGCCATTAGAGGCCCGTATTGAAGGCATTGGCTTCTTTGGACCCCCTCACCTCCTTGCTAAAGCCTACCAGACCAGTAAATACCCATTGCAGTTTAGGCCACAGAATGAAAAATTTATCAAGGTTGGTAGCTAAGTGATGGTTTATTCTCAATTTCTGATGGTTAACTCAAAAGATATGTTTCTAAATAATCTTTTAACAAAAACATTTTTGCTAAATGGCAGGGGGATTAAAGTATTGAACCTATCCCAGGAAGTATGCAGATTTGCACCTAGACTTTGAAAAGGTTTTCTATTCAACCAGACAGCCAGACAAAATGCTACTCAGTTGGAACAGGTTTTATATTCAGATACACACTCATGAATTCTTTAGAAAAAAGAAAGTAGCTGAAGAAATTGAAAATTGGGAGGAGGGTTCTGGAAGAAATGCGCCTGCATGGAGTCTGGGGGTAAAGAAGCTGAAATCGTGGGGTATATAAACTAAAGTTAGACTGTCTTTTTTTGATAAAGAAATATAAACTTTCCTAAAATAATTTTATAATTATGTATTAAAAATTAAATTTATACATGCAATCACTAATCTCAGAGATTTTTGGATGATCTTGTGACTTTCATTCTATTAATTGTGATGAAATGTATCAAGCTGGATCGAACTTGCTGAGTATTATCAACATGGACATCTGTGTTATTTAAACACATTTCTAGCTGTTTTTCTTTTTCTTTTTTTGGTTAAATACCACTAATTAGAATTATATATATACAGAAATTGGTATGCAGACACTCATGTGTTTCTAAAATTCAAATAGACACTTTGTACCATAAGTGGAAAAAGTTGCCATAGTTCAATATTCCTCACCACAAATAAAGACATTTTTGTCCATAATTGTGTGTGCCCCTTACTCTATGTACACCATAAATCCACATAATTTATAATTATTTTTGTACTTAATTGTTTTGTGTATATAACTTTTTGTAATTCAAAAATGTGAACATCTTTTAAATTAAAATTGAGCTGGAAAGTACAATTTATTTTTTACTTTTAATTATTTTTACATTTGTAACGTTAATTATATGTGTAAAATAACTTAAGACAGTATATTAACTTGACAAAATCGTCCATAATAAATGTCAGTATGCAGTTGTATTTTAATCTGTTTTACCCTTAACCAATTATTTCTATTATTTTTATAACTGTAGGGAAAACTTGTACTGACCAATATTGAAGATGCTACGGAACATCTGTTCCATTTGAATGGTATCCCTGACAAACCACTAGCACTTGATAGAGTGGTTCTCAAGTGCGAAGCCAAAAAGACGTAAGTATGCCATGCAAAGGGCAATCAAATCTTACACTTAAGCATTTTAAAAATGAAATTTATGAAAATAGCTGAATAATTTCAGTCTTTTGTTAGTTAATACTCGCAATAAATATCAGTATTTGTCTTGTTAATGTATGCAATAGTTATAATTTATTGACTTGTTAGTGAATGCAGTCAATATCAATATTTGCCTTGTTCATGCATGCCATTGATATAATATTTGTATTTGTTAATGCATGCAATTCATATAATATTTGTATTTGTTAATGCATGCAATTGATATAATATTTGTATTTGTTAATGCATGCAATAGATATCAGTATTTGTATTTGTTAATCCTCACAGTAGATATTATATTTGTCTTCTTAACACATTAACTCCTAGCGCTGAGTTTATGGGGCATGAGGTAGTAACCTACTTCCAAGGTCTGTAGTGTCAAGGCCATGCATGATACACTAAAGACAGGTGTACCTGTGCAAAAAGTAGGATATGGTGGACATTTTGAATAAAGAGTCTTCTCCATTTGAAAATTATGGGTCCATTAAGCAAAAAAAAAAAAGAACTTCAACTTTTCACCTTCTGCTCATGCGCCAGCAAACTCATCAATGGAAAACATTTTTTTAGCACATTGGTCTAATGAAGTATTGCTTGGAAGTTGATGTATTAGGATGTATTCAGAAATAGTCCCCAAAAATGTGTTTCCTATTTGCATTTCATGCGAAAACAGCAAAAGCCTCCAGGGGTTAATGTGTTAAGGCATGCAGTAGATATAATATTTTTCTTGTTAATGGATGCAGTAGATATAATATTTGTCTTGTTAATGCATGCAGTAGATATCAATATTTGTCTTGATGCATGAAGGAGATATCAATATTTGTCTTGTTAATGCATGCAGTAGATATCAGTATTTGTCTTCTTAATGCATGCAGTAGATATAATATTTGTCTGTTAATGCATGCAGTAGATATCAGTATTTGTCTTCTTAATGCATGCAGTAGATATAATATTTGTCTTCTTAATGCATGCAATAGATATCAGTATTTGTCTTCTTAATGCATGCAGTAGATATAATATTTGTCTGTTAATGCATGCAGTAGATATCAATATTTGTCTTGTTAATGCATGCAGTAGATATCAATATTTGTCTTGTTAATGCATGCAGTAGATATCAATATTTGTCTTCTTAATGCATGCAGTAGATATCAATATTTGTCTTGTTAATGCATGCAGTAGATATCAGTATTTGTCTTCTTAATGCATGCAGTAGATATAATATTTGTCTGTTAATGCATGCAGTAGATATCAGTATTTGTCTTCTTAATGCATGCAGTAGATATAATATTTGTCTTGTTAATGCATGCAGTAGATATCAGTATTTGTCTTCTTAATGCATGCAGTAGATATAATATTTGTCTGTTAATGCATGCAGTAGATATCAATATTTGTCTTGTTAATGCATGCAGTAGATATCAATATTTGTCTTTTTAATGCATGCAGTAGATATCAATATTTGTCTTCTTAATGCATGCAGTAGATATCAATATTTGTCTTGTTAATGCATGCAGTAGATATCAGTATTTGTCTTCTTAATGCATGCAGTAGATGTCTGTTAATGCATGCAGTAGATATCAATATTTGTCTTATTAATGCATGCAGTAAATATAATATTTGTCTGTTAATGCATGCAATAGATATAAATTATTTGTCTTGTTAATGCATGTAGAGTAGATATAATATTTGTCTTGTTAATGCATGCAGTAGATATAATATTTGTTTTCTTAATGCATGAAGTAGATATATTTGTCTTGTTAATGCATGCAATAGATATTATATTTGTCATCTCAATGCATGCAGTAGATATCAATATTTGTCTTGTTAATGCATGCAATTGATATAATATTTGGCTTTTTAATGCATGCAATAGATATAATATTTGTCTTCTTAATGCATGCAATATATATATAAATTATTTGTCTTGTTAATGCATGCAATAGATATCAATATTTTTCTTGTTAATGCATTCAGTAGATATCAATATTTGTCTTGTTAATGCATGCAATTGATATAATATTTATCTTGTTAATGCATGCAGTAGATATAAATTATTTGACTCATTTCATTCATTTTTTTTTATTATATCCTCTTTCATGAAATTAGTGGAATAATGTCTATCTTTTGCAAGAATTTGAATATTTTGCTTGCCAGGGTTCAAATAAAATAGAAATTATTACATTAATTTTATAAATTCCATTTAAAATGATCATTTTATTTCTAACTGTTGTCTTCAGAAATGTTAGTATGTCAGAATATTTCTTCATATAAGTTAGTTATTTTTCTTCAATCAATTCTTTTAATGTCGAACCTAGGTAAAATATCACAATGCATTCCTCCACAGAAATGGGAAAAGTCACTGGCAATTAAAATGAGACTTTGTTAAGTGATCAGCATATTGTGTTACTCCTATTTGAAAGCTGATTGTTTTAATTTGTATGCCACACTGTGGTATGTTGCAGACTGATTTTTTTCTAATATGTATGCCACCTTGTGGTATATTGAAAAATGATTGTTCTAATTTGTATGCTTCACTGTGGTATATTGAATGCTCATTATTCTAATTTGTATGCCACACTGTGGTGTATTGAAGACTGATTGTTTTAATTTGTATGCCACGCTAGGATATATTGAAGACTGATTGCTCAAATTTGTATGCCATAATGTTATATATTGAAGATTGTTCTAATTTATATACCACAAGTGTGGTATATTGAAGACTGATTGTTTTAATTTGTATGCCACGCTAGGATATATTGAAGACTGTTTTAATTTGTATGCCACACCAGGGTTCACTGGAGACTGATTACTCAAATTTGTATGCCATAATGTTATATATTGAAGATTGTTCTAATTTGTATGCCACAGTGTGGTATATTGAAGACTGATTGTTTTAATGTGTATGCTTCACTGTGGTATATTGAATGCTCATTATTCTAATTTGTATGCCACTCTGTGGTATATTGAAGACTGATTGTTTTAATGTGTATGCCACAGTGTGGTATATTGAAGACTGATTGTTTTAATTTGTATGCCACACTAGGATATATTGAAGACTGTTTTAATTTGTATGCCACACCAGGGTTCACTGGAGACTGATTACTCAAATTTGTATGCCACAATGTGCTATATTCAAGACTGATTGTTCTAATTTGTATGCGATACTGCGGTATATTGAAGACTGATTGCTCAATTCTGTATGCCACAGTGTGGTTAGGCATACTTGCATTATTATTGGTCACCTGTCAGTCCATCCATATGTATGTCCATCCATTCATGTTATAAGACATGGGATAAGTTGGCGCTATTATTAGACATTGGGATAAATTATCACTAATAAGTTTCAAACTATTGCATATGGGGTAAATTTGGAATGAAGAGATATTTACTTTATTTTCACGTTTCCCTATCATTATTTGCAGTGATATCAAGAATGCATGATTTCATCTTGTAAATGGGCATATCTTGTGCAGAAACACATTAGTGCTTGCCAGGTTCATTGTTTACATTTTGGCCTACATTACACCTGAATGAGTACTCACTTACAATTTGGCGTACACTATATGTGAATGAGGACTCACTTACATTTTGGCGTACACTATACGTGAATGAGGACTTACTTACATTTTGGCCTACACTATACCTGAATGAGTACTCATTTGACCCTGTATATTCACTCTTTCATTGACATTTTCATGGTCAGTGGTTTTCTGAGATATCGGTCTGTTCATGGTCCACTTTCCTGTTATTGCCAGGTATGTCACATCATGTGACAATTCAGTTCCCTTGCCCAATTATCCCAGACAACTTAATATTGTTGAAAAGTTTGGTTGCAGTAGCCTAAATTGAAAATAACAGAAATTTGAATGGAGAATATTTTCCCACATTATTATTGCAACGCTAGCAGATACAAAAAATGTATTTGTCATCCCACGTGAATGTCTCCAGTTTTTTGGGTGTCTTTTTTATATTCTTTGCTTGGTTGACAATCTAGATTTACATCAATATGTATGCATGGATTGGATGGGGTGTCTCCAAGGGGAGTAATCAGTCATGGAATATTTACGGTGGTGGTTATGACATTTTAATACTATAGTAGTTCGCTTCAAAAGTGGGTGGGTGCATACTTGACCCAGGTCATTGCCTAAAACTGTCATTTCTAACTTAATTTTAATACTTTAGCTTGATGTCCATGTCACGAATTTCTTCATGTTTCACTATTTCAGCATCATGAGCACCTTGAAGATACCAAATGCAACACGAAAGAAACTGTGCTACAAGGTAAGTTTCTTTTAGTGTACACTCAAGTATAAACATTGAGAGACTAGTCGACAAGTGTATGTATAGATCTACAGCTGCAACCTAACTTATTAGAGACTAGTTGACAAGTGTATGTATAGATCTACAACTGCAACCTAACCTATTTTTAGAGATTAGTTGACAAGTGTATGTATAGATCTACAACAGCAAGTTAACTTTTTTTTAGAGACTAGTTGACAAGTGTATGTATAGATCTACAACAGCAACCTAACTTCTTTTTAGAGACTAGTTGACAAGTGTATGTATAGATCTACAACTGCAACCTAACCTATTTTTAGAGACTAGTTGACAAGTGTATGTATAGATCTACAACAGCAAGTTAACTTTTTTTAGAGACTAGTTGACAAGTGTATGTATAGATCTACAACAGCATCCTAACTTTTTTTAGAGACAAGTTGACAAGTGAATGCATAGATCTACAACCTAACTTCTTTAGAGACTAATTGACATGTGAATGCAGAGATCAACAACCAAACTTCTTTCTACCTTTCTACATGCTATTTATTGAGAGCTTACTTGACATTCTTATTAGGAAGTTAAGGGGAAAAAACATTTGTAGAAATAAAATAAAATTTTAGCTTGCAAAACAATCATACTTAGGAAATGAAAACATTGGATAAACATTTTGGAAAAATAAGGTGTTAATGTAGTGAGAAAAAAAATTGAATTGCTAAGAATTTGTTAATAAAAATAATTTATGAAATACAATTGCTTTAAAACAGTGATGTTGGTGTTTCAATATTTTATTTAATTATGTATTCCAAGGTCTACAAACATCATTAATATTAATATTGTAATACCTAACTCAACATACCAAAGAACTTGGTACTATTAAGAACTACATTCTTTTTCCAATAGTAATACTTTAATGATAATGTTAAAACATGAAACAAAGTCGGAAAAATAGGAGGCAGTTCACCATGTTGTAATACCATAATGGTAATGTGAATGGAGTTTTGCATGCAGAAACATTGTACATTTAATGTGTTAAGATTATTTGATGTTCAACTTTGAGATCTGAGATGACGTTTGACCTATGAGACTTAGGCATATTTGATCATGTCATTTTTATCTGTCAACAAAAACATCTACCACGATTAAATTACTTCTTCCATTCCTGAATGAATGTATTCCATGGTTTACACACAGTATTAATAATAATATTTTATTTAATTATGTATTCCAAGGTCTACACACAGTATTAATAGCAGTAATAGCTGAGTAAGCATTTTGTTTATTTATACTGGGAGTTCTTGTCTTAATTTTCCTACCTTCTTTTGTATAAAGCTTGGTTTCATCATTTTGAACAATGATACTATTTTGTGGTAAAGCTTATGAAATGTTGACAAGTATACAGACACAGGTAAAATACTGTGTTTTGCAGAATACTTGTTTTGACCTTGATATCAAGGACATCTGTCGACAAGGGAACAATTTTCTAGTCCCCTGAAAACAGTTTAAACGTTTATATTTTTTTCTTTCTTTTAGGTGGAGTCAGACATACCATTTATAAGTGGTGATGACTCTATTACAGTACTACCAGGTCAACAAGAAATGTACACCATGAGAGTGTCCCCTTTAAGGAGAGGCGTTTTCAAGGGAATTGTAGCATTTATTGCTGGGAAGAGCCCTGTGGTGTAAGTATACTTGTTGTCATAGTAACTGTCAAGCATGTTGTAGCATTTTCACTGGAAATAGTCCAGTCATGTAAGTATACTTGTTGTCATAGTAACTGTCAAGCATGTTGTAGCATTTTCACTGGAAATAGTCCAGTCATGTAAGTATACTTATTGTCATAGTAATTGTCAAGCAACTGTTGTACTATATGACATGAACAATTTTAAATCTTTGTAACAATCTATAATTAAATCTTGACATTTTCACAAAATGGATGTATTTGAAAGTCTTCTGTAATTTATCGTCATTAAATCAGAATGGTCCCTTTTTATGTAATGAAAATGTTACCACTTCTTACAACAAATTAATGATTGTAATGACATTTTGGAGAAATTTCCTTTGGCTTTTTGGAATCAGGAAATTTCTTCTTAAAGTTTAAAAAGTGGAACCTGTTTGATTTGACAAATACATTACAACTTAAAGCATAATATTCTCAAACCTTCCATTTTGTCGTCTCACAATTTTTATACTGTATATACACAATGTACCTAGCTTGATCATGTTTTACAAAACTTTCTGTTTATTATGTTCATATATACATGTAGCTTATTATAAATGCTTTATTATTATTATTATTATTATTATTATTATTATTATTATTATTATTATTATTATTATTATGCAATTATGCACATGTACTCTGTATGTAAATATGCATATAATAGAGGGCTACAAGGAGGATTAGTTCCATGCAACTAATTGTGTCACCCTCTTTAAATAAAGTCATTATTATTATTATTATTATTATTATTACCTCTGTCTGCGCACGTTCAAGTCTCGGATTCTGCCAATGTAGTTATGTGAGAAAGCTTGCCAGTAGCTTCTCGTGGGTCGGTGGTTCTTTCTGGGGTTTTCCCGGGTTCTTCCTCCACCATTAATACTGGCCGCCATGTATAGCCTATATTGTACTGAAAAATGGCATTAAACCCTACAACAACGAGCAACAACATAATATAACACTACTTCACTATAACAGTCACTCATAATATAGCACTACTTCACTATAACAGTCACTCATAATATAGCACTACTTCACTATAAGAGTCCCTTATAATATAGCACTCCTTCACTATAACAGTCTTTGTTATGAGTCAAGAATGGTCAAGGAGTCCATTTCATTAAGTAGTTGTAAAATTATATGTATCATGTATATTATTATAAGGTAGTTTGACAATAAGAAAGGATTGCCATGGTTACTGTGATAATGAGGGAGTATTCTGTACGATGAACAAGGAATAGATCTTTATTGTTTGAGGTCACATTAGAAGGTTGATGCTATATAAAATACAAGTACTTGGAATCGTTCCATCTTACCATGTATATGCTAAATAAAATACAAGTACTTGGAATCGTTCTATCTTCCCATGTATATGTGATGAAAGATGTCGAATTTATTCACCTTTTTTTTCTGTTGTAGCAGCTTATCAAAATATTTGTTTAGATTTGTTTGCCAGTGCTCACAATTGATAGATTCACTGTAAATCAACAAATATTTTCTTTGCCCACAGAGAAGTAGACAGTGATGGAGATGAGGTACCAAATGAGGATGATGAATTGAAGGAGTTCTATGGCTACAGAGTCTGGTACTCAATTGAGGTCAATGTTAAACCTCCACCTCCTGAGAGGATTCTTGAGGTCACATGTGCTTGTCAGGTATGTGATTATCACCAGGTCGTACATCCAAATACTGTGTTTCAGCAATGTTTTAAACATCCATTTTCGACTCTTTTTGGAAGATACAGAAATGACTTTGCAGACCAGGATAAACTGTGCATGAGTGTATATGCAGGAATAAACTGTTAACCTGCTTAATGCAAGCTGCAAGCATACAGTGACCTGCTGAATACAAGCTGAAAGCATACAGGAATATGTTGTTGCTGAATGCAGGTTGCAAGCTTACAGGAATATGCTGTTGCTGAATGCAGGCTGAAAGCATACAGGAATAAGATGTTGCTGAATGCAGGCTGCAAGCATACAGGAATATTCTGTTACTGTATGCAGGCTGCAAGCATACAGGAATATCCTGTCATTGAATGCAGGCTGCAAGCATACAGGAATATCCTGTCACTGAATGCAGGCTGCAAGCATACAGGAATATTCTGTCATTGAATGCAGGCTGCAAGCATACAGGAATAAGATGTTGCTGAATGCAGGCTGCAAGTATACAGGAATATCCTGTCACTGAATGAATGCAGGCTGCAAGCACACAGGAATATCCAGTCACTGAATGCAGGCTGCAAGCATACAGGAATATCCTGTTACTGTATGCAGGCTGCAAGCATACAGGAATATCCTGTCATTGAATGCAGGCTGCAAGCATACAGGAATATCCTGTCACTGAATGCAGGCTGCAAGCACACAGGAATATCCAGTCACTGAATGCAGGCTGCAAGCATACAGGAATATCTTGTCACTGAATGCATGATGCAAGCATACAGGAGTAAAATATTGCTAAATGCTTGCTGCAAGCATGCAGTGGCTTCTGTGGTTATCCTCCATGCCCTTGCAGTGAAAATTATGGTACTTTCTGTCTTTCTTTCTCTGTCTTCTGTCAATCCATCCATCTATCCATAACTCTGTCTCCACCTGGGTGAACATTCACTAAATTTTGCATATATGCTGCCCTTGCAAGATATAACAATGAAATGCAAGAAAGGTTTCTTTTGGGGGCTTCTCATCTAGGGTTCTTTAATGGGAATATAAGGTCAAATATATAAAATTTACAGTGATATTTTTTTTACTGAATTTTAAACATGCAGTTATAATACCAAGAACACAGGTTATTGATTATGAATGCTGTGTCAATGTCATGATGGGGTGTTTAAGAGGAAATACACAGTAAAAAGCATGGGAATTCACCATGATTTGTCAAGAAAGTTCCCTAGTTTTATGTTTGATTCCTCATATGGCAGAGCATGTTGTGTTGTGATACAGCTGTATGTTTAATTTTCCTATTCCACATAATTTTAGCTTTGCAGTACATACATTTGTCAAGTTTGTGATACAAGCTGTCTGTTTAATTTTCCTATTCCACATAATTTTAGCTGTGCAGTACATACAGTTGTTACGTTTGTGGATAGCTTGCCATTGGGATAAGGAGGAAGTCAGTTGACTTCAGGGTCAATGGTCAAGGCTACTGAAAAAATGGCTTCTGCACAATAATAGTTTTATATCACATACATAGCACAAATTTTGTGCATAGATTACAATTGGAGTAAGGACAGAGCATATTCATTTTGTTGCCAAAGGTCATGGTCACTGTACATTTAATTGTTGTTTATGCACATTGAACTTAGTTCTGAATCACAGACCACACTCAGGATACCTTGCACTTGGGGAAAGAAAAAAATATATTGATCTTTTTAAGTCAAAAGATCAAAAGCAAAAAAAATTAGCAATAACTTGCCTATTGTTTTGGAGGTTCAAAAGTAAAAATAGTTTAAGATGATGTAAAGAAGAAAAATAATTTTTACACAATAACATTAGTTTTACATCACATATCTAGATTGAAACTGAACTTTGTTGATTGCTTGCATATGGACTTAGGAAGAATCCTATTGAATTAGGGAGAAAAGGTTATGGTTACTGTGATTGAAAGAAAAAAAAACGAACCAAATAAGCATTTTGATCTCAGGGTCAGAAGGTCAAAGGTTAAAGTCACTGACTGAAAGAAGAAAAATGGTTTCTACACAATGACATTTGCTCTATAACACAGATGTATACTAAATTTTGTTAATAGCTTACACTTGGGATAAGGAATAAGCCTTTTCATTTCAGGTTTAAATGGGCAAAGGTCAAGGTCAGTTTAACTGAAATAAGACCAAACTGTGTGTATAGCTTCCTTCTGAGTTAAGGAAGAATCCTATTCATTCAACTGTCACTGGAAGAGTTTTGGTTCCTGTACAAAAAGTCCAAATGCAACTGTACCAATGTTCAGTGATGGCTTGTGAGTTGGATATTTAAGAAACTATTTGATTTAAGGTTCACTTGGCACAATCACTAAGCCTGAAAGAAAAAAAAACATTATACCATACTTTAGTTCAAAAGCATGTACTTTGGCCAATGTTTGCAGAGTGCCTGCAAAAGACCTATTGATTTTGGGGATCAAAAGACCAAAGTTCAAATTCATTGTGGCTGTTACAAAATGGGTGTTTCAGAATAACTTCATTTTGGAGTTAATTACTTGACCAAACTTTATGGATGACTTGCGCTTATGTAAAAGTAAAGAAACCTATAGATTAAAGAGTCATGCAGTCAAAGGTCATGATTAGACTGTGTGGGTGGATTGCTTGTGCTTATCTAAAAGTAAAGAAACCTGTAGATTAAGGGGTCATGCAATCAAAGGTCATGATTAGACTGTGTGGATGGATTGCTTGCGCTTATGTAAAAGTAAAGAAACCTATAGATTCATGGGTCATGCAGTCAAAAGTCATGATTAAACTTTGTGGATTACTTGCACTTATGTAACTTAAGAAACCTATAGGTTAGGGTTGTTGCAGTCAAAGGTCATGGTCACAGAATATCTTATAAGAAATTGTTGATTTTTGCACCATAATTTTATACTGTGATGAAAGTCCAGGTCACTGAGACCTAGTGACCAATAATCTTCAGAGATAAACATACACCTAGCTGATTCCTACATACCAGGCAGGCCATCTCTGGTTACTGGTTGTCATGGATACCTATGTCCTGAATAAAAAAACTCAGCCTATCAATTATGACATGAATGTTTTGCTGATTCAGTTTTCGTCAAATTAGATTAGAAGAAATCACTATTTTTTTTATGACTAATTAGTTCTGCATCTATGAATAATTAATAGTACAGAGATTTTGTATTTTCACCTCTTTACTGACCATTCATTTTTTTTCTTCTCTTCTTCAGAAAAAGTCAATCCTTGAGGTGATTGTTAGAAATCCAACAACAGAGACCATAACCCTTGATGCAACCATCCAGGGTCAACACCTCAGCGGCAATCCATCTATCACACTGCCACCTGGTAGTAAAGATATCTACACTCTTACATATGCTCCAGCCATCATTGGAACAATAAAGGGAAGGTAAGTAGGAGGTTTTACATCACTAAAACCTCATTCCTCATGTAAAACCTCATTCCTCATATTAAACCTCATTCCTCATGTAAACTTCATTCATGTAAAACCTCATTCCTCGTGTAAAATCTCTTTCCTTGTGTAAAACCTCATTTCTCATGTAAAACCTCATTTCTAATGTATATGATAGCTAGAAGAAAAAACTTTGACTATTCAATATTTCAGAAAATATCATTTAGTAAAATTCTCAAGATAAAGCTATTTCATAAATTGAATGTTTGAATTCTGTTAAATTATACCAGCTGAGATATTGGTAATTCCATCACAAAGTTGAGGTTCAACATGGCTCTAAGTAGACTGCTCCTGACATTGGTGTGTCATTTTCATAATGTATTCATTCTTTTTTCAGTCTGATATTTTACCATGAGTCTGTGGGTGAATTCTGGTATAGTCTTAGATTAACAGCTGAGTCCCCACCTCAGACTACTCTGCCACACATGGAGTGTGAACTGGGCAGGTGGGTACTTTAGTGTTTGATTGTAATAGCATGTCTGTCTGTCTGTCTAACTTGATATTTTACCTTGAGTCTATAAATGAATAATTATAGTCTGATAGTATCAGTCAAGTTCCCCCCCCCCCCACAGCCTACATAACCAGGATGGCAGTTGTCTGCAGTATTTTCAGTCTATCTGCATGTCTATGTCTGACCGTATAATAATAATAATAATAATGAGAACTTTGTCTAGCGCCTATTCTTTCGAAGCTCTAAGCACTTTACACCATCAATAATGATCTGACTACACTACAGAAAAACACATGACAAAAACAATGAAATTGGAAAACAAAAAAACATGCTGAAAACATATAAGATACAAAATATGATTAGGTTGCTAAGTTTGTCCCTGCAGTAGAAACAGGTCTGTCATTCTGTCTGTATGTCTATCGTGGTTAGGGTATTCTCACTTTCCCTGTCTATCCTGGTTAGGTACCATGGTATGTATTTATTTACACAACAGTTTTAATTACTACATACTGTGCATGCAATAATTTATACCAAAGTATTATATAATTTATACCTATGTGTATTATATCTACATATCATAATTTATACCTATGTGTATTATATCTACATATCATAATTTATACCTATGTGTATTATATCTACATATCATAATTTATACCTATGTGTATTATATCTACATATCATAATTTATACCTATGTGTTAAATCATTGATACTTCTGTGTACAATACTTATATAGTCCATATAATAATTTGTATCAATGTATTAAATCATTGATACCTCTTTGTACAATATTGTATACTGTTTGTAATAATTTATACCAATATATTAAATCATTGGTACCTATATATACAATATTGTATACTGTATGTAATAATTTATAACAATATATTAAATCATTGGTACCTATATATACAGTATTATATACTGCATGTAATAACAATTTAAATGACATTAATCAAAATGCTGTAATTTTAATACTACATGGTATTAAGTACTTAACATCATGATTACTGATGTAAAGCATGATATTATTTAATATATGCCATGATACTAATAAATATAATGACCATATCAAATATTTGGTAATAATTAGGAGGTAGCTAGGTATATGATTAATCAAGCCAATATGAAAGCTGTAATAATCATGGTGTATATGTCTTAGTACTGAGGTATTGATTAATACTGCAGTATTTAGTATTTAATACTGATGCATAAATTAATTAATATCATGGTATATATATATATATATAAATAAATATCTATATTTGATACCAATATATATTATTTATCATGAGGATGCATACAATATTAATTAGCAATACTCATTATCAGATGTGCCTAAAATTATATATATATATATATATATATATATATATATATATATATATACACACATATTATTTAATACTAAGGTATTTATATATACTGTGGTACAAATAATTTAATACAGCAGTAAGACTCAGAATTTAAAACAATTATAGATAATAGTGATTGATGCAAACAGCCATGTCCACAACAGCTTAAACAGACAATATTGTGTTGGAAAATCAAAGTTCAAAGGATATTCATTCAGCGGCCTTAAATTTTCTAAATGATGACATGGAGTGCTGGGAAGCCAACTCATCTGAGTTCTCTTCATTACAAAGTGCTTGATGAAACCAATTGAAATCCAACTACACTAATAAGTTTCAAAACTTCTCAACCATTTTGTAATAAGTACAGTCCATGCTAGTACAGTAGAAATAGTGAGTTTAGCATACTTTGATAAAAATGTGCCAATCTCCATGCTAGTACAGTAGTAATAGTGAGTTTATTTTCAGTGATAAACGTGTGTCTATTCCTTTCAGATGGACAAAGCAGAACATTGTTCTAGATAACCCAACTGAAGAGACCCTAGAGTTAATCCCTACTATCTCCAACAGCAACAACTTCTCTTTGGAACGTGATAATGAACGGCCCATCATCCTGCGGCCATTCTCAAACATTGAAGTCCCATTACATTTCATGCCATCAACTCTAGGTCAAGGAGACCACCTAGCTAAAATAATTTTCCACAGTGAACAAGTATGTAACTTATTCATTTGTCTTAAAATACTCATCTAACTTAAAAGAGTATGTGAACTTTTATCAGAAACTTTTTTGTTATCAATCCCATTGACATTACACCATCATCTCCATTCTTGTACCTTAGGTGACTCTTTGGTTACTAATCTCTGTTTTAGATTTTCGACAATCATTACTTTCCACTATAGAAAGGAACCAATCCAATGTAGCCTTACTTTCTTTCCCACTTTTGGTAGTAGTTATTCCTTGAACCAGGCCAAAGACTAAGACAAACCAGTGATTTTATTGGTCAGATTGATCAAGATTACCTGTGACTTGTGCATCAGAGGTGTATCTAAGTATGAGGATTAAGAATAAATATTTGTTACATGCTTTATAATGTTGATGTTAGTATTAGAACAAACCATCCCAATTTCTGCACTGCAAGATCTATGTTTACCACAATGAAATCTAATAGCTTAGTTCTGTTTGCAGACTATTTCAGAAGCAAGGGTGGTAGTTTTATTTTGCTATGATATAATTTCTGTTTATTTATTGGCAGTACAAATTAGTTTTTTTTCATTACCTACCATAACAGTATTTTTGACTTGACTGCAAATCTAGTTTGTGGATCAATGCTGTCTAGAAGTTTGTCCAGCTAGCCTTCATTACATTCATCCTTCAGTCTTGTGTCACCGCAGAAGTTAGTGTTGCATTTAAGTCCTTAATGCTTATAGATTTATATGACTTGGTACATACGTTTTTCATTAGGACTACAGCCATAAGTAAAAACTAGGTCAGTGTGAATTGTATTTGCATGTTAACATACAGAGTACATTTACAAAATTGCACAAATAATAATAATAATAATAATAATAATAGTTATAATAATAATCATAATAGTAATAATAATAATAGTAATAATAAAACCATTGATAATAAGCTATAAAAAAAAGAACATATTCGGCATGTTGTATGGACAAATAATGAGAAAACAAAGTGGAAGATTTGTGAATTTATACTTTAAGTCATGCAGATTTTTTAATGAGTGGAAATTGATCAATTATTTGATAGATAGTAGATAATATAATGCAATAAATATGTCATGTCTTCCTGGTTCGATGGCTGCTAAATACAGGTTGTTAACAAAAACAGTATGTAAAACAAATGAAAGCTGATATCATTTATAAGCAACTTGAATACTTTCAGTTGGGAGAATGGGTTTTCGTAGCATCAGGAACTGGATTGTTACCTCTAATTCAAGACCCAGTCAGTGTGTACACTGTTGCTGGATCAAACACCACCCTGATTATTCCATTCCGTAATCCCATGGACCATGCTGTAGTGTGCCAGGTGATGTTGACAGGTATGTATGGAATGCATGCATTACTGATTGTGTATTGTATCATGACTAGACAGTGTACTGTAACATGACTAGACAGTGTGTCTTGTATCACAACTAGACTGTGTGTTATATCATTACTAGACAGTGTGTCTTGTATCATGACTAGACAGTGTGTCTTGTACCACAACTAGACAGTGTGTCATATCATGACTAGACAGTGTGTCATATCATGACTAGACAGTGTCTTGTATCATGACTAGACAGTGTCATATCATGGCTAGACATTGTCTTGTATCATGACTAGACAGTGTGTCATATCATGATTAGACAGTGTCTTGTATCATGATTAGACAGTGTGTCTTGTATCATGACTAGTCAGTGTGTCTTGTATCATGACCAGACAGTGTGTCATATCATTACTACAGTGTCTTGTATCATGACTAGACAGTGTGTCTTGTATCATGACTAGACATTGTGTCATATCATGACTAGACAGTGTACTGTAACATTACTAGACAGTGTGTCTTGTATCATGACAAGACAGTGTGTCTTGTATCACAACTAGACAGTGTGTCATATCATGACTGGACAGTGTGTCATATCATGACTAGACAGTGTGTCTTGTATCAAATCTAGACAGTGTGTCATATTATGACTAGACAGTGTGTCATATCATAACTAGACAGTGTCATATCATGACTAGACAGTGTGTCATATTATGACTAGACTGTCTTGTATCATGACTAGACAGTGTGTCTTGTATCATTACTAGACAGTGTGTCTTGTATCATTACTAGACAGTGTGTCATATCATTACTAGACATTGTCTTGTATCATGGCTAGACAGTGTGTCTTGTATCATGACTAGACAGTGTACTGTAACATTACTACCCAGTGTGTCTTGTATCATGACTAGACAGTGTGTCTTGTATCATTACTAGACAGTGTGTCTTGTATCATTACTAGACAGTGTGTCATATCATTACTAGACATTGTCTTGTATCATGACTAGACAGTGTGTCTTGTATCATGACTAGACAGTGTACTGTAACATTACTAGCCAGTGTGTCTTGTATCATGACTAGACAGTGTGTCTTGTATCACAACTAGACAGTGTGTCATATCATGACTAGAGAGTGTGTCATATCATAACTAGACAGTGTGTCTTGTATCAAATGTAGACAGTGTGTTATATCATGAATAGACAGTGTGTCATATTATAACTATACAGTGTCATATCATGACTAGACAGTGTCTTGTATCAAATCTAGACAGTGTGTCATATCATGACTAGACAGTGTGTCATATCATGACTAGACAGTGTCATATCATGACTAGACAGTGTTTTGTATCACATCTAGACAGTGTGTCATATCATGACTAGGCAGTGTGTCATACCATAACTAGACAGTGTGTCATATCATGACTAGACAGTGTGTCTTGTATCATGACTAAACAATATATCTTCTAGAAGAATGGATTGTGCCCAACTTGCTTTTTAAAAGTTATCCCCATTTTTTAAATAAAATAGTTTACGTAAAATTTAAGATTTTCAGATTGTCAATTTTACAGCTTGGTGTATTCTGTAAACACACATACTGATGGATCTAGTACTTCCTAAATCAGGTATGATATACATTTGGAATAATACTTTATCACACACAGGCTTTATGGATTTACATCACCTATCTCAGGGTCAGTCCCTTAGTGGGGTCATGGGGTCAATATACAGGTCACCATTTGGTTAAAGATTTGATTCAATCTCTTATCTTTTAATGAACTTGTTATCAAATTTGGAATATATGATTATCCCAAACTTACCTTTTTTCTTTTCCTGCTTTCGTACACATCTTTATATCCCTGGATGAGGTCATGGAATCAAGTTTGACACCTATTTAAATATTGTATAATTTATAATTCATTTTCTCCCTTTACAAAGTTGCCCCAGTCTTTCAGTTAGACCATGAGATTGTGAAGTAACACACTTTGTATATATTTGTTCTACTCAAGTGTTTGTCAAGTAGAAACACAGGACTGTATGCTTTACTCTCCCATCTTTAAGACAAACACAAGCAATTAGATGAACTACTTTATTCACCTCTCTTTCAGACAGACATAACCAATTAGATGAACTACTTTATTCACCTTTTTTTCAGATAAACACAAGCAATTAGATGAACTACTTTATTCACCTTTCTTTTAAACAAACACAAGCAATTAGATGAACTACTTTATTCACCTTTTTTTTCAGATAAACACAAGCAATTAGATGAACTACTTTATTCACCTTTCTTTTAAACAAACACGAGCAATTAGATGAACTACGTTATTCACCTCTCTTTAAGATAGACACAAGCAATTAGATGAACTACTTTATTCACCTCTCTTTCAGACAAACACAAGCAGATGAACTACTTTATTCACCATTCTTTTAAACAAACATGAGCAATTAGATGAACTACTTTATTCATCTCTCTTTCAGACAGACACAAGCAATTAGATGAACTACTTTATTCACCTTTCTTTCAGACAAACACAAGCAGATGAACTACTTTATTCACTTTTCTTTTAGACAAACACAAACTGTTAGATGAACTACTTTATTCACCTTTCTTTTAAACAAACATGAGCAATTAGATGAACTACTTTATTCATCTCTCTTTCAGACAGACACAAGCAGATGAACTACTTTATTCACTTTTCTTTTAGACAAACACAAACTGTTAGATGAACTACTTTATTCACCTTTCTTTTAAACAAACATGAGCAATTAGATGAACTACTTTATTCACCTTTCTTTCAGACAGACACAAGCAATTAGATGAACTACTTTATTCACCTTTCTTTCAGACAGACACAAGCAATTAGATGAACTACTTTATTCACCTTTCTTCCAGACAAACACAAACTGTTAGATGAACTACTTTATTCACCTTTCTTTTAAACAAACACGAGCAATTAGATGAACTACTTTATTCACCTCTCTTTCAGACAGACACAAGCAATTAGATGAATTTTTTTATTCACCTTTCTTTCAAACAATCACAAGCAATTAGATGAACTACTTTATTCACCTTTCTTCCAGACAAACACAAACTGTTAGATGAACTACTTTATTCACCTTTCTTTTAAACAAACACGAGCAATTAGATGAACTACTTTATTCACCTCTCTTTCAGACAGACACAAGCAATTAGATGAACTACTTTATTCACCTTTCTTTCAGACAAACACAAGCAGATGAACTACTTTATTCACCTTTCTTCCAGACAAACACAAACAGTTAGATGAACTACTTTATTCACCTTTCTTTTAAACAAACACGAGCAATTAGATGAACTACTTTATTCACCTTTTTTTCAGACAGACACAAGCAATTAGATGAACTACTTTATTCACCTTTCTTTTAAACAAACACGAGCAATTAGATGAACTACGTTATTCACCTCTCTTTAAGATAGACACAAGCAATTAGATGAACTACTTTATTCACCTCTCTTTCAGACAAACACAAGCAGATGAACTACTTTATTCACCATTCTTTTAAACAAACATGAGCAATTAGATGAACTACTTTATTCATCTCTCTTTCAGACAGACACAAGCAATTAGATGAACTACTTTATTCACCTTTCTTTCAGACAAACACAAGCAGATGAACTACTTTATTCACTTTTCTTTTAGACAAACACAAACTGTTAGATGAACTACTTTATTCACCTTTCTTTTAAACAAACATGAGCAATTAGATGAACTACTTTATTCATCTCTCTTTCAGACAGACACAAGCAGATGAACTACTTTATTCACTTTTCTTTTAGACAAACACAAACTGTTAGATGAACTACTTTATTCACCTTTCTTTTAAACAAACATGAGCAATTAGATGAACTACTTTATTCACCTCTCTTTCAGACAGACACAAGCAATTAGATGAACTACTTTATTCACCTTTCTTTCAGACAGACACAAGCAATTAGATGAACTACTTTATTCACCTTTCTTTCAGACAGACACAAGCAATTAGATGAACTACTTTATTCACCTTTCTTCCAGACAAACACAAACTGTTAGATGAACTACTTTATTCACCTTTCTTTTAAACAAACACGAGCAATTAGATGAACTACTTTATTCACCTCTCTTTCAGACAGACACAAGCAATTAGATGAACTACTTTATTCACCTTTCTTTCAGACAAACACAAGCAGATGAACTACTTTATTCACCTTTCTTCCAGACAAACACAAACAGTTAGATGAACTACTTTATTCACCTTTCTTTTAAACAAACACGAGCAATTAGATGAACTACTTTATTCACCTTTTTTTCAGACAGACACAAGCAATTAGATGAACTACTTTATTCACCTTTCTTTTAGACAAACACAAGCAGTTAGATGAACTACTTGGTGGATATTCTGAACCTGAATCAGCCTTCTGTCTACTGTTAAAACACAAGGAGGGCATCCGTGTCGGCCCCAAGTCAACACTAGATATTCCTGTCTGCTTTGCTCCCACTGAGATGAAGATGTACGAGTCAACATGTACTGTGATTGTACGGAAAGAGAATAATGGAAAGTGGCAATATGCACCCAAAGACAGCAAAGGGTAAATTTGTCCAGATTTGATTCATCTCATTAAATATTTGTTATGTTATATTTACTGGCCTCAATGACAAGTGCGTGCATTAGCTATCACTTGACAGAGATTATATTAAAATTCATACCAACCCATTCTGCCTGCATTTTTACCTAATCAGCTGTCAGTGAGACACTTATGCAGTATTGTTTTTAAAAAAATACAGTTTCAGATCTTCATATCTTTAGAAATTTTTATCCAGTATTGTTGAAAATTTCACCATATACTTCAAAGTTATCTGTATTCACCATGATACTTTTTCCCCAAAACCAGCAATTTAAAAAGTTATCTGTATTCACCATGATACTTTTTCCCCAGCAATTTAAAAAGAATGTTATTGAGTAGTTAGAGCAGGTTCTTAAATAATTGTTTTACATACTTTGGATAGCTTTGGTATTGGATGATCTGGATTAAATATATTGTAGTCCACAGCCAGCATTCTGGAAGCCCTCCCTCTGATAAATCAAATAGCCATCACAGCTCCCTCAGATAAATCAAATAGCCATCACAGCTTCCTCTGATAACTAAAATAGCCATCACAGCTCCCTCTGATAAATCAAATAGCCATCACAGCTTCCTCTGATAAATAGCCATCACAGCTTCCTCTGATAACCAAAATAGCCATCACAGCTCCCTCTGATAAATCAAATAGCCATCACAGCTCCCTGCAATAAATTGAATGGCCTTCACAGCTCGCTCTGATAAGTCAAATAACCATCACAGCTCCCTCTAACAAATACAATAGCCATTACAGCTCCCGCTGATAAATCAAATAGCCATCACAGCTACCTCTGATAAATCAAATAGCCATCACAGCTACCTCTGATAAATCAAATAGCTACCACAGCTCCCTCTAACAAATCAGATAGCACCTAAATAAGGAAATTATATCCTCTCTTCCATCTTTTTTCTGACCCAGGAAAACATTGTTTCATAAATTCTTTTCGTATCTGATTGTACAAAACTTATTTTCCCTTCCAGATTCCAGCTATCCAGAACAGGTTCAGATGGATTAAGTGAAATACGTTGGATATTCCCTATCCATGGCATTCCAGAGTCACGACCTATAAAGGAGCAGTATGGTGCTGTCATAGACTGTAAGGCACGTGAGCGCCTTGAAGAGAGGCTAGAAGTGACCTTGGCTGGTGTGGCACCTTCCACATCAGGACCACACAAATCAATTCAAAAGAGATCTATAACACCGAAAAATGAACAGCCAAAAGTACCTGATGGAATAGTTGTTGGAGAGAGTGAGTGCTTTAAGATTTATCATTATTTTAGCTTCTCATTTTACCAGGGTAAAATATTAACACCGGCAATATATTAGTAAGTTTGGATTGTGAATTATAATCAACAAGAATGAATTTGTTTCCATGTGAAACAGCTAATGCTTTCTGACATTATGTCATGTAACAGCATTTAAACGTGCTGAATCTGAAGATGAAAGTTGGAGAAAAAAATTATTTTCACTGCCTTCAGTTCTGTTGTTTTCAAAAACAGTACTGTTCTTGAATGTTTCGCCTTTAATTTTTAAAAACTAGCTCTTAGTGATCCAAACATGATGCAAGACAGAAAAAATAGTATGAAATCAACAGATTGATTAATCAGTATGCTAGATGGATGGATAGAGATTTGTTAGGGTTCTGCTCAATGTAGTTGTTATTGTTGTTTTTAAATTCTCTCCCTGTCAACCATGTAGTTAGCAAGGTCCTTTGCAATTGATCCATCATAAATTGCTCTTGTTTTTTCGGTTAAGTTTGAATTATCTCCCTTTCATTCATGCAGTGGGGCCCATCATTAATAGCTCTTGTTTTTATGTTTAAGTTTGAATTATCTCCCTTTCAGCACTAGCCACTGCAGATGAATTTACCCATGAGTTGACATACAAAGACAGTGATGGAAGAGAGAACCTCAGAAACTGTGTAGCTCTGAATCTAATTCGTCAACAACGGGATTCCAACACTGGCATGGTTGTCCTGGTGTTTAATGTTGTGTTTTCTCCATTCAAAGCCATGGAGTAAGTTTCTTGACAAACAATATCCATTTGTCGGTATGAATAAATATAAACAATAAATTTCAAGGACCTTCAGTTTTTAGACTGCTAAAATTATGGCAAGCTATCCATGTCAGTATTGTGTATTGTATATTATATATTATGGTGTATATAATATTTAAGGTTGTGTATTATATTATTTGTACCACATTATATATCATTTATTATCAATATATTATATAATATACATCATTATATTTTATTTACACCAAGCCATCTTTGTTAATATCACATATTATATAATGCTGTATTAATTAATATGTTACCAATTAGGAAAGGATATTTTAATTTCCGATTTTAATACCAGATATATTTCATCATATAATAAAATCAAATGTGATATGGCAGATTCAGGTCTATGCAATGTGTAGTTGGCTGTGACATGTTCACACTATGTAATATGTAGTTGGATGTGACTTGTTCACATTATATAATGGCAGATCCATATCTATGCAGTATGTATTTGGATGTGACTTGTTAATATTATCAGGTAGCAAATTCAGATCTACCCAATATGTAGTTGGATCCAACTTATACAAAGTATGTGATGGCAGATCCAGGTCTATGCAGCATGTAGTTGGATGTGACTTGTAAACATTATTGGCAGGTAGAGCCAGGTCTTTGTTGCATCTAGTTGGATGAGACTTGTACACATGTAATGGTAGATCTTGGTCTATACAGTACGTAATTGGATGTGACTTGTACACATTATGTGATGGCAGATCTGGGTCTATGTAGCATCTAGTTCAATGTGACTTGTACACATGTAATGGTAGATCTTGATCTATACAGTATGTAATAGGATGTGACTTGTACACATTATGTGATGGCAGATCTGGGTCTATAGCTTGTAGTTGGTGTGACTTTTTAACATGTGATTACAAATCCAGAGCTATACAGTATGTAATTGGATATGACTTGTATCCACTATATATGGTACCCAATAATTTTAGTCCCCATTGAAAGGTTAAAAATGTGTAACTCTAATAATGAAGTATGGACAATTTCTTGACATCATTGACAGTGTATTTTCTATGTAGTTCTAGGTTTCAGAATTCATATTTCAAACTTAAATGCAATAATTTTCAGCCATGATGCAACACTTGAGGTGAAAGCAGCCCAGGGTGGTGTTTGGAAGTTCCCAATTCGTTTTGTTGCAGATGAACCACCTGTAGATGATGTCATCACAATAGAGGCATCAGGACTTGGAAAGGAATCAAGTGCTGGATTTAGACTTACCAGCCAGACCAAGTTAGTACTGCATTTATTGGTGTCAGACACAAAGTTAACATAAGGTCAGAATGACTTTCCATTTACTGCATTTATGATTAGGTACAATTTTCACTTTGATAACACCCTCCTATAATCATTTATTCCTTATAATTCTAATTTTCTTAATATCTGTTTTCAATATGCATCAATAAACAAGAGTCCAAAGAATGGAACGTTATATGCCCACCACTTATTTGGTTGTCATCAATACAAGAGTCCCAAGAATGGAACATTATATGCCCACCTCTTCTTTGGCAGTCCACTATACAAATGTCCCAAGAATGGAACTTTATATGACTACCCCTTGTTTGGTAGTCCTCTATACAAGTGTCCCAAGAATGGAACATTATATACCCACCCCTCTATATAAGTGTCCCAAGAATGGAACATTATATACCCACCCCTCTATACAAGTGTCCCAAGAATGGAACGTTATATACCCACCCCTCTATACAAGTGTCCCAAGAATGGAACGTTATATACCCACCCCTCTATACAAGTGTCCCAAGAATGGAACATTATATACCCACCCCTCTATACAAGTGTCCCAAGAATGGAACGTTATATACCCACCCCTCTATACAAGTGTCCTAAGAATGGAACGTTATATACCCACCCCTCTATACAAGTGTCCCAAGAATGGAACGTTATATACCCACCCCTCTATACAAGTGTCCCAAGAATGGAACATTATATACCCACCCCTCTATACAAGTGTCCCAAGAATGGAACGTTATATACCCACCCCTCTATACAAGTGTCCCAAGAATGGAACGTTATATACCCACCCCTCTATACAAGTGTCCTAAGAATGGAACGTTATATACCCACCCCTCTATACAAGTGTCCCAAGAATGGAACGTTATATACCCACCCCTCTATACAAGTGTCCCAAGAATGGAACGTTATATACCCACCCCTCTATACAAGTGTCCCAAGAATGGAACGTTATATACCCACCCCTCTATACAAGTGTCCTAAGAATGGAACGTTATATACCCACCCCTCTATACAAGTGTCCTAAGAATGGAACATTATATACCCACCCCTCTATACAAGTGTCCCAAGAATGGAACGTTATATACCCACCCCTCTATACAAGTGTCCCAAGAATGGAACGTTATATACCCACCCCTCTATACAAGTGTCCCAAGAATGGAACATTATATACCCACCCCTCTATACAAGTGTCCTAAGAATGGAACGTTATATACCCACCCCTGTATACAAGTATCCCAAGAATGGAACATTATATACCCACTCCTCTATTCAAGTATCCCAAGAATGGAACATTATATACCCACCCCATTATTCAAGTATCCCAAGAATGGAACATTAAATACCCACCCCTCCATACAAGTGTCCCAAGAATGGAACATTGTATACCCACCCCATGTTTGGTAGACCTCTATACATGTGTCCCAAGAATGGAACATTATATACCCACCCCTTGCTTAGTAGTCCTCTATGTAGGAAACATTTTTTTGTGTAGAAGCCATTTTTCTTCATTCCACCAGTGATCTTGTCCTTCGACACACACACACCCCCAATCAATCAACTTTGTCCTTACTACAAGTTAAAGCCATGAAATTTTTTAGTCCAAGTCTGTGTTGTATGGACACCATTTTGCTTCTTTCAGACACAGTGGTCATGACCTATTAAGTTCAAGCACTCTGTATTGTGGAGAATATAAGGTTAATGGGTCCGTTTTCCTTACGGGTTGGTAATGGGGGAATGGGTCCATTTTCCTTATGGGTTGGTAATGAGGGAATGGGTCCATTTTTCTTATGGGTTGGTAATGGGAGGAGGCAAAGTGGGAAATTCGTCCCATTTTCTTCATGGGTTGGTAATGTGGATAATGGTTCATATTTTCTTTATTGGTTGGTAATGGGAGCAAAGGGGCAACGGGTCCATTTTCCTTAAGGTTGTTATTGGGAGAAAGGAGGAAATGGGTCCTATTTTCTTTATTGGTTGGTAATGGGGCAAAGGGGCAATGTGTCTATTTTCCTTAAGGTTGTGAATGGGGGAAAGGAGGAAATGGGTCCTATTTTCTTTATTGGTTGGTAATGGGGCAATGGGTCTATTTTCCTTAAGGTTGTTAATGGGGCAAAGGAGGAAATAGGTCCTATTTTCTTTATACATTAGTAATTGGAGGGGCAAAGAGGGAAATGGTTCCCATTTTATTTATAGGTTGGTAATAGCAGACCTGCAAACTCTTACAATTTTGCCCTAAGTTTTATGAAAATTACCCTTATTATACAAACTTATGGCATATTAGCAAAAACTACCAAAAAAATTATCATTGCCAAAAATCCAGATAATTGGTTCATACATGTATTTTTGGGGTCTTGTTTTCATCTTAGAATTAGTGAAATTAGTCACAAAACCAGACTAACTTTAAAGCAAAACCCCAGACACATTAAACTGCACCGATTTGTTTATACGAAGCATCTAGGTGATAAAACTGTTTATTAAAGAATTTTTAAAAATGGCATCCAAAAACAGAACCATGTTTAAGATGAAAGGGAAAATAAGCTTCTAGAAATAATCAACACAGAAAAATAAAATGGAGTATTCAGATTCTTGTAAGAGCTGGAAATGACACAATTACGTTTACTGGACATTACATGCCAGTTTGAGTATGTCTCGTAGCGGGAGATATGATTGCCATCATCATGTGAAATGGAAAAGAACTTCTAAGTTGAAAGATAGCAACAAGCCATTGAGCTATATAGGTTTGGAACTAGAGTTTGTACATCTGTACTAGTGGTAAATAAAGTCTACGCGTACTTTACAAACTTTTCAGTTGAGCATACTGTTTTTTGTCGATGCATCATACTTTTAATTAAGTTTTCCAGCTTTACAAAAGTAGTTATTAATATAGTGTTAGACCTTACTGAAAACTGGTCAATCTTATGGAAGAAAATCAACTGCCTTACTGAGTCAGACTCGTCAGGGTTGGCATGTCTATAATAGGAGGATGGGTCCATTTTATTTTTAGGTCTGTAATAGGGGGATGGGTCCATTTTCTTTTTAAGATTGTAACAGGGGTGTGGGTCCATTTTCCTTTTAGGTCTGTAACAGTTGAGTGGGTCCATTTTCTTTATAGGTCTGTAATAGGGGTATGGGTCAATTTTCTTTTTAAGTCTGTAATAGGGGGATGGGTCCATTTTCTTTATAGGTATGTAATAGGGGGATGGGTTCATTTTCTTTATAGGTCTGTCATAGGGGGATGTGTCTGTTTTCTTTATAGGTCTGTAATAGGGGGATGTGTCTGTTTTCTTTATAGGTCTGTAATAGAGGGATGGGGGATGGGTCTGTTTTCATTTTAGGTCAGTAACAGGGGAGTGGGTCATTTCTTTTTAAGTCTGTAATAGGGGGAGTGGGTCCATATTCTTTTTATGTTTCTAACAGTAGAGTGGGTCCATTTTCTTTATAGATCTGTAATAGGGGTAGGTTAATTTTCTTTATAGGTCTGTAATAAGGGGATGTGTCTGTTTTCTTTTTAGGTCTGTAATAGGAGGATGGGTCTGTTTTCTTTATAGCTCTGGTATAGGGGAATGGGTCTGTTTTCTTTATAGGTCTGTAATAGGGGAATGGGTCTGTTTTCATTATAGGTGGGTTTTTTCTCTGAGTCATCATGTGTATGATTTGTTGCAACCATGAAATCCATGAAACATCCAGTATTTAACAAACCAGATAGCAATGGGATAATTAAAAAAAATGAAAGTAGTATTCCAAAAAATAAAGGCCCAAAACATCATTGATAGGAATTAAATAATACATAATTGAAGGTCTCAGTTTCTAGCAACAGTTTATCTTATACTTTTACCATATATACTCACTTATAAGTTGACAAACTGCACTGACCCCGATCTGATATCACAAAATTGACCCCGATCTATCACAAAATTGACCCCGATCTGATATCACAAAATGTGCCAGTTGATCTGAATATTTGCAGTCTATTTAGAGTAATCAATACAAGAAACACCATCAATTCTGCTCTGCCAGTACATTATCTGATCTATTAACATTCAAATAATTATTTATTGCAGTACTCCAGTCCAATTCAATGCCTACTTTGCAGCAGGAAGTGACCCAGAATTTTTTGTATTTCCACAAACTGGAGAACTTCTACCACAGGGCTCTGGTGGAACACTTCTTCGAGTCTCGTTTCTTCCGAGTGTATATGGAAAATTATATCAGGGACGATTAGTTCTACAGGTAATATTTAATTTGTAACAGTTAAAGGTAATATCCTAATTTATATGCCAACAAGATTTTGTGGGGGAGTGTATATCCTAATTTATATGCCAACAAGATTTTGTGGGAGAGTGCATACTAAAGAAAGGTTGTCCATCTTCCATCACTTTTGTTTAGTTACACATCTCTTGAACCCATTGTGACATCTTTATGAAATTTTGTATGACAGCATGACAGCTAGACATTTTGTACTGTAAAAAATGGAGTATTTATGCTTTTGTGTAACAGCAAGACATTTTTTCTTGTAAAAAATGGAGTATGTATGCTTTGTATGACAGCAAGACATTTCGTCCTGTAAAAAATGGAGTATGTATGCTTTTGTATGACAGCAAGATATTTTGTCTTTTAAAAAATGGAGTCTGTATGCTTTTGTATGACAGCAAGACATTTTGTCCTTTAAAAATGAAGTCTGTACGCTTTGTATGACAGCAAGATATTTTGTCCTGTAAAAAATGAAGTCTGTATGCTTTTGTATGACACCAAGACATTTTGTCCTTTAAAAAATGGAGTCTCAATGATTAACATTTTGAGAGTTATCCCCATGTTTATTAAAAATCGAGTCCACCACAGTTGCTTGCCATTAATCTCTCCAGTATTTCAAGATATCATCTTGAAACTTCATGTATATTTTTATCATAACAAGTTTGTGTCAAATATAGAATTCAACTTATCTCATTGTTGAATTAAAATTACATTTACACTTCTTATTTATTAAAATTAAATTTACACTTCTTATTTATTAAAATTAAATTTACACTTCTTATTTTGCTGGCAGTATGGATAATTCCGATATTTAACAATAAGCTCCGCTCACTTAGTTACTGTTGCTCTGGCTCACAAGCTATTGTGAAAACAGCCGAATCAGTGGCATTAGCCAAAGATTCATTGGAAAATATTCTCAACAATATTTCTGGAACACTCCTTCCTTATTGCAAGATTTTTCAGAATGTGCATTAAAGAAAAAAAATACTTTATTTATTACACACAAGGTTATAATCATAAAATTATTATTTTTTATGGCAAAAGTCAGTTTAGAAATTTGTGTCGATCTGTGAGGAAGAGCAATGGGATGGTCTGTTGTCCATTCATTACCCCCCACCCCCAATTTGTTATCACTACTCCTTAACAATATTAAGGATTGCCTTGATACACACATTAATCTCAAGATCGAGTTGGTTCTGAACTACAATGGTGCTGCTTGTATATCCAATATGGCTGCAGCAGTGGCCATCTTGAAAATCTTGTTATTGCTACTCCTTACTATAATGTCCAGTTGGTCTTACATGAAAATGGTGTTGATCTGACATCCAATATTCTTACAAATTATAGTTATTCCTAAATTGGAATGCTGCTGCTTCATTCTCTACATGGCTGCCTTGCTGTCCAATCTAAAAAGTCTTCATATAGCATGTGAGCATGATAACATATAGCAGTATGGATGGATATTTGAATCGGTCTGTGATTATGTTTACCGTGAATATTGCAGCTTTAAAATAATTTTTTCCCCGTAAACACTAAATTTAGATTTTAATCTGTGCATATATCCAGATACTGAGAATGTTCAATGTTCAACTGTCCATGATATCAGGTTCAATAATCTTCTGTCCATGATATCAGATTCAATGATTTTCAGTCCATGATATCAGATTCAATGATTTTCAGTCCATGATATCAGGTTCAATGATTATCAGTCCATGATATCAGGTTCAATGTTCTTCTGTCCATTATATCCGGTTCAATGTTCTTCTGTCCATTATATCAGGTTCAATGTTCTTCTGTCCATTATATCAGGTTCAATGTTCTTCTGTCCATTATATCAGGTTCAATGTTCTTCTGTCCATTATATCAGGTTCAATGTTCTTCTGTCTATTATATCAGGTTCAATGTTCTTCTGTCCATGATATCAGATTCAATGATTTTCAGTCCATGATATCAGGTTCAATGTTCTTCTGTCTATTATATCAGGTTCAAAATTCTTCTGTCCATGATATCAGGTTCATTGATCTTCTGTCTGTGATCTCAGGTTCAATGATCCTAAGTCTATGATATCAGGTTCAATGATCTTCTGTCTGTGATAACAGGTTCAATGATCTTCTGTCTGTGATATCAGGTTCAATGTTCTTCTGTCCATGATGCCAGGTTCAATGATTTTCAGTCCATGATATCATGTCCATATGAAAATCATACCAAATTCTAAACTATTGTACATACATCTATGTGTGGCTAAGTGCTTTTACCAGGACCCATGCAAATATTACTAAAATGGCCATTATCAGGAGGTATATGAATTGATACCTAAATGTTACCCTGACCTTTTTTAGTTGACCTTAAAGCTTTCCTGTTGTTTTCAGACCCCAGATATGCAGTGGAGTTACAGTGTTAAAGGTGTTCTACCTGAGTACACTCCCCCACGTGGCCAGTCCTCACGACCGATAGCAGGCCCCCATCCTGATCCACGACAGCGCCAAGAGAAACAGAACTACATCCTTGAAAACTTGAAACTAAAGACCACAGCTGTGTCTTCACCAATCAAAGGGGCACCCATAATATATAGAGCCAAGCTTGGCTGAAGTTGCCATTATCCCTGTCTGATTTGGAGACTTTCTAATTAATATTCATTTGTTGGAACAGATCTTTTGATAATTAAAACTAGTTAAACATTTAATATGATATAATGTATATAATTTCTGTACTAAAATACAGCTTTAAAACCAGACTGTTTTACAGCAGATATGATATTCCATAATTATATGATGCTTTTAAATGCCAAAATATTCTTTGGAAATATTCCAGATTTAAGGAACAAAATAACATCCTAGCTGCACATATGAATTAAAAACACATTGATTATATGGAAAAAAAAATTTTATAAAAGCAAAATATAAAGCAAGAAGGGTAGTGCATATACTTGCTTATAATTAAAGTCCTACTGCTAACAACATAATTACATAATGCCCTGACAGATCAGGGTCTATTTGTTTTTCTGATTAACAAGCTGCATTGACTTAGATCTGCCAGTTTTATGTGAAGGTTGATCTGGGTCTGCAGTTATTAAGCAGCATTTATTGTATGTTGAAATTTCTTTCTTGATGCTTTTGTTAGTCTCTAGTTTCCTGCACTGGTTATTGGATTTGTTTTAAAATACATTTCCTTTTATTTGTTTTTGTTGTACAGCAATGAAAATGCTGCATTTTAGCCATTATTTAAGTTTCTGACAAAGATTGTTGCATCAAAATATGTCCAATTAAAGATTGTATCTGACAAAGATTGTTGCTAAAATGTGTCTAATTAATGCAGATATCTGACTAAGATTGTTGCTAAAATGTGTCTAATTAATGCAGACATCTGACAAAGATTGTTGCTAAAATGTATCTAATTAATGCAGACATCTGACTAAGATTGTTGCTAAAATGTGTCCAATTAATGCAGACATCTGACAAAGATTGTTGCATAAAAATATGTCCAATTAGTGCAAACATCAGATAAAGAAATGTTGCCTCAAAGACACTGCTCATATCTGTACAAGACCACAAATTAGATTTAATAACTGAATGATTGCCATAAAACACTGGTCATTGCATTGGATTATCTGTCCAATAATCCATAATCTTGATTACAAGGCATTTTAAATCAATACAACATTTAAATAAAGGAGGGTTATTGAATGGGTTTTATATATTTCAAATATTGCAATCCAAATTAAATTAAAATGTTGGAATCAGCACAGGAGGCTATTATTGAAAAATGTAATAATTTCAAAAAGGAATGGACCATTTAATAATATTTTGTTTCATAAATATAGATATCGAGTCAGGTCAAATTGATTAATGTTGTGTAAGTTAGAAGGCTATTTTGATTAATAGTTTGTAAAGTCGAGAAGGCAGTATTGATTATTGTTGTGTAAATTCTAGAAGGTGGTATTGATTATTGTTGTGTAAAGTCTAGAAGGTGGTATTGATTATTGCTGTGTCAAGTCTAGAAGGTGGTATTGATTATTGTTGTGTAAAGTCTAGAAGGTGGTATTGATTATTGTTGTGTAAAGTCTAGAAGGTGGTATTGATTATTGTTGTGTAAAGTCTAGAAGGTGGTATTGATTATTGTTGTGTAAAGTCTAGAAGGTGGTATTGATTATTGCTGTGTCAAGTCTAGAAGGTGGTATTGATTATTGTTGTGTAAATTCTAGAAGGTGGTATTGATTATTGTTGTGTAAAGTCTAGAAGGTGGTATTGATTATTGTTGTGTAAAGTCTAGAAGGCAGTATTGATTATTGTTGTGTAAAGTCTAGAAGGTGGTATTGATTATTGTTGTGTAAAGTCTAGAAGGTGGTATTGATTATTGCTGTGTCAAGTCTAGAAGGTGGTATTGATTATTGTTGTGTAAAGTCTAGAAGGTGGTATTGATTATTGTTGTGTAAAGTCTAGAAGGTGGTATTGGTTATTGTTGTGTAAAGTCTAGAAGGTGGTATTGATTATTGTTGTGTAAAGTCTAGAAGGTGGTATTGATTATTGTTGTGTAAAGTCTAGAAGGTGGTATTGATTATTGTTGTGTCAAGTCTAGAAGGTGGTATTGATTATTGCTGTGTCAAGTCTAGAAGGTGGTATTGATTATTGTTGTGTAAAGTCTAGAAGGTGGTATTGATTATTGTTGTGTAAAGTCTAGAAGGTGGTATTAATTATTGTTGTGTAAAGTCTAGAAGGTGGTATTAATTATTGTTGTGTAAAGTTTAGAAGGTGGTATTGATTATTGTTGTGTAAAGTCTAGAAGGTGGTATTGATTATTGTTGTGTAAAGTCTAGAAGGTGGTATTGATTATTGTTGTGTAAAGTCTAGAAGGTGGTATTGATTATTGTTGTGTAAAGTCTAGAAGGTGGTATTGATTATTGCTGTGTCAAGTCTAGAAGGTGGTATTGATTATTGTTGTGTAAAGTCTAGAAGGTGGTATTGATTATTGTTGTGTAAAGTCTAGAAGGTGGTATTAATTATTGTTGTGTAAAGTCGAGAAGGCAGTATTGATTATTGTTGTGTAAAATTTTAACAGCTGTATTGATTATTAGTTTGTAATGTCTTGGCATTTTTATTCATTACCTGTGTGTAAAATCTAGAAGAATGTATTGATTTTTTCTTTGTGATGTCTCAGTGTTTTTATTCATTACCTGTGTGTAAAGTTTAGAAGAATGTATTGATTATTTGTGTGTCTTGCTGAAATTTTGTTGAACTTTGAATGTTGTAATATTTATATATCCCTGTATATTCAGATTTAAATACATGTATACATTAATATAGAAATAAGTTTTTATTTTAGTCCTCTGCAAGATCTTGTATATATATATATATATATATATATATATTAGTGTGAAATAGTTTAAATACATGTTTAGATCATAATATATCAGGTTTTAAAATTAAATCCAATTGGAAATCTTCATTTGTGTTTTGGGTTTTTTCAAGAACTGATGTAATTTACATTGATCTCATCCTCCAACTTAAATGATTTAGTAGGTTTTTTAACTTCACAGTTTTATTTTGTAACTATGGAATTTCCAAACAAGATGCCCCACATTGATCGCAGTAACATTTATGTCCAGAGGTCAAAAACTGACACTATCTCACAAAGGTAACAAAATCTGGCACTATCTCCCACATATCTAAAACTGACACTATCTCACAAAGGTAACAAAATCTGGCACTATCTCCCACATATCTAAAACTGACACTATCTCACAAAGGTAACAAAATCTGGCACTATCTCCCACATATCTAAAACTGACACTATCTCACAAAGGTAACAAAATCTGGCACTATCTCCCACATATCTAAAACTGACACTATCTCCCACATATCTAAAACTGACACTATCTCACAAAGGTAACAAAATCTGGAACTATCTCCCACATATCTAAAACTGACACTATCTCCCACATATCTAAAACTGACACTATCTCACGCAAGCTGAGGATTTTAAATTCCTTTGCATTGCATGAAGACTGTATTTTGAAAACAGATTATCATTGTACAATAAAAAACAGATTATCATTGTACAATAAAAAACAGATTATCATTGTACAATAAAAAACAGATTATCATTGTACAATAAAGTGTTTTTAGAGTTTATGATTGAAAGGCTATGTTTTGTTATATGTATGAAGAACATTAATGACAAAAACCTTTGATAATGTTCCATCATGCAAACAAGTATTTGAAACCAAATCAGCATTTTAAGATACTTATGTTTTATGAAAGTATAAATATATTTTGTAATTTTAAGTTAGACTACAAGTATTATTATAAGCTTACTAGTTTTTAACCCTATTTAAGATTTTTTTACATTATGTATTTTGCTTCAAACATTGTTTGTTGTTAATATGTGTAGATATATATAGGTATGTAAAACCAAATAATTTTCAACCATTTCTTTATTGAATGAACATCCAGTACATTTTTGTGTATTCTCCCAGCTGCATACAGTTTTCCACATACTCCTTCCATTTTAAACCCCCATATGTGATTTCTGCCAAAATCCATACCGTACATGCTCATAAAAGACCATTTTGTATAAGCCAACCCAAATGAATAGTTAAAACATTAAAAAGTGTGTGACCCATGCAGAAGTCAACCCATATTGAAAATATTATTATTACTATTCCATCTGAAAGGATGGTCATCTTCATGTAGAATTTCATTATATGATCTTGACTGATCTGCTGCAATAACAATATACACAGCTAGTCAACAACAAAACATAAAATTTCAATTTAAACTTTATCCTGTGGATAAGTCAACTTCCTAAATTGGCTTATACAAAAGTGTATGTATGGTAGATGATATCATCCTTGCAGTTCAGACATTTGTTCAAGCTCAGAATTTTTAACTGTTATTTCCTAACTATAGCAATATTTAATTGCTAACACATCATTAAAATTTTACAAAACATGTCTCAAAAAGAACAATTTACTACAAAATACCCCTTGAATTTATTTTTGCATACCAGGTTTTTCATTTAAAAATAAAATTCGCTTTTGATCACAAATGTTTTTATACCACTTTAATACAAAATTTGCACCCCAGGCCAACCAAGTCTCTCAATAAAGACTCCACCTTTACATTACTTAAAGGCTTTGAAGTTTGAGATATACCGTAAAAATGTTTCTGATGCCACTCTGAAATTGTGCATGACATTAATCCAGTAGAAAATGAAATGAACAAGCCTCTTTCATCACAAGAAAGTTTCAAATTTTTGTTTGGATATTTAGGGATGGTAATATGAAGGAGTCTTTTCCATTTTACAGAATCAATATTAATATACAGTTATTTTCCAATACTATCTTATAATTTTTATACAATCATCAATCTGTTTCTTCAATGTTTGAAGAGTATTCTTGATTTTGAAGTGCCTTAATGAATTCATTGCAATTTTCTATCAAAACTTTGGACTTGAAGGTAAATAAAATTATATAAATTGGGAATAAAGTTATTTACACTGATGTACAATGCTTTTGATGGTTTGCACAGCAGTTCACTGTGATAATAACAAACAGCAATTTGTAATTATGTTATTTGAAGCAATTTTTGGATGCTATTACAATATTAACACCTTTCCAATTCTTATATTTTATTCTTTTTTTGAGCTGAATTCTAAATTTATTTTATGACTACATATTCAATCTGAATTTCAGTCATATCCTGATTGTCCCTGAATTCTAAGCGTATTTGATGACTATATTCTCACCAAATTTCAAAGTCATGTCTTTTATCCTTTATTTGCTTTGAATTCTAAGTTTATTTTATGACTGTATATTCACACCGAATTTCAAAGGTGCACAACCAAATTATTTTAGTGTAAAATTGTGGCTAGGCCCTGAGTGGCTAAGTGGTCTAAAGCTCTCACCATTATGGATCACTGCCATCTCACCTCTGTCTGCGTGGGTTCAAGTCTCGGGCTGAGCCAATGTGGGTACATAAGAAAGCTTACCAGGGTTTTCCCGGGTTCTTCCTCCACCGTTTATACTGGCCGCCATGTATAGCCTATCTTGTGCTGAAAAATGGTGTTAAACCCAAAATTTGTGGCAAAACAAATTTATAAATATTTAATAACAGATTGCACTTTTATGTACATTAGTTTCAGTGCCATCCCAATAATTAACAATCTCATTGACCATACCCAGACCATTACCTCACAGGAGAAGAACTTTGGAAAATGGTGCATGCCAGATTTGATTTAGAATACCGGATGAACAAAGTACTATGGCAGCCAATGATCATCACCTTTATTTTGGATTTGACTTCTTTACATAACACTACTATGGCTGCAATGATCATCACCTTTATTTTGGATTTGACTTCTTTACATAACACTATTATGGCTGTAATGATCACAGGTGAGAGTAAAATGTTTGGTAAACATGTTCTCATAGAATACTTACCTGATTACTCCCAATGACAGTCTCTAATATATAGACAAAGGGCAGTAACTGTTGCCAATTACCTCAACTTGCTACTATCCACTCATTTAAGCTCAGCAGAACACTGTGTAATGGGTTGCTTGCATTGAAGGAAGGATGGGAGGGTATTAAAGCAATGTCACAGGATAAATATTCTTGAAGAAACAATTAACTTTAAAATGTTTTCAACATCGAATACTTTCCCTGATCACATCAACTTTAGGAGAATGTGTAATAGATGGAGGGAATATTGAGCATCCAAACTATACTCCAGGCAACCTACAATGGAAGAAATTTAGATTCCCTACATGAAAATTTGACCTGCCCTCGTGATTGTGAGCAATACAACCATGGTATATGGTATATGTCGAGAAAAAAGAAATAAGATCTTACCACAAATTTTCCGGGTGAATCCAGTAAAAGCTCTGCAGGGTGCTCGTCCAGAGGTTGAGATAATATCAATTGAGTCTGGTAGTTGCTTGTGCAACTGAAACTGGGCCGACCAGATCCAGAGTGTGTCACTGTGAAGCCAAGTCTCGAAGATAAAAACTCAAGAAGTTTGACTGGGCAAGTCAACAAACAACCTCTCCAATATATTAGATAGGGACATTATGGTCAAAAGGAAGACTCGCCAACATTACTCTTATTTTGTGAGCGGAGATCTTCAACTCTGTTCTGGATATGTGTTGTCAGAGAATGTCATGCATATTACCCACTGAAGACACAATGAGAGGGCTTGACAGGAGACGTCCTGCTTCCCAGGTTAACTAAGAAAGAGGCATCTTTGAATTCCACTCAGATCATTTCAGATGCAGTCTCAACACACATACCATGTCATCTCTGAAAGCTCTTGGGAAGTGTTAGCTCAGGAGGGAGTACGTATGATGACTTTTTGATTGGCTACTGATGGCCGCCTGTTCTTAGCAAGAAACCATTTTTCTTCATAAGGACTGCAAAGCCATCTGATCAAAACTGAAGGTAGGCTGAGTCAACAGAGAGGGCACTGACTGCATGCCAAAGCTTATCAGGAAACAGGTTTTGTGAAAAAGGCTTGAACTTGTTTGAATTCAGCCAGGTCAGAACCCTATAAATATTCCATTTAGGAAACAAAGGGTGATGTAATTCAGAGTTTGACAACAAATCAAAGGTCATTGTTATGACTAAGATTCTCCCTGCTATGATGATGGAACATGTCTGACATCATAAAACACTAGCCCTTAAAAGTAATTGGAGCCATTTTTCTCTACTCAAACAGCTAAAGAAAAATATCAGCAGCTTGTGGAACAGAGGCACTAAAAGTGATAATGCTTTATACATTGCACCAGTCACTGAAAACTTCCCTTCATTGGCCTTTAAAGTGAAGGGGCATTCTAGCTCATGCGATTCTTTTGACAACTGAAGTGTTGAATTGTTTTGGCTTCAAAGCTGTCCTAACAAGAACCAAGCATGATGATGTTATGGGTAAAAATGGGTCATGTGGGTCTGAGGCTGCTTGAGAAAATCATCCTATTACAGACTTATAAAGAAAATGGACCCACCCACCCCTATTTAAACGTATAAAGAAAGTTCATCCCAGCCAGGATCTTCCTGGGTAAATCTATCTCTAGATCAAGAAGATTGTTGATCCAATATTTGTCTCAGTGGAGAGGGGCAATCAGAATAATTTTGCACTTCTGGCCCATCTATTTCTTTATAAACTTTGAAACAAAGATCATTTGGGGGGAGGGGGGTAGGCAAAGAACTATTGACTCTTCTATCTTAAAAAAATTGAGTGTCAATGGATCAAACTTCTCAATCTGATACCTGGGGAAATGAAGGTGGGCGGTTTGCGCTTACACCTAGTTGTGAAATGATCGATCATCGGACGCTCCCATAGCTGATGAAAGAACGACTGATCGAGGTACCATTCTGTATAGAGAATGGGTTATCTCCAGGACAAAAAATTCGCCAAAATACTGAGTCTGGAGGGAATGTGTCTGATCTGGATGTCAGTGGTGCATTGTGTGCACAAACGGCGAAATTTCCATACAAAAATGCGGACTTGTGGTGATTTGGTACCGCCCTGTTTAAGGAGATGCTTCACTACTTTCGAGCTACCTGACATGACTAGCACGACTTTGTTCTGAAGATGGCCGCTCCAAATGTAAAAGGCTTTGATGAAAGCTTTCATTTTTAAACAATTGACTTGGAGATCTGTGCTCTCTTGATTCCAGTGTAACAGACAGTGTCGAAGTCAAAGAACATATATGCTCCAAAGCCACAGGTGCTTGCGTCTGTGCATACTGACACCTGGTAGCACCATGTTCGAGCGGTATTCCTGGTGTGAGTCAACCTTGGAGGTGCCACTGGTTCAGGAAGTATACGATCTCGCTCGTTATGCTAATCATGCAATAAAGTGACATTGAAAATTGGCGTCACTGAGAGAGCAAGGACATCTGCATAGTCGCATTCATAGACGACTAAGCGGACTACGATCCTGCTGATGAATTTATTAATCCTAGGAGTTTCAGAAACTCCCTGGCTGTTATCCATTTCATGTTAGAAATGGACTATGCAAAATCGATGATTCAAACCATCCAAGGGTGGGGAGAAGTACCAAGTGCAGGTAGGTAGGAAATTCCATACCCAGATGGACGAACTGTTGAGATGCATTAAGATCAGACTTCACACAACATATGGGAAAACCTAGATGATGTAAACGTAATAGTATAGAACTTACCATACGTTTTTTTGGAGAATGTGGTCCAAATATGCCGCCGTGGAAGTAGACGACGGGACGACGTGATGGACTTGAGTAGTTTCGTTAAAGCCCAAAGACTTAGGTTTAAACCGAAAGAGCGGTAATTGCCTTGGAGATAGATGAATGTGAACTTAAAAAGATGCGTCTGTCGCATGGAGACTGATTGCAAACTCATACAAATGGATGGAAAGGCAGACAGGTCGGGTCATCTCCATCATGAATTTTGACGAATTATTTTAAATGACTGAGATCAATGATTGGGCTGAGTTTGCCATTGGCATTGCTGGCCACAAAAAGCTTGGAGTAAAACCCCGGATATTGTTGATTCCGAACAACCTTGATCACCATCTTCTCGATAAGAGCCCTGTTTCTCTGGTTCTAAAAGTATATATTTTACCAAGTCCGACAGTACTTTCGTCACGAGTGGGGAGGACGAAAGGGGATGGGGTTGGCAAATTGAGATCCAAAGTCCTTCTGAAGCTATTTGGATCATCCACTCGTTTTGCTGGAAGGGATCAATCCAGTACTGTTCGAAAAACAAGAGTTTGGCGATTAGAGGCTTGCCTCCGAGACTGACCAGCAGATAGTCTACGTGTATAGGGTCGTGATCTTGGCTGTTTCTTGGGTTGAGAAGCAAAGGATCCCACATCCGCGTATATATATAGAGGGGCATTTCCTCTGCTACTTGTCTCAATACGTCCTCTATCTTGCCACCGTACAGTCGAGACCATCCGAATGGATTGATTTGTAGGCTAAGTGTGTGATGAGGCTTGAGCTAGGTATAGCGTAATCAGTCGTCACGTTGCACAAGATCAAGGTTAGCGGAAGCCATCAAAGCATTCACCATTACATGTTATTCTAGCTGTTCATCACAACCCCTCCCTCCAAGCGTGTTCATTGCCGCCTTGTCTGTCAACTAGAAAATCATAAGCGACACCAAGTCCAACAACAATTAAGTGGTAACTATGTTGCTGGCGAGCTTCGAAGTGGAGTGCATAAATCCTTCATCCATCTTATAGTAAGTAGATTTGATTATATTGACCAAGGCATAGTTCTCACCTTACAACGGGAGCTCTGCACAGAAAGCGTTTAAGTAAAGTCTTATACCAGCGAAACTGGTGTATACCAGGACACCAGTATCCGATTCTTAAAAAAAAAAAAAAAAAAAAAAAAAAAAAAATTAGAATTTCTTAGAGGTTAACTTCGTTATCGTCAGTATCTATTGAATTATTGACTATGTATGTCGGTGCTGAAGAAGGGGGCGAAGAACATTATAAGTTTGACAACAGCGATAAAACTTTCCTCTACAGCCGCTTTAAATTCTGCTCTAGTGTATCCGTTTTTTTCTCTAAGGCTATCACAATATTGTTCCAGAGGGAAAGTCGTGACTAAATTGCTGGATGTATCCTTAGGATGTAGTTATCGGATAAGTACAGACGGTTTTTGTTAGTATTGGAGTCGATCGTACTGACAGTAGAGTAGACGACAGCATTGCCTAAGAAATGGTAATGATAAGTGAATGGACTGATCTATCAGTAAAATCCCTACAAAGCTAATATTCCACGACTCCACTGGACGATGCATGGTATGGTGTACCATAGAAGACTTACGGTCACTGTATGATATCGATTGTGGGCCGGATAGATGGACGGTGCAATCAGTAGTCGATTCGGCATTAAACTGCTGATAGACGGTACAGGTCATTCATTTCTTTCGTAAACCTCATGCACCCGGACCCATGCACCCTACAAGATGCCTAGAATTTCGTAGACATTTCTCCCCCAGTCTTGAAATTATCAGCTAAGACGAACGAAGATGCAAAGATGGGTAAACCTTAGCAAGAACTAATTAACTCGTCACCTGCTGTACCAAACGAAGCGCTTGTAGCTCCAGCGATGTTGTAGGCGGAGAAGTAACAGCTTCCTTCAATTCTCTAGACGTAACTGTAGAAGTAGGAAAAGTTTGACGTTTCTTCGTGGGGGAGGAGCCAGTGTTAGTGTGAATACTCACAGCCATTAGCAATCTCAGTCTTTGATTTTCCACGTAGCATTGTGCATGTCATAAGAGCATTAACCCTGGTGGACACGAAGATGAGGCCATGTTCTGTTGACCTTGTGATTCACCAATCAGAATATAGCTTTCACATTTTGACAGTGTAAAAGGCATAACAATATATTCCCATACACACAATTCAATGTTTTATCTGATGGATTGCAAATATTACAGACCGGTACATACCACCGTTACAGGGACCCCGATTGGCCGAGAGGTCCGTTACGGATCACTGTCATCTCACCTCTGTCTACATGGGTTCGAGTCTTAGATTATGCCAATGTGGGTATGTGAGAAAGCTTGTCAGTAGCTTCTCATGGGTCGTGATTCGTTGGGGGGGGGGGGCGGATCCCAGGTTCTTCCTCTACCATTAATACTAGCCGCCATGTATAGCTTATCATGTGCTGAAAAATGGCGTTAAAGCCTACAACAACAACCCACCGTCACAAGAACATTTACCACAATTGGTTGGCTTTTAATGGTGTGTTTGGATATAATTTGAGTGATCATTTGTTAGGATTATTCGTGGGAATTACAAAGTGCTCATTGACTTTAGGGAAAATATTATTCTGGGTTTGTTACGAGTTCATTCAAAGGCGTTTTGCTAATGCCATTGTTACACACCAAGAACATTTAGCACGACAGCACATTCAAGGATATTAGTACATAAGCACACTCTTATTATGGACTTGTGGTAGACGTTTTAGGATTATTTTGGATTTATTTATAATCATCTTGTGAAAGTTCAGCTTAAATTTCACTTGATAACGTAGATAATAACAGTTTGTTAAGTTTTTTCAAAACTTTGCTTTGCTTCTTTCAGTTACTTAAAAACCATACAGTCGTCACAGAGGGTTCTTTCAGGATACAGATTTCTGACAAACAGAAATTCAATTTGTTTCTTACATTTCAATTCACATTGTTTAGGAATATTTTTCTCTGGTATCTGATTTCACTTATTTGAGAAATCTTAGTGAAACCAATAAGCTTTTACAATGTCATCTAGAGTTGAGAACTTTGGTACTGATCTGACCCAGGAAGGGTTAGATTCTTTATTAAAAAAGGACGGGTTGATAGAGCTTGGCATAAATTATTCTATCTCGGACGAAAAGTTTAAAACATGAAACTACAAATATGTTGATACAGTATTTAGTAGAAAAGAATATTTATAATATAATGCCTTAGTTAATCAGTCTCCATCTGACTCTGAAATGAATATAAAACATGGAAATATTAACCAAACTTCTGCTTCAGAAAGAAAATGATGAAAATAGAGAGAGAGAGAGAGAGAGAGAGAGAGAGAGAGAGAGAGAGAGAGAGAGAGAGAGAATATCAAATTTAATATAAGGAAAGTGAAAAGACAGAAATGGAAACGAAATGGCAAATACAGACGGATGAGAAAGATAACTGCAAAGAGAAGGGAAATGTAATTTAAAATACAAGAATTAGAACCGGCAAGTAGAAAACACTTCAAGATTAGGTTTACCAAAACTATTAGGTTAATACCTCCTGTTAAAGAAAAAGTAGATTATATTCTCCCCGTTATTGCTTTAACTTTGTAATGGTAAAGAGAGCATTGAACTCTATTATTATTATTATTATCATTATTATTATTATTACATGTGCATACTGGCAAAGCTTGTGAAGTCTACACTTATTGTCGGTACACCAAAGTGCCAACAATTATGTTAAGTAATGTATGTTTACGGGTTATGAGTTGATACCGGAAGCATATCGAAAGAGGTTTAGACATTGTAACAAAATAAACCGGGTTAATCTATGTAGAGTCCGCACTAGAGAAGAATTATTTTAATAGGTGTTGCTTAGTCAGAAAGTTTGATGAATATTATTATAATCGGATAAATATTATCCCAATCAGTGACAATCCTTATTAGTTGTTGAATTCAAGAATTGCGTCCATTGTGATGTCAAGACCTACACTGATGAGCGCAATGTGCTAACTTTGGAAGATGCTGTTCGTACAGCGGATGATTATTCCTCGACTCACGAAGTTAATTTAATGTTCTTATTTATAATATGGCGTGGTAATGTTTTTAAAACGAAACATCTGTTGGGTCAAAATAAACCAGTGTGATTTTATAATAGAGAATTACGAACTATTCATGTCGAAAGGTTATGCATCAATATTTGGTAATTTTCTCAAACCCACACCTATTAAAATACTCAAGTACATAGGTGTTTCATTATCAGGTAATTTGCCTTCATCTGCAAAGTCTTCTTTTAATTAAAGTTGTCTTACACAGAGTACAGCCCAGCTTTTTTTTCATGTTTATCTTCATTGCGTAAATTTGGATTTAGACATAATCTCGGAACCAATGACTGTCTGAGAGATACTTTCTTTCCCCATTGAGGGTATTTATTTATTGTTAGCTATTGACCTACCTGGCAATTTAGTTGTTCGTAATCCAAATGCAACTGACAAGGCTTGTTTGGATCACGTTGAGATTTAAATCCCTGATTTATACCTGCTTGTGCAATTACGAGCTAGGCAAAAGAGTTCTTGAGAGTGAAATTGATCAGGAACTTATTCCTTTTGCTGATACATGTATTGGTCAGTCTCTTGTATTAATCACTGTGATCCTCTTTTAACAATCCATTCTCTTTATTATAATGAGTGTTACAAAAGAAACTTTTTTTTCAAACTGGAACACGATCCTGAAATTGCCTGCTTGTTTCAGAGGGCTATTAGCGAAACCACACAATTAAAAGTAATGTTTCTGAATACTTTAAATCTTGTCATTTATGAAATGGTTGAAAAACATATTCTGAAGATACGTACGGCTCATTTGCAATCTATTCTCTTATTTGATAACCATTGTTAGTCCCATACTTAAGTCCAAATAATGTAAAAAGTTGACCATAAAGTGTGTCCACAAGATGTCGAGAGGCAAATCTTTTAAGGAATATTAAAACTATAGCCAAAGTTAAAGCTTTGAATTTTGGAGGGATTTTTTGTAACACTTGTTGGCCCTTCCCAAATCTGTTCACAATGTAACCAAAGTTACTTAAATATATTTTTAACACCCCTGGGAAGTGGAGATGGAAACAAATTGCCACAGAAGTATTGCCAAGGAATCACTCGGTGTATTTAGTTGTACCTGTACCGCACAGTGACAAATTTAAGGATGGTGTTCAATCAGAATAGAGTGACTTTGGTTTAACCAGTTTCTGGAATTAATATTAAATAATCTAGAACAGAATGAAGTCTAAAAAATTTATATAAATATGAGCACTTATTTCAGGTGTTCCAACACAAACAAAAAAAATTTACCATGAAGGTGAAATTGTAGATTCTAAATATATAAAACAGCATCCTAACAGGGTGAATCCTCTCAAGCAGGAATGTTCGAAAAAAGAAACTCGGAATTCTTAGATTGACTCAGTTGTGCAAACTTGACAATTAACTTAAATATGCAAGTTTTTCCAAGTTTGTGTTAAATTTGTAGGAGATATTGTGGGACTGAAACATGGTCCAGCTATCATGTTTGCGGTGTCTATCATCAAAATGCAACCGATGCAAGTTCTGGGTTTGGTTGATATTGTCACAATTTTGTTCAAATGTTTCCCTTATTGCTAAACCCCTGGTCAATTTATTGTACAGGAGGCCAAGTCGTATTGGTCGGATAAATGTAAGGAAGCTTTAGATAAATGAATGGCCATAGTTGAAAGTGTTCCAAATGTCAATAATTTTAAATGCAAGTGATGTAACCGGTAGTGGCCTATTAAGTCAAGAAGACAAAAATGCTGTGGATCATTTAGTGTGGTAGTCCTCTGAAAAATTAAACAGTAGACATGTTATCAAAAAGGGACGTTAATCTTTAATACTACTTTGCAACACTTAAATGTACATTAATTCAGGTCCTTCTCCAATTGTAGTATTTTGTTATTACAGCCACCTTGCTTTCATTCACAAAATGAAAACCATGCATTCTAGCTTGCTCAGTTGGAGTTTGCTGTTGCAAACGACGACATTAGGCACATCAAGAAAAAGGTAATCCGATTGCAGATGCACTTTAATGTGTAAAGAAGTACCATATTTATTTTGTATATATTACTGTGCCATTCATAAGACATCTTTGATGTAATTTTATTATATTTGTTCAACTAATGTGTAAAAGAAAGCTTTATTGAATATATCTTCCATTTTCTCAAAGAGGGGAGTTGTTTGTGTACTTTTGATCCATTACTGCAATAAGATATGTATTATTTGTTTTCATGTTGTATATATTTGATCTACTTATGATTTGGGATTATTTCCCATTGGATGTTTAAGTCATGTGGATTGTGTTGTACAAGTCACATAGGAGGCATTTCAACTGGAGTCATAGTAGTGTTGTGTGAATGATTAAAAGATGAAAAGAGAACAATGCATTACTATTTTCTATGTCCATTATAAAATCAGTCTGAAGATGTAGTTAATGTTGTTTAGATATAATTTGAGATGAACTGTTTATATGGATTTTATTCATTGAAATTACAAAGTGACTTTGGACTAAAATATTCTGGGATTGTTGTGAATTCTTTTGAAGGAGTTTTCGTGCGTGTGTGTATGTGATTAAATTTTTAACATAGGTTTACAAAATTTTCAGTGATATTGCTACAATGTCTACAATGTGGCAGCTTATAGTGATGTCTAGCACTGAGCCATCATACTGCAGACACAAAGCATCATGTCCCATCTATTAACCTGACCCGTCTAGTACTCAAAGCTGTTAACACAATATAAATAAGTCTTTGGCATAACTCTGCTGGGGTTCGAACCCGCAACCTCAACGATCTGAGGCAGACACACTAGGCCACTGGAGCCGTCCAAAGTTTGGGAAAATATCATTGTGATACGTCGGGACTGCTATTCAAGGATATTGGTTGCATCACGACATTCAGGCCATGTAATTCATTTGGACTTGAGATAAAAAAGCTTATTATTTGGGATTCAATTCATTCTACTGTAAGATGCTCTTAAATAACTTAAATCAGTTGCCAAGTGTTACAAAACGTTTTGATTCTGCTTCTTAGTTTAAGACCATAGAATGTTAAATTTTCTTTAGCACGATAGGCAACATTACAATTAATTGGGTTCAGCCACTTTTTCAAGGCAAGTCGAGGCAATGTGGGTGCATTGTTGAACAATAATACATCATGTACTAAAACTACTCTGAAATCCTTTGCAGACTTAATTCAAATTGTTACACAAGTTTGGATATCTACTGCATTTTTACTCTTTAGGTTCATTTCGTGTTGAATCACCGATTTAATTGTTACCAAGATAAACATTGATGAAATAAGCTTTCCCCCTTCTCCTACATTTCTTAAAACAAACACAAATATTGTCAAACTGGTTCAATCGAGTTTTATTTTCATTTTATGGTCAACACTGCCTCATAAATCACCTATGATACCCAACACATGCAATTTTACCTGTCAAAAGCAGCCATGTTCTCAAGGTGTCCATGATCAAATTAACCAACCAATTTTAAAAGTTTTCATATATTGTTTACATGTGGTTGGCTGATTCACATGTTTGAATGAAGCTCTGAAATCTTCAATTACAAGTACAATAAAGGTAAAATACGTGTAAAGTCTGACATTCCAGGTACTCTCTTAGTTATAGCAGGATCATTATTTTACACAGCAATATCCCAGTCTGAAATGTCTCTGGTCCTTTGTTGGCACAATCCCTTTAATGCATTCTGTATTTTAGAGACGATGGCAATGTTTCAAATTTTTACAGAAATGCACACATTTTTTTAAAAACTACTAGATGAATTACCAGGCAACAAAGGTAAGACTTCTTCTTCTTTTTAAATGCAGTGTTTAAATAATAAATGATTTTCAAACCAGATGATATAGCAGCAATACTGGATAAAAGATTAGCACAAAAATGGCCACCTTTAGGTGGAGTAAATTGAACTACAACAAATGTGAATGACATCTCCCCAAGACTTGCGGAGTAAACTGAACTACAAAATCAAACATGAAATAGAGCACTCCAAGCCTAGTGAGTAGACTGAACCATACATGCATACCATTATGCTTTTTATCTTTACGCTTATTTTCACTACATTATGTCTTACGCATAAACGTATATGGATTGCATTTTTTCAGTATATCTACCATCCAAATTTTTAAAATGTTTTCTAGTTTTTATTAACATTCCATTAATCCCACAAACCATATTTTAGAAAAGACTGTTTCTATATAACTGCAATATAAAATACACTTGTCTGTGAACTTGCCTGAATAATATCATGTTCTATTTATCGGAACTATCATATTACCAAGAAACAGGCTGGTTTTACTTTCAAACTTTCGACCTCATATTTCATTTATAGCAGCAGTATTGCTTTATGAGCATATTCATTGTTTTAATTCATATTTGGTGCAGAACCAGTCTAAAGGTATTTGGCACTACAAAGTAATTTATTTTAGTCTATGCGTATATGCAAAAATATCTTTTAAATAATTTCACAGATAGACTAGAAAAAGGCACACAATAAACAAAAAGAAAATTAACTGAATCCTCCAAATATGAAGACAGGAGGGCAGCATCACGTGATGTCTATTACAGGTCGGGAATAAAGAATTGAATATTTGGCGATAAAAGTCTTCAAATAGATTCTAGTCTATGTGTGTGTAAAGCTAAAAGTGATACATATGAAAACTTGAAGCAGTAAAGGATATTAAAAAACAAAAGAGGCAAATAAATCATTTTGAAGGTTACTGCTGTGGTAGAAATAATTGGCAACATTTTTATTTACATCACAAGTCTGGTGAAAATGTGTGACATCCATTAAGAAATATGAATTACAAAACTGTCAAGCTGATCATCATGAGACATGCTTGATGTCCACCCTTTTAAATTTCTGGCATTCTTGATATGTTTTGAAGGCAGAGTGAACAATATTCCACAACTTGATAAATGCTTCAATTTCTTGTAAATGTTGCTGAACTTATTAAAGATTGGAAAAGAACATTAATGATTAATTAAACATCAAATTACTTTATACAAAAATATTTGAAATAAACCTATTTCTCAAAATTATTGGAACAAAACAACTTTACCAGTGATCTTTATCCCAAAAATTGAAGTGAAAAAATCATCAACATACACTCTCACTGGGTCCATCCACATGTCTACAAAAACATACACTCTCACTGGGTCCATCTACCATACATCTACAAACTCCAATTAAAGACATCATATGACAATGCTACACACATTTTTTACACGACGAAACCCACACATCTGAGCTTGGCCTTAACCTCAGCTTTGTGTGCATTTTTAAGCCCTTGTCTAGTTTGTTTTTGATGGTTTAACGCCATTTTTCAGCACAATATAGGCTATACATGGCGGCCAGTATTAATGGTGGAGGAAGAACCCGGACAACCCCCGGAAAGAACCACCAACCCACTAGAAGCTACTGGCAAGCTTTCTCACATAACTACATTTGCCGAATCTTAGACTCGATCACACACACAGAGGTGAGATGGCAGTGGTCCGTAACGGACAGCGCTTTAGACCTGTCGGGGCCCCTCCCCTTGTCTAGTAAACACAAGCTTAATTTCACAATTTCTGAACCAATGAATATAAAAAGATAAAGACAAAAGTTTTGAAAATTCATAGAGCTGTTCATATAAAAAGAGAAGAAAAAAAGTCCTTAAAACCAAAATGATGGTATTTATTGCAACAATGTTGTCACCCATAAATTTTCTAAAATTTTCAACAAATGTTACAAACACTGAAATTGTCTCCACCTACTGGCTTTCCTATATGTATAACTGACAGCCCAAGGTAATTAAAAATTTGTATAGCTGAAACAGAACAATCAATTCAATATTTTTCATGGTTTTTTTTAAACCATACTATGAACAATATGTCCAGACAAAAACAGATCTACTGTGCATGCTAAATTGAAACTCCTGTTTTAATAACACGTACCAGATGTCATTACTTAAATAGATCAGCCACCAATGCCCCTTACAGCCGTATCTAGCTCATCAGAAGATGGTTCAGACATGCTTGGACCATGTATTCATCTTGCTGCTAATGTAACATTCTGTACTCAACAGTACGAAGAATATTCAAAAGTTATTTATTCATTAGTCATCAATCATATTTTCTTTAATTCTTTGCGGTTGCACTCGAGCCTCACATCTACCATCTATTCATCATCAAACTTGACAGAATGGCAGCTTAAATCGATTACTCCACCCCTGTAGCTCCCTCGTTTTTTCTTGGTCTTTTCATGGCGGAAGGACTTGCCTTTAGTGACACTCAAGTCCCTGTTAGCTTTCTCTCCCCAAGACCCATAGGCTCCACTCTGAAACATTCGATATTAAGATTACTCAAATCAAAGAGATTATAATAAAGCACAAGAGACAAGTTGCTTCTGATATATGATGATAACAGCACACCAGCACAATCCTGGTTACATTACCATGATAATAAAACTCAAAAGTTAAAACCTCCAAGCAATTTCAATCCAGTTTCAGAAAAGAATTTCCAGGGATTTATGATGTAACCATTTCTTTTAGCTGTTTAGTGTTGAAGCCATCTCTGCGATTCTTGAACGACAAGACATTCAAATTATCTACTGTGGGATCCATACTTGCTACCAGAATGGCCCCATTTTCCTTCGAGACAAACTAGACACCATTAGAATACTTAATGAAAATGCAATGTGACTATTAGGAGATATAATGAAGATATTTCTAACCTCTTTGTTGTGGCAGTCATATTTGAGGTCGGACAGCGGCTGTGGTGGCCTGACAGGACATTTCAACAGAATCATTTTCAATTACATCACAAGAATTATTTTGGTAACTAGCCATTGTCAAAATGACTTTCCCCAAGGATTAGTACCAATTACAAGACATGCAAGATGACTGTCATGGTGACTGAACTGGATGTCCGATTCGTACCATTGTCATTTTGGCTTAGTTTGTATTGTGGGGTTTAACACCTTTATCATCACATGATAGGCTGTATATGGCAGGCAGTATACTTGGAAGAACCTTTATCCTTTGGGAAACTACTGGAACATTTCTCACTAATCCATCTTTATTAATTTTTGCAAGTACAAGACTTGAACTCAAAAAGAGATGTGTGATTTATATATAGACAACTCTGCCATCCAAGGCAAATTTTCATTTCTATATGAGTATGGTTGTTCAATTGATCAAAGTAGAGATAATATTTTCAAGATGGCCACCATAGCTGTCATTGTAACTATATTGGTTATAGTCCTAAAAACTTCATGCCAGTAGGAATAGCAATAACAAGATTTTCTGAATAGCTATTGTGACCGTCATAATGGATGTCAGATCAAGACAAACTAGACACAAGAAGTATTTTAGTGAAAACCAGATGATAAAGTAGTGACAACAAGTTCTATATGGCTATTGTGTCTGGCTGTGATGTCCGAGGAGCACCATCCCATTTCATGGGATAAACGAGCATGCAGAGATTCTTAATAATTCTCCACTTAGTTCAGTTCAATTCATGATAACAAATTTGTGCAAAGTAACAGATGGATGACAGACCATCCCATAAATCCATAACCAGAGAAACACAGAATGATTCCATTTAAATATGACTGATCCACATGCATGGCAAAACTCTCACTTTATGGCAAATATGAGTTGTCTTCATTAAAAAGAAATTCTTAATTTAATTTTAACAAATCAGTCAATCTAAACAATAATTCCAGTTACAAGAAAACTGTTTACCCAATTTTCTGCTCAAATTACAACAGACTGAATGCTACACAAGTTTTCAGCCATCCTGAATAAGACCAAGATGCAAGCTTATATCATTGTGTCATCCACAAGATTTATCCTTTAAATGAAGGCAACATCAACAATGCAAACAAAAAAAAGAACTCTTACATTCACAGCTAGACATGATAGCCTTGGCCACCATTGTGTGGTCTCTCCAATTTCGCCATGTTACAATGTAAAAAAGGGGACATCTTATCAAACAAGTCCTACTGTAACAGTCAAAACCAAATAATGAAGTCGACAACCATGTTACAATGTAATAAAGGGGACATCTTATCAAGCAAGTCCTACTGTAACAGTCAAAACCAAATAATGAAGTCAACAACCATGTTACAATGTAATAAAGGGGGCATCTTATCAAGCAAGTCCTAATGTATTTAGTCATTTTAATAAACAAATATCATTGTAATTGCATTATTTGAAAAATAAATATTGTAATATCCATGCCATTTTATATTCAATTATGTTATCATAATCAAAGAAATCTTAATGTAATGCTTTTCAAAGCTGATGGATTTCGATGCAAGACAAAACCTACCTTTGCCTCAAACAAGTTGTCTTTTCAAAGCAAACGGATTTTGATGCAAGACAAAACCTACCTTTGCCTCAAACGAGTTGTCCTGCAATCTTGGATCAAGTTCTACCTCTTCAACTCTCACTCTTCTAAATGGTGTTCCTGGACTTTTCTGCAATAACAAACCAACATTGATTGAAGTGAAATGGAATCAAAATTTCAGTGAACAAAACCAGACATATACCTTATTGAAGGATTTTCATGAATGGCATGTTATAAGCCAATCCTGCAGTATGATACATTTTTAGCACGTTATATGTCAATCCTGTAGTATGATACATTTTTAGCACGTTATATGCCAATCCTGCAGTATGATACATTTTTAGCACAGAAAATATTTTTCTGCTTTCATCCAAAGTGACCATATCTTTTTGATCCAAATGTGAACAGCCTTCATAATAAAGCAAAGTGTGGTTGTATGTGAAGTAGAACTAATGTCAAGGGTGTGGACACCCACTTTCAGCTACTAAATCGACCTTTGACCTTTTCACACGAAAAACAATTGGGTGCTTGCTTGTAATAAGTGCAAACCCACCTGATTAATAAACATAAATGATCAAGAGTTATTGTGCAGAAAAAAATTTCTTATTCCAGTCAATGACCTTGAACTTTGACCTTTCGGGTTGAAAAAAAATTGTAGCGTTTGGCAAGTGTAGTAGATAGGGAGTTTGCATTATTGTGCATAAACTATTTGTCCAATCAGAGATCTTGCTCTTCGACATTTTAATCTATAAAATCTAATATTCTCCCTTGCCCCAAGAGCAATCCATCCACAAAGCTTTGTAGCTGTAGATGATGTTCAAATAAAGTTAATGTTCAGAACGAAATTAGTAAAAGACATATGCCTCATTACATAATGTCTGGTATATAAGGAGAGAATTTTAGGCAAAAATAATGATGGCTGTGACAGAGAAATAAAATGAGGGCTATTGCACATAGTTCTTGGGTTAGACATCAGATCTTTTTCAAAAATCACCGAATGTGATGAGAAATTATCTTGATGGTCTTTTCCATCCATGAAAGCCAAGCTATGCAGCAACGATGGCTTTGCTGTTATTTTATATCTAATAAAATATTTCTCACTAGTTATTTCAAATAATGCCAACATGTCTGACTGCATATGAACATCAACTGTATACATTTGAAAACCATTCATGCCAAAATCTGTAAGCCTTTAATGCCAAAATCTGAAAGCCCTTCACGCCAAAATTTGGTACCATCTTTACTTTAAAGCTTATAACAGTAAAACCCATTAATTCCCATGTAATTATCGCCAGTTGAGGTATAAAAAAAACATGAAACATGTATATTTAACATGAATTCCCAACTGTAGAACTTTAAATGAAAAAACTCCTAAACCTAATGCTTGTGTGATGGAATGATTTTTCCTTAGGAATATGCAAAACACCCACCCATGTCATTTTGACAAAGAAAAAGAAAAAAACTTCTTAAGAACTTGTTTGATCTACTTTTCGACGTCTTTTCTTCTTTTCTACATTGAATCAAAGTTTAGGAGGAAAGCAGACAATTACCTGTGAGCCCATTCTGTACCGCTAAATGGGTTATAAACTAGTGAAACTTCATGGATCCACTAATTTTTCCAATATCCATAACATAATCGTATGATTGATACTTTTTCTTCTTGTCAACCTCAGTAGAATATATAACACATACAAACACAAATACATGCACACCATCAATACTTCTACTACCATGTTCAACTCTAGAAAGCTAATTTCTTAGGCATCATGGATTATACAGTTCAGTATACTTACTTTGGGCACTTTGCCACTGGCTTTCTCATTGTCACATAACACGCCAGAGTCTTCACTAGAACCCCCATTCATCCCATTGATAGCTTTTGCAGCAGGGGTTGATGTCATCAAGGGCCCCTTCGATCCTTGCCCATTCTCAGGATAAGAACCTAACCTGGAGTCGTTACTTTTTGTAGTGCCCTTAGGTGTGCTTTTGCCAGATTTTACTTTAGGCTGTTCTTGTTTTGGAGCTTCATCTTCAGAACTAGAATCAGAACTAGAACTAGAACCATTATCTTTAGCTTTAGGTGTTATGGTAACTTTGCTATTACCAGGTGTTGATTTAAGTGCAGATTTATTTGGAGCTTCATCCTCTGAACTGGAATCAGAACTAGAACTAGAATCCTTTTTAGCTTTAGCTGTTGGTGTTCCTTTCTGTGCAGGTGTGGTTTTTGCTGTAGGTTTCATTGGAGCTTCATCCTCTGAACTAGAATCAGAACTAGAACTAGAATCTTTTTTAGTTTTAACTGTTGGTGTTCCTTTCTGTGCAGGTGTGGTTTTTGTGGCAGCTTTATTTGGAGCTTCATCCTCTGAACTAGAATCAGAACTAGAACTAGAATCTTTAATAGCTTTAGCTGTTGGTGTTCCTTTCTGTGCAGGTGTGGCTTTTGCTGTAGGTTTCTTTGGAGCTTCATTCTCAGAACTAGAATCAGAGTCAGAACTCGAATCTTTTTTAGCTTTAGCTGTTGGTGTTCCTTTCTGTTCAGGTGTGGGTTTTGTGGCAGCTTTCTTTGGAGCTTCATCCTCAGAACTGGAATCAGAACTAGAACTAGAATCTTTTTTAGCTTTAACTGTTGGTGTTCTTTTCTGTGCAGGTGTGGCTTTTGTGGCAGCTTTATTTGGAGCTTCATCCTCTGAACTAGAATCAGAACTAGAACTAGAATCTTTTTTAGTTTTAGCTGTTGGTGTTCCTTTCTGTGCAGGTGTGGTTTTTGTGGCAGCTTTATTTGGAGCTTCATCCTCTGAACTAGAATCAGAACTAGAACTAGAATCTTTAATAGCTTTAGCTGTTGGTGTTCCTTTCTGTGCAGGTGTGGCTTTTGCTGTAGGTTTCTTTGGAGCTTCATTCTCAGAACTAGAATCAGAGTCAGAACTCAAATCTTTTTTAGCTTTAGCTGTTGGTGTTCCTTTCTGTTCAGGTGTGGGTTTTGTGGCAGCTTTCTTTGGAGCTTCATCCTCAGAACTGGAATCAGAACTAGAACTAGAATCTTTTTTAGCTTTAGCTGTTGGTGCTCCTTTCTGTGCAGGTGTGGTTTTTGCTGTAGGTTTCATTGGAGCTTCATCCTCGGAACTAGTATCAGAATCAGAACTAGAATCTTTTTTAGCTTTAACTGTTGGTGTTCCTTTCTGTGCAGGTGTGGGTTTTGCTATAGGTTTCATTGGAGTTTCATCCTCAGAACTTGAATCAGAACTAGAACTAGAATCTTTTCTAGCTTTAACTGTTGGTGTTCCTTTCTGTGCAGGTGGAGTTTTTGCTGTAGGTTTCATTGGAGCTTCATCCTCAGAACTAGAATCAGAGTCAGAACTAGAATCTTTTTTAGCTTTAGCTGTTGGCGTTCCTTTCTGTGCAGGTGGAGTTTTTGCTGTAGGTTTCTTTGGAGCTTCATCCTCAGAACTAGAATCAGAACTAGAACTTGAATCTTTTTTAGCTTTAGCTGTTGATGATCCTTTCTGTGCAGGTGGGGTTTTAGTGGCAGCTTTCTTTGGAGTTTCATCCTCGGAACTAGAATCAGAGTCAGAACTCGAATCTTTTTTAGCTTTAGCTGTTGGTGTTCCTTTCTGTGCAGGTGTGGTTTTTACTGTAGGTTTCATTGGAGCTTCATCCTCAGAACTGGAATCAGAACTAGAACTAGAATCTTTTTTAGCTTTAACTGTTGGTGTTCCTTTCTGTGCAGGTGGGGTTTTTGTGGCAGCTTTCTTTGGAGCTTCATCCTCAGAACTAGAATCAGAACTAGAACTAGAATCTCTTTTAGCTTTAACTATTGGTGTTCCTTTCTGAGCAGGTGTGGTTTTTGCTGTAGGTTTCTTTGGAGCTTCATCCTCAGAACTGGAATCAGAACTAGAACTCGAATCTTTTTTAGCTTTAACTGTTGCTGTTCCTTTCTGTGCAGGTGTAGTTTTTGCTGTAGGTTTCATTGGAGCTTCATCTTCAGAACTGGAATCAGAACTAGAACTCAAATCTTTTTTAGCTTTAACTGTTGCTGTTCCTTTCTGTGCAGGTGGGGTTTTTGTGGCAGCTTTCTTTGGAGCTTCATCCTCGGAACTAGAATCAGAACTAGAACTAGAATCTTTTTTAGCTTTAACTATTGGTGTTCCTTTCTGAGCAGGTGTGGTTTTTGCTGTAGGTTTCTTTGGAGCTTCATCCTCAGAACTGGAATCAGAACTAGAACTAGAATCTTTTTTAGCTTTAACTGTTGTTCCTTTCTGTGCAGGTGGAGTTTTTGTGGCAGCTTTCTTTGGAGCTTCATCCTCGGAACTAGAATCAGAACTAGAACTAGAATTTTTTTTAGCTTTAACTGTTGCTGTTCCTTTCTGTGCAGGTGTGGTTTGTGGTGCTGCTTTAATTTTCTGGACACCGTTCCCTGTGGGTGTATTCTGTATCGTCTTTTTATGTTTGTCATCATCTGAACTTGAAGTGTCTGTGTCCGAGCTGCTTGACGAGTCTTGCCTAGTGTTAGCTTGCTTTGCTATGTCTTGCTTAGTCTTGGCAGTACCTTTGTTCTGGGAAGACAACACACCAGGTGGCGGGACATTATTGTATGACAATGATGGAGTCTTCTTGGGCATCTTTTTCTGTACAGTTGTTTTCGCATCGGATTGGGAACTCTCTGAACTACTGGAATCAGATGATGACTGCTTTGATGCCATTTTTCCTCCATTCTGTGCAGTTTTTAGTACTGTTTTAAGCTTCTGCTTACTTGTGCCAATTTTATTATCCAATACTGAGCTCTCAGAGTCAGAATCAGAATCAGAAGTCCCACTACCAGCCTTTTTGCTGGCTAACTTCAGCCTCTTAGACTGCCCATTTCCAGTAGTGTTCAGCTGATGAACCCTTTTTGCAGCAGTTGTCTTCTTGCCAGCATCAGACTGAGAATCACTATAAAATGAAAAATAAAAAAACAAAAAATCAATCACAACAAGTACACAGAACCTGTATTCATCTCAGTCCAATATTCAGCAACATCTACTGCTCCGGTGGCCTAGTGGTTAGAGCATCCACTCAGATGTGGGTGGTTGTGGGTTTAAACCCCAATCGAGTCATACCAAAGACTTATAAAAATGGCATCAACATATTACTCTATAGGCAATCAGCATTATCCCTTTAGCTACAAATCAAACTTTCCAATAAATAGCTCCTGAACCCCACTGACGCAAATATGCAGTGCCGATGAGCCTAATTTACTACCCCAGTGTCGCTTATGTGCGTTAAATTCAGCAGTACAGTCAAACCCGGTTATCTCGATTACGTCGGGGGTGTAAAGAAATCGTCGACATAACGAGATATCCGGGTTCATAAAAACCGGTAATTTTAAAAATGTCCTTGAGCATTACTCCTGTCTCTTGCTGGTGTTTACTGGAATCCCCTCCCACTGCATGTTACAATAAAATAAACAAAACGCCTAATTGATAATAAAATGAAATGAACTAACCTGGTGTTGTTATCATTTATTCCTTTTTTATCATCATAAGTAATTTATTAAAGAAAAAATATATATATGAACTCCTTATATCACATGTAGCGTATGCATCCATTACTGTAGTGTGCATCACTTATGTCAGATAACACACGACGCATTTTTATAATTGATGTGAATATTGAAAAAACAAATCATGTTTGGTTGTACTCAGAGGTTTGAATATGTTATCAGATGGAAAAATGGATCAAAGAAAATCACAAACGAGAGTGAGAGAGAAACATCCACCGATTGCTTTCAGGCACCCGCCATTCACGCATAACGCGGTGTTAGGTGCAAAATAACCAAGACTGTATTATATCCAGGTTAATATATGACAGTATCTCGCAGATAAAGATCAATAAATGTTTTTGAAAAAACATTCACATGTACATGTACATTGACTGTGAGTGCAAATGACACTCCTTTCGCTAGCATGGGTTACAAAGAGTATTTATTAAAGCAAGTTAATGTTGAGTAGACTACTTACCCCGCAGGCATCAATGCGAGTTTGTATCAATTATGATTCCAGATGGCAAATAAATAGATGCACGGGTGGTGAATAAACACATCTGGTAGCGAGCAGTAAACTAATTCTTTGAACTTACCGGCAGGATATCAAATACAATGGTTATTTTATTGCAAAGCAAACCGACCCTGGAAACTGACTTCTGATTCTTTCAAGTGTGCCAATTCTTATTTTCTTTTCTGTTGTTTTTTTTTGCTGACTTGGGTTCCCCTTTACTGGTATTCACAGGAATTTTGAAAATAAATTAAAACAATGGAAGCCAATTTTTCTGCCAGACCTAAATAAGATATATTACAGATAAGAAAACAAAACAAAATTAAGAAGACCTCAAGCATGAGAACTAAATTATGGGGCCTCGACTGCTATTGTATAGAAGCCAAGTGCCTGAGATTATCCATTCGCGTGCATATATACGAGCATATATATAGGGTGATATTCTGCCTAGAAATATATATGTTCTGTTTATTTTCTGTTGACAAGTACATGTACAGTATATGCTGTTTCATGAGAGAGACAAAAATGTTCCAAAAGAGAAAGATTTTCAAATTAAAACATTGAACTGAAGTATGAAATTTTGCTACAACTTGAAAAAGGCGAAAAGTGTGCTGATTTGGCAAAAAAGTACAACATTCCATCAAACACTATTTCAGGCTGGAAGAAAAATGCTGATAAAATCAAAACTACTTATGAACTTGGACAATTTAGTCCCGATAGAACGAAAATGCGTACCGCAAAGTTCGATGATGTCGACGAGGCAACACTAAAATGGTTTAAAAAGGTCCGTGCCGAAAATATCCCAGTAGATGGCCCTCGTATCCAGCAACAGGCTGAGAAATTTGCAAAAGACTTGGGACACGAAACATGGAAAGCATCACATGGCTGGTTAGATCGTTTCAAACAGCGCAATAATATATGTTTTAAAACCGTGTGTGGAGAGAGTGCATCTGTTTCAGATGTGGCTGTTAAGGAATGGCATAAAGAAGTTTTGCCAAAAATCTTAGACAAGTTAAGCCATGCGATATATACAATGCTGATGAAAAGGGGCTATTTTGACAATGTCTGCCTAACAAGACGATGGATTTCAAAGGATACAAATGCCATGGAGGAAAAAAATCCAAAGAGAGAGTAACTTTGCTTTTGGCCGGAAATATGGATGGAAGAGACAAGATCAAGCCATTAATAATAGGAAAATCAGAAAATCCAAGATGCTTTCTCCCTGTTGACTATAAAAGCCAGTCAAATAGCTGGATGACAGGTGATATCTTTACCAGCTGGTTACGCAAGTTAGATCGCCACTTACAGTTTGAAAAACGAAAGATCGCATTGATAATAGACAATTGCCGTGCTCACCCACGTGTAGAAGGGTTACAAGCAATCACAGTGTATTTTCTTCCTCCCAATGCTACCAGTAAGCTTCAGCCACTCGACCAAGGAATAATTCAGGCTTTTAAAATCCATTATCAGAAAGCTTTAGTTTGCAATTATTTGCTTGCAGTTGAGGAAAAGCGATCCTATAAACCAACTCTGCTAGACGCCATCATGTATGTCCGTGCAGCTTGGAACAGTGTATCGCCGAAAACCGTTCAAAACTGCTGGTTCCATTGTATTTTTCCGGAAATTTCTGATGAACTTCACCAGCAGTGTTTAATTGCACAAGAAATTAAAGAGCCTCAATCAGAAATAGGTCTTGAAGCGATGGCTGATGAGATTGCGGACTCTATAGACATTGCTCGGATGAATTTTCTAATTATGTTCACGTGGATGATGATGCCAATGCCTATGGTGAACTTACTGAAGAGGAAATAATCCAATCGGTGACAATGAAGCAGATACAATCATGCAAGCAAGATGATGATGATGATGATGATGATAATCAGCCTATCACTATCCCAAGCTACAGTGAAATGGCTAAATGCATTAAAAAAATGAAATTGTTTGTGGCAAGTGTCGACGGTGCCGAGCATATGTATGAAAACGTAAGAGCTTTTGAATCGTTCATTACAAATCAGCACCGGAGTAAACAAAAGCAGACTGATATTACTTCATATTTTCTACAAAAATAATGTAGTGCACATTATGATGTTTATGTACTTGTGTGTTTTATAGATGTATAGATTCAAAATGAAAAAAGTATTCATTTTTTTATTCATATATAGTATGCGTTTATTGTACACTACATTATGTTCAGTTTATAATTCCTAGATATTTTGAAAATATTGCTGACATGTTTGGCTACTTTGTCATAAAATGCTATACAATAAATCGTCATATTACGTGCATATGGAGCAATTTCATGACCTGAATATTCAGCCGATCAGCACTTTTCCGTCTGCACATTGATTATTAATGTGTACATGTACCTAATATTTCATTACTTGTATCTCCTTGATTGTTGTTTCTTGTATACATGTACTTCGGAACATAATTCATATCTGAAATGTACCTTAAGAAATAAAAGGGAAATGATAAAATACACATGTAGCTGACATCTAAGATTCTGCGTTTTCGTAAAATAAAGTTACATTGTAATTTGTGCACACTCTTGTCTTTGTGAATCCTTGAATATTTTATGTAGTGAACATGATATATTCTTAATAAACTAATCGATTAAGCTACTCTTACGAACCAAAAATAGAAAGAATATGAAATAAACATGTGACTACTGCCGTAACGGACCAAAATTGTGCCTGAAAATCGATCGCTTTTGCTGACTATTTCTTGTACAATTTCTGTGAGATTGACGTTAAAAAGTTGCATTTCGTCGAATTAAGCGGGTCCACATGTTACTTCGGACCGAAACTTATGCCCGACATAACCGGGTTATCGACTTAACAGAGGTCGAGATAAGCGGGTAAAAAATAGCATAACAAAGAAGAATTTTTTCGGGACCAGACCAAAACGCTCGACATAATAAGCGGGTTGTCGAGATAAGTGGGTTTGACTGTATATACACCTTCCAAAAATCTCGTTTCTATTAACATTCCATTAATCCCACAGACCTTATTTTAGAAAAGACTGCTTTACGTAGCTACCGTATTTTCCGGCCTATAAGTCGAGACTTTTTGACTTGAAAATTCGGTCTTCGTCTTATACTCCGAATCGACTTGTATATGGATTTTGTCATTGAAATTGCATCGACTTGTATATGGATTACAGTATCCGGTATGCTATTGATATTGCTCTATAATCGGCATAATCGAAAACAGGTCACATAGAAGTACAAATTCATGTTAAATTACTATGTCAATAAATTGTCATAAAATAATATGACTGCATTTATAATTGTAAGTTTTATCATTATTTATTTTGCATTCTGCATGTTTTTTCTTATATCTCAAACATAAAATAAAAGAAAACAATTACCGGTAAAAACTTCACCGGGCCGCATAGCACACTTACGGTCTATACTCTATAGTGTACTGTACTAATTCAAAGCATATTGTTTGTTCCTAAAAAAAAAAAATATGAAATAACTGGTCCATTAATATTTGATTTACCAGTATAATGTTGGACACACGTGAGCAATTACCGGCATAGCTTTTTTTATTGATCCAATTGATTCTACAAAGGGATGTAATCCATAGTAACTCGAGCGTTCTATGATTATTTATAAAATAATGTAGATCATGCATTCTACTGAATTCCCCAAATTATATGTTTCTAATTGTATTTGACAAAGTTTCTCAAATAAATTACCGTAGGTTTAAACTACACTAAAATCAGATATATAGATGGACTACCAGTACTAATAGATCATCAGTGATCCATGATTTTTAGTTTCGCAATTCAGTTTAAAGCAAATTGTAATGTCAACACTTCACCTATATTCATTCTTAACCAGCAGACGTTTCGGTGTCTCTCTTTGATTATACCGGTTGTTGATAAATTTGTATTTGGTTTCCAACAACAATCAAAGCCAGTTGCCGCAATTGTTTCGACCTTGATATTGGCTTTAGCTACCGATACTAGTTACCATATTGCCGGTACCCCATTGTTCTTTATCATTAATCCGCATCAATTACGCTACTCGTGTTTAATATCAATGGGATTAAGTACAACAATAAATGATGCCCACTTCCTTCTCTAGATCTAAATACATGTAATGAATTTAGCCATGGGCATTGTTTTCATTGCTTTAGTACAGGTTAAAATGCACCCAGTTCTGCCTGCTGTATTTATTAGAGTACATCAAAAGAACATGACGCAATAGCTGGGCTAGCTGGGCGGCAAGTTCAAAGGACTTTGACTAGCAGCTTGGGTGGGAAAAAGTGCTGAAATTTACAAAGACTGATCTCTCAGAGACAAAGATCCTGAGACGTACATGTAGTTATTATAAGAATACACTTTAACTTCCATTATTTAATATACGAACAAGTACTATTTCATCATTCGTTACGTACACCCGTTACGTAATTTTTATTATTTTCTTTTCATTAAATTCAGTCACATAATGATCTGTGACAAAATTATTTAATAGTTTACATCCATGTGTGGATATTTTCGATGGAAATATTTGTATTATGGATTCAATGTATGTTACAAGATTCGCTGGTGAGTACACGGTGTTGATCTCTTTTCATGCAATAGATTATACATGTATATATAAATTAGAAACGTGTATGTACCAATGCATGGTTCTCTGAATAAAGTACCGTAATTGTATTTGACAAAGTTTCTCAAATAAATTACCGTAGGTTTAAACTTTCAACTGGAAGGAATGATCATAGCTCTTGTTGCAATGGATATTGCCGGTAATATGGAATATCATACGACGATACTATCAATATTCATGCAACCGGAAGTTACTACCGGTAGTATAAAATACAAAGCCAAGTTATTGACCTGGCCTCGTCTTATACTCCGAATCGACTTATATATGGACGAAGGATGGAAAATTTACAAAATTGGTCAATTCGACTTATACTCCGCATCGACCTATAGGCCGGAAAATACGGTACAATATAAGAGTAAGCTTGTCCCTGGACTTGTACTTTCCTTACAGTATCATGTTCTATTTATAGAAAACCTTGTTCAACTTTCCCTCAAATTCTATTTATAGCATCTGTATGGCTTAATGAGGAGAGAACAGACTATATTTATTCACGTTGCTACTATATAATATGTCCAAATTATATGCAAAACTTTGGAAATTTGTTTATTGTCGATATCACATGACTATGACCTCTGATGTCATTGACATGTAGGTTGCGAGATTTGTGTAGTCATGTGACTAAGAATGCAAATGGCCAGATCCGGGTCAAATTTCAGCAATGATGTACTTCATCTCTTCTGTCAACTGATTTAAAGGCTTAAAAAATGCTATGCTCACGACTTTTGCAAAAATAAATCATATTCCTATCTATTTCATGCAGGTATATCTCTATGAAAGATCGTTCAAGTTTGCTGCGCAGGCATGTAAGCAGCTACCCCATGCCGACATCAAATGATAGGAAATACGCTCCGACCCAACACCCCAACATGAATGTCCAAATATCAAAAGTGGGGTGGCAAGCGTCCAAGGAAACTCTGACTACTCAGACCAGCGTGCTGCTGATGATTAATAATATATTGTGTTGTCGACAACTTATTTTTGTGAACGGGTATTCATCATTAATTTTCAATGCCCTGGTATTTTTGCTACTGTCGGAAAACCCGATTACCCGGGTACCCATTGACAGCCCTAGTTGCCATTACTCTTGTTACCATGGTAAAGGCTCAGAATGCACAGCAATGCCAAATGAAAGGGCCTGAAATGGACTCGCCTCCTGGTCCAGACAAAACAGATTTTGAATGGCCAAGAAGAAGTGGACATGAAGGAACAAATCCTGAAAATCTTGTGACATAATTTAAAAGGAAAAAAAAATAATAAAACACTAAGGTACAACATTCCTTCAAATAGCAGATACAAAAAGGGACACGTACACAAATGACGTACAAAAATGGATGGATACACACAAACGACGTACACACAAAGCAAATACAAAAAGGGAAACATACGCAAACATCAGATACAGATACGAGGGATACGTATAAACAAAAAGGGACATATACACAAATGATGTACAAAATGTGACAGATATAAAAAATGATGTTAAAAAATGGACACCATGTACGGACATCAATACACATGTACAACTGATAACAAATGGGACATAGCTACACACAATTTACAGATACACACAAAAAACACCCTAGTTGAGAATTGCTTAACTCTTTAACTACTAATGCTACTGTAGTGGCTCACTGCTATGCCTAGCTGCTGGGGTCACTACTGCAGCTGATTTGTGGGCTGACTACCAGAGCCAAATGCTGCTGTAGCCAAATGATAACTTTTTAGCTCATGTATGGTTGGATTGTGTTAGTTATTTTCTCTCTAATAAACTGATTATAGGCTAAAATCATGCATATACAAAAGCTATAACTACCTTATATCTGTTTGATTATTTTATCCTGCTGAAATCTAGGAATATAACACAAAGCACTGCTTGAAAATACTAACATTTATCCAGGAATATAAGTTATAACACAAAACACTGTTTTTATACACTAACATTTATCCAGGAATATTACACAAAACACTGCTTGAAAACACTAACATTTATCTAGGAATATAACACAAAACACTGCTTGTAAACACTAACATTTATCCAGGAATATAACACAAAACACTGCTTGAAAACACTAAAATTTATCCAGGAATATAACACAAAACTGCTTGTAAACACTAAAATTTATCTGGGAGTCTTGTATACTAAGTTATTTATCAAATATATACATTTAATTACTAACACTGTTACCTAGTCACTATGTTCTACTATTTCTTAAGTAATTCCTCGTGATATCTATTTAAAGAAAAAATCTATTTCTTTTTTCCCGTCATCCAAAACGAAAACTGAGCCGACGCTTTCTGTAAACTCCGTTACTTTCGGCGCACGTGGTTCTCTTGTCCACACTTCGTCGTCTTCATCATCAGTTTCTGTCTCAATTTCTGACAGACTTGATAAAGAAGATATATTAATATCATTTCCAATACTTCTTAATTCATGGTGGTCAATATCATCCTCAGAAAAACCGGAAAAGTCGGAATCTATATCGCTTTCGTAAGTGAACGCCATGGTTTCCACTGTCAACTACAAATGCATGTATTAACAAACACGCGGTACAAATTTGAAAAAAGGAACCGGATTTAGTAAGAACAATCATTTGTTAACTCTAATTTGATTGGTTGAATAGACTTTTACTTCTATATATTGACCAATACGACCGATTGTAACATAGACATACAGAGCGGATCTATCAGTCACTGCGCTACAGGAAGGATAAAATTCAAGCGGATATATCAGTCACCGGGAGAATTAGAGGTCTGTTTACAAGCGGATAGGTCAGTCACTGGTGAGGCTAGGCATATTTATTCAGCTGATATACACGTCAGTGGTAGTGAAAGAGTTAAATTTCATGATCAATCATTGATTAACAAACCAATCAATTATCAATTGATTAAATATGGTTTCCAGAAAGCACCAAGGCATCAATTTTAGCAAGGGTCTATCTGGTAGTTAGTAAATGTTTTGGTTACGGACTTTCTTCCATGAAAAGAAATTGTCAAAACTGTATTAATTTGTTTATAACAAGAACAGGCTAATAAAAAACAAATTGTTTATTTGCTGACAACAAGAACTTTACAGGTAAAGTAATTTTTCATGTAAATAATGTAATAAACGACTAGAACCATTTAATCACCATTATAATAAATAAATGACGAGATTTAATTAACATCAATAGTAGTCTTTAACATGTTAAGTAAGGTAATAAATGTTACTACAGCCGAGTCATTCAGTCAACATTGGGAACAAGCCAGTTCGACTTAATTTTCTTCTGGAGAAAAACACATTCATTTCCTGGTTTTATATCAGCCTACTTGTCAAGATGCCAGCTTGGCTGTAAATCCTCAAGGAAGAGGATGGAACCCAAATGAACTTAATTTATCTAAATCCCAACTCAAACTATAAATGAATATAAAACAAGACAAAACCTCCATTTGACTCAAATTTTCCTTTTGCTGGGACACTTTTTACTGACTTTTTAAAAAAAGTAAATAAATGCACGGACCCTTTAGGCATATATTACCATACAAAATAATATTTATTAATGATACAAAACAATATGTTGTTTTCTTATACATAACATGCCAAGACTCTACAAGATCGTAAAACATAATTTTGTTCAAGATCATGTACACAGGTGTTCTACGAACCTGAATGAACGTGTATTATTTTAACTTGCCAATCAATTTAATCAGGTCAGGATTTTCTTTATTTATGCCAGACCATTTTCTGGAACTCAAAGCAGGCTCCCCCAGTTTTCTTCCAGGAAATTCAAAATGTTCACTTTCACTTTTGCATGCCATTTTTGAAGTGGGTCGTTTATATTACACCTAAAATCATTTTCAGAAATGGATAAAAATCAAACCATTGATACTATCATTTCTATAACTGTATTATGTATTTGGGGATTATTAAAAGTAAATGTTTTTTTTTTTTATGGTTTAACGCCATTTTCAGCACAATATAGGCTATACATGGCGGCCAGTATTAATGGTGGAGGAAGAAACTGGACAAACCCCGGAAAGAACCACCGACCCACGAGTAGCTACTGGCAAGCTCTTCTCACATAACTACATTTGCCGAATCTTAGACTCGAACACACGCAGACAGAGGTGAGATGGCAGTGGTCCGTAACGGACAGCGCTTTAGACCACTCGGCCACTCGGGGCCCCTTAAAAGTAAATAATAATTCAATAAATTTATTGGTACCTTAAGAAAACTTCATCTTGAAAAGTTGCATTTCATGAATCAATCAAACTGGTTGAAAGATTGATGGTTGAGTAATATAATTGGGACCATAACACAGACATAAAAAAAGAACACCATTAGACACATATGACATACAAAAAGGGTAACAGATACAAGGAAATGACAGATACAAAAAGGTACACAGATATACAACACAACTGGATACAAAAAGGAACACAGATACAACACAGATACAAAACGGGACAAAGATACACACAAATGACAGACATGGATCCAAAACGGATAACAGATTGAAAAAAATAAATCAAGAACTGGGGAGAAAACAATTAAAACACCACCAAAAAGGTTATGTTTAGCCACAAGGAAGCCCTAGAAAGCAACAAAGGTAAAATTCATGTAGTGTCCTGACAAGCATGCATGATCATTGGGGTCAAAAAGAAAAGTTCTTGAGATATGACTAAGGAATCAGACTGGAATATTGTTCTATTTTGACTAAGGAATCAGACTGGAATATTGTTCTATTTTGACTAAGGAATCAGACTGGAATATTGTTCTATTTTGAGTAAGGAATCAGACTGGAATATTGTTCTATTTTGACTAAGGAATCAGACTGGAATATTGTTCTATTTTGACTAAGGAATCAGACTGGAATATTGTTCTATTTTGTTCTGATCTCCAGTCACTAACATATGCAAGAATATTTAGGTTGGATTGGGTAAAGAGTAGCAGGTAACATCTTACTGTTATTAAATAAAATCATTTATACAAGTGCAAAACCTTGACAATTTTGTTATTCACCACTCTGTATTAAATTAAAATCTCAATTTACTCCTTGTCACAAAGTAATACTTTATTCTTACTTCTATTCAGTGGATTTCAATTGAATAGAAACTCGTGTGTAGGTCAAGTATGGCTCGGTAACGTAACAACATGCTTTGCATCATTTTTGTTTTAATCACACTCTAATAATACATGTGAAATATATCTTGTAAAGCTATCTTTCTTGATAATTTCATAACATCTCGTGAATGTGCACGTTATGAATTCTTAATACATCATGTGATACTATTCACACCTAGCAAGAGTTATTTAGAAATTTCAACACAAGATGGGTAACTGGTGGAAAAATGATTAAGAAAACCCCCAGCAAGAATCACTGAACAATGGGGAAACTCTTAATGGGCCTAATTGGAGTTAAAATATTACTCCCAGCAAAACCCTCCAAAAAAACCTGAAATTTTTAAAACTTTTACATTATCAATTTTGTTTAAAACTAATTATTTCCTTTTTTAAAAATTATGCTCACTCCACTGGTTAAAAAGAATTTCTAGGAATTGACTTTTATCTTTTTAACTGCCCAATACTAAAACTATCTCATGGGTTAGATCCCTGGCCATGTCATACCAAAACTGGTACTAATAACAGCTGCCTCACTTGGCGCTCAGTGTTAGGACTGGTCAGCCTGGTGTCAGGACAAAGTGACTGGGGTGACATCCTGCTATACATCTGCAGCATGATGCCCCAGTGCTAAACATCACTATAAACTGAATCACTGCAGACACTGTAGCGATGACTGAAAAATTGTTAAAGCTATGTTAAAAATCCTAATTACACACACGCACACAAAATTTAAGTATAAAAGCAGGGTACAATTTTCATTTGTCCGGGCACTATATCAGCACTGTAGCAACAAGAAGCAAATGAATTAAACAAAATAATGCCAAAGGATCCAGGATCTTTCGTACACCTCACCTGCTTGAAGAGCTGGAATCAGATGAAGAGTTGTCTCTCTTTGCTCTCTTGGCTGATGATGCTGAACTTGTGCCCAAGCTCCTCTTCCCATGTACCCTAAAAACATTAAGTTAACAATGGTAGGAAAATTGCCATAGTTTACACTCGGCTGCATAGAATTGGAAAATGGCAAGTGTGTATGTGTGTATATGTATTATGTATGCCTGCATGTATTTGTGACAAAAGGAGTTAAATTATATGCTTTCTCAGACACAAAATGGATGAATATGTGCACATTTCAGAGCAATCCACAAGATTAGGAGCAGCATAAACAAACCAGTTTAACCAACAGATGGACAATGGATAACACTTTCACAAAAGTTCTTCTGGTCAATGATCAATTAAGCTTTAAAAGAAATGAAGTTTTAAATTACTTTATCTTACACATTTAGGACTACAGAATTTACATGAGAGTACTACCAAATATCATACATACTTTCAAATCTTGTGCAAAGAGAGCAGACATGTGCAATGGCAGATTTCATTTTTAGCTGGATTGGACTTGCAGGCATGTCATATTGAAAACAGCTTATTATGTTCAAATGTTCCATTTTCTGCTTTATATTTTAATTTTTTTTTCTGCCTACTTTTCCTTAATGAACAAGAACTTCACAAAATTCCATCTGGAATAAAAGTTGCACAATTAAAAATTTACAGCTCTCCTAGATTATAAAGCAATTCTGATTGATGTCTCAAGCTCCCAGATATACCCACTATGAATGATTTTGAAACTGAAGAAAACGTGAGAACTTAAGTTGGGTGACTAAAATTTATTTTCGAAACAAAAAACTTACTTGTTCCATTCTAAATATAAATCTGTCAGCTTTGGTGCCTCAGGTGAACTTTTCTGAAGAAAAAAAAAAGAAATCACGAAAAACAGGTGTCATCAAAGATGATTTCTCTACAAACTTTAATTTATGAAAATCAGTTCAATGAAAACCCCATGAATAGTTCACAATTACTACCAAAATTGTCATGCTTATGTCGATGTAGAGATAGAAAAACAATGTACATGTCAACAGAAACCCTTGGTACCAGCTTGAAAAGCAGTTTGTTTTCTAATCAGTTGTCGACAGGATGCCAGTTCCAACCCATACTTTGTTCAACAATTTAGCGGATCTTGCCGCCAGGCTTTAACTTTCATGCCTTATTTTTGTCGGCTAGGAGTCGGTTCCAACCTGGACTTTATTCAACAATTAGTTTTGATCTTGACGTCAGGCTTTTGCTTGGGCCTTTGCAGCGGAGACTTTAAAGCAATGCAATCTGATTCTTGCATTTTCCAAAGTCTAAACAGAGGTCTCACTAGGATTTTAAAACTAGGAGTTCAGGACTACTATTTTGAGTCCCACCAGCAAATGTTGCAGTCTCCCAGACCTGCCAACCCCAAAGAGAGTCTAAGAGGTAGATTTCAATTATTTCAGGGAGGATTTCGTCAAGGGCGAAACATGTTCAATATGTTTACAAGTGATTGATTTTCAAATAAACATATACAAATTCAATTCTAAAATGGTTTATTATTAGATAATAAAAACAATATATAAATAACTGCAGGAACATAGCCTTGAAAAGGGCACCTGCATGATCAGCTGCAGATAGAGGGATATTATGTTCAACGAGAAAATCAAGAGGGATCTTATGTTCAACGAGAAAATCAAGAGGGAAATTATGTTAAACGAGAAAATCAGTACAAAGTGCTCAGCCTTGGTCACAGCTTCTTCATGGGATGAATCCACAAGTTTGAAAAAAATGTGACATATCCTGTGTGTTTCTCTTTGTGCAGATGTAAAGTGCCTGTTAAATAAAGTACATGAAATTTAAAATACAGTCGAATCCACTTAACTGCACATCGGTTAACTGCACACGCCGGATAACTGCACATAGTCACGCCGATTCCGTTTTATCTCAATGCTTTTCAATGGGAACAAACTTCGGATAACTGCACTTCGCTTAAAGGCATACTCAGGATAATAGCACGATAAATTTCTGCCCGTGGCACATTATTCAATACAATTTTACTCCGGTTAACTGCACAATGTATAGTCATGATCAGTTATTGTCAGTCCACTGCTGTATCGCATCAAATAATCCAACAATTAAGCCAGTAAATGCGACTTTGTAAATGATTGACATGTAAAGTACGCTTTTGGTGGTATATACATGTATATCCGCGCCCACTAGGGAGCAATAGCGTGGGAAAAATCATAGTACAGCATGGGAAACATTGCTTTAAACCGTTCACGTTTGAATGATGTCAAACCCAAAAATGGATGGCTAGAAAGATGGAAAATGCACAACGGAATTCAATTTAAACGACAACACGGCGAAAAACAGGATGCAGACGACATTGGAGCTGAACGCTTTTTTCTGTGGGAGATGACCCATCAATGTCTGACACCAGTTTTTGAATAACAATCTATAGAATTTCTTGAAATTCGCTATAATTCCTTGATCCATTGGTTGTTCAGAGGAAGGAAAACAAGCTTAACATTTAAGTAAAAGATGAAAGAGTGGATTCTATTCATTGTTTAAATTTAGTCTTCACATATATTCGTGCCGTGCTGATTTAAAGCTGTATTGTACTGTACTTCGGTTAACTGCACAGTCTTGTGGCGGGTGTGCAATTAACCAGAGTCAACTGTACTGACATAGAAACAAAAGACAACAAAATATAAATTGCATTTTAATGCACAAATGAATTGCATTTAATGTTTCTTATTTTTATTAAAACTTAAGGCACAATTAAGTATGTTTCTCTTTCCGATACTATATCTTAGGCAAGTAGATGTTCTAAGGAAAGAGCTGATGAATTTAAAATGTTGAATTACATCGTCGGGTTTATGGGCAATCCATTTAGTACGAATATTGGCCTCTCCCTGTACACATGCATATATTTTTTTTTTTAAACCCATGCTTACATACACTTGACACATACCCCATAAAACGCCAGTTTTATAGAACGGCCTATATTTAATACATGCAGAAACAATCAAGGATTAATAATATTAACCTGTTTAATAAAACAGTCCACCGTCGTTGAATGTCTGGCTGCATCAAAGAAATAAGTTGAAAAATTTATCATGTGCCCGCTAAAATTCAAACGCTGACAAACCCAGTCGAACAGGTTACATATTATATTAATTATTATCGAGGTTTCACCTCCCCTACCCCCATTTATGCACAAGTACATTATCAGTAGACACCCCACCACCATACGCAAGCGTATGCATTTGGGTTACCCCTTCCCTCCATTTACGGATGAAAAATAATAATAATAATGAAGTTCTATCAGTGTATATTAATTTCGCTAATGACAATCAAGGGCTTGAATTTAACAAATTTCTTGGTAGCCAGAAGGACTAGTGTACTGAGAAATTTACTAGTCCTGCCAAACATTTATTAGTCCTGTCCACAAAACTCACACAATTGTACTGAGATTAACAACAATTTTCTTTCATAAATAGCATTATCATATGATATGCAGAGGTAAAGAAGTATAAATCCTACTTCAAATCATCAATCAGTCAATTAACATTTCTTGTTTCTCAAGATAATCTGGATCCAATTCCAGAAAGTGATCCAAATGTCATTTTTCGTCCTCCACCTGCACTTAGGGTCCATATGGCGATTGTTCTGGTCTTCTTACCCGTCCCTTTGAAACATTCCACAAATGTATTGCCAGTGACAAATCATTCGTTGGAATGTCATTTGTATGGAAGATTATAAAGAGTAGGTTGGACAGAGCCCAAGGTTTCAAACAAGATCTTCAGTCATTCTTCAACATTTTCATCTCCAATTTTAAAGTTCGAAACAACCCACAACAAAACTGGATGTTTTCTCTCTGTTTTTATGAATTCCATACTCCAGTTACACTGCAAAACGTTCTAGTCTTCATCATAATTCAGTCATTCCCCGCCTTTTGTCCATGTCTTCTGAAATGTCTGATTACGATTTTCCATACCATAAGAATTATTCTTCTCTTTTATTTCATTTTCATTCAACTTTTTCTTTTTCCGGAGGCTAAACACTTTCTTTAAAACGCCACATTTTGCCTGTCTTATAAGGCAGGAATTGTTCCTCTTTTTGAAATACGAGATGTTACAGTATAGCTAACGCGATTTATTTAAAGTAAGAAAATTAATGGCAGTGTCCTTTATATAAGAAAGTCTGAGCAAGACATGCGTTTCAAAACACGTGCCTTGCCCCCCCCCCAAGTAAATGGCATCTCCCTAATAAAGTCTCGACTTCTGCAGATGATGTCTGTATAATCGAGTTCTGTACATCAAAAGTGTTGCCCCTGATTTGTCACAGGCAATTTATTTTTTTTAAATTGGGACCGACTGTAAGCAAAATAAAACCTCATCTACCATTCCAAAAACATTGAGAATAATAAAGCAAATGAATATCATAATGCACTACTATGTGTACCATTAACCCTTTCATCACTACAGACCGGTTTTCCGGTCAAGCGGAAATAACTCTGTTTACCATTCTGGGACAGTGCTTATTTAACGTCATAGTACCAGACTACATACGTTTTGGGATATCTTTAAGAAGTTCCTTATTGTAATGTAGGTATTATACTTGGATTATCAAGAGTTAAGCTTGAATTCAACCAGAAATCTCGAAGCAAGCTGGCACATTCTAAGCGTGTTTTCCAAATGACGAATTTCTATTCAAAATGGCGGACATCGATGCAAGATGAGAATGAAGTGTCAAATTATGAATTATCGACATATTCAGCTGTTGTGACCTAACACAGTTGATTGAAAATAAGAGAAAACATCTGGAGATGCATTTTAATGTGCTTTTGGGAGACAGTGATGACAATAAAGGTGACTTTGAAGGTTTTGAAAATCTATTCTCATACCAAATACAGCAAGATATCTTTAAAATCGGCAAAGTTTTGTTTTTTCAAAGTCCACGTCATTCTGCTTTACAAGTCCAAAGTTACTCAAGTGTTTGGGGCTCAAAGCCAAAGTTACTTAGTGATGAAAGGGTTAAGGAAAACATGTTCTTTATAGTTCACAATAAATTAAATGAGAGAACTAAAACTGGTAAGTTGAGATTTGAGATGACTGGCACGTGGGTGAAAGGTACTTCTCCCCCAAATTACTTTGTTACACTAAACAAGAAACTGGTTCACCGTTGTAAAGAGAGACTGACATTATTGCAATGAAAAACAAACCGTCCATCTCAACCACAACCTGATGCATCTGACATGCAAGACACTAAATTACAAGTGATGTGTTACTTGAATAGAAAATCTGCTACACTCTATGACACTATCTAAATACGATTATCGAGTATGTTGGTGTATTTCGTGGGAGGACAATTCATGGAAATACATTAAAACCAGAAGTACATATGAATACATAACAACTACACAATGCCTAAAAGTTGTGTCTGGTAAAACAGTACTCCGCCAAAAAATGCATCACATAAACCAAGGAGATATTTATGTCATTCACAGAAATATTGAGGTTATCCAAAACTATAAACACAGTAAAAAAGCATGAAACATTTAATCTTGGAGAAATGTACTTAACGTCAACATTATTCAAAAACAGCGTACTTTTACAAACTGATACTGGAGAGTCTATTTCTTTCGGCCCTTGGTAAATCTGAACTTACAATTATTTCTTCTCAAAAATTGCCAGTCATTTCACAGATGAAGAAATACAAAACATTATTGTCTGCTCAGATGATGAAACTGCGATTTGTAAAAGTTTAAAGCAACCTTTCCTTGAAGCAACAGATTATGGGGTCTCCCTTACCACAGTAATGGGCTGTAATTGGGACAATAGAATATTGCAAAAGAAATTATTGTAATGTAGATTAAATACTAGGATTTTTATTGTACAGACTTAAATACATTAATAATAAATAACAAATGTGATATTTTATTACTATTAGTGCACATATTGCGCTTTAATTAAAATGCCCAAACTCTCTCTCTCTCTCTCTCTCTCTCTCTCTATATATATATATATACACGTGTGTGTGTGTGTGTGTTATAGTAAAACAATGCATGATAATTTGCCCCTTTTCAGGTTCTAAATTCACTCCAAGCTGCATCAGAGACAGTTGAGACTTCATTTATATCATTCTTGGATGCATCTCCATCGAAAAATAGCTTAGTTTACTTGCAAAACCTAGTACTTCACTTTTCATGTCCTATACCCACCACTGCCTACAGCAGATTGGAAGCACGTGTTCAACATAATTATTGTTCTAACCCTCTTGCAAATTCAATTTCCCCAATTTAAACCAGCCGTTAAATACTCGTATATCCATTAGAAATACTTACAATGTTAAATTTTTGCAAAGCTGGTGCGATATCTTTGCAATGCTCGTTGATGTAGTCAGCAATTATTGGTAACAGTTCATCTCTTGTTTCCGAACTCGCCATTTTATTATACGCACATTGCCTCTTCTGCGCATGATCGGATCTGGAAAGTTCGATTTGCTGGTCCGCAACTTGTTATGTCCGCGCCCCCGTCACTGAAACTTTCCCAACCATCTATGGAAAGCCACAGATGCTCGATGTTGTAGAAGGAAAAAAAAAATAATAATAACCTGAAGAGAACAAATTGTATGATAGACAGGGTCCTATGTCAGAATGGGGAGTAATCTTTGGTAGTTTTGTCTCTGTATGATTTTTTTTCTTCAGATTATTACTTTTCTTTTCCATAATATCAAGCTCGCGCCGAGCACATGTGTGAAAAACATAATCGCTCTATTCAATCGGTCTAATTTTCAAACCCCAAAAACAAGCATTGAAGTATGACGATTAAAGCAATACTGTACGATTTGTTATCATTCTCTATTCTCTATTCTCTATCCAACAGAAAAGAGGACCGTAATTGTGTTGGTTGAGCATAGGGGTTCGATGAAGTCAACCCTGCGTTTCTCTCCGCTAATCGATCCTCATGAGGCTGATGAGTCAGATACGAGATGTTCATGTCATGGAGCAATGTGTATATTGGAGGCATTGGTTGGTTCTTGACGCTGAGGTCTTCATGCGTTCCCTGGTGTCCGATCGATTTTCTATTTGTGGGCATTCTCGAAGGTTTTCCACCTCTTACTAACAGCTGCATGCCAGCCAGGTCTATCTTTGGCGCAGGACTCGAAGTTTGTCACCGATATCGAGCAGCATATCGGGCTATCCTTGATGAAGTCTATCATGTTTTTTCTTCAAACAACCAATTTTTTGTGTCCGTTAGATAGAGCTCCATTCAAAATCTGATGTGGTATTCTAGACTTCTTCATATTGATCACATGATCCTTCCAGCGGAGTTGGAATTTCATGACCATCCCTTCGATACTGGTTAAGCCTGCTCTGTCCAGCTTTAACAAGATAACTGGATGGGATTTCCGGATTCACAACATAACACTTTGAAAGATTAAATAAATTCAATGTTTAATAATGAATGACATGAATGAGCAATTAATTATGAAAACGTTTGGTATATAAGATCCAAAATATCGGATTAATTAACATAAGAATTCACAAACGTAATAATGAAAAATATAAATAAAGTATTTTACAAAATACAAAGACAAGTGGTGAATGATTCACAGTGATTACACAACGTAAAGATAGATCTAGATAACAGTCATCATCGAAGTGGAATTTTACTCAAGTAGTAAAATGAATTCACTCAGATAGTGAAGTTATGCGAACAAAAAGGGAAAGATATACAACTTACCTTTACAGCCCCAAAAGATACAATGGTCTTTTACGAACCCAAAATTAGCCCACGCCTAATAGATTATATCTGAGGAGATACGCTCCGTCATCAGCAGACTTTATTTCAGCTCCACGGCTGCTACAGTTCAGCTTCACAGCTGCCACGGTTAATTTCTGTGGTTGGCTTTACATATTGCACCACGTCGGCCTCAATCACTCCGATAACTTGGAATGCTTAGGTCACTCTGGTCACTCTATACACCCGAGACACTCCAAACCCTCTGGACGGCTGTACACAGCTCTACACAACACAACTTTGCACACTCCGGATGCTCTGGACAGCTCTACACACTTCATACACTAAGGACAGCTGAACACATCCAATACTGTGTACTATACATGACTTGGGGATAAAAACGTAATATCTTTATAAACGGTAAGTAATATAATTACATTACCGGTGCAATAATTACAAAATAAACTACTTCAGATGTAAACCTAACCCTGCTCGATGAGAATCGAACTATTCTAAATATTTCTTAAAATTGAAGCCTTATATTACTAATATAATATTACCGCTGCTCTGTACCATACACTGGTTATCCTTTCGATCCAGAATCTAGCACAAAATTTGTTCTCTGTGCTACGTTTCACTGATGGACTCCAGTCCAACATACCTATCTGACCTCACCCATGTGTACACACACGCAAGATACTTACGCTCCTCTTCTGACAGTCGTATACTCATTGTTCCTACTATAAAAACGAAGTCACATGGACAGCGTTATTTTGCATAACAGACCCCAGCAATGTGGAACGAATAGCCCAATGCAATTAGAAACAAAGACAACGTGATCCCTATATAGAGTCCTCTTAAAACTCACCTTTTTCGACTGAAAGAACAAGCTTAAAGACCTAAAAATATTTCCTACCTTACATTTTTCAGGATTTTTTATGTTTATTATTATTATTATTATTATTATTATTATTATTATTAATCCCTTGCTAAGTCGCAAACAAGAATCGAAATGTGTGCATTACAATGCGTAAATAAAAGATACAGAGCAAACATACAAAAATAGACGTGATATTACAATAGCTATGTATTATATACAAGAAATTAATAAATTTACATACCTCTACAGCTGCAAATGTGCAAGTCCTTTTAGAAGACCCGCTTGCTGACAAGACTATACGAAATGTAAAGAGATTTACCTGCGGTGAGGTATTTATACACATATACCGTCTGTGCACTGGGAGCATTCGGTTCTTCCCATCAAAAGCACTTCGCATGTGCGGAATAGGATGGATCGGAATCACTATTTCAAAATACAACACAATATACATAATAACCATCGGGTATCGTTGTACAAAAATAATGAAACCCGAGTACATGTAGTTAATAAATACAACAATTTATACAATTCTGTGACACCAAAATAACTAGGTTCGTCACTCAGTCTTACCATCTGACGCCCATAATCCTAACGCAGGACTCTCGCGTGGAAGCGCTCAAGCTGCTTGATGTGTTTCTTGTATGTTGTTCAGGTCTCACATCCATGTAGGAGGTAATATAACACTATTTACATAGACTTCTTAAAAGAATCCGGTAGACTTTCCACTCGCAAGACTTCTATAAGCAAATAAATAAATAAATTGGCGGGATAGAACATATTTAAAGATTTCAGCTTTAGTAGTAATTTAACAACGTAGACCATAAGATGCCATGGTAACGGGAGCTTAGTGCTCTTCCAAATGATACGCCCGGGCAGCTTACCATTACAAATATCGTTACCTTTTTAATACATGTGATTCCACACACACACACACACACACACACACACACACACACACACACACACGACTAATCAGAAACCCAAGTGCGTTAAGAATTTATGTAATCCATTGTCAAAAGAGACAGGGACCACTGTTTTTGATGTAAAATATTTTGTTCACTTTTTCACTGTCTTAGTGTTAAGTATAGGTGTATAGGTGTATATTTTAAAGTGTAAGAAGCTTGGATCGCATGAAAGCACGTGGGCACGAATCTACCTTGCTGGCTGGAAAACTGTACGCAAGTTGCCCATCTATTAGAATCTTTATTGAACTGCGAACGGATGTAGTCGGTCATTAAGGAAAGAAAAACGATTTTGTCACGTGTTGGCCTATGTCCTAATGACAAAGGGAGTATAACCATTGTGCGAAAACAAAGAATTTAAAGACAAGATTCAATGTTCGTGCTGTCATAATCCATGATTGAATCAGCGAGAGATCAAAGCCAGATTCTGTCTTCGACGTGTGGACATATGCACATATAGGATAGCATTAACTCAGGACAATGTACCTACTAGCATTGGTATTTTTCAATTTTGGCACCGTTCTATACCAAAGATATCATGGCTTCATAAAGATGAGGTCACTTCCGAGACAACTTATAATCACATTTTAGGATCTAGCAGCTGATCAAACAACAAATAACAGATAGATACGATCCTGCTCGACTTCAGCAAAGCATTTTAGAAAGCCAATCATACGCGGCTTGCAGCAAAGCTTCATAATTATGGTGTTCTGGGCAAGACCTTTGAGTGGATAAAAAGCTTTCGTTGTTCTAGAAGGCCAGTTATCTTCATCAGCCCTCGTCGCTTCAGGCGTATCCCAAGGAACGGGCCTGGGTAATCTGCTGTTTCTCGCCTACATCAATGATTTACTGTTTGGAGTCAAATCCCAAATCAGCCGTTTTGCCGATGAAAGCTTTTCTGAACAGAGTAGTTGATATGGACCAATATGTTGTTCGGTTTCAAGCAGATCTAGACCGTTTACAAAGATGGGAAAATTACTGGCAAACTGAGCTCAATCCTAACAAATGTGAAGTCATCTGAATCACCAACAAGCGACATGTCGTCCCAGCCATATATGACATCCATGGTCAGACATCCAAGGCCCAATATGTGAGAGTCACCACTGATAGCACATTATGATGGAACAGCCACATTGACTCTGTTACAAAGAAGGCAAACAACATAAAAGCATTGCTTCATAGAAATATGTCTACATGCCCCAAAACAAGTAAATACTACGTGCTATACATTCTTAGTACCCTCACAGTTGGAGTATGCGGCGACCATTTGAGACCCATCTACGTAAACGAATATTGTCAGACATGAAGCAGTACAAAGGAGGGCAGCACGGGATGGAAATAGCGTTATGTTCGATGCCAACAAGATAAAGATGTTATGATGTACCGGAATGTGCACCAACTAGTTGACATCCCAGCATCACCATACCTCCGACAGATAGGATATAACACTAAAAGACATTTATGTAGATTTCTCATCCCCTTCATCAGAGTCAACGCCTACAAAAACTCATTCTTTAAATTTCCTTGTGTGAATTTCCTTGTGGAACTCATTAATAGCTAGCCTAGTCAACGCCAATTTCAATGATACTTTCGGAGCTGGGGTTGGTATGGGGATCGCTTAGCTCCAACCAGAGATATTTGTAACCTGATTTTGCTTAACTTTGATCTCTCATCACATTTATATAGTTCACACCATGTGCGAGTATGTTTCTGAGAAACGCAGCGCATTAATGGAAGAGAAAGAAAGCGAAAAAAGCCGTTAGAGCCACTAATTTACACAAACGCCATGCTCACATAAAAGCTTTGACATCGCCCGCATACATTCCTGCTCAAAGGTCAGCATGAAGCAGATTTGGCCACTTTAGATGATCACACCTTTGGAAGCCTACAATGTATGCATTAGTTGTCTTCATTTTAACGGTTGGCTACATTGACCATGGACCATTGCCCGAAGAAAGCAGCATCTGCATTGTTTATCAGAGACTCGAGCACCGAAAATAGAATGTATCCCCAAAAATTACTTTGCTGCTTCACCGCCGACCATTACCCCGTCGTCTCTTATGGTTTGTAACTCCGCTGATAACGCGCTTAAATCTCTGATGATATTCACACCTATATACAAAGGTAAATCAATTAGATCTATGCAACAAGACTCTTGAATTATCCTATATATATCAGGGTTCACCCGAAGCTATGAGGAAATTAGACGCGTACAGATCGTCTGTGGGTGTAGGCTAGCCTATTATATGGATTATAGCAAATGCTTCAGCGAAATTTTCGAACAATGTTACTTGAGCCAAGAGAGCTATTGAAGTTCTTGCTATAATCGTTGTTTCACCGCTTAACCCGTGCAGTCAAGACCGCTATTGCAAACGTTGCTCTGCGGGCTGTTTGTGCAACCAATGAAAAAAAGTACCATAGAAGCGTTGCGCGACCGGTAGAGGAAGGTGGTAATACCAGTATCGCAAATCATGAAGCCATCAATTCGTGCTACCATCTTCGAAGTGGTCAAACAAAAATATTTGCCGATTTGTTTAAGCCGACGGCTAACCCTATACACGCTCCGTTTCAACAATCCCCGAGATACAAATGGATAGCAAAGATATATATTCTCTTGTCCCTCACTTGGCTACGTGGTTGATCTTCAGCGTTTCAAGTACTAGCGTTGCTAGGCAACGCAAATGTGATGTCATCTGTTTTAGAATTACTAACTTGCTTCAACAGAAGGCCCTGAGTCTTTGTCATACGCGTTCACAATCGCGAGTATCATTGTCTCGTTCTCTTCTCTTAACAGCTGTTCCGTTTTAGCCTCATAAATGTCATCCTCATACTGTGCAAATCAATATAACTCTTCTTAGCCAGATTTGTTATGACTACCGCATTGACCTCCCCTGATATCCACGGTCTGTCCGATCGGAGAAGCGTCGATATCATCAGCAATTTGATCAGGGGACATTCTTCGCAATCATCTCCTGCCGCGTACCTAAGTTCCTCAGTTGCAACTGCTAAAACGTCAGTCCGTGGTAGGCTAACTTGAGATCTGCAAACTTCGCCCGCAATGCACATTCCTTTAGCTGGAATCGGTTTTTGCTTAGAGCACCAACACGGTGGAGGTTGCTGACGCGTTGCTGAATTTTGAATTCGCGTAGAATCTTGAGCTTCAATAGCATCTTGTAGTTGCCGTGCTGGAGCCACGTTGTTACTCAAGTCGCGTTGTATCTATTTTTAGCCCTAGGAGAGCCACTAGCAGCGTTCACTTGCGTACGTTATGTTTCGTTCGAATGCTAGAAAAACGTTTGTGGTCACGGCTGGGTAACGAAGAGTAATCATAGCCATGTGTTTTGCAAGGTTGGATTTCCCATGGATTATGTTAAACCATCATTGAATCGGGTAAGAAAAGAAAGATGTCAACCAGGACTAGCGTTTATGTGAATCAGGTTTTGGACGAAAACGAGAACGATCGTGTCAGACATTCATTTGAACGCGTAATCAGTATGGTTCGATATGAACGTAATGACAGGCCCAGCAGCAGAGAGGGTGAACAGACCACCCTTTTCGAGCAAAAATAAGGCTTCCAGATCACGTTTTCGAGCAAAATAAGGCTTACAGACCACGTTTTCAAGCAAAATATAAGGCTTCCAACGAAATCTCATTTAACCAAAAAAAAAGTCTCCATTTTGCAAAAACGGAGATTTTACGATTTTGCTCGCAACGATGTGGTCATCACCCTCTCTGCTGCTACAGGTTAACAAAAAATAAGAAATGATTTTAACCGAATATTTGATCCAGTCCTTAGGACTTTACAAACAAACTAATCGCTAACACCTCTTCTTGTAAATCAATCAGATTATTTGACTGGTCGGTGAGTTTGAAATTAATTCTGGTTAATGAATTATTATGGCATCGCATGTAGACAGGATTAATTGGGTTTTCAATAATTAGGAATCCTGGAGGAGCTGTTGGTGCAAACGAATAAAGAATATATCCCTGCTGAGCTTGATTTGATTGCTCTAGATTAATCTGATAGCTTCCTTCGATAACATCACATACTAAATTGAGCGCAATCACCGATGAAATATTCACGTTGAACGGAGCGATATGCCTACCGCCACCATCTGGATCATTATTATATTTGAGGAGGACAGTTGAATCTGATTTTTGTAGCGCTTTGATATCGGTTTTAACAATTCTTGCTAATTCATCAGCGTTGTATTTCGGAAACTTGAAATTACGCAGATTGTCTTCTGTGATATTGTAATCGGTTAGGAATCGTTGTTTATTGTCGCTGTTGTCATTAATTATTGTTTGAATAATTAGTTCATAGATATATTCCATGTCCGATATAAGTTGATTTATTATTTCAACGTGTTTTTGCGATCTTGTTTTCCGTAGTTGTTCTAGTTGTGTGTCATATAATTGTTTAATCTCATTAAAATAACCACGGACGTCATTTAGCGTAAATGAAATAGTAACAGATGAGTCGGTTGTTCTTTTAATGATAAAATCCCATTGCAATGTGTCTTTGTTGGTGAATATAAATCTATCGGCGATTTTTCCTTTTCTTATATCAGATAAATTATCTCGATAACTGGGATTGATTTCATGATATGATTCTACGTCCGTGGTTAAGTCGGTGGTGGATTTTTCCGGTGGTAATTCAGGCCATCCTAGTACGGTTCTAATAGAACTCTGATAGATATCTACGACGTATCCTTCTGTGCTTATCTCAATTGCGGATGATAGCGTCGGCTCATGAACTGTTATAGCGATTTTTGACTCTACTCCAGTAATCGATTTTATTCTACGCGCGAATTCATTATTGATTTGTTCGATTTGGTATGATCCGGTTGGTATCGAAACAACTTTCCAGTCTGGAGTCCCGTCGTCTTTATTCTTACTCGCAAATACCAGTGAATTATTCGGTTGTTGACCACCAAATGATTTTGATCTGATATTAGGCCAACTGTGATACACTCGTAGTTTTGCTAGCGCTATCTCCTTCACGGGGACTGGGCTAGGGAAATTCACACTAAACTCGGGTTCCGTTGATGTTATTGATATCATGCTTGTTTGTACTGGGTTCGTGTTCTCCACTATTTGTTGAAGTAATTCCATCGGTGTCGTCATTGTTATTATACTCATGTTGTATTTCTAATTTTGACACCGCGGAATCATAAATACTGACCATCACTGAGAACTCACAATTTGGTATGGTTGAGATTATTGAGATCATTTTGGTTTTTGGGTTCGTGTTTTCCAATTCCATCGGTGTTGTCATTGTTATTATATTCATGTTGTCGCTCTAATTTCGATATCGCGGAATCAAAAATACTAACCATCGCTGAGAATTCACTATCTGATATAATTGTATTATCGAGTGACGACGATATCATCAGGGATAACTGCGAATATGCGGTTGATGAAATATGAAATTGAATTAAGTAATTCTGCAGTTTACTCTGGCTGCATGATGATATCTTTTTTGCTATCCCGGTTGATATACCCCCGATTGTAGCCATCGCAGAAATGCAAATTGGAACTACGACCGGGGCAATCATTGTAACCGATGCAAGTATTATTCCGGCGCCAGCGAGAACGCTTGACACCGAGTACATAGTAATATCAATTGCGGTGATTCTTCGTCGGTATTTTTTTATTTTTATTTGATACTCCTCAGTGAGGGTTTTGAGTCTAGTCTGAAATTCTCTGACCTGATCATAGCGACATTGCGTTGATGAAATCATTTTTATTTTAAAAATACTAGTGTTTTCAATTGTGTTTTCAAGTTCGCGGAAAGTAATTTCAAATTCGCGGAAAACTCTTTCACGGTGTCGAATCGATATTACGACGATGATGGAATCATTGTTGTTATTTTAAACCAACTAGTGTTTTCAATTATCCCACCAACGAAGTGGTTTTAGGATCGGATGAGGGGACACCGGATACAAATTCTATTATCCAGGGTAGTGACTCCCTAATCACGAATTCGTCGGGACTGCTTATAACAATCGTAAGGGGGTTTGGTATATAGGGTGGAGGTTTTGGTACTTTATCTAATATATATGTCAGCGTGTTAACACCGCGGATACTTGTGTTGCTGAATTCCAAATCAAATTTACGGTGATGTATTATTGTAAGTCGGTAGCAACCTGGTGCACCAGTATGTCTGTTGCCAACACGAAGATAATTATCATTTCCCCGGATCCAATCAAAAGTCCCACTATCAACCGTGTACACGATGTTATTGACGCTTACACTATGTGGAGTTTTTACTTTATCGATAACCGCTTTAATTTCAGCGAGGGTTGGACCTGTCAACGATGTGGTTTCAGACACAGGTGTTCTCCCCAAAAATCTATCCACGATGGTATTAAGTGTTGTTTGTCTCACCATAAACATATTAATATCTTTGAGAGTTATTGTAGATGTAGCCGGGATACCAAAGAAATTATTAGCGATGTAGGCATTATGAGTATGCTTGCCGATAAACTCACTGATTTCAGCGAGAGTCATGCCTGCCACAAGCGGGGTTCCAAAAAACTTAACAATGACGTCGTTAGTGGGTTTTTGATCTTCTATTAGTTTAGAAATATCGAGATAATTTGCCTTGATTTCATTTTCATTCATCATCCTCCCCGCGTCCTTGTTAAAAAAGAATAGCGATAGATAGTTTTTAATTTCAGCGAGAGTCATGCCAACCACAAGCGGGGTTCCAAAGAATTTATGTACGACATTTTTGCGAAAAGTACTATAACCTCGTATATAATCCTCCAGATCACGTTTGTGGGCGTCAATCGCGTATGTGATTGTAGACACAAGTGCGCCTGGTTTAAGTTGTCCACTGTTGGAATATAGCGCAATAGAGTTTTCAGCGGCGTCGCGCTGCCGTATCAAAATATCATACAATGACACATCACTGCTTTTCAATTTACCCTGTTTGTCCTGAAATACAACTATTTCGTTCGGGTCAACATTTACTAAATTTAACGTCTCAGCTATTTCATCTTTGATTAGTTTTTTTACATCACCGGTTGCAGTGTCATCGGGTTTGGGTTTCAAAGATCTCCCCCAAATATCAATCATGTTATTGTAAAACTCTTTCTCTCTCTAAAATCGTTTTTGACGACTTCGTTGAAAAATCTTCGATTTTCTCCAGCGATTACTATTGTATTCATTCACGACAACATGTGGTGGTTTTTCCGCTTGGGTTACTCAAGGAGTTAGAAATAGCGTTAAGGACATTTAATACTTCGCTGCCACAAATTGGTGGGTCATTCATTTGTTGTGTTGGTAGCGTAGAATACCAAGTCTTCATTGGAAGGGTTTTTATATAACGCATAAACTCTTTTGGTGGGGCTAATCCATATGAATCGAAATAAACAATCCCACGTGGATCAATAGCGTATGCAACCCAGTGAGTTCCAGGTCCGGTGCTGTTATCTAAATTAATGATTCCGGTTTCAACGCTGTTTGGTTGATGTGGTAATTGATCTTTCATAAAGACACCTCTGAAGTTTTTAATCGCGAGTTTTTTAGCAGCATCGAGTAAATCAAAATTGGACATGGGAACCATAGGTTCCTGAGTCATAGACTCTCCAATTAATAAACCGGTCCTAGTCTTAAACCCTTTCCGCTGTACCACGAATACGGGGTTCCTGGTAGTCTTAGACCCTTTCCCTTCTTTTATATCCTTTCCCAGTTGCCTTCTTTAGTGCCATTCCTGCTGCAGTACCAACGGCTCCTAACGCCGCTGCTTTAGTCACCGCTGGGGCTGCTGCTGCAATCAAGGCCGGAATCGCAGCTAACAACGGAAATATACCGCCTGTTTTAATCATATTTTTGATAGCAGCCGCAGAGAGAGTAATCTGAACACCCTTTTTTGCTACTAGTGCATCATTGAAATGTTTCACCTGACGAGTTGTCAGCGATAGTTTATTTGCACCACCAGTCATTTGGTTGGGTTTCAACGTGATTGTGGTTCCACATTTTTTAGCTGATTCCGATTGCAATTTTTTTAATTGACCGGGAGTTAACGCAACACTAATATTACTATATGACATTATACATAATTGATTGATTCTAAATCGTTTACAATTTCAATTACATGTTTTCCACTGGTGCATCTACCACTCTCATTCTTCCTCCAACACCTTCAAGTAGCATTGATTTATCACTGAGAATGACAGCAACCGCTCTATAATCAGCAATAGCACCACGAGTCACATTAGCTCTAAAATGTATATCAACAACAGATTGTCTCATCAAATCGAGATGTGAGAAGTAATAGATCGGATACAGATTTTTAAAATCATATTGTGATATTTGCAAACCAGTATCCACATTTTGATCGCGTGCCATAAATGACAACAGACGATGATAAACTCGTGCAATATGATTTTCTGTGTAATTAAGTTGTATATCCTCGGATGGTTCCTGTTGGCCGTTTATTCTCAGTGAGACGTCTTTCACACCTAATTGATCAAATATCATATGACTGAAACGTTGATCGCCAACTCGTGTGTTATCCTGTAACGCAATAAATATATGACGTGGCGCAGAAACGCATTGTTTTGATGCTAGATTCCACGTGAATAACCCGTTCAGATTTGATTGTTTAACATCTGTACTCACGGTTAGCCAACTCAACAACGACTTTCCTCCTTCGTCCATAAATGATAGTAATCGTTCTTCTGCGGTGATTGATGGAGTCAACACTGGCATCCACAATGATATTTTTGTTACATTGACTTTACCGGCATCAGCATTTGGATTTGCATTGTCTGCTGGAATCCTCCAGATTGCGTCACTATCATCACTCTTTCGTACAAGCGATACTGTATGCTTCGCTCCATAAATAACTTTTCGGACGTTTCTACAGAATCCAAATATATGATGCAGTGGAATCGCGCATGAAAATGATTTACGCGCTCCTTGCAACATTGAAATACGTGTTGCAGCTCCTAGATTGAAATTAACATCGTTGTTTATAATCATATCTTCGGCATCAATATTAGCGGTGCCAGCATTATTCTTTGGTCGTCTTACAACAAATTGTTTTCCTCCAGCGGTATTTTTAGCATCTTTTGCAAACATCATAGAAGGTCCTGCTGATCTTGTATAATCATCGGAATATCTCGCTAACCCGAGTATTGTTGTAGCCACATCAACATCGCGATCTATCGCCTCAATTTCTTTTCCATCAATGAGATATTTTGCACTCTCAAATAACGCCATGATACCATTATTGAAAAAACCGACTTGAGTACCAGCTGGATACGGTGCTGGTACAGCAGGAGTATCAGCAGCTGTTACAATTTCTCCTTCTACTTCAATAAACGCTTCAGCGGGTAGAAAGTATTTACTGGTATCATGGACTTGAAGATCGATTCTTGCTCGACTATTTGGGTCTATTGCATGATAGGCGTAATATTGATAATCGCGTACAGAATCATCCTTGCCAACTGGGGCGTCTATATCAAACGCTGGATCATGTGACTTTTTGAACATTTTATTCTATTTATCAGAGTCTAAATCGCGATTTTCCATTTTCATCGTCGTAGGTTTTTAAAGCCACTTCCTGCTATCATATTTGCAATATTGCTTTGGTCGGGGGTTAAAACCATCGACGCTAATTTTTCATCTACTGCGTTATTTATAATTCTACTAACACTTGCAGGCATTTCCGCTGTAGACGGTAACGGTTTTGAAAATCCTTTGGATTTCATCCGTGATTTCACTAATGATGTTAATTTATTCTTCGCAGTTGAAAACGCTTTTCCAGCAAGATCTCCAACAGCACCAATACCCTTATCACGAATAACATCAATTGCTTTCATTCCTAATTGTTTAGCCAACGGCATCACTTTTGGAGCCATTCTCGCAAATAACCCTAAAATGGTATTACCTAAACCATCTCCGTAGTATGCTCTATAAACCGGAAACCGTGAATTAACTACGTAGACGGGGGTTGGTTTATCATGATTGTAGTGTATGATCATTATTTGAAATCAGAAACAATTTTTCAATTGTTATTTATCTAATCAATTGACTTTTCAATTCAGTCACTATGATACCCACTTTCCACTAACTCGCCAATGAAATCTCGATATGTGCTGATATCCATGATACCACCCTGAAATAATCGTCTACAGATATCAGCTGCTTCATTAATTATTTCCGGTGAGTTATTTCCGGCTCGGAACCCTCCTACAAGAACCTCTAATCGTGATATATCACTGAGAACACTACCAGGACATGAAACGCTAGCGTTTCCAACTAGACCACTCCCCAGAAATTTCTTCTCATCGTATGGCTGTCTTATTTGGAGTTGAAATTTTCCTTGAAGTCTCTGTATTCCTTCATCCTTCTATCTAAACTCCCAGTATTTATTTCATACACTATATCAGCCCATTCATTATGTGACATTCTATAATCCGAATAATTGTCCGTGAAAAACTTCTCTTGTGAATCATAGCTGTTAGCAGCGAATTCACCTAAATTGTCTATATCCTCGTTGAGAATTTGTTGTTTAGCGCTCTCGGTAAATCTAATTGATTTAGGTAGTCCACTAACTAGTTCTTCCTGAAATCCTTTAAATTTTCGTTTCGAAGCGGTTGATATATCCTGAGAAAGTGATTGCAAGGATTTTTTTGTTTGTTTAGTTCTTTTTGCTATTTTTTCTAACACAGGAATAAGACCCTCTTCTTTTCTTTTACCGTCAGGATCATCTCCCAGTATAGCACGCTCTATCTCCTTCGTTGCTGTGGTTACTGGTTTAAACAATTCTTCAGATCCCGCAGCAAAATCAGTCTGAAGACTCTGTCGTTGTTGTAGTTTATTCCGTACAGAGTCACGAATTGGTACAAATCTCCTGATTGCATCCAGTCGTTCACGAGCCAATCGGGTTGTTAATGCTACATTGACCATTATTTGAAATCAGAAACAATTTTTCAATTGCAAAATAATTTTTCAATTGTGAAACAATTTTCCCGAACCCGACCTAACATCATCGTGGAAGTGTTATTTCATCCTATCAGGTTTGAGGGAAGTGTGAAAATTGTATATAAAATAATTAATACCACACTTCCCTCATTCTATTTTGATCAATCTGAACCGTCCATCAATTTTTATTCAGTGTGAAATATTTTCACTGTTTTTGACATTGTCAATCAAAAAATGCTAAAAAAATGAAAATCTCTATGAGGGACGGTCACAATCAAAATAATGATAAATGGTCGGTCAATTAAATAATGATAAATGGTCGGTCAATCAAAATTGTTCATTTTCTTGAATTAATACCCGTAGGTTTCTAATTTTAGAATTAACCTCCTTTTTCAATTCGTATTCGTAATCCAATTCTTTTCGTATTCGTTCTACGATGGTATACAACGGAGCGAACACACTTACGTCACTGGAAAATGCGAGAGAGTCCCGAATAGAATTCTGAATTCTCTTGATGAGCGCATACTTCTTTGGTAGCATATACTTGTTAGTGCTAACTCCGTATTCTATATCCTGAAAATCAGACATGATTTGATCAGGATTTAACCCATCTGATAGTTCAATATCCCAACTTTTCAATTTTGAAATCTCGGATAAAATGCTATTCATGTTTTCAGAATTCATTATTCTATAATAATGATATATTTCTAAATGAAAAATATGACGCATTAGACATAACTAAATTGAACATTTTGTCCCGTCCTTTTTGAAATAGCCGATCGATAAATCCCCTCTGCAACAAATCGTACTGAGGGTGAACAAATATCGAAATGCCTACCGGCGCTGGTTATTGATTGAAATATTTTTTCTTCGTTAGTTATCGTATTCAAAGATTTCACAGGTCTCTTCCCAACCGTTTTGCATTTTCCAGTCTTTCCTCGTTTGGTATTCTCACTTTGAGTAGCAGCCTGCAGATTTGATAAAGAATTGTTTTTCGGATTAGAATCCTTGTGATCAATGACAGAATCATCCTCGATCAATCCATAAAAACATTCAAATGCGAAACGATGATTGAGATAAGTTTTCTTCCCAACAGTAAACATCAAGTACCCTTGATTATTCACAGCACCAACTAATTTCTTTAGTCTACAGTGTCTTACAACACCATCACTGGATGCTTCATAATTTGTAATCAAGGGATGTTGTCTGAATTCTTGGTTCATTCGTATACATAATACTATTGTTTGTCTAATTCATTGTTTGGTTTAATGATAAATCTTTCAATGTAGTCTTGAGGAGTTCTTACGATTTTGTCAGGGACGTTGTCAGTGTCAGGGACTTTTTCAGGGTCATAATTTCTGATTGATTGTCCATTTTATATTCTTTTATCATAATAACGCTTCAACTCCCTGTATCGCTTTCCACCGCAATTCAAACACAACTGAGATTTTCCCCTAACCCCAACCCCACATCGTATGCAGGGTAACGGGCCAAGGCTTCCACGACGAAAGCTTTGCATATGATACCCACAAAACTCATTTCTGCATGATTTGTTACACGGGGTTACTGATCCAATCATAAGCCACTTGCAGTGATTTATTATATATAAATTCTTCATTTAAATGCTTGTTTTAATTATAGCATGAGGGAATTAAGGAGAACGCCTTCGAAAAATGCTGAATTCAATGCTGATAAGGAGTTTAAAAGATTATTGAAAATTAATCCTAAATTTAATCTCGATAAACCAAAAAAACGTCCAATAGACGGAAACATGAAAGAGTTTAAGAGATTATTGAAGATTAATCCTAAATTTAATCTCGATAAACCCAAAAAACGTAACAAGAGATTATTAAAAATTAATCTCAAACGTCCAAGAGACGGAAACATGAAAGAGTTTAAGAGATTATTAAAAATTAATCCTAAATTTAATCTCGATAAACCCAAAAAACGTCCAAGAGACGGAAACATGAAAGAGTTTAAGAGATTATTAAAAATTAATCCTAAATTTAATCTCGATAAACCAAAAAAACGTAACAAAATTAATCCTAAATTTAATCTCGGTAAACCAAAAAAACGTTTAATAGACGGAAACATGAAAGAGTTTAAGAGATTATTAAAAATTAATCCTAAATTTAATCTCGATAAACCAAAAAAAAACGTCCAAGAGATTACCCTGGAAAGATGCTCAATTCAATCTCGATATAGTTTATAATACACCAAAGAATACAATTCTTGATAAAGCCATGATTAGTAAAATCAGAGACTGTTTTAATGAATTCAAGCGTGATGGTGCATCTTATTGTTGGTCAACATTTCGAATTGATGGTGTTGTTGATGCTACAATGACTGATGAAAAATCAGCAGTGATAATTTCACGTGTTGGAGAAAAAAGGTATTTTTTCCGAATAAAATTCATTATTGAAGTCGATGGCAAATGGATTATTAGGGATAAATTTGAACCAATTCTCAAGAATAAAAAAGCTGTCATTGTGAGTAGAGATTCCAAACCAGGAATTCTAACCGGCATTGACAAACCATACTACGAAAGATCTTATCCCGTAACAGCAATGGTTTATGGGATATATCCGTTAAATGATAAACCCGATATCGCAAAACTAGCTCCTATGAAATATTCTAGTTCACTGAATTGCGTGGCAACACGGGTAATGGAACACTTCACAAATGCATCCCGAGGAAATAAACTAACTGATCTGCGACGTAGGAAAATAACCGAATGGGAACTGACAGTGAAACAGTATGGTGCAAAGATTTCTGATATAGCTAAATTAGAAGCATCATTAAAATTCCCAATATCAGTAACAACAATAACCGGAGAGGTTTTATACGAACCGAAATATCAATCGCGAGGAGCTCCAATACAGATTATTGATCATAACAAACACGCGTGGACACCTGCGGTAACAGTATTTCCACGAGAACGAACCGTGAAATATATCCCCCCGGAATTTTTCGGGGATGTTTTCTATGAAGAGAAATTATTCGATGCTATTCATGCGTTGTGTAAAGATGATCCTGTGTCAGTGTGGTTACTTAGAAGTGATGAAGATCCCGAAATAGGATTCGATCAATTTGTAAGACCAAATGGTGAATTATATCGCGTTGAAGAATTAGATAACAGAATGAGAAAAATCGCTAGTGATTTTTCACCGGAGAATTCCCATGAAAAACTACTCACGGATAGTTTTACTATTCCATCAGTGGTAGCTCACTTCGCAAGAGAAAAAAACTCATGGCGTCCAACACGAAGTGATTTTCTCGAGGATGTTAAATTGAGTTGCGTCGGATTTGGTCATGGAGGACTGTGGAATACGAAATACTCACGTGATGGTATGATTTCAATTGATATATCCGCGTGTTATCCCGGAAGTTTTCTCGGATATGGGGAATGTGCTGAGTACTTCAAACGATTTGGACACCCCACGCATGAAATGACTCGTGTTGCGATTAATGGACCATTGCCTGATTTTGATTTAACCGGATTCGCTCGTGTGATATCATTTGAATTAGCGTCAGGATTACATCCGTGTAGTTATGTTTGGCTCGGTAGACACCTATCTGAAAAGGCCTGGATGCCAATAGTGCTATTGAGATATATGATTGATTGTGGTATGCTAATATCGTTGATTGTTTCCGAGGCTATTATATGCTATCGAGCTCAGAAAGAAGTTTGGCTACCACAACCCGATCTAGATAGAATAATCAGCGAACAGCGAAAACAATTCCCTGATTTCAATGAAGAACAAATCATGAATCGGTCTAAGAAGTTATTTGAAATTAAAAAAGAACAAGCAAAAGATTTTGGACGAAGAATAATCGGTAAATTTACCCAGGGTGGACGATACGACAATGCAAAATATTCTTCGCGGTTGATCATAGATATCGCTGAATACGATTTTATTGTAACGGATTTAATGAAACAGGGAAAACTTGTATCCCGTAAGGATGCTTTTCTATCCAATGGTGAGAAAATGGGTACGGTTGTTACCTACTGTGATGGATATAATTCCCAGTATACACATTTGAGAAGTTCAATGCTAGCCTATGCTTCTATTAATCTATTTTCGATGATAAATAGATTTCCTAATACCGCGGTTAGAGTGGCCACTGATTCGATGTATATACACAATAAGTACAAATCAGCTGTAGCTAAATTCACAGATCCCGAAGAAAATTGGGGGCGTTGGCGATTTAAAAAGGAGATGCTACATGAGTATTGTGAATCCGCAGACGTTGCCATGGATGATAAATATCTTTGTTGTAACCGTATTGAAATTCAATCAGAATTTTCTAATGCACCACCGGTATCTGATCCAGTATGTAGATACAAGACAGTTTATTTAAACGGTTGTGGTGGGTCAGGAAAGACAACTCGTGCAATTGAATTATTTCGTCGGTCAACCATGATTGTGCTAACACCGACACACAGACTCGCCAGAGAGATGATACAGCGAGGGGTAAATGCCTGTACTTACCATAGTTTCTTTCGATGGAAGGGTGGGTGACAAATGGACTCCTGAGCGTATGGGTGATAAATTCATTCCTGAAATCATAATTTGGGATGAAATATGCACAGTGTCATTAGATGTATTACAAACATTTCTCGAGTGGTTGTTAAACAAAAACACAAAAGTCGTCATGTGCGGTGATTACGGCCAACCACCACCATTTGTCGGTGCATCTCCACATGAATGGCTAAAGGGTTTTGTAGACTATTATGAAGAAATTACCACTGATTATAGATCACTTGATGAACGATTACGAGAATTCAAAGCGCTAATTAGATTACAACCGGATAGAATCCAATGCGAAATAGCGCGTGAAGTGATTTCAGAAACTCCAATGAATGATTTCTGGGAAACATGGAGACCAAATGATTTGATAATTGCAAGTAGAAAAATAGTCAGGGACACACTTCAGATGAAGTTATTTGAATTGCATAAAGAAAAATTTGCAACGCTTCCAGTACCCCTTTGTTATAGGCCATCGGATACACGAAAACAGAACATTGAAGTTGATATTCCAGGACAGAGTGAAAAACAAATTCTCGTATTAAATGATATTGTGCTGGTTGATATCAGCGTCGTCGAAAATGCATTGCGTGCTAATAAATCCCCGTGGACGCTAGGATACGCAGCAACAATACACTCTTCACAGGGATTGACTATATTGGATACAATTGTTTGGATGGTTGATAATCACATCGAATGGTCGAATTTAGTCTATCTCGCAGTATCCAGAGTACGAAAAATAAATCAACTTCGAAGAGTTGTTTTCGATCATAATGACACAACAATAAGTGATATTGATGTTAGCATCATTAATAAAAAAAACTCTCCCGTTACAAACAACAGGACAAAAAAAAACAACGAGAATTTGATATTGATGCTAAATTAATAATTACGCTGAAACAACAACAGAATAATCACTGCGCGAGTTGCAATTGTATAATGCGTTGGCAGTATTCGGATAAAGATCCTCGCCAATTTACCGTAGACAGAAAAAATAACAGTCTCGGTCATGTCAGAAATAATGTGATGTTGACTTGTCTTGAGTGCAATAGACGCAACGGCGCTAGTTAAGACCATGCGGTGGCAATTGAGTATCCTCGGGAATTACTTGTAGTTGTTGTCGAGTAAATCCTCGTTGAGGGGCAGTTGAATCCAGTTTATAGACTGGAGGTCTACCCGTAGATCGTGTTATACTAGATATCTTGTGTGCAGCAACACTCCAAATAGGATCAGTAGCCCTTTTTTTACCACCCTCAAGCTCTCCTGGTTCGTATAAGTACCTAACAGTGACATTACTACCAAGAATTGGTTCTTTAAAATCTTTTTGTGGTTGTACGGGTATAGACTTCTTTTTAATCGCGTTGATAGGTTTCATGTTGATTGTTCTAGTAATCTCGTTATTCAGTGCAGTAATCACAGATGGTAATCTTTTAACCCATTCACGGGATCTTTTTTCTTGGATGAATTCTTTTGCGTATTGATATCCAAATAACCGCTCAGCAATCGTCCGATTAAATCGTTCTACAATGGCCTGATCGCGATGTAGCGCAGTATGCCCTCGTCGTATGGTGACATTATGATGTTTCATTGTAGATAACACTGCACCCTGAAATTCCTTGCCAGGATCAACCTGCAATAGATTTGGCCAGTGCAGAGGACCTCGTCGATAAATCCTTTCAAATGCAGAAGCGACTTCAGTGGCTGATTTTGTTTTTAACGGTTCTACTTCTTTGTATCGACTTGCAATATCAACTACGGTTAAAGCGTATTTGTAACCACGATCATGTGGCAGAAATAATATATCAGCCTGATGAACTTCATTAGGAACTGTCACATCAAAATGCGAGAATTGAATTTGTTTAGGCGGTGGTAGATAAATTTGCTATAGTGCCTGTTTGGATAACCAATTAGCCGCAGTGGTTTTTTTCACTTTTACAGCACTAGCGAGTTTATGGACTGCTGATTTACCCCTCCAGTATCCTCTTGGGGAATAATAAATTGATTCCATATTATTAATTACCGGCACCTAACATCAATTTACTTTTCATAGCCGATTTTATCAAAAAGGAAGCCAATTTTTCTTTGAAGGATTTATCAGGAATAGCATTTAACGCATGAATTAATTTCACATCCGCGAGATGCCTGTGTTGCAGATTGCTGCTTTTATAAGCAACATCATGAAGGTGACAGGCCTTATCAATGGCGTTTATTGGTTCTTCACCGGGTCGGGACTGATTTTGATCATTGAGTCTGATATCAAGTCTGGTTCCCGGTCCACAGAAGCTATATCCTGGAAGGTGCTTTTCTCCGGGGTACTTTGCCCATGAGGTTCCAGGGAGCTTTGCCAATTTGGCTGCGATATCACCTCCTCGTTTTTTTTTAAATCAGATCTCATAGACACAAATCTAAATTTCTTTGTACCACATTGCACGCATTTACCAGAAAGCGCTGATCGGTTATTTTTAGTTGTAATCGTCGTCAAGTCATCTGTGCCAGTACGCGTTTTACACTTCACACAATATAGATCCATAATTTATGTATAGAGATATGGATATAATTGATTTTTCAGCGACTAAAACAAGAGAACCAGTTAAGCATCATGCAGCGCTACCAAACTCTATCCGGATGATTATAATCGGGCCATCTGGATCCGGTAAAACGCAATTGTTGCTCAATTTAATAATGAGATGGATGAAGTGGGATAAGTTGTATTTAATTGCCCCTAGCGTAGATGATCAACGATGTTATGAAGTGCTAAAAGATTTTAACGACAGCGCGGTAGAAAAATCCGGAGAGGGTATTATTGAGTTTATAACCGATATCGATGAAGCACCGAGCATTGATGATATTGATGGAGATATTAACAATTTAGTCGTATACGACGATATAATGTTAGATAAACAAAAAAATCCTCCTAGAATATTTTCCCGTGGGCGTCACAAAAACACTGACGTGATATATGTCACTCAACGATACACTCAGGTTCCAAAAGTCATCAGAGATAACTGCAATATTCTTGCTGTATTCAACGGAGTTGATACACATACGTTACGAAATATTTGGCAGACATGGTGTTCTGATATGAACTTCAATCAATTTAGAAATTTCTTTAGTCATGCTCAGTCAACCCAGTACGGATTCGCAACAATAAATTTGCATGATCCTCGGACACGATATCGTATCGGACTTGATCAAATATTCGGTTAAAATCATTTCTTATCTTTTGTTAACCCAGAACTGAAAGTTCTAGCAGCAGAGAGGGTGATGACCACATCGTTGCGAGCAAAATCGTAAAATCTCCGTTTTTGCAAAAATGGAGACTTTTTTTTCGTTAAATGAGATTTCGTTGGAAGCCTTATATTTTGTTCGAAAACGTGGTCTGTAAGCCTTATTTTGCTCGAAAACGTTATCTGGAAGCCTTATTTTTGCTCGAAAAGGGTGGTCTGTTCACCCTCTCTGCTGCTGGCCCCAATAACACATACTTGATGAAAATTTAAATATCTCCACAATATAGTTTTATGACTGTTTGAAATTGTACCAGTAATAAACAATAATTTGTCAGACGTGGAAGTGACTTCCGCACCAGATGAAGGCCAGACTGTCGAGCAATTCTACATCCCCACCACATTATTAATATAAGAACTATGATAGATTCTCAAACAGTCCGACATGCACAAAAATAACTTAGACATAACAACAGTTACAAGATGACCACGAAAATGGAGCTACTCATAAAATACAATCGCGTGTGTTGTTTCAGCGAAATTTGCGGAATGTCTGCTTTATCCACAGTTGGTCTGAGTGTGGCGAGAATCGCAACAACAACAGCTTTTACATTACATTTCTTCAAAATAATATTTTAACATGATGCAAAAGTTAATTAAAATAAATCTGAATTTACGAGATCACCCTGCTTGCTTGACCGTACATACAAGTGTTGAAGTAAGTAATCAAAGAATGTGCCGTTAAGCATTTTTCGAGAAATTATCTTCAATGGAATTTTGATCAATATGGCACGAAATAGAGTAATAATTCCATTTAAAGGTATGTGTAGTCAAATTATCCAAAATAACACATGTGGCTGTAAAAGATGACCGCGAGCAACTAATTACACAAACGCCATGCTCACATAAAAGCTTTGACATCGCCCGCGTACATTCCTGCTCAAAGGTCAGCATGAAGCAGATTTCGCCACTTTAGATGATCACAACTTTGGAAGCCTACAATGTATGCATTAGTTGTCTTCATTTTAACGGTTGGCTACATTGACCATAGGCAATTGCCCGAAGAAAGCAGCATCTGCATTGTTTATCAGAGACTCGAGCACCAAAAATAGAATGTATCCCCAAAAATTACTTTGCTGCTTCACCGCCGACCATTACCCCGTCGTCTCTTATGGTTTGTAACTCCGCTGATAACACGCTTAAATCTCTGATGATATTCACACCAATATACAAAGGTAAATCAATTAGATCTATGCAACAAGACTCTTAAATTATCCTATATATATCAGGGTTCACCCGAAGCTTTGAGGAAATTATGCGCGTACAGATCGTCCGTGGCTGTAGGCCATCCTATTATATGGATTATAACAAATGCTTCAGCGACATTTTCGAACAATGTTACTTGAGCCAAGAGAGCTATTGAAGTTCTTGATATAATCGTTGTTTCACCGCTTAATCCGTGCAGTCAAGACCGCTTTGCAAACGTTGCTCTGCGGGCTGTTTGTGCAACCAATGAAAAAAAGTACCATAGAAGCGTTGCGCGACCGGTAGAGGAAGGTGGTAATACCAGTATCGCAAATCATGAAGCCATCAATTCGTGCTACCATCTTCGAAGTGGTCAAACAACAATATTTGCCGATTTGTTTAAGCCGACGGCTGACCCTATACACGCTCCGTTTCAACAATCCCCGAAATACAAATGGATAGCAAAGATATATATTCTCTTGTCCCTCACTTGGCTACGTGGTTGGTCTTCAGCGTTTAAAGTACTAGCGTTGCTACGCAACGCAAATGTGATGTCATCTGTTTTAGAATTACTAACTTGCTTCAACAGAAGGCCCTGAGTCTTTGTCATACGCGTTCACAATCGCGAGTATCATTGTCTCGTTCTCTTCTCTTAACAGCTGTTCCGTTTTAGCCTCATAAATGTCATCCTCATACTGTGCAAATCAACATAACTCTTCTTAGCCAGATTTGTTATGACTACCGCATTGACCTCCCCTGATATCCACGGTCTGTCCGATCGGAGAAGCGTCGATATCATCAGCAATTTGATCAGGGGACATTCTTCGCAATCATCTCCTACCGCGTACCTAAGTTCCTCAGTTGCAACTGCTAAAACGTTAGTCCGTGGTAGGCTAACTTGAGATCTGCAAACTTCGCCCGCAATGCACATTCCTTTAGCTGGAATCGGTTTTTGCTTAGAGCACCAACACGGTGGAGGTTGCTGACGCGTTGCTGAATTTTGAATTCGCGTAGAATCTTGAGCTTCAATAGCATCTTGTAGTTGCCGTGCTGGAGCCACGTTGTTACTCAAGTCGCGTTGTATCTATTTTTAGCCCTAGGAGAGCCACTAGCAGCGTTCACTTGCGTACGTTATGTTTCGTTCGAATGCTAGAAAAACGTTTGTGGTCACGGCTGGGTAACGAAGAGTAATCATAGCCATGTGTTTTGCAAGGTTGGATTTCCCATGGATTATGTTAAACCATCATTGAATCGGGTAAGAAAAGAAAGATGTCAACCAGGACTAGCGTTTATGTGAATCAGGTTTTGGACGAAAACGAGAACGATCGTGTCAGACATTCATTTGAACGCGTAATCAGTATGGTTCGATATGAACGTAATGACAGGCCCAGCAGCAGAGAGGGTGAACAGACCACCCTTTTCGAGCAAAAATAAGGCTTCCAGATCACGTTTTCGAGCAAAATAAGGCTTACAGACCACGTTTTCAAGCAAAATATAAGGCTTCCAACGAAATCTCATTTAACCAAAAAAAAAGTCTCCATTTTGCAAAAACGGAGATTTTACGATTTTGCTCGCAACGATGTGGTCATCACCCTCTCTGCTGCTACAGGTTAACAAAAAATAAGAAATGATTTTAACCGAATATTTGATCCAGTCCTTAGGACTTTACAAACAAACTAATCGCTAACACCTCTTCTTGTAAATCAATCAGATTATTTGACTGGTCGGTGAGTTTGAAATTAATTCTGGTTAATGAATTATTATGGCATCGCATGTAGACAGGATTAATTGGGTTTTCAATAATTAGGAATCCTGGAGGAGCTGTTGGTGCAAACGAATAAAGAATATATCCCTGCTGAGCTTGATTTGATTGCTCTAGATTAATCTGATAGCTTCCTTCGATAACATCACATACTAAATTGAGCGCAATCACCGATGAAATATTCACGTTGAACGGAGCGATATGCCTACCGCCACCATCTGGATCATTATTATATTTGAGGAGGACAGTTGAATCTGATTTTTGTAGCGCTTTGATATCGGTTTTAACAATTCTTGCTAATTCATCAGCGTTGTATTTCGGAAACTTGAAATTACGCAGATTGTCTTCTGTGATATTGTAATCGGTTAGGAATCGTTGTTTATTGTCGCTGTTGTCATTAATTATTGTTTGAATAATTAGTTCATAGATATATTCCATGTCCGATATAAGTTGATTTATTATTTCAACGTGTTTTTGCGATCTTGTTTTCCGTAGTTGTTCTAGTTGTGTGTCATATAATTGTTTAATCTCATTAAAATAACCACGGACGTCATTTAGCGTAAATGAAATAGTAACAGATGAGTCGGTTGTTCTTTTAATGATAAAATCCCATTGCAATGTGTCTTTGTTGGTGAATATAAATCTATCGGCGATTTTTCCTTTTCTTATATCAGATAAATTATCTCGATAACTGGGATTGATTTCATGATATGATTCTACGTCCGTGGTTAAGTCGGTGGTGGATTTTTCCGGTGGTAATTCAGGCCATCCTAGTACGGTTCTAATAGAACTCTGATAGATATCTACGACGTATCCTTCTGTGCTTATCTCAATTGCGGATGATAGCGTCGGCTCATGAACTGTTATAGCGATTTTTGACTCTACTCCAGTAATCGATTTTATTCTACGCGCGAATTCATTATTGATTTGTTCGATTTGGTATGATCCGGTTGGTATCGAAACAACTTTCCAGTCTGGAGTCCCGTCGTCTTTATTCTTACTCGCAAATACCAGTGAATTATTCGGTTGTTGACCACCAAATGATTTTGATCTGATATTAGGCCAACTGTGATACACTCGTAGTTTTGCTAGCGCTATCTCCTTCACGGGGACTGGGCTAGGGAAATTCACACTAAACTCGGGTTCCGTTGATGTTATTGATATCATGCTTGTTTGTACTGGGTTCGTGTTCTCCACTATTTGTTGAAGTAATTCCATCGGTGTCGTCATTGTTATTATACTCATGTTGTATTTCTAATTTTGACACCGCGGAATCATAAATACTGACCATCACTGAGAACTCACAATTTGGTATGGTTGAGATTATTGAGATCATTTTGGTTTTTGGGTTCGTGTTTTCCAATTCCATCGGTGTTGTCATTGTTATTATATTCATGTTGTCGCTCTAATTTCGATATCGCGGAATCAAAAATACTAACCATCGCTGAGAATTCACTATCTGATATAATTGTATTATCGAGTGACGACGATATCATCAGGGATAACTGCGAATATGCGGTTGATGAAATATGAAATTGAATTAAGTAATTCTGCAGTTTACTCTGGCTGCATGATGATATCTTTTTTGCTATCCCGGTTGATATACCCCCGATTGTAGCCATCGCAGAAATGCAAATTGGAACTACGACCGGGGCAATCATTGTAACCGATGCAAGTATTATTCCGGCGCCAGCGAGAACGCTTGACACCGAGTACATAGTAATATCAATTGCGGTGATTCTTCGTCGGTATTTTTTTATTTTTATTTGATACTCCTCAGTGAGGGTTTTGAGTCTAGTCTGAAATTCTCTGACCTGATCATAGCGACATTGCGTTGATGAAATCATTTTTATTTTAAAAATACTAGTGTTTTCAATTGTGTTTTCAAGTTCGCGGAAAGTAATTTCAAATTCGCGGAAAACTCTTTCACGGTGTCGAATCGATATTACGACGATGATGGAATCATTGTTGTTATTTTAAACCAACTAGTGTTTTCAATTATCCCACCAACGAAGTGGTTTTAGGATCGGATGAGGGGACACCGGATACAAATTCTATTATCCAGGGTAGTGACTCCCTAATCACGAATTCGTCGGGACTGCTTATAACAATCGTAAGGGGGTTTGGTATATAGGGTGGAGGTTTTGGTACTTTATCTAATATATATGTCAGCGTGTTAACACCGCGGATACTTGTGTTGCTGAATTCCAAATCAAATTTACGGTGATGTATTATTGTAAGTCGGTAGCAACCTGGTGCACCAGTATGTCTGTTGCCAACACGAAGATAATTATCATTTCCCCGGATCCAATCAAAAGTCCCACTATCAACCGTGTACACGATGTTATTGACGCTTACACTATGTGGAGTTTTTACTTTATCGATAACCGCTTTAATTTCAGCGAGGGTTGGACCTGTCAACGATGTGGTTTCAGACACAGGTGTTCTCCCCAAAAATCTATCCACGATGGTATTAAGTGTTGTTTGTCTCACCATAAACATATTAATATCTTTGAGAGTTATTGTAGATGTAGCCGGGATACCAAAGAAATTATTAGCGATGTAGGCATTATGAGTATGCTTGCCGATAAACTCACTGATTTCAGCGAGAGTCATGCCTGCCACAAGCGGGGTTCCAAAAAACTTAACAATGACGTCGTTAGTGGGTTTTTGATCTTCTATTAGTTTAGAAATATCGAGATAATTTGCCTTGATTTCATTTTCATTCATCATCCTCCCCGCGTCCTTGTTAAAAAAGAATAGCGATAGATAGTTTTTAATTTCAGCGAGAGTCATGCCAACCACAAGCGGGGTTCCAAAGAATTTATGTACGACATTTTTGCGAAAAGTACTATAACCTCGTATATAATCCTCCAGATCACGTTTGTGGGCGTCAATCGCGTATGTGATTGTAGACACAAGTGCGCCTGGTTTAAGTTGTCCACTGTTGGAATATAGCGCAATAGAGTTTTCAGCGGCGTCGCGCTGCCGTATCAAAATATCATACAATGACACATCACTGCTTTTCAATTTACCCTGTTTGTCCTGAAATACAACTATTTCGTTCGGGTCAACATTTACTAAATTTAACGTCTCAGCTATTTCATCTTTGATTAGTTTTTTTACATCACCGGTTGCAGTGTCATCGGGTTTGGGTTTCAAAGATCTCCCCCAAATATCAATCATGTTATTGTAAAACTCTTTCTCTCTCTAAAATCGTTTTTGACGACTTCGTTGAAAAATCTTCGATTTTCTCCAGCGATTACTATTGTATTCATTCACGACAACATGTGGTGGTTTTTCCGCTTGGGTTACTCAAGGAGTTAGAAATAGCGTTAAGGACATTTAATACTTCGCTGCCACAAATTGGTGGGTCATTCATTTGTTGTGTTGGTAGCGTAGAATACCAAGTCTTCATTGGAAGGGTTTTTATATAACGCATAAACTCTTTTGGTGGGGCTAATCCATATGAATCGAAATAAACAATCCCACGTGGATCAATAGCGTATGCAACCCAGTGAGTTCCAGGTCCGGTGCTGTTATCTAAATTAATGATTCCGGTTTCAACGCTGTTTGGTTGATGTGGTAATTGATCTTTCATAAAGACACCTCTGAAGTTTTTAATCGCGAGTTTTTTAGCAGCATCGAGTAAATCAAAATTGGACATGGGAACCATAGGTTCCTGAGTCATAGACTCTCCAATTAATAAACCGGTCCTAGTCTTAAACCCTTTCCGCTGTACCACGAATACGGGGTTCCTGGTAGTCTTAGACCCTTTCCCTTCTTTTATATCCTTTCCCAGTTGCCTTCTTTAGTGCCATTCCTGCTGCAGTACCAACGGCTCCTAACGCCGCTGCTTTAGTCACCGCTGGGGCTGCTGCTGCAATCAAGGCCGGAATCGCAGCTAACAACGGAAATATACCGCCTGTTTTAATCATATTTTTGATAGCAGCCGCAGAGAGAGTAATCTGAACACCCTTTTTTGCTACTAGTGCATCATTGAAATGTTTCACCTGACGAGTTGTCAGCGATAGTTTATTTGCACCACCAGTCATTTGGTTGGGTTTCAACGTGATTGTGGTTCCACATTTTTTAGCTGATTCCGATTGCAATTTTTTTAATTGACCGGGAGTTAACGCAACACTAATATTACTATATGACATTATACATAATTGATTGATTCTAAATCGTTTACAATTTCAATTACATGTTTTCCACTGGTGCATCTACCACTCTCATTCTTCCTCCAACACCTTCAAGTAGCATTGATTTATCACTGAGAATGACAGCAACCGCTCTATAATCAGCAATAGCACCACGAGTCACATTAGCTCTAAAATGTATATCAACAACAGATTGTCTCATCAAATCGAGATGTGAGAAGTAATAGATCGGATACAGATTTTTAAAATCATATTGTGATATTTGCAAACCAGTATCCACATTTTGATCGCGTGCCATAAATGACAACAGACGATGATAAACTCGTGCAATATGATTTTCTGTGTAATTAAGTTGTATATCCTCGGATGGTTCCTGTTGGCCGTTTATTCTCAGTGAGACGTCTTTCACACCTAATTGATCAAATATCATATGACTGAAACGTTGATCGCCAACTCGTGTGTTATCCTGTAACGCAATAAATATATGACGTGGCGCAGAAACGCATTGTTTTGATGCTAGATTCCACGTGAATAACCCGTTCAGATTTGATTGTTTAACATCTGTACTCACGGTTAGCCAACTCAACAACGACTTTCCTCCTTCGTCCATAAATGATAGTAATCGTTCTTCTGCGGTGATTGCTGGAGTCAACACTGGCATCCACAATGATATTTTTGTTACATTGACTTTACCGGCATCAGCATTTGGATTTGCATTGTCTGCTGGAATCCTCCAGATTGCGTCACTATCATCACTCTTTCGTACAAGCGATACTGTATGCTTCGCTCCATAAATAACTTTTCGGACGTTTCTACAGAATCCAAATATATGATGCAGTGGAATCGCGCATGAAAATGATTTACGCGCTCCTTGCAACATTGAAATACGTGTTGCAGCTCCTAGATTGAAATTAACATCGTTGTTTATAATCATATCTTCGGCATCAATATTAGCGGTGCCAGCATTATTCTTTGGTCGTCTTACAACAAATTGTTTTCCTCCAGCGGTATTTTTAGCATCTTTTGCAAACATCATAGAAGGTCCTGCTGATCTTGTATAATCATCGGAATATCTCGCTAACCCGAGTATTGTTGTAGCCACATCAACATCGCGATCTATCGCCTCAATTTCTTTTCCATCAATGAGATATTTTGCACTCTCAAATAACGCCATGATACCATTATTGACAAAACCGACTTGAGTACCAGCTGGATACGGTGCTGGTACAGCAGGAGTATCAGCAGCTGTTACAATTTCTCCTTCTACTTCAATAAACGCTTCAGCGGGTAGAAAGTATTTACTGGTATCATGGACTTGAAGATCGATTCTTGCTCGACTATTTGGGTCTATTGCATGATAGGCGTAATATTGATAATCGCGTACAGAATCATCCTTGCCAACTGGGGCGTCTATATCAAACGCTGGATCATGTGACTTTTTGAACATTTTATTCTATTTATCAGAGTCTAAATCGCGATTTTCCATTTTCATCGTCGTAGGTTTTTAAAGCCACTTCCTGCTATCATATTTGCAATATTGCTTTGGTCGGGGGTTAAAACCATCGACGCTAATTTTTCATCTACTGCGTTATTTATAATTCTACTAACACTTGCAGGCATTTCCGCTGTAGACGGTAACGGTTTTGAAAATCCTTTGGATTTCATCCGTGATTTCACTAATGATGTTAATTTATTCTTCGCAGTTGAAAACGCTTTTCCAGCAAGATCTCCAACAGCACCAATACCCTTATCACGAATAACATCAATTGCTTTCATTCCTAATTGTTTAGCCAACGGCATCACTTTTGGAGCCATTCTCGCAAATAACCCTAAAATGGTATTACCTAAACCATCTCCGTAGTATGCTCTATAAACCGGAAACCGTGAATTAACTACGTAGACGGGGGTTGGTTTATCATGATTGTAGTGTATGATCATTATTTGAAATCAGAAACAATTTTTCAATTGTTATTTATCTAATCAATTGACTTTTCAATTCAGTCACTATGATACCCACTTTCCACTAACTCGCCAATGAAATCTCGATATGTGCTGATATCCATGATACCACCCTGAAATAATCGTCTACAGATATCAGCTGCTTCATTAATTATTTCCGGTGAGTTATTTCCGGCTCGGAACCCTCCTACAAGAACCTCTAATCGTGATATATCACTGAGAACACTACCAGGACATGAAACGCTAGCGTTTCCAACTAGACCACTCCCCAGATATTTCTTCTCATCGTATGGCTGTCTTATTTGGAGTTGAAATTTTCCTTGAAGTCTCTGTATTCCTTCATCCTTCTATCTAAACTCCCAGTATTTATTTCATACACTATATCAGCCCATTCATTATGTGACATTCTATAATCCGAATAATTGTCCGTGAAAAACTTCTCTTGTGAATCATAGCTGTTAGCAGCGAATTCACCTAAATTGTCTATATCCTCGTTGAGAATTTGTTGTTTAGCGCTCTCGGTAAATCTAATTGATTTAGGTAGTCCACTAACTAGTTCTTCCTGAAATCCTTTAAATTTTCGTTTCGAAGCGGTTGATATATCCTGAGAAAGTGATTGCAAGGATTTTTTTGTTTGTTTAGTTCTTTTTGCTATTTTTTCTAACACAGGAATAAGACCCTCTTCTTTTCTTTTACCGTCAGGATCATCTCCCAGTATAGCACGCTCTATCTCCTTCGTTGCTGTGGTTACTGGTTTAAACAATTCTTCAGATCCCGCAGCAAAATCAGTCTGAAGACTCTGTCGTTGTTGTAGTTTATTCCGTACAGAGTCACGAATTGGTACAAATCTCCTGATTGCATCCAGTCGTTCACGAGCCAATCGGGTTGTTAATGCTACATTGACCATTATTTGAAATCAGAAACAATTTTTCAATTGCAAAATAATTTTTCAATTGTGAAACAATTTTCCCGAACCCGACCTAACATCATCGTGGAAGTGTTATTTCATCCTATCAGGTTTGAGGGAAGTGTGAAAATTGTATATAAAATAATTAATACCACACTTCCCTCATTCTATTTTGATCAATCTGAACCGTCCATCAATTTTTATTCAGTGTGAAATATTTTCACTGTTTTTGACATTGTCAATCAAAAAATGCTAAAAAAATGAAAATCTCTATGAGGGACGGTCACAATCAAAATAATGATAAATGGTCGGTCAATTAAATAATGATAAATGGTCGGTCAATCAAAATTGTTCATTTTCTTGAATTAATACCCGTAGGTTTCTAATTTTAGAATTAACCTCCTTTTTCAATTCGTATTCGTAATCCAATTCTTTTCGTATTCGTTCTACGATGGTATACAACGGAGCGAACACACTTACGTCACTGGAAAATGCGAGAGAGTCCCGAATAGAATTCTTAATTCTCTTGATGAGCGCATACTTCTTTGGTAGCATATACTTGTTAGTGCTAACTCCGTATTCTATATCCTGAAAATCAGACATGATTTGATCAGGATTTAACCCATCTGATAGTTCAATATCCCAACTTTTCAATTTTGAAATCTCGGATAAAATGCTATTCATGTTTTCAGAATTCATTATTCTATAATAATGATATATTTCTAAATGAAAAATATGACGCATTAGACATAACTAAATTGAACATTTTGTCCCGTCCTTTTTGAAATAGCCGATCGATAAATCCCCTCTGCAACAAATCGTACTGAGGGTGAACAAATATCGAAATGCCTACCGGCGCTGGTTATTGATTGAAATATTTTTTCTTCGTTAGTTATCGTATTCAAAGATTTCACAGGTCTCTTCCCAACCGTTTTGCATTTTCCAGTCTTTCCTCGTTTGGTATTCTCACTTTGAGTAGCAGCCTGCAGATTTGATAAAGAATTGTTTTTCGGATTAGAATCCTTGTGATCAATGACAGAATCATCCTCGATCAATCCATAAAAACATTCAAATGCGAAACGATGATTGAGATAAGTTTTCTTCCCAACAGTAAACATCAAGTACCCTTGATTATTCACAGCACCAACTGATTTCTTCAGTCTACAGTGTCTTACAACACCATCACTGGATGCTTCATAATTTGTAATCAAGGGATGTTGTCTGAATTCTTGGTTCATTCGTATACATAATACTATTGTTTGTCTAATTCATTGTTTGGTTTAATGATAAATCTTTCAATGTAGTCTTGAGGAGTTCTTACGATTTTGTCAGGGACGTTGTCAGTGTCAGGGACTTTTTCAGGGTCATAATTTCTGATTGATTGTCCATTTTTTATTCTTTTATCATAATAACGCTTCAACTCCCTGTATCGCTTTCCACCGCAATTCAAACACAACTGAGATTTTCCTCTAACCCCAACCCCACATCGTATGCAGGGTAACGGGCCAAGGCTTCCACGACGAAAGCTTTGCATATGATACCCACAAAACTCATTTCTGCATGATTTGTTACACGGGGTTACTGATCCAATCATAAGCCACTTGCAGTGATTTATTATATATAAATTCTTCATTTAAATGCTTGTTTTAATTATAGCATGAGGGAATTAAGGAGAACGCCTTCGAAAAATGCTGAATTCAATGCTGATAAGGAGTTTAAAAGATTATTGAAAATTAATCCTAAATTTAATCTCGATAAACCAAAAAAACGTCCAATAGACGGAAACATGAAAGAGTTTAAGAGATTATTGAAGATTAATCCTAAATTTAATCTCGATAAACCCAAAAAACGTAACAAGAGATTATTAAAAATTAATCTCAAACGTCCAAGAGACGGAAACATGAAAGAGTTTAAGAGATTATTAAAAATTAATCCTAAATTTAATCTCGATAAACCCAAAAAACGTCCAAGAGACGGAAACATGAAAGAGTTTAAGAGATTATTAAAAATTAATCCTAAATTTAATCTCGATAAACCAAAAAAACGTAACAAAATTAATCCTAAATTTAATCTCGGTAAACCAAAAAAACGTTTAATAGACGGAAACATGAAAGAGTTTAAGAGATTATTAAAAATTAATCCTAAATTTAATCTCGATAAACCAAAAAAAAACGTCCAAGAGATTACCCTGGAAAGATGCTCAATTCAATCTCGATATAGTTTATAATACACCAAAGAATACAATTCTTGATAAAGCCATGATTAGTAAAATCAGAGACTGTTTTAATGAATTCAAGCGTGATGGTGCATCTTATTGTTGGTCAACATTTCGAATTGATGGTGTTGTTGATGCTACAATGACTGATGAAAAATCAGCAGTGATAATTTCACGTGTTGGAGAAAAAAGGTATTTTTTCCGAATAAAATTCATTATTGAAGTCGATGGCAAATGGATTATTAGGGATAAATTTGAACCAATTCTCAAGAATAAAAAAGCTGTCATTGTGAGTAGAGATTCCAAACCAGGAATTCTAACCGGCATTGACAAACCATACTACGAAAGATCTTATCCCGTAACAGCAATGGTTTATGGGATATATCCGTTAAATGATAAACCCGATATCGCAAAACTAGCTCCTATGAAATATTCTAGTTCACTGAATTGCGTGGCAACACGGGTAATGGAACACTTCACAAATGCATCCCGAGGAAATAAACTAACTGATCTGCGACGTAGGAAAATAACCGAATGGGAACTGACAGTGAAACAGTATGGTGCAAAGATTTCTGATATAGCTAAATTAGAAGCATCATTAAAATTCCCAATATCAGCAACAACAATAACCGGAGAGGTTTTATACGAACCGAAATATCAATCGCGAGGAGCTCCAATACAGATTATTGATCATAACAAACACGCGTGGACACCTGCGGTAACAGTATTTCCACGAGAACGAACCGTGAAATATATCCCCCCGGAATTTTTCGGGGATGTTTTCTATGAAGAGAAATTATTCGATGCTATTCATGCGTTGTGTAAAGATGATCCTGTGTCAGTGTGGTTACTTAGAAGTGATGAAGATCCCGAAATAGGATTCGATCAATTTGTAAGACCAAATGGTGAATTATATCGCGTTGAAGAATTAGATAACAGAATGAGAAAAATCGCTAGTGATTTTTCACCGGAGAATTCCCATGAAAAACTACTCACGGATAGTTTTACTATTCCATCAGTGGTAGCTCACTTCGCAAGAGAAAAAAACTCATGGCGTCCAACACGAAGTGATTTTCTCGAGGATGTTAAATTGAGTTGCGTCGGATTTGGTCATGGAGGACTGTGGAATACGAAATACTCACGTGATGGTATGATTTCAATTGATATATCCGCGTGTTATCCCGGAAGTTTTCTCGGATATGGGGAATGTGCTGAGTACTTCAAACGATTTGGACACCCCACGCATGAAATGACTCGTGTTGCGATTAATGGACCATTGCCTGATTTTGATTTAACCGGATTCGCTCGTGCGATATCATTTGAATTAACGTCAGGATTACATCCGTGTAGTTATGTTTGGCTCGGTAGACACCTATCTGAAAAGGCCTGGATGCCAATAGTGCTATTGAGATATATGATTGATTGTGGTATGCTAATATCGTTGATTGTTTCCGAGGCTATTATATGCTATCGAGCTCAGAAAGAAGTTTGGCTACCACAACCCGATCTAGATAGAATAATCAGCGAACAGCGAAAACAATTCCCTGATTTCAATGAAGAACAAATCATGAATCGGTCTAAGAAGTTATTTGAAATTAAAAAAGAACAAGCAAAAGATTTTGGACGAAGAATAATCGGTAAATTTACCCAGGGTGGACGATACGACAATGCAAAATATTCTTCGCGGTTGATCATAGATATCGCTGAATACGATTTTATTGTAACGGATTTAATGAAACAGGGAAAACTTGTATCCCGTAAGGATGCTTTTCTATCCAATGGTGAGAAAATGGGTACGGTTGTTACCTACTGTGATGGATATAATTCCCAGTATACACATTTGAGAAGTTCAATGCTAGCCTATGCTTCTATTAATCTATTTTCGATGATAAATAGATTTCCTAATACCGCGGTTAGAGTGGCCACTGATTCGATGTATATACACAATAAGTACAAATCAGCTGTAGCTAAATTCACAGATCCCGAAGAAAATTGGGGGCGTTGGCGATTTAAAAAGGAGATGCTACATGAGTATTGTGAATCCGCAGACGTTGCCATGGATGATAAATATCTTTGTTGTAACCGTATTGAAATTCAATCAGAATTTTCTAATGCACCACCGGTATCTGATCCAGTATGTAGATACAAGACAGTTTATTTAAACGGTTGTGGTGGGTCAGGAAAGACAACTCGTGCAATTGAATTATTTCGTCGGTCAACCATGATTGTGCTAACACCGACACACAGACTCGCCAGAGAGATGATACAGCGAGGGGTAAATGCCTGTACTTACCATAGTTTCTTTCGATGGAAGGGTGGGTGACAAATGGACTCCTGAGCGTATGGGTGATAAATTCATTCCTGAAATCATAATTTGGGATGAAATATGCACAGTGTCATTAGATGTATTACAAACATTTCTCGAGTGGTTGTTAAACAAAAACACAAAAGTCGTCATGTGCGGTGATTACGGCCAACCACCACCATTTGTCGGTGCATCTCCACATGAATGGCTAAAGGGTTTTGTAGACTATTATGAAGAAATTACCACTGATTATAGATCACTTGATGAACGATTACGAGAATTCAAAGCGCTAATTAGATTACAACCGGATAGAATCCAATGCGAAATAGCGCGTGAAGTGATTTCAGAAACTCCAATGAATGATTTCTGGGAAACATGGAGACCAAATGATTTGATAATTGCAAGTAGAAAAATAGTCAGGGACACACTTCAGATGAAGTTATTTGAATTGCATAAAGAAAAATTTGCAACGCTTCCAGTACCCCTTTGTTATAGGCCATCGGATACACGAAAACAGAACATTGAAGTTGATATTCCAGGACAGAGTGAAAAATAAATTCTCGTATTAAATGATATTGTGCTGGTTGATATCAGCGTCGTCGAAAATGCATTGCGTGCTAATAAATCCCCGTGGACGCTAGGATACGCAGCAACAATACACTCTTCACAGGGATTGACTATATTGGATACAATTGTTTGGATGGTTGATAATCACATCGAATGGTCGAATTTAGTCTATCTCGCAGTATCCAGAGTACGAAAAATAAATCAACTTCGAAGAGTTGTTTTCGATCATAATGACACAACAATAAGTGATATTGATGTTAGCATCATTAATAAAAAAAACTCTCCCGTTACAAACAACAGGACAAAAAAAAACAACGAGAATTTGATATTGATGCTAAATTAATAATTACGCTGAAACAACAACAGAATAATCACTGCGCGAGTTGCAATTGTATAATGCGTTGGCAGTATTCGGATAAAGATCCTCGCCAATTTACCGTAGACAGAAAAAATAACAGTCTCGGTCATGTCAGAAATAATGTGATGTTGACTTGTCTTGAGTGCAATAGACGCAACGGCGCTAGTTAAGACCATGCGGTGGCAATTGAGTATCCTCGGGAATTACTTGTAGTTGTTGTCGAGTAAATCCTCGTTGAGGGGCAGTTGAATCCAGTTTATAGACTGGAGGTCTACCCGTAGATCGTGTTATACTAGATATCTTGTGTGCAGCAACACTCCAAATAGGATCAGTAGCCCTTTTTTTACCACCCTCAAGCTCTCCTGGTTCGTATAAGTACCTAACAGTGACATTACTACCAAGAATTGGTTCTTTAAAATCTTTTTGTGGTTGTACGGGTATAGACTTCTTTTTAATCGCGTTGATAGGTTTCATGTTGATTGTTCTAGTAATCTCGTTATTCAGTGCAGTAATCACAGATGGTAATCTTTTAACCCATTCACGGGATCTTTTTTCTTGGATGAATTCTTTTGCGTATTGATATCCAAATAACCGCTCAGCAATCGTCCGATTAAATCGTTCTACAATGGCCTGATCGCGATGTAGCGCAGTATGCCCTCGTCGTATGGTGACATTATGATGTTTCATTGTAGATAACACTGCACCCTGAAATTCCTTGCCAGGATCAACCTGCAATAGATTTGGCCAGTGCAGAGGACCTCGTCGATAAATCCTTTCAAATGCAGAAGCGACTTCAGTGGCTGATTTTGTTTTTAACGGTTCTACTTCTTTGTATCGACTTGCAATATCAACTACGGTTAAAGCGTATTTGTAACCACGATCATGTGGCAGAAATAATATATCAGCCTGATGAACTTCATTAGGAACTGTCACATCAAAATGCGAGAATTGAATTTGTTTAGGCGGTGGTAGATAAATTTGCTATAGTGCCTGTTTGGATAACCAATTAGCCGCAGTGGTTTTTTTCACTTTTACAGCACTAGCGAGTTTATGGACTGCTGATTTACCCCTCCAGTATCCTCTTGGGGAATAATAAATTGATTCCATATTATTAATTACCGGCACCTAACATCAATTTACTTTTCATAGCCGATTTTATCAAAAAGGAAGCCAATTTTTCTTTGAAGGATTTATCAGGAATAGCATTTAACGCATGAATTAATTTCACATCCGCGAGATGCCTGTGTTGCAGATTGCTGCTTTTATAAGCAACATCATGAAGGTGACAGGCCTTATCAATGGCGTTTATTGGTTCTTCACCGGGTCGGGACTGATTTTGATCATTGAGTCTGATATCAAGTCTGGTTCCCGGTCCACAGAAGCTATATCCTGGAAGGTGCTTTTCTCCGGGGTACTTTGCCCATGAGGTTCCAGGGAGCTTTGCCAATTTGGCTGCGATATCACCTCCTCGTTTTTTTTTAAAATCAGATCTCATAGACACAAATCTAAATTTCTTTGTACCACATTGCACGCATTTACCAGAAAGCGCTGATCGGTTATTTTTAGTTGTAATCGTCGTCAAGTCATCTGTGCCAGTACGCGTTTTACACTTCACACAATATAGATCCATAATTTATGTATAGAGATATGGATATAATTGATTTTTCAGCGACTAAAACAAGAGAACCAGTTAAGCATCATGCAGCGCTACCAAACTCTATCCGGATGATTATAATCGGGCCATCTGGATCCGGTAAAACGCAATTGTTGCTCAATTTAATAATGAGATGGATGAAGTGGGATAAGTTGTATTTAATTGCCCCTAGCGTAGATGATCAACGATGTTATGAAGTGCTAAAAGATTTTAACGACAGCGCGGTAGAAAAATCCGGAGAGGGTATTATTGAGTTTATAACCGATATCGATGAAGCACCGAGCATTGATGATATTGATGGAGATATTAACAATTTAGTCGTATACGACGATATAATGTTAGATAAACAAAAAAATCCTCCTAGAATATTTTCCCGTGGGCGTCACAAAAACACTGACGTGATATATGTCACTCAACGATACACTCAGGTTCCAAAAGTCATCAGAGATAACTGCAATATTCTTGCTGTATTCAACGGAGTTGATACACATACGTTACGAAATATTTGGCAGACATGGTGTTCTGATATGAACTTCAATCAATTTAGAAATTTCTTTAGTCATGCTCAGTCAACCCAGTACGGATTCGCAACAATAAATTTGCATGATCCTCGGACACGATATCGTATCGGACTTGATCAAATATTCGGTTAAAATCATTTCTTATCTTTTGTTAACCCAGAACTGAAAGTTCTAGCAGCAGAGAGGGTGATGACCACATCGTTGCGAGCAAAATCGTAAAATCTCCGTTTTTGCAAAAATGGAGACTTTTTTTTCGTTAAATGAGATTTCGTTGGAAGCCTTATATTTTGTTCGAAAACGTGGTCTGTAAGCCTTATTTTGCTCGAAAACGTTATCTGGAAGCCTTATTTTTGCTCGAAAAGGGTGGTCTGTTCACCCTCTCTGCTGCTGGCCCCAATAACACATACTTGATGAAAATTTAAATATCTCCACAATATAGTTTTATGACTGTTTGAAATTGTACCAGTAATAAACAATAATTTGTCAGACGTGGAAGTGACTTCCGCACCAGATGAAGGCCAGACTGTCGAGCAATTCTACATCCCCACCACATTATTAATATAAGAACTATGATAGATTCTCAAACAGTCCGACATGCACAAAAATAACTTAGACATAACAACAGTTACAAGATGACCACGAAAATGGAGCTACTCATAAAATACAATCGCGTGTGTTGTTTCAGCGAAATTTGCGGAATGTCTGCTTTATCCACAGTTGGTCTGAGTGTGGCGAGAATCGCAACAACAACAGCTTTTACATTACATTTCTTCAAAATAATATTTTAACATGATGCAAAAGTTAATTAAAATAAATCTGAATTTACGAGATCACCCTGCTTGCTTGACCGTACATACAAGTGTTGAAGTAAGTAATCAAAGAATGTGCCGTTAAGCATTTTTCGAGAAATTATCTTCAATGGAATTTTGATCAATATGGCACGAAATAGAGTAATAATTCCATTTAAAGGTATGTGTAGTCAAATTATCCAAAATAACACATGTGGCTGTAAAAGATGACCGCGAGCAACTAATTACACAAACGCCATGCTCACATAAAAGCTTTGACATCGCCCGCGTACATTCCTGCTCAAAGGTCAGCATGAAGCAGATTTCGCCACTTTAGATGATCACAACTTTGGAAGCCTACAATGTATGCATTAGTTGTCTTCATTTTAACGGTTGGCTACATTGACCATAGGCAATTGCCCGAAGAAAGCAGCATCTGCATTGTTTATCAGAGACTCGAGCACCAAAAATAGAATGTATCCCCAAAAATTACTTTGCTGCTTCACCGCCGACCATTACCCCGTCGTCTCTTATGGTTTGTAACTCCGCTGATAACACGCTTAAATCTCTGATGATATTCACACCAATATACAAAGGTAAATCAATTAGATCTATGCAACAAGACTCTTAAATTATCCTATATATATCAGGGTTCACCCGAAGCTTTGAGGAAATTATGCGCGTACAGATCGTCCGTGGCTGTAGGCCATCCTATTATATGGATTATAACAAATGCTTCAGCGACATTTTCGAACAATGTTACTTGAGCCAAGAGAGCTATTGAAGTTCTTGATATAATCGTTGTTTCACCGCTTAATCCGTGCAGTCAAGACCGCTTTGCAAACGTTGCTCTGCGGGCTGTTTGTGCAACCAATGAAAAAAAGTACCATAGAAGCGTTGCGCGACCGGTAGAGGAAGGTGGTAATACCAGTATCGCAAATCATGAAGCCATCAATTCGTGCTACCATCTTCGAAGTGGTCAAACAACAATATTTGCCGATTTGTTTAAGCCGACGGCTGACCCTATACACGCTCCGTTTCAACAATCCCCGAAATACAAATGGATAGCAAAGATATATATTCTCTTGTCCCTCACTTGGCTACGTGGTTGGTCTTCAGCGTTTAAAGTACTAGCGTTGCTACGCAACGCAAATGTGATGTCATCTGTTTTAGAATTACTAACTTGCTTCAACAGAAGGCCCTGAGTCTTTGTCATACGCGTTCACAATCGCGAGTATCATTGTCTCGTTCTCTTCTCTTAACAGCTGTTCCGTTTTAGCCTCATAAATGTCATCCTCATACTGTGCAAATCAACATAACTCTTCTTAGCCAGATTTGTTATGACTACCGCATTGACCTCCCCTGATATCCACGGTCTGTCCGATCGGAGAAGCGTCGATATCATCAGCAATTTGATCAGGGGACATTCTTCGCAATCATCTCCTACCGCGTACCTAAGTTCCTCAGTTGCAACTGCTAAAACGTTAGTCCGTGGTAGGCTAACTTGAGATCTGCAAACTTCGCCCGCAATGCACATTCCTTTAGCTGGAATCGGTTTTTGCTTAGAGCACCAACACGGTGGAGGTTGCTGACGCGTTGCTGAATTTTGAATTCGCGTAGAATCTTGAGCTTCAATAGCATCTTGTAGTTGCCGTGCTGGAGCCACGTTGTTACTCAAGTCGCGTTGTATCTATTTTTAGCCCTAGGAGAGCCACTAGCAGCGTTCACTTGCGTACGTTATGTTTCGTTCGAATGCTAGAAAAACGTTTGTGGTCACGGCTGGGTAACGAAGAGTAATCATAGCCATGTGTTTTGCAAGGTTGGATTTCCCATGGATTATGTTAAACCATCATTGAATCGGGTAAGAAAAGAAAGATGTCAACCAGGACTAGCGTTTATGTGAATCAGGTTTTGGACGAAAACGAGAACGATCGTGTCAGACATTCATTTGAACGCGTAATCAGTATGGTTCGATATGAACGTAATGACAGGCCCAGCAGCAGAGAGGGTGAACAGACCACCCTTTTCGAGCAAAAATAAGGCTTCCAGATCACGTTTTCGAGCAAAATAAGGCTTACAGACCACGTTTTCAAGCAAAATATAAGGCTTCCAACGAAATCTCATTTAACCAAAAAAAAAGTCTCCATTTTGCAAAAACGGAGATTTTACGATTTTGCTCGCAACGATGTGGTCATCACCCTCTCTGCTGCTACAGGTTAACAAAAAATAAGAAATGATTTTAACCGAATATTTGATCCAGTCCTTAGGACTTTACAAACAAACTAATCGCTAACACCTCTTCTTGTAAATCAATCAGATTATTTGACTGGTCGGTGAGTTTGAAATTAATTCTGGTTAATGAATTATTATGGCATCGCATGTAGACAGGATTAATTGGGTTTTCAATAATTAGGAATCCTGGAGGAGCTGTTGGTGCAAACGAATAAAGAATATATCCCTGCTGAGCTTGATTTGATTGCTCTAGATTAATCTGATAGCTTCCTTCGATAACATCACATACTAAATTGAGCGCAATCACCGATGAAATATTCACGTTGAACGGAGCGATATGCCTACCGCCACCATCTGGATCATTATTATATTTGAGGAGGACAGTTGAATCTGATTTTTGTAGCGCTTTGATATCGGTTTTAACAATTCTTGCTAATTCATCAGCGTTGTATTTCGGAAACTTGAAATTACGCAGATTGTCTTCTGTGATATTGTAATCGGTTAGGAATCGTTGTTTATTGTCGCTGTTGTCATTAATTATTGTTTGAATAATTAGTTCATAGATATATTCCATGTCCGATATAAGTTGATTTATTATTTCAACGTGTTTTTGCGATCTTGTTTTCCGTAGTTGTTCTAGTTGTGTGTCATATAATTGTTTAATCTCATTAAAATAACCACGGACGTCATTTAGCGTAAATGAAATAGTAACAGATGAGTCGGTTGTTCTTTTAATGATAAAATCCCATTGCAATGTGTCTTTGTTGGTGAATATAAATCTATCGGCGATTTTTCCTTTTCTTATATCAGATAAATTATCTCGATAACTGGGATTGATTTCATGATATGATTCTACGTCCGTGGTTAAGTCGGTGGTGGATTTTTCCGGTGGTAATTCAGGCCATCCTAGTACGGTTCTAATAGAACTCTGATAGATATCTACGACGTATCCTTCTGTGCTTATCTCAATTGCGGATGATAGCGTCGGCTCATGAACTGTTATAGCGATTTTTGACTCTACTCCAGTAATCGATTTTATTCTACGCGCGAATTCATTATTGATTTGTTCGATTTGGTATGATCCGGTTGGTATCGAAACAACTTTCCAGTCTGGAGTCCCGTCGTCTTTATTCTTACTCGCAAATACCAGTGAATTATTCGGTTGTTGACCACCAAATGATTTTGATCTGATATTAGGCCAACTGTGATACACTCGTAGTTTTGCTAGCGCTATCTCCTTCACGGGGACTGGGCTAGGGAAATTCACACTAAACTCGGGTTCCGTTGATGTTATTGATATCATGCTTGTTTGTACTGGGTTCGTGTTCTCCACTATTTGTTGAAGTAATTCCATCGGTGTCGTCATTGTTATTATACTCATGTTGTATTTCTAATTTTGACACCGCGGAATCATAAATACTGACCATCACTGAGAACTCACAATTTGGTATGGTTGAGATTATTGAGATCATTTTGGTTTTTGGGTTCGTGTTTTCCAATTCCATCGGTGTTGTCATTGTTATTATATTCATGTTGTCGCTCTAATTTCGATATCGCGGAATCAAAAATACTAACCATCGCTGAGAATTCACTATCTGATATAATTGTATTATCGAGTGACGACGATATCATCAGGGATAACTGCGAATATGCGGTTGATGCAATATGAAATTGAATTAAGTAATTCTGCAGTTTACTCTGGCTGCATGATGATATCTTTTTTGCTATCCCGGTTGATATACCCCCGATTGTAGCCATCGCAGAAATGCAAATTGGAACTACGACCGGGGCAATCATTGTAACCGATGCAAGTATTATTCCGGCGCCAGCGAGAACGCTTGACACCGAGTACATAGTAATATCAATTGCGGTGATTCTTCGTCGGTATTTTTTTATTTTTATTTGATACTCCTCAGTGAGGGTTTTGAGTCTAGTCTGAAATTCTCTGACCTGATCATAGCGACATTGCGTTGATGAAATCATTTTTATTTTAAAAATACTAGTGTTTTCAATTGTGTTTTCAAGTTCGCGGAAAGTAATTTCAAATTCGCGGAAAACTCTTTCACGGTGTCGAATCGATATGACGACGATGATGGAATCATTGTTGTTATTTTAAACCAACTAGTGTTTTCAATTATCCCACCAACGAAGTGGTTTTAGGATCGGATGAGGGGACACCGGATACAAATTCTATTATCCAGGGTAGTGACTCCCTAATCACGAATTCGTCGGGACTGCTTATAACAATCGTAAGGGGGTTTGGTATATAGGGTGGAGGTTTTGGTACTTTATCTAATATATATGTCAGCGTGTTAACACCGCGGATACTTGTGTTGCTGAATTCCAAATCAAATTTACGGTGATGTATTATTGTAAGTCGGTAGCAACCTGGTGCACCAGTATGTCTGTTGCCAACACGAAGATAATTATCATTTCCCCGGATCCAATCAAAAGTCCCACTATCAACCGTGTACACGATGTTATTGACGCTTACACTATGTGGAGTTTTTACTTTATCGATAACCGCTTTAATTTCAGCGAGGGTTGGACCTGTCAACGATGTGGTTTCAGACACAGGTGTTCTCCCCAAAAATCTATCCACGATGGTATTAAGTGTTGTTTGTCTCACCATAAACATATTAATATCTTTGAGAGTTATTGTAGATGTAGCCGGGATACCAAAGAAATTATTAGCGATGTAGGCATTATGAGTATGCTTGCCGATAAACTCACTGATTTCAGCGAGAGTCATGCCTGCCACAAGCGGGGTTCCAAAAAACTTAACAATGACGTCGTTAGTGGGTTTTTGATCTTCTATTAGTTTAGAAATATCGAGATAATTTGCCTTGATTTCATTTTCATTCATCATCCTCCCCGCGTCCTTGTTAAAAAAGAATAGCGATAGATAGTTTTTAATTTCAGCGAGAGTCATGCCAACCACAAGCGGGGTTCCAAAGAATTTATGTACGACATTTTTGCGAAAAGTACTATAACCTCGTATATAATCCTCCAGATCACGTTTGTGGGCGTCAATCGCGTATGTGATTGTAGACACAAGTGCGCCTGGTTTAAGTTGTCCACTGTTGGAATATAGCGCAATAGAGTTTTCAGCGGCGTCGCGCTGCCGTATCAAAATATCATACAATGACACATCACTGCTTTTCAATTTACCCTGTTTGTCCTGAAATACAACTATTTCGTTCGGGTCAACATTTACTAAATTTAACGTCTCAGCTATTTCATCTTTGATTAGTTTTTTTACATCACCGGTTGCAGTGTCATCGGGTTTGGGTTTCAAAGATCTCCCCCAAATATCAATCATGTTATTGTAAAACTCTTTCTCTCTCTAAAATCGTTTTTGACGACTTCGTTGAAAAATCTTCGATTTTCTCCAGCGATTACTATTGTATTCATTCACGACAACATGTGGTGGTTTTTCCGCTTGGGTTACTCAAGGAGTTAGAAATAGCGTTAAGGACATTTAATACTTCGCTGCCACAAATTGGTGGGTCATTCATTTGTTGTGTTGGTAGCGTAGAATACCAAGTCTTCATTGGAAGGGTTTTTATATAACGCATAAACTCTTTTGGTGGGGCTAATCCATATGAATCGAAATAAACAATCCCACGTGGATCAATAGCGTATGCAACCCAGTGAGTTCCAGGTCCGGTGCTGTTATCTAAATTAATGATTCCGGTTTCAACGCTGTTTGGTTGATGTGGTAATTGATCTTTCATAAAGACACCTCTGAAGTTTTTAATCGCGAGTTTTTTAGCAGCATCGAGTAAATCAAAATTGGACATGGGAACCATAGGTTCCTGAGTCATAGACTCTCCAATTAATAAACCGGTCCTAGTCTTAAACCCTTTCCGCTGTACCACGAATACGGGGTTCCTGGTAGTCTTAGACCCTTTCCCTTCTTTTATATCCTTTCCCAGTTGCCTTCTTTAGTGCCATTCCTGCTGCAGTACCAACGGCTCCTAACGCCGCTGCTTTAGTCACCGCTGGGGCTGCTGCTGCAATCAAGGCCGGAATCGCAGCTAACAACGGAAATATACCGCCTGTTTTAATCATATTTTTGATAGCAGCCGCAGAGAGAGTAATCTGAACACCCTTTTTTGCTACTAGTGCATCATTGAAATGTTTCACCTGACGAGTTGTCAGCGATAGTTTATTTGCACCACCAGTCATTTGGTTGGGTTTCAACGTGATTGTGGTTCCACATTTTTTAGCTGATTCCGATTGCAATTTTTTTAATTGACCGGGAGTTAACGCAACACTAATATTACTATATGACATTATACATAATTGATTGATTCTAAATCGTTTACAATTTCAATTACATGTTTTCCACTGGTGCATCTACCACTCTCATTCTTCCTCCAACACCTTCAAGTAGCATTGATTTATCACTGAGAATGACAGCAACCGCTCTATAATCAGCAATAGCACCACGAGTCACATTAGCTCTAAAATGTATATCAACAACAGATTGTCTCATCAAATCGAGATGTGAGAAGTAATAGATCGGATACAGATTTTTAAAATCATATTGTGATATTTGCAAACCAGTATCCACATTTTGATCGCGTGCCATAAATGACAACAGACGATGATAAACTCGTGCAATATGATTTTCTGTGTAATTAAGTTGTATATCCTCGGATGGTTCCTGTTGGCCGTTTATTCTCAGTGAGACGTCTTTCACACCTAATTGATCAAATATCATATGACTGAAACGTTGATCGCCAACTCGTGTGTTATCCTGTAACGCAATAAATATATGACGTGGCGCAGAAACGCATTGTTTTGATGCTAGATTCCACGTGAATAACCCGTTCAGATTTGATTGTTTAACATCTGTACTCACGGTTAGCCAACTCAACAACGACTTTCCTCCTTCGTCCATAAATGATAGTAATCGTTCTTCTGCGGTGATTGCTGGAGTCAACACTGGCATCCACAATGATATTTTTGTTACATTGACTTTACCGGCATCAGCATTTGGATTTGCATTGTCTGCTGGAATCCTCCAGATTGCGTCACTATCATCACTCTTTCGTACAAGCGATACTGTATGCTTCGCTCCATAAATAACTTTTCGGACGTTTCTACAGAATCCAAATATATGATGCAGTGGAATCGCGCATGAAAATGATTTACGCGCTCCTTGCAACATTGAAATACGTGTTGCAGCTCCTAGATTGAAATTAACATCGTTGTTTATAATCATATCTTCGGCATCAATATTAGCGGTGCCAGCATTATTCTTTGGTCGTCTTACAACAAATTGTTTTCCTCCAGCGGTATTTTTAGCATCTTTTGCAAACATCATAGAAGGTCCTGCTGATCTTGTATAATCATCGGAATATCTCGCTAACCCGAGTATTGTTGTAGCCACATCAACATCGCGATCTATCGCCTCAATTTCTTTTCCATCAATGAGATATTTTGCACTCTCAAATAACGCCATGATACCATTATTGACAAAACCGACTTGAGTACCAGCTGGATACGGTGCTGGTACAGCAGGAGTATCAGCAGCTGTTACAATTTCTCCTTCTACTTCAATAAACGCTTCAGCGGGTAGAAAGTATTTACTGGTATCATGGACTTGAAGATCGATTCTTGCTCGACTATTTGGGTCTATTGCATGATAGGCGTAATATTGATAATCGCGTACAGAATCATCCTTGCCAACTGGGGCGTCTATATCAAACGCTGGATCATGTGACTTTTTGAACATTTTATTCTATTTATCAGAGTCTAAATCGCGATTTTCCATTTTCATCGTCGTAGGTTTTTAAAGCCACTTCCTGCTATCATATTTGCAATATTGCTTTGGTCGGGGGTTAAAACCATCGACGCTAATTTTTCATCTACTGCGTTATTTATAATTCTACTAACACTTGCAGGCATTTCCGCTGTAGACGGTAACGGTTTTGAAAATCCTTTGGATTTCATCCGTGATTTCACTAATGATGTTAATTTATTCTTCGCAGTTGAAAACGCTTTTCCAGCAAGATCTCCAACAGCACCAATACCCTTATCACGAATAACATCAATTGCTTTCATTCCTAATTGTTTAGCCAACGGCATCACTTTTGGAGCCATTCTCGCAAATAACCCTAAAATGGTATTACCTAAACCATCTCCGTAGTATGCTCTATAAACCGGAAACCGTGAATTAACTACGTAGACGGGGGTTGGTTTATCATGATTGTAGTGTATGATCATTATTTGAAATCAGAAACAATTTTTCAATTGTTATTTATCTAATCAATTGACTTTTCAATTCAGTCACTATGATACCCACTTTCCACTAACTCGCCAATGAAATCTCGATATGTGCTGATATCCATGATACCACCCTGAAATAATCGTCTACAGATATCAGCTGCTTCATTAATTATTTCCGGTGAGTTATTTCCGGCTCGGAACCCTCCTACAAGAACCTCTAATCGTGATATATCACTGAGAACACTACCAGGACATGAAACGCTAGCGTTTCCAACTAGACCACTCCCCAGATATTTCTTCTCATCGTATGGCTGTCTTATTTGGAGTTGAAATTTTCCTTGAAGTCTCTGTATTCCTTCATCCTTCTATCTAAACTCCCAGTATTTATTTCATACACTATATCAGCCCATTCATTATGTGACATTCTATAATCCGAATAATTGTCCGTGAAAAACTTCTCTTGTGAATCATAGCTGTTAGCAGCGAATTCACCTAAATTGTCTATATCCTCGTTGAGAATTTGTTGTTTAGCGCTCTCGGTAAATCTAATTGATTTAGGTAGTCCACTAACTAGTTCTTCCTGAAATCCTTTAAATTTTCGTTTCGAAGCGGTTGATATATCCTGAGAAAGTGATTGCAAGGATTTTTTTGTTTGTTTAGTTCTTTTTGCTATTTTTTCTAACACAGGAATAAGACCCTCTTCTTTTCTTTTACCGTCAGGATCATCTCCCAGTATAGCACGCTCTATCTCCTTCGTTGCTGTGGTTACTGGTTTAAACAATTCTTCAGATCCCGCAGCAAAATCAGTCTGAAGACTCTGTCGTTGTTGTAGTTTATTCCGTACAGAGTCACGAATTGGTACAAATCTCCTGATTGCATCCAGTCGTTCACGAGCCAATCGGGTTGTTAATGCTACATTGACCATTATTTGAAATCAGAAACAATTTTTCAATTGCAAAATAATTTTTCAATTGTGAAACAATTTTCCCGAACCCGACCTAACATCATCGTGGAAGTGTTATTTCATCCTATCAGGTTTGAGGGAAGTGTGAAAATTGTATATAAAATAATTAATACCACACTTCCCTCATTCTATTTTGATCAATCTGAACCGTCCATCAATTTTTATTCAGTGTGAAATATTTTCACTGTTTTTGACATTGTCAATCAAAAAATGCTAAAAAAAATGAAAATCTCTATGAGGGACGGTCACAATCAAAATAATGATAAATGGTCGGTCAATTAAATAATGATAAATGGTCGGTCAATCAAAATTGTTCATTTTCTTGAATTAATACCCGTAGGTTTCTAATTTTAGAATTAACCTCCTTTTTCAATTCGTATTCGTAATCCAATTCTTTTCGTATTCGTTCTACGATGGTATACAACGGAGCGAACACACTTACGTCACTGGAAAATGCGAGAGAGTCCCGAATAGAATTCTTAATTCTCTTGATGAGCGCATACTTCTTTGGTAGCATATACTTGTTAGTGCTAACTCCGTATTCTATATCCTGAAAATCAGACATGATTTGATCAGGATTTAACCCATCTGATAGTTCAATATCCCAACTTTTCAATTTTGAAATCTCGGATAAAATGCTATTCATGTTTTCAGAATTCATTATTCTATAATAATGATATATTTCTAAATGAAAAATATGACGCATTAGACATAACTAAATTGAACATTTTGTCCCGTCCTTTTTGAAATAGCCGATCGATAAATCCCCTCTGCAACAAATCGTACTGAGGGTGAACAAATATCGAAATGCCTACCGGCGCTGGTTATTGATTGAAATATTTTTTCTTCGTTAGTTATCGTATTCAAAGATTTCACAGGTCTCTTCCCAACCGTTTTGCATTTTCCAGTCTTTCCTCGTTTGGTATTCTCACTTTGAGTAGCAGCCTGCAGATTTGATAAAGAATTGTTTTTCGGATTAGAATCCTTGTGATCAATGACAGAATCATCCTCGATCAATCCATAAAAACATTCAAATGCGAAACGATGATTGAGATAAGTTTTCTTCCCAACAGTAAACATCAAGTACCCTTGATTATTCACAGCACCAACTGATTTCTTCAGTCTACAGTGTCTTACAACACCATCACTGGATGCTTCATAATTTGTAATCAAGGGATGTTGTCTGAATTCTTGGTTCATTCGTATACATAATACTATTGTTTGTCTAATTCATTGTTTGGTTTAATGATAAATCTTTCAATGTAGTCTTGAGGAGTTCTTACGATTTTGTCAGGGACGTTGTCAGTGTCAGGGACTTTTTCAGGGTCATAATTTCTGATTGATTGTCCATTTTTTATTCTTTTATCATAATAACGCTTCAACTCCCTGTATCGCTTTCCACCGCAATTCAAACACAACTGAGATTTTCCTCTAACCCCAACCCCACATCGTATGCAGGGTAACGGGCCAAGGCTTCCACGACGAAAGCTTTGCATATGATACCCACAAAACTCATTTCTGCATGATTTGTTACACGGGGTTACTGATCCAATCATAAGCCACTTGCAGTGATTTATTATATATAAATTCTTCATTTAAATGCTTGTTTTAATTATAGCATGAGGGAATTAAGGAGAACGCCTTCGAAAAATGCTGAATTCAATGCTGATAAGGAGTTTAAAAGATTATTGAAAATTAATCCTAAATTTAATCTCGATAAACCAAAAAAACGTCCAATAGACGGAAACATGAAAGAGTTTAAGAGATTATTGAAGATTAATCCTAAATTTAATCTCGATAAACCCAAAAAACGTAACAAGAGATTATTAAAAATTAATCTCAAACGTCCAAGAGACGGAAACATGAAAGAGTTTAAGAGATTATTAAAAATTAATCCTAAATTTAATCTCGATAAACCCAAAAAACGTCCAAGAGACGGAAACATGAAAGAGTTTAAGAGATTATTAAAAATTAATCCTAAATTTAATCTCGATAAACCAAAAAAACGTAACAAAATTAATCCTAAATTTAATCTCGGTAAACCAAAAAAACGTTTAATAGACGGAAACATGAAAGAGTTTAAGAGATTATTAAAAATTAATCCTAAATTTAATCTCGATAAACCAAAAAAAAACGTCCAAGAGATTACCCTGGAAAGATGCTCAATTCAATCTCGATATAGTTTATAATACACCAAAGAATACAATTCTTGATAAAGCCATGATTAGTAAAATCAGAGACTGTTTTAATGAATTCAAGCGTGATGGTGCATCTTATTGTTGGTCAACATTTCGAATTGATGGTGTTGTTGATGCTACAATGACTGATGAAAAATCAGCAGTGATAATTTCACGTGTTGGAGAAAAAAGGTATTTTTTCCGAATAAAATTCATTATTGAAGTCGATGGCAAATGGATTATTAGGGATAAATTTGAACCAATTCTCAAGAATAAAAAAGCTGTCATTGTGAGTAGAGATTCCAAACCAGGAATTCTAACCGGCATTGACAAACCATACTACGAAAGATCTTATCCCGTAACAGCAATGGTTTATGGGATATATCCGTTAAATGATAAACCCGATATCGCAAAACTAGCTCCTATGAAATATTCTAGTTCACTGAATTGCGTGGCAACACGGGTAATGGAACACTTCACAAATGCATCCCGAGGAAATAAACTAACTGATCTGCGACGTAGGAAAATAACCGAATGGGAACTGACAGTGAAACAGTATGGTGCAAAGATTTCTGATATAGCTAAATTAGAAGCATCATTAAAATTCCCAATATCAGCAACAACAATAACCGGAGAGGTTTTATACGAACCGAAATATCAATCGCGAGGAGCTCCAATACAGATTATTGATCATAACAAACACGCGTGGACACCTGCGGTAACAGTATTTCCACGAGAACGAACCGTGAAATATATCCCCCCGGAATTTTTCGGGGATGTTTTCTATGAAGAGAAATTATTCGATGCTATTCATGCGTTGTGTAAAGATGATCCTGTGTCAGTGTGGTTACTTAGAAGTGATGAAGATCCCGAAATAGGATTCGATCAATTTGTAAGACCAAATGGTGAATTATATCGCGTTGAAGAATTAGATAACAGAATGAGAAAAATCGCTAGTGATTTTTCACCGGAGAATTCCCATGAAAAACTACTCACGGATAGTTTTACTATTCCATCAGTGGTAGCTCACTTCGCAAGAGAAAAAAACTCATGGCGTCCAACACGAAGTGATTTTCTCGAGGATGTTAAATTGAGTTGCGTCGGATTTGGTCATGGAGGACTGTGGAATACGAAATACTCACGTGATGGTATGATTTCAATTGATATATCCGCGTGTTATCCCGGAAGTTTTCTCGGATATGGGGAATGTGCTGAGTACTTCAAACGATTTGGACACCCCACGCATGAAATGACTCGTGTTGCGATTAATGGACCATTGCCTGATTTTGATTTAACCGGATTCGCTCGTGTGATATCATTTGAATTAACGTCAGGATTACATCCGTGTAGTTATGTTTGGCTCGGTAGACACCTATCTGAAAAGGCCTGGATGCCAATAGTGCTATTGAGATATATGATTGATTGTGGTATGCTAATATCGTTGATTGTTTCCGAGGCTATTATATGCTATCGAGCTCAGAAAGAAGTTTGGCTACCACAACCCGATCTAGATAGAATAATCAGCGAACAGCGAAAACAATTCCCTGATTTCAATGAAGAACAAATCATGAATCGGTCTAAGAAGTTATTTGAAATTAAAAAAGAACAAGCAAAAGATTTTGGACGAAGAATAATCGGTAAATTTACCCAGGGTGGACGATACGACAATGCAAAATATTCTTCGCGGTTGATCATAGATATCGCTGAATACGATTTTATTGTAACGGATTTAATGAAACAGGGAAAACTTGTATCCCGTAAGGATGCTTTTCTATCCAATGGTGAGAAAATGGGTACGGTTGTTACCTACTGTGATGGATATAATTCCCAGTATACACATTTGAGAAGTTCAATGCTAGCCTATGCTTCTATTAATCTATTTTCGATGATAAATAGATTTCCTAATACCGCGGTTAGAGTGGCCACTGATTCGATGTATATACACAATAAGTACAAATCAGCTGTAGCTAAATTCACAGATCCCGAAGAAAATTGGGGGCGTTGGCGATTTAAAAAGGAGATGCTACATGAGTATTGTGAATCCGCAGACGTTGCCATGGATGATAAATATCTTTGTTGTAACCGTATTGAAATTCAATCAGAATTTTCTAATGCACCACCGGTATCTGATCCAGTATGTAGATACAAGACAGTTTATTTAAACGGTTGTGGTGGGTCAGGAAAGACAACTCGTGCAATTGAATTATTTCGTCGGTCAACCATGATTGTGCTAACACCGACACACAGACTCGCCAGAGAGATGATACAGCGAGGGGTAAATGCCTGTACTTACCATAGTTTCTTTCGATGGAAGGGTGGGTGACAAATGGACTCCTGAGCGTATGGGTGATAAATTCATTCCTGAAATCATAATTTGGGATGAAATATGCACAGTGTCATTAGATGTATTACAAACATTTCTCGAGTGGTTGTTAAACAAAAACACAAAAGTCGTCATGTGCGGTGATTACGGCCAACCACCACCATTTGTCGGTGCATCTCCACATGAATGGCTAAAGGGTTTTGTAGACTATTATGAAGAAATTACCACTGATTATAGATCACTTGATGAACGATTACGAGAATTCAAAGCGCTAATTAGATTACAACCGGATAGAATCCAATGCGAAATAGCGCGTGAAGTGATTTCAGAAACTCCAATGAATGATTTCTGGGAAACATGGAGACCAAATGATTTGATAATTGCAAGTAGAAAAATAGTCAGGGACACACTTCAGATGAAGTTATTTGAATTGCATAAAGAAAAATTTGCAACGCTTCCAGTACCCCTTTGTTATAGGCCATCGGATACACGAAAACAGAACATTGAAGTTGATATTCCAGGACAGAGTGAAAAACAAATTCTCGTATTAAATGATATTGTGCTGGTTGATATCAGCGTCGTCGAAAATGCATTGCGTGCTAATAAATCCCCGTGGACGCTAGGATACGCAGCAACAATACACTCTTCACAGGGATTGACTATATTGGATACAATTGTTTGGATGGTTGATAATCACATCGAATGGTCGAATTTAGTCTATCTCGCAGTATCCAGAGTACGAAAAATAAATCAACTTCGAAGAGTTGTTTTCGATCATAATGACACAACAATAAGTGATATTGATGTTAGCATCATTAATAAAAAAAACTCTCCCGTTACAAACAACAGGACAAAAAAAAACAACGAGAATTTGATATTGATGCTAAATTAATAATTACGCTGAAACAACAACAGAATAATCACTGCGCGAGTTGCAATTGTATAATGCGTTGGCAGTATTCGGATAAAGATCCTCGCCAATTTACCGTAGACAGAAAAAATAACAGTCTCGGTCATGTCAGAAATAATGTGATGTTGACTTGTCTTGAGTGCAATAGACGCAACGGCGCTAGTTAAGACCATGCGGTGGCAATTGAGTATCCTCGGGAATTACTTGTAGTTGTTGTCGAGTAAATCCTCGTTGAGGGGCAGTTGAATCCAGTTTATAGACTGGAGGTCTACCCGTAGATCGTGTTATACTAGATATCTTGTGTGCAGCAACACTCCAAATAGGATCAGTAGCCCTTTTTTTACCACCCTCAAGCTCTCCTGGTTCGTATAAGTACCTAACAGTGACATTACTACCAAGAATTGGTTCTTTAAAATCTTTTTGTGGTTGTACGGGTATAGACTTCTTTTTAATCGCGTTGATAGGTTTCATGTTGATTGTTCTAGTAATCTCGTTATTCAGTGCAGTAATCACAGATGGTAATCTTTTAACCCATTCACGGGATCTTTTTTCTTGGATGAATTCTTTTGCGTATTGATATCCAAATAACCGCTCAGCAATCGTCCGATTAAATCGTTCTACAATGGCCTGATCGCGATGTAGCGCAGTATGCCCTCGTCGTATGGTGACATTATGATGTTTCATTGTAGATAACACTGCACCCTGAAATTCCTTGCCAGGATCAACCTGCAATAGATTTGGCCAGTGCAGAGGACCTCGTCGATAAATCCTTTCAAATGCAGAAGCGACTTCAGTGGCTGATTTTGTTTTTAACGGTTCTACTTCTTTGTATCGACTTGCAATATCAACTACGGTTAAAGCGTATTTGTAACCACGATCATGTGGCAGAAATAATATATCAGCCTGATGAACTTCATTAGGAACTGTCACATCAAAATGCGAGAATTGAATTTGTTTAGGCGGTGGTAGATAAATTTGCTATAGTGCCTGTTTGGATAACCAATTAGCCGCAGTGGTTTTTTTCACTTTTACAGCACTAGCGAGTTTATGGACTGCTGATTTACCCCTCCAGTATCCTCTTGGGGAATAATAAATTGATTCCATATTATTAATTACCGGCACCTAACATCAATTTACTTTTCATAGCCGATTTTATCAAAAAGGAAGCCAATTTTTCTTTGAAGGATTTATCAGGAATAGCATTTAACGCATGAATTAATTTCACATCCGCGAGATGCCTGTGTTGCAGATTGCTGCTTTTATAAGCAACATCATGAAGGTGACAGGCCTTATCAATGGCGTTTATTGGTTCTTCACCGGGTCGGGACTGATTTTGATCATTGAGTCTGATATCAAGTCTGGTTCCCGGTCCACAGAAGCTATATCCTGGAAGGTGCTTTTCTCCGGGGTACTTTGCCCATGAGGTTCCAGGGAGCTTTGCCAATTTGGCTGCGATATCACCTCCTCGTTTTTTTTTAAAATCAGATCTCATAGACACAAATCTAAATTTCTTTGTACCACATTGCACGCATTTACCAGAAAGCGCTGATCGGTTATTTTTAGTTGTAATCGTCGTCAAGTCATCTGTGCCAGTACGCGTTTTACACTTCACACAATATAGATCCATAATTTATGTATAGAGATATGGATATAATTGATTTTTCAGCGACTAAAACAAGAGAACCAGTTAAGCATCATGCAGCGCTACCAAACTCTATCCGGATGATTATAATCGGGCCATCTGGATCCGGTAAAACGCAATTGTTGCTCAATTTAATAATGAGATGGATGAAGTGGGATAAGTTGTATTTAATTGCCCCTAGCGTAGATGATCAACGATGTTATGAAGTGCTAAAAGATTTTAACGACAGCGCGGTAGAAAAATCCGGAGAGGGTATTATTGAGTTTATAACCGATATCGATGAAGCACCGAGCATTGATGATATTGATGGAGATATTAACAATTTAGTCGTATACGACGATATAATGTTAGATAAACAAAAAAATCCTCCTAGAATATTTTCCCGTGGGCGTCACAAAAACACTGACGTGATATATGTCACTCAACGATACACTCAGGTTCCAAAAGTCATCAGAGATAACTGCAATATTCTTGCTGTATTCAACGGAGTTGATACACATACGTTACGAAATATTTGGCAGACATGGTGTTCTGATATGAACTTCAATCAATTTAGAAATTTCTTTAGTCATGCTCAGTCAACCCAGTACGGATTCGCAACAATAAATTTGCATGATCCTCGGACACGATATCGTATCGGACTTGATCAAATATTCGGTTAAAATCATTTCTTATCTTTTGTTAACCCAGAACTGAAAGTTCTAGCAGCAGAGAGGGTGATGACCACATCGTTGCGAGCAAAATCGTAAAATCTCCGTTTTTGCAAAAATGGAGACTTTTTTTTCGTTAAATGAGATTTCGTTGGAAGCCTTATATTTTGTTCGAAAACGTGGTCTGTAAGCCTTATTTTGCTCGAAAACGTTATCTGGAAGCCTTATTTTTGCTCGAAAAGGGTGGTCTGTTCACCCTCTCTGCTGCTGGCCCCAATAACACATACTTGATGAAAATTTAAATATCTCCACAATATAGTTTTATGACTGTTTGAAATTGTACCAGTAATAAACAATAATTTGTCAGACGTGGAAGTGACTTCCGCACCAGATGAAGGCCAGACTGTCGAGCAATTCTACATCCCCACCACATTATTAATATAAGAACTATGATAGATTCTCAAACAGTCCGACATGCACAAAAATAACTTAGACATAACAACAGTTACAAGATGACCACGAAAATGGAGCTACTCATAAAATACAATCGCGTGTGTTGTTTCAGCGAAATTTGCGGAATGTCTGCTTTATCCACAGTTGGTCTGAGTGTGGCGAGAATCGCAACAACAACAGCTTTTACATTACATTTCTTCAAAATAATATTTTAACATGATGCAAAAGTTAATTAAAATAAATCTGAATTTACGAGATCACCCTGCTTGCTTGACCGTACATACAAGTGTTGAAGTAAGTAATCAAAGAATGTGCCGTTAAGCATTTTTCGAGAAATTATCTTCAATGGAATTTTGATCAATATGGCACGAAATAAAGTAATAATTCCATTTAAAGGTATGTGTAGTCAAATTATCCAAAATAACACATGTGGCTGTAAAAGATGACCGCGAGCAACTAATTACACAAACGCCATGCTCACATAAAAGCTTTGACATCGCCCGCGTACATTCCTGCTCAAAGGTCAGCATGAAGCAGATTTCGCCACTTTAGATGATCACAACTTTGGAAGCCTACAATGTATGCATTAGTTGTCTTCATTTTAACGGTTGGCTACATTGACCATAGGCAATTGCCCGAAGAAAGCAGCATCTGCATTGTTTATCAGAGACTCGAGCACCAAAAATAGAATGTATCCCCAAAAATTACTTTGCTGCTTCACCGCCGACCATTACCCCGTCGTCTCTTATGGTTTGTAACTCCGCTGATAACACGCTTAAATCTCTGATGATATTCACACCAATATACAAAGGTAAATCAATTAGATCTATGCAACAAGACTCTTAAATTATCCTATATATATCAGGGTTCACCCGAAGCTTTGAGGAAATTATGCGCGTACAGATCGTCCGTGGCTGTAGGCCATCCTATTATATGGATTATAACAAATGCTTCAGCGACATTTTCGAACAATGTTACTTGAGCCAAGAGAGCTATTGAAGTTCTTGATATAATCGTTGTTTCACCGCTTAATCCGTGCAGTCAAGACCGCTTTGCAAACGTTGCTCTGCGGGCTGTTTGTGCAACCAATGAAAAAAAGTACCATAGAAGCGTTGCGCGACCGGTAGAGGAAGGTGGTAATACCAGTATCGCAAATCATGAAGCCATCAATTCGTGCTACCATCTTCGAAGTGGTCAAACAACAATATTTGCCGATTTGTTTAAGCCGACGGCTGACCCTATACACGCTCCGTTTCAACAATCCCCGAAATACAAATGGATAGCAAAGATATATATTCTCTTGTCCCTCACTTGGCTACGTGGTTGGTCTTCAGCGTTTAAAGTACTAGCGTTGCTACGCAACGCAAATGTGATGTCATCTGTTTTAGAATTACTAACTTGCTTCAACAGAAGGCCCTGAGTCTTTGTCATACGCGTTCACAATCGCGAGTATCATTGTCTCGTTCTCTTCTCTTAACAGCTGTTCCGTTTTAGCCTCATAAATGTCATCCTCATACTGTGCAAATCAACATAACTCTTCTTAGCCAGATTTGTTATGACTACCGCATTGACCTCCCCTGATATCCACGGTCTGTCCGATCGGAGAAGCGTCGATATCATCAGCAATTTGATCAGGGGACATTCTTCGCAATCATCTCCTACCGCGTACCTAAGTTCCTCAGTTGCAACTGCTAAAACGTTAGTCCGTGGTAGGCTAACTTGAGATCTGCAAACTTCGCCCGCAATGCACATTCCTTTAGCTGGAATCGGTTTTTGCTTAGAGCACCAACACGGTGGAGGTTGCTGACGCGTTGCTGAATTTTGAATTCGCGTAGAATCTTGAGCTTCAATAGCATCTTGTAGTTGCCGTGCTGGAGCCACGTTGTTACTCAAGTCGCGTTGTATCTATTTTTAGCCCTAGGAGAGCCACTAGCAGCGTTCACTTGCGTACGTTATGTTTCGTTCGAATGCTAGAAAAACGTTTGTGGTCACGGCTGGGTAACGAAGAGTAATCATAGCCATGTGTTTTGCAAGGTTGGATTTCCCATGGATTATGTTAAACCATCATTGAATCGGGTAAGAAAAGAAAGATGTCAACCAGGACTAGCGTTTATGTGAATCAGGTTTTGGACGAAGACGAGAACGATCGTGTCAGACATTCATTTGAACGCGTAATCAGTATGGTTCGATATGAACGTAATGACAGGCCCCAATAACACATACTTGATGAAAATTTAAATATCTCCACAATATAGTTTTATGACTGTTTGAAATTGTACCAGTAATAAACAATAATTTGTCAGACGTGGAAGTGACTTCCGCACCAGATGAAGGCCAGACTGTCGAGCAATTCTACATCCCCACCACATTATTAATATAAGAACTATGATAGATTCTCAAACAGTCCGACATGCACAAAAATAACTTAGACATAACAACAGTTACAAGATGACCACGAAAATGGAGCTACTCATAAAATACAATCGCGTGTGTTGTTTCAGCGAAATTTGCGGAATGTCTGCTTTATCCACAGTTGGTCTGAGTGTGGCGAGAATCGCAACAACAACAGCTTTTATATTACATTTCTTCAAAATAATATTTTAACATGATGCAAAAGTTAATTAAAATAAATCTGAATTTACGAGATCACCCTGCTTGCTTGACCGTACATAAAAGTGTTGAAGTAAGTAATCAAAGAATGTGCCGTTAAGCATTTTTCGAGAAATTATCTTCAATGGAATTTTGATCAATATGGCAAGAAATAAAGTAATAATTCCATTTAAAGGTATGTGTAGTCAAATTATCCAAAATAACACATGTGGCTGTAAAAGATGACCGCGAGCGTACTTGGATTAAGTGACTTGTGCATTAATCCATTATTACTGAGCACTTTGTATTCTAGTGAATAGTAATTTTAGCAACATAAATACAACCACATTAAAATACTGATTCTGCTTCATATGTTAAGTCAAGAAAGAGTAACCTCAATGTACACAAAAGTATATACTTATCTAGTTGACCGAGGATGAAATTACCATTTCTGAAATTAAATCTACCGCTACGAACCGATTTAACACCAACATATCGTAACGTCGCGTATGGCAAATTACATTTGTTTTTTTTTTTGTTTTTTTTATTAGGATTTTTAACGTAGCTTTAATAATTTTTCAGTCATATCGCTACGACGTCTGCAGTGAGGCAGTTTATAGTGATGTCTAGCACTGGGGCATCATGCCGTAGACATGTAGCATGATGTCCCACCCAGTCACATTATCCTGACACCAGGCCGACCAGTCCTAACACTAACCTCTTAATGCTGAGCACCAAGCGAGGCAGCCATTAGTACCATTTTTGTAAGTCTTTGGTATGACTCTGCCGGGGATCGAACCCACGACCTCCGGCTTCCGTGGCGGACTACTAGGCCACCGGAACAGTTGACGAATTATTAACACGCAAGTTTAACGTATATTATATTGTTGGACTTAGTTTAAAGTGGATTGTGTAATTTAGTACTACTATGTTGCATCGTAAAGCAGAAATGAATTCATTAGAGAAATGTGTTTTAACTTGCACGCACACACACACACACACACACACATCATTGGTGTGAAATGATTGATATTGATGCTGACAGTTTACTATATTTAACAATTAGGAAACACTTTCGCTAAAGAAAATAGATCATTGATTGCATTCGTTCGAAAGAAATTGTAAAATGAAATTTGTCAATGAAATTATTGAATACATTTGTTATGTGTTTTTGAAATTTTACACTTTCCACCTGGAGTCTTTGGTATGCCTCGGCCATTTTCTAACACGCGAAATCGTGCATCTGGATTTCGGAAAACATAAATTCACTGAATTTGTCTTTTTGTCTTCTTTAATAAGTGTTTTGTTCCTGTATGCCCAATATTGAAGAGTCTCTGATGTTTTTTTTTTTTGCTTTTTGTATTATTTACTTCAGTGCTAACTGCATATTATAATCTCTTTGCACTTGTTATATTCATTTATCATAATACAAATAAGCTCGTCGCTATAGATTTCATTTCACTTGTTGGTGGCGTCAGATCCGTTCAACTTCCAAGTTGCAAAGGTTTAATTTTATTATATATTCCATCTTTGTTGTATATCATCTTCTTTTTTAAAAGTTTTGGCAAGAGTTTGTACGTTTGATTCATTTTTTATGAAGGCATTATGTAAGCACATTCGAATCATCCTTAAAGCAACCGTGTATCTTTGGTCCATCTGTGAGACACCAAAATAATCGTAAAGTAACTATATACCTTTAGACCAGTTTATAAAGTAAATGCGTACCTTTGGTCCAATTTTCAAAATAATAAAATCGCAATGAAAGTAATGCGTAGTCCACATTATGAAAGGAAATGTGTACGTTTTGGTAGACTTTAAAGTACAATACAATTATCGTAAGGAAAAATAGTCAGAATATGTCAATCTGTCACGATCTTAACTTCTAAAGGGTTACGTAACATTTATGACAGTCAGCTAAGGGTATGAAGCCAACAGCGGATGGCCTGCTTTGTATTTATCCAGAAAATAGGCGGTTGAGTCGGCTAGTCGCCTCAAGGGATTTTAGCTCTTGTGTCGATAAGAAGGCCAAATTTCTGCGTTCACAGTTACATGTGAAAGATATGTGCAAAGCACTGCCGAACATCATCAGAATTATAGAAATTTAAATACATTCCCAGTAGGAGGAGCCAATGTCTCAGAGAGACGACGGGACAATAACAGATATGTTATAACGGTACCAATTGTTTAACCACAGGTGTGCGGAGCTTATGGTACATTCAAAAATAAATAACAATACTAGCTGTGGTTGGTGCATTGTGTAAGAGTTGTACTTTCTTTTAGGCTTTTAAAAGAAAAGTCAAGCCTCTTGGCAACATGAGAGATTATGTTAGTTTATATCTAGATCATATTTTGCATTTTTATAAATGATTTTTTTTTTAAATATGGCACATATGGTCGAAACTAGTTCTATTGTGATTTGATTATTCTTACCCCTGTCTAGTTCAACCAGAGTTATCTCTCTTCAATGCAATGGAGTACCTGGTTTTGTCTTTGTCAAATTGACAATCTAAGATTGTTCTCTGTGACAGTGTGACATGCAATGCTGAAGTCGGATAGTAAGTATATTTATTTCACAAAATATTAGCATTGGGGTATATGGAAAAACAATGTGTACCGTTATACCATCTAGCCATACCTGTTTAAAAGTAATCAGTGGTTTCATGACATTTCACAAGAGCAGAGGAAACAAAGAAATATCAAAAAGAATTATTAGGGGAAAGGACCACTCCAAGCGAGAGACTCGTAATAAATGGAAGGAAGAATAGAACTAGGAAAGAAATATAAGACTTCTAGAGTCAGCCGAACATTTGTGTTGATTGTGTAGATAGGAATGTAATATATTGTTACGTACATAACTTAATATATCGTATAAATGATTAGAGAATATTACATCACAGTGCATAGTTTAATCTATTAGAATGTATTATTGAGATGTTAATTGCATTTATCAATATGAAGACTAAGAATTATTTTAGGTACACAGTGTGGATTTATATGCATATTTATTTACCTATTTCTGGCATCATTCTAGTATTCGTAGGACACAGGTAATGTGAACGATTACCATAACAACCGTAGATTGCTGTGTCAAAATATAATATAATATTTAGAGGGGGTGTGCTTGTATTACGTGATTTCGTTATGTAATATGATTTGTTTGCAGAGCAAGCCGTGTATGGAATGAGTAAAGACTAGCGTGTGAAGATGGACTGGTAAAGTGCCCTTTGTTTGAGGCAAAGTCCGCGAGAGAGAAGTAGATTATGAGAATGCTTCCAGGGTGCACGTACAAGACGGCATTAAAAACTTTCAAGAGAGAAAAAGAGGAAGTACGAGAATTCGTACAGAAGGGGTGAGTAGAATAGAAAGGGTGCAGGAGAAGAGGAAACAGTACAAGGAGCGGCTTAGGAAAAGCGCAGGAAGGAAGAAGAATGGGGATAAAAGAAGAAGACGGAAAGGAATACATATGACTACAAGTGACTACTCACTCAAAGGAGACTCACATAGGACACTAACTCTCGTATGATATAAAGAAGGCATTTGTTAATAGGATAATTTAATGTATTAATTTACGAGTAAGCTGTACTGGAATGTTTATGTTCAGAAATTGCTTGGATAATTTTATTTATTGTTATTATTCATTATATGTATATAAATTTTACCTTGAGTTGTTCATGTATTTCGACTGCAAGCAATGAAACTGGGGGGCTCGTGAGTCATTCAAAATGTTAAATGGCCACCTATGTTACCGTATTATTCCTAATATGTATACGGGTTGTGACAATTGTTCTAAAGAAAATGAATACCTTTTCTCTTCTATATGAAGACCTTTGGTCTATTTTATGAATTCATTGTGTACCCTTTGGTCCACTTTAGGAAGTCAATGAGTGACTTTGGTCCACTTTATGAATTCATTGTGTACCCTTTGGTCCACTTTAGGAAGTCAATGTGTGCATTTGGTCTACTCAGTGATGTCATTGCGTATCTTTGGTCAACTTAGTGAAGGCAGTGTGTAAAAAGTGATTATAATTGACAAGCAAAAGATTCTGGGAAAACTTAAATTTGTCTTCACAATTCTTGTCCATTTGTTCTTGGTCTTTTTATCTTCCAAGGCAATGTGCTTCGTTGTCTCGCGAAATAAATTGCACATGGTGGTGAAATTAGAAAGTAAAAAATAAAACTAACGAAAAATCTTTGATATGAAAAATGTGAGAGAAGATGAAAACAATAGTTGTATATGGAGATAACGATGTACTAGATGTATATGAAGAAAACGAGGTAATAATAATAATAATAATAATGATAATAATAATAAATAATAATAATAATAAAATAATAATAAGAATAATATTAATAATAATAATAATAATTTTAAAAAAATTAATTTAATAATAATAATAATAAAAATAAATAATAATAATAATAATAATAATAATAATAATAATAATAATAATAATTTTAAAAAAATTAATTTAAGAAGAAGAAGAAGAAGAAGAATACTTTATTCAGTCACCAGCCCATAATACAAGTAAATATAATGTGCGACATGGTTTACAGAAGTTAAATATGGTGTTCAGCATGAGTATAGATACGTAATTTCCAATAATCCATGTATAACATTATACAGAAGTGACTATGTATATAATTCACTATTCGTTTGAGTTATCAAAAATTGTCTAATATGAAAGCCGACTTTACCTAGGGAGAAAAAACTTCATATGATTAATATATTATTATGATGTAAAAACATTTGATTTAACCAAATATACGTTATTTTCCGGCATAGTTCGCAATACCTATTATTTCTCTCAGTCCTGCTATGCTCACTTGATTATTTGCAGCGTATGCGCTGAGCACCCAAATTCAGCAAATAACTTCCCAAGAAAGCATGTTAATCCACATGGGAGATATTTTCTGATTCGGTTTTACAGATGCTATAATGGTGTAATAGATGTACAAGTTAAATGTGAAGATGATGGGGCCGTAAATATGTTTTTAGTCATGTCACACCAGATGTTGTCACACTAGGTATTGTCCAAGTCAAGCACGGTGACATCGCTGGCCCTAATTAGATACGTTTAACTCAAAGACGATTTTAAAGTAGCTTAGTAGGGCACATTAGCCTCAATGGGAAAATACGATACAGACACCAATACCCTGAGGAACTTTAGCCTCAATGTTTTAAAAATTACACTGCGCAACTTTTAGCCTCAAGGGGAATTGAACATGGGGAATATTGGGCCTGTATAGCGTCATATTGCTGTATCGGGATAAAAGGAATGGAAGAGGTGATGTGACGCTACGGTACTGTAGACTGACATTAACGTTGCGTGTGTGTTGTTCTTCCGTCGATTCGACGGAGACCTTGCTAGTGATCCGAGGGTTGGAGGAGCTGGTTCTGTTCTGTGCGGGCGCAGGTAGTTAATGAGGCCCACCCTTGCACGAAATGTTCGTTTGCATGAGGGACAATGGATGAGTGGGACATATCCAGGAAGGTCGATGACACGTGCATTTCTGGCTTACCTCCTCAGCTCTGCAGATGCTGTACCGCTAGATTCGCACAACTTGGAGCCTTTGCGCACGCAGGAACGCCAATTGACTCGATCACTCTGTGTTTGCTCCCACGAATCAGGGTTTATGTTGAACGCATTCAATGCAGCTTTCTGATTGTCTTTGAAGCGTTTCTTTTGAACTCCATGTGATCGCCGTCTTTGCTGTAGCTCGCCATAGAAGAGTCTCTTAGGCATTTTTTCAAGGCGCGCAATCCCCGTGTCGTCGTCGGTTTCAACATGGGAGCCACCGAAAGAAAGGCCGATTTTAACATATCTCCTAAACCATATTCTTGATGTAAAGCGACTCATCGGTACACTGGATGTAAAGCGACTCATCGGTACACTGGATACAAGGCTTGCAAGTCGTTAGAGAAGAGTTTTCGAAACAGTGACTCTCCCTTTAGTGAATATGGTACTCAAGGGTGACACTTTTTTGAAACTCACCAAGGCAACACAATACTAAACCTAGAAGCAATCAAGGTCACCAAATGTTGGCACCTAAAATAATATTATGGGGGAATTATAATTATATAGGTGGTCAGTTAGTTGGTGCGTTAGGTGTTTTATTCTCTTATTTTAAATGCGTATCCAAGTAATTTTGTACTTGCTCGTCATGAACTTCGAACCTTCAGAAAGTTTTTCGTTTGGAAGGATTTTTATGACTTGTGTAGGGTGAATAATTTCCACCAAATCCACTTCCCAATGGGCTTCGTGATTTGATTCGATGGCCTGATGTAGTTTGGCCGTGTAACATCCCAAAGTGCGTTTGGGAAACATCTACATGGAATTGTCACTGGATACCGTTAAGTAAGATTGATTGTTGTTGTTCATAATTATAGTTCTGCAGTCACTCGAGGTCATAGAAGTGCCTAAAAGAGAATTGATGTTGTGGCTATTTTAGGAGTGGTGACTGGCGTTGGACGGCATTTCTCTAGTTGTTCACGTTAAAGGAGTATTTCAGGTAAGGATTGGGAAGAAGGTAGCCGGTGAAACTGCTTAATAAAACGGTTAACAATTGTTTGTTTCAAGCTCAAATTGGCAATGTCAGCACCGACGATCCAATACGCACAACGATTTTGCAGAAAAAGACGATTTGCGTGTTACGCACACATTATCCACACCACAACCACAAGGGTTGTTTGTGTAGATCTTGCAGATAAGAACTGGGTGAAGGAGTGGCCACTGTGGTAGCTGAGGATGTGTTGAATGACATGATGGTCACTTATTTTTATAGTCGGTGCCATGGGAAGCGTCGATTAAACAAAATCAAAACTGGGAGGACATCCTTACCAACATAATTTGACTTCTTTGACACGGCGTTTCCCAACATTACGGGTTCTTCGTTCAAGAATGGTTTTGTACACGTCGTGCAGGTCGTACACGTCGTTTTCATTTTTGGTCAAGCGTTGTAACTCGGGCAAGTAGAATATTCCTTTTAACACTTCCCGTTCATGTCTTCCAATTTACACGACCACGCAGTGACAAGAAAAAATTCGGTGGTCCAGCTGGGTAAATCAATTTGTCGAAAGTGCATTTGGTTTTGAAAATGCGCACCCAATCTCATGTTGACAACTCTACACCTTTTGGGGGTTAGTCACTGTCGGGGACGTACGAAACAGGTGCCTACAAACAACCATTTCATAGTCGGGATTAGGAGGGGGGGGGGTACCACGTCCGATGCTCCGACGGTAAGATTGATTGTTCTAGTGAACCAAGTGTGTACTGGAGAGTGTGTTTATGAGTAAAATATTTCCACATGGGTTCTTGCAAAGTGCGTTGAAAACTTTACATGATGCTGACCTTGGTGTTGAGATTTTCGGTGGTGACAAAATGAATGGCACGTTTCTTTATTTCCTTTTGGAAAGTCTGGTTCAGAAATTCGGTTCCTTTGTCGGTTTGCCTTCGAAGAGTGTGAAGACCACTTTGTTTCAACACCTGTTCGCACTAACTCACTGCTCGATTTGGAAGTCAATGGCATGACCCAGGCATATTTGGAAAAGACTTCTATGACACCAAAACAAATATTTGTAGCCACGATTGTAGGTGGCCAAACGAGAAGCATCGGATAAATAGGCTTGCCCTTGATGATCGATGCCCTCTAAACGGGTGCGACTTCTGGAAGATTTTTGTCGTATGGATTTGTGTAAAGTGTACGTGGCTTGATCTTGGTAACCAAGTATGTACTTGAGTTAACGGAGACATTTCACACGGGCTTTGGCAGCACGATACAATTTTCGTATCCTGTAGGATGGGATGGATAAATGCTGGCTAACACCTTCATTTTGTTAATAAGGCACCCACTTTTCACGGAAGCTACACAATTTTTCGTGTGTTATTTTCTTGCATTGTAATGCCTTTTATGTCCGGCAAGCGATACGTGTTGATGAGGAAGATGTCTGAACAGGATTAATCTGTTCTTGTTTTACTTCTGACATCACTTCTTTCTTTATCTCTTCTGATGAAAAAGGTGTTACATCATCTTGTTAATGCATCCAATTCTGCATGCAGGTGGTGTTGCTAACTCGCCTACTTTTTCTGGTGGTGTTGTTAACTTGCCTACTTTTTCTGGTGTTGTTGTTAACTTGCCTACTTTTTCTGGTGGTGTTGTTAACTTGCCTACCTTTTCTGGTGTTGTTAACTTGTATACATTTTCTGGTGGAATTTGAAACTCTTCTTCTCCTTTTTCTGTCTTGGTCACTGGGGTTAGGGGTAATGTAATCTTGTGAAATATTTACAGTCGTTGCAATAGTTGACCGTAATATTGCGATTTTTCTGTTTCGGATAAATCGTTGCGATCCATCAACAATTGCAAATCGTGTTCTAACTGGGATATCTCGGTCAAATGAGGATTAAGTAGCAAATGCGGGGTTCGTTGTTCATACCAATGAATGTATTCCATTAATCGTTTGTAGGACAGTTCTCGTCCTTCCATCGTATTTCAATGGTCGTGTCTGAGACCTTTGTTCTCCACAGGTCCCTTTCATCTTTTTGTCTGTTTAGCTTTGGAGCTATGACGCATAAAACACTTCCCATGAGTCCCACTTAGGGCCTACAATTGTTTCTCCAAGACGTCCTATCAGAGATTAAAAAAAAAAAAACTCCTCCGCGATGCATTAAATTTTTATTTTATTTTGACGAATGGGTATTTTCTTTTGGACTATTTGACAAAGAACGTGTTGATGCCATGACTAAGCATTTTTTTTCTGAGGTTTAGAAAAAGGGATCGTGCCTTTCAAGACATTCAAGCAGCATTCGCACACGGTATCGACGAGGTCTTTGGAGGAAGTTGGAATGATTTATTTTCGTCGGCTTGATACAGCAAACAGGTGACATTCGTCCGTCCTCCATACAAACTGTCCTTGTTCAGTGGGTCCATTAGCTTGTAACTATCCCTGATACGTTTAAAGTCATGATCGGTTTTCAAAGGGTGATCGTATTCCCACATTGCCACTACTTGGTATCGTTGATGATCTAACTTTATCAGTCGCTGTCAAGTGGTTTCGTACTAAATTTGATATGGCCGTTGTAAAAACTGATTTTTGGTGTCGTATTGAAGGCAGCAAATGGGACATCGGTGAAATAAACATCCGTTCAACTCGTACACGATAGTGCGGTTTTCTAAGTCTCAGCCATATTCCGATTGTATTTTCACCTCCTCGGTTGCGTGAATGTTAGATCCATTTGTGTTCCTTGTCACACAAGTCCAGCGCAGGGCTTTAACCGAGTATTGACGTTCGACAAAGTTCGTAGTTTGAGCACTGATGACAGCCAGGGTGTTTTCGGGCGGTACACTAAGGAAAACGCTTTGGCAATAGCGCAGGCTTCATTCAAAGGATCGATAGCACCGTGTTCCACGAACAGTTCTCGACATTTTACCTGCCTGAGTCTGGTATCAAGCATAGAAAGCTTTTTTCGGGATCGTAGTTGTGAGACTCAGGCAAATGGGGTAGAACAGCGTATTGATTGACTTAGTTATTGAAAAGTGCGGAAATAGCCTTTAACCATTTCTGGCATTTCATGCATTTTAGGCATTCGACTCAATGGCATGGCCTAGGAAATCGTCGAATCTATCAATCGTGCCTGCTCCAATTGCATAGAAATTATTTTGGCTCTGTTCAAAGTCACTCTAGGACGTTCGGTACTTTGTTCCGTATATTATCTCAAAAGAAATTACTCATCGTATCCCGAAAAATTGTGGGCCATTACCGTGACATGGCGATGACAATCTCCGTAACGTTCGATGTCTTCTTGATTACACGTCTCGTCGATGGGGTTTAAGATCCATTGAGGGAAATCAAACAGCGTGTTAGGTCCCCAAACGATTTATCACGTCCTCCATAAATCTTGCTACAATGAGGGCAATAACTAAAGACGCTCTTGGATGCACTTCTCGCACACTTCATGAGTAAGCAAGAAATTAGGAAAGTGAATGCTAGTCTCTTGCATGCATTCGAAATAGTAAAAAGATTGAATTCCAATTCTTCTGTTCATCATCTTCTTCATCTTCTAAGTGCATTGACAAGTTGAATAATGCACTCATTTTTGTACTTCGACCAGACAGGGACGAGGGTCAAATAACAAGCATTTCGATCGACAATGATTGTGCTGTTCTCGATTATTATGCCAATACTAACATTTCTCGCAATAATAACTGTATCCTAGGAATCCGGCAATGCTGGTGAATCGTGGTGATGTCTATACATTTATGTCTATCCTGATTATAGACATAAATGTATTTTCCGTTTTTGAAATCTTTGCCTCGAAACAACAGAGGCCCCTGCGCTTCTTGAGGGTGCACTGTCTAGGAGTTACGTGGAGGCAAGACGTCGTGCAACTTTTGCATTTATGTAACGCCACAGGGTGTGCCTTTGGATATCCCCGCTTGCTGTAGCAGGAGTTTTTTTCTCATCGTTGTTTAGATCGGTCCAATTGTCGAATAGTTTTCTGTGCTCTTTTCTGTTTTAACGTGTCATGCTTGTCGGCACGCGTTCGTCCCATTACGATGGCAAGGACTAAACACATCGGTCTTGAGGTTTGTTACTTCGGACGAAGCTCATTTTCGTGCTACGAAAGTTGTCTACCAATAACCCTTTTACATCCTATTTCTTGGGGAAGAGAAACGTGGATCATGAACAGTGTCACTTTTCCATCGGTGATGTGAAACTTGTCGTTAGATTGTTGCACGTGCTGAATCTTGTCGATGACTTTGGAACGTGTCAATTCTACCGGGCTTTTAAACCAATCAAAACAGGGGACTTCAAACTCTCTTGACGAATGGAACGTCTCAAACAAATGATGAATATAGAGCGTCTCTTACTTTTTCTCCTTTCTTCCCGAAATGATGCAATCGTTTCTGACTGCAAGAAAGTTAAATAACTACATTTTAATCGCCATGATATTCATGTCAGACCAGTGTACATATAAAGGATCAGTATCTTCCATTCCAGTATTCAGTTCACTCTCAAACCGACCAGAACGACGGAAGAGCCACACAAGTCGTACTTCTTATCAGAGCTTTACGAGGTCTCATACAAAAGTGTTCTTCAGACAAACCGATGAACTACTCGCCCTCCGTTTGAGACAAAAGTCAAGATACTGGCTATATATGTAACAAGAAAAGGCATTTAGCTACAGAATGTCCAGACCGTGAAAAACGAAAAACGAAAAACAGGTGTCAGTCAAAATACCTGTTATCATTGCATAGAGAAAGGACAATGGCCTCCAAACTGCCCTAAGAAACAACAGGAACAGGCGGAGGGGGAGACGGACTCTGAGCAAGAGAAAGAAGAGGCACCCTCCTGTAAGGAAGAACCCCGACTAGTTAAGACAGAGATGAAAGAGGACGAGACGAAAGTGAGGAAGAGGAGAAGGAAAACCCTGTGACAGTGAAGAAATTCATAAAACAGAAAGTGAACAAAAACCAAAGAAGAAATCTAAGAGCTTTTTAAAGTGTTGTGCATTAATTTGTAACATTTGTATCAGAATAGACTAGAGAGAAAAAGCGTGTCTCTTTTTTTTAATGTAGCAGCAGAGAGGGTGAACAGACCAACTTTTCTAGGCGTCAATTTAGTAAACTAAGGCTTCCTTGAAAATACTTTTTCAGGCGTCAATTTAGTAAACTGAGGTTTCCTTGAAAATACTTAATTAATTTTTAATAATAATTTGAGCAAAGAATGAAAAAAAAAAGACGCCATTTAGTTGACGTTCACATTCTCGGCTGCTAATGCGCTAACTAAATATTTGATCAAGTCCTACACGATATCTTGTCCGAGGGTCTGATAAATTTATCGTCACAAATCCATGTGGGATTGACTGAGCGTGGCTAAAGAAATTTCTAAATTGATTATGATCCATATCGCCACCGCACCAAGTTTGCCAAATATTTCTAAGAGTATGAGTATCAACTCCGTTAAACACACATAACAAATTGCAATTATCTCTGATCACTTTTGGTATTTGAGTGTACCGTTGAGTTACATATATCACGTCGGTGTTTTTATGTCTGCCTCTGGAAAATATTCTAGCAGGAGTTTTTTGATTATCTAGCATGATATCATCATATACAACTAAATTGTTAATACTTCCATCAATATCATCAATGTTAGGTGCCTCTTCAATATCGGTTATAAACTCAATAACACCATCGCCGTTAATTTCTCGCGCGGCATCATTAAAATCCTTTAATACTTCATAACATCGCTGATCATCTACACTCGGAGCAATCATGTACAGCTTATCCCACTTCATCCATCTCGTTATCAAATTAAGTAGTAATTGTGTCTTGCCGCATCCAGATGGTCCGATGATAATCGCGCGAATAGAATTTGGTAACATTGCTTGGTGTCTAGTAGGTTCTCGTCGTCTTGTAGCTGAATAATCAATTACATTCATGTTGTTATATATATAATTATGGATTTATATTGTGTGAAATGTAGGACACGTACTGGCACAAATGACTTGACGACGATTACAACGAAAAATAATCGATCAGCGCTTTCTGGTAAATGCGTACAATGTAGTACGAAAAAATTTAGATTTACTTCCCTTGGTCCAACCAAGGCTTTAAAAAAAAACGAGGAGGTGATATTGCAGCCAAGTTAGCAAAACTCCCAGGAACACCGTGGGCAAAGTATCCAGGAGAAAAGCACCTTCCAGGATATAGCTACTGTGGACCGGGAACACGATTAGATATCAGACTTGATGATCAAAATCAGCCCCGACCCGGCGAGTATCCAATAAACGCTATTGATAAGGCGTGTCATGCTCATGATGTCGCTTATAAAAGCAGCAATCTTCAACATAGACATCTCGCAGATGTAAAATTAATTCATGCGTTAAATGCTATTCCTGATAAATCCTTCAAAGAAAAATTGGCTTCGTGGTTGGTAAAATCTGCTATGAAGGGTAAATTGATGTTAGGTGCTGGTAATTGAAAATGCTAGCATTTTAATATGGAATCTAGTTACTATTCTCCGAGAGGATACTGGAGAGGTTACGCAGCAATTAATAAACTCGCTAGCGCATCAAAGGTGAAAAAAACTACAGCGGCAAACTGGTTATCTAAACAGGCAATATGGCAAATTTATCTACCAGCGCCTAAACAAATTAACTACTCGCATTTTGATGTGACAACGCCTAATGAAGTTCATCAAGCTGATATACTATTTCTGCCGCATGACAATGGTTACAAATATGCGTTAACGTTAGTTGATATTGCAAGTCGATACAAACAAGCAGAACCGTTAAGGACAAAATCATCTACTGAAGTAGCTTCTGCATTTGAGAGGATTTATCGACGAGGTCCTCTGCGCTGGCCAAATCTGTTACAAGTTGATCCTGGCAAGGAATTTCAAGGTGTTGTTACATCTACGATGAAACATCATAATGTCGCCATCAGACGAGGACACACTGCGCTACATCGCGATCAGGCAATTGTTGAACGGTTTAATAAAACCCTTGCTGAGCGGTTATTTGGATATCAATACGCGAAAGAATTCATCCAGGATAAACGATCCCGTGAATGGGTCAAGAGATTACCAGCTGTGATTACCGCAATCAATAATGAGATTACTAGAACAATTAATATGAAACCTGTCAACGCTATTAAGAAGGCGTCTATCAAAATGGAAATCCAAGGAATTTCACAAAAAGAACCAATTCTTGGTAGTAATGTCATTGTAAGGTACTTATATGAACCAGGAGAGCTTGAGGGTGGTAAAAAAAGAGCTACCGATCCTATTTGGAGTGTCACTACGCATAGGATATCCGGTATAACACGATCAACTGGTAGACCTCCAATCTATAGACTGGATTCAACTGCTCCTCAGCGAGGATTTACTCGACAACAACTACAAGTGATCCCCGAGGATACTCAATTGCCACCGCGTGGTCTTAACTAGCGCCGTTGCGTCTATTACACTCAAGACAAGTCAACCTCACATTGTTTCTGACATGACCGAGATTGTTATCTTTTCTATCTAGGGTGAATTGGCGAGGATCTTTATCCGACCAATTCCAATTCATTATACAATTACAACTCGCGCAGTGATTATTCTGTTGTTGCTTTAGTGTCTTAATTAATTCAGCATCAATGTCAAATTCTCTTTTATTTTTTTTATCCTGTTGTTTATAACCAGAGAGTTTTTTTCTGATTATATCGTCACTAATGATTTCATCATTAATGATTTCATCATCGAAAACAATTCTTCGAAGTTGATTTATCCGTCGTACTCTGGATACTGCGAGATAAACTAAATTTGACCATTCGATGCGATTATCTACTATCCAAAGAGTTGTATCGGATATAGTCAATCCCTGTGAAGAATGTATTGTTGCTGCATAACCTAACGTCCATGGGGATTTATCAGAGTTCCCCAATGCATCTTCGACGACGCTGATATCAACCAACACAATATCATTTAATACTAAATTCTGCTTTTGTTGTTGTCCAGGAATGTCAACGTCGATATTCTGCTTTCGTGTATCCTTAGGTCTATAACAGAGTGGTACTGGAAGTGTTGCAAATTTACACTTATGCAATTCAAACAACTTCATCTGAAGTGCGTCTCTGACTATTTTTCTACTCGCGATTATTAAATCATTTGGCTTCCACATTTCCCAAAATTCCTTCATGGGAGTTTCAGAGATTATTTTACGCGCTATTTCACATTGGATTTTATCAGGTTGTAATCTAATTAGCGCTTTGAATTCTCGTAATTGTTCATCAAGTGATCTATGGTCTGTATTAATCTCTTCATAATAATCTACAAAACCCTTTAACCATTCATGTGGAGATCCACCAACAAATGGTTGTGGTTGGCCGTGATCCCCGCACATGACAACTTTTGTGTTTTTTGTCAATAACCATGATAGAAATATCTGTAATACTGTCAACGATACAGTGCATATTTCATCCCAGATTATTATTTCAGGAATGAATTTATCGCCCATTCGATCAGGAGTCCATGTATCGCCTTTCCATCGAAAGAAGCTGTGATAAGTACAGGCTTTTACTCCACGCGCTATCATCTCTCTGGCGAGTCTATGTGTTGGTGTTAACACAATCATTGTTGACTGACGAAATAATTCTATTGCACGAGTTGTCTTTCCTGACCCTCCACAACCGTTTAAATAAACTGTCTTGTGTCTACAAATTGGATCGGATACGGGCGGTGCAGTAGAAATGCTAGCATTTTCAATTTCATAACAAATATATTTATCATCCATAGCAACGTCTGCGGATTTACAATACTCATGTAGTATTTCTTTTTTAAACCTCCAATTTCCCCACACTTCTTTAGGATCTGTGAATTTAGCTACATCTGATTTATATTTTTCATGTATATACATCGAATCAGTAGCTACTCTAACCGCGGTATTAGGAAATCTATTTATCATCGAAAATAGATTAATAATAGAATAGGCTAACATAGAACTTCTCAAATGTGTGTATTGACAACTTTTTCCATCACAGTAGGTAACAACCGTACCTAGTTTCTTACCATTTGATCGAAGGACATCATCTACCCAAACATTATTAGTTCCGCTCGCAGATTTGTAAGCTTCCTCATCTAATTCCCCTGATAGAAAAGCGTTCTTACGGGTTACAAATTTCCCTTTTTTTATTAAATCGGCTATGATAAAATTGTATTCTTCATCGTCTGTAATTAATCTCGAAGAGTATTTTGCATTGTCAAATCTTCCACCTTGAGTGAATTTACCGATTATTTTTCGTCCGAGATCTTTAGCCTCTCTATTCTTACCCTCGAATAGTTTTTTAGACCAATCTATGATATATTCTTCGCTGCAATCTTCCAATTGTTTTCGTTCTTCATTAATTATTTTTTCTAGATCGGGTTTTGGTAACCAAACATCTTTCTGAGCGTTATAACAAATAATCGCTTCACTAACAATTAACGATGTTAACATACCACTATCTAACATATATCTCAATAGCACTATTGGCATCCACGCTTTTTCATACATATGTCTACCGAGCCAAATATAACTACACGGATGTAACCCTATAGCGAGGTTAAATGATATCACACGAGCAAATCCGGTTAAATCAAAATCAGGCAAACAACCATTAATCGCAACACGAGTCATTTCATATGTGGGATGTCCAAATCGTTTGAAATACTCAGAGCATTCTCCATACCCGAGAAAACTTCCAGGATAACACGCGGATATATCAATTGAAATCATACCATCACGTGAGTATTTCGTATTCCACAATCCTCCATGACCAAATTCGACGCAACTCGACTTCACGTCCTCCAGAAAATTATTTCGTGTTGGACGCCATGAATTCTTTTCTCGTGCGAAGTGAGCTACTACTGATGTAATTGTAAAACTATCCGTAAGTAGTTTTTCTACAGTAGAAACGCTAGCGTTTTCCTCTGAAAATTCTTTAGCGATATTTTTCATTCTAGTATCTAATTCTTCAGTTCGATATAATTCACCATTTGGTTTTACAAACTGATCAAATCCTATTTCCGAATGATCATTACTACTGAGTAACCATACTGACACAGGGTCGTCTTTGGTTAACGCGTAAATAGCATCAAATAATTTCCTTTCATTAAAATGATATTCATTTTTTAAACCATCCGTAGAAAATTCTTTAGGGATATATCGAACAGTTCTTTCTCGTGGAAATATATTTACCGCGGGTGTCCACGCGTGTTTGTTATGATCAATAATTTCAATTGGAGCTCCTCGCGATTGATATTTCGGTTCGTATAATACTTCTCCGGTTATCGTTGCTACCGATATTGGAAATTTTAATAATGCTTCTAATTTAGCTATATCGGAAATCCTTGCTCCATGTTGATTCACTGTTAGTTCCCATTCGGTTATTTTTTTTCTTCGTAGATCAGTTAATTTGTTTCCTCGGAGGGAATTTGTAAAGTGTTCTATTACCCGTGTTGCTACACAATTTAATGACGACGACTCTTTCACAGGTGCTAGTTTTGCAATACTTGGCTTATCATTTAGCTGATATATTCCGTAAACAACTGCTGTTACAGGGTAAGATTTCTCATAGTATGGTCTATCAATTCCAGTTAGAATTCCTGGTTTGGAATCTCTACTCACAATAACAAATTTTTTATCCTTGAGGATTGGTTCAAATTTATCTCTGATAATCCATACACCTTCCTCTTCGATAATGAATTTTATTCTAAAAAAATACCTCTGCAGAGAATTGCTTTGCTTGAAATCCTTTGGATTTCCACCCTTGAATTTCTGGCCAATGTGTGAAAGTATCTCAGCTGCTCTTGTATTGTTCATAGTAGCATCAATTACGGGTACATTGACATCAATAATTCGAAATGTCGACCACGCATGAGATGCTCCATCACGCTTAAACTCATTAAAACAGTCGCTGATTTTACTCAGCAGTGGTTTGTCATCTACTAGACTTTTAGGTATATTAGAGATTCTATCGAGATTAAATCTAGCATTTTTCCAAGGCTTAATTTTCGATAATCTCTTGAATTCCTTCATATTATAATTAAAACAAGTATTTAAATAGAAAGTTTTTTATATAATGAATCATTGCAAATGGCTTATGATTGGATCAAAGACTCCATGTAACAAATCATGCAGAAATGAATTCTGTGGGTATCATATGCAGAGTGTTAGAAATGGTTCGGAGGGGCCTTTACCATGCTTGCATTGTGGGGTAGGTGTAAGAGGTAAGTCGCAGTTATGCATTAATTGCGGGGGTAAGCGTTATAGAGAGTTAAAACGTTATTATGACAAGCGAGTATTGAAGAAAAACGCTAGCGTTTCTGACTCTGACAACGTCATAAAAAACGCGGCTGACTATATAAAAAGATTTGCCAATGTTATAATTCAGCCAATTAACGAATTAGACAAATAGATATATTATATATACAAATGAGCCAAGAATTTCAAAGACATCCTGTTATTGAAAAATACGAAGCTTCTCGTGATGGTGTTGTTAGACATTGTAAAAATAAGAAGCCAATTGGGTGGGATAATGGTATAGGATATTTGATCTTTAGAATTGGAAGGAAAATATATCTCAATCACCGTTTCGTTTATGAAGTTTATAATGGATCAATTAAGGATGGCCTTGTTATTGATCATATTGATGGTATTAGGACACATAATTCTTTGAATAATTTACGAGCTGTTACACAAAGTGAGAATACTGCATCTGGAAATACTGGTACTTGTAAATCAATTGGGAAGAGACCAGTAAGATCGTTTAATACTGAAAATAACAAGGAAATGGTATTTCAATCAATGTCAGAAGCTGGTAAGTATTTCGATATTACCCCCTCCTCAGTACAAAAAGTAGCAGAGGGGGTTTATAAGACCGCTTTTTCAAAGTGTTTAAAAAACAAAATTCAATTTTCTTATGTAGGGAGATAACTCCGTTAGGTATAACGCGTGTGAAATCCGTAGGATTTCCACTAATGACAGAGTTACGGATCTTAAACATGGAAACACTAGCGTTTCTAACATTGATTTTGATTGGTTGTTATAATTAAATAAATCTGAACAAAACACAATCAATTTTGTCTTTTTTCAAGTATTAACAGAACTGTTTCATATACACGTTGTATTTAAATATTTTTTTTAATGTCTGTTTCAAGTATTATATGTGTTTTCAACATTGTCAGTGATCGCTAATAAACAAACAAATAATTACAATCACTACACCTCTTTTATATCACCTCGTCGTAATGAGTGTATATATACAAATTCGTCTTTATTATAATTGGGCATTTAGCCGAAATTCAAGTGTAAACAAAACCACACCGTCACGTGGTATGAACGTTATTATTGACATTCAAAACCAAAGTTTGATTTTGCGGTTTTGGTTTACACTTGAATGTAGAATAGCCCGCGTCATCCATTGTCATTGAAAATCAATTCATTCACCTATAATCTATTGTTGTACCGTCCTATGTGTATATAACCGCCTACCCACTAGATCAGGGGTTGTAAGTGCCGTCGTCATTCATTGTCATTGTAAATATCATAATCACCTATAATCTATTGTTATGTGTTTGTCGGTTGTAACCGTTGAGCGCTGCTTGATGTATAAAACACCAAGGGGGTTCAAACGGTGAATGTGTAATTGTACCGTCCTATGTGTATAATACAACTGCCTACACACTAGATCAGGGGTTGTAAGTGTAGTCGTCATTCATTGTATATATAATCATAATCACCTATAATCGCATTAAGCTTCTGGGTATACTAAGATGTGATCAACACATTAGTGTATCCAGAATTCATTTTTAAAAATTCTAAAGAATTTTCATACTTTGTATTTTTGATTCTAAAGAATTTTCATACTTTGTATTTTTAATTCTAAAGAATTTTCATATTTTGTATTTGAACAAATATATTTTTATATATAATATGAATCTTGAAAATCTCAAATCGATTATTATTGAAATCAACAAACTTAAGGATCAAAATATAAAACTATGTTCAGGTTTGGATTGTGATCAAATTATGACCGATTTCGAGGATATACAATTTGCAGAACAGACAGGAAAATATGTCCTATCTAAAAAATATTTTTTAATTAAGAATATCCAAAAGCTTATACGTGAGAGCTTAGTCAATACGGAAGATGTTAATGTCTTCGTACCATTATGTAGCATCGTTGAACGTGTACGAAAGCAATTAGGCTTAGAATATGAACAAAAAAGAATTATTAATTGTAAAGTGAGACAATTAAAAATACTAATGGAAAACTCTGAAGGTGATGAGCCCCACGCGTAGAGAGCCTCCTTTGTTTGTATAACCAGTACGGTATATAACATGTACATAACATGTATAACATGTTACCTGTGCAAACGAGGAAGTAAAATTATGTGTGTGACTCAGTACAATAACAAGGAAGTATTTGCATTTTTTAGTTAGTGATTTTTTTTTTACTTAAAAATCTTTGATGAAATGCTTTGCAATGAAATGCTTTGCAATGAAATGCTTTGCAAAGAAATGCTTTGCATTTCTAATTAAAAATTGCAATGAAATGCTTTGCATTTCTAATTTGACAATAGTAATACTCTTTCAATAATGGTAGGAGAATCATTAACAACGAGATTAGCTAGAGAAAGGCTTAGCGCTATCCGGAAAATATTACCTCTTCGTGATAAAATCCGCGAAAAACTTCAACAACGGCAATTACTTCAAACTGACTTCACAGAGGATACAGAGCAACTCTTCAAACCTATTGTTAGTGCAACTGAGGGTGTGAAAACAGCAACTGAACGGGCGATATACGGAGATGTCCCTAAAGAGGGGGAACGAACAGAGAAGCCTCTTCTCCCTGTGTTGGAGAAAATAGCAAAACGGACTAAACAAACCAAAAAATCATTAAAAACACTTCCAGGTGATATAATAACTACTGCAAGACGAGAACGAGAACTTCAGGAAGAAGTTGAACGATTAGGTGATATTGATATTTCCTCACCACCAGCTGAACCATTTGAACCTGAAGAATTTCAAGAGGAAAAAGAAGAGGAAGAGGAGGAAGAAGAGGGAGCTGTTTCCACGAAGAGTCGTGTTTCCTTTATAGATAAAATCAAACCTGGTATTGTATTAGAAATACAAGAATTTCAATTTAAAAAACCTGAAGATTACATCACCTTTGGTGAGTTTGCTGCTAAAAGCTATAATATAAGGGGGGAAATACTCAAAAAAGAGTATAAGGATAGTAATATATCACAAGATGACTGGTATAGTTGGATATATAAAATGAAGAAGAATATTAAGAATCTTACTGAAAGGAGGAAGGAAGAACAGTCGTATATAAACTTTCTGCAGGGGATTAAAAAGTATAAAGGAGAAGGATATTCAAAAACTGGTAGTGGCTTTCAAAATCCTATGGATTTTCACTCAAGAGTTGAAAACTCTAATGTTGGAAATGCAAGTATTTCTTGTCCTGGTAATATTCTTGGTGATATAGCACGATTAGAAGTACTCGTAGGAGGAAAACGAGCCGGGAATAATTCACCAGAAATAATCAATGAAGCAGCTGATATCTGTAGAAGGTTATTTCAAGGTGGTATCATGAATATTGCAACATATCGAGATTTCATTGAAGAGTTAGTAGAAAATTCTACGAATTTTCCTGGTTATCATAGTGATTAATTAGATAAATAACAATTTGGAAACACTAGTGTTTTTGTATATAGAATGATCATACACTACAACCATGATAAACCAACGAATGTCTACGTGGTAAACTCAAGATTACCAAAATACCGAGTATACTATGGAGATGGTCTCGGTAATACTATAATGGGATTATTTTCAAGAATGGCTCCAAAAGTGGCTCCACTAGTAAAACAATTATCGATGAAAGCCATTGATGTTATCAGGGATAAGGGTATTAACACTGTTGGTGATCTTGCTAGTAAGGCATTTTCAGCCGCTAAGGATAAACTAACAGCGCTAGTTCGACGCGGAAAATCTTCCAGATTTTCAAAACCTGGAATGACTTCACTACCATCTACTGCAGTAATGCCTACACAGGTTAGTAAAATAATAAATAACGCCGTGGATAAAAAACTACAGTCATTAATAACTCCGTCATCCATGATTTCGTCATCCATGACTCCGTCATTGCAGGATAACATAATAGCAAATGCCATAGCGGGAAGCGGCTTTAGGAAATTTCGACAGAAACGTTAACGCTAGAAGTACTAGTGTTTCCAACGTTAGAAATATTTATTTGAACAGGATTTCCAATTATTATAGTTATTGTAGAAATGCTAGCATTTCTTACATTAGTGTTTCTAACACTAGGATTTTTATTTATTTGAATAGGATTCTCAGTTGTTATGGTTATATTTGAAATACTTGGATATTCGTCATCATTTGAATCAGAATCACTAATGTTAGAAATACTTGTATCAAAAATGCTTGTATCAGAATCACTAATGTTAGAAATACTTGTATCAGAATCACTTATGATTCTATTAACGTTATCTTTATTATCATCAGCATTTTCAGATATTTTCATCATCATTATTAATATATTCAACTTAATAATTAATTTATAAAAATTATTTTTTTTTTTTTTGGCTAATCCGTCAACATGAATTCCGGGGAGTTTTCACTATCGATTTCTAATTTAGACCAACAGGTATATAATAAAAATGTTCAAACAGAATCCTGATGTTGCATTTGATATGGAAGCCCCAGTACTTAAAGATGATTCTGTACGTGATTATCAATTTTTTGCTTATCACGCAGTGCAACCTGATCTTCGTGGAAGAATCGAACTTCAAGTTCATGATACCAGTAAATACTTTTTACCTGCTGAAGCCTTTATTGAAGTCGAAGGTGAGCTTTTACAAGCGGATGATACACCATATGCAAATGACCCAACTATCCGAGTTGGTTTTGTTAACAATGGCATCATGGCATTATTTGAAAGTGCTAGATATCTCATTGATGGAATAGAAATCGAATCTATTGAACGTGAAGTTGATGTAGCAACAACAATAATTGGGCTAGCAAGATATTCTGATGATTATACTAGATCAGCTGGTCCATCTATGATGTTTTCTAAGGATATTACTGATAACGCTGAGCACGTCCAGTATTCTAGAGTAAAAGCAACACGAGATACTGCAGTTGATCCAGCACCAGCCGGATATGTAAGACCACCTGGTACTTTTGATGTCATAAATAATATTACTAACTACAACCTAGGATTTGCAACACGAGTAGCAACGTTGCAAGGAGAGCGTCGACGGTTTTCATGTGCTATTCCACTCCATCATATATTTGGATTTTGCAGAAACGTCAGAAAAGTTATTTATGGAGTGAAGCATACTGTAGCTCTAATGAGAAGGGGTACTGATAATTATGCAATCTGGCGCGGTGCTGGCGTTGCCAATGGTAAAGTCGTTTTATCAAAACTAACACTATGGATGCCAGTGTTGACTCCATCGTTAGCCGTTGAACCGAAGTTACTGTCATTTATGGATCAAGGAGGAAAGAGATTATTAAGTTGGTTGTCAACATCTACAGATACTATGGATTCTAATATTGATGGTACACTTACATGGCATCTAGCATCAAAACAAGGTATTTCAGCCCCACGTCACATATTTGTTGCATTACAGAATACTGATCGATTAAATAGACAAGAACATTCCCACATGATATTTGATCAAATTGGATGTAGTGAAGTCTCGCTGAGAATAAACGGACAGCAAGAACCATCCGAGGATGTACAACTTGATTATGGAAATAATCATATTGCACGAGTTTATCATCGGTTGTTGTCATATATGGGACGTGATCAAAATGTTGATACTGGATTGCAAATATCACAATTGGATTTTAGAAGTCTGTACCCGATTTATTACTTTTCACTAGAACATCTTGACTTGATGAGACAATCCGTCGTTGATATACACTTTCGAGCTCGTGTAATAAAACCTGGGGCTATCCTGAATTATAGAGCTGTTGCTGTTATTCTCAGTGATAAATCAAGGATACTCGAAGGTATTGGTGGACGAATGAGATTGGTAGATGCACCAGTTGAAAACTTATAAGTTTTCTAAATCTGTAGTTCGAAATGTGAAGCATTGAAAATCCTTTAGGATTTTGAAATTAGAATCAATCTATTTTGTATAATGTCGTATAGTAATATCAATGTCACATTGACACCTGGTCAAATAAAAAAATTACAATCTAAATCAGCTAAGCAATGTGGAACCACAATAACGCTGAAATTTAATCAGATGAATGGCGGAGGGAATAAACTATCGCTAACAAAAACTCAGGTTAATCATTTTAATAAAGCGTTGGAAGAAAAAAAGGGAGTTCAGGTTACTCTTTCTACAAACGCGATCCGTAACATGGAAAAGACTGGTGGTATATTCCCGTTGTTAGGGTTGATTCCAGGATTGATTGCCGCAGCGGCCCCAGCGGTGGCGAAGGCGGCAGCGTTAGGAGCCATTGGTACCGCAGCAGGAATGGCGTTGAAAAAAGCAACTGGAAAGGGTTATAAAAAAAAAGGAAAGGGTCTAAGACTACCAGGAACCCCGAGTTCATGGTACAGCGGAAAGGGTCTTCGAATTCCAGGAACGATATAGTTCCGAAATCTTCGATTTCCAAACCGATAGTTCCAATGTCTAATTTTGATTTAATTGATGCTGCTAAAAAACTCAGGATAAAAAACTTCAGAGGTGTTTTTATGAGAGATCAATTACCGGCACAACCAAATAGTATTGAAACTGGAATTATCAATTTAGATAATAGCTCTGGACCTGGAACTCATTGGGTTGCGTATGCGATTGATCCTCGTGGGATTGTTTATTTCGATTCATATGGATTAGCGCCTCCGAAAGAATTTATCAATTATATTAAGAAATTTAAAAGATTTCCAATTTTGTATTCAACACTTCCAACACAAACAATAATTGATCCTCCAATATGCGGTAATGAAGTATTAAATGTACTTGATGCTATTTCACGAGAATCTTTGATGAAACCACCTCATATAGTAGTAAATGAGTATACTAGCGGTCGTTGGATTGAAAATCATTGATTGAAAATCCGTTAGAAAGAGAAAATATTTCTATAATAATGATTGATATTTGGGGACGACCTTTATCATCGCTGAAGAAACCTGATAGTGGAGTTGAAACCGTTGATAAGGATATTAAAAAACTAATCGAAGATGAAATAGCTGAAATATTAAACCTAGCAAATGTTGATCCTGGTGAAATAGTTGTATTTCAAGATCGTCAGGGTAATTTGAAAAGTAGTAATATCTCTCTTAATGATATTTTGGTTAAACGACGAGACGCAGCAGATGATACTATCGCGTTATTTTCTGATGGGGGTAAACTCAAACCAGGTGTACTTGTTTCAACGATTACGGATAAATTAACAACAGTCGATAACACAGCGAATTTATTGAAATCGCTTAATGATAAGTATGACGACCATATAGTTGTATTTGATCAGTTTAGTGGAACACAAAGAAATACAATTGACAAAATTGATAAACTCCTGCTAGAATTTTTTGGAAATCCACCAGTGACCACACCAAAACTCACCTCGATAAAAGATTCTATGTTGGAACTAGCAACTCTTCAATCCGAATATGAAAAACACGTGAAACAGTTTTCAATGTTTCGTAAAAACATCATTGACAAGTTTATTGGAACCTCATTTGATAAAATTGAAATAACCCTTCCTGATATTAAAAAATCCATCGATGAGCTTAAAACATTCAACAACGCAATAAAGGATGATGCAACGAGGATGATAAGTATTGTTGAAAAAACAAAAATTCCTCATGATAAATCTATCGTCAACAACGTAGTATACACGATTCAACACGGTTCATTTATGTGGACTCCCACAAATAACATTTTAAACATAACCGCAGCAGTCAAGGGTATTTATCGATTAACAATAGTATCACCGACTCAATTCAATATATCATCAAATAGTTCATCTGGAGTCAATAATACGATATCAACGATCATCGACAAGGATACAACTGAACAATTCACGATAACGACTACAGATAGAAATCTAGCCAGGGTTTCAGTAACGTGGTACGTAGAATTCGTAGTGGATTTAAGTAAACAATTAAATTGATTTAAAAATTCTTTCAGAATTTTGAATTGAAAATGCTAGCGCTTTTAAAATAAAATGACTCCATCATCGAATCAGTATCGCTATGATCAAGTCAGAGAATTTCAAACTAAACTCAACTCACTCTGTGAGGAGTATCAAATAAAAATAAAAAAATACCAAAGAAGAATAACCGCAGTTGATATCACCGTTTACTCGGTGTCTGGAGTAATCACTGCTGCTGGAATAATACTATCTTCAGTGGTTATGGTTGCTCCGGTTGTAGTACCAATAGTTATTTCTTCGATAGCTACAATCGCCGGGATATTAACCGGGATCACAAAAAAACTATCATCGTGTAGCCAGAGTAAACTACATAATTATATAATAAAATTTCATATTGCATCCGCCGGTTACTCGCAATTATCCTCGTTAATATCATCATCACTCGACGACACAACAATATCAGATAGCGAATTCTCAACGATGGCGGAATTGTATAAAACAACAATGCTAAAATTAGAGAGAAATGATAATAATAATGACATCACCGCAAGAACTACTTCAACAAATAGTAGAGAATACAACACCGGTGAAAACAAGCACGATATCAGTAACCTCAACGCGTCCTGAATTTAGTGTGAATTTCCCGATTCCCGTTCCCGTGAGCGAGATCGCACTAGCAAAACTACGAGTGTATCATAGCTGGCCTAATATTAGATCGGTAGCATTTGGTGGTCAACAACCAAATAATTCCTTGGTGTTCGCGTGGAAAAATCGTGAAGATGGAACCCCAGACTGGAACGTTGTCTCGTTACCAACTGGGTCATACCAAATCGAACAGATCAACGCTGAATTTCAACGTAGAATAAAATCTCTCACTGGAAAAGAATCAAAAATCGCTATAACAGTTCATGAACCAACATTATCATCTGCAATTGAGATTAATTCTCCTGGATATATGGTAGATATTTATCAGAGTTCTATAAGATCAGTGTTAGGATGGCCTAAATTACCACCGGATAACTTGCGAGAAAATTCGAAGAATTTTCCACCCGAACCTAAAAAATTAAATTATGTCACCGATAAAATAAAATCTGTCAATGAAATCAAAACTTATCGAGATCATACTGCCGATAAAATTATAACAAAAGAAAATTTTCTTTTTACTATTAACACTTTATTTATTAACGAAAATTTAACAGCAATGAATAATGATTTTTCACTACTACTAATATCTCTTAAATCCGGCTCTCTCACCCGAGATGAATTTATCAACATTGTAGAAACAGGTAATAAAATCATCTATGATATGAAAATGTTTCACTCTGCAGTTATTCAAAAAATATTAAATGAAAATGAAATCATACAAGATTTGTTTTCAGATACATACAAAATTCACAATAAAAATATTCAAGATTTTAAAATCCCTGGATATAACCCCGATAAACTAAAGAAACAACTTGACGATGCTATTGATATTGGGTTCAAAAGAATCCACGATAATTGGAAAAATTCGAAGAATCCCAAAGCAAATATTCTAACGTCCAATAATGACCCAGATGGTGGTGGTAGACATATCGCTCCGAACAACGTAAATATATCCTCGGTGATATCATTAAATTTAGTATGTGACGTTATCGAAGGAAGCTATCAAATAAATCTCGAGCAATCAAATCAAGCTCAGCAGGGGTATATTTTATATTCATTTGCACCAACGGCTCCTCCAGGATTTCTAATTATTGAAGACCCAACTAATCTAGTCTATATGCGATGTCATAATAATTTAACGAGAATTAATTTCAAACTCACTGACCAATCTAATAATTTAATTGATCTGCGAGGTGAAGTTTTGCAAATTAGTTTGTTTGTAAAGTCCTAAAGACTTTCATCCTGAAAGGATTTTCGTCTTAAAGACTTTCATCGTAAAAAAATTATTAGCGCATTAGCAGCCGAGAATGTGAACGTCAACTAAATGGCGTCTTTTTTTTTTCATTCTTTGCTCAAATTATTATTAAAAATTAATTAAGTATTTTCAAGGAAACCTCAGTTTACTAAATTGACGCCTGAAAAAGTATTTTCAAGGAAGCCTTAGTTTACTAAATTGACGCCTAGAAAAGTTGGTCTGTTCACCCTCTCTGCTGCTAATGTTCTTTTAACAAGGACCTACACTCACGCACTCACACACGTACATCATTTTGTGAGAAAGGGATTCTGAGTTTTAATTGATTTTGGCAAAATGAATACTATTTCTTTTCGGAAGAAGCGGGTGGCCCTGACCATGACCGTTGGGTGTTTGTTTTCTTAATAAAAACAAACTCAGGAACGGGACGCAATCAGCTTTAACTGCCTTAAGCCTTTGCCACGACCAATGCCTACTTCAGGACTGGCTCCTGTCGATGACTTTCTAGAAGTCACTAGTTTTGGTATCTCAGGCGTTGTAACAGGGTTGGGCTGTTTGGCACGGGAACATCGTTTCCTCTTGGATCGTAATAAAGAAGTCACTTGTTTCAGACTCCATAACAAAGACAAAATGTCTTAGAATACCGTCACCTTTTGACTTTCACTGTCTTCCTTTTCTCCTAGACCTTGTATCTTTACTGCTTCTTCTTCTTCCTGTCGTTTCCTTCTTATTACCTCTTCTTGTTGTTGCTGTTGAAGGAGACACACTTGTTCTGCTTCTATATGTTACTGCAAAAATTTCTCCAATTCGTTTGTCTCTGTTTTAAATCCTCGACGTGTGGTATAGAAGGAGACGGCGGCGAGTGTACTGGTACCTGAACAAATTCTTGCAAGGAAGAGAGAAAATCAACTAAATCACAATTAAAATCGATCCTTTCTGAAAGTAGAATCGCATTGACTTTGGAAATCACTTAGTACCATCTCTTATCGTCGTCACGGCCGGTGCACTCCAATGCAAAGTCTTCTTAGTTTCCGTCATCTTCTAACTATGTCCCATGGATTCGCGGCGCACAGACGCTAGCGCACCTAGTGACCTATATAGAGAATGTGACGTCATATACCACTCTCTTCGGTTTGGAAGACATACTCCGCAATGTGACTGAATCTTGTAAGGCGTGTTAAGAATGGTGAAAGAAATAATTCTGTTTCGATCAACTTTTCCACTATAAATAACCGCAGTTCACTACATTCCCTTTACCTATTGTCGTCACAAGATATAGACAAAGGTGTAATCGTCCACTTTCGTATCGTCAAATGCTGTTCTGCACTTACTTATTACATCTCGACTATTGCTGCATATATAGATACTAGAGGCCGACCGAAATTCGGTTTCGGTTTCGGTTTCGGCGCCGAAAGTTGGCAAATGACCACTTTCGGCATAGTTTCGGTTTCGGTCGAAGCCAAAAAGTTAGCTTTTGGTTTGCTTTCGGTTTCGGCCGAAACTGATATTGACTTTCGGTCATCATCCGAAGATCTATTTTAACTTTCAGAATGCAACGCTAGTGCTGCGTCTATTACTCTGTTTGTTGGCCAGTCAGTCGGGGCTAGACAATTTGACATTTAGCGAAGTTCCTTAATGTAGGCTCTGAATGATTACTTCTGTATTAGTTTTTAATTAGTGTGGCATTGCATCATGACCCAGGCCTGTTTAATAAATCTTGTGTTCGGCAACTTCGGTTTATCTTTACGTTTCGGTTTCGGTTTCGGCCGAAGGTGTAGGTAAACTTTCGGTTTCGGCCGAAAGTCAATTTTTAACTTTCGGTCTGGTTTCGTTTTCGGCCGAAACCAGAAATTTAGTTTCGGTCGGCCTCTAATAGATACCACAATCTTCATTACCATGTAAATAAATAAATTTAAAAAAATGAAACCAACAACAACATAGTCCGATTTGTTTCTGAATAATTGATGTCTTGTTGAAAACTTTAATAATAGTCGTGGTATTGTCGTACTAAAATTAAGTGCTCAGTTTTGAAAAGTGACCCCCCCCCCCCCTCTCCCAATTTGCATAAAACAGATATCAAATATGCCATATAATCCTATAATATATGCATTGCTTTCAAATTGTCTTAAAGGTTTCAAGTTAGATTATAATAATTATTTTATCTTCCAGGTTACACCCCTAAGATATACATGACATAATTTGACCGTATAATTTGATTGAATCTGCCTATTCCCATATCGGTGATTTGATTGGATCTGCCTATTCCCATATCGGTGATTTGACTGAATCTGCCTATTCCCATATCGGTGATTTGACTGAATCTGCCTATTCCCATATCGGTGATTTTATTGGATCTGCCTATTACCATATCGGGGATTTGACTGAATCTGCCTATTCCCATATCGGTGATTTTATTGGATCTGCCTATTCCCATATCCGTGATTTGACTGAATCTGCCTATTCCCATATCGGTGATTTGACTGAATCTGCCTATTCCCATATCGGTGATTTTATTGGATCTGCCTATTCCCATATCCGTGATTTGACTGGATCTGCATATTCACATATCTCTGATTTTGCAGACATAAGTTAGCCCGGCCCTTGCAGATTCATCTTCTGAAGGATTAAATGGCGATGGTGATTTATTCTTACAGTACAACAAACTGAATCCATACATTTCCTCCAGTGAATTTATTATTACCGAAAATTTATTTTAAAAAAATCAAATATCAACTATCATCATCCATCATTTTATTTAGAGAAAAAAAAAGCAGTTTGTTCACATTTCAAAATCACGATAAAGTTTACTCATATAGTTGTTGCATATCAATTTAAATCAATTTTAAAGTTTGATCGGAAGAAAATCGGCAAATAGACGAATGGTATCAGCATATGACATACACTCGAACGATCTTAATATGTAAAAATATGTCCAAAATAGCTTAATGGCCGCTCCGGTGGCCTGGTGGTTAGAGCGTCCGCCTCGGATGCGTGAGGTCGTTTGTTCGATCCCCTGGCGAGTCATACAAAAGACTTTTTTAAAAAATGGTACTAACAGATGCCTTGCTTGGCGCTCAGCATTAAGAGGTTAGTGTTAGGACTGGTCGGCCTGGTGTCAGGATAATGAGAATGATACATGTCTGCGGCATGATGCCCTTATGCTAGGCATCATTATAAACTGTCACATTGCAGACATTGTATCGATATGACTGAAATTTAAAAAAAAAAAAAAAATCACATCAACACACATCTTTATAAACCAATATCGCTTGTACAACATGTAAAAAACGTCTTTATTAACGGTTATAGCTGTAGAACATTTAAATTGTTTTTATAAACTGCTATCGTTGTACAACTTGTATACCTTTTATATAAACAAATTTTTGCTATCGCTATATAACTTACACGTTATATCTTTACTGCCACTATTACCTGCGATTATTAAATATTTTAAAAAAAACAACAACAAAAAAACACGCTTAAGTAATTTGGAAGACTACGACATGTAAAAAGTATTGATATTACTTCCATATCAAGTCAAACCCGTTGTCATGGAACGACAGGTAACCTAACCAAGTTACCTCCCATTGCCCGTACTTTCTAAGTCTGTTTCAATGCGCGACCAGTTTTTATCGTGCATTCCCTGTAATATCGTTTCCTTTGCTTATACGTAGGGGCGATGTTTTATAACGGGAACAGCCGTTCATATCTTTATCAATTTGTCCCTACAAATCTCAAGAATAAAATCTTAAAATTTCCCCCAGAAGTTACTATTTCCGAACTAAAGTTTCGTTTCTCGTTGTTACTTTCAATTGTTACGTTGAAAGTAAGTTGCTGTCTCACTCGAGGGATTATCTGCAGTAAAAAAACAAGCAGCTACTAATGCGTGTGTGGAAATGATACCGGCCTCCACATGATTGACGTCAGAGAGAAAGCCCTTTGGCAAACTGTGGCTGCTTTGTTCACCTCCTCCGCAAGCAAAATACAAATAATTTTCGCCCGAAAACGAGATTATAAATAGTAATTTTTCTTAAACAATTTTCGAAAAATATATTTAAGTGAATGAGAAATAAACGCGAAACTTTTGTTTCCTAAAGATGATTCTACTTAATAAGATGACAAAACATCCGTTCGTAGGAGGAGAAAAGATTAGCTAATTGAAACGGTAGAATTGAAAAGAATGCCTCTGACGCCTCACAACCGCAAATTTTTGTTATTCCGCTGAGTGGACAACTTGTTAAAAATAATTCCTTGTTCTTTCGAATTAAATAATGCTCAGCGCAAGAATGCGATTAAGTCGGATAAATATTTATCTGAAAGCGCTTTAGTGCAAAATGTTTTTAGCTAGTACCAAGCTGTTTTAGCTATTCTGAATGTATGACTTTTCAAGCGGAGTAATTTAGTGCACTGATCTTAACAAATATTCCCGCTTAGTGTAGTGTACCATATAATAGGTCTGTTTATGATAAGACCATGCTGCCATCCAGCTTGTTTTCTTCACTGTAGCCCTAACCCCCCCTTCAGAATACACGTGTGTTCCGGGATTGAACTTGTGTTACGGGGGGAAGGGGGAATTCTCTGAGAGCCTAGAAGAAGACAAAAGGTCAGGAAGGTAACGCAGTATTCAAGAAGCAGTGAACACTATTCAGTGGATAATGTGATGGCATTGTAAAGAAAGAGTCGACTTGGAAGGCAATCTGAGGCAGCTGGGTTCCCCCCCAATTCATTGGTGAGGGTCCCGACAAGTAAAATGAACAGTGAAGATGTACAAACTAGGATGCTGTTAAATTCAAAACTGCGATCGCCGAGCCAACACAGCGAGTCGAGTACAATGGACTCATTTCAAGATGGTGGGCCTATGAACAATTCAGAACAAAGTGAATATCAACAAAATATGGATGGATCTTACATGAATTCGGACGTAAATAGTTATGGACCTTCTCCTGGCGACGGAGGGATTGGTCCAGAAAACTACTGCAGGATGCCTGAAGGAATGCATCAAGGGCAAATGTCGCATTTCAACTCGTACAACCGAGGAAACTACAACATGGGAGATAATACCTTGCCAGGAAGTACGGACTTCTCAAATCATAGCACAGGTTACCAGGGACAATATACGCACCCCGGGGGAAGAGCAGGATACCCAGCGGGTGGTAGATCTGGAATGGGGGTTCCAGGACCTGGTGGTGGTATGATTCCAGGTGGGTGTAACTCCGGTCAGCAAAGACTTATTTCTGGTCATAGTATGAATCAACAAGCTGGCCCTACCCCCACATTAAATCAGCTGTTACAGACCCCAAATTCTGGTCCTCGATACCAACAGAACAACTATGGGGACTATGGAGGGATGCCAACAAAAGGGTCCGGAGAAATGACAGGGTCAAATGGCCCCTACAATGCACCCCCAGCTTGGGGACCCAACCAAAGAGGAATGGGTGGCTACTCTCAAATGTCTGCTGCACCTTACAGGGGACAGGTATGCAATAAGTGTAATTGTGAATGTTTTGTAACTTATTACATTCATCTGTCAATATAAATGTTTCATACTACCCGCCGTCATGGACCTATTGATACACAATATGTTTATCTGATAAGAAATCAGACACCTTACTGACAACAATAGCAGACGACAGTTTTGGGGTCAGTCGTAAAGGAATTGACACACTTAGTGTCAATCACTGGTTTTGTTTACATTTTGTGTTCAGGCCATGTGGTTCATGGCAGTAGATGTGTCAAGATGATGTTTAAATTTGGAGGCAAAATTAGTGCTTACAGCACAGCGGAGCAATTGTGCAAGATTCCCACTGTGATTGGCTGCAATCCTTTGTCAAACAATCAATTAATCTGTGGAGGTATAAATGATATAGGATTGCCCTTGTGGATTGGAGCAAAGGATATTGATTTTTTTAAAAAACAAGAATTCTCCTAATTGGAATTCTTCAGCCTAATTTAAGTTGAGATAAAATATATTCTTGTACAGACTTTTTTAATCATTTAATAAAAAAAAAAGAATTTCTATTACAGATAAAAGATTCTGCCTTAAAATTCAAGGATAGAGAATACCATGCTAGTGTATTCTCTAATTTTATTTCACTGATGAGCATTTCTTTTGACATGTTTTGGTATTCCCTCTGCACAGCTAGGTTGTTGTAGGGTTTAACGCCTTTTTTCAGCACAATATAGGCGATACATGGCAGCCAGTATTAATGGTGGAGAAAGAAACCGGGACTCCCTCCCCCTCGAAAGAGCCACCATCCCACGAGGAGCTACTGGCAAGCTTTCTCACATACCCACATTGGACGAATCTGAGACTCGAACCCATGCAGACAGAGGTGAGATGGCAGTGATCCGTAAATGGATAGCGCTTTCGGCCACTGTTGAGTAAATGTGGATTGACGAGCATGTGCATTACTGTATTTTTAAATAGGTCACATTTATATTTTTCACACCTTGCTTTAATTTTCCTTTTTATTTAGAACAATTTCTCTGCAGCTGTTGTGTACAGTCACAATGAATGGTTATTTTAAAAGGCAAAATAAGTCATGGTGACCAACTTTTGTTGCGCTGCTAATTATTTTATTTTTTAGGTTGTGTGGGAAACAAGATTTCAGACTGGATATCATATATATTTTATGCTTATCAGACAATCGATTCAGTAGAGAATCTTTGGATAGCTATTGACCAGTCCTTGTGCTAGGTAGTGTAAGACATGAATGATGTAGTGCTAGTAATCTCTTACTCTCCCATTATTTTGTGCCCTTATACCAATTTTAAAATTAAAACTGTCCAGTATATAATTTGTGCACAAAACTTTGCCATCAAATTCGCCAATATCCAACTGGATTTCCAGTCACTGATACAAATTTGTACAATTCTGAGTTGAAACATTCTGAAACCAGGGTCACAACTATTTTGGTGCATTGTTTTATCTTGAACTAGGTATTGTTTTTTTTAAATTTTATTATTATATTGTTTTCTTACAGAAAAGTTAATTTCTTCTGAAGGTCAAGCACTGTGTGTAACTTGATGTCACTGCCACAACTGTATCTATTTTGGGAGTTTTAACGTTTAAAAAATCTCCTGACGTGCCAAATAATAATTTGTTGGTTTTTTAAAAGATTTCGTATAGTAACAGGGTTTGTACGGTCTTTGAAAGTCTTGAGAGTTTGGGAAAACTGAGGTAGCATTTTCAAGGCCTTGAAAGTTTGGGAAAATTGAGCATACTACCCTGAGGATTTTATAAGTCTTTGAAAATTGATATAAACCTCAAGATTTTAATTTCTTTCCAGGGTCAAATAAAATTATCCGAGGTCGTTAGATTCGGATGTAATCTAGTTATCCTGGTTTCTTTCTTTTGATGACACGATCAGTTTCATTGCCGCCGCAACAACAAAAGATGCTTTGTTTGGCCATCCAAAGTTGTCCTCGGCGGCGACTTCAATAACCACTCTTCATTAAAGTAAGACGGCTACACACTTCATCAAAGGAAGTTTCAAATAAAATTGCCTAAGGTCGTTAGCTTCAGATGTAGCTGGTTTTCCTGGCTTCTTTCTTTTCACGAATCGTTAAATTTGATTGGACGAGTCCATCTTTGGCCAATCAAAACATTCTTTACACTAATTCACTCTACGTAGAAAGTGCGCGAAAATATAACACGCTTGAGGATTCAAAATTTTGTTCTACATAATAATGTTCCTTGGTTTAATATAGAAACATCCATTGTAATAAATTCAATTCACGGATAAACAGTTTCAAAGTGCGCATGCGTACACTATAGTAAAGCAAGAGTTGTTGTTCTTGAATTACGAGTATATAAAAAAAAAATGTGCTGTGAAGCTGTAACGTTAGGAAGTCAAGTCATTTGATTAGGTAGGTAAAAAAAATAAAAAAAATAAAAAAACGTATTTTCAGTTGACGGAATGTCTCTGTTTCTCATTGCCAACCTTCGACTTTTTCCCCAATGATTTAATTTTTTTTTTAAATTGCATTGCCGAAATTGATTTGTGTATCTAAAGTCTGACTATACATCCCCGTTTGTTTGTACCCCTATCCCCGTTTGTTTGTACCCCTATCGATTTCAATAACGAAAATAATTTAATGGTAAAAAGTGCACAGAACTAAGTCAACTGAATCATTGATGTATAATTTCTAACCTGAATGTGACCAGAAAGGCACTAATGCTGCCATCTCCTGCACATTTCATGATTAACGGACTTCAGACTATAATTGAGCTCGTTTTGCCGAGTACTTTGAAGTGCTTGAAATATTACTAGATTTATAGATAATGTTTATTTAAAAAATGGAGAAAAATACCGCCTAACCTTGATGAAGTGTTTTGTTCTGTCCTTTCCAAAAGAAAGGAATATGTCGAACTTTGGAATGTTCTCCAGAAAATGTTGTCACATGGGCAGGGAAAGACTCAGAGCTGAAAGGCTAATCATTGACACAGGAGAAAAGCAGGTGGACCTTTGGAAAGCATCATAAGCAATGAAATGATGACATATGCCTCCTCTGCAAGACATAAGTACCATGCCTATCTAGATAAGAAGAAAGCAGAGAAGGATGAGAGAAAAACCAAAAAGGAAAGAAACGAAGTTAGCCTTTGATGAAGTGGAAGAACTTAAAGCCATAAAGCTGCCTCTTGAAGCTAACATTGCCAGCCTACATGCTTCCTTTGTACAGAAAGCAGAAGAGGCAGAGTTAAAAGGACTCATTGTGCTTGTCACAGAGTCAAATGCTCTTAGGAGAAAAGCAGAGGAAAAGATGAGAGTGGTGGCGTCTCTTTACAAAATGATTGAAGAGAAAAAAAGCAAATATAATAAAGCAATTCTGATGTCTGTTAAGAGAACAATTTATTTTGTATTAAATCTGACATGTATGTTACATATTTCTGAAAGAACAATGAATGTTAACCTATCTTCCAGATAATTATAATACAATTTTAGGAAATTAATTATAGTTTGACTTTAATCAGTAATCAATATTGTAGTATTTGGCATTCATTGTTTTCTCAAATAACCTGTATAAACAATATTAGCAAAAATAGGTCTTGGAAATCTCTGTTTGTGGTCTTTGAAAGTTTGGGAAATGTCTTTGAATTTATCATTCATAGTTCAGTATGAACCCTGAGTAAAGCTTTCTCAGAGACCTGACGTCAGTTCCTGGTCTTTGAAAAAAAAACAAAGAATCTTGCTTTGATGGGAATCAATAATGGGAGAAAAAGTGATGTGTTGTGCAATCAAAATAGTTGTTGCAAGTTCCTGGATTAATGTTGTTAACGATCTTCTACATTAATAAAACTATCCCAAAAACAAAGAGCAAATAACTTCATTTTAAAAAAGTGCTTTATTGACAGTAATTCCAAATATAATTATCAAATGAGTATTCAGACATTAAGCCCTTTCAATACCTCACATTTTCTCCATGTCCAGTGAGGGGATGGCAGCCATTTCTTTAAATATATTTGAGTCCCCTGGTAACTTGTACCATGCTGTGTATGGCTTTGCACCGCGTTGTGCATGAGTCATTGAGGGAGACTTTTATGATGAATTTGACAGGATAACTGAATTTTTCAACTAACTTAGTTTTTGTTCAAGGCCCTGCTTATTTATTGAAACTTTGATACACCTAATGGATGGTCCAAAATGTGTTTACCGTTTGTGGTGACACTTTTAAATAATATATGTCATTTGATTTGTTGAATTTAACAGCAAAAGAATGACTGCTTTTGATATATCTTTGCTAGCCAAGGTTCCGATATTCTAATTACTTAAATTAAAGCATACAAGACTATGTTGTAAATTAAAGCATACAAGACTATGTTGTGACAAGCGGCTAATTTGCTGGAGCCAAAATGCTTTCTCATGGCAAATACTTCAATGGCGAGTTTTGTCACTTGAAGCATCCTTAACTGTAACCTTTTGGCTTTGGCATAAATATCATCCGTAGTTAAGTTTCTATTGAATAACAGTTCTATATAGGTTTGAAACAATTTTTTTTTAAATATCAGCATCATAGTTAGTGTTCCTTTCTACTAGGAGTAAAAAAAAAAAATAATTCATGTGCATAATGAAAGTGAGTTTTCTACTTTGTTTCCTCAACCTGTATAGGAGTGTGAGTTTAGTATCATCAGGTTATCTTGATAGCTGACATAAATGCATGTACGCCTTTTTGGGGGGGTTGTGAGAATTTGACATAAAATTGGCCCCAATTTATATTTTGTTGTAGTTGTCTTACTGTGAGCAATCGACACTTGGTAATCTTACGAATTTTTTAGTTTAAAAAGATTAACACAACCTATTGCCCCAGATTAAATATTGCCTGTGGCACACCCATCTCCTGATTGTACATTTCAAAGAGAATCCAGGTGCACCCTGAATTACGTATGTGAAAGAGAGTTTGATATTGAAGGGGATAGAGTGCCTCCTTTGGTGATTATTTTATACTTCCATGTAGTATCATGGGCCATTATCAAGTGCAATGACAATTGTAAAAGATGGGATAGTTATTACATTACTGACAACAAGTATTACAGCCAAAATATTACACTAAAAATCGTGACACAACTACTTTGCAGTACTTTCCATGAATCACTGTTAGTGCTTGGGTATGATTATTGTTACCTGAAATAAATGTATTATCAAATGTAAAATATCTACTTTCCTGAGATCTACAGTCTCTCTCTCTCTCTCAAACCGCTCTGGTGGGCTAGTGGTTACTAGGGCTGTCAAAAACCACGGACAACTTCACCCGGGTACCCATTGCACCGTTTAACAGGTAACCAGGTACTTGTTACAACATGAAAGACATGTAGAAACCTAGACCAGCAAATTGTTCTCCGCCTTTTTTTAAAATATATTTTGACTGGTTGCTGTGTCATTTTTTCCACCTGGGGTACCTAATAACCAATTCACTTCTGGGTCTGAAGCGTCCGCACTGTGGTAGCTGCGAATGATTGGACCGCATGTTATTAAGTAATATATTTATTTATCCTAATGTTTGTACCAAGACACGTACATGCTAACCATTATGCTTTTGGCGTAATTATTATGCTTTTTTTCCCCATTAAATTACGAGTAAACGTATATGGATTATGCTTTTTTCGGTATATCTACCTTCCAAAAATCTTGTTTTTATTCCATTAATCCCTCAGACCATATTTTAGAAAAGACTGCTTTACGCATACATGCCAACCATTATGCTTTTTTCACTAAATTACGCATTAAGCTTTAACGTATATGGATTGCGCTTTTTCGATATATCCACTTTTCCAAAATAATCGTTTTCTCGTTATTAATTTTCCATTAACTCTTTCAGCCCCAAGAAACTTATCAGTAACACTGTTACTGTGCCCCAGCCACACTAAGCTCTGACTAGCTGCTTCTGCCCCAGTGTTTTACCTGTTTGGAAAATTTTGTACAAATCATGCACATGCATTCACATTTACTTTAATTTCTCTTCTTGTATCCAATATTAATCCTTGAAAATTTCACCAAATAATCCAAGTTAATTTGTCTACACAGTGATGTATTTTTCTTTCTATTTTTCCAAGTCTTTCACAATTTATTTATACATTTTTTTACAAAATTATGTGCAACATTGTTAGGAATATCACATCATCAGCCATTAAAATAAACCAGGAAAATTTAATATGTGATATGGTTTGAAACAATTTGTACATACATTATTTGGCAATGTTCACATCCAGTTTTTGGTTAAGATAGAACTTTGTTCAATAAACACATTTTGCAGGTTGGATACTACGTTTGTTTGGTGATACCAATATGCATTTTTAGGCATATGGATTGGTTTCGTTTGCGATGTCTGTGTACAGTTTCTCCGGAAATAATAATAAGTGAAAAAAGATATATTTCTCTTTTTTCCTTGTCTATTTGTCATTGTATGTTGTAAGTCCAGGATTCATTCCACTAAAATCATTGATTTGGATAGACAGAAGACGATCGCTCCAATCTGCTAGATCGGCAGAAACTCTTTCATTTTCGCTATCAGCATTCGCTTCTTCTGACTATTCAATCTCATGAATCTTCGATGTCCCATTAGAATTTTCGCAAATTATCCAACTGTCGAACATATCTCTCCTCTAAATACTCAATATTTTCGAGATCAAACCCGAGAAACTCCTCATTTTCGCCCTCACCGCCATCAAAAACCACTCGTGCTTCCACCATCATTTTACGATTTTTTTAAATAAAAAAACACGTGTATTGAAACTGATCCCAAGTAGTAATCCTTGGTTTCTGGACATTTATAGTTTGCCCAAACGAACGTAAATTCATTTCTGATTGGCTACAAGTGGGTCTGATGCTAGGAAAAGCCCCATTTGTAACCAATCAGAGACTTTCTATCGACCATACATTTGGATTGCGGAGCAGAGTTACCGGCCATTGAATGTAGTTAAAAAAAAAAAAACTTCACGAAAAGGCGGTATCGGTATCAGCCGTTGAATGCAGAAACTGGATTACGCGTAAAGGCGGCATCGGGGCCGAATGAGTTAATGGATAGCTTCACAAAGTACGTCTCTGTCAATCAGGAGTTAAGAAATTTATTTTAGTCAATCGTTACATGCTTTTACATGAATAGCTTCCTCAAGAATAATCATTGTATGCTGTCTTTTTTTTCTGAACAAGCAGACTAGGATCTTCATTCCCATCAATGAAACCTACATGGGTCAACAACTAGCAATAATGTACCATGTATGTGTGTGTGTATATATATATATATATATATATATATATATATATATATATATATATATATATATATATATACATATATCACAGAACATTTGCTTTAATTTTGTATCATATCTCAGCCACAGACACCCAAGTTTCTAGCTTTCGAGAAATGTTTGGGAACTTTTGACCCATTCATCATTTGCTCTTGAAGTATTACTAATATCAGGTTACCCTTAGGATGAGACAATGAACACGCAACGGTAAACTTTTGTTTACGTATGATAATGTTGCACTGTTTACAGTATACAAATCTGATTGCTATCTTTTCTATTTTTTTTTGTATTTATACACATCAACCTGTACCTCAAAAATAATCAGTTTACCAAAAATAATCAATTTTCTCAGAACTTTCAGCAAAACTATTTTAATTGGTACATTTTTTTAAAACCCCATGTATTAGCCGTTGTTTACTTAATTGTCCTGTTTCTGTTTGAGTATTCGGATGTTGGTTGATTATAGGTTTGGTCTGGTAGAATGGCTAAGTGTATCACAGTATATAGTAGGCCAGTTGTCAACGCAAGCGGATCTTGATGAACAATGCACTGAATGATGGGTTTATCAATACAAAGGATTTGTGTATATAACAGATTCCTGTGCATTGTTTCCAAAATTGTTGCTTCCTTTTATGGTCCCTTTGAATGTCTCCTAGGGCTGTCAACGGGTACCCGGGTAATCGGGTACCTGACCATAGCGAAAAACTGGGGGAAAATTAATGACTACTACCCGTTCGCAAAAATAAGTTGTCGACAACACTGTAAAAATATCATATCAGCAGCAGCACGCTAGTCTGAGTAGTCCGAGTTTCCTCTGACCCTTGCCACCTCATTTTTGATATTTGGACATTCATGTTGGGGTGTTGGGTCAGAGCGCATTTCTTATAGAAAAGATGGGTTTCGCCGACACCATTTGATGTCGGCATGGGGTAGACGCTTACATGCCAGCCCCACAAACTTGAATGATCTTTCATCGAGATATACCTGCATAAAATTGATTGGAATATGATTTATTTTCTCAAAAAGCGTGAGCATAGCATTTGTAATGTCTTTAATCTGCTGACAGACAAGACGAAAGTACATCATTGCTGAAATTGGTCCCGGATCTGGCTATTTGCATTCTTAGTCACGTGACTACACAAATCTTGCAACCTTGGTCATACAGTCGCGTGATATTGACAATAAGCAAATTTCCAAACGTTGTTGTACATATAATTTGGACATATTATATCGTAGCCTTAAAAATAAATATAGTCTGTTCTCTCCTCAATAAGCCATACAGATGCTATAAAAAGAATTCGAGGCAAAGTAGAACAAGGTTTGCTATAAATAGAACATATTACTGTAGGAAAGTACAAGTCCTCGGACAAGCATACTCTTATATTGTATTTACCTAAAGTGGTCTTTTCTAAAATACAGTCTGTGGGATTAATGGAATGTTAATAGAAACGAGATTTTTGAAAGGTGGATATACTGAAAAAGCATAATCCACATATGTTTACACGTAATTCAGTGAGAGAAAAAATTTGTTGGTCAAGGGTTGTACCGGTTTTTCATGTTCTAATGAGTACCCGGGTACCTGTTAAATGGCGCAACAGGTACCCGGGAGGGTTTTCTGTGCTTTTTGACAGCCCTAGTCTCCACTCCAAATCCACGATTGTATGTTCAAATTAAACAGCCAAAAAGGTTGTCGCCAAAAAAATTACTAGATGGTGTATTTTGTTGCCAATAAGGGGAAAAGGTTGCAATTGGTGACATTGGAGATGTCCAGGACTGTCCCTGGGTACAATTAGATACATTTAATTTAGGGCCTAATGTCTGGTTTTTCTGTACTATTCAGAAGTATTCACCTCTGCAAATGATATGCGCACAAATGGTTTACAAGTAAAATAATTAAAGAAATATCAAACTTTAGAAAAAAAGTTTTTTAATACATAATAATTTTAGTTAATAATAACATTTTTCATCTTATATGCGATATATACGGTACAAGAAAAGTTTAAGCTTCGCATATGAAAATAAAACAAATGGTACTCTCCGGAGTTGCACCTACTACTTGGTTCATGCCAGGATCCGGCAAATAGTACATCCAAATACTTTGATTCTGTAGTCTGCGAAAATTATCTACTGTTATGCCCTAATTTAATTATGCTAACCTTAAACTTACTGAGTAGATTGGAAAATTTCATGATGCTGTGTGGAACAAACTAGTCTTATGCATGTATGCTATACCCAATCAGATAGGTAATACAAACTTGCTAATTGACAACTATGGGTTTATCTTAAATATATGATGCTCCTTGTCGAGATGCAGTTGTAGGCATGTATGCCCTTTTTTAGTCGTATGTGATGTAAATCTAGTCATAGGCATATAGTCCTGTCTAGTTAGATGTGTGATGGTGACTTCAATGTGATGTAGTCAGAAATGTGTATGCCTTGTTCGGTGAGACAATCTCTTTAACCTTTTGTCACTACAGACCGGTTTTTCAGTCATGGGCAAGTAAGTCTGTAAACCCTATCGATCGCTTTACCGGTCTGGGGCAGTGTGCTTATTTGCTTATTTAAAGTCATAGTATCAGGCTACATTAATTTTGGGATACCTCTAAGAAGTTCCTTATTATAATGTAGATATTATACTTGGATTATCTCGTGAGTTAAGCTTGAATTCAGCTAGAAAAATCAAGGCAAGTAGACACATTCTAAGCATGTGTTTTGAATGGCAAATTTCTATTCAAGATGGCGGAGTTCTAAGCAAGATGAGAATTAAGTGTCAGATTGTGAATTATCAAAGTATTTAGCTGTTGTGACCTAACACAGTTGATTGAAAATGAGAGAAAACATCTGGAGATGCATTTGAATGTGCTTGTGGGCGGCAGTGATGACGATGAAGGAGACTTTGAAGGTTTTGGACCAGGCGAAGGGTCATTTCCACGTTTTTGTTCTCAACGAACCATAGTTTTTTATTTCAATTTTCTGAGAGAGTTGGACCACCTGAAGTGTTAGATGGCTCCAGAAAAGCCTTGGAATACTTTGAAATCTTTGATTTAGATGAAGTGTTTATAAATATTATTCATGTAATGTGGTAAATAAATAATTGCTTGTGCATATTACCAGTTTGCACCTTTATTTTAATCGTTATAATAGATATGCACATTTTATTAAATTATTCATACAAGTTGACTTTTAACCTTTATTTTGATACCAAATCCAGCCATATATCTTGAAAGTTGGCAAAGTTGTGTTCTTTCAAAGTCCACATGTCATTCTGCTTTACAAGTCCAAAGTTACTTAGTGTTTAGCGCTCTATGCTTTACAGGTTACTTAGTGTTTAGCGCTCTATGCTTGCAAAGTTACTTAGTGATGAAAGGGTTAATGATGTAGTCGTAGGCATGTATGACTTCTCCAGTCATATGTGACATAATCCATTGTTAGTGTTGTATTCGTATGCATGTTTGCTTTCGCCCAATGGATATGACAAAATCCTTTTCTAGTAATGTAGTCATAGTCATGTATGCCTTATGCTTAAAATTTTAGGCACATCAGATATGAATGAAACGATTTTGAAGTTAAAAGTAATTACTCCTATAGATTTATTAACATCGTGAACTCTTGATAAAAAATATTAACTGTATACCCAAAAAAGTGGAGCCAATTATCAGTTATGAATTTCTGACCGATAGTTCTAGTTGTAGGCATGTATGCCTTGTCAAGTTATATATAGATTTACTGTTCTTTCTTTACAGGGGTAATACTCAAAATGAAAGCTGTAAATGTGACAACTTACTGATGTGTTGTTCATGTCTACTAAAGTCGGTAATGGTAACAGTTGTTACATTTGCCCAATTTCAACTAAATACATTGTAACACAACTATAACAGGGTCCATTGTCATTGTGCTGTGTACTGCTATTAACAGCTAAGTCAACTAAAGAAAATGATGCACTCGCCCCAAAAAGAAATGGGTGTGTAATTTAGTTACCATCTTAGTCAACAAAGAAAAAGATGTAGTGATATCATGGAGATTACATATCTGTTTTGCTTTCTTCAGAGAACCACACATTAGAGCATGCATATATATATATATATATACACATACACACAGGTCTTGGAAAAGCTTAATTATGCATATTTTGCTGCAAATATTTGATCTGGGATGCAAAAAATCGCCCATGCAGGAGTCGTCTGTATGCATGCAAATAGCTGGGTGGCAAATTCAAAGATTTGCCATTCCTACTTTAACAACCTACTTAGTGGGAGAATAACTTGCTTTCTCATTTTAGTTGAGCTTATATTTACAAGGACATAATTCAATGGTTAAAATACCCCCAAACTTGCCTGTTATATTTATAAGAGTGCATCAAATTGTGTTGCAATAGCTGAGTGGCAAGTTTAAAGACTTCGACTAGCAGCTTGGAAAATGTGAAATGTATCAGAACTTTAGCTTCCATTATTGTGTTTATTTCTGATTGTAGCCAAATAAATAGTGTACCTCGAAAATCAAGACACATCAAGAGTTGGACAAAGCGTTGTTTGCAAATTACGACAAGTATTTTGGGGATAAATGACAAACCGACAGAGATTCTAATGAAATTCAAAAGAATGCTGAAGTTTCTAAAATGGACCGTTAGGATGGGTTAGTAGCCAAGTGTAAGAAGGCTTGTGATACCTGGCTTAGTGTTTGGAAGACCATTCCTTGGATTGACAGAATTCAGTCTCACCAATATTGGTGCGAAATTCAATTGGAGAAATGCTTACCAATTGAAAAGTGGCAATTGTCACCAGTATATTATGTTCAAAATACTAATTTTGGACAAACAGAATAGCACCCCTATGTTTTTACGACTCGAGATATGGTGGCCTATTCTGCGCATGGTTTAAAAAAGATGCACCAGGCTATGGAAATGAAATCGAAATACATTACTTTGGAATCTTTCTGTCTGCATTTCAGCCAAAAAACAAGTGATCCAATGTTTACAGAAATGACAACTCATTTTTGGATTTAATTGGTGGTGGGTACATAAAGACGGATGCAAAAATGCATGGTGCAATTACCATTTTTTATCAATATATATTAAATGAGAAAAACATTTGCAGTGGTAACAGAAATTGCAAATATATTACTTTATTCAGAGAACCATGCATTGGTACATACACGTGTCTAATTTATATATACATGTATAATCTATTGCATGAAAAGAGTATCAACACCGTGTACTCGCCAGCGAATCTTGTAACATACATTGAATCCATAATACAAATATTTCCATCGAAAATATCCACACACGGATGTAAAATATTCAATAATTTTGTCACAGATCATTATGTGACTGAATTCAATGAAAAGAAAATAACAAAAATTACGTAATGGGTGTATGTAATGAATGATGAAATAGTACATGTCCGTAGATTAAATAATGGAAGCTAAAGTGTATTCTTGTAATAACTACATCTCAGGATCTTTCTGTCTCTGAATTCAGTCATTGTAAATTTCAGCACATTTTCCCACCCAAGCTGCTAGTCAAAGTTCTTTGAACTTGCCGCCCAGCTATTGCGTCATGTTCTTTTGATGTACTCTAATAAATACAACAGGCAGAACTGGCTGTATTTTAACCACAGAATTATGTCACTGTAAATATCAGCACAGCTAAAATGATAAAGTAATCAACACTAACTTTGTCTCCCAGCTATTTGCATGCATACGGAGGACTCCAGCATGGAGTGATTTATGTGTCCCAGATTAAATATTTGCATTCAAATACGCGTAATTAAGCGTTTCCAAGACCTCTGTGTCGTATACATTTTATACCATTACATTTCTCATCTGTCAATAGTTATTATTTTTTGAAAACACTGATTTTTAGCTGCTTTCTGCTAATGTCACGTTTGCTCTTGGCAAAGTCAATTATAGTTCTCAGTTGCAGAATTCGAATTTACTAGTCAATAGATTGTATAAAACAACACCGCCAAGCCACACACACATGTTGGCGGCTTTTGTTCCTTTGATGCTGTATAAATTGTTTCCTCCTGATTTGAACAAGTTTAGCTCGGCAGTTCACTTTGATGATAAACAATGTACTTAAATTAATTGATTTATACATTCTGGTGAGATTCTTTTATCAACCCCCGCATTGGCTGTTGCTTAGTTTTGGATGAAATTAAGAGAACATATATCGGAGATTAATAGAGCAACGATTGTATTTGGAATGCATTCAAGACAAACACAAAGTAGACACAATGGCTTCATTGCTCAGGGATCAGTAATAATAATATTGACACTTGTGAGCTGTCATTTTTCAACAATAAACAAAGATCAAAGTTCTCAGTAGGCCTAGCAATTGGTTCGTATTTCCGATGTTTATTCTGGCACAAAACTAGAAGAAATTTGTTCATTTTTGAAATTTTAGGAGCTATACAATGATTATTTATATTTGATTTTGTGTGATTTCCTCCCCAAAATGATAATACATTTTCTATACGGGTTTTTTTGGCACTTTTTAGACGAGTATGAGAATGATAATTAAACTCTTTGACGTATTTTATTTTTCATAATTTAAAGATTTTTTGGGGGGGGTCTTTGAGAAAAATAACCTGTAATAAATTGCCTGAAATTTCGGGAGCCATGCCACGACCGTGTTATATCTGAATTCGTGTTATAACTGGGCGTGTTATAGCGGGGTCCCACTGTATATATATACACATACATATATTCATTTTAAAGTATTATCATTCTTATGTTTGATACATCAAATAAATGGTCAGTATATAATTAGAAACAGAAACAGTTGTATTATAATCAGTAATGTCCACATATGTTTCTTAAAAAAAAAAAAACAATGTACAAGTATTTCTTAATATCTGACATGAAACGCGAAACCTTAAAGTTACAAGATCATGACTGTCAAAGCCCAATGCATTATTGCGTTCCCTTGAGATTATGGGTTCACTGGTTAAATGACCATCTTTAAATCTATATAGAAACCCTAATCAAGGAAACTAAACATGTCATAGCATATCACAAATGTTGTACAAAAGTCAAACTATGTTAAAGACCTCAATGCTCTCTTAATGCTTTGAATCTTCACAAATTGGAACGTATATTTGATGTTTCAAACAGAAGAATGATAATATTTTATTATGGTGTTAATGTCTATGAATTTTCCGTTTTTTTAAAATCTCTTCTGATTGTGTAAAAAGTAAAAATATTCCCTTACAACTATAAAGTTTTATTTGAATCAAAGATCCATTTGGGTATTTTCATAACTTGTTCAGTTCAGTCAGTACCACAGACTCGGACAAGGTTTTTGGCAGCTTTCCTACATACCAATATTGGTTGAAACTGAGACACCAACCCACTTGGACATTGGAGAGATGGCAATGATTTGTTAGGACAAGTGCTTCAGTCCATTCTACCTCTCTGGGCTCCCCTGAGGTCTATCCAGCAGTTAATCCAATGAAGTCTGATTGATTCCTTCTTCCTATATCATGATGTCAAATACAATCTCACAATAATCTTAGGTTGATTTAGTTGTACACAGTTAAGTGTGACATCAGTTACCTGATGGCTTCACTCAGTTCATATCAATTTTACTTAGGTGCAGTATTCTTTGCTGTTTAGGATTAAACAGTAATCTAGTCAAGTCAATCATATAGTGAATTTATTTTTGACAGCACATGCTCATTCAGAAATTATGCAGGAGGTAAACTAAGTTTATTAAGATTGATTCTTTGGCCCAAATTAATGTTCATGAAAATATTTACTTTGGATCAGAAAAGTAGTCAAATGTGACTTCCAAGCATTACAACTCAAGGACACGTACCATTGTTAACCAATGTAAATGTAAAATGAAGTCCAGATGGTACGGATTCTCGCTATGAAGAAAGTTTGTGTGATGATTTTGTTGAGATATTCATATGCCTTTGACATTCTATTATTACAGTAATGTCAGGATATCGGAGGGGAAAAAAGCCACTTGTGGAATTATTTTATTTAATTGATGTAATATATATATAGTAAAATGCCTTGTTTGAGGAGACACACCATGGTAGGGGACTTGAAGCTGGTGGTAGAATTTGAACCGGTATCCTTTATGGCAGTGACCAGGCAGTAAACATATCCACTCATTGTCCATTATATGATTGTCCCATATTACTCATTATTGGTGCAGCAATGTTGCATCATTGGCACCCATGTGACCACAGAAAATAATACGAAAGATTGATAATGATCATTGTAGACTTCACTGAAGATGTTTTTTTTTATTAAATTGAGTGCGCTCTTTGCCAGCGAAGCAAACAAGCATATTTGTTTTACTGACTTTAGCATTATAATGAATTTAATTAGTTGGGCACCAGTTGAGACCATAGTTAATGATCACAGATAGAGAAAAAAAAATTAAGAAAAAGAAGAGGCAAAAGTGCTCCGTTAAGTGGCAATGATAAAATTCTGGAGTGGCTGGCTTGCCATTTTAAAATTTTTACTACAAAAGGCCATCAAGCTGGATATGCTGATTATGAATTTGCATTGTATCAAATAAGTAAGGTAACGGTCAGGATAAAATAGCATTTCCTATTTCTGATAACTATTCCATATTTTGACTGGTATCAAACGATTTTTACTTTTTTCTATTTCCTGTATAAAGTTACTTGTATAAATAGTCAAGCTACTGTAATCAGTATCTTGAAGTAGTCAAGGGACCAAGACAAAGACCCATCTTTTGTTTACTGTAGCCCTTGAATTTATGTCCCTGTTGTGGATCTTGGACTGTTTATATGGTATCCTAATAAATTATATTTAAAATTTGCACTAAGCCGACTCTTGTAGGTACTGTATAGAGTAGTTTCACTTATTAACTTCCTCATTGTAATTGATCGCTTAGCGGTACATGCCATTCATTATATGATGTTTTGTTTGTAATCTTTTGATGGGTAAACTCCCACACTTTAGCTCAGATCATTATCAGCTATGGGTTAATGGCATTTATCTTTGAAATAACTATTCATAATCACAACAGCACATTGTTTGTGACACCCAAATGCTATTATATTTGAATGACTTCTGTTTCATGGCCTAAATTTGTCACTCCTTTTTCTTTCTGCATTTTTGCATTTAGTGAAGTGCATGGTCTCCAGATACATATATAATTTAGACAGTTTACAGATAATCATTTTGCACATTACACTATACAAGTTGGTATTTCTACTGGGCAGTACACTTGTGCATTATATATATATATATATATATATATATATATATATATATATATATATATATGACATTTTAGTAGGTACATGTCATCTTGTTTCAAGTTTGCATAGCCATACCAATTACAATGACATACAGCATTACAATGGCTCATATCAGAGATACAGATCAGGCTGACATGGTACTCAAGTGTCTTGCAGCTAATTATAGCCCTGGGTAAAAACCCAGGAAAATTCAGTCCCATTAAGACAGGTTATCAATCAATCATGATGGTTTAATGGCTGGTTGGTTGGCTGACTGACTGCCAGAATATCTCCACTGCTAATCCACTTAACCAATACAATGCCACCCTGTCAAGCATCTAGATGCTGTTTTGGGTTTTTTGTTTGATTTTTATTAGCTGGTTTTCCCCCTCTATAAACACAACTAATTAAAGAGACATGTAGAAACTTTGTTTTGTATTCAAATGGATAGTAAACTGCATTGCCTCATCTTCATGGGATGGCTTGTTTTCTATTGTTAATCCATCCAGTAGCACAATTATGTTTTCCCTGGACCATCTAAACTACTTGGAGGTTGTTGAAATTTGACATGCATTTTTTTTTCCAAATGTCTAGTTAGTCCCACATGAAAATGGTATTTCTGGAACATTTAAACTGTCAAGCTCCTTGTAAATAAAATGGTAGTGATCAAACTTTACTACACCACAATCGATGGTCATTTTGACTTCCTGTGCTCTTTGGTTTACTCCTAAAACAAGATTGCACGGATCTAATACCTCATATGGTCATATTGTGGGGACACTTGAAAACCCAGATATCGACATCAAATTTTCTCAGAAAGACTTCTTTTATGTCTGGTTACACCTGTATGAAAATTCTGCCAATTTGACGGCCACTATGATAGCCATTTTGAATTTTTGGTAGCGTTGGTCCTTAAGGATGGATGGTCATTTGTTGGCATATAGATTGGTTATGTTGCCAAGCTGGTCAAACATGAATATGGTGACAATCTGACGTATGGCATCCATCTTGAGAATCTTGTTATTGCTAATCTTCTTGATTGGAAGATCTATGTTAACATAGGTAATGCATACATGCCATCCATTACGCTTTTTCAGGGGTTGGCATATATGGTAATGCAGGAAAGCCAGATATGGTTTCAACACTTAGTTGTTAAGAAGTAGTGGGCTGAAATTGTCCAGGACTATTGCAGATGGTTGGAACACTTGACAAGGCAGGGGTCTCAATTATGTCGCCTGCAAAATGAGAGAAAAAGAACATGAACTGCTCTGGTGGCCTAGTGCTTAGAGCTTCTGCAGTGGATGTGGGAGGTTGTGGATTTGATCACCCAGTCGAGTCATACCAAGGACTTGGTACTAACAGCTGCCTTGCTTATCGCTCAGCATTAAGATGTTGGTATTAGGACTGATCAGCTTGGTGTCAGGTTATTATGACTGGGTACATGTAGTGTTGTTCCGATTATCGATTATAATCGATCATCAGTTGGATGATAAGATAATCGATTGTGAACTCCATAATCGATTGTGTGTAAGGGAGACTACGTTTTAGGTGTATGCAAAGCACAAAGGTTAATAAAACTCCCAGCCACTGAAGCTGACCTGAAATTAATTAATTCCCTTCACAACTACAAATATGAAACCTTATGATTCATAATTAGGAACATATAGTCATTATTACATGGTCAATTTGTTACATTGTTGATTTGTTTCAGTTAAATTGCAACATCTTTTGTAGTATTATTAACAATGACAAAGAAGAAAAACCTGTCCTACTGTACTTTTAATTATAGACACATCACATATGAGCGAAAACAATTTGGGAGATTGTAGCAGTATTTCAGTTACGTATGACTGATCAACCATAAAAAGTTGCGTTAATTTAACAAAGTTATAGAAAAGTTAAAGTTTGAAGGAGGAAATAAACATTTTTATGTTTATAATACACAATATCAAATCAACAATACGTAACATGAATCATTCTGTTTTATTGAAATCTTTTCCACATTTTTTAAAGCTATTGCCATGGTTTTATCTTAATGGAAGAAGCCAGATTTTCAGTAATATCATGTCATTTTGTTTGGTGGGTTGGTGAATTTTTTTCCTCATTGTTTTAATTAAAATAAAAGTTTGTGGTATGCTTTTGTCATACTGTTGTGGCGTTCTGGGAACTAAACATCAGAATTTGCAAAGATTAAAATGAGTAAAGAAACTAGTAGCTGATTCAAATTAACAAGCATCCATATTTTCAGCCCTAGTCACATATGATATCGTTGTAGATTTGAAAACTATGCACTGGACATGGCTTAATTTGAATGGAGAAAGTGACATCTAGTCAGTTGATAAGATGATCAGTGAACTAATATGCAGGTTTATACAGCACCTGATTGTGAAGTTGCTGGAGGACAGATTGTTATTAATAGACATGGAAATTCCCATCAAAACAAAATCTGGTTCTTGGGCAGATTGCCAAGAATTAACAATCTTTGATAGAGTACAAACTGTAAGGTTTATTATACAGTGTAGCAATAGTTTTCCCCCAGACAATCATAGAAATGATGTGGATGCAGACTGCTGCTAAGATTGTGTGTTGCTCAATTGTAGTGTATTGCATAGTGTCCTTTAGCAGTGAAAAGGTTTGTAGAATTGTTAATTTGCAGATGGTTGGCTGTACCATGGTGAACTTGTTAATAAAGTTGAATAGAATAAATAGATTTTTAAATTGATAGTTGCAATCACACCCACACTTGTTCAGCGGAGAATTTTTAGGAAGAAAGGTAGATAATAAGCAAGAAAAATGATGTCCTCCAATTTTCACACAAGGTATAAGTTGTAAGAAACATGACTAATGGATTTTCTATCTTCATAAAATTCTATCATGTGTTGAAGGTTTGACTTATTCATTGTGATAACTAATTTATTGAAAGTAGCCCGCTAGTCAATATTAGTAAGTATGAGTGCTTTCGGAGATACTGTAAGACTAGCACTGCTCTAGGTGATCCCACTGCATGTATGCTGTATTGGAGAAAACATCCAGTTTTGTTGCAGGTTGTTCGAACTTTAAAATTGAATTGGAGATGAAAATGGTGAAGAGTGACTGGATATCTTGTTGAGACCTTGGGTTCTGTCCAACCTACTATTTATAATGTTCCATACAAATGACATTCCAACATATGTCTTTTGATATGATCCATCACCAGCAATACATTTGTGGAATGTTTCAGAGAGAAGGGTAAGGAGACCAGAATAAACCCATATGTACCCACATTGCAGGTGGAGGACGAGAAAGGCCACCTGGATCCCTTTCTGGAATTGGATCCAGATTATCATGAGAAACAAGAAATGTTAATTGACTGATTCATGATTTGAAGTAGGATTTACACTTCTGTACCTCTGCATTTCATAATATAATGCTATTTATGAAATAAAATTGTTGTTAATCTCAATACAAGTGTGTGACAGTTTTGTGAACAGGACTAGTAAATGTTTGGCAGGACTAGTAAATTTCTCAGTACACTAGTCCTTCTGGCTACAAAGAAATTTGTTAAATTCAAGCCCTGTTTAGATTTAAATACGATCCATTTTTTTATGCACAGAAATTTAGACTTTTGCACATTTTTGCATATAGATTGCATTTGAAGGCTTTCAAGAGGAGTGGGTCCAGGATGATTTTTCACCTCAGTTGCAGCCACAATTTTAATTGATAGAATATTGTATTACTTACATAGTGATGATTTGGACAATAATTGTAATTAATTACCTTTATCTTACTGAAAGATTTCTAAGATTAATTTGTGAGAAGATGTATGCTGAAGTACATGTTTAAGAGTATGAAATAAACAATTAGTATTGTCCAGTTTTAGTAAAATATTATAACATTTGAACTAACAGTGCTAGAAACTTCAACTTGGACTAACATACTAGAAATATAATTATCTTTATTTTATTCACATCATTTTATTAGCATTTCATTCATCTTCATGGGGGCCCCAGAGTGGCCGAGTGGTCTAAAGTGTTCTTCGTTACGGATCATTGCCATCTCACCTCTGCGTGTGTTCGAGTCTAAAATTCAGCTAATGTAGTTATGTGACTAAGCTTCCAGGAGCTTTCTGTGGGTCGGTGGTTCTTTTCGGAGGGGGGGTGGGTCTGGGTTCTTCCTTAGCCAATAATGCTAGCCGCCGTGTATAACCTATCGTTTGCTGAAAAATGGCGTTAAACTCTATAACAACAACAAATAACATCATCTTCATGGACAAAAGATTCACTAAACATCATGAGTTTTTTAATACTTTTTTTCCAAGTCATATTTTCAAATGCATTTGTGAGCATGTAAATTGATAAATAATAACAAAACATATGTCACTGTGTTGCAAATTTTATTACCATGTCAGGGATACATAGTATTATATACTTTAAGAGACCTAACAATGTTACAACATTTTTAGTAAACATGGTGAAGGTCATCTCAGTTTCTGCTACTGCTTTATGATGCTCCATTTTACCACAGTGTATTTAGAATTGCTTCTCATGAATCAGGCACTGCAGTTTTAATTGGTAATAGGATAAAATGGGTTAATGGATCATTCAGAAAGATCCAGATTATAATTTGCTATTTTCAGTCCTGTAATTTAATGGATTTTTTGTTGTTGAGAAATACAAACTGATGTGTTTAAAAATTTGTGATACATTTAAATAATTATTTTGTTAACTGGATTGTGTAAGAAAAATTACCCCCCCCCCCAATACATAAAATGCAGTAAAGTATAGAATTGTATGCGTCTTACATAATACTACTGTACAAGTATGTCTCATTATTTAGCACAAGACAAGAAATTTTAAACAATATTTGTTTCCACGAATAACGATGAATGTGAGTTATAGGCTTATGAGTATCCAAAAACCTCAAGATTTTAGTTTTAAGTTAACTATTGAGATTTTAAATTAGATTTGTGAGATTTTGGGATCAAGGGTCAACTGACTCCTCAGTTTTGAAATCTGTTGTTAACCCTATAGAATGTAGAAAGTCTTGATTTACCATAAATGGCCAGACACCAGTACCAGTTGTAAAATATGTACACTTTCTCTGCTTTAATGCACTTTTAGGGACTTCTATATCATCTGTCAACAAAAGGCACCCTCCCATCTAACACCTTATGATATGAATGGTGTTATAAAGGTTGGACACTGCAACTTGTGACCCAATTAATCGGTTGTCAGAATGTGTTTTTATTTTTATTTTAAAAAAATCGTAAAATCATTGTATGTTGTGAAATTCATTGAATGCTGATAGTCATGTCACAAATTTGATAGCCGGCTAAACAAACTTGTATCTATTTTTTTTTATTATGTGTGATGTTAAGGTCAGTTATATTTTCTCAGCCCACTTGTTCACTATTTAACAATACTTGGAAAAATAAATTAAATTTTGTTCCCATATTAAATTATTACACTGAAATTAAGCCCATAAAACCAAATAGCCCCAAAAGCATGTACAGGTAGCTGGCAGAATTCATTTATAAATTTTGCAAAGTGTCTGGTTATGAATGAAATAAACAAAGTTTGGCACACACTGATGCTGATATGTCCAGTGGAGGTTTTTGTCACCTGAAATGCAGATAGGAAACACATTTTGGGAGCTGTTTCTGAATACATCCTAATGCATTGACTTCCTAGAGATTTCTGATTACCTTCATGCCTTGTTGTGTTAGAATCATAGTTTTTCATTGTCTGTTTCGCTGGCACATGAGTAGAAGGGTAAATTTTTTTGTTGTTTTTTTTTTTTTTTTTTTGCATAATGGACCCATCATTTTCACATCCAGACCATTCTTTATTCCAAATGCTCATCTACGTTTTGCAAAGGTTCGCCTGTCTGTGTGCAGTTCAGGCTGGTCTGCCTTGGGTCTGAGCCCAAAAAGTCTGAAATCCAGACACAAAATCGGATTCTGATCACAGGCAAATTTTTTATGAAAACAAATTGCGTTTTTTCCCTCTTTGGTTTGTAGTGCAACTATAACATCCAGATTTGTTGGTATCTTGGTAACTACCAGTACATTCATCTTTCTATAATGTGACCCAGTTTATCTTAAATGACCTTGATGCTACAGAGCTCAGAAGTAGGCTACTACCTGCTGATGCCTATACAAAGTGCCAGGGATTAACTATCACTAGCCAGGGATTAACTATCACTAGCCTTTACATGGAGATGCAGTGATAACATTTAAAGTTAATTGTTTGTAAAGCCGGTTGTTGTATAAAATCAGAGATTGTATATTTGCCATTTATCAGTGTATGATACTGGCACCCAAATGATCCAGTCACCAGACTTTTGATCAGAAAACAAAGCGCTTGCCCAAAACATGGACATTATTGCTGACAAAGACCAACAAAAGAATAATTTTGCCAGAATATTCTCACAGATATCATTGAAGTACAAATGACAGTTTTGAAACAAAATCAGACTAACCACTCAAAGTATACATATTGTAAATACAATATAAATATCAGTATAAACATATGCAGTATAAATATCATATAATGTGCCAGCAGATCTGGGTCAGTGTAGTTTGTTACAAGTGATCGGAACAAGCAACATAGTCTCTCATATGCCGGTGCATTATGCTATGGCAGATCAGTTCTTTGTTATTTGCAGTTTTACTAGACTTGTAAGCGATTGTTTTATAAGCAATCATGGCTAGTTGAAGTAATAGGATGTGTACATTGTTGCTTACCTAGAAAGCCACTCAAGTCGTGACAAGCACTGAGACATCGACCGACTGCGCTTAAAAAGTCGCAACTAGCACTTTAAGGGTTAAAGAGAGGTTTTATCATTTTCAGAAAATCCATGATTTTTTTTCTCTGTTGCAGATGCCCTCTCACTATGGTCAACAAAATCAAGGTGGGTATCAAAATCAAGGTCTTCCCACTCAAAGTAGTCAGTCCCAGCCAATGATGGGTCAACAAGTGCCACCACAACAACCACCTCAGCCACCGGGACTACCACCAGGGTCATCACCACCACCACATCTGAACTCACAGTCTGTGCTATCACCACATCAACGTCCTACACCTCAACAATCACCTCATCAGTCGCAGCAGCAGCGACCCACGCCACAACCTTCACCTCATCAACAAAGACCTGCACCTCAGCCATCACCTGGGCAACAGCACCAAGCCCAGCCTTCACCCGGGCAGCTGACAAGATCATCTCAACCCGCATCACAATCTCAACCATCACCAAATCAACAGCCACTAGCATCGCAGGCTACAGGTCCTAATCAGTCATCACCACAGCAGCAGATGATGTCACATTCTCAGCACAATCATCAGTCAAGTCCACAGGTGAGGATCTTTACTTCTTTTTAAAAATCACATTATATACCAGTATATAAAATATATATACGATGTGTGTGTGTGTATAATAAAATGACCTGTCAACCTTAATTTTAAAATCAGTGCAATAGGAAAAAAGGTTTGAAAACAGTGGTCAGTTTAAATGAATTGACCTTGACACATGATTGCGACTGCTAGTTCTTATTCAGGTAGAATTTATATGCCTCCATTTTTTATATAATTCTCAACACCTTTATTGATTTGATATAAAAGAAATAAATAGCTTGATAATAGAAACGGGTCTGCTTTTATTTCAGTGTAACAATACCACAAATACATTTGCAAATCGTAAATATAAACACAGCTGGTAGTTAAGTAACCATTTCAACACTACAGACCAGTAAAGCAGTCCAAGAACAGCTCCACTCAACACTGTAGACCAGTATTCCTGTTTCACATACCTGTCACATTTTCGCAATAAATTCTGATTGGTCAATGTCTGGGATTCCCCTATAGTAAATATTAATTTTTTACATTGATATTCCTTTGCAAACTATTTGGATACATTCAGGCTTTAACTCAATTGGCCCCCGATTCTGTTAATATGTGTGATCCGGTTTATTCATTCAATGGCTGATCCTGCCAATAGTCTAAGTTTGTTGATTGCATTCACTGGCTGTTCCTTCTTTTGTCACTTTTAATGTGTTAGATACAATGTCTCTGATTGGTTACAAATTGTTCCCCCCCCCCCCCAAGAATCAGACTAATATTAGCTAATCAGAAATGATTTTACTTTTCTTTGTGCAATTTTGAATTGTTCAGAAACCAAGGGTTACTAATGGAGGGCAGTTTCACTACAAGTATTCTGATCATGAAAAGTTGTAAATGATGGCAGAACTAAGACTTTATCATGGTGAGAGAATGAAAATGAAGAGTTTCTTGGGTTTAATATCAAAATTATTTAGCAAGCAAAGGAAAAATATGTTCAGCAATGGATATTTTGTGAGATTTAGATTCCGACATCAATTTATTGTGGTTCTTGCAGATTTTAGTGATCTTGTTAATTTTGTAAATATTATATATAAAAAAGTTGTGAAAGACTTGGACATGCAGAAACAAATGCAGGACTGTAGACAAATTCATTTGGAATCATTGGTGAAAATTCTTTGGATTTTTATTGGGTATAAGAAGAGAAATTAAGGCTAGAGTGAATGCGTGTGAATGATATTTATAAATTGTCTAAACAGGTAAAACTATATGGGGCACATGCAACTAGACAGCTTTTTGCTACTGGGACAGCAGCAGAAATGCTGTCAACATTGCTAGGTCTGAATGAGTTACAGTATGTTCTTTACAAGAAAGAGGGTTTTTCGATCTATAAATGAAAATCTTCAAAGTCTCCATAGTGCATCCAAAATGGTGGACTCGTCTGACAAATTAGAATTAATTGGGGACAAAACATGAGTATTTGATGGATCAGAAACACCTCTTGAATATTTTCAGAAATTTTATAGCAGCTATGTGTTTTCAGAAATGGCAAGATTTACAAATACCAATGCACACCTGAAGCGAGAGACTGCCCCAAATAAATGTTTGGACTGATGTCATATTAACAGAAATAAAGGCATTTATATTTATGGAGGTTAAGAAATTCAACAGAGATGAACTGTATTGGTATAACTGAGAAATTCTGGTTTCTTGGATCAAATTTCAGTGAAATTTTGTCACATCACATGCTTGTCCAGGTAAAGTGCAACCTGCCGAGTCATACCAAAGACTTGTCGCTCTGGACACCCTAGCATTAAGAGGTTATGACTGGTCAGCCTGGTGTCGGGTTGATATATCAGAGTCTGTGGCATAATGCCCAAGTGCTAAATATCATTTTAAACTGCCACACTGCAGACATCGTAGCACTGTAACTAATTTTTTTTTTTAAAGCTACGTTAAAAATCCAAATCACACACATGTAGATCTGAAATTATTTATCATGATTGGAAATTTTCACTCAATTGTCAGCATACACATTTTTTTTTCTTCTTTAGTATCATTATCAACATAACTTGAAGAGAAAGGTGTGGGTTATGTGTTGTTATTAAGATCAGTTCTGCACGGCTTTGTATCAAGCAATATCAAGTATCCCCAACAATGAAGGCCTCTACCTACTATAGGCCAGATCAATAAGGGTTGTTACATCCCTTGAATTAGTCCTCTAATTTACCTATGATGCAACGCTCTTCTGGCGAGCAAATCTATATGCAGCGATGGAAGCCAACAAAGATGTCAACAAAACCGGTGACCTGGAAATCCTTAGTGTAAAGTGCCTAAAGACATAGTTACGGAATAGAGGTGCCCACCTTTCAGGAAATAAAGCCGTGCTTCTGAAAAGGGAGAATCTTCCTGCCGAGTCTTGCAACAGAAGGCCAAGCCGAAACCTCATCAAGACTAAAATAAATTCATCCATTGGTCTTAAAAATCTTGGTGACCCTGATTTTGCATCTCCTTTTCGTTGTGTATGTACTCCAGCATCATTCATTGCATCAAATAAAAAATGAATTGTGTTAGGATCTGGAATTCCAGTGTAAAACGTACACTTTTCATTGGATTCACTGATATCTTCAATGTCAATGTCGGGTCTTTTTACTTGAATCCCATTTGATTTTGTTTGCTTTTCCAGAATGTCTGTAGATGAATCCACCTGCATAACATTACCATATGTTTCATTCTGACATTAACAGTAATTATCATCTGTCTGTGTACCAACAGTAGTGAATAAAGCATCTGAAACTGTTTGAACTCCAATTTCATGACACTCTACAGTAAATTGATATGTCTGGATGTCCTTCTGTAAGAATCTTCACAAATCTTTTTCTTCACCTGCTCCATTGTAGTCATTGAAAATCAGGGAGACCTGTTCTGCGCAACAAGTTTGTCTTCAGTGTTGTTTGGCCTTCACTTTTTTTTCACTCGCAGCATCAGCATTGAGATACACTGTATTAGGCTGTGATGCAGCTGACTTCTCCAAAGAGCACTGGAAAGATATGTAAAACTTAGCAATTTTGGTCATATATCATTTGACATTATTTCAGTAACTTAACTAATAATTTCATGGCAAATCATTATGTGCTTTATCCTTATACAAATATAACCTAAGATCATTTATTCATTAACATATACTGACAGTTTGCTGGTTTGAAGAAAAAAAATGTATCATTATCTCTCCAAATTAAATGTAACAGATACCCCTCTTTTTTTATAAGCCCAAGAAAGCTTTCAACAATAAAAAAGCAGTTTTCCAATGAAGTTATTCGTTAATAAATTCAGATTAAATTACCTTGGACAATTCAAATATCTTTCTTTTTTACTTCATGTCGAAAACCTTTGGAATGTTGTGTTCTTGGGTAAATTTTCTATCTAAGAAATGCGCTGAACACAGGCGGTCATGTCTGTTGTAAGTGAATTATGGCATCAAAATTTTAATAAGCCTTATCCATGCTTTTCTCAACCTTTCGTCTGCAGGAAACTTGTGGTGAATTATAGTTTTGTTACTAACAGATTTCCCCCCATAATTGGAATAGATACTGCAATAATGTCTCTTCCTAGTCGCTTTTGGTACGCTAGTGGATGCATCCATAATGGGAGTATTGCTTGCTGGAAATAGGAATTGTAAATTCACGAACACGGTTTCTGGTTTCAGTGTACCAGAAAGAGCTCTGCAAGGGAGCATATTTTCAGGGGCGGTAACAACCCTTATCGAACTAGCCTATAAGACTTAAATGTCTGAGTGTTAACTGACCACAAGACCTGGTCCACCTGTCTCTGCTCTCACGGAATGGGCAAAATCAATGAGAATGGTCAGTCACTGCTGGTGATGTGCTGCTCACACAGCCTATGTGTAACAAACACCTTCAAATGCAAGGATATCCTCCAGGTGTCATGGAGACACCACATTGCTGCCACTAACACCAGCTAGACTTCAATACCAGGCATGCAGAACTGGCTACTATCCTGATTACAAGCAGCTACCAAAGAAGTAACACCATGCCAAGACGAAGGGTCGCCCAGGCATCAACACCTGCTGTGTAAGCAACCCAGAGAAAATGCAGCAGTTCATCGGTAAATTCCAGAGGCTCTCACTAAAGTCTTCAAGAGCAGGAAATCGGCACAGCTCTAGCACCTGCACATACTCCTGCCTTTGCTTGGAAACAGGAATACATCCCCCAGGACATAAAGGTCGCCAACATCGTTACTTTATACCTGAACATGGGAGACCATTGCAACTGCAACAATTACATGCATCTCTCTCCTCACCATTGTCTGAAAGGTTTTCGCCTGATTTGCCCAGGTGAGCTTGATGACAATAGCCTCCCATGTCTACCCAGAGTCACAGTGTGGCTTCTGAGTCGACTGGTCAACTGTAGACATGATTTTCTTACTATGCCAGCTACAGAAGTGTCGTGAGCATTAGCTGCCCATCTACATTGCCTTCATAGACCTAACAAAGGTGTTTGACCTGGTTAGTCAGAGTGGACTCTTCAGGCTTCTGCAGAAGATTGGCTGCCCACAAGACTGTACACTATCGTCATGTTCCACAAGAACATGCACAGCACAATGTGCTTCATTGACACAATATTGGAGGTCTTCCCAGTCAGCAATGGAGTGAAGAAAGGCTCTGTCCTTTTGCCAGCAGTCTTTGCCATCTTCTCCTCCAGAACGCCTTCAAGGACTGCAGCAAGTGAGTGCACCAGGGCTGATGGCCCAATATTACCTTCACTAACAGATGTTATTAATATCTCTCTCATCCGGGGAATTCCCATCATTTTTCAAAACTGCCATCGTAAAGCCTCTGCTGAAGAAATAAACACTTCATTCACCATAGTGATTTAAAGAACTACCACCCAGTTTCTAATCTCCTGTTCATATAAAAATTTGTTTAGAAAAAGTTGTTCTAACCCAATTTGTATCTTATTTGATTTCAGTCTTTTTAGCAATGTACAGTCTGCATATTACCATTGCCACAGTACTGAAACTACTTCTGAAAGTATTTAATGACATTCTCTGCTTTAGATAGCAGAAAGATTACAGTCCTCACTCTTATTGATTTGTCTGCAGATTTTGACAGAATAGACCATGTATTACTTCACCTTCTCCAGCATGTATTTGGCATTCACAATACAGTGGTTCAAGACCTACTTAGTCAACAGGACAAATTGTATTGCAAATAGAATAAACTCCAGCCCAGTTGATCTATGTTGTGTTGTTCCACAGGGGTCTGTTATTGGCCTTGTTATCTTCTAAGCACACTCAGCCACTCTCAAGTGTCATAGATAATCACCCAGTGTCTCACCAGTTGTACGCTGATGAGACCCAAATATACAAGTCTAGCCACCCAACTGAAGTTGATGCTACCATCCAAGGAGTAGAGAGGTGCATATCTGATTAGAAATCATGAATGACATTGAACAACCTACAGATGAATGATGATACAACTGAGGCTATTCTGATCACAACATAAAGACTTTCTCATTCACATCCTTTACCTCAAACAATAAATATAGCAACACCAACTTTAAATTGTCAGTCGGTACGAAACCTAGCTGTTAATATAGACAGTACTCTCGCATTGCACCAACATGTCCTGAACATATGCAAAGCTGCATCAGCTCCATTTGCAAATATCTTTCAGTTGTGCTACTAAAACACTTGTGTATTTATTAGAACTTTTTCAAGATTGGATTATTGTAACTAAATTCTTGCTGGTTCATCTCAACATCCACTCCAGAAACTTGAAGAAGTTCAAAACAGCTGTTCAGATCATCTTTAGAGTACCACAATCAGACCACACCTCCCAACAACTCTGTACCCTACACTGGCTATCCATTAGATCCAGAATAAAACACAATTTGTTTTCTGTGCTACGTGCTAGGGCCCAGCAACGTGGAATGAATTGCCCGTTAAAATTAGACAAAGACTCACCTTTTTCAACAGCAAGAACAAACTTGTTTTGTACCTGAAATATTTTCAGCATTATTTATGTTTCCAATTTCATGGTTTTTGTTTTTCGTTTTTTCTGTAGTCATATCATTAATGATATAAAGCGCTTAGTGCTTCTAAAGATTAGGTGTTGTACAAAGTCATTATTATTATTATTATTATTATTATTATTATTATTATTATTATTAATTTTGAAGCAAGATTGGTCCATAAAATAGTTGACATTTGTTTATGTTGAAGTTACATCCTCCGATACAACTCTGATCTTTAAGTAATAGAAAAAAGATGTTTTGTAAAATTGAACAAGACTTATTTCCTATAAATACAAAGTAAAATTAGAAATGAACTTGCAGTATTATGAATTAAATTGCAAATAGTCTTAAAAGGTCCCAAGTAGTCTTAAAAGATTCAAAATAGTCCAAAAACATTCCATCACAAGCCCAATTGTATAAAGTTCCAATTGAATTCCAGTGGTATTCCAAACAATGTCCAGTATTGAATATGTTGACGTACCTGTAGTCTGAAGCATGATGATTTGATGTATCACAGTAGTATAATCCAAAATTATTTTAGTCTGAATTCACTATAGTTCCAAATTAATAGAAGAGTCCAAAAATATTATTGATGAACACTATTTCCACTGAATAATAATTTAAGAAAATGAATCCACCTGAATGAAAAAACTCAATGCAACAGAAAGACTGATTCTATATACTTCAACATGTTATGGCAATAATGTGTAATTTTTTTTTTACATAAACATCATTATAAACTCCTACTTGATCCCAGGTGTAATTGCTGTTTTCTAAAAATACTTAATGGAAACTCAATTCAAGAAGTTTCTACAGTCAGAATCAAGATTATAGACATGTTTACATTGATATTGATCTGAAACTTTAATCCATACTCAGAGAAACTTTTGGTTGTGGATTGTGTTGTTTACACAACAAATATCCTTGGTCAGGTGTATAATGAACATGATTTTGGACAATGTCAAGTACAAACACACACACACACATACATATATATATATATATATATATATATATATATATATATAATAATCACTATGAAAAGTCTATAAATACTTGAAATAAAATATACATAATGCCTGGGTTCAAGTCTTAGGCTCTGCCTATGTGGGTACGTGAGACATTTTGCTGGTAGCTTCTTTTGGGTCGTTGGTTCTTTCTAGGGTAACCGCTCCGGTGGGCTAGTGATTAGGGCATCCGCCCCGGAAGTGGGAGGTCGTCGGTTCGATCCACGGCAGAGTCATACCAAAGACTTACAATAATGGTACTAACAGCTGCCTCGCTTGATGCTCAGCATTAAGAGGTTAGTGTTAGGACTGGTCGGCCTGGTGTCAGGATAATGTGACTGGGTGAGACATCATGCTACATGTCTGCGGCATGATGTCTCAGTGCTAGACATCACTATAAACTGCCTCACTGCAGACATCGTAGCGATATGACTGAAAAATTGTTAAAGCTACATTAAAAATCCTAATCAAACAAATCTTTCTAGGGCTTACCTGGGTTCTTCTTCCACCTTTATACTGACCACCATATATAGTCTATCTTGTGCTGCAAAATGGCATTAAACTCTACAACAACAGCAACCTCGTATATATTGTACTTTATTTTAAGGCATTTCATATATCTCAGTGCCATTACTCACAAATTATATGAAATGTATATTTAGTACTTTTAGCTTTGACTATAAGAAAAAGAGAGAGATCTTGATGCATTCCCTCTGCAACATTTCAGATTTAATTGCTAGAAGCAAAGTAACCCATTGGTAGTCATTCTGGGTTGATTAGGTGGTAGAAATTGAAACCACCACCTTTTCCCCCAGGATGATAATCCCTGTGATTTCATCATGTGTGAATTTTATTCACAAACTGACAAATGTCAGCTATCATATTATTGATAATAGATCAACATGGGTCTCCTGTTATTAGATCTTTCTTCTAGCTTGATGTCCTAGACTAACTTGTGGATATAAAATGAAGATGGTCGAGATTTGACATCTGTTATAGAGATGGTGGTCATCTAATCTAAAATATGCGGGCCACATTGAAGGGGTTGAAAATTTAATTCTTCAGGATGGATGGTCTTGTCAAAATGGGAGTTTTCACCAAATGCTTTCTAATAGTGTCAGTTGATTCTATTTGTAAATGGTGCATTTAATCCATATGGATGCCACAGTGCTTGATTTGAAATTTTTGTCACTCAGGAATGTCAGAAATGGTTTTAACATACTCAGCAGAACAAGTGGTATTTTCTTGAATTCCTGGAAATTATTTTTGGACTGTAGAGCATTATTCCCATTTGCTTTGATTGCAGACCAGGAATTCCAAATGTAGATTAATCTTAATTGAACATTTTTGCTTAATTGAATAAGAGCATGCATTGTTTTTGTTATAGGTAGAGAGAGGGGTTTCAGTAAGAAACTAAAGTTGGAAAAATAGCTTTGGGTGGGGTATGGCTGCTTTGTACCCATAAACTGAAATTATATTGGAGTATCAACTCAGATTGGACCATCATTGGTTAAAAGTGGAATTTGTTTGAACATAGTATTATTGTATTTTAGAAGTTTGTATTTGTTGCGTTATATAACTTTGTATAATTCATATTGCTAATTTATACAGGGATGGGCGATTTTATGGGGTCAGTCTAATTAATAAGAATAGGAAAATATTGTATCTTGTAGAATCCTCAGGTTTAATGATATTGATAAAGAGCCTTTTCAATATGGTTATTAGTTTTTAATAAAATTAATATCTTTTTCTTAGCTGTTAAAAAGAAGCATTGGAAAATGCAAGTTGCCAAATGAGTGAGAATAGAAATGATGCACAAACCAAAATCCGCAATAAAAATAATGAACTTGAGAAGTGGATGTTTTATTTTGTGGTTCAAGCCCAAGGCAGATATCACTGATGGCCTACATCATAATAACAATATATATGTTGAAAATGTTATAAATAAATAACAGTTTAGTTTTTTTTTTTTTAAATAAATTGGAGAAAGAATGTGATCAAATGTTTAATTTATGTCGCAATTTTGTTCAGTGTTTTTTTTTTTGTGTGATTAGAATTTTGAATGTAGCTTTAACAATTTTTCAGTCCTATCGTAACGATAGCAGTTAGGATTTTTTTTAAAAATTTCAGTCGTGTCACTATGATGTCTGCAGTGAGGCAGTTTTATAGTGATGTTTAGCACTGGGGCATCATGCCACAGACATGTAGCATGATGTCCCACCCAGTCACATTATCCTAACACCAGGCTGAATAATATAAGAATTATCTCGGAACTGGTCAGCTCCTGTGGTCTAGTGGTTGGAGCTTCAGCCTGGGATGTGGAAGGTCACAGGTTTGAACTCTGGCCTACTGATACCAAAATTTTAAAAAAAACATACTATCAGCTGCCTTGCGAGCATGTACATCCGACTCCAGTTCCACATAAATTACTGGCTCAAAATCATTCATGTGTATTTCCATCAATACCTCGCTTGCTCCAATAATGTCATTTTTCTCAAATTATTCAAAATCACTATTAGCATCACTATCAGAAGCGAATATTTGTTGCAAGATATCACCTTTGTATTCAGCGTCGGCCATTTTAGCTTTGCACAAGTGCCATGTGTTTAAAAGCGAGCATTTGTAAAATTACATCGTTAATAATATAGTAAAGTACTGCAGAATGCTTGTTCTGGGCCTTTTTAAACCAATCAAATATAGTTTTACAGGCATTTATGCCAAGATGAAGTTATAGAATGCAATCATTGTTGCTCACCTCGAACGCGACTATAGTCGCGACACGCACTACGGGACCAAAAACAACAGCGCGACCATAGTCATGACACGCACTTTAAGGGTTAATGTGTTGACCTATTTAAAAATTAATAAAATGAAGGCAGAAGTAATTGAGACTGACATAAATTTTATTGCTTTATATATTTATGTCTATTCATTTTATCTATAAATGGAAAGTTAACATCAGATCAAATTTGTGTAATGTAGCAAATGTACCTTTGTAAATATTTGATTCGAAAGGTCACAATACAAAGAACAAGCAAGGAAAAAGCATTAACTCCATTTGATCATATTTTGATCTGAATCATCTAGTGTGTATTTTGATGTAATTATATACTGATTCAACCAGTATGGATGAGTCCAAAATCATCTGGTATTCATTTTGTGTTGGTAAAATTAATCTATTCCATTATTAATTGGATCATGGGATTAAAAGGTTAAAGGTCAGGTTACAGTGACAGAAAGACGAAAAATGGTTTATGCAACATAGCATAAATGCTAAATCACAGGCTGGGACCCTGATACTTTGTTAACTCATTCGGCCCCGATGCCGCCTGTACGCGTAATGCAGTTTCTGCAATCAACGGCCGATACCGCCTTTTCGTGAAATTTTTCGTCTGCTTTCAATGGCCGGTACCGCTGCTGAGCAGTCCGAATATATGGTCGAAAGAAAGTCTCTGGTTGGTTACAAATGGGGCTTTTCTTAGCATCAGACCCACTTGTAGCCAATCAGAAATGAATTTACGTTCGTTTGGGCAAACTTTAAATGTTCGGAAACCAAGGATTACTACTTGGGATCCGTTTCAATACATGTGTTTTATTTCTTAAAAAATCGTAAAATGATGGCGGAAGCACGAGTGTTTTTTGATAGCGGTGAGGGCGAAAATAAGGAGTTTCTCGTGTTTAATCTCGAAAATATTGAGTAATTAGAGGAGAGATATGTTCGACAGTTGGATAATTTGCGAAATTTCGAATGGGACATTGAAGATTCTTGAGATTAAATATCGTATTTACCGTATGTTTTCGGACACTGTATGTTTTCGGACACCGTTTTTTTCGGGGAAAAATCATATTTAAATGCCTTGTAAGTTTTCGGACGTTGCTCCGCTATAATTGTTTCTACAATTTATGTTTTCGGACACAATCTTGGATGATCTGCTTCGTCGTTTTAATGTAAAATTTACAGCGTGTTTGCCGTTAATTTAACTGATACAAAGTTCGCTTCATTTGGTCGCCAATTATTTAATGCGATCATGAACGTCCATGAACTAATATAATTTAAAATTATTAATTACATGTAATTCGGGATAGTGACAACACCTGCTGCATTAGTCGGACGTGTTACACGAGCTCTAAAGTGTATATCAACAACGGATTGTCTTGTTAAATCAAGATGTTCCAACGAAAAGTAACAGATCGGATATAGATTTCTCAAATCATATTGTGATATTTGCAGACCGGTATCGACATTTTGATCGCGTCACATATATGACAACATACGATGATACACGCGTGCTATTTTATTTTGATCAGACTCGTCATCTAGAGCAGCTTTCTTCGTAGGCGGTTGTTTTTGTGATGCTTCCTCAGAATCATTAATTCGAAGTCGCTTCTGTGGACGGCCTACTGGTCTCTTTGGAGACGATTTTGGCAAGGGCGAGTCCCTCCAAGAACTAGGCAGTGCCGCCTCACTTGTTGCATAACGTATGATAAACTTATTCATCAAATTTATTACAGTACTAACAATATTATGTTTCACAACGATAGCTATCCAGTATACTAACTTTTGTATGTGGTGGGTATTTTATTTATACTTTTTATTTTAATAGTTTGATTCAGCTAACAAAAATATGATTGGTTGTCAGTATAGACATTGTTACACACGAAACCACTTCATACAGGTGTGACAGTTATGGCTTTGATTAGAAACCATGACCCCTGCTTTATATCATTAAACAATACATCAGAGTTGGTATGGATTAGTAAAATTCATTGGCATTGTCCAACAAAACAAACCCCTTATCCCTGAGGCATTATATACAAAGGTTTAAACATAGTTATTGTTCTACAGGTAATAAACCTCTTGGTAGACGATATATTTGATTGTGGGTGCTAAATGTTAGGTACATCGTGTGCTCTTTTAATAAAATCCAGATGGCTGCCTTTTATTTCCGAACACATCTGTCAAAGAAATCCCACCAGTTATATTATTAACAATTAACACCCAGACACTTTGAAATCTCTGACATGCATCACTACAATCTTCGAGCAGTAGATCGTTTCCAGCCGGCAAGCTTTGCTCATTTTAATCTACCCTCGGCTAGGTGGGAAAAAAAAGAAGAGAGAACCACAACAAATGCATCACCTTTATTTAAAACAAATATCAACATATTAATCACGCCGACTCGTATATTGCAAATTGCTTTTTATTTTTACCCTTCGTAGGCGTACATACAACACTCACCCCATTTGGAGCCTCTCACCCTTGGTGCTCTAAGAATAGCCATCATACATGTACCGGTGTTTCGACTCGCGATACTAAAATGTTTCTGCCCAAAATATCTTAAGAATTATAACTCCAAAATCTTTTTATTTAGTTTGTATTAATATCTTAATTACACAGAAATAAAGCTTGCGTGCGTTTGTAATGTAGATTTTAATGATCATTGGCAGAAGGTTAAACTGGATTGCAAGATTACTATGTTAATATGGCGGTTCTTTCGGAAAATACGTACACAATCGTGGCTCTAATACATGTATGGCTTTGTTTTCTGGTGGATGGACATGTATCAAATTGACAAAATAGGCAAGTAATGCCAATTTTTCATTAATTATCCTTTCCGTGGTGTTAGAAAAATACTTGTTTTACTTCATGGCAGCACGTTGTCATGTGAGCTAACGGTAACTTCGTTACGGACGGGTAAGGGGGGGGGCGGCATAATTCTATCTTCACTTGTATGTTTTCGGACACCTAATCAAAGAATTTAATATGTATTCGGACAACAAAAAAAGTAATTATTTGTTTCAGTCCGAAAACATACGGTAAATACGGTAGTCAGAAAAAGCGGATGCTGATAGCGAAAATGAACGAGTTTCTGCCGATCTAGCAGATTGGAGCGATCTTCTTCTGTCTATCCAAATCAATGATTTTAGTGGAATGAATCCTGGACCTACAACATACAATGACAAATAGACAAGGAAAAAAGAGAATTCTATCTTTTTTCACTTATTATTATTTCTGGAGAAACTAGACGGGCATCGCAAACGAAACCAATCCATATGCCTAAAAATGCACATAGGTATCACCAAACATAGTATTCAACCGGCAAAATGTGTTTATTGAACATAGTTCTATCTTAACCAAAAATTGGATGTGAACATTACCATGTAATGTATGTACAAATTGTTTCAAACCATATCACATATTAAATTTTCCTGGTTTATTTTCATGGACTTGAGTGCTGATGATGTGATATCCCTAACAATGTTGCACATAATTTTGTAAAATAATGTATATTTGTAAAATAATATATAAATAAATTGTGAAAGACTTGGAAAAATAGAAAGAAAAATACATCACTGTGTAGACAAATTAATTTGGATTAATTGGTGAAATTATCATGGATTAATATTGGATATAAGAAGAGAAATTAAAGTAAATGTGAAGGCATCTGTATGATTTCTACAAAATTTTCCAAACAGGTAAAACACTCTGGGGCACAAGCAGCTAGTCACAGCTTAATGGGGCTTGGGCACAGTAACAGTGTTAATAAAAAGTTTCTTGGGGCTGAAAGAGTTAATGACATGTTCTTGGGGGAAGGAAGAAACCTACTAATGTTAGAGTCGAATGGTATTGGTCAAAATCATCGAGACTGAACTGGAAAAAAATAGTTTCTGCTCAAGAATACAAGTTCTTGATCATGTACTTTAACCAGTTTTGTGGATGATTTACATGTAGAGTGGGATGAGGATGGAGGAACACTATTGATTAATGAGGTTAAGGTCATTAGCTAAAGTAAGAAGCAGGTTTTCACATAGTAATTGTAGTTCTAGACTACATATGATTACCCAAGGTGATGGAGTTTGTAACTAAGGTATGGAAAATGTCTATTGGCTTTTGAAATCCAAAAGTCAGAGGTCATTGTCAATGTGGATTTGTTGATTACCACAAGATTGCCATTACTAATCCTCCTAAGCTATGACACTTAACACATTCATCCCATGGTCTATTTGGCTATAAATGATGTACAGTGGAACCCCGCTATAACGTGCCCCGTCATAACGCGAATTCGGATATAACGCGGTCGTAGCATGGCTCCCGAAATTTCGTATATTCATTCACACATGGAGAAAAAAAATTTGGAGAAAAGTAAAAACAACAAAACAAGAAATTAACTTCATTTTGGGCATGAGATTAGTTGTGACTTTTAAAATAATATGATCATGGCATGGTTCCTGAAATTTGAAATTCATTTACGTGTATTTTTATCGGACCGTGAAAATATTTGTTTAACGTATGAGAAATAGTGTGTAAAACGTTTATTATAATTTGGTGGAAGAATTCGCGTATGACTTTTAAATGATCGGAACTTAACAATTTATCCAGGTTCTTTAAGTGATTTTGGAGAAGTGATCGTGTATGAATTCTAAAATAATACGATATATATAACGTACGAGAAATAGTGTATACAACGCTTGGCTTCTGAAATTTATCAATTTGAAAAGGTTGTGGTGAAGCTCCGTATTCTATTCTAGAAGAGAAAACTGGTTTCATTAGGTTTTTGAATTGTTAAGCTAAAGTAAACATTATCGGAAGTGTTGCTTATTACGGATCCATGAGTAAAGCCAGTAAATTGTCTTTGTGATTGTCTTCCATGAATTCTGTATACAGTCGTTGCTCAAACAATAGCCGACATGGGCTTATTTAACTGCAATCACAGCCAAGCAGCAGACAAAGCTGTGGTTGATACAAGAGTCGCGCAATTTAATAAACATCAAAGGACGAAAGCCGCCAACAATTATGCTGTGCTTGGTGGTGTGATCAAACAACAAACAGTTGAAAGTAAATAATATCCACTTTATTATCTGTAAATTAAAAGGGTATGAAATTGTACATCCGTTCAGCTTAATTTTGGTTTATATCAAAAGTGATTCGTAACCATTGCAGGTCTTCATTACATAGTTATCGAGCTTTATCTGTGTACGTTGTTAGCTTATATAAAAAAATATTTTACTGTTATGGAAAAGCAAGTTCAAAAACGCAAGTCGTTTTCACATGTTTCTTTTGATGTTAACAAAATCTGAAATAAAAGTTATTTGCACGCTGAAATCATGCGTTGATTGTTAATTATTCTTGCAGTTGTCGCATATGATAAAATTGTAGCGGTATGAAATTTGTACAGACACCGTATGTAGACCCGGGAATAGCTGCATGCAATGACCGTACGATATCAGACGGCAAGTAAATGGTTTCAATATTTTGTTCATCCTATATTTTACATGACGAGTTCAGACTATTACAAAATTATTGAATATTTTAAATCTGTACGATTTTCAATGAAATTACATCCATTATGGATGAACTGCATGCCACAACGGCACGGTAGTATACGGTGTTGATACACTTTTCATGATATAGCGATAGTCTGGTATTATAGGTCAATCTGTATTATCGTTCAAACAAATAAAAACTAGTAAATGTTTTTAATGCACAGTAATAACCTATAAATATATTAGCCATCGATTATTTTGAATATATCTTAATTAATGCATTCCAGTTAATATTCATCTGATGATAAGCCGACTTTTGATCATTGTACATGTATGCACGTATATGTTCTCGGAAAAAAGTTAAATATTGTAAAACCCCGCATTAACGCGATCCAATTTTATGGACCCCGATCATCGCGTTATAGCGGGGTTCCACTGTATATGTAGTTAGAAATAAAAATTGTTAACTGTGCTCCTTCCAAATGATTGCGATATCAGTATGGGATTTTAACCAACAGACTTCTTGTGATACCTTATTGGTCCCAAACTAACGTTTTCCCAGTTGTAAATCCGGTATGACTGTCATGATAGCTGTGAGGAAAATTATTCTGTCACTGCTCCATCTTGAGTTAATTGTAAGCATTATACTTTTTTGATTATGAGACTACCAGTTTTTTATGTGGCCAAGAAGAGGACCAGACTGCTACACATTACCTGTGCAATCGGCAACAATTAAAGGTATGCACATGGAAAAATGTCGGCTCTGATCAAATGCAAACAAGAAAGTCAGCTGTAAAATGAGTTTCAATCCAATTACCATGAATACATAAAAAGGAAATTAAAGTTAAAACCATTTGTAGGTGAAGTTGGGTTTAGTCAGTATGTAGAGGGATAGTTTAGAAACTTCCAATAATGACTTTAACATATCAGGTGTTTGATGCTAAAGGTAACCAAGTGTATATATATATATATATATATATATATATATATATATATATATATATATATATATATATATATATATATATATGCTAAAATAGTTATCTCCCTTTATTTATGATGGGAGCTCTCCACTGAGGAAGTTTATTTTCCCTATTGATATGTTCAGGTTGAATAACATTATTGTGAAGATCCATTATTCTGTGTATGATTTAGCCATTAAGGATAATTGCTAACAAGGCAATGAGCATAAAGTTTGACTTTGACAATGAGGATTTTCTTGATAGATTGTTCCTGCTTTTCCATGATATGTGGTGTATTAGAATTTTAAACATGAGCTTGTGATCTTGACATTTTTGCATGTCTTGACCAGAACGACTGATATGTGCTTGCATATTGCATCTTACAGTATTCTCATTTAGACAGGGACCCTGATCAGTTGTCAATTTTTATTTATTAAAACTAATTGAAGAATGGTGACAGTTGCAAAATCACCAGGGTCTGGCAACTCTGCTGAAAATGTTTATGTTTCAGAGCAGTTAGATCAGTGAGCTTTGAGGTCTTGTGGCAAGCATGAAAAGTATTTTTAAAAATGTAATTTGCTTAAACTTTAAAAATATGCCAACTCCCAGATTGATATAGCTGAGATGACTGTACATTAGCCCATTGAGATACAGTGTCTTAAGCTGAGACAAGTTTCACAAAACAAAACACATTTCCATGGTCTTAAGTAATGAAGTACTTCTGATATTTTGTGCACTTTACACAGTATGGTCAACATTCATTCCAAGGCAATTAATTATGGTGGTTGAAATTGAAATTGTTGACCTTTTGAAAAGTGCCAGAATTTCTTGCAAATGTGTATGAACAAGTCATGCAAATGTGCACCATAAGAGGGAAATAGCAGTGTGAAACCTATTCAAACATCATGTACATCATTAGAGATATATGTTTGTCATAAGTCAAGTATGAAACATATTCAAACATCATGTACATCATTAGAGAAGTATGTTTGTCATAAGTCAAGTATGAAACATATTCAAACATGTACATCATTAGAGAAGTATGTCATAAGTCAAGTATGAAACATATTCAAACATCATGTACATCATTAGAGAAATATGTTTGTGACAAGACAAGTATGAAACATATTCAAACATCATGTACATCATTAGAGAAGTATGTTTGTCATAAGTCAAGTATGAAACATATTCAAACATCATGTACATCATTAGAGAAATATGTTTGTGACAAGACAAGTATGAAACATATTCAAACATCATGTACATCATTAGAGAAGTATGTTTGTCATAAGTCAAGTATGAAACATATTCAAACATCATGTACATCATTAGAGAAGTATTTGTCATAAGTCAAGTATGAAACATATTCAAACATCATGTACATCATTAGAGAAATATGTTTGTGACAAGACAAGTATGAAACATATTCAAACATCATGTACATCATTAGAGAAGTATGTTTGTCATAAGTCAAGTATGAAACATATTCAAACATCATGTACATCATTAGAGAAATATGTTTGTGACAAGACAAGTATGAAACATATTCAAACATCATGTACATCATTAGAGAAGTATGTTTGTCATAAGTCAAGTATGAAACATATTCAAACATCATGTACATCATTAGAGAAATATGTTTGTGACAAGACAAGTATGAAACATATTCAAACATCATGTACATCATTAGAGAAGTATGTTTGTCATAAGTCAAGTATGAAACATATTCAAACATCATGTACATCATTAGAGAAGTATTTGTCATAAGTCAAGTATGAAACATATTCAAACATCATGTACATCATTAGAGAAATATGTTTGTGACAAGACAAGTATGAAACATATTCAAACATCATGTACATCATTAGAGAAGTGTGTTTGTGACAAGACAAGTATGAAACTATTCAAACATGTATATCATTAGAGAAATATGTTTGTGATAAGTCAAGTATGAAACTATTCAAACATCATGTACATCATTAGAGAAGTGTATTTTTGGTATGAAACATTCAAACATCATGTACATCATTAGAGAAATATGTTTGTTAACAGTCAAGGAATCTACACCAGGGGTCTCAAACTCAACCCACTCTGAGGGCCACATGAGGGTATTTAAGATGGCCCAAAGGCCATGCCACCTTTGTTATCTCTGAAGATAACCTTGTGAGACCCCAGTCATTTTGCAGGCCACAGGATACTGGGTGGCAGTGGCAGGCAGCATATCTGATCTACACAGTAAGAAATATATCTGAACCTGTCTTGCATAATCTACACAACAGATAAATGAACCAGTCATGCAACATTTACACCATAAGATAGAAATATCTCTGGAATCAGTCATGCAACATCTACATAAGAGATAAATATCTTTGTGCACCAATCATACAATATCTCACTCTAAGAGAGAAATAAACCAGTCATGCAACATGTACGTAATAGAAAACTATCTTTGAATCAGACATGCAAATCTCCACCATTAGAGAGAAATAGTTCTTTAACCAGTAATACAACATGAATAATATAAAAATTATCTCGGAACTGGTCAGCTCCTGTGGTCTAGTGGTTGGAGCTTCAGCCTGGGATGTGGAACGTCACAGGTTTGAACTCTGGCCTACTGATACCAAAATTTAAAAAAACATACTATCAGTTGCCTTGCTTGACTGGTCAACCTGATGTCAGGATAATGTGCATAGTTGTTCCCAGGGTATTTAAGAATTCATGCACTTAGAAAGCAGTGATATGCGAGAACTCCCACAAATTAATTTCAAGTTGTGCATGTGAAAATATACTGTGCATAATACACAACTTTATTTAGGTGTTCAACCTTAACTAATTCTGCCCCAGCACTGTTAATAGTATCACTGCTGCTCAGCCCCAGCAACACTAAACTGTCTAGCTGCTTGTGCCCCATATAGTTTTACTTGTTTAGACAATTTTGTAAATATCATGCACATGCATTCACTTTTACCTTAATTTCTCTTATTATATCCAATAAAAATCCACATAATTTTCACCAATTATTCCAAATGAGTTTGTCTACACAATGATGTACTTTTCTTTCTAGAACTCAAATCATTGCAATCAGCATCCTCTTCTTCTGACGATTCAATCTCAGAAACTTCAATGTCTGAATCTAAATCTTGCAAAATATCCAACTGCTGAACCTATCTTTCCAATGCTTGCTCAATATTTTCAAGATTAAACCCGAGAAACCCTTCATTTTCACCATCGTCAAGTCTTATGTCTGCCATCATTTACGATTTTTTTATGAACAGAACACGTGTAGTGAAACTGCAGTACATTAGTAACCCATGGTTTATGAACAATTCAAATTTGCGCCAAAAAAAAGTAAATATCATTTCTGATTGGTTAAAATTGGTCTTATTCTGTGGAAAACCCCATTTGTAACCAATCAGACACATGTAACACAAATTCAGAATGTCAAAAGACTGATCGGCCATTGAATGCAGTCAACAAATTTGAAATACTGGCAAGATCGGCCATTGAATACAGAAACTGGATCAAGCATATTGATGGGATCAGGGCCTAATGAGTACATGTAGAAATGGTAAAATTATTGAAGTGTTTGTCATGACATGTATTTTGTTGTAACTGTTGACATATCTGGTTTCTTTGGCTTAACATGAATTGTTATTGATCTCAGTTTGATAGGCATATTGGGCCCTGTAACAAGCATTATGTTTAAGTTTGAACCTTGCATAAAGGAAGTTTTACAAATGCATGTTGATAATACAGTCCATCTAGATGACCCAAAATGGCAGATTCCCTGTGTTGTACATCAGCAAATGCTGGCTGATCATAGTAATAAAGGCAATTTATTGGTCTGGAAGTAAATCAGATTATATAAGCAGAGAAAGTATTAAAGGAGATGCCATGAGCGATTTTGACACTCCCACCCCCACCTCCCCAATATTAAATTCGAGATCCGATGTATTTGCTAGATGGACCAAAACAGACAGCATGACAATCAGCAACTCGTTTGTGTGGTATTTTGAGATTAAATGTAGAAAATGCACTCAAATGAGCCAAGTTAAAAATCCAAGCAATTTAAACTTTTTGTGCACTTTTTGTTTCTTTTCTAGTCGTAATTTAGCCCAGTAGGATCATCTGCTACAAAACTGTATAATCCTAAAATCTGAAAATGAAATTAAAAAGTAAAGAAATTAATTTTATTAAACTACCTCTGTTTCAACAATTTGTCAATGGCATTAATGGACTTAAAATTCTTTCTACAGGACTATGGAATGGTAAATCAAGCATAGTTAAGAAAGTTGAACTTTGGTAGAGCTTAAATTTGTGAAAATCCCTGTGAGCTGTGAAAGGGTGCTGAGAAACAATGAACAGATTAATGTTTATGCAACTAGAGTTAACTTTTATTAAATGATTTTGATTTTAATAGGGTTCTTAAGAGTGGATGAGAAAGAAAGACAACTAGTTAAATTTTATGTAATAATGCCCATTTCTTTCTTCCCTTCAATTTTGCTCTTCTCCCCCCACCCCCCTTATCTTTGCATACATGTGGCTTGTACAGGCTTGTACATAATTTGTCCTCAAAAATAGGAAGTGTAGACACTGAAAGCTACAACTTACTAGCTACACTATTGATATAATTGGCAAGGAAAAGTTTACAGGGATGTTAATAATCAGAGGTAAAATGTTTATCAGAGAGAGAGCCAGTAAACATAGGAGAAAATATAGCTGTACTAGAGAAATTACGTAAAAATTTAAACAGAAAACAGCTGCTCTTCTAGAAGTCTTAAGACAATTCTTGTTCTTACAAAATAAGTGGGGACTCGAATGGCCAAGTGTTCTATAAGCTTGCATCATTATAGATCATTACCATCACACCTCTGTCTGCATTGGTTCGAGTCTTGGGTTCTGCTGATGTGTGTACCGTATTTTCCGGCCTATAAGTCGAGACTTTTTGACTTGAAAATTCGGTCTTCGTCTTATACTCCGAATCGACTTATATATGGATTTTGTCATTGAAATTGCATCGACTTATATATGGATTACAGTATCCGGTATGCTATTGATATTGCTCTATAATCGGCATAATCGAAAACAGGTCACATAGAAGTACAAATTCATGTTAAATTACTATGTCAATAAATTGTCATAAAATAATATGACTGCATTTATATTTGTAAGTTTTGTTATACTCTATAGTGTACTGTACTAATTCAAAGCATATTGTTTGTTCCTAAAAAAAAAAAAGATATGAAATAACTGATCCATTAATATTTGATTTTCCAGTATAATGTTGGACACACGTGAGCAATTACCGGCATAACTTTTTTATTGATCCAATTGACCCTACAAAGGGATGTAATCCATAGTAACTCGAGCATTCTATGATTATTTATAAAATAATGTAGATCATGCATTCTACTGAATCCCCCAAATCATATGTTTCTAATTGTATTTGACAAAGTTTCTCAAATAAATTACCGTAGGTTTAAACTACACTAAAATCAGATATATAGATGGACTACCAGTACTAATAGATCATCAGTGATCCATGATTTTTAGTTTCGCAATTCGTTTTAAAGCAAATTGTAATATCAACACTTCACCTATATTCATTCTTAACCAGCTGACGTTTCGGAGTCTCTCTTTGATTATACCGGTTGTTTATAAATTTGTATTTGGTTTCCAACAACAATCAAAGCCAGTTGCCGCAATTGTTTCGACCTTGATATTGGCTTTAGCTACCGATACTAGTTACCATATTGCCGGTACCCCATTGTTCTTTATCATTAATCCGCATCAATTACGCTACTCGTGTTTAATATCAATGGGATTAAGTACAACAATAAATGATGCCCACTCCGTTCTCTAGATCTAAATACATGTAATGAATTTAGCCATGGGCATTGTTTTCATTGCTTTAGTACAGGTTAAAATACAACCAGTTCTGCATGCTGTATTTATTAGAGTACATCAAAAGAACATGACGCAATAGCTGGGCTAGCTGGGCGGCAAGTTCAAAGGACTTTGACTAGCAGCTTGGGTGGGAAAAAGTGCTGAAATTTACAATGACTGAATTCAGAGCCAAAGATCCTGAGACGTACATGTAGTTATTATAAGAATACACTTTAACTTCCATTATTTAATATACGAACAAGTACTATTTCATCATTCGTTACGTACACCCGTTACGTAATTTTTGTTATTTTCTTTTCATTGAATTCAGTCAAATGATCTGTGACAAAATTATTTAATATTTTACATCCGTGTGTGGATATTTTCGATGGAAATATTTGTATTATGGATTCAATGTATGTTACAAGATTCGCTGGTGAGTACACGGTGTTGATACTCTTTTCATGCAATAGATTATACATGTATATATAAATTAGACACGTGTATGTACCAATGCATGGTTCTCTGAATAAAGTACCCTAATTGTATTTGACAAAGTTTCTCAAATAAATTACCGTAGGTTTGAACTTTCAACTGGAAGGAATGATCATAGCTCTTGTTGCAATGGATATTGCCGGTAATATGGAATATCATACGACGATACCATCAATATTCATGCAACCGGAAGTTACTACCGGTAGTATAAAATACAAAGCCAAGTTATTGACCTGGCCTCGTCTTATACTCCGAATCGACTTATATATGGACGAAGGATGGAAAATTTACAAAATTGGTCAATTCGACTTGTACTCCGCATCGACCTATAGGCCGGAAAATACTGTATGTGGGAAGGCATTGCCAGTAGCTGGTTGTGGGTGGGTGGTTCATTTTAAGGGTTACCTGGGTTCTTCATCCACCATTTATACTGGCCACCATGTATATCCTATTTATCCTATCTCAGTGCTGTCCAACCTGAGGCCCACAGGCTGATTTTAAATGTACCACCAGAGCTTGAGCAATTTTATGTAAAAAAAAATTAAAAAAGCCATGGCCTACTTTCATAGTACATCTCGTTAACCAGGAAAACAATTTGGAATACATTTTTTTTTATAGTTGTTGCTCTCATGTTTTCTACAGGGGCCCCATGTGGTCTAAAGTGCTGTATGTTACGGATCACTGTCATCTCACCTCTGCGTGGGTTCGAGTGTAAGATTCGGCTAATGTAGTTATGTGAGAAAGCTTGCCAATAGCTTCTCGTGGGTCGGTGGTTCTTTCTGAGGGTTTTCCGAGTTCTTCCTCCACCATTAATACTGGCCACCATGTATAGCCTATATTGTGCTGAAAAATGGCGTTAACTCATTCGGCCCCAATGCCGCCTTTACGCGTAATCCAGTTTCTGCATTCAACGGCCGATACCGTATTTTAGCGTAGATTTTCGACTGCATTCAATGGCCGGTACCGCTTTTATACGGTCCGAATGTATGGTCGAGAGAAAGTCTCTGGTTGGTTACAAATGGGGCTTTTCCTAGCATCAGACCCACTTGTAGCCAATCAGAAATGAATTTACGTTCGTTTGGGCAAACTTGAAATGTTCGGAAAGCAAGGATTACTACTTCGGATCTGTTTCAATACACGTGTTTTTTTTTTATTAAAAAAATCGTAAAATGATGGTGGAAGAACGAGTGGTTTTTGATGGCGGTGAGGGCGAGAATTAGGAGTTTCTCGGGTTTGATCTCGAAAATATTGAGTAATTAGAGGAGAGATATGTTCGACAGTTGGATAATTTGCGAGATTTTGAATGGGACATTGAAGATTCTTGAGATTGAATAGTCAGAAAAAGCGGATGCTGATAACGAAAATGAAAGAGTTTCTGCCGATCTAGTAGATTATAGTGATCGTCTTCTGTCTATCGAAATCAATGATTTTAGTGGAATGAATCCTGGAACTACAACATACAATGACAAATTGACAAGGAAAAAAGAGAAATCTATCTTTTTTCACTTAGAATTATTTCCGGAGAAACTGTACACGGACATCGCAAACGAAACCAATAGATATGCCTAAAAATGCATATTGGTATCACCAAACAAACGTAGTATCCAACCTGCAAAATGTGTTTATTGAACAAAGTACTATCTTAACCAAAAACTGGATGTGAACATTGCCAAGTAATGTATGTACAAATTGTTTCAAACCATATCACATATTAAATTTTCCTTTTTTATTTTAATGGCTGATGATGTGATATTCCTAACAATGTTGCACATAATTTTGTAAAAAAAAATGTATAAATAAATTGTGAAAGACTTGGAAAAATAGAAAGAAAAATACATCACTGTGTAGACAAATTAATTTGGATTATTTGGTGAAATTTTCATGGATTAATATTGGATACAAGAAGAGAAATTAAAGTACCGTATTTTCCGGCCTATAGGTCGATGCGGAGTATAAGTCGAATTGACCAATTTTGTAAATTTTCCATCCTTCGTCCATATATAAGTCGATTCGGAGTATAAGACGAGGCCAGGTCAATAACTTGGCTTTGTATTTTATACTACCGGTAGTAACTTCCGGTTGCATGAATATTGATGGTAGTGTCGTATGATATTCCATATTACCGGCAATATCCATTGCAACAAGAGCTATGATCATTCCTTCCAGTTGAAAGTTCAAACCTACGGTAATTTATTTGAGAAACTTTGTCAAATACAATTACGGTACTTTATTCAGAGAACCATGCATTGGTACATACACGTGTCTAATTTATATATACATGTATAATCTATTGCATGAAAAGAGTATCAACACCGTGTACTCACCAGTGAATCTTGTAACATACATTGAATCCATAATACAAATATTTCCATCGAAAATATCCACACACGGATGTAAAATATTAAATAATTTTGTCACAGATCATTATTTGACTGAATTCAATGAAAAGAAAATAACAAAAATTACGTAACGGGTGTACGTAACGAATGATGAAATAGTACTTGTTCGTATATTAAATAATGGAAGTTAAAGTGTATTCTTATAATAACTACATGTACGTCTCAGGATCTTTGGCTCTGAATTCAGTCATTGTAAATTTCAGCACTTTTTCCCACCCAAGCTGCTAGTCAAAGTCCTTTGAACTTGCCGCCCAGCTAGCCCAGCTATTGCGTCATGTTCTTTTGATGTACTCTAATAAATACAGCAGGCAGAACTGGTTGCATTTTAACCTGTACTAAAGCAATGAAAACAATGCCCATGGCTAAATTTATTACATGTATTTAGATCTAGAGAACGGAGTGGGCATCATTTATTGTTGTACTTAATCCCATTGATATTAAATACGAGTAGCGTAATTGATGCGGAATAATGATAAAGAACAATGGGGTACCGGCAATATGGAAACTAGTATCGGTAGCTAAAGCCAATATCAAGGTCGAAACAATTGCGGCAACTGGCTTTGATTGTTGTTGGAAACCAAATACAAATTTATCAACAACCGGTATAATCAAAGAGAGACACCGAAACGTCAGCTGGTTAAGAATGAATATAGGTGAAGTGTTGACATTACAATTTGCTTTAAACTGAATTGCGAAACTAAAAATCATGGATCACTGATCTATTAGTACTGGTAGTCCATCTATATATCTGATTTTAGTGTAGTTTAAACCTACGGTAATTTATTTGAGAAACTTTGTCAAATACAATTAGAAACATATGATTTGGAGGATTCAGTAGAATGCATGATCTACGTTATTTATAAATAATCATAGAACGCTCGAGTTACTATGGATTACGTCCCTTTGTAGAATCAATTGGATCAATAAAAAAAGCTATGCCGGTAATTGCTCACGTGTGTCCAACATTATACTGGAAAATCAAATATTAATGGACCAGTTATTTCATATCTTTTTTTTTTTTAGGAACAAACAATATGCTTTGAATTAGTACAGTACACTATAGAGTATAGACCGTAAGTGTGCTATGCGGCCCGGTGAAGTTTTTACCGGTAATTGTTTTCTTTTATTTTATGTTTGAGAAATAAGAAAAAACATGCAGAATGCAAAATAAATAATGACAAAACTTACAAATATAAATGCAGTCATATTATTTTATGACAATTTATTGACATAGTAATTTAACATGAATTTGTACTTCTATGTGACCTGTTTTCGATTATGCCGATTATAGAGCAATATCGATAGCATACCGGATACTGTAATCCATATATAAGTCGATGCAATTTCAATGACAAAATCCATATATAAGTCGATTCGGAGTATAAGACGAAGACCGAATTTTCAAGTCAAAAAGTCTCGACTTATAGGCCGGAAAATACGGTAAATGTGAAGGCATGTGCATGATTTCTACAAAATTTTCCAAACAGGTAAAACACTCTGGAGCAGAAGCAGCTAGTCAGAGCTTAGTGTGGCTGGGGCACAGTAACAGTGTTATTGACAAGTTTCTTGGGGCTGAAGAGTTAAACCATAAAAAAAAAAAATGTTTTCTGCTGTTGTCCTTGACTTCAAGAAAAAAGTTCATCGGTTCATGGTGTCAGAAAGGTTGGACAGCACTGGCCTATATTGTGCTGAAAATTTGAGTTAAACCCTACAACATAAACTTATTAAAGAAGACAACACTTGAAGAGATAGTACATAGCATAAAAAATTACCACATGTTTCTAAAAGTTGGATTTGGTCTGAATATCTTCCACAAGATATTGTAATTCAGCCACCATGTTGGAATATTTGAAGCTTGTCAAATATTTTATTAAAGGTTGATAAATATAACTATATTTGTATTAGAATTTTAATTTGTGACAAGCACAATTATTTTGAAGAAGAAAAAGACTGGATTTATTATGTCATTAAAAAAAAGACATTAAATTCACAACTAGGTTAGTCTGGAATTTCTTAACTGCTGATGTAACTTTACATTGAAAAAGTACCGTTATATATACCACCAGAGATAATTTCTGAGATAAACTATAATACCATTCACCTCAGATGTAAGAGAGAAATGTCTTGGAACAATGTATGCACATCATAAGAAAGAAAAACCTCGAGGGTAATTGGGTGGGCTCTACACCATAAGAAAGAAAAACCTCAAGGGTAATTGGGTGGGCTCTACACCATAAGAAAGAAAAACCTCAAGGGTAATTGGGTGGGCTCTACACCATAAGAAAGAAAAACCTCAAGGGTAATTGGGTGGGCTCTACACCATAAGAAAGAAAAACCTCAAGGGTAATTGGGTGGGTTCTACACCTTAAGAAAGAAAAACCTCGAGAGGTAATTGGGTGGGCTCTAGATGTAGACATTTTTGCAGCGAGTGAAGCTAAATAAATAGAACTTGGAAGAAAAAAACTGAAAAAATGTTTGCTACAGAATTCTGTCCTGTACTTTGCTGTACTACCAAGGAAAATCAGAATCATTAGATCGTGATTAATTTCAGTGCAATTCATCATTAAATCTTATTTTTATTACTGGACACTGAAAATGATAAACATGGCATGATAATGAAAATATTACTTTATGTGTGACCAGAATTAAATAGGAACCAGATCTTGAAAAGAAAATTATATGGGGAGCCCTTGTCAGATAAACTAGATATATGTACATGAGATTCCTTGACCATCTGATGGAAGGTTAATTGAGCAACCTAAAGGCCACTTGGACCTCCTGTTTAGAGCAAACATTGGCGACTGCATGGGAAATTATAGCACCAGTGTTGACTGAAATGCACATTGAGACTTCAAGATATTAATTTTCTACTTGGCTGAATTTTACAGTTTGGCAACATTTTTTGCTTGTATTTTATATAAAATTTGAGGCAAGTAAAAGAAAGTTTTATCTTTGAAAGAACAATTCTTAATGTTTCTTTTGTAATGCTGATCTTGTCCAATCATTTAAATATCGAAATCCTGTTGACCACAATATTGCTTAATTTTCAGGAATCTGGGAGTTGGAGTCATGGTAAAAATTCAGCAGAGGACTCAGAATTTGGTGGGCAGGTATGTAAGAAGTTGTGTATGTTACAGTGTAAACCACTAGACATGACTAGATATTGTTTTTATATGACTGGCATAAGATGAAGAATATTGATGTGATATTGGTCATCCATGTGACTGTTTTATTTTGTTTCCACACTTCCATTGGAGTTGTCCACCATCTCCAGCTACCAAGCATGGGGTCAATTACTAATCATAATTGATTGTAATCAATTACGTTTGACCTGTATCTGTATTCATAATTCCTCATTGGCAGTATAATCACATAGTGTACTCATGATTACACCCACCCACATTATTTTTACTGATTATATTCATAATACATGTAACTGTAAGAATAACAAAAGTTTCATTGAGCAAAAAGAGGAGACCATGACCCTGCATTGTCCAAGCTTGTCTGCTCCTGCATATATATTTCCCACATGAAGTTGAAGCCAATTATCTGTTGCAGGCAAAAGCCTTACAGCAGACATATGTATCCTGACAGATGCAAACTCTAAAAGTTTGATGCTTATTCCTCATAACAAGTAAAATTATTGATGTGAACGTGATGTAAACATTGCAGTGTAGGATTCATTTTAATATTTATGTATAAATAATTGTCAACATGTATTTACATAGTAAAGATTCTGTGACTGGGTGGGACATAATATGGTATTGGATCACACCTTTAGGTGCATTTCATCCAAAAATGATGTACTTTAACACTGATTTTGCAATATGCACCTCTTTGTGTGTCTAAATAATGACCTTCCAAAGGAATATGGATGTATACAAATCCAAAATGAAGGGAATACTTGCCATTAAAGGTATGATAAATCAAATTCTAAAAAAACGACACCCATGACTGAAATAGTCCAAGTTGAATGGATGCGAGTTTGACTTGTACAATAATTGTAACCATACAAATGAATTTTAATGGAGCACCAGTAATCATGCCTGCCAGGTACCAAATTTTCTGAATGGCTTGCACTTTGTGGTAAAGATAAGCATACCTGACAGAACATGTCTTAGCATCAGAAACTTGCTGCAATTTATACAATTGATTATTGTATTGGTGATCGCAAGGTTGGTTATTCCATTGGAGATATACAACAACCTTTACAGAGATTGTGTACTTAACTCATTCGGACCCAATGTTGTCTGTTTCTGCATTCAGTGCTATTTAAAACCTCTATGATTGGTTACAAATGGGGATTTACCAAAAATCAGAGTACACCGATCAGAAATGAGTTTACTTTCCTTTGTGCAAATTTGAATTGCTCATTAACCAAGGGTTACTAATTGAAAGCAGTTTCACCACACATGTTCATGAAAAGTCATACATGATGGTGGAGAAATTGGTGATTTTTATGACGAGAACAAAAATGATGAGTTTCTCTGGTTTGATATAGAAGCAGAGCAAAGATATGTTCAGCAGTTGGATATTTTTTTTAGATTTAGATTTGGGCATAGAAGTTTCTGAGATTGAATCGTCAGAAGAAGAGGATGCTGATAGTGCTGATTTGATATTTCTAAAAATGCTGCACATAATTTCTTAAAAAGTGTACAAACAAGTTAAGGACTTGGACAAATAGGAAAGAAAGTACATCACTGTTTACATAAATTCATTTCGAATCATTGGTGAAAATTTCATGGTCAGGTTATTAAATTTTTGAGTTAATAAATGTAAATACATTTTTTTTATTTGTTTCAGTTAAATTGCAACATCTTTTGTAGTATTTATAAACAATGACAAGAAAATCATTATATTATAGACACATCACATATGAACGAAACAATTTGGGGGAATTTTTGCAGTATTTCAATTACATTTGACTGATCAGCCATAAAAAGTTGCAATCATTTAACAAAGTTGTAGAAAAAAAAAACACAATGTAATATTATTGTAAAGTTAAAGTATATGTGTCATTAATTTAAAAGAGATTATTCCTGTACATTTATAGACATATTGAACTCTTGATCAAAAATATAACTGTTTAACCCTTTAATCACTAAGTAACTTAGAGCCCTAAACACTAAGTAACTTTGGACTTGTAAAGCAGAATGACCTGTGGACTTGGAAAGAACATAACTTTGCCAATTTTAAAGATATCTGGCTGTATTTGGTGTCAAAATAAAGGTTAAAAGTCAACTTGTATGAGTATTTAAAAAAAATGTGCATATATAACTTTTAAAATACAGGTGCAAACAGGTAATATGCACAAGCAATTATTTATTTACCACCTTACATGACTGATAATTTCAAATATTTCATCTAAATCAACGGTTTCAAAGTATTCCAAAGTTTTTCTGGAGCTGTCTAACACTACGGTGGGTCCAACTCTCTCAGAAAACTGTAATAAATCACTTTGGTTCGTCGAGAACAAAAACACGTAGAGTTCACACTTAAGTCATCTGGTTCAGAACCTTTAAAGCCCTCTTCATTGTCATCACTGTTGCCCATTCAAATGCATCTCCAGATATTTTCTCTCATTTTCAATCAATTGTGTTAGGTCACAACAGCTAAATATTTTAATAATTCATAATCTGTCACTTCATTGTCATCTTGCTTCGAACTTGCCATTTTGAATAGAAATTCACCATTCGGAAAACACGCTTAGAATGTGCCTGCTTGTCTAAAGATTTCTAGTTGAATTCAAGCTTAACTCGCAAGATAATCCAAGTATAATATCTATATTACAATAAGGAACTTCTTAGAGATATTCCGAAGCGTATGTAGTCTGGTACTATGACCTTAAATAAGCACACTGTCCCAGACCGGTAAAGCGTTCCATAGGGTGTCCTGAGTTAATTCTGCTAGAACTGAAAACCGGTTAGTAGTGATGAAAGGATTAACAAAAAATGAAATTTGATCTTAGTAACTGATTATAATCAATGATCAGTTGGTTAACACATTAACCCCTGAGCCAAATAGCTAGGTAGTCCTCAACAGCATACTTGCATAGATCGCCTAGAGCAGTGGTAGCCTTACCAGTGCCTGTATCCCTGAGACATGCTGACAATACTTGGCTTGCAGCTTTTTTGCAGAGCTACGAGTAATAAATGTTATTTTTTTAGATTTACGTTCCTTTAATTAAGCTAAAATTTGGCACAGCAGTTCTCAATAAAATTACATAAAATGTTACAAAAAATTTCGAACTACATGCAAAAATAAAACTGACACATAAAGATAAAATGAATTTCGTACCAATTTATTTCTCTTGCCATGAATAATCCATAAAAATCCACGATGAATTCACACTGAATAATTAACACTATCAACACGTGAAATTCACCCTATTTGATGTACCGTATTTCATGTTATTATTCGTACCCTTTAATTTTTCGTACACCATCAAGTCTTAGAAATAATAATTAATTAAATCTATCATAATTTTTCGTACACAAATTTTTATTTTATTTTTCGTCTTCCTATTATTTTTCGTACATAATACGATCTACGATACTATGAAGGGAAGATTTACTTTTCAAACGGATTTTTAAAAATATACCAAAGTTCGATTTAGTTATATCAAATGACCAGGGTATTGTTTTGCAAAGTAAGTTATGAATAATGGCTTTGGGCACGTTCTTAACTGAGGCACAAGTCGTCAATTCATTTTCAACTGGTTGCGATATTTTAAAAGAGTGTGTCACCAAACATGAATTCGGGCGGGGGTAAGTGACACACACACACACACACACACACACACACACACACATATATATATATATTGCTCAATGATCTTTTACTTTGTCATTTTACCATTTTACGACTCTAGTGTCTTATTCTACGCAACAAAAAGTAGCAAATCAACAAGTTTTGCATAACTGAAAATATTTTAAATCGTAAAATGCAGGAGTGAAAGAATTGAATTAACTTACAGCATAGCGAATAAATTCCTGTTTCCTAAATGATCTTTGAAGTCCAATAATTTCAAGAACTTCGAATACGTTGTAACGAAAAAAAATTTCAAACAGATTATGTGTTAATGCTTCCAATGTATACAGATAGATCTCCAATGAATTCAAATGGTCATTGAATATATTTAGTTAATGCCGTCCGTAATACGATGAGGTATGTCATGCAAAAAAATAAATCTTTTAAAAACCCAAGTTGTGAGATTAAATCCAAAAACACGCAGATGTGACCTACCATCAGTAAGTATTTAATGTGTGGCATTTTTCAGCATCGTTTTCTCTATATACCGGTATTCGCTAATTTTTCGGGTCGAAAATGCGTGCAGTTCTCAAAAGACATGCCGTTTCTCCCTGTGGATTGCATTGTTCCCACGACCCCAAAGTGCCCCAGTTTCATATTCTGTTCTAAAGGTTAGACTCGAGCCTCTCTGACATACTTCAAAGAAACCGCCTGCTCTACTCAGAGTGAAAGTCCTTGCAATTGATTGACACATAAACAATGTCATTTTTTTTTATATAACTAGCAATGCCTAAAATGGGTATATATTTATGTTTACAGTTCAAACGTGGTCTCAAGCTATCATAATTGTGATTACTATTTCCCAAATCTTATATTCCACCTTATTTCCTCAACTCGACTATTCATACAGCACTGCTTACTAAGTAACATACGTCTTTCTAATGGGGGGGAGGGGGGGCTAATATGCTATGTTTTTTTCATTCCTTCTTTTAGTGTAATGAAGGTATTTACCGTAATGCTTATATATACGGTACAGGTATGTGACTCATGTACCGGGTAAGTTTCATTTGTGGGAATGGTGATCTTATTACGCCTGTCAACAAAAAATCAACATTCAGTGGTCATATTGGGGATTTAGGAAGCATATCACTACAAAAGTCACAAGCAAGGTATTAAAGTGCGTTGAAGATTCACGCAATATAACAATTGTCATTTATAATCATGCATGTAGGTTACTGATTTTATTGTATTTTTATGTTTTTGTTTGCATCACGTTTCAAACGGGGATAAGAAAAATGCTGATACCGGTATATCACTTAGATACGCAAAACTACCAATTTATTTTCTGTCGAGTATATTTGGTACGTAAAATATAAACATACATATTTGTTTCCACAACAAACCCGACTTATGGCATCTTCGCGTAAATGTGTATCTGAGGCATCTAATAATGATAAAGAAAAGAATCCCGAAATAAAATGTTCACCAATTACCGGTATGTGTAGAAAGCCTGTTGCTCAACCTACTAATAAAAGGGCAGCTGTTTTGTTAACTGAGAATATATTCACATTCGTTTTATTGCCCTTCTTTGTCTTTTGTATCGGCGAGAAAATATAATGATTTATATATTTGTTCAGTTGTCATTACAATATATACTTCTATTCATTAACCGCTGGACATCGTCGTTAATGCGAACTACTGATTACGTCAGTCGGTGTAACAAATAAACGCGCGTATTTGAAAATGAGTTCAGAAGCCATTTGAGTTTATTTATCTACCGGTAGTAAAAATAATATCTCAATTAAGGAAGAAGCGAAGACCACATCATGTGTTTGTATTTGTTTTGTGCATTCGACAAACGTTTGATCAAAAAGTATATCCATGAAAATAGCATGCTGTGTTTATAATACAAACATGTTTTTTTTTTTAAATACACGTTTTGTTCTCTCTCTCTCTCTCTCTCTCTCTCTCTCTCTCTCTCTCATAATAACAACATATTTTTAAAACGTTGAGCAGAATGAGACCGATTTTGTAAATTAGTTGTGTACATTATTTTGTCGAGTGTCTTGATCCCTTTATTTTTCGTACACGGTCATTACTACAAAATGATAATTATTTATTTGACATATAATTTTTCGTACATTGAAAAAAATAATTAATTTTTCGTGTACGAATAATAACATGAAATACGGTACATACAAATTCCACTTGTCATCTATCTCTATTGCAAACTAAACCTCGTGTAAATACTTCTTCAGTCTGTCAAGTAAAAGTCTACTTCCAGTGGCTGATTCTCTTAATTTTCTTCATTCTCTAATCTAAATATTTCCACTAAATTTGCCGCTATCGAAGTAAAATTTTTTTCCCATTTCTTCAGCAATGTACACTATCTATATAAGCTAACATTTGATTGGTTAAACTGCCAGCATAACTAGGAAATGGCTTCAAATCAACCAATGGTTTGCGCCGATTCAACTCGTCGCTTGGGTTACAGGCATAGTAAAATAGTGCCACTCAAACTCCGCGCTTGGGATACAAGGTATGCAAACTCTGCCCTGTTATCGAGGCACTCGGGAGATGAGGGAGGTAAAGTGCGACGAGTTATCGAGGCGGCAGGGGTTAATGTGTTAAGGGGAACCAATTATCGATTATTAATTTCTGACTGATTCCCATGACTACCAAACATGTAAAAACTTTTTGGGCGCAAGCAGCTAGACCAAGCTTAGTGCTGTTGGGGCATAGCAGCAGTGATTCTGATAACAGCAATGCGGCTAAATGAGTTAACTGACAATAGCTAGGTTGATGATATACTAATGTATTAATCCCTGGAGGTTTTCAGTTTTCTTAGGAAACACATTTTGGGGCTATTTCTGAATACATCGACTTCCAAGCAAATTTTCATTAGCCTAATGCCTAGTTGTGGTAAAAACATTGTTTTTCATTGGTTATTTTGCTCATGCATGCGCAGAAGGGGAAAAGTGGATTTCTTTTTTCTTTATTTTGGCATCATTTCATATGGGGACCACTCTTTATTAAGAATGCCCACTTTATCCTACTTTTTGCACAGGTTCACCTGCCTGTGTGCAGTTTAGACCGGCCGGCCTTATTATTATTATTATTATTATTATTATTAGTCTTCATTGTCTTGAATAGTGAGTGGAAAAAACATCTGAACATAAAAAGATATTTATATCACATGCCATAATTCCAGAAAACCATATGAAAAACTTATATTTATTTATACCATTTACCTGGATCTGCAGCTGGTTAAAATTCTTGTCACAAATTTATTAAATTGATGAGCCTTAGTAAAGAATACAGGCATAAACATTACATAATGATAAATATTTTATACACAATGTTCACTCTAAATAGTCTACATTATATGTTTAACCTTCTCGGAAAAATAGTTAAGTCCAAAAATTTTGAAAACTGTATTACATCACTGCTGAGTTTCTTTCAAAAATCTGTATTGATTTTTGTCCGGTTCCTGATTCAACATGATCTTCAATTTAATAAAATGCCCCCTTTAACATGTTTTGGTCATATAGCATCTACAAGTCACATCGATAAAGTCCTAATATTTGGCGTAATGTTTTCAATATAGGCAACTCACAAGTATCTGGCATATGGTTTTAAGTTCAACAAATCTGTCGTTTTCATAGAAATATTTCATGTACAGTTACCGGATGACCTAGCAAACGTAAATCTAGTCAAACATGCATTCAATCGAAATGAAAATTATTTATTTTCTCATAAATTTTGAGTATTAAAATCATTAGGTCTTCAGTCTGCTGAAAGACTAAAACTAGGACCTTGATAAAATTTGACCTGGTACTTGTGATTTGCATTCATAATCGTACGAGTACACAACCCAGATGTTCATGACTTCAAGTTCAAATATATCTTACTTTTTTTTGCTGAAGTATGCGGATGATATCACATCATCAATAGCCCATTAGGAATCGAGAACAGACATGTGTACCAAACCCATTGTTTTAATAGATGCGAAAACATTTTAGATGCTCAGGTGCGACAGGCCGCCGTTTCTTCATGCAACTTTTTTCCGTCAAGTCTGGCCCATTAACTCTCTGATCTGCATTACGATTTGTTTGATATACTATCAGATTCAATAACTCGTCATCTAAGAAAAAGTCTCCAATAGTCCGATTGTTCATTATTCATCATCTCGACATTTAATTTTGAATTACCAGTGAATGGGGGTTGACAGGCGCGCCATCTTTTCACGTCGAGCGAGCATGTACATCCGACTCCAGTTCCATGTAAATTACTGGCTCAAAATCATTCATGTGTATTTCCAATAATACCTCGCTTGCTCCAATAATGTCATTTTTCTCAAATTATTCAAAATCACTATTAGCATCACTATCAGACGCGAATATTTGTTGCAAGAAATCACCTTCAGCGTCGGCCATTTTAGTTTTGGACTAGTACCACGTGTTTAGAAACGAGCATTTGTAAAATTACATCGTTAATAATATAGTAAAGTACTGCAGTATGCTTGTTCTGGGCCTTTTTAAACCAGTCAAATATAGTTTTACAGGCATTTATGGCAAGATGAAGTTATAGAATGCGATAGACTCGAGTCGCGACACGCACTACGGACCACATACAACAGCGCAACTGGAGTCGCGATACACACTTTAAGGGTTAAAAAGGAGTGTGCTGTTGATATCACATGACTATTGAGATTTGTGAAGTCATGTGACTAATAATGCAAATGGCGAGTACCTGATCAGGTTTCATGTATGCTGTAGTTTCGTCTAGACTGTCTGCAGATAAAAACATACCTAATATAATACTTGCCATGCCTGAAAAAATAATTTCCCAATTGATTTCATACAGGTACGAGTCGATATAACATTGGTTAAATTTGCTAGGTCTGCTATTAAGCAACTACCATATGCTGTTACCACATGGTGGCAGCAGACTGCTATTTATTTTAAGCCAAATTTGTTATCCAAAATGTCGAATCTGAGCTGAAATTTGTTAACTCATTCGGCCCCAATGCCGCCTTTACGCGTAATCCAGTTTCTACATTCAACGGCCGATACCGCCTTTTCGTGAAGTTTCGACTGCATTCAATGGCCGGTACTGCTGCTCTGCGGTGCGAATGTATGGTCAAGAGAAAGTCTCTGATTGGTTACAAATGGGGCTTTTCCTAGCATCAGACCCACTTGTAGCCAATCAGAAATGAATTTACGTTTGTTTGGGCAAAATTGAAATGTTCAGAAACCAAGGATTACTACTTGGGATCCGTTTCAATACAATGATGTGATATTCCTAACAATGTTGCACATAATTTTGTAAAAAAATATGTATAAATAAATTGTGAAAGACTTGGAAAAATAGAAAGTAAAATACATCACTGTGTAGACAAATTAATTTGGATTAATTGGTGAAATTATCATGGATTAATATTGGATACAACAAGAGAAATTAAAGTAAATTTGAAGGCATGTGCATGATTTCTACAATATTTTCCAAACAGGTAAAACACTCTGGGGCACAAGCAGCTAGTCACAGCTTAGTGTGGCTGGGTCACAGTAACAGTGTTACTGATAAGTTTCTTGGGGCTGAAAGAGTTAAGAAACTATTTCACAATTTATTTGTACACTATTTTCAAAATTTTGTGCAACATTGTTAGGAATATCACATCAGCACTTAACTCCATTAAAATAAACTAGGAAAATACAATTTGTACATAAATTTACTTGGCATTCATTGTTCACATCCAGTTTTGGGTTCAGATTGAACTTTGTTCAATTTTTGCAGGTTGGATACCACGTTTTCACTGGTGATACCAATAATACAATATGCATTTTTGGGCATATGGATTGGTTTCATTTGCAATATCCATATACAGTTTCTCCGAAAATAATAAGTGAAAACACTAGATTTCTCTTTTTTTTTCTTCTCAATTTTTGTCAATGTTTGTTATATTTCAGGATTCGGTCCACTAAAATCAGTTATTTGGACAGGCAGAAGACGATCGCTCCAATCTGCTAAATCGGCAGAAACTTTTATTTTTGCTATCAGCCTCTTCTGATGATTAAATCTCAAAGAATCTTCAATGTCCCATTCTAAATCTCACAAATTATCCAACTGTCGAACATATCTTACCTCAACTTACTCAATATTTTCTAGATCAATCCCAAGAAACTCCTCATTTTAGCCCTGACCGCCATCAAAAATCACTTGTGCTTCTGCCATCATTTACAATTTTTCAAGAAAAGAGCACGTGTATTGAAACTGCTCTCAATTAGTAATCCTTGGTTTCTGAATATTTAAAGTTTGCACAAACGAAAGTAAAATCATTTCTGATTGGATGCATGTGATCTGATTCTTGAAAAAGCCTACATTTGTAACCAATCAGAGACGTATCTACCAACCATTCAAATTGAGCATCGACGGAATTGGCCATTGAATGCAGAAACCGGATTGCAAGCATTGATGGGATCAGGGCCAAATGAGTTGAAGGAAAGTAAATACAAAAAATAACATTTATTACTCGTAGCTCTATGAAAAAAATCTGCAAGCCAAGTACTCTCGGCAAGTCTCGGGGATACAGGCTCTGGTAAGGCTAACACTGCTCTAGGCGATCTGTACAAGTATGCTGTCGGGGACTGCCTAGCTGTTTGGCTCAGGGGTTAATGTGTTAAAATGTCTGCTTGGACATGTATGAAAATGGTTTTCAACAGTTAACATTCTAAAAGAAACAGTTTTGCTTTATAGATTACTGAAAAGAAATTGTGGACCATTACAGCTGAATGTGGTGTGACAAAATATTTGGAATGCAACTGGTCATCTTATTTAGCTTTTGTGTACCACTCAAGTGTATGGCATAATGTCTACTTTGTTACAAAGGATTATTTTTGTTTCTAAAAAGGATTACTTTTTGAGGTCAAACTCCATTGGCCTTTTGGCCTTGAATAGGTAGGTAAATAAAGGGACAGAACTCAAATTTTGATCTGTACAGGAAATGATTAGTTTAAATGATTACCTCCCTTGATGCAGTTTGACTGATTTCTTGGTAAATAATTAAATAGAAACTAAAATGGCAAATGCTTCAGCATTTTCTGTCAGATCCTTTCCTTATTTTTTTTTAATAATTTCCAGCTGAATATTTTTGATAGAATATAATTTACCAGCTTTAAAAGACTTGATTATCAATGGTATAGAAACATTCAGGTAAAAATCCTTTTTTCAGCTGATCTATTGCTTAAATATTTCTTTTATTATTTATTTATGACTGTGTTATCGTGAAACAGCCCCATGTAATATATAGCATCTCATAAAAACCATACTGTTTACATGTACACTAATTGAATTTGATCTTATATTCACTCACATGATGTTTTGGTTGATCTTGTTATCACTCACATGATGTTTTGGTTGATCTTGTTATCACTCACATGATGTTTTTGGTTGATCTTATTCACTCACATGATGTTTTGGTTGATCTTATTCACTCACATGATGTTTTGGTTGATCTTTATAATTTTAATGGTTGATCTTTATATTTTTATTGGCATTTTGAGTGCACCATATGCTAGGTAATGTACAGGGAATGGAAGCCAAGTGTTGTTCCCAAGGATACCAAGGCAAATGACTGAAATTGGCATGGTTGGGCATTTTTTATTCCATGTATTAGAAGTCTGATCCTCTCCCTAGCATGTATTCTGTATTAACAGTCCAGCCTATGTAGAGTGGTCCTGGGGCAGTTTATGTAAGCTGATCATGATAGGGGCAATGAAAGGTAAGATGGTCACACCAGAGTAACCACTATTTCATAGATTACTTGATTGGCTGAGAAGAGCTAGGGTTAAGCCATATTAAAACCTTGGAATACTTGCAGGATAACTCAATAGGTTAATTTGCTTAATTTATTTGTTGTTGTTCCTAAATTTAAGAACAATATTTTCTGATTATCCTTGCGTTGAATAAGAACGTTGAAGCCATCTTTGTTCTGAATTATTTGCATGTTTGTGTTAAGCTGCATAGTTTCTTTTCACCTGATATTAATAATGCAAAAAGTGATTTTTTTCAGTTGTCAGAATTGTACAAGTGTGATTTCATTTTTGAAGCCAAATGTAGCTCTGATTCAGGAAAATTTGAACTCCTGAAAAGAGCAAAGTTCAGCAAAACTAAATCCACAGGACCCTGGTCAGAGTTTGATCTTGAAAGTGCAGTGAGGGGAGGGTAGTATTTTATTTTTTCCACACTACATTTTAAGCACAGTATCAACATTAGTCATTCTGGAGTGCATTACATCTGTTGACAAAACAACATAATCTTGCATAATTTGCTGTTGTAGCATTGGTAAGACAGAAAAGATTATTTCTGTTCCATGAAAATTTAGAAAGATCTTTGGAGAAGTTACCATCATTGTTCAGATGAGTACAAGAAACGTTTACTTTCAAGCCGCCCCCCACTCAAAGTGAACCATTGAGAGCAGCAAGACTATATCTAATTAGGAACATACTACATACACTGTCCATTGGTTTTGAGAGATGGAGGGTTGGACAGTGTCTTGCATGGTTGTGATTTTAGGTGAGGGTGGATTATTTGTGTGCATACATGTGTGTGCTGATGGTATTAAACATTGCTATATCTGCTTGTTGTTTTAGATATTAATATTAATTATATAAATTTTTTCCTTCAATTTTCTAATAGCTTATATGAAAAAAGAACTTGTTCTCAATTGGAGCATGTCGCTTTTGGAGGTCTTGTAGACTGACCCCATGGGAACTTCATCCTAGCGTAATTGCTGATATGCCCTCAGATATGACTACTATTTAAAAGTAACATAATGATGAAATGATGTCTTGGCAATAAACTTGTTACAAAATGTGGCCAGATTTGATAGAAAGCATCTGGGTAAAATTTCAGCCAGTTGGATAAAAAAAATTACCTCATAAATATGCATAGATCTTGTTGGAAATACAGTTACCTGAGATCTGACATGCTTTGGCTGTCATATACTCAGTGAGGATATTAATGTGAAAATCTTGTTCATGAAGGTACTGAATCCCATCCCAAAAGGTATACAAGTCCCCTAAAATGTCATTTACAGATGTAATATAATTTTGATGACAGGGTTCAGTATTTTATGTGATTTTAAGCACATGATATACATGGCCACTAGAATGACTGGTGGAGGAGTAACCTAGCTACATGTAAGCTTTCCCACATTGGGAAAATATTCAAATTGGAAATTTTGATCTTTATTTCAGATCTAGCATTTGGCATAACTTATTAACTTTTGCATTTCATCCTACAATTTCTGAAAATTATGTCAACTAACAAACCACAAATGATGACACACTGATACTCTTGTTCTATGAAAGATCTATAGTGAAGTAAATATTTTTGACAGATTTAAGCAAATTACTTTCATACACTTGAGATCTTGAAAACAATAAGTAATTTTTCTTAATTAAAAAAATTAAATCTAGATTTTAAAAAATTTAAATCAGAAATTTTATTAAAAATTTAGCTTTGTTAACAACCTTTTCAGATTAAGAAAAGAAATGAATAACATAATGTACAGCTCATCTCAAGTTCAGACTACAAGACTGGTCATCTTATTCATGTTTCATGTGCTTTATTGAGTGGTATAGATTTCCTACTACATTAGCTCAGCAGTATAGAACAGGGGAGATAACCAGCAACTACTGTTGCTATGGCTTCAGAAAATTGATCAATGTTGGCTGGAGTGGGTTAGTTATGTGAATATTGATGTCCTTGTTACTTGCTGTGTACACTTGAGGTTTCTACCAAGGGAGACGACTGCCTGATACTATTACTACTACTACTACTAATAATAATAATAATTTTCGCAAGCAGAATGAAAATGTAATCAATTATGTTCCGTTAATAATTTATAACACTTTCTTTTGATATTTTATAAGTTTTTTTTTTTAAAGTATTGGATGCTAACAAGAAACGTATACTTTCTTTTCAATTTTTTTTTGTCTGACACAGTGACAGGCTCATTGAAGAAATCTTTTTCTCAGCCCTGAAGTGTTCATAGTAAATAACCGTCTTTAACATGGTAACAATGGGATTTAATAGTTGCTTCAGTTACTGCTAATATTAAAATACGGTGAACATAGTATTTTGTTTTTGAAAATGGACATTATAAAATTAAACATATGTCCAGTTGTAGATTGAAAAATGTGTATGACAATGCGCAGTCATGCACCGAGTTGGCAGTTGATGTTTATAAATTTTATGTTGAAAAAAAGACCACTGAAAATTGTACATTTTCAAAAATGTTTGCAGTTTTTATTTTCAGCATATTTAATTGCATTCTATATTGTCAATCTGTTTTAAATTGCTTCCCCTCATCGTTTAGTCTTTTAATTTTAGCTTTATATTTTTTGGAAAAAGAAAAACTTGAGAAAATACTACTTGCGTACATTTTATGTTTATTTCCAGATAATAAATTTTATTAATCTTAAGGCATTGATTCATCAGTATTGTTCAGTTTTCTTACACTTGCTAAAGTTGGTCATATCGGAATAGTTTTATTATATGATATTTTCTAGAAATGGTAAAACAGTACAGGCTTTCTTTTCATGCAAATATATACATTTATTACTTAAAATAAAAGTTTTTGATGTATTTGTGGTGGAATTGGTCCTATGTAAATAGCACGTGTAGACTGTTCTCCAGAATAGTGCATGTGACCTTGACTTTGGAAAAGGTGTGGCTATTTTTCAGAGATTAGATTCATAATGATTTGTTCTTGATTACTTTGTAACTACCATACTTACAGTTGTGCTACCCTGGTGGACACTTGATTAGGATTTTTTGGTTTTTATACACAAGGTATGTTTGGTACAAATATTTTGGATGGAATGAAAATAAATTTCATTATTATCACACCACCATCCACCTCCTTTAGAAAGCACACACACACATAACCCCAGATATTCTGACATTTTCTTATTATTGGTAACATTTCATTCTTGTTCAGCATCAAAATCCTTGATAAGAAATATTGATATTAGCAGAATAATTATCAAAATCAAATCATATTCGAGTCACCTTTCGTGTTACACACACACACACACACACACAGTTATCATTATATGTTGCATCTTCCCTTGAAATACTAAATATTCTGTGACTCGGCTTTAACTTGTGGATATAATAAAATGGTACTTTGGGTCGATGGTGCATATATGTGGGTACTTAAATGTACACTCTAGCTTGCTTATTTCATACATGATATTCCAGGTATTCAGCCAAAACAAAATTAGCATATACGGTATTTTCCATTAAATGAACTAAATTCTCACGTTATAGTAGTTTTTCACATTCTGGCATTGAATTCCCTAATTTAAGGGGAAAACTAATTCTCCCTCTCTCTATTTATTTGTTCCATAAATAGCAGTAAAACATGAGGAAACCCCAGCTGTTGGCTATTCTACTGTAGGGAGATTGTCTGCGCCTGGTGTGGTTCAATACTATCTGCCTTCAAATCTATAAACAGCAGAATAGGCTGGCTCGCTAATTTAAAGCCAGGGAGTATTGATTTTTCTCCTACGGCAATAATATGGGGCTACAATTGGGGGAACGAACTATCTCTTATATTCGTGTTTGTTTTATTTAAATCATAATTAGGCAGGATGGAAAAATTCAAGAAACATATTCAATTTAAAAATTGTGGTTTATATTAATATATAAGTTAATGAGAGATTTTTAAAAATTCTTTAACATAATTGTGAGTATTAAGCTAGTTAAATTCCCTAATAGCGAGCCTCATCTTTAGAGGCAGCTCGTTGGCTCGGTGTCTGCCAATTATTGTGTTCTTCCACCTTTGGAAATTAGTCCAAATTGACAGTAGTTGCACAACTTTTTGTAGTGTCATTAGACAGTTTAAAAAAAGTATACTTTTTGTGGATATTTGACAAGATATATGTTTAAAATTAAAAAGATTGCAGTCCTTGTAGAAAAATTTACCTCGGGGAAATGTGAGTGGCGGCTTATAAATAAAGCATTATACATGCCCCAGTAGTTGAACAGGGAACAGAACAATGAACAAGCCTTCCAATGCAAGTTAGTCACACAAAATAAATACTGTCAGGCCTGTTAATATTGCATTTTACTGCTTGGTTTAATTTAGCAGCACTTATTTGATCCCCTGTCTGTTTTTGTACTATAAAAGCAAGTTTTAGCACGAGTGGAAAGTTTGTGTAGGAAACGATCCTTTAGGGCCTAGCCCATAATTGACACAGGTTGATAAATGGGCTCAGGCAGTCGAGGCGGCTTTTGTCCCTTAGTGCTTATTGAACCAACACAATCTCCAGCTTGGGAGATTGGACTAGTCTATTTTATATAAGGGGAAATAGGTTTTGACTGACAAGTTAAATTAAGGTACTTTCTATGATGCAAACTCTTTCGAATGGCACACAAAACGTACTTGGAGATATGGAAAGAAATAGTAAAATGGTTGTGTGCACGTGTATGACTTTGTATAGAGTTATTACTGGGGGAAAACTATAAAATCTAATGGTAGAGCCCATTTGCCCTGACCTATTAGGCTATTTTTGGATTTCATTGGTTGAAACCTAGTTGGATCTGAGTTGGCTAGAGAAAGAAGTTATAGAGGTGTGTGTATGACTGAGAACTGAAACTTTATGTAAGTATATAGGTAATTGTATACAGGTAACTTTTATTTTACTTTGGACATTAGTTGGGTCATTGTCTATTGTGAAAAAGGTTTACACTGTATGGCCTGTTCTATTTGTGAGTTTTCATTCTTTTGTTTATAAAGCCCTCCTCATGGTATGGAAATCAATTTATTAATTTTATAAACTTGTTCATGAACATCAAATAACACTTAAGGGAGACTTTCATAATGTTGCCTTGATATGTATTTGAACTGTTAATTGTACATTGCCTCAATTAGAATTGTTAATTGTTAGTGTGTAACACTGAAGTCACTATGTCCAGTATGAAGGCCTATTGTCAGCTACTCTGGTCAGGCTGTGCTCTTTGTTTGGGTGCACCTGTTGGCATTTCTGGCAAATTCTCTCTCTCTCTCTCTCTCTCTCTCTCTCTCTCTCTCTCTCTCTCTCATATAAATAGTTGTCAATACACAGTGTTAAAATAAGAATACATTTTTCTTTATATCACTTTTCCTCCCCTATTCTTTACTTCATTAAACTGTTGGGGAAAGGTTTTGGTTGACTTTTCACTGACCCCTCCCCCAAATTTATCAACTTGTTCCAAAAGGCATCTCTATTTTTTAATTGAACTGAAAACTTTTAAAGGAAAGACTAACTAAACTGCCTAATATTAAAATGTGAAAAAAAATTCAGGCCTTGAAATTCCACTTTGGACAAGAATGCAACTTTTCCCCAAAACAATGGCATCGGAGAGCCATGGTCTCTAAAACTGTTAGGAACAGGGGTAGTTGATCGAAGTCAGTTTCTCGTAAGCAAGCATACTCTTGCATGTTTGATGGCCACACGTGTGTCCTGGTCAGTTACAACCTTTTGTCCATGGGAAAGGCATTTAATTCCCCTGCATGATTTTACTTGTGTTAAAAAGTACCATCAAAACCAATATCAGCAAAGCAATCTAAAATTATTTTGAGCTTTTACTGGTAACGGTACCATTAAACATCAACTAAAATGAAAGACATGGAAAAGTGACAGCAATATATTTTTATCTTGCACCATTTTTGAATTTAAATTTTATAGTCTTATGGGTCATGGGTGATAGGTTAGTTTTTAAAACTGTCCTTTCATTTTCCCTGATTAAAATCACAAAATATGGTAGCATTTTATCAAAGTTTCAATTTCATTTTTTTTTTTTTTTGGCATAATACAATTGCATTGGCTTAGGTAAAAGCTTCATGGTCAAAAGTGAACCTGGTTAGCCCTTCACAGTTATGTATTTGTTATGCCAATATATATATTTGTAATGACCATGTTACAGGTAAACTAATTGCTTGAGGGACAAGTGTCAATAGTGTGTATTACCCATTGTTAGAAAACGCTCTAAATAAATTTTATTTAGTTTGGTTAGTCCTACAAAACAGCAACTCTGGTTTGTTGTTTTGCAGTCGTGGTTCTACAAAACAGCAACTCTGGTTTGTTGTTTTGGAGTAGAGTACAAGCTCACACTGTGGTAGCTTACCCTGCTTGATCTGAAGCTGGTAATTAAACATTAACCTTTTGTTTGCAAGTTCTGCATGCTCCATTTGATTAGGTCCTGCTGGACCTATCTTCTTCAAAGATACCCTCAGAATAAAAGACTGCATGAATACTTTTAAAACATTTTGTTACGATTTCATGCCTTTAAATTCAGAAGGCATTTTGATGTCATCTTCCAAACCGAAGAAATATTGCAATTTCGTTGTGCAGAGAAAATCTTTTCTAGAACAAGTCCAAGTATGAAGGTGGAGATTGACAGCCAATCTATCACACTGTACTTACTGCAGATGCAAAAAAACTGCAGACCCTTGTTTCAGTGAGTTGTTACAATTCACAAGGCAACTAGAAGTACACTAGTTAGAATTGGCCCTCTGGCCAAATCTGTGATTATTGTTTTAATCCTGTTGGCATGCTTGTTTGCAAAATACAAATGTCACTATTAAAGATTTACTCCCGATACCTGGTTTTTTTTGCTATACGTTTCTCCGTATTTATTTAGAGTGCTTTTTTATACATGTATTTCCCTTCGACAGTGAATGAGGTACAGCTATTTTTGGTTAGTGGTTATTGTTTTATGCTGAACTTTGACAAGCAGGAGCCACTAATCAACGTTAAATGCGACATACATGTTGGCATGCTATAACTTATAAGTATTGACTTCATTTTCGGTGAAAAGGTGTGAACCCATTTTATCCTGAATATGACTATGGTCGTAATATCTCGTTCTATTCTGAATGCACCTGATGTCGTAACATCTCCTTTTATCCTGAATACGACTGTAATCATACTGAAATGCAGACGTGTGTAGTGTCTAGAAACACTTGTTCTACATCACAAATATTTCTTTACTTTTTTCACCATCACAGTTCATAGTTAAAGCACGCATGTGCAGTGAAATGTTTTTTAAAATGTGGTTGGAAAAGAAATGATTGGCTTGAAAATCGATCAATAAAATGATGGAAGACATCTCGGATGTAAAAATGGATGTTTACAGAGAGGGTTGCGATATTGAATTTGATGATTTGGATGATTCTGATGAAACCATTGACCTGAATGAGTTAGAATTTAATAAAGTTGATGAAAGAGATGCATGGCTTCGTACATTTTTCGACTGATTTGGAGAATGAAGTTGACTTTGAATGCTTTCGAAGGAATGGGTCAAGGATTTGTCACCGTGATTGCAGCCATGATTTAAATTGATAAAATATTGTTATTACTGACACAATGATAATGTGGACTTAACTTTTGACAATAATTATACTAATTTATTTACATCTTCTTACTGAATATTTTCTAGGATTAATTTGTGATAAGTTTGCATGATAAACTGCATGCTGAAATACATGTTTTAGAATGTGTAGTAAATAAATTGTTCCATGTGATTTGTCTTCCAATATTTATTATAACATTTGAACTAACAGTGATAGAAGCTTTAGATTTGGACCAAAACACATGAAATAAAATTATCTTTATTTTATTCACATACTATTATTATCACCGTCATAAACAAACGGAACATGATGGCAGGTTTATTAATTCGTCAGTTTATTTTCCTTTCAATTAATAGTTCAAAATACAGTTATGAGCATGTACATTCTTAAATGATAGCAAAACATGTATCACTGTGTTGCAATAATTTTAGTGAAGATTATGAAGGTCATCACAGTTTATGCTTCTGCATGATGCGTGGTTTACCACAGTGTATTTAGAAATGTTTCTCGGGAATCTGACACAGCAATTGAAATTGATAAATAGGATAAAATGGGTTAATTGATCAGTAAAGGACTTAAGGCATAAAAAAAAGTCCAGGACATCATATTTATGTAACACCTGTTTTAGCACGATGCTCATGATTCAAAGAACATCGCAATTGAAGCGAGATCGTGTTAACAAATTTTTTGAAAATATTTCCATAGAAAATGTGCATTGAAATTTCAATGTTATTCAGTTTTAAACCTCTTGATGATATATCCTTTTTAAATTTTTTTTTATTGGGATTTCATTAGACATCAAGTATTCTTCAGTTATGAATTGCATTGTTGATGCCAGTATGGTGGAAATGATGCATGATGAAGTTAAGCAACATTAACTGCAATTATGGGATTAAAAATCTGCTATGGATATATTTGGCTGTTTTTGAGAGAACGTATTTAGGATGTTAAAAAGAGAGAGAGGTCACCTCGCGTTATAATGGGTTTTACCTGTATTTACCTGTAACTGAGCATCCTGACGGAATAAAATAATCAGAATTAAATTTGGGGGGGGGGGGCAGATTTATAATCATGCAAGTTAGTCATTTTCTGATTCTGATGCTAATTTGTATAAAACTGTTGGATGTTGTTAGTTTTACTTTATTGCCGACACAAGTGCATATCAGATGAATACTAAAATAACTGAAAATTATTCATGACTTACAAATATTAAATAACTTGTATCATTTACTATTTATTCTTCACTTCATGTACTGATATGAAAAAAATAAATCATTATATCATTTCTTTAACTGTTCAACTGCATATTTGAAGGCATTAATTGTTGCTAATTGTAAAGAAATTATTTTAATGGTTAGTGATCTCTGCCAGCCATTAAGAAATTAATTAAACTAAAAAAAAAAATGTAACTATTTGAATTAAATTATCTGAAATGGGTCTTGTAGATATAATGAGTATTTAAATTTGCTATTTATATGTACTCTATTCTTTTAGCATTCAATTCCTTTGGTGCAGTTTATTTATTTACAGAGTAGAATTGTGCAGCTCTTGCATATTTACATGAGATTGTCAGAATTTTACCATAGCCTAACGTTGGAAATTGTTTTAAAAGTAAAAGTTGTGAACTTTCTCTTTATATAAATTTGTTGGTCCACAAGACTTTGTTCATACCACACTGTATTTGACAGTTTCAAATGATCAAAACAAATATTATTTTTGTAAATAAAAGTCATGTGCCTTTAGATTGGTCTTGTGAACGTGATCCAATTCCGACATCACTGCTGCTTGAGTGCTTAGACCCAATATTGCCTTCACTAACTGATGTTATTAATATCTCTCTCTCATTAGGGGAATTCGCATCATTTTTCAAAACTGCCATCGTAAAGCCACTGCTGAAGAAACCAACACTGGACTAAAACGATTTAAAGAACTACCGCCCAGTTTATAATCTCCCAGTCATATCAAAAATCTTAGAAAAGGTTCTAATTCAACTTGTATCTCATTTGAATTCAAACAGTCTTTTTAGCAATGTACAGTCTGCATATCGTCCTTGCCACAGTATGGAAACTACTCTTCTGAAAGTATTTAGTGACATTCTCTCTGCTTTGGATAGTGGAAAGATTACAGTCCTCACTCTCCTGGATTTATCTGCAGCATTTGACACAATAGATTATGATATATTACTTCACCATCTCCAGCGTGTATTTGGCATTCAGAATATAGCCTTACAGTGGTTCAAGTCCTACTTCGTCAACAGGACACAAATTGTATCTGCAAATAGAATACACTCCAGCCCAGTTGATGTATGTTGTGGTGTTCCACAGGGATCTGTTATTGGACCTGTTCTCTTCATTCTGTATACTCAGCCGCTCTCAAGTATCATAGATCATCACCCAGTGTCGCACCAATTGTATGCTGATGACACCCAAATATACAAGTCTAGCCACCCAACTGAAGTTGATGCTACCATCCATGGAGTAGAGAAGTGGATTTTTGATGTGAAATCATGGATGACATGTATCAAGCTGCAGATGAATGATGATAAAACTGAGGCTATTCTGATCACAACACAAAGACTTTCTCACTCACATCCTTTACCTCAGACAAAACATATCAGCAACACCAACATTAAATTCTCACAGTCAGTACAGAACCTAGGCGTTACTCTAGACAGTATTGCACCAACATGTCATGAACATATGTAAGGCTGCATATCTTAAATTGAGACGCATCAGTTCCATTCGTAAATATCTTTTAGTTGATGCCACTAAAACACTTTGTGTGTTCATTAGTACTTTCAAGACTGGACTATTGTAACTCAATTCTGTCTGGTTCATCACAATATTTACTCCAGAAACTTCAAAAAGTTCAAAACACAGCTGCACGGATCATCTTTAGAGTACCTCGATCAGAGCACACCTCACCACTGCAATGTACCCTACACTGGCTATCAATTCGATACAGAATCAAACACAAAATTTGTTCTCTGTGCTATATTTCAATGACAGACTCCAGTCCACCATACCTATCCAGCCTCACCCATGTGTATACACCAGCTAGATCCTTACGCTCTTCTTCTAATAATCGTATACTCATTGTTCCCAAGGTGAAAACAAGTTATATGGACAACGTTCATTTGCACACCAGGGCCCGGCGATGTGGAACGAATTGCCCATTGAAATTAGACACAAAGACACAGTGGTCCCTTTTAAGAGTGCTCTCAAGACTCACCTGTTTCGACTGCTGGGACAAACTTAGCGACCTAATCATGTTTTGTATCTTATATGTTTTCAGCATGTTTTCCAATTTCATTGTTTTTGTCATTTGTTGTTCTGTAGTGTAGTCATATCATTATTGATGGTGTAAAGCGCTTAGAGCTTTGAAGGATTGGGCGCTATACAAAGTCCTCATCATTATTATTATTCTTATTATTTAGATTCATGATTGATTTAATGGAAGAATATTCATCTTTTGAAGACTTGCACACCAAACTCCAAATTGTGAGTGAAAAATTCCAGTATTTGAATGACATTGGCTGTCCAGGGTCAACAATTTTGAAGATTTTATTCGTTGCCAGTACATACAATGTATATCAGAAATGTATTTCTCATTTGTATTCGTCCAGCTTGTTCAGCCACTTTGTTTACAGTCTTCAACTCCAATTAAAGCTTACCAGAGCAAAAGTAGACTGGTCTTTGAATCTTAAGGTTCAATTCCCCTACACACTCATATACACATCAACTGGTTGAATACAAGTTTATTCTGGGGGAATAAAAATATAAGACTAGCAGATTTTTGTAAAAAGATTGCTCACCTATCAGATATTTAATAGAATGCCATTTAATGCCTGACTCTTAGGTGTACTAGACCAGAAGAAACTTTTGTGTCCATTAACTCGAGTTTGTTATCACAACCTCAGCCCCCCAAAAGTATTTGGGGGCTGGGGTTGTGGAGTATTGTTTGTTATGAAACTTTAGACATATTCATACCAAACGTTGGGCCAGTTTAAATATCTTGGTTCCTTAATCACTGAAGAGGGGCCAAGAGCAGAAATTTTGTCACGAGCAGCACAAACAACGGCAGCTATGTCAAAGCTAAGACCCATCTGGAGAGACAAGAATATGTGTCTGAAAACTAAAATCAGACTATTGAGAGCATTAGTCATCTCAGTCTTTTTGTATTCATGTGAGTTGTGGACCATGACAGCAAAATTACAGTGAAGAATCCAGGCACTTGAAATGAGATGCTACAGAACCAGCCGTGGCATCTTTTATACAGACATCATCACAAATGAAGAAGTGAGCAACAACATCAGGCGCAACGTAGGCCATTATGAAGATGACCTCAACATTGTCAAAAAAAGAAAGCTGAAATGGTATGGCCATGTCACTAAAGCCATCAGGCTATCCACAACAGTACTGAAGTGCAATGTCCAGGGTGGCAGAAGGAGAAGTAGAGAGAGAAAAAAGTGGACTGACAACATCACAGAATAGACCAGGAAAGTTTTGCGGAGACACAGGCATTGGCACATGATCAAGACAAGTGGATATAAATGGTGAGATGTTCAGCAGCACAGTGCCTCAACGACCACACTAGGTCAATAGACTGATGATACCAAGTGTAAAATCATCAAGACTATGTGACATCTTCTTGGTCCTAGTGGTGTTAATCTTGTATCATGTATGGTCATCACAGATGACTTCTTCAAAATGTTGACATTGGCATGCAGGTTTTGGACCAAAAGACTTCATATGTTGGTCTTCATTCAGGCTGGTATAGTTTTCATGGTGGCCATCTTATTGCTAATTTTCTTTAGTGGTTTGTCATTATCACCAAAGGGTTTTTACTAATAGTTTTCATGATGCCTAGTATCATTATGAATTGTACTCATAAAAATTAATGAATTGGGTAATATGCCTTGATGGAACTATTTGCTTCTCTATTTCAACATTTGGGTTTGATTTTTAACACTCCAAGACACAAACATGCATTACCATACTGAATTTTAATCCTCAAGATGTTTAATAATGAATTTTATAAAGTGGCTTTGTGACTATATATATGTATAGACTTTAGTCAAGAGTTGCAAAATAATAGCTTGATTCTTCAAACTAAATAGTTTTGCATAATTTAAGTGCATTTTAAACTAGTTCATGCTGCATAAAACACACAAGAGCTACGTGAGAATATTTGCTCATGTTTTGGGTGCTGTAGTTTCGTGTATGTTTACTGGGTTTAATCGCACAGCAGCACAATCCAAGCTTCTCTACCATATATTTGTAGCTATCCTTGGAATGGCTTACAAAACAAAAAGGATTCCGATTCCTCAAATTTTGTATATAAACATTGTTTAAACGCCTATGAAGCCTCTGAATACCTTACCTATTGTGTTCATCATCTTTGCGTTGGTAAACTCTGAATACCTTACCTATCGTGTTCATCATCTTTGTGTTGGTAAAGTGAAATTGACTTTTAAATATGTATTTAGGGTTTAATAACAAATAACACAATGAATGCTGGCTGTATAGTACAGGATAAACATTGTTGTGAGAATGATGAAGGTGGAAATTTCGAAATCATTTGAAAGCTAAATCCTTCAAATAAATGCAATCCTCTATTTCAGGAACTGGAAACTAGGAGTGAATAAGTATATGTGTTTTCAGAATTTTAGAGAAATATATATATACAATAAAATATAAAGGTAGAAAAGAAAATAGAATCCTTACGTTATGTGCTTTTAAAATTAAATGGACTGAAAAATTAGAAACTGGCAACATAAAAGAGGTGGGGCTGCTGCGAGAGGTTGATCCATCAATTTGTTTTGTATAGTTAAATATGTTCTGCAAATATTACTCGTTCAGAACTTTTTTTTTGTTTGATCACCCTTGCACATCTTCAAAATAAAGTGTACCAGTAGACACCAGATCCAAATACAACTAGGTCAACTCTTTGAGGAAATAGGTGACATTGTTACCCTGATGTTGCTGTTGGCATCATGCCATCTTTTAGAACCAATTCTGAATTAAGAATTTTTTCTATCAAACTTTGCTGTAAAATGATATTCCTTCTTTTAAGTGTAATTTAAATTGTCAAAGTTGTGAAGATGTTTTAATATTTTTTTTTTCTTCACATAATGTAATGTCGTTAAAGGTTGTAAAGGCATAGAATATTGAAGGAAAAATACTTTTTCTCTCCCAACTTCATGGCTTTTTAATGGTGACAGATGCTGAAAAGAGTAATATTTTCGAGGTGGTGTTATCATGTAGGTTATAGAAGGTTATTTTTTATTATACATATATCAACTACACACTTGAGTAGATATAAGGTCCAAAAAGAATTGTTACCAGTAAGTTTACAGCTTTGTGATGGCATGGACAGTTTACATTCACTGACAGTTTAAAAACAAACAAAAAAGCTTAAAAAAAATTAAAGTCAGAATTAAATAGAATTACTTTTCAAAGGTCATAGTTGGGACATTCCTACAAGTTAATGATTAAAACTGAATCAGTGTTGTCTGAACATTTGAGAAATGCAAATTGCAATAATGAAGCTTCTCCCCCCAAAAATTATTATTCCCACTGGAGGTCATGGACTTTTTAAAAATAATTTTGACCATTATCATTTATACTTGAGCGAATTAGTTAAACTATATATTACTTTTGGTCCCATTAATGTACTTTTTGGTAAAATATTTTGTCCCTGTTTCAAGACCGGTCAGTAATTGCCAAGCTCACTAGTAGAATGTTTACAGCCTCTATCTTTTGACTACACCTGATTACACCTAGTTGTAGACACACAGGCTTTTCTAGCCAGCACACAGTCCATGTGTTCAGCGCTGAGGCCTATCTTTTCCTGTATACTGAGTGTGTTGTATGTATACTGTATAAGCTGGCTGGTTCAGTGTGAGTCAGCCTTCTTGCGCTATACATTACTGTTACCAGCGAGTTCACAGCGGAATAGTTGTACAGCTATAGCTATATAGCCTATGTTAAGGAACGCCTGTACTAGACGGAGTATGTATGTAGTTTACCTGATTGAAGGGCTATAAAAAGGGGAATCTTTTTTTTTCTACAGTAATTTTTTCAGACAGGTTTGTTGATCAGTGATTTAAATTAAAAAGTGTTACCCACAAAGTATGTAGATGGAATACGTTGTTTTCTCAAATGCAAATTTTTACATTTGTATAAAGGGAGGTAAATACTAGGATTAGCAGGAAAGTTTCTTCTTGGCGTGTCTTTGAAAGGGGAAAGTTTTTGTTGGTGTGATTTTATACTTCATATATGAATTTCGATTTAGAAGCACTGTCATGATTTTGTTTGATTACATTTGAGTTTGATTTCACAAGATTTCAGCTCAAAACTGTACTTAAGGTTTTCTTGAGTTATAATGCTTTCTATTGTTTATGAAATTCTTGGTCAGTATCAAATGTAAAATTGATTTTACCGTAAAATTTCTCCACATTTTCTTGGTTTCTGGACCAGTGATTTTTTTCTGACCTGGCGAATTTTTAAATTTTTGAATTGCCCAACAAGCTTCTCCACATTTTCTTCGTTTCTGGACCAATACTTTTTTTTTTCTTCTGACCTGACTTAAAGTGGCTATACTATTTGTTTCTGGACCGGGGATTTTCCTTATGTAGCCATGCTTTTTGTTTAATTATTTCAGAAATGTTAGAAACTGATCATCTTAATGAAATTAAACTCTTCATGATCGGTTATTTATATTACCTCTTACATTCATTTTGGGTAAAGGTGAAATTTTGAGAAGACCTGACCAGACATAGGCATATCAGCTGGGAATAATACTGATGACAAGATTCAAAATGGTTCATGATATAATAGGTGTCTTTCCCAAATATTTATTAAGTCAGACAGAAAAAAAATCTACCATCGTCACCTACCATATCTTGAATCTGGAATGCCTCTTGTCAGTTAAAAAATTGTTTTGTTATCCGAATGTTCACAATACATTTATAACATGCTGTTGTTTATTGGATGTTATTTTTTGTTGTTCATTGGATGTTGTTTAACATTACTCTCAACACTATAGATCCTACACATCCAAAGACTGACTCTCTCTCTCTCTCTCTCTCTCTCTCTCTCTCTCTCTCTCTCTCTCACACACACACACATAGCCTTTTCCTAGGGTCACACAATTGTTGACAACCTTATTAGTAGGGGTGACATACTGCACCTGGTTTGTATCAATACAGTATGTGATACAGTCTGCAATCCGATCCATAATCAGTGTACATGTAAGTTTTGATGGGTTTTTTTTTCTTCATGTTTGTAATGTTTGCCATCGGTGAGGTGGAGCCATGTTTTATGTGTCAAATTGGTTGTATTTCTTCCAAGAATAATTTATACATACATATACTTTCCTTGATAAGATGGTGGTGGTCAAACTTTAGGCCACTTCGGATCTCTCCATTTGCTCAGGTGCAAAACTTTATTACCATGCTACCTTTTTTTTTTGCACCACATGAATGTTTTTAATACATCTAGTTTTTGTCTTAAATTTCATTGCTGTCTTTAAAAAGATCAAAATAGTGCAATTTACTTCTATATTGGAAATTTTTATATAGCGGTCAGAGTTGGGCAGTTTAGACTAACAACTATGAGATCCTTTTGTACTTCTTTAAGATTTAATACAAATGGCAGGGCAAACTCTTTCTGTCAATGAAAAAAGAAATTATTGTCAGCAACAACACTATTTTTAAAATAAAGTCAAGAATATGACTAGAACTTGATGATTGGAATCACTTTTGAATGAAGTTTGTCAGTACTTTGTATTTTTATTGACATCATTTGAATGCCAATACTTGTGTCATGTCACTCAGTGACTAATCAATCACATTTTTGATTGGTTGTTATTGTTTCACTCTGGACAAATGATAGCCACCAATCAGAATTAGCTGTGTCACATTTCTCAGCCTGACATTTTGGAAGTATAGTCCTCAGATTTGATGCAATCTGATCAATCAGATGTGAAGCAACAGCAAAACTTAGGATAGACTGGTTATTGAATGATCGGAAAAGCATTTAAATCACATTGGGAACAAATCTGGAATGTCTTTTTTACGCTGATATACATCATCAGATACAGAGCATGTTTTCAATAAAATAACCAGCATGGAATTGGCCAAATTGGGATGCTGAAGATTACAATAATTTGTATGGGCAAGCATCATTTTGTATTGGTTCTTAACCTGTTGTATCGATATGGGTATCACTATTGAATAAAGTATTGATACATGAATAAATTCATTAATTTGTTCACACCTGCTGACTAGTCTGAGCAGGCATCACCCCCAGCCACTTTGATTACTAGTCCAGCATTCTGCCAGATGATAAATTTGATATAGATTTGTGAATAAGAACTGTAACGATATTGTTGTTTATCTTAGTAATATTAATTAGTATTTTTCTATTAATAGTTTCATTTCAGCACCACACATAATTTTTTATTTCCAAGTGCAAATATCTTCGTTTTTATTACAAAAAGTTGTTAATGTTAGGGAAGAATATAATACCCTTTCATGTTCTTGAAGTTTGTCTTGTCAATTAGGCTTATTGATTCCAGGTGTTAGAATGAACGAACATTATTGTGATTTTTAAGATTTAAAAAATGTAAATGTTCTTTCAGCAGTGAGCATATGTTTTTAAAAAAAAGAGTGGTTTAGAAAAATAATTGGACAGGAGCACTCCAGTTTTAGTTTAGTGAGCATGGAAATAGTACTGACACATTTATGTCCCTTGCATAGGCAAGTCTTCCAGCCTGAAGCCACTACTCATAGATAGATAATCAAGATAGATAATCAATGTCCACATTTTCTGTTGGTCTAAGATTAACAGCTGTTTGATCTAGAAGTACATTTTACAATCGGGGTGGGGTGGTGGGTACATAAAATAAGATTATGCAGACCTTATTAATTTACTGTATTACTTCTTGAATAAAGCATGTAGAGACATGCACACACACACACACACACACACACAGACAGACACCATGGAATGGGGGAGGGGTCTGCACTTGTGTGAAATAGATTGTCTTGGTTTTATGTTCATTAAAATAACGCTTAGACTTTTGAATAAGAGTCCTGAAATCTAGAGGATGAAAATTGTTGACATTTTCAATATAACATTTAGCACCTGTAAAATTACCATGATCACCATATCAAACTATGTGCATGGGAATACAAGATCAGAGGTAATGTCCTGTTTGTAGAAAACCAGGTATATTTAGTATATGGGTATACTGTACATCTTTTATCACTACTCCATGCTGAACTTGTTCAACAAGTTGAAACATTTTTTCAAATGTAAAGTGTTTACTTAAGAGTCGCAAAATAGGAATCCAAAATACCATTGATGCATCGGACTTGAGCATCACGATGCTGAAGTTGTAGGACAGAATATTAGATGGTCATTATATTGTAGATATTATTTTACCTTGATATGGTTTTATACTATAGAATTCTTAAACAGTGCATATCATTTTTTGTGACCCTGTTATCTTTATTCCTAAACATTTGATGTAAATTTTTCTTTATTCCATCTTGTTTTACCAAATCTTGTTCTTCCATGTTCTGTACAATTGCAGTTTTATTTGCTTTGTTGCCTGTGAATAAAATAATAGCAGTTACAGTTCTGACAAATAGACTAGATCCTCATCGATCAATTTTAGTTGTTTTCACTCCACTTTTGATAATGACAGCTTCTTTACATTAATAATTGCTGTATTCTTTTGTTTTCTGACATAATTAAAGGTGTTTATTTTTCAAAGCTTAACACTGGTTTGGGTTAAGAGGGATTTTCATCAGAAGGCAGTAGCCCTTTTTATAGAGCATCAATCCTTTTATTGCTTTTTACTACGTATTATTTGCTTGATTTCTGTAAACATGTACATAGTTGAAGGTCACTATCATTAGAGTCGATCTCCAGTGTTATTGCGGTTATTTTAAAAGCATTATTTCTTAGTTTTATTGATAATATTTTTTTTAGATGTTGAAGTTTAATGCAATGGTCCTCGACTTAGAAGCACTTCATTCATTGCAAGTTTTTAAAAAAATTGCCAGTGTACATTAGGGCATAACCGATTAGCATTTTTCTACCGATTTCCGATTCCGGATTTTGGGCATGAAATTATTCCGATTCCGGATACGATTCAATTAATCGGAAATGCTAAATCCGTATTTTTTTTCTAAAACATTTCATCTACCGTTTCTGGTATCTGGTTTTGCCGTGTCTAGCATGTTACTTAGTACTTTACCATATCCGGCTTCATTTCCGGGTTTCACCCATTCCGTTCAAATAGATTGTCTCACAGCGTGGTTGTGTTGACCATATTGAACTTTTCTGATTTCTTATTTAACTTTATTAACGCACTATCGAATGACACGCAGTGTTAGACACGGTGCTATAGAAATTCAACTTTATTATTTTTATTATCCGAATCGGTCGTTCCTGCCTTGTCCGACTCCGATTAATCGGAAGTTCATACTATCCGGTGGAATCCGATTTCCGGATCAAAAGTCGGTTATGCCCTAGTGTACATGCAGTGATGCAAAGATGTTTTTAAATAAAAGGTCACTTTAAATGAGTAATTAACTGTTAATTAATTAATGCTGTGTTGTTTTAATACAGGTACCACATTTTAATGAACTGGGTATTTGTTTTCATGTCAGGAAATGTGATTTATTTTGAGACTTGAAAATTTTAGTATATACATAAACTGACATCTGTAAACTGTAGCAAACATTTGTAAACGTTAGCAAACATTTGTAAACTTTAGGAAAAATTGGGAGATGTTACTTTTAATATTGTAACAGCATTGTGCCAGTGCTCAATGATTGTCATCATATGATGAAATTATATGTAAATGAAACAAATGATCGCAAAAAATGTAATCTACTTGTTAATTTTAAAACATTTTAAGATTGCCTTCTAATAATTTAAATTTTTTAAAATGTCGAGTAATCAGAAGAAGAAAACCTGTAATAGCTGTATGCAGACGAAGAGTATGTGATAATAAATGTCCCAAGACTTGTAATGTAATAACTGTTAGCAGACTAAGAGTACATGATAATTAATGTCACAAGACTTGTAATGTAATAACTGTTCCCAAACTAAGAGTACATGATAATTAAATGTCCAGAGGCTTGTAATGAATGTCACAAGATTTGTAATGTCCCTAGGCTTTCCATCTTCACAGCATGTTGATTTTGGTTTCTTTGACAGTGCAGTTGTTCAGCTTTGCTCTCAGGAAAAGCAAAGTGGACCTTCCTCATAAATGTACACCCATTTTCATGTTATCTTTATTTAGCTCACAGTAAATTTTCTTTCCACCTTTTCACAGGAGCAGATGCCAAATTTGTCAGAGGATGTAAATAGTGATAATTCCGGATCTCAAAATTCAGCCTCACATCCTGGGATATCAGTACTGCGACCAACACCATCACCTGGATCAGTAGGGTCAAGGTCAAATACACCTGCCTCCCTAACAGGTAAGTCCTTTTCTCATTCTCATTTCTGTAAAGAAGTGTAATACTGGAATCCACGGAAACGCATATTTTTCAATTTCCAAGTCCACAAAGGACTGTTATGAGCTGCTGAATGAACTTTGGTAGTATTTGACCTAATCTCTTAATACAGGAGAATATTTATTGCTGACTCGGTTACTTTACAGACAAGTGAGGCGATCTTTGAAGTAGCGGTTTCTTAAACTGCCTGGGACGAGTTGTTAGACTCTGACAAATATGACAACGTACTAAAATTCAGAGCATAATTTCTCAGACAGTAAAAAATATGTTCCTCTCAGAAATTGCAGAGCATTTTGTCTCGGACTATAAAATACGCTCCTCAGAAACCACAGCACATATTTTCTCAGGCAAAATATGTTCCTCTCAGAAAGAAAAGATTGTTTGGAATATGAATCCATATTACCAATATGACTTTGTTACTAATGGGTATTCCCTTTCACTATTGTATGATGTCAAAAGGATCTTCACTGTTATGTATAAATACGAGACTGCAGAGATTTGATTGATTGATCAGTTCTTTAAGTATTCAGGCTAAACTTTTATAACTACATATTTTAATTATAAATATATCACACCAAAGCTGAAACTAAATGACCTTGGTCTACACCCTACCCACCCAGCACAGTAAGTGCCAATATTTTCATAATTGGTTTTTCTAATTCATGATTTGGAGGTATCAGTTTTCTGTTTTAAAAACTAAATTTCACTTTCTCCTCACCAGAATGTGATTTTTCTCAATTTAGTCTATTTTTCTTTAATATCATCACTGATCCAGTTTTTAAAAAAATCTGGGCAACAATCCGTGTAAAGTATTTGTTTCACATATTATTTAACAGACGATTGTTGAAAAAACACATTCTGATTTGTGAACATTTCAACACATCCAATGAATCTTTGCTCAACAGTAACTGAGAGAATTGCAATTGAAGCAGGCTTACATAGCTGGCATCTCTTATTTTCAACGAAGATAAGGACACAAAAAGTTTGGGTAAAGGTTTGGCGAAATGTATATGGAAATAGGTATGCCTCTAACAGATAATCAGTGGAAATGTAGTTAGTCGGTTCACAAGAAAACTGAACACACGAGGACTGGCATTTTGTGATATTTGTATAAATAAAATATTTGAACTATGCCAAATCACGGTAGAGTGTGGAACAGGATCTTGCTGCATATGAAGAAACTGTAAATCTAAGAATGAAGAATAAAATAATATTGAGCACAAACAGTTGATGACGATTAAAAAAAATCACATACAACACAGTAAAAATATCAAAAATATGCTCTGAAGGCATCTGGAAAAAAAGTGCAATAAATCACTTTAAGAAATGAGATTTTTTGTTACACAAGATGGCCGATGTAACCCAATGTTAGTATCTGTGCATTACATGGCCACATTTATAAAGAGGATCTTGAAAGGCGTAAAGAATGAAAAAGAAGAAAAACAACATTGACCCAAACAAATTTATGGTGACAAAAGTAGGAACACATAAGAAGTCTTCACAGAGGCTGCAAATTGGGCAGAGATAGCGTATCAACAGTTTGTGTCCAGTGGTAGAAAAGATAAGTGAATTGATGTGATTATTTGCATATTGTTAATTTGTTTTTTTTTACTTTTTACTCCACTATTTATACTGGCCGTCATGTATAACCTATCTTGTGCTGAGAAATGGCTTTAAAAGCATGGTTTTAAAATCAGGTTGCTAGTTTTTGTTTTTTTAATAACATTAATAATTAATAACATTATAATTAGAATATACAATTTACTACATGCTTTAAGTACTTGGCAAAACCAGCTCAAGTAGATGCACAAATCAGTTTTGGGAACTTTTTTAAAAGGTGGTAGTGCCATTGGGGTTAGTGCTATGGTTAGGAGCGAAAAATAAGGATGATTTACCGAACGCACATTTTGTTTTTTAATTCAGAGATCATTGATTTGAGGTCGGAAGGTAAAATTTCAGTGTTTCTGTGAATTAAGAAAATTAGAGCTTGCATAGCTTCTAGACCTTTCCTCTGACAAAAGATTTTGAGTAATTGTACTTGAGGTTGTTGTTGTAGGGTTTAATGCCCTTTTCAGCACACGATAGGCTATACATGGTGGCCAGTATTAATGGTGGAATAAGAAGGGGGGGTAAACCACTGGGGGAAAAACACCGACCCACAAGAAGCCACTGCAAGCTTTCTTATATACCCACACTGGCCAAATCTGAGACCCTAAACCACACAGACAGGTGAGATGGCATTGATCCGTAATGTAGAGCACTTTAGGCCACTCGAGGCCTTGAGCCTGTTAAGATATTTTGGTCACTAATCTTTCTAGTCGCTCATACCCTTCCAGCTTGAAGCCATATTAAATATGGTGCCAGCATATAATGTACATTTGGTCTCTAGTTAGAGTTGGTCTCTTATTACAGTTGGTCTCTAGTTACAGTTGGCATTTAGTTGGAGTTGGTCCAGCAGACAAATTACTATCTGACGTCATGGTCAAAAGAACAAGTAAGTGCTTTTGAGCTTGACCAAGTCCTCATTGATCTTAAGGTGGACAAACTCCTCATTGATCGAGAGGTTGGTGGTGATCAATGTTAATTTTCTTTAGGCTAAGTAGTATATGTTATTGGCAAGATGTTGCAGTCAGCATCTTTTGCGCCATTTCAGTGAGACAAAATACGTCTCCATTCAGACCACCATGGTAAATTCTATGATTGTTGATCTGCAGGACTGATTGAGAAGTTGTGATTGAAAAATAAAGTTTGCATCCATATCTTATGTCAGTCCTTGCTTCATTCATAGCCAAGATAGTCTGCCATCACTAACGGCATATATTCAAGGTATGATTCTTTGGATTGATCTGGCAAATGGTTGCTGGATGAATTTTAGAAAGGAATTTGGTTTGGGCAAGTCTCAATATGCAGAGTTGAATTATGTCCAAAAAGAGGGAGATGGCCACAAATAATGCAACAGTTAAAAGGGAAACAAGCGGAACTGCCTTTCCCATTATGGAAAACATCAAGGTTTTCTATGACATGTACGTTTGCCCACACGAGTCTCCAGAGGTGGAAGTCATGGAGTCTGCAAGAAAAGAAAAACAATATATGTTTTATATAATTAATAATTTTTTTTTAAAAATACATTCAAGTGTTTTGCAGTTTAACATGACAATGGAATTGTAACTAATTTGTGGCATATATTAATTATGTTGTGTGGAGAAAAGTGTTCACATATATCATCACTGTTGTAATTGATAATAGGATCAGCTATGGGGGGGGGATATGTGGTAGCTAATGTGCCAAGTGGATGTCAGCCTTGAGAGCTTGATAATTTCTTACTAAAATAAAATATTCCTAATTTTTTGTGATTAAATTCAAGCTTTTTTTTTTTAAAAATGTGAATGTAATAAATAATTTCCTAAAAGAAATATGAATTTCACTCAGCTAAATCAAATAACTCCAGCTTTCTGGTGCCTGTTATAATTTCAAGTGAGACACTTGATAACTAGATTATTGATTTAAGTCTCTCTGTAGCCAATAAAGTGAAAAGCTATTGCATTCAACCAATAGATAACAATGGGATAGACTCCACTTGTGTAGTGTTGGCCCAACCCACTCATTCATTGAAGTACCCCTGCTGATTATTGGATAATAATCAGCTGTAGTTATAATGAGGTTAAAGGTCAACTTGCTGTAGTCCTCAGACTGGTTATGTTTACATTTATTCCACACCAAACAGGTTGCACAAGTTTCACATTCAAGTAGAGGTGTAGATTACACTGGTAAACCATCTGGCATATTGTTTACAGTGGCATTTATATCTTGGGGAAATTCCTGGCATTTGCCAGTGTATCATTTGAATGTCTGAATCCTAGTCTGGGTAAAACCTAGTCTCCAAATATAGACACTAATTTATTGACCTTTGGGGTTAAAGTGTTCCACTTCTTGGGGTTATTGACATATGTTGGCTGATGGGCAGGTGATTTATGAGTTTCACTTATGTAAATTTAGACAATCTGACAGATCACTGTTTGCAGATAAAGAAGTAGTATTAATGCTTCCTCCCTCTACAGTTACAATACCAAGTCCATAAATATCCAGATGCAAAGTTGTAATCTGATCAAGTAAATTTCTCAGTGATGGATCAAGATTGGCTGGCAGATAAATCTGGAAATGAATACTCATTTAAGAATATCTGTATTGCGTAATAACTTGTTGAGTATTGTATTTGAAACTGAACAAAATATTGTTGGAGGAGAGATGAAATGTTTGATGCTTTTCTCTTAGACTTGAGAAATGTAGAGAGACTGTACATACATTTCTTAAAATTGTTTGCTATGCAGTTACTGTAATTCTCCAGTCTGCTGTTTCGTGCAATGTATTACCATTCTAATAAGTAATTATTTGATTCCATCCAAGATTTGACAACGTGTGAAAATAATGATTTATTGCCTAAACGAGCAAAAATGTTTGAATTCTCTAAAAAGATCCAGTTTGCTTTTATCATTGTGGATATGATATTGCTTACTTTTATAATTTTGGACCATGCCTCCACTTTTTTTTCCTTCCAGAATTTAAAAAAAAAACAGTTCTTTAAATTTATGTGTGCAATTAATTGAACATCTTTTGTCCATTGCTATATATATACTAATCTTTATAAGATATATTGTTTAAATTGCACGCCAGAAAACTGGTAAAGTAATTTTAAAACCATTGCAATAAGAAAAACATTTTTGGAAGCCTTAGGCACTGTAATTCAGTTCTCAGCATTAAATAAATTTCTGTTTGTAAAATATCGATTAAACCAAGTTCTTTGTCGGGTGTAAATGTTGCAGCCTAAGAATCTGATATGGCAGCTGGTTAAAGTAGAAGCACTTTCTTTTACAAAATCCTGGCATTACAGATTTTTACTAAAAATGACTGAAAACATCTTAGCTGGAATGTAAATTTACAAAATGTCCATCATCAAATATGGTGACCATTAGTGTTGTTCCCATTATCGATTATAATCGATCATCAGTTGGTTGAGCAAATCAATAAGATAATCGATTGTGAAACTCCATAATCGATTGTGTGTAACGGGAGACTACTTTTTAAGTGTATGCAAAGCACAAATGTTAATAAAACTCCCAGCCACTAAAGTTGACCTGAAATTTTTTAATCACTTCACAACTACAAATAAAAAACCTTACGATTTATAACTAGGAACATATTTGTCATGATTGCATAGTCAAGTTCTTAAATTGTTGAGTTAATAAATTTAAACAGATTTTGTTGATTTGTTTCAGTTAAATTGCAACATATTTTGTAGTATTTATAAATAATGACAAACAAGGAAAGCATGTCCATCTATACTTTAAATTATAGACACATCACATATGAATGAAAGAATGTAGCAGTATTTCAGATACATGTGACTGATCATCCATAAAATGTTGCTTTCATTTAACAAAGTTGTAGAACGAAAGTAACACACAATGTAATATTATTGTCAGGTTAAAGTATACATGTCATTAAAATAGATTACTCCTGTACATTTATAAACATATTGAACTCTTGATCAAAGATATAACTGTGTAACAAAAATTAAAATTTGCTCTTAGTAACCGATTTTAATCGATGATCAGTTGGTTAAGGGGAACTGATTATCGATTATAACTTTCTGACCGATTCCCATCACTAGTGACCATTACTAATAAACACACACACAACTTGACAGAGGCCTGTCAACATAAACAAATGATGTTGATGTGTCATTTGAAAGGATGAATTTATAAAAATTAGAGAACCACTCTGGTGTCCTTTTGGTTAGAGCATCTGCCGCGAATGCAGGAGTGTGTGTGTGTGTGTGTTTAAACCCCAACCGAGTCATACCAAAGAATTTTAAAAAATGTTACTAGCTTCTGCCTCGCTAGGCACTCAGCATTAATAGGTGTTAGGACTGGTCGGCCTGGTGTCACGATAATGTGACTGGGGTGGAACATGATGCTACATGTCATGATGCCCCGGTGTTTGACATCACTAATTGGCACACTGCTGACATCAAAGTGATATGACCGAACAAACTACATTAAAAATCCAAATCTCGCACACATACATACACACACATAAAAAAACTAGAGAATCCTTGAAACAGTTGTTTTGAAAACAAATGCAATAAACATCCTTAAAGAAATTTGCTATTTTAATTTCTCTTTTCAACGCATTTCAATCCAGTTGCCTTGTCATAATACTTTTTGTGCTACAGCATTGTTTTAGAGTTTTCTTGTTCAACACAATGTACCTTTGTCATGGAGACCATGCTAACCATTTCTTCTGACAAATATTCCCGATCTCTAAGATCGCTTCATGAATTCATGTCAAAATTTACTAATTTTATCCCAGTTTTCACTAATTACAAGCCTGTAGGGTTGGCAACTATTTTTTGTGTGTTAACTTGAAGCATTAAACAGCCATCAGTCGATTAGCCAGTTAATTTCTGTTTGCAGGAAATCAAGTGGGGAGCCCTATGCCTCCTCGCCCACCTTCCCAGCAGCTTGATGGACAGCAGCAAAACTCGCGTATGAGTCAATCACCAATGTCTTCAACAGGTAATTTAATTTGGCACTATGTAATTCCTTAAAACAGGTAATTTAATTTGGCACTCTGTAATTCCTAAAAACAGGTAATTTAATTTGGCACTTTGTAATTCCTTAAAACAGGTAATTTAATTTGGCACTTTGTAATTCCTTAAAACAGGTAATTTAATTTGGCACTTTGTAATTCCTTGAAACAGGTAATTTAATTTGGCACTTTGTAATTCCTTAAAACAGGTAATTTAATTTGGCACTTGTAATTCCTTATAAAGGAATAATCTAGTTGGCTTCAACGTGGTAGGTTAGAACACACAATATTGAACACAATTGATTTTTGGTCCTGGAATAAATTCTATAAAGCAATGGGTGTTTCTAAAAATAAGGAATGACAAGTATTGCATTTAGCTGGTGGTTCCAATAACGGATGCTATTATACTATGTTGATATCAGTTTTGGGTCAAAATACAATCCAGATCTTCTGTAACATTTTAAATACAGATACAAAGGGTACAACAATCTTAGTTTTACATATTGACTTTGATTTGGGGATTCATGTGTTTCAATAACAGCCATTCAGCACAACCTTGGATATATATTGCTGTGCAAAAGCTACAAAACTAAAATGGCAAAACTGAAATTGTCAGAATTTCCTGGAAAACTGACCAACAAATCTAATTTCCCACAGTAAGACAAAAGATAAAGATTGAACAGATAAAAGGCACAGAATGATAGCATCCATTAAATAGAAGGTCTCAATATTTCTGTATACACCAGTCTTTTAAAAAAATAAATACAAAACCCTCTTAGTGAACTCCATCGCAGATGTATCTAACACTAAATAGGTTATTGGTTATATTTTGCGACATTGGGTCATGCATGCATACATACAAAAATTACCCAGCATTTGGAAAGGGGAAGCGAATTTCAAATTGTAGGAGTGAGTTTAAAAAGTTAACAAATTTGGGCCTTTAAAATATGAATCACATTTCACAGTTCAATAATTTTTGTTAGTTTTGATAGGTTCATCTGGCTAAATTCATAATTGATAAGTTTTACATTTTTTAATATGCACTATATAGTCAGCATTTTGCTGGCATTCCATTGACGTGTGTGTGTATAAATATATAAAATGTGCCAGAAGATCTTGGTCTATGCAGTTAGTTGTAATCTGAAAACAATATAGACCCAGATCTGCTGATCCATTATGCAGATTAATCTATGTTGTATACAGTTTATCCTGACATAGAGAGACAGACAGACAGAGACATTATAAAGTTTGTTTATTGACCATGATGTCTGTTGATGCGTAATATTAGGCCATTAGTTTGATTGCATATTTTTTTTTAGTTTTACAAGGACAAGTAAGCTTATGGTATGTCCCTGCATCCATCATTCATTATTTATTGAGCAAATGTTGACATTGCAATTTTTTTTAAAAATTCCACTTTCTACAAAAACAACAATCAATTTGAGCCAAAAATCGTCTGAAAGCATCCAAGCCTTTCAAGTTCTTGTTCAAGAATCCTGATTTAATAAGGTCATTGTTATCAAATAGAAAAACCTTTCAAGGACTTCTTGAAAACTGCGCTCTAGAATTTTAACAAATTTGATAGAAGGCATTTTCATTTAGTTAAATGGATTTAATATTTTTCCAGCTGATTCTGATCTGCCACCAATTATGGCAGTGGTTAGTAAAAACAAATAAAAGATTTAAATGACTTTTTAAGAAAGAGATTGGCACAGATTTGTCCAAATTTGTGAAGCATTTAGTATTTTGGCATGAAAGTCTTTCATATATTTCCAAAAATTTTGGCATTATATGTTCACAAATAATGTTGACCTATTATTTTTCTGAAATTGCTGAAAAGAATTTGACCAAATTGACCAAGCATCCTTTGGCATGATACATTAGCTTGTTTTAATGACACCTATCTGCTGTCAAGTATGCCGTCTGCCATCAACCAATTTTCATCCTGAGTTGATACTGATCTTCTTTCAATATGGCCACCTTACTAAAAATAGAAAAACGTATTGTGACTTTTTTGCATTAACAGAATATGGTAGAAATCTTTTTGTCATTAAGGGATTTTAGCTTTATAAAAGTTTTGCCATTTGAAATATGGCTGCTGTTATGAAATCAGGTACTTCAACAGAATTTTGACTAAATTTGGCTGTGTTCTGTCTTGAAGGAATTTCAGATATTTACAAACGATTTGAATCCACCATAAAATATGTCCCTGTTACACAAAAAAAAAGCAGAGAAACATTTGATCACCTATATAATGAAAACCCCCTTAACTGCATTATTCTTACTTTGACATAAATACTGTTCAGAATTGGATGATTATGCTCAACCACTAATATAGATGAAGATATAAAAATTAGTGTAACATTGGTTTTAATAACTTGGGCATTGGAAGTGATTAGAAAGGACACTACTAATCTAGATTCTTGGCCAACTGTTCTTGCATTTGGCCATTAGACTGATGTCTGCCAGGCAAGCTTTATCAGGCCATATTTTTTTTGCAGGTTATAACCAGCAAATGATGCCCCCTCCAATGGGGCCTAATCAGATGAATTATGTTCCTGGAAATAACAAGATGGGAATGGGGGGAATGCCAGGGTCCCAAATGGGTCCCTACCCTCCATATAACTCACAATATCCTCAATCAGGTATGTGATTACCATTTAGTCGTCAAAAATTCACATTCAAAATGTATTTTGTCTGGTACATTAGAAGCAAAAGGATACTTAAGAATAAAGCAAGTGTTGTTAAAGGTTACTGCAGTAAGGTTATGTCACATCATGATTATGCTGAGGTTATCATTGTGGCAATAAATATTACTTCACCATGATTTTGTATGCATGGCTCAAGTATGTGCCCCCTTTTCACATGCACGCACACAAATCTGCATGCACACACACATACACACATGCAATCCAGTATTTGAATGTTTACAATTTGAATTGTCATAGGTTTCATATGTATGGACATACAGTCTGAACTTCACTTTGATGGTTTAATAGGAATCTTGTATGGGGGAGGAGAATTATTTATGGACAGAATTCTGTAATGAAGATTATTTCTTTTAATTCTGCGGTACTGTTTAAATTTCAGACTTTTATCATTGATTTCAGGGAATAATTACCCAGGACGTCAGCCTAGTGGTCCAGGGATGCCAAATTATCCACAACAACAGAATACATACAGTGGACCCAACCCTATGTATAACAATAACATGTCAATGAATCGAACTGGTTATAACACATATCCTGGGCAAGGGGGTGGTGGAATAGTTGGAATGAACAATCAGTATGGAAACTACAACCACATGAACTCTGGTGGAATGCAGTCATGTGGGCCTGGTGGCCAACCAATGATGGGAGGTCCACAAGGACCACCAGTGACAGGTCCACCAGGTGGAGTTGGTAATATGGGAGGTTCAGGACCTAATTCGATCGGAGGTGGAAGGAATATGGATGGCCCTGGAGTGGTAAATTCAGGAACAAACAGTCCAAGCAGCCATAGTGTTGGGGGAAAGAGTGCCCCCGTTGTGAAAGGTGCTCAGGCAGCAGCACAGGAAGTGTTATATGCAGCAGCCAAATCAGCTGGTCGGTCTCAGAGTGTTCAAATGCGGCCAATCATGTCACCTGGTCCAGGACAGCGAAATCTGTATGGAGCACAGCCAGGGTCCCAGCCTATGAGTCCGTTGAGTCAAATGGGTCAAATGAGTCAGCAAATGGATCATATGGGCTACAACTCCACTACGAACAATATGCCAAATTCTATGAATCAACAAACTCCTCCCCCTCCTCGCTCAGTGTCGCCTGTGCCTAATTCTCAAGGATTACCCGCTTCCCATAGTACCATGGCATCAGGAATGTCAAATTCTCGGTTGCCTCCAGCCAGTGTTCCAAATAGCATGTCATCTATGATGGGTGTAAATTCAAGTGGTTGCGAGACAACCTCTAAATCAATGAACAACATATCCTCCTCTCATTCATCTAGTTCTATATCAAAATCAAATTCAGCATTACCTCCAGCAAATATAGGTAGTATGCAAGACGGTAAGGCTGAAGACGCTTATGGTTCAAGTAACAATAATAACAGCTCATCATTGTCTGTGAATAGTTCATCCCCAAATGTGCCTGAATCAAATTCAAACTCAAGCAATTTACAAAACTCTAGTGACTCCAGCAAACAGCAGCTCTTAAATATCCCAAATTCTAATGAAAACTCCAATTCATCCTCAACCATAGACAATGTCTCCTCAGAACAGCCAGGTGATACAAAGGATAACAAGGGACCAGTGTTGAACAATGCTGCTACAGGTTCTGGCCGTAATAGCAGCAGTGGTCACCAAAAGACCACAGGTCAGTCAGTGGTCACTAATAGTACAACTCCTACCTCAACAATGGCTGGTGGAGACATGAAATCAGGCCGCAGCATGGATCACCATCCAAATATCAATGCAAACTCCAGAGAAGAGAAGCTAGCAGCTGCTGCAGCCTACATGGGTGCTGTGGGTAAGTGCATGCATGATCACTTGCTGGATAGATGCAGAATTCCAGAATACAATGATCTAGTTCATGCATTCTTAATAAACTATGAAAAATGCTATACAAGATACTTCCCTTTCCAATCTGTTAATGTTATAAAAAAAAAAAACATAATTATGTCCCATTCCAGCGTTGGGGAATATTAAAACATTACTGATTGGTTGTCTTTCTAATTAATGCTGTTTTATGAATTAAGCTTTGGAAAAGTTTCCAGATAAGACATTCTGTAGGTAGTTTTCTTTCACCATTTTTATAACCTAGTGAAACATTTGTTATTGTTAGTTTGTGGCATTGTCATTGTCAACTTTGTTGATATATAGGCACTGTTGTATGAACACATTTCAGCTCTCCTGCAAACTGGTACCTCATTTCTGGTGGCCACATCATCCACACATTAAATAATGTTAAAGTTATTTGTTTACAGATTTTGCAAGACATGCACAGATGGAGGAAACAGAATTTGTTCTAGTATATAGGGGTTATCTCCCCTTTTATGAAAGGGAGGGGATTTTCTGAATATAGAGAGATGTTGTCAAGAAATAAAATAGTGCTTGAAAATAATATGAGCAATCGTCACACATTCAGTTTATTTCTTAAATATGAAAGTTCGTTATACTGGTCTTTAGCATCTTCAAAATTAGCTAATAATGATAAAATGAAAACGCAAAATCTTTTGTCACGTGTATGGATCATGCAGACTGTATGTATTTGAGGTGTGTTTGTCTTTGTAATTTGTGTTTTATTTATATGATTCTATGTCCATGCGGAATCATTTGGAAAATAAGTTATTTATTACAGTTTGCAAATAGAAAACATTTTGACCACTTTACAGTTAAATCAAACCAATATTGCTGTCTTGTTGTTCCTCAGAGACTGCATGGAGACTTAAAATAGAATTTGCTTCTCTTTTATTCTAGACTGCTTCTCCATTTCAGAAGGCATTAATTATGAGAAGAATTTCTGAAATGGGGAACCAAAAATGTCAATAACACTCGTGCCATCTGGAGCATAAATACTTTGGCTAGTTTATTCACAAACCCAAGGATCTGCTTAGTTAAAAAGACAGCTACACCAATGATTTGCTTGGAAATGGTTGCTAAGTTAACGTAAATTGACATGTTTTAATAGCCAGCAGTTGCAATAATTGTGTTGGCAATACTTGTTGGTCATTTGTAGTGCATCCATGATAATTTGTCTTGCAAGCTTACAGAATTGTAACATTTTGACTTGCAGATCTATCCACTACAGTGACACAGAGTATTACAAGTCCTGTTACGAGTATATCAACAGAAGCTGAAGCTGGTAACAGCAATGACAGCAGCCAGCTAGAGAACATTCCAGCTCCACCTGTTCCTAACTGTATACCCCCCATGGCCCCCATGCCTACCATGGATGAACCACCAGAAAAGAAGAAAAAGGTATGGTAATTCACTACTGATTTGTCAGGGGAGGTAATAATTATTTAGAAATACAGAGGTTCTGTTTTTAATTAAAACTTTATTCAAGTATGGTGTTTTCTGGACACAGAAGAAATGAATTTTTTTGGACAAACACAAGACTCCCATCTATTCCTATATATTATTTGTCAACCCCAATAAGAATCGGGTATTTTTTATCCGTATAATTTTTCTTCTGAAACCTAAGAAACAATCCTTACAAAAAGATTTGGTAGAATCACGACCTTTTTTATTTTTTTACATCTTTATTTTCTTTGCAAAGAATAAGGAGGAAATGGAAGGATTTATCATGACAGAAAGGTGTAACAATCTTATGTTACTGAAAAATTTGTTTCAGGTACCTATATCTATAGTATTTATTCATTTTAAGTTAATAAAATTTTTTAATTTATAATAATTTAATTATTATTTTGTTTGTAGAATCACTGTACTTTTAAAAATTATGACTTGGAAGCCTATTAGAGACAGTAGAAAATAAAAATATGTCTTGGATTAGATTGGAGGCCAGACATTAGTAAGAATGAAGACATTGAGGCCTGACACTAGAAATTAAAAATGCTGGCTTGGAGGCCTGACGATAGAAAGTAAAAAAAAAATGAAATGGAAAGTTCCTGTGGCTGAATGTATAAGAATATTTGTCTCAAGACCTGCAAAGATGCCTATAAAGGGGTACCCAATAAATAGTGATGGGAATCTGTCAGAAATTTATAATCGATAATTGGTTCCCCTTAACCATCTGATCATCGATTATAATCTGTTACTAAGAGCAAATTTTAATTTTTGTTAAACATTTATATTTTTGATCAAGAGTTCAATATGTTTATAAATGTACAGGAATAATCTCTTTTAATAACATGTATAATTTAACCTGACAATAATATTACATTGTGTGTTACTTTTGTTCTACAACTGTGTTAAATGAACGCAACTTTTTATGGCTGATCAGTCATATGTAACGGAAATAGTGCCACAGTCCACCAAAATTCTTTCGTTCACATGTGATGTGTCTATAATTTAAAGTATAGAGATACTTTGTTTATAAATACTACAAAAGATGTTGCAGTTTGACTGAAACAAATCTACAAAATGTGTTTAAATTTATTAACTCACCAATTTAACAACTTGACCATGTAATAATGACTATATGTTCCTAATTATGAATCATAAGGTTTCATATTTGTAGTTGTGAAGGGAATTAATAAATTTCAGGTCAACTTTAGTGGCTGCGAGTTTTAGTAACCTTTGTGCTTTGCATACACCTAAAAATTAGTCTCCCTTTACACACACTCAATGATGTTCACAGTTGATTATCTTATTGCTTTGCTCAACCAGCTGATAATAAATTATAATCGATATTTGGAACAACACTATCCATAAAGGACATTGGCCAGAAAGGGATATCCATTAAGGACATGGTATTGTTTTATTACTCCATTAAGCAAAGACTACATGAGTTGGACAAATGAAATTTTGAGTAAATGACCTTGGATTTTATCATACCAAATTTAAAGTTTTAAAAAAACTTTCTTTTTTATTTTTGTACCCATTGTTTTGATAGTTTCAGACCACAAATTAAACTGGATATCATAGTTGGGTAGATCACCTGATTAGATTCTTTTTCAGATATTTTGGAACAGTCTTGCCACCAGTCTTGTCTTGTCATGTTATTTATTAAGATACCATTATTAAATTTATAAACATTTATCAAGTGATCAAAAACAAAAATATTTTAATGTTTGAATATCTGGTTTACCTGAAAAGGAGTTGTCAAGTTTTCAGCTTAAGATCTGGCTCTCATTTATCTGTAATGTTCACTTATTTCTGCCATAATTTATTTTATCAGTTTCATCCATTTTTGGTATTTGTGTTCTTTTCTGAATTAATTTTTTTAAAATCAAAAATATGTAATGCATAAATACTGATTTGCAAGTTTTTCACCCCGATATATAATCCATGTTGGCCTTAATTCAAAATGGCAGCTTGAATGTTTTGAGTGCCATCATAACAATTTTAGCAATATTGCTATTTGCTGTAACCGAAATTGACATGGAGATATTTGTATAACCTTGAGAGAAATAGAGCACCAATTTTTTTTTTTTGTAAACAAAACTGCATCCATGGGATGTACACAAGAAAATTTTGAGAATAAACGAGACAAAAAGTGCTCAAGGTACAAGACAGCCATTAAAATAACATCTTGATATATATACAGTTAGGTAGAGTTATTGTCTTGAATGTTTTGTTGTTTTGAAATGGTAGTTTTTATGTGCAGTGTTTGCTTATGATCAGCATGAAGAAAAAACTGAAAAGCTTTAATATTTCAAGTTTAAAAAAAAAAAAACTGCAGAACATGGGTAAGAGCCTTTCCATACCTTCATTTTAGGAGGGTGTATTGTCACACCCAACCACTCCTTCAAGCTTCGTTGCACCTTCGCCAGGTGGGGTCAGTATTTCATCATCAGTTCATGAGGACTTAGATACAAATCTCAGCAGTCCTGGTTGGTCAGGATCTAATAGCGCTGCTGTAAGTGAATTTTCGACCACTTGGCTGCTCTCACCACAATCGCATCTGGTACAATATATATTCTATATAGTCTGCACTTTGCCCCTAATTATCGCCAACGCTGTGGGACTGGTGTTAATATTGTTATGGTTCTGGTTTACTGTTGACTGTTGGTATCTTGGTTATCATGTGAAAGGGCACTGGCTCAAGTCACCAATATTTATCTCAGAGAAGAGTAGAATTACTTTTGCTCCATATGCATTATATTATTTTTACATTGCTATTCAATTAAAATAGATATCTTGTGGAAACTATTACTAGGAAGATGTCCTTCCTTTACATGAATGCTTTCAATTACAGTTCTCCTTTGTTATAACACCTTTGATTAAATAATGCAGTCAAGCTTTGAACCCTGTAAACAAAAACAAAAAAATGTGAATTACCATAATTTATTAATAAAACTTTTTTTTATTCCTGTTTGGCATCTCTAAAATTTGTTGATCCACATCACCTTTATCTTTTATTAGTTACTATTGTGTTTGACAAATGTCAGTTGTTGTAGTCCATACATGCCATAGAACACTCAATAGTGTAATATTGTTAGGTCAGTTAATAAAATTAATGAATGTGATATTGATCTTCTCGAGAAGAATAATTGTTATATCCAATTGGTTTTAAAAAAAAATTGTGCCAGTCTGACCACTTGCATCACAGCAATGGTATCCGGTTTGAGCTAAATTAAATTGGTGCTGATATTGTACTCAATATGTCTGCCACAGTGGCTGATTTGAGAAACTTTTCACCTGAGAATGAGATAGGTTTAACATTCAGTAGACTGACTAGGCATGCATCACATAATCCTTCATGAGATCAAGTTGCACATAGCCGATTCACTCTAAGGCTACCAGTAATGTGGGCTGGCAGGTGTGCTCTTAATAGTAAGTTGGTTAGTGTCTACCTAATTAGTGTATTGATTGTGCTACTGGAATCGTAATGCCATAAAGCTATTTGATCCAGAAATTGCATCAATGCTACATGAATAGATTGTTTCGTATATGAGATCCTAGAAGGATTACTTGGTCATTGTAACTCGATTCTTGCATTCTGCAGGCACTATTGGTAAAGCAAAGAAATAGTTAGAAAGCGTGATGTTTTATGATTGGATTTCAACCAGATCTGGCCTAGACTAGATTTATTATGAACATCAAATAAGGGATTTGTGAAAACAAGGTGCACAGTTTTAAATGATATCTTAATTGTGATCTAAACATATCAAATACATATTTTTACATTAAGAAACCAAGTTGGTAGTCTTTCTATAAATGTGATTAATTGACCAGTTTGATCATATGGATTTGTCTGATTTGTCTTTGTGAGTATATTGTCTTGTTTTGTTTCCAACTGTTATAACCCCCTTTCATAACAAATTTGCACAACTTATTTTTTCCTCCTTATATGGCAGTTCAATACAAAACATGGTCAGCATTTAGGGAGCTAGGTACAATGTTGTATCAAAGGAGAGCTGTATCGTCTTTTATTTTATATTCTGATAATTGCGGTTTCATTTTATAAGCTGCTTATTTAATCAACACACATTAAAACATGGTGGTGGTTTCAGTTAATAAAATAATAATTTAAATGTTTAACTGCTGGTGATGGAGTTAATGCCCTTTATTGTGATCTCTAGTTTGTGGAAATAGTTGGTGGCCTACATTGTTCTGAGATTTGTATTGTTCTGTTTTCCCTCTCCTGGGGTCTTTGTTGCACTGTGTCTTGATGTCAACATCATTTGTATGTCTTGACATTGTTATTCTCATGCCAAAATAATAAATCATTATCTTGCTTGCTGGTTATTGTACAGGTTGTCTAACATGGCTCATTGTGAATGAAATCTTGTGTTGGTGGTGCAAGTCTGAAGTTACCATATACATGTATATTGCACTTTTCTTTTTACTTCAGCTAAGTCATTATATGTTCAGTTGCAGTTCTTCTGAAAAATCTTCTACTCATCTTTCTTGCTAAAACTTGTATGATATACACAATAATCACTTTGCATTCTGCATGCAAAAGAAACAATTTACATGGGTAATTGTTTAATTAGGACATATTCAGAGCATATAATAAAATTAGAACAAATTTTCAAAATTGGAATGTCTTGTTTACTGTTTTCTTTATTTTGTCTAAATTTAGTTTATTCTACATTACTGTAAGGTTACGTGAGCTTATGCAATGGTACCACATCAGTTGTCAAGTCAGTGAACAATTGTATGTCACCACTCAGGAGGTCATATTTCAGATCCAATTTTAACCAGACTTTTTCAACTTACCCTTTTGTTACGATTTGGAAGACAAACTTTATCGCTGAAAACACCTTTGAAAAAAGCAGCGTTAAATGACAGACATGGGGCTGTCTCACAATACAACATGAGCCTGCAGAATCTGAGTGTGTTCAGCTATTAGGATAATGTTACTTTAATCTGGTGAGTGATATCAGAACTACTTGAGCCTTTTCTTTCTAAAACTAAAATTTACAAAAATAAAATGCTTGATTTTTCAGAATGTAATGATTTTTAAATTGCAATCAATTTAAAATGTTTGGTACTAATGTTTGGAAAACAGCCAATATGTTGGACAAATTTTGGTAATCTCCATGGAATGTCAAATGTTATACACTGATAGCTTCAAAGAACAGAAAAAAAATGAAGAAAATATAATTGCATGTGAATATTGCTAAAATGCTGTCTATTTGACTGGTACTCTGTCTATTGACTAGTACTCTGTCTATATTGACTGGTACTCTGGCATGCTTTTCAGATTAAATACCATATTCTTTTGTAACATTGTTTAAAACTGAATAGATTTTTTGGGGAGACAAACATGTGCAAGATCACCTTTCTTATCACATCTTTTACTATTTGAGAGCATGCAGCAATCATTGCATTAATCCTACACAAGCATGGTATTGAAACACTACAGTTTAAAACTGTTATATTTTGGTCATCATAATTCATACTTTTTGACTGAAACACTGGCATAACAAAACACTTCTTGAGTTGTTTCAACAAAATAATTTTCTCTTTGAGCATCACGAGATGGATATGAATTAAACAGAAAAGGAATCTCATGTAAGCTTATGTTTCAGATATTGATATACAATTGCAACCTGCTTAACCTTGATATAAAGGACACCTGCCCATTCTTTAGAATTAAAAGAGCTGTTGACAAGTCAGTTATGATGTTTCTGTTGTAGTTTTACTGATGAACATGTAGCATCATGTTGGTCATACATCCATAACCTTAAGAAACTTCACAGTTGAATGATTTCCTAATTATTAAGCTCCATTCATCTTTGAATTGGGTATATTCTCTTCTCATAGAATCAACCTTTCTTGTTATCTACTGCTACAATAATCACACGAGTCGTTTACTCTCGTATTATAAGTACATTATGAAATAACTATTAAGCAACATGAAATTTTCGGTTTTAAGATGCTTAACTATCAATATTTGAAAATGTCAAGATGGGAATTAATTACTTCAAGTTTTGAAATGGGCAAGATAAAAATTAATTACCACACATTTTAAAATGGGCAATAGTATAATTACCACATTTTGAAATGGGCAATACTATAATTACCACACATTTTGAATTTGTTGATCTGGTGCAGTTGGGATGGACTTGTATAAATGGTATTTCATATTAATATTTATGTTTGATGATGTAGCAAATCGGAATATTTCAGTGGACTAAAAATTCAGGCCAGGTGAGGACTTCATGGACACTTCATGGATTTCTTTTGAAAAAAATTAAATGTTCTTATTACAGGATGCTTTTACTGTTCAAAATGTCTTTAACACATATTTTTTATAACATTCTTTAATAGTACTGCATTTCAGTGACTGTAACAATTTTCATGCAATATTGACTGCTTTTTTGCAAAACACTTTGTAAATATGACATCTTTTTGGCATGCCTCATCATTACAGAACTCCACATGGTACAGGTGCCTTCTTTCACTAGTAAATTATTAACCTGTGTTTATAACCCTTTTAGTACAGATTAACTTGAGTGATTAGCTGAAAGAAGTGCCTGTATTCTAATCAAACAAAATACATTGATCTTAGAGGTGAGCCAGTCAAATATAAATTCAATGATTTTTAAAGTAAACCAGTCAAATTCAAAATTTATTGATAACCAATCTAATCAAAATTCATTGATTTTATAAGTGAACCAGTCATATATTGACTTGGTAAAGTCATACTTAGACTTGTAAGAAAAGAAAAAAAAGTTTATAAGAAACTTGTCCATCTACCTCATAATTTTTTAACCAAAATTAGATGTTCTTTCCCAGGTCAATGTGATTGTATGCTGATGTCATTCATTATCATTTATGGTTTGATGAAGTAAATTTATTTTCAAATGTCCAAACAAACACCTGACCTATACACAGGTGTAAGCAAAATTTGTCATGATTTGTTATGTACTGAAAGGGTTACTGCATATCAAATCACAAAGAACTGTTACTAACAGAAACACTTGAAACAAAGTGCATGCCAATCTTATGAAAAAAAATTATTAAATATTTGCTTTTGTGTTGTAAATACTTTTTTTGCATATACTTGAAGTGTTTTTTATATATTAAACATGAGACGTTAATCAAGATTCTACTAAAGTATCATGCCAGTGATGTCCTTGTAATGATGAAGCATGCACATGTTTTCATTTACAGATTTTGAGATTTTGTATTTTTTCATACAAATCAGTAACTTTTATGCTGTTTCGATTCATTGTTGAGTAGGAGTTCGTGTTTTTTATAACATGGGTACAGTTTGTGGAACATGTATATTGTACATGTCTAAACTTTTCTTTAAAATATATACATGTATTTGAATTGTAATGTATTAGATGCTGGTGTGCTGCAGATTGTTTAAGATCTTTTAAATCTAATTTACAGCAAAAGGCAAATAGTAATGATTTTCTACGATTGTATGAGATGGGAAATGAACCTGGCAGGAAACCATTTTTAGACCGACTGTTTGCATTCCTGGATGAGAAAGGAGCTCCCATTACCGGCATGCCAAGTATTAGTAAGCAGCCTCTGGATCTCTACCGATTATACCTGTTTGTACAGGACAGAGGTGGTATGATGGAGGTAAGCAGAATGATACGATATACACACATACAAATATTTTAATTTACTGGCATTCTGTTAACACAAGTTTGCTAATTCATCTAAAATGGCCACCATGGTTGCCATCTTGAAAATCTGTTTCAGTTTCACTTATATGGGTGGTTTTATGGAGAATTCATCAAACATTTGGCAGAATTTATGCCTGCTCTAGTTACTCGTACTGTACCAATGCAATACATCTTTTCTTAAATATTCAAACAACATCGTCACCAATTCCCTTTTCTTTGCGTGCACAGGCTGGTCCTCATCTTACACACGCCCACCCACATGCACACTCTCGCTCACACAGCCACTGAATTTTGTAATTCGATGAGCAGATAAATACAATGACTATTTGATTTAATTTTATATCTGTGATTGATCTTGATACAAACAAGTACGAATTAACTTTTATCAAATTCAGTTTTGTAGATGTATCTAAAAACTACAACATTTAATCAATTTTTTTTTTTTACTTAATGATTAAAAAGCAAAATAAAAAAGGCAGTATTGCAAACCAAACATTAGAAATATAGACAATTTTCAGTATGTTGGTAGGTGGGGTTGATGGGATGTTTTATGAAATATCCCCCATTGAAGAATCTTTTAAAGTGTAATGACATATAATTTTAGCTTAGGGCTAATCCACCACCTTCTTTTGTGGTTTACAGTAGTGTGTGTTTAATGGTTAGCGATATATTGAACTCTTTATAGTTAGACATCATTGAGGGCCTTAAGGTCGAGTAATTCTGTAATGCTATTAACCCATTTTATCCTGTTTACCAATTTCAACTGCAGTGCCTGATTCCTGAGAAGCAATTCTAAATACACTGTCGTAAAACGGAGCATCATACAGCAGTAGCTGTATCAATTCTGACTACCTTCACCAGGTTTACTGAAAATGTTATTAAAATGTTATTTCTTTTATAAAGTATATAAAACTATATATCTCTGAAAAGATAATACAATTTGCAACACTGTGATTCATGTTTTGTTATCATTTACCAAAGTACTTGCTCACAACTGTATTTTGAAATACGACTTGCAAGAATGTTTTTTTATTAAAAAAAACTTACCATGATGTTCAGTGAATTTTTTGTCCATGAAGATGAATTAAATGTTCCACATAGTATGGGAAGAAAATAAAGATATTTCAATTTCTAGTATTTTGGTCTAACTTTTAAGTTTCTAGCACTGTTAGTTTAAAAGTTATAATAATTTTACTAAAATTGGACAACATGACACGTGGTACAATTTCTTTATTTCACATTCTGATACATGTATTTCTGCGTGCAGTTTCTCATAATAATTCTCGCAAATTATTCATTGAAATCTTTCAGTAAGATAATTAATCAGTAAAAATTGTGAAGTCCACATCATCACTATGTTAATAATAAAAATATTACTTTAATGGTGAATAAAAATGTTCAATAGCTCCTTCTAAAAATTTAAATCTTGGCTGGAACCGAATCGAAAAATCATCCTGGAGTCATTCCTCTTGAAAGCCTTCAAAGTCGGCTTCATTCCCTGAACCGCTATCAACAAGTGCATGAAGTTATGCATCATCTTTTTCATCAACTTTATTAAATCTTAACCCTTCTTTTAAGTCAATATCTTTATTAGAATCATCTAAATCCTCTACTTCAATGTCGCTACCCTCGCTATCAGCATCCATGTTTATCCGAGTTGTGGTCCATCATTTTATCGATCGATTTTTAAGTCAACCGTTTCTTTTCCAACCACGTTTTTAAAAACAATTTCACTGCGCATGCTTGCTTTAACCATTTCCTGTTTAGGTGAAGAAGTACACAAATATTTGTGATGTATACCACGTGTTTCTAGAGACGCTACACACATACGTAGTTGAGTACGATCGTAGTCGTATTCAGGATAAAATGGGATACTACGACTGCAGGTGTATTCAAGATAGAATGAGGTATTACGACCGCGGGCGTATTCAGGATAAAATGGGTTAATTTTAATTTAAATTTCTTGAAGCAATGTATTTATTGGCATGATTTTTCTTGTATATTCCTATAATTTTTTTTCAGGTCACCAAAGCCAAGAAGTGGAAAGAAATCTGTGGTCTAGTAAATGTAGGTTGTTCTGCAAGTGCTGCATTTACTTTGAAAAAGAATTACATCAAGTATATGTTTGCATTTGAGTGCCGTTTTGATAGGGGAGGGATGGACCCTGCCCCCATCTTGGCCCAGATGGAGGCTCAACTTCAACAGAAACGAGAACAAAAACAGAGAAACAGGGCACCCTCTCCAGGAAGAGCACCATCACCAGGTATGAAATGAGGTGGACAAATTTTGCTTGTTGACCTGAATAACTTGTGGGATGTTTCATTGTCCATGATCAGTCATCCTTAGCACATGTTTGCAATGACTGTTTTTGAAGGACTGTCATAAAACATCACTCACAAGCATTAATTCCAATGTCCAGTGTGTTCTAAAGGAGAATTGTGTTGATGGCCACCATGGCATTCGTCATCTATCACAACTTATTCTAATCAAAAAGTCAGCAATGGTTTTCATTGGAAGACCTCTCATAATAATACAAGCAGAAATAAAATTGAAGAGGATCAGATTAAACTACTTGGTTGCAGTGAGGTTTGACATTATTTTCAATACCTGAATATTTTAACTAGAATTCGTATAAATATATTTTAGTAACTAGTGTACATGATAATTGACTTTTAAAAAATTTGACCCGTGTCATTTTTATTTTAGCTATGATTTTTATGCAAATTTCTTGTTTTATTATGCTTATCAATAACACCTCAAAGTCAGTTGTCTCTTGAGATAAGCTTATTTTCTCTTGAATTGTCATGGGCAACCCACAATTTTAGTCACTGCTATAAAGAACCTACTATAACGGTATTTTCTATAGACACGTAATTAAAATATTTTGTCCATTAACAGGTTCCCAAGGTTCTCAAGATGCATTCCGCCCTCCCAGCGCCTCGAATAGTAACAGCCAGCAAGGTATGGAAGGTTACCCAGGTATGGGCCCAAACCAGTACATGCAAAATGACCCTTCCTTGGGCCACATGGGACCAGGAATGATGCCAAATCACATGATGGGAAATATGGGCCCACATGGTCCCATGATGAATCCAAATGCCATGGGGCCTGGTGGCCCAGGCATGCCCCATATGGGGATGCCTCAAGGGCATGCTGGAATGCATGGAGGAATGATGGGAAATATGCAGCCACAGAGTGGAATGATAGGTGGTGGTGGATACATGAGCGGTCATCCTGGAATGATGCCAAATAGTATGGGCCCACAAGGAGGATTGATAGGAAATGCTATGAGTGGAGGACCTAACAGCATGATGGGAAATATGCCACCACAGTCCAGTGGTATGATTGGAAACAGCATGAATCCACCCAACAGCATGATGGGTAACAGTATTGGTCAATCAAACAACATGATGGGAGGAATGAATGGTCCAAATAGTATGATGGGAAACAGTATTAACCCATCAAATAGTATGATGGGAAACAGTATTAACCCACCAAATAGTATGATGGGAAATAATGTGAACTCACCAAACACTATGATGGCAAATAATATGAATATGAACCCCCCAAATGGTATTATGGGAGGTGGGATGAACCCACCAAACAGTATGATTGCAAGTGGAATGAATACACCAAACACAGCAGGAATGAACAGTGTTATGAGTCAGTCTGGACCAATGATGGGACCAAACAATAGTGGAATGATAAACAGTGGAAGAATGAAAACTTCTGATAGTATTAGTTGTCTAGATCCCTTTGCTGATGAACCTGCAGGTGCTCAATATATGAGGCAGAGTAACCTGCCTGGCGGACACATGCCACCATATTCCAGCATGCTACCCCAGAGCACGATGTCCGGTAATACTTACAGAAGTTGTAGCCCTACCAACACCAATAGTATGCCAAGTTATTCCATGGCCCAATCCAACATGAGTGGCCCAAATGAAGATTCCACAAGTAGTCGACCGCCCAGCCAAGCAGATTCAGTTTCACTTGGTTCTGATGGTGCTATATCTACCCCTCAATCATTCCCACCGAGAAGTCAGTCTGCTGACGGATTTGGGTCAAGTCCATTTTCAACTACTGCAGCAACAACAACAACATCAACCATAAGCTCTGGAAGACAGTTTCCTTTTGGGGACCAGTTCAGGGCAGAAAGGTAGAGTATAAATATATTTTCATCAGATTATACTTTTTTTTTTTACGCACAGTAATTAGCTGCGCAGACCCATATCTGCTGTTGCATAAATAATATTACCACAATGTTGGTACACTTTACCTATAGTGTGTGCAGTGTAATATTTTTTTATATTACAGCATGTTAACATATCATTTTATGTGGCTCTGATTGGTCTAAATTAGCCCACAATGCAGTATTCTCTTTATGGAACAATTTTCCTAACCCCATATTTTAGAATTTTTTTATTTTTACTGTTGGACAAAAATATTACGTACGAATATGGTCAATTTACCCCACAGATATATCACATATTAAAAATGATGTAAAACCCTAAGACGTGAACATGACAAATGAAGCAAACGGTATTATTCAGTTGATAGTGTGTGTGGAAGGTGGATTGTAGTTATACCAGTAACGTGGAATCTGCCTTGTATACAATGCAAGCATGGATTAAATGTTAACTTGTAGAAATAAATAAACTCGCCTCTGTTCACAAAAGAATGTAGACATGTACTGGTCTCCTAATTGACATAACTTTATCCAACCACAGCAATTTTGCACAATAAAATAGCTCAATTTGTGCAATACAAGTTAAAATTTGTTCATATCATCTGTAGTCTACAGATAAATTGAATTGCAAATATCAGTGTCACAATACATTTTAGATTATCTGGGAATTTATGCATCCAGTAATCGTCCATTTATATGACAATGGAATGTTTGGCATTAAAACTAACATGCTTTTATGTTAACATGGATTGTCTACACCAACTGTTGTCAAACTGTGTGACCTTACATGCATTGCATGTTCTGTTTTGAATAATGATTTGTGTAAAATGTTCTGTTTATTTGGAAGGACACTTGCTCTTTGATTTATTTATTATTTTTTTTAAATCCGTTTAAATGCTAATTGTTGTAGAACAGCATCTGAGACTATCATGTATGCATAAGAAATGAAAGTAGCAGAGACGGAGTCAAAATGAACAATATAATTTGTTCTTTTTCTCAAATCAAAGTCTGTTAAGTTGAAACTTGATTACAAACATCATTTCATTAGTTATGATTAAAGTCAGCAAAATCTGGACATTCAACTCTTCATAAATTTATACCGCTCCGGTGTCCTAGTGGTTAGATCATCTGCTGCAGGAGGTCGTGGGATCAATCCCCGGCCATGTCATACCAGAGACCTACAAAAATGCTACTATCTGTTGTCTCGCTTGGTGCTCAGCATTACGAAGTTAGTGTTAGGACTGGTCGGCCTGGTGCAAGGATAATGTAACTGGGAGGGACATGTCTGCGGCATGATGCCCCAGTGCTAGACATCACTGCCTTACTGTAGACATTGTAGTGACATGACTGAAAAATTGTTAAAGCTGTTAAAAATCATAATCACATACTCAAAAATTTATTATTAAATCCTTACCCATTTTAGATCCTATGTAACGGCTGGTAGATTTTTTTGGCGTGAGCTGTTATATTCAGACACTTGTAATACAGTAACAAATGATTCATTGATTTTTATCACAGTTATCCATAACCTGTTCTTTCTAACTGGCATTTGAAGAAGGTTATATTTGAGATTTAAAATTTGCTGCCTTTTTGCTTGTAATTATTTGTTCTGAATCCTCAAGTTACACCTATCTTTGACCTGTGGTCATTTGATTATTCTTTGTTCACCATTCCAGTGCCCACTCGCACTCCGGGTTTCTGTTTAATTTAGTACATGAGAACATTAAAGGTGCTTTGCTTAAGTGAACTTCTATCAACCAGATGGTTATTCACAAATTTTATTCTGCAATGCAAAAAATATGGTTATAACTTCATTTTTTAACCCAATTTGCATACATATTTCTTAGTGAAACAAATATTACTATCAAATAATACAGTGATTAAATTTGTATAGAGTTTCCCCTTTGAAACGAAAAGGCAGTCTTATACGAGATTGCTTCAGGTGAAAGGTACATATTGCCACCACATCTGTAAAGGTTATAGTAACTTCCCTTAAACAGGCCTTATTTGAGGTGTCAGTTTATTTTATAGTAACTTCCCTTAAACAGGCCTTATAAGAGGTGTCAGTTTATTTTATAGTAACTTTCTTTAAACAGGCCTCATAAGAGGTGTCAGTTTATTTTATAGTAACTTCCCTTAAACAGGCCTTATAAGAGGTGTCAGTTAATTTTATAGTAACTTTCCTTAAACAGGCCTTTTTAGAGGGGTCAGTTTATTTTATAGTAACTTCCCTTAAACAGGCCTTATAAGAGGTGTCAGTTAATTTTATAGTAACTTTCCTTAAACAGGCCTTATAAGAGGTGTCAGTTAATTTTTTTAGCAAGTTCCCTTAAACAGGCCTTATAAGAGGTGTCAGTTTATTTGATATTGCTTTTTGTTTCAGATTTGAACAGTCTGTATCTCCAAATGCCACCATTCAGCAGCCATCTTCTCTAACACCCACTTCACAACAGCAGCAACAGCAGCCATCAACACAGCCACAGGCCATGCAACCACAACAATCACAACCACCATACTCTCAGTCTGTGACATCACAGCCACCATATTCCCAGTTAATGCCAGCCCAGCAATCATTCTCACAGTCTATGCCAAATCAGGCACCATATTCTCAATCCATACCCAGTCAGTCACAGTACTCACAGTCCATACAAGGACAGCCACAATATTCCCAGTCTGTTCCAGTACAGCAGCCATATTCACAATCCATGCCAGGGGGACACCCACCCTATTCACAGTCGATACCTGGACAAGCACCATATTCTCAATCTGTGCCTGGCCATGCGCCAGCTTCTCAATCTGTTCAGGGTGGCATGATGAGTCCACAGCAGTCCCCACATATGGTGGAAGGTGATCCACAACAGCTGCACTTCAATCCACACTACAACCAGCAACCGGGAACATTGGGAGCAGCTGACCAGTTTGTTGGTCCACCCAACTACAGCAATCAGGGACCCGCGTATTCCAGACCTATGATGAACCAGGATCAGTATCAGGGTTATGCGAACCAGCCTGGGCCATATCCACAGAAAGGAATGCCTCCTATGAATCGTGAGATGTCTGGCCCAGGAAGTATGTACAGTACACCCAGTAAGCGTTACCCTGAGCCTGAGCGCAGGGATGGATACATGACTCCAGGTAATTCTCTTCACAATGTCTGATTTCAATTATTGTTTTATTATGGTCAGACTTCTGTGTAGGTCTTTATGGGAAGTATCGATGAGAAAATAATCCTACAGCCAACTATTTTAATGATAATCCTAAAATTTCCTCTACTCCAGTAATAATAACTTTTGCAAATAGAAGATTCAATGAAAGATAATTTTTCTGCTTCTTTGCAAGAAATTCTATCTTATAGATGTATCTTGAAAATAATACATGCTAAAAAAAACTGGACTCCCTGCATCTTGGCTTTTTTTTTAGAAGATTACAGGGCCCATGTAGGTGACCTGTGCAATGGGTTTGATTTTATAAAATGAAATTAATTTACCCATTTCTATTCATATGCAAATATAACCTGGTGTGTGAAGTGATGATTGATGAACTTGCCTGGATTGAAAGTAAAAGGACATAAAACAAGTTTCTGCATGTACCAATCTACAGTGTGCAGTAAATAGTATAGACTCAGATCAAGGTTTGTTTTGTTGACATAATTAGAAAAACTTTCTCAGAAATGCCAACAATTCCAATTTTTAACCTCAGGTTATGCCATTATGGTCACTTTTGTCAGATAGATTTTTGTATTGGTTAAAAGTTTACAAATTATTATTCTTTTATGAAAGTTAAATTAAAAATCAATTGTAGCTAATGAGGATGATACCTGCTTGATCAAGAAGTAATAAAATGTAAAAGATAGATGCAAGGCATCATCATTGGGTGAATGCCATGCATTTTTCGTCTTTTTACCGAATTCATTGCATCACATGGCAGATAAGATGACCGTAGGAGGGCTGTTTTAGCCAAACACCATTTTAATAATTGAATAATATAACATTATCTGTTGGATTATGATGAAATATTCCTATATGTAACCAACCGGGCTGTAAGGTCAAGTGATCTTAGTGCATGGTCTTCGTTGGTTGTGAATCATCTGTCCAGGAAAGTTTATAGCAGGACATATTCATCTTGACTCGGTGTGGAAGTGAAATTAATATTTTTGCTTTAATCTTGATAATATTAATGGGTCGATAAAGCAGTGAGCATGATACATCTTGTCCTGTCAAATTAGGTGTGGAATTTCAAGCAAATAGGCAGAATTGTTGTGGAAAAGACCTTATTTTCCTATCGATATTCATAATGAAAACAACTCTCATTTGCCACTAATGGCTTGCAATTGTTTATACTGAATCTTTTACTGTTACAATGTTTACATAAACATTTTTTAAAAGAAATTGTCATTAATTTTGTATAACTTCGATAATGAGCTGGAAACTGCTTATTAAATATTGCATTATCTTTAGTGTATAAGTAAAGTACGTAAAATCAATAAGATATAATGGTATGGAGATGGTTTACATTATATTCTGTCAATATCACACAAGTCTGCTTAGTAAAATGATCATCTGTGAAGTTAAGTAGGCCAGATAAGTTGTATCAGGCGCACTTGGTTCTCTTGTTTTTAAATTGCATGATGTTAGCAGGCAGTCCTATTGCATTTGTACAGGTTGGCATCTCGGCTAGTGCAGACCTTGATCTTCTGGAACATCATAATGTTATAACGGATCTGGATCCATCCTGTTCACGGATTGCTTTATGTGCTTGATAATTATGGTTGTTGCAGGATCAAAATTAATAGGATTGGGCCTCATACATTGATTATCCTTTTTAATGTAACTATCCTTTTTAATGTAACCTTTGTAATCTGGCTTGTTCAGTTCCGTAGTGTAAAGAGCAGTTAATTTCCAATCATTGAAAATCTTGTCTGCAAATCCAACAACAATGAAATTCTGTGAAATATTTACGTTTTTTCATGGGATATCATTTTATGAACTATGTGATCCATTGAAAGAGAAACATTAGGACACTTTTGCACTAAGAAAAATGTACAATTTTCACGAAATTTTAACAAAGATTGATACCTATGAAAATAAATTCACAGTAATTTTAATAAAATCATTTTTAATGAGATTGTCCAGAGCAACTTCTTTCTGATTGGCATGATTTTCTTCAATGAAGAAATCCGACTTCAGGCTCTAAGATTGCAGAATGCAGTAAACGCCAGGTATAATGAACCCAAGGGACATGCACACCCTTTTTGTTTTATTGGTATTGTGTTACAACTGAAATATTTAATACTACAACAGAACTTTGTGATGTGGTTGTTTTTCTGCATCTGAATATCAATGGAGTGAAATGCAGACTTGTACAATTCTGATGACCGTCAGTGATTTGATTTGAGTGTATCAGATGGAATAAGTTTTTGTCGAGCCAGAGTTTGCAAAAGAGCAATTCATTGCTATCCTGGGGTCTGATCATTTCACTGATGCATGCACTCCCTCTAATTGATGGACTTTTCTAATGGTTTGCTGGTTACTTTTAACATGTTAATGTGAGTTCTTTTTATTAAGTTTAAACAAATAGATAATCTGACTTCGATTAAATTCGCTACATTACTTAAAACAATATGAAATTGTGCAACATCTTCAAAAGTAGAATATCTTTCGGGATGAAACGTTTGTATAGTTTAACTGACCACAAGGCTTATGGTATGGTCCATTGTGTATTCTGTGCTATCCGTTTACACGTTTATTGACAACTTCTAAGAAAACCACTTGACCAATTTGCACATGATTTTGTGAAGAGTCTTTTGGCATTGCTTTCAGATTTGTATAGTAGAAATAGAAACCTTTAAATAACTTGCTCAGAAAAAATCCTGAAAAGAATTTGACCTAATTTCGAGACTAGGTACACAGGCATGGTTATTTTTATTTTGATGCTGCTGATTTCAAATAAATGCTAAACAAAATTTTTCCAATTGAAAACTGTCATAAAAAAGCCTTGAGATCTGTATAATGATGCCTGTTTGCCATCACAAATAGCCACCATTTTTTAAATTTTAAAAATCTTTTTTAAAATGTACTCTCAAACATTCTTAAGAAATTTGACAAAAAAAAGTATTCTGCCATGAAGAACTGTAAATTTTGTGCAAATGATGCAATTCAGCTATCATAACTCGACCTGATCTATTAGGCAACTATTCATGCAGTCGGCCAGGTGAGCATTCTCAGTTGTAGAATGAATAACATCAAAGCTATTAGTTTTGAAATGAAAGTTTGAGTTGGGCTGGAATTGCCCAAAGAATCGGCATTACATTTTTAATTTTAATTTCATTATTATAAACCATTATTTTGTACATTTTTTAAACTGAACATAAAACGGAAATCCTGAAACATCAAACCAGTCTCAACGATTATTACATGCAACTGTATGAGCATTAATATGTCACTAATCATTAAATTGATTAAAGAATAAATAATTTAGTTAATTGCCATTTACCAATCTGTGGTAAATGTGTTGTGGTTTCTCTCTTTCTCACAGCATATAGTGCCCAGCACATGGGCTCGTATGAGGAGAGTAGGGCTGGGGGAGGGTACCCACATTACCCCTCCTATTACTACCCTGAATATGGCATGGACGGTCATATGCCTGGTAGGCATCAGTTGTGGTTGAGAGTAGTTACTAGATGTGTACTGTTTCATAGCCACAGAACCTTCTCCAGTATGGAGGTCGCAGATTATGTTGTTATCCTCGCCAAATTGACCAAATATTGAATACAATTATTCTCAGATCCTCTATACAATTTGCACTAAAATGATTAAGATGTTCCATTGCAGAGTTGCAAGTTAAATAAAAATTATATGCCATTTTCCATCCATTTGAATGCCAGGCTCACTGTTTTCTATCAATTGGATTCTGGCATACCTTTCCCTAAACCAAATAGGTGTATCCTTGGTATAATGATTGACAATTAAGACCTGCCTGGAGAAGGTCCTGTAGTATTTTGTATCCTTTATATATACATACTTTTCATAACCCATTTTTTTTCTTTTAAAGTAGCAAGATTGTAGATACTTGCAATATTGTCATATGCCAGAATACAAGTTTTGGGTCATTTAACATTTGGTTGGATATTGTATTATTTCAGTTCTATAAATGAAAACTATACAGTGAAAGTTGTCCAGAGTTTATTCACAAATATGACTGGTGCTACATTTTTATCAAGTTTACATCAGTGTTTAAATTTACCCTCAGTTAACAAAATTAGAGCATGTCATTTAGACTGGATTAGCCTTATTTAATACAGTTGATCCTGTCTTGACAGACCACCCTTTCTGCTGAATGGTCTCTCAAGATAGGTGGTCTCGCATAGCAGTTATCTTTCAAGACAGGTTTCACTGTACACCATATTATCTAAACCAAATCAGAGATATTCAATTATTCTTGACTGCACAAAAGCAAAATGACTGGGTTGGGTAGTGGTGATGATGGACAATATTGTGGGTATTGAAGAGCATGACGTCTGACATTGCTATCCAGAATCATGTTGGTTGCCTAGTACATTTGTTGATTTAAATAAAAATAAGACAAAGGATTTGTTGATTTTGATACAATTAATGTCCGAAAAGAGCGTGCAGTGACATTAAATTGTATGCAAGGTTGATGCTTCTCGTGCTGCTTAATTTTGGATCCAGTTAGAACTTGTCCAATGAGAAATTTTGTCTAAAAAATGATACACGAACTGAAAAGGTACCCAAAGTCATAATGTATCATTTATTTTGAAAGAAAAATCTTGTATTTTTATGCAGAACCATTTCATACAGCATTATCACAAACTGTCTACCAACTCTACAGCATTATCATGAACTGTCTACCAAGTCATGCAGCATTTTCACAAGCTGTCTTCCAAGTCACTCAGCATTCTCATGGACCACTGTTCTGTATTTAGGTCCTTTTCTCATGCACTGGCTGGTCATTCATTTTCTGTGAAACATTTGCAGCTGCTTTTGAAAAAAAGTATATTTTTTTAAACAAAAGCTCTTTTATACCCAAATTTTCCTTTATATCTTAATATGAATTTTTTTTTTTGTTGTTGTTGAAAAATGGGTCTTGTAGCAAATAATCAATGCAATTTAATTGAAATTTTCTCCTTCTGATGTCTTTTGTATTGATATATGTTATGACTATGGGCATTGTATGATTCTGGAAATTGGAATGTCAGGCAAGTTTTGACCAATATTCTTAAACAACTTTCTCATCTTTAAACCCCTAAGTCGCTGCTTTTATATTTACTAGTTTGCTGTGTTTTCAGCTGTATTGATCATAGACCAGAAGAGCCTGTGCGTTGGCCAAGTTGTCTTTCTTCCATCTATTAGCACTAGTTTAAGATACATGTATGATGGCTATGAACTTAATTCTCATGTTCTGGTTCATCTTAAATGAAAATTATGTCTTGTTGACATCCATTACAGCTGCTACTGTGGACATTTAAAAAAAAATTCTGCCTTCCATCCAGAACAAATGGTCATATTGACATGGAATTTTCACTAAAAGATATTTTGTTATGTAAGCAATCTTTTTTCTTGACCAAAGTCGGTTTCCAACTAACAGGCCTAGATTTCTGTCAGAATCACGTGTCCATTTGTTTTCCAACAACCATGTACAGCTTTTTACAGCATTAGCTTGATTACAATAGCTAAGTACATGTACTTTGTTTAATGTCACATGATCAAGGGTGACTATTAAAGCATTGTTACTGAATTTTACTTTCACTGTTATTGAGAGACTGCGTTTTTTGAGATGCTGAAGTGCATTAATGCATATGATTTTATAATAGGACAACAAATATCTGCTATGGTCAATAGCAGTTCTTATTTACAAGCAAATTTAAGACACTGGAGGCAAGGCACATGATTGCATCCAATAAATATGACTCCTTTTTTTAACAGAAGTGTCCATCCTGTTATGTTGGACTATTGTGTAATTCAAGTAGTTGTCTTGTATGTTAAATGCTACAATTTATCCTATTTACTTTTCCAGATTTAATAAAAGGACATTTGTGAATGTTGAGAATGCCTTTAGTTGTGTATAGCATTCGTTACTTACTGGAATATTGAATATTCATAATTATTAAAATTAGAGTGACGTTTTGACATAATTTTTATATGTTCACAAACAGGAGTGGGAGTGACCATCATAAAATACTCTTGAAAATTGAAACAAAAGTAGTCGCTCATTATTATTTGGGCCAAGTGAGTCCTTGAGAAAGTAACCTTTTAGTGGGAACTTAAATGACATGCAAATTCACCATCTTGTGATGCATGCCTTATAAAAAGGAACTTTGTTATAACAATGAGTCTTATATTAACAAAATTCTGGATTGCATATAATTCTAGATTATCTATCAAATGTAACATGATTATTTTTCTAGGCTTTTTTTTTTAAACAGAATTTTAGTTCTGAAGTTCAGTAGTGCATTTTCTCAGTGTTTTATACCAAAAATTCCCAGCTCAGTTGGCGATTCAGATAAGAAGTAAAATATTTGTTCCTTTATTGCATTAAAAATGATAATAAACTAATAAAAAAAAAAGAGTTAGAATCTGTAAAAAAAATAATCTTTTTTTAGCCTTGCTGGTCATTGACTAGTGTTATGGGATGGTCAATTGTCTGACATTCGTTTGTCCATTAATACCATTTTGCTATCAAGATTAACACTAGCCTTTACATGCCATGGTCTAGTTGATCCTAAATGAAAATAGTGCTGCATCCGGTATGGCAGCCACATAAGCCATATTGAAAATCCTGATATTAGAACTTGTGAATAGAAGGTTGAATCAGCATATGCAATTGCTCAACAACTTTTCATGTCTACTTAGTCCTGAATGAATATGATCCCCTTTACTTAGTCCTGAATGAATATGATCCCCTTTACTTAGTCCTGAATGAATATGATCCCCTTTACTTTGTCCTGAATGAATATGATCCCCTTTACTTTGTCCTGAATGAATATGATCCCCTTTACTTTGTCCTGAATGAATATGATCCCCTTTACTTTGTCCTGAATGAATATGATCCCCTTTACTTAGTCCTGAATGAATATGATCCCCTTTACTTTGTCCTGAATGAATATGATCCCCTTTACTTTGTCCTGAATGAATATGATCCCCTTTACTTAGTCCTGAATGAATATGATCCCCTTTACTTAGTCCTGAATGAATATGATCCCCTTTACTTTGTCCTGAATGACTATGATCCCCTTTACTTAGTCCTGAATGAATATGATCCCCTTTACTTTGTCCTGAATGAATATGATCCCCTTTACTTAGTCCTGAATGAATATAATCCCCTTTACTTAGTCCTGAATGAATATGATCCCCTTTACTTTGTCCTGAATGAATATGATCCCCTTTACTTAGTCCTGAATGAATATGATCCCCTTTACTTTGTCCTGAATGAATATGATCCCCTTTACTTTGTCCTGAATGAATGTGGCCCCAATATGATGGCCACCAAGGCAGTTATCTTGAAATTTTATTTGTACTAGATAACTTTTAAAATGGAAAGTGAAATCGGCATGATGGTTTAACCAGATGACTTCTTATGATAGTTTCACATGGGCAGGCAATGTGGCCACCAAAGTTGAAAATCATGTTAGTGCCACTCCTTCTGAATGGATGATCATATAAACATGTGATTTTCTTTGAAAGACATCTGTGATATCTAGTTGGTCTTGAATTGATGATCATATAAACACGTGATTTTCATTGAAAGTCATCTGTGATGTCTAGTTGGTCTAAACTGATGATCATATAAACGCGTGATTTTCTTTGAAAGTCATCTGTGATGTCTAGTTGGTCCTAAATGGATATCATATAAACACATGATTTTCTTTCAAGGACTTCTGTGATGTCTAACAGTCCTGAATGGATATAAGCAAGTGATATTCTTTGAAAAACTTATGTGATGTCTAACTGGTGCTGAATGAAAATAGTGTAATTCCTGTTTGTTGCCACACCTTCTGAACAGAAAGGCATATTTGCACGAGGTTTTCAACAGATGAAATATTGTGATGTATCTAATTGGGCCCAAATAAAAATGGTGCCATCTGGACACTCAGTCTTGAAAACCTCATTTATAACTAATCTACCTGAATTGATGGCCAGAGGTTTTCACTAAAAGACTTTTGATGTCTACTTAGTCCTGTATCAAAATGGTGGCAATCCTAACATCCAATATGGACATTACAGTTGCATCTTAAAAAACAGCTGCTTCTTATGAATGGAAGGTCCGAATGGAATGGGGTTTTCACCAGAAGACTTCTTAAATGTGTGTAGCTTGTAGTAAATTTAGAATGTAACAATCTTGTTTATGTGCCACAGCCAACATCTTGAAAATTTTGTCACAATACCTACTAGAAGGAAAATCGTAATAGACATTATATATTCACCAGAATACCTCTTGCAATGTCTAGTTGTACTAAATAAAAATGATGTTGATCTGACATCCCGTATAGCCACCATGGCAGTTGTCTTGAAAATTTGTTATTGGAAAGTCGCCTTTTCAGGAGGTTCTAGTTGATACGGAATGATAATGATGCCTCAAGGGCATAAAATACAGACACTATGGCAACCATCTTGAAAAACCACTTGTCACCACTCATAAATGGTACTAAATGAAAATGATACTTATCTTACATCCAATATGGCTACCAAATTAGCTCAGTTTTGAAAATCATGTTATGCAAGAATATCGAAGATGTTTCAGCAAAGAGCAGTTTTAATGTGGTAGTCGTATTACTTGTGACTATGGGTGGATAAGCATTTGTGGTACTACATGTGGTAGGTAGTCTTGTTACTTGTGACTAAGGGTAGATTAGGATTTGCCATGCACCAGTCTTAACCTTTTGGATCGTGTTAGAAATGCACAAAACACAAAACAGTTAAAAGTTTACTTTTGATAATTATTCTAGAATCGGTAATTTTCCTGCAGATCTTCAAAGCACTTGATACAGAAAATGTTTTCTAACCAGTAGAGAGGTGATACTAGCATGTTACTTGCACACACTGCAAACTTGTACACCATCCTCACATGCAAGTTTATAACAATATTCTCAGCAATTGGCTTTCCTCTGATTCTGTATGGTGTATCTGTCACATGTATGTTGATAAATACCATAATTGTGTACATCTGTATGCGTGCTGGATAAATCAAACATCTGGAATTGTATATGGCTAACACATTTAAGGATTTATGTCATCAACAGAAGCTTATATAAAAATTAACTCTAATCTTGATGCACTATCATGTAAATGTCTTTCAGAATAAAACATTTAGTACTGGCATTGAAACAGAATGTAATAATAATCACATAGACAGGTAAAGTGACTTCTTCATGGACAGGTAAAGTGATTTGAGTGACTGGTTAGTCATAAGACTCATTATTAGTGTCGGAAGCTGCTCCATGTTTTGATTTTCAAAAATCTATGTAGCCAGGTAATTGCATTCAGCTTAAAGACTTGGTTGCCTCGCTTTTGATCCAGTACAAGTACTAACAGGATGAATTAAAAAAAAAATATTACATAAACATCATTTTGTAAGTTTTTTCAGTTTTTGCATGATATGTGAGGAGCCTGAACATTTTCATTAAAATGGACATAAACGACTTGTGAAAATTATTCTTTTTTATTAATGCTACACAAATACAAAACTTGAAATGATAATTGCAAGTGAATATTTGTCATCTTTACAGAGGGGAAATTTCTGGTTGGATGTTCACAATTTTTTCAAAACATTCTGCCCTACTATTACTTTAATGCAATCAATTTGTAACTAAAATTATCAACTAAAGGAGAGAAGCTATTGAGTCCGTGTGTATTTTATCATTAATTCATATTTATTTCTTACATTATAAATAACTGTAACATTTTATGTTATTCTTTCAGATGGGCGACGGGATCATGGTCAGTGGTCTCCAGTACAGCAGAGATACTCCCAGTCTGGAGTGGGGGGAGGAATGCCAAGTTATGCAGGATCCATGAGCCCAGGGATGGGACCTATGATGTCTTCGTATGCACGGAATAGGATGTCTCCACAGAGAGTGGACAAGGGAGGCCATATGCCTCCAGGTCAAAAAATGGTGAGCAGCACTCAAGACCACGACTGCAGATTCTACAGTGTAACTGGTTTGCATAATAGCCCATTAAATTTGTTGATTTATTTAAGTACAGTCAGGTTTAGTAGCTTGTATTACACTAGAAATCTTGATTTAAGGTTGGATAATAAGCCATTTGCCGTTACAGGTTAGTTTTTATGAACATTTTTTCAAAAAAAATTCCCTTCAGTAACATTGAATCGTCTGTTTTTCTCATATAAAGGGTTGTCCTCATCAGATGCTAACATAATTTGAAGATATTTTACAACATACAATCAGAATCACATTTATCATGATTTTTCTCCATTTTAAATCGGAATTCTGCTTTTCTCCTGATTTTAATCAGATTTTTCTTGATATAGTCTGGACTTATTTATATCATCTCTGATCCATTTTTTTTTTAAATTTAAAAATGTTCTGTCTGGTCCCATTCTGCAACAGCCCTGTAAATTATTTGTTCCGTATATTAGTTAGCAAAAATTGACACTGACCCACGAGAAGCAACTGGCATGCTTTCTGACATACCCATATTGGCTGAACCCATGACTCTAACCCATGTAGACAAGAGGTGAGATGGTAGTGATCTGTAACAGTGTGCGCTTTAGATCACTCTAACCCATGTAGACAAGAGGTGAGATGGTAGTGATCTGTAACAGTGAGCGCTTTACATCACTCGGGGGCCCTTTGCAACTGAGCTGCTGTGGCTGCTACATTTATAAAGGTCATCAATAATTGATCTAACAGCCCATTTTCAAGTTACAGTTTTGCTTGATGCTACCATGAACAACTTCTTTAAACTATGCATATCCAGGAAATGGAGAAAAGTTGTTTATCCTGTTATCTTTACATCATTATCTTTATTATTGTCAACCTTTCGCTTGATTGAAGATGAAAAAAAAACGGTCTAGTGCTGTTGGGCACACGTGTGGTTCTTGTTGAATTGCATACGTTGTGTATCACCACTGTATTATGATCAAACTTGTAAGAAGTTGAAAAGATAGTTCAAAATAATGAAGCAGGTGTTGGTTTTTTTTTTGGGTTTTTTGGTTTTTTTAATTACTTTCCTGTAGCAATCCAAATAGAATTCAAGAATTAAAGAGGACTCTATAAACAGGTTACATTGTAGTTGGATATTAGTTAAATAAAGAGGACTCTATAAACAGGTTACATTGTAGTTGGATATTAGTTAAATAAAGAGGACTCTATAAACAGGTTACATTGTAGTTGGATATTAGTTTATCTAGTTAATTTTGTTCATTTGATGTTGAGCTTAAAATGACATTTTCATAAAGATATTTGTGTGGGATGTAGTGTGTATCCTTGTGCCGAAAAAGTTTAGGAGAATGATTTACTGCTATTAAAATGGATTGCTTTTATTGTAGATTAATATTTTTTGACAGCATACTGTTATCAAAAGTTTATTGAAGACATTATTTACGATTTTCATTAATTTCTAAGATTTGTTTTTAATTTGTATTTTAATTGTCTGCGATAATAGATCTTTATTCATGTACAAGATGGGTTGTAAGATTTGTCAGAGATGAATTGATCCTTAATGATTTGATCTATAAGATGTCATCTCCATGGTGATATTCTAAATGCAGTACAAGTAGCATCCCACTCAACAAAGTCTGTGGAGCTTTGTATTCATTTCACTCTGTTCATCCACCTGGTTTATGAATGGCTACATTACTCAAAATTGTTCAATTTGTAACGGTTAGTTATGCAGCCGTACAGAGACCTAGATCTTGATGTTATGGCTCCTAATCGTCTTTGCTCCTAACTTTCTCTTTCTGCAGTTTAATTTTATTGTGGATTTTTAGATTCAAACAAATTGTAGTAATTAGTTTTATCTTAACGACACCTTGATTGATTTCCAGCATTTAACCACATCATTTAGACAAGTTGTAGCCCCTGATTTTGCATCATACTGGTTGTGATATCTTTCGCACAACTTTTCTTTTATGATTTTGAAATTTCAGCAAAATTTAGCATACACATTTATAATCCTGATACTTTTAATTTGCTTTGACTCAACCACATCCAGATTTAAAAGACTAGACATTATAGTGAGTACTGATAAAGGCAGATTAAAGTTGATGTGAAAGCAGCGCATAGCAAGTCACATTTGCATTACACAAAGTACAATTTATATTGGTCAGGATGAGTTGTAAAATTAGTTTCTTTCTTTCTTAGCATAATGACTTGTTTGATATCATGCACATTATGAAGTATAATTTTAATGACATCATTGATTGATGAAGTGATAGGATCAGACTTTATCCACCTGTTATAAGCATCAGTTTTCAGTTTGGCCCAAACTGTTAATTGCAGATTCTCTATGATAGTAAAAATCTAGGCAGTCTTATAGTTAATGGGGCTGTTTGCAGCACACTCATGACTGATATCTCTCATTTCCATTTGCCAAAGAATTTTTTTTTGCATTTTTCTTTCATACTTTTGTATTTTATTTGGGGTTTCCAGGCCATTTTTTATCTATGAATAAGGACATGATAGTGAGGACGAACAAACATTATAAAATAAAACATCATTGAAGGTAATATGTACTCCAAATTTTTGACGTGATTTTTTCAGAAGCCTGGACCCATTCCAACTCCTCCATTTCCTCAGAAACGGGAGATTTCCTTTCCTTTTGGTAGCGTAGAGGCCACTGAGCCGCTGCTCAACAAAAGAAGACGCCTCACCAAGAATGATATAGGTATGTCATCGAAATAAACGAGAACCTTTACATATACATTATTAACGTTTACACTAATGACACATCCTGTTAACGGTACTACCAGCATCCTCATGATTTTATGCAAAGATTTTTGTTACAAGTCAAGAACGTTTTGTACAAGGGGTTTAACAATTACCCACAAGTTTTTTTGCCTAAACGCTTTTAAAACACTTTAACTTGCCATGAATTCATGCATTTCTTTAAACATTCTTTTTAATATATATATATATATATTTTTAATGTATTTACATTGGCAGTAAATGGAAATATAAAATTTTGTGCCAGTATTCCCTTCAAAAAGGAAGGTGGTAGGCTCTGATGGCTCTTTTTGTTCTTTAGTCATTTTGGAGGTTCTGAATTGATTATAAAATGGCACAAATTATATTGCTATCTAAGGAATTCATTAAAATAATTGACATGAATGGGGGGGGGTATAAAAAAGTAGGGAAAAAATTGAATTTTTGTAGCTGGATCAGATGTGAAAATAGACTTCATAGGCGTTTACAGAACTATTCACTTGGTGAACGTTTCCAGGACTATTCACTTTGTGAACGTTTCCAGGACTATTCACTTTGTGGATATGTCCAGGACTATTCACTTTGTGGACATTTCCAGGTCCATTACTAGCAACATTATATTATTTAATCCATTATTTCTGTCTATACACACATTAAGGGAAAAAGATTGCAGATTTTCTACGAATTTTAGACCCTGATCAGCTTTTACAAAATGGATCATCAGAATATGGTTGTCGTTGTTTGTTTTATTAATTGCACTTAGCAGCTTAAATTGTCAACTGTCAGCAACACTAGAAATAGAGATTTTATGATGCATTTGACTATATTTGACTGACAGGGCACTAAACTACAAATTTAATAGAAAAACCTATTAGAATTAATCTAAAAGCTGAATTTTCAACTATTATTCAATCTTTGCTACAACAAATAAATTCTGACAAAGGCTAGCTATACAGCTGTGATGAAATAAGTGTTTGGCTGACTGCTGATTAGTATCTTTCTGGTAAACAGAACAGGTGTTTCTTATTTAAAGCTTACTGAATTGTGAATAATCCATTTATGCTGTATCATAAATGTGACCGACAATCAAGGTCTACTCAGTTCAGTTAAAAATTATAGTTCTCTCTGTATATTCTCCAAAGGCTGAGTTGGTCTATACTGTTTGTAAATTTGGTCTATACTGTTTGTAAATTGATGCATGTTACAGACTGGCAGATAATGCTAATTGGACAGTCAGATTAAGGAGTTGAAATATTCACCAATAAATCATCTTACTAAAAATGATGTCCAGTTAAACACAAGTCTGATGATAAAGTTGGATCTGTGAGGTTAATAGATTTTTCTCTGTTTGCAGGACCATTGTGATATCCAGTTAAACACAAGTCTGGTGATAAAGTTGGATCTGAGGTTAATAGATTTTTCTCTGTTTGCAGGACCAGTTGAAGCTTGGCGCCTGATGATGGCCTTGAAGTCAGGCATGCTGGCAGAATCCACTTGGGCACTGGATACTCTAAACATTCTTCTGTTTGATGATTCCACTGTGGCCTATTTCAGCCTCGCAAATCTATCAGGTCTTTTGGAGGTTTTACTGGAGCATTTTCGCAGGTGTCTGATTGAAATGTTTCCTGATACATTTGATGACACTGAAATTGGCCAGTTATCATCAGTTGAAAAAATGAAAAATAGGAAGGAAAGAGAAGCATTGGCTGATATCACAAATGAAAAACAAGAGTCTCAGACTTTGAGAGACGGTGACAATTTCACATTCATTACACGTCAGGGAAAAGAAGTTAAGTTTGAACAAGAGGTGTCGGATACTGTTCCATCAGATTCCGCAGATTGGGATATTTACTCAGGTTTCTGCAGTGATGGTTCAGATTGGACACGCGGTAAGGGAGACACAACTATTCACATTCAAACACACTTTGGAAACCCTGATGAACATGCACAATTTCATAAACTATTTTTCAGGCCACCAATGAACGTAAAGGACGAGTTGAAATGCAGTTCAAATGGGAAAGCAAAGTTTGATGATGCTGTTAAAGTGGAAGTTGACACAAATGACCATAATGAGGTCATTAGTGTAAGGAAAAATACAAATGAACAAGATATAGAAGCTGTAGATAAGGAGTTGATGCAGCATTCTAGTTTTGAATCTGTGGAAAAGTGTTCAGCTTCAAGTACATTGGAACAGTCCTCGGAAGGCAAAAATGAAATCAGACCTGCCACAGACGAAATAGTCAAGGGTGAAAAATGTGATACTAATTCAGGGAATGACAACAATGAAACCAGTTCAGAAAAGTCTGAAAGTTCGGACAAGTCAGATATGAGTAAAGGGGACTTTGTTAAGGACCATTCTTGTAATAATTTTATGGCAAAGGTGCAGATCAAAACAGAGCCAAGAGATCCAGAACTGGATAAAACAGATTCTTTTGATTGTGAACAGGATGTAAAGGACATTGTAAAAGAAGAGATGAAAGAGGAAAATTGCGAGTTGGAGGAACAAAATCCTGCCATCAAATCACCAATCAAATTAGAAATGCTAACTCCCAAAGAAATGGAAAAACTCTGTAAAAACTCCTTTGGCATCAATATGGAAGGTGAACGAACAGGTGTTGAGGATGAGGCATGCCAGAAAGATAAAACACCATTCACTCTTCTCCCAGAGGCAAAAAACGACCTTGGGAAAAGATGTGTATGTATTTCTAACATATTTCGTAGTTTGTCTTGTATACCTGGGAATGATATCGAAATGTCAAGTCATCCAGGTCTCGTATACACCCTCGGCAAATTACTACTGCTGCACCACAACCATCTACCTCGCTCCAGGGTTCGTCGGAAGTTTGATCGTGAAGAAGTTGAGGAAGAAGATATGGATATAGGTGCATGGGAATCTGAGTGGTGGTGGGAAGACTTAGATTTTTTGCGAGAGAATACTTTTGTGATCTTAGCAAACATTTGTGGTCATCTAAAGTTAGACCAATATTCTGATGAGATTTGTCAACCAATAATGGAGGGATTATTGCATTGGATGGTATGCCAATCAGCATGTGCAACAGATCCTTTGCCAACAGTGTCCCCCAATTCCGTCCTTTCACCTCTTCGGCTTTGTCTGGAGGCTCTCAGTAAACTCTGTATTCATGATACAAATGTTGATATGCTACTTGCAACACCTCCGTATTACAGGATAGTGCAATTGTTTGGTGTTTTAACCAAACTGCTAGCCAATCGCAGTGAACAAGTGACAATGGAATTTTCAATAGTGTTACTATCGGAGCTTGTCCAAGGAGGCAGCAGCGCTGCTCGTGGCATCGCTTTGCAGCACCCCACCATCTCACTTTTAATTGATTTCCTAGAAACTGCTGAACAAAAAGCCATGCAAGTTATGAACATGCATGGAATCAGCATGCTGAGAGACAATCCAGAAATGATGGGAACAAGTCTGGACATGTTACGTAGAGCAGCCACTATCCTTTTGCATTTAGCACGGGTGCCAGACAACCGCAGCCTATTTGTTCATCAACAGAGTCGACTTTTGTCCCTGGTCATGTCTCAGATTTTGGACTACAATGTGGCACAGATCTTGTCAGATGTTCTCTTTCAGTGTTCACAGGAGTCCTAGCCTGGACAGTGTTCCATCTTGTGTAATCCAAAAAAATTACAAAATTTAAATCACTGTTCAAACATGTGAAATGATGTAGAAGGGGAGCCGTGTAATTTCCATGGAAATTTACATGTATATACACTAGTTTCATTTGTCATGACATTTTTGCCCATTCATATGCTCTGTAATTTTCAGACTGTATGAACTATATCATTCATAGTATTAATATTTATGCTGTTGCAATATTAGTAGTGTAGATTACAAATTTATTTGAGAAAACTCTCTAGTAATATTAACAAAAAGACTTTGCCATAATACTTAAACATTTACAACACAGAAATCAGGCTTGGATGGAACAGTGTTACGGAGATAATTTGATCTTTTAATAACATGATCTTTTTCATGCTATGATATATATAGTATCAGGCTATTCAGTGTACAGGTAATGTTTTACCTGTATGCATACCCTTATCATGTTCTGTATATATATACATACGTACTTACATGCATATACATGTACTTAGAGACATAACATAATGTAATATAGATTTGTACAATTAATTGAGTTTGTTGTGTTCTACATAACATTGTTCAAATTGTTGTATTTGAAATTGAACCATTATTTGTACAAGTTGTTTACCTGTGAATGACTTGCTTTGATCATCACCCCTGATATAATGTAAACTATATACTGATCCATGCATCATTTGTCCTCATTATTTGCTTCACAGATTTTTTAAGCATTTACTGCCTTTCATCATGTAAGTTGTAAATTAATCCCCAACAAAGTGGATCAGTTCCTATTTTATTTTTGTATGTAGAATTGTGTCTCTTGAAGAGACTTGATCATGCACTTGTTAAAGATTTTTCATGTGGACATTGACCTTGGGGGGGAGGGGGTAAATAGAAGCTGCAATTTTCCCATTCAGTTAAGTGGTGTGTGCTGTAGCACTTTTCGACTGATAAACGGTATTTACTATTCTGTATTTAACAAACTTGTATGCAGCACTTGTAATAATGCAGCATAGGTTATACTGCCAATCAGTTAATTTGTACACATTTGATACCATCAGATTTTGCTTAAATGCATTATCAATGTAACCATTTTGTTCATTTCTAAAACCTGCAAACCTTGATTTGCTCTCTGTTGGCTGGATAAGAGGCCTGTCTGGATTTGCTGTCACCTGGATAGGAGGTCTGTCTGGATTTGCTGTGATTGTTCAGTCTACCCTGCTCACATGTGCTGTCAGAGCTGTTACCCTAACAATGTTGTGTACGAGTTGAATGATTATGTGAGTGTTGCTATGAATTTTTTAATGTTAAAATTTCACAGAATGATTTTTCCCTGTAAGGGCTGGTTTTTGAAAGTAAAGGACAGATGATGGAGTGTAGACATTTTTACAATTTTCAATTCTCTTGGATGGTCATTGTTTCAGGTGCTGTTTTTCATTACTAGGATCACGTAAAATTTGTTCTTGCAAGTCATAAACAAATATAAGAAATAAATCTTGTTTATTTACATTTTTTTCTCTTAAAAGTTAGCGCAAGCTTGCTAGCTACATGTGAACAAGAGAAGACTCTTCTTGAGTGGTCTTTCATAACATTGATTTTCTTTCTTAGTCATGTTTTAATTTCTTATTAATCAACATTGAGATCAATTTTAAACTCATTTTACATACAAAAATCACAGGAAGATATAATACTGATTTAGACTTTTGGGTCACTGTAACAAAAGATCAACACAGGTGTGCTGATAATCTAAACAAACCTCTTTGACTTGAAGACAAGGAAAAAGAGAATGGTTGTAGTTATTATTACATGTATGTAGATGGTTCATGTATTTGATATTTCTCTTTAATCTGTGCGAAAGCTTTATAACACATGTCATCAGAGTCAGTGTGTAAATAAATTAATGGAATACTTATTATTTCTTGTCTTTTTCTGCTATAATTTCCAGAAATGAATAATCCTGTACATCTAGTTTTAATCTGGGAGTGCTTCACAAAATATTTTTAAAAAAGATGGCAACTGACAGCAAAGCTCTTTTTTTTTTTTTTTGAACAGTAAATATTTCAGGTAGAAGAAGACTGTGTAGCAGATGGTGATAGGTGTGGAATTACTTGTACAAATCTGCCATTTGTCTTGGCAGTCTGAGTTTTCTGCATGGCATTTTGGCTAAATCTGGTTCAAGTTATATATTTGCCAGTTCACACACAACACCAACCCACACAGATTATGGTTGGTTTGCACAAGTATCTTTGTATAATTAAGGATGGAAAAAGGACAAAATTTTAAATAGTCCAGGACCTAATAAACCAATTATAATTAATCAGTTGCATAAAGCAGAGAAAGTTATGTTGTAAAGAATAGTTGTGGAAAAGATGATGAAAGATGACCTTTGAAGAAGCTGTGTTGGTATTGGCATCACCTGTCAAGATTGCAACAAGTATAATCCAATTCCGACATTGATACTGTCAGTTACCAATTAAGTAAATAGCTGAAGTGATCGCATGCCATGTGAAGGCTTACTTTAGTGGCATGATGCGGGTGGAAATTTCAACCGGAGTAATAAATCACACGACTTGTCTTTTAGAAAGCAGCCAAATCGAAACCAAATTGCAAATCATGAAATGAATGCATGGCTCTTAATTGAGAAAAAAAGCATAAAGGGTGTACAGATGCAATAACTTGATTTTAAAAAAATGTCTTGATATTCAAGCATTTATGTTGTCATGGTTGGTTTTCAAGTCCAAGAGTTGACTCGGAACTGTGAAATTGAAATGTATAATTGCCTACTGAAGTAGAAAATGGACAATGTCAGGAGTTTTTAGTGCTAACAGCTAGATCACTATTTCAAACAACTTCTTCCAGCAGTTTTTATTTCATTTTGTTCACTGAAGCCACACCTGGCTGGCATGCTAGTTATTGGAATAGCCAATCAAATAGCTGCTAGTTTTGAAAACTGCAGAAAGATGTTTGAATAGTCTCTGATTAATGTCTTGCAAAGCTCAGCTGCCTCCCTTTTCATTTATTTAAGTTCTTTTTCAGTTCTGCTTCATTAAGTACTGCAGGCTTTACCTGACCCCCCCCCCCGACATTAGTGATTGATGGCAACAAAATGGCACCTTATAGAATTGACTTGTCTGTCGGATGGCATCATTGTCGGATGGCATCATGTGGTGTTTTTAAGTAACACTGCCTGTATTAATTTCTCAAGGTTTGTTTTAAAGATAAAGTTTAACATATAATTAATCTATTTGATAAATATGTACAAATGAAGCCTGCCTATAAGCAGAAGCAACTCTTGTACAGTGGAGCCTCGTTAATCAGGATACCTTTGTTCCAAGTGAATGTCTTGATTAACGAGTTTTCTGGATAATCGAATCATGCACACATTTTTTTTAAAGGATGTTATATGTCTTGTATTACAGCTGCTGCTGAGCTGATCATTGAGATACCCATTTTTTGTCTGAAATGAAGCCCTGTGCTGTCTACAGCTCTAATCAGTCAACTGTATTTGTACACCATTAATAAGCCGTGATTGTCACAATACAATCGGTAAACAATAAAGAAGCCTAATGACACACTTTATTTACCATATGTATGTCCAAATGTGTCTACGATTTGATTCCAGAGTGTTTATTTAATTATCATCCCAGTCGGCAACTAGCCAAAACTGACATTGTAAATATAATCGTGATCATTTGATAACTTTAACATACCACTTAAATTATACCAATAAGAAATTGATAATTGACACCTCCAAATTTGGCGAAGTTGTACTTGCTATCCGACTGACTGTATTTTCATTACTAAATTGTTTAATATCTCGTTATCACATTGTGTGAACTTGCTATTTTGCAGGTTGTTTTTTTTTTTTTAAATTAAATATCCTGGCTGTTACAATAAATTGACCGCTCTGGTAGCCAAGTGGTTAGAGCGTCCGCCTCTGATGCGAGAGTGTCCGCCGCGGAAGGGGATAGTCGTGGGTTCCATCCCCGGCAGAAATATACCAAAGATTAACAAAACTGGTACTAATGATACTAACCGCTGCTTCGCTTGGCGCTCAGCATTAAGATGCTAGGGGCCCCGAATGGTCTAAAGCGCTCTCCGTTACGGATCACTGCCATCTCGCCTCTCTGCGTGGGTTCGAATCTCGGATTCGGCCAATGTGAGAAAGCTTGCCAGTAGCTTCTCATGGTTCGGTGGTTCTTTCCGGGTTTTTCAGTGGGTTCTTCCTCCACCATTAATACTGGTTGCCATGTATTGCCTATCGTGTGCTGAAAAATGGCATTAAACCCTACAACAACAACAATAAACTGCCGCACTACATACATCATAGCGATATCATTGACTTTTTTTTAAAGCTACGTTACAAATCCAAATCGGACACAGACAAACAATGAATTGAAAGTGGCACTACTCGTCGCGTTAATGTACGCAAAGCGTGCTTAATTAATCGTCAGATGCGAAAGGAGTAATGCACCTGTCGACACCCAGGTACAGTGCATTAAAAAAAATCCCGTACGTTTGATCGTTTTTGTTACTTTAGGGCTCTTTTGCTATCCTTATTTGAGTTTTAGGGGCCGTCCATTTAGTACGTATGCATTTAGGGAGTTAACCCAAATGCATACGCTTGCGTATGAAGTAGAGTCTGCTGATAATGTACGTACCCATAGGAAAGGTGGGGTGGGGTGAAACTTCGATAATAATTTGTCTATTACATTACCTGTTCGACTTAAGTCGGCTTTACAATTTTAGCATGGCATCAATCCCGTGCGAGATTGTTGGAACATCAATGGACCATACCAGGTATGTAGCACAATATTGTTCACTATTCCAACTCCACTGATGCATATAGACACAGAAAATAATTATTTCAGAGTGGATCTAATGTTGTGAATTCGTTTTATAGGTAAAATTGGTCTTTCATTTGGTGGCTCCTGTGTTAAAACTTGCGGTGACACGAGGATTGCACGCTTTAAAAGACACCGCGTTGACGCAAGGCAAAGAATTTCACCAAAATATTGACAAACAAAAAACCCAAAAGCTTTCTTGAGAGCAGGCAAAAATGTCTTGCTACAAATGATTAGAAACAACATTGGACCAACGAGAAATGTCTATAAATGCAATGGACAGTTCTGAGTCGGGTATTCCTACTCCATAAAGCCACATCAAGGACAAGGCAGAAAGAGACGGCGAAAACAACTCTCCAGAGGACTTCACACTTATAAAGCTAAGAAGAACGTTCCGAGACTTGGACGATATTTATTATTATACAAATCACAGTAAAAGAAATAAAACATCCACCTTGAGTATTGCGCTTGTTCCGAACGGAATAGGATAGGTTTACCTTGCCACCCAACAACATGATAATAATCAAGAATCCCAAATGTGTAGAATTTCATCTTTGACGGATTCAGCTCCCATCGAGTTTGAAATCAAAGAACAACAAAAAGATTATTACATCAATTTGAACAGCAGTTACTTGTACCTGAAAGTCAAAGCTTAAGATAAGGATTGAAATACAATAGACTGCGATGAGGAAGTAGCTCCCGTCAACAAGTTCAAGCATTCTTTATTCAACTGTATGGATTTGTACTTGAATAGCAAACTAGTCATCAGCAGCTTACCATGCCTACCTGGAAATTATTTTGACATACGGAATAGACGTCTAAATACCCATCTGAATGACTGCGTGCTATGAGAACCTGACGATGCGGAAAAATTTGAAACAATATCGGATGCCAGTGATGGATTTGAATAGCGCTGAAACAAAATCAAATGTGACAACGAATGGATTTCTTGGAATTGGACAGATGGTTGCAAGAAGAGTATTTGCTGAACGGAATGGATGTCTGCCTGAGAATGAATCGAAGCAGAACCGCTTCCCATCTGATGAGTGATGGTTCCGATTACAAAACCAAAATCGAGGTAGCCAAACTCTACGTGCGACGAGTGGAAGTGTTACCTAGAGTGGGAAACGACATCAGTCACACTCTGAGCAGAACGACTGCCAAGTATCCGATATGACGTGTGGAAGTTAACACTTTCATCACCCCCAGAGGTCAACGATCCATGATCGAATAGCATCTGTTCCAGGAATAGTTACCCAAACGTATAATCATTGGCATGGTCTAGAATATAGAATTCAACGAAACCCGCAAACAAATTCCTTTCAACTTTCAACACTTCGACGTGTCCAAGATCGAAGTCAGTCGCGATGGCAAGACATTGTTTACCCGACCCGTTGAACCTGACTTTAAGAACAAGAATTACTTGTCCCTGTACGAAGTCACGTGACAGTTAGTGACCAACACCAAACACGGTATTGCATACGAAGATTATGCAGGAGGCTATGCTTTGTGGGCTCTTGATTTTATTTTCAAGACCAAAGCAGCGATGATGGACAATTCCACACTATAATATCCGGTAAAATCAGTGTGCAACTTCAGTTTGCAAAATCGCTAGACGAGACGGTAAACGTCGTCCCGAATTAGATAATACCATAGAAAAAAACAGTTTGAGAGAAGTCATTCTAGACTATTAGAAGCAATGAAATGCACGTTTCCTTCTTCCAATGGTGGAGAATCCATGGAAATGGAATGGGAGGATACCTTGGAAGCAGACCCTCAAGATAAATACGAAAAGGACGTGGTAATGAAGTCCAGATGACCAGAACAAGAAGTACATTTAATCTCCTATTTTACCAAACTCAATGCAGAAAACATTCCGGAATTGATCAAGAAAGATTGATATTGAGGTAAAAAGGATATTCTCAGTCAAATTCAAGTCTCAGACCTTTTCCTCTTTGTTTAAAAAAAATATCCTTTTTCTGTTGCTTTCCATTTCCGCCGCTGTTCCGACAACCTCAAGATCAGCAGCTTTTGCGACAGCAGGGCCACCTCAGCAATTAATACTGGTATTTTTGCGAGGAGTGAAAATATACTACCTGATTTAGTTATATCGGAAATAGCGCCCGATGATAGAGTAACTCTTATTCCAGTCTTGTCTTGTTTAGCATCATTTAATTTTTTTACGCTGGCGTTCTGTCAGTGACAGCTTATATTGGCCACATGTAATTTGACTGTTATTAACGTTATTGTGCTTCCGGATTTTTTCACTGACGCGGTTTTTTTTTTTTTTGTTTTTTTGTTTGTTTTTGTTTAAACGTGACCCGGGGTCAGAGTAATATTTACATGATGATATGACATTTATAATATATACAGTGATCTAATTTATTTCTAGTGCATCAACCAACGACTCTCGTTCGTCCGCCAAGTAACACTAATTTATCGCTGAGTATAACAGCAATTGCCCTGTTATTAATACAATCATAAGGGTTGACACGAGCTCTGAAGTGTATTTCAACGACAGTCTGCCTGGTGAAATCAAGAAGTTCAAGTGAAAAATAATAGATCTGATTATAGATTTTGAACATCTAGTTGTGATATTTGCAAATCAGTTATGATATTCTAATCACGTCCCACAAATGTCATCAAACAATCATATACACGTGCTACATGATTATTTTCAAAATTAATTAAAATATTTTCAGACGGTTCTTGTTGACCATTTATCCTTAACGAAACTTCAGAAACACCGAGTTTGTCAAATATCATATGACTCCGCTCTTGAGAATTTAATCGATAAGTTTCTTGAAAAGCAATGAAAATGTGTCATGGTGCAGAAACAACTTGCTGTGATGCTTTATGCCATGTAAATAAACCATCAACTGTGGTATGAACACTGTTCTGTGGTTGTTATCAACCATGATAACATCAATTTACAACCTTGATCCATAAAAGTGAGTAATTTTTGTTCTTCAGCAATCGATTGAATCATTACTGGCATTTTGATAATATTATTTTACCAGCACCCCCAAGGTCGCCAGATTGCATCATTGTCAGTAGCTTTTCTTACAAGCGCAACTGTACGTTTGGCTCCGAAAAAAATCTTTCTAACATTTCTACAAATTCCGAAGATGTGAGATAGTGGCATTACACATTTCTACGATTACCCTTTAACATTGAGCGGCGTGTAAAGAAACCTTAACTGAAATTATTCTTCATCGATAATACTGTCGGTGTTTCTGCAGCATTCCTTACATTACCGATAGGTACGATTTTACTATCAGGGTTATTAGAAGTATCTTTAGCAGACATCATTGATGTATAATCATCGCAATATTTAGCTAGACCTATTATCGTTGTAGCAACATCAACATATTTTTTAACTATTTCAATATTTAGCTAGACCTATTATCGTTGTAGCAACATCAACATATTTTTGAACTATTTCAATATTTAGCTAGACCTATTATCGTTGTAGCAACATCAACATATTTTTGAACTATTTCAATATTTAGCTAGACCTATTATCGTTGTAGCAACATCAACATATTTTTGAACTATTTCAATATTTAGCTAGACCTATTATCGTTGTAGCAACATCAACATATTTTTGAACTATTTCAATATTTAGCTAGACCTATTATCGTTGTAGCAACATCAACATATTTTTGAACTATTTCAATATTTCTTCCATCAATCATATATGTAGCACTATCAAACAAAGCCATACTTCCATTATTAACAAAACCAATTATAATTATGTAAAATGCTGGATCAGATACACGTTCTTTATTAAAATTGCCATGATCTAAATTATGGTGGTCTTGAGTTTGCGAAGGGAACACGAAGACCACCTCTTGCTATCAGACTAGCAGTTGTATTTTTTTTTCTCTGCTTCTGGACGCACTGCATCTACATCCAACTCTGCTATTTTTTTTATTTGCGGCTTGATTTATGATTTGACAGGCATAACTTCAGCCCTTGTTAATTTTACTGTCGGTGGTTTTCGTCGAATTAACTGTGCTTAATCTATCCTTGATTGCCGACAACACCTTACCGGCAACATTATCAATAACACCAGGAGCTTTTGCACGAACAACGTCACTAGCTTTCATTGATAATTGTTTTGCAATCGGTATTGCTTTTGGGACAATACTTCGAAATAAACCCTGAACAGCATCACCGAGTCCATCTCCGTAAGTTGCTTTATAGACTGGCAATCGTAAATTTATCACCCTGACCATTTGTAAGGATGTAGTGTTTGAAAAACAAATTACATGACAAACGGATATTATGGTGCCTACTGATTACAATTTTGGAGAGGTTTCTTCAAACGGGAACATCTACCATTAGGATTTCAATTAAACGTATTGCGACGGAGAGAGAGAGAGAGAGAGAGAGAGAGAGAGAGAGAGAGAGAGAGAGAGAGAGACTATGTTATACCTACTTTTAAAAAGATTCAGGACACTTACGCTTATTTTTGTGGAATATTTTCCCTTAGAAAAATTCAAAGAAACACACATCCCACTTAGAAAATCAAATCCATAGGAAAGGTCCACGATTTTAAAATATCACCAGAGTGAACCGATGACAAATACGACTAAAACGTTCTCACAAAATAGTTAATCCACATACGCTGTGACGTATTTGACTATAAAATTGACATAATTTCTGTGAGATCGCCCAGGATACGATTGTTCTTGCTTTAGATTTGCTTCTTTTTTATATAAATAATCTAGCGGTGAAACACGACCTAATTCGAAGTGAACGCGGTAAGAAAATTAGTCTAGCCAATGAAATTGTTTATGATGAGTGATGCAATGTTTTGTACGAAGGTAGTATGGCAAAATAATAAATACGCTCTCAAGTTGTTCCCATTGCAGTGCAGACTGGAATGTGAACTTAAATCCCTCCGTTGTGTATTGTAACATTTCTTCTTACCACATCAACTACTGAATGGTCACAGTACTCGTACCATTCCTTTTTACCACATCAGCTACTGAACGGTCAGAGTACTGGTTCGCATTTTGAAACTGACAATTTATTTGTATCTCATTTAAACATTTTGACGTACAAACTCACATCGGTATAGTCAGGAGTGGTGCATTATTAAGTGGCATGGGTTTTTGTTTCTTTATTTTCTTTTCTTTTCAAACTTGTGAATCTGGGATTTGTACGAATTAACGAAGCAAGTTCAGTGAACCTCAAGGATACAATCCCAAGTTGTCTGTCTATTGATGTGAATATTTACATAAAATACAATATGACCTGCGAAACACAAAGATATACGGCAAGCATGATTAGAATGAACACAACAACACCTAACTAGTAACAAAGAGATGTTTTTCTTCACGTCCGCGTAACTTAGAGTTTCAATCCTCTTTCAAGACAAACATGGTATCCTTTTTTGAGCGTGAAATTAAAATACTGAAGAAACTTAAGCGCTTTGCTATAGACTATAGTATAGATAATTTCAGCAACAAACTAAACAACATAAATACCGTTACAACAATAGAAAGCCCGAAATCGTCTATTAAAAAAGAAATGCGTTTTAAAAAATAATTAAAGGTTAACGATGGCTAAGCAATAAAACCGAATTTAAGAAAGGCAATGACATTTGTATATAGGCCTCTCACTTTGATATTGTATGCGGATGTAATCTGCCATGTATTAACAGCTTGAAAAAAGGTATACGCAAAGAGAAACCTCAATTGAAACTGACTTTTTCATATTTGTTCCTTCTTTTTATTTTTTGGGAACACACCTAAACACTATTCAAGGGTGGAACAGGGAAAATACACATATCAAAACAAACCATACAATTCACACACAGGCAGAAGCCAAAACGCAAATCTACTAATCACAAGAAGTATGTGTAAGTGTCAAAAGCTAAAGTCATATAACGTTTGTACGGATTGTAACCTTCCACTTGGGATAATGTGAAATATCATAAATTATTATCACAAACAGAATTGAAACATAGCAGGCTTGACAGTTTTTGTTTATATAGATCCACTAAACTTCACAACTTGCTAGCGCTGTCTCATACTTTGGTCTCGGGAAGGATCCCCTTTGTAGGTGTAGCAACTGTGGTAACAGTAGAAGTCGTTGTCGCTGCTGTCAAATAAGAGTAGATCATTTAAAAAATGGATCTAGTATTTTATAATTTTAAAAAATCAAATAAATAAATACAGTTGTTGGTAGACATCGTGGTCAGCAACAAAGTAATGGTGACTGAGAGAATGAGACATCGTAGTCGAGAAGCGTACTTCTGGAGTACGTACGTGTCCTAACGTCACAGTACCTTCTCAATCACTCTTGATGCAAAAGCAATGCCATCTCCGCGTGAGACCATGCGGCTACTATCCTACGGATGTCATGCAATCCAAACTAACCTCCTGGTAATTTCACCGTACCTGTATCGAAATGAACTTGTGAAAGACGAATATTCGCTCCCTGTGCGCTTGCCTGAATACTTTAACTTTAAAAGTCGATTCCAAACTTTTAAAGAAAACTGGCCAACATATCTACCTGGACCAACTCCTGAAGAATTAGCCAGAGCCGGATTTTTCTACTTGGGCGAAGGGGATAAAGTCAAGTGTTTCAGTTGTGGTGTGTCAATTTACCAGTGGGAACAGAAGGATTTCGCTTACCTGGAACATGCTCGATGGTCTCCGAATCGTGCTTACCTAACTTTAGTGGGACCTTAGTGATTGAAAGTGACAATACTGTACCATGTCGTTTAACAAACCAGTTTGGCTTGGAGACAAACCTAGACCAAAATATAAACCCTCTTTAAAAATAATATTCAAGGATCACCACACGAATTGCAAGAGAAAGATCTACAAGGAAGTTTGGCAGGGACTTGCTAAAGAAAAATTTCAATTGGTGACTGTAGAACGTTTGTGTCGTGAAATTCACAAGAGGAAAGTGACAAAAATCAATCAAAGTGTCAGATTTCTCTGGATCAAGTGTACCTTCCACAGATTCCAATTTAGACCGTTTACATCTGAAGATTTTATGATCATTCTTGACGGTTACCCTGAATGGCAGTGGTCCGAAATTACACACCATGTTAATCACTTTCTCTTATGGAGAAGATTTTAAATAATTCTGTGCAGAATGTACACTTATGGTATTCGACATAAAGAAGTACAAAATTGACTACCATGCCACAACCTTCATCACTTGTGATAAAACAGATTCCGTGGAAGGATATCAATGAGAATATTCACACGGTGGAGGATTACGAACACTTATTACGAGAACTGTGTCCCATCAATTGGGGTCGACGTGTAGTGTGTGTTTTAGTGACTTGCTTTCTGGGATTTCGTTTACCTGTAGATTCCTTGTGGACACTTTACGATCAATACCTACAAAAAGACAGTATGGGGACTCCTTTTAGTGTCCACGAGAGACTCATTCTGTTAAAAGCCTTACACTTTCATCTGGATACGTCTCGACCCCTACAGGAAAAAAAGATTCGTCAACTTTTACATACTCCAGTGGTGTACGAGGATGTGTGTGTAGCTTGTGATTTACACCCTCATTGGACAGAGGTACGTGACTGGAAAAGTTGGGGTTTTGAGGCTTGGACAAAAGAAGCATCCCATTATGCTCAAGCGTTGTGTTCGTAAAATCCATCGTCGAGTCCAAAAGTCACTTTTAAACCTGTGTTAGTGACAGTGCCAGAAGATGAAGAAGAATCTTTCACCGAGGACAATCACTCTTTTCATGACAGGACTGTCATGGACATTCCCCAAAAAAGACCATTCCGAGAGGACACCTATGTGACCGTACCCAATGTAGAGACTATAAGAACATTACACACTACCTCTAGGACACCTTCCTTACCCAAACGATGTTGTACAAAGATTTGTTTATATACCACATTGATCGCTACCATGTATTTTTTATTCCTGTACTTATCCATTGGCTTTTATGTATTGTTGTCTTTCGTGTTGTTCCAATTTAAACATGAATTGAAATAAACGTATCCTGAAAAAAGTATAAAAACCTCTTGTCTTGTCTGTTTTTGTGTCAATAGTCTCATACCCTACACTACTCTGACTACCTTTGCTATTTCCTCCTCGACATTCAAAGTCATTGACGAACACTTAGATTTTGCTAGTTGGGAGGCATTGTATCTTCTTCATCCTTTTGACATGTTAATTGCTGGACCGAGCGGTTCAGGCAAAACCAAATTTATCAAACGTTTGATCGAACATAAACATCATTTGATCGATCGTTCACCTCAACGCACCGTGTGGTGTTAGAAAGAGTGGCAATCGGCATACAGCCTCTTGCAAGAAAGTTAAGGTGATTCAATCGTGTTTGTGGAAGGCATTCCTAGTGAAGACGATAGGATCATGTCTGACCCTAGTCAAACTCATTTGGTCATTTTTGACGACATGTTAGGAGAAGACGAAAAAGAAATTAAACTGTGGTTTACGCGTAAAGGGCATCATCGTAATGCCAGTGTCATTTACATTACACAAAATTTATTTCAACAAAGTAAAGCCCATCGTACCATTAGTCTCAATGCTCTTTATGTGGTCTTAGCCAAACAGTTAGGAACATCTTGGCTGATTCATGCGTACGATGATGCCACTCAAACCCCACACGCCTATTTACTCGTGGATATAAAACCCACCACTCCCGATTATTTGCGATTTCGTACCAATTTGTTTCACGACTGGTGTCAATACAGAGGACCTGTCGTGTACACGTCCTCGTCGTCGACATAACAATAACAACAACTAATAAATCTTTAAAAATCAAGGTGACTTTGATCTTGTCTCATACATTGTCAACATTACGTTCCTTCAGTCTCATCTTCCTATCAAATTGATCCGTGCCTTGTACGGTATCAGTCGCGAAAAAAATCCACAAATACGTGCTCACGTCTTAGAAGCAAATCTCAAAGAAGTCTTACGATGGTTTATGGTGACAGCACGTCAATTACTGCAAGGCATCATTCACATTCCACTTCAAACCAAATAGAAACAAAGTGGCCTTGACGCAACTGACCGATCCTCGCATCGACACTCAAACCAAAAAGCAAATCATTTTGAAACCTGGAGGTAGCGGTTCTCTAGGTGGTGTCATCATTCGTTCCCTTTTAAATGGGATCCCAATGCTCCCAAAGATCACCTCAAAAAAAAGCCAAACGAACCCTCAAGAAAAAGAACAATCTTGTCAAGACCAAAAAACAGAAAAAGAAAGTCCCAAGAAAAGAGCTATCACCCGCAAAAGAGGCACTTCGGCCAGGACGCAACCTTACCTTCGTAAACCACTACCTGAAGCACCAGTGACTGAGTATCCAGTAGCCTCAGGTTCTTCCACTTCTCCGTTGCTGGTGATGCCAGCCAAATCCAATTTTACACCCGTTCTTCCTAATTTGATGAAACATTGGAAATCTGCGTCTCCCAAAACGTCTGCTCCACCGGTGACACCCTCTTCCACATTAGCGGCAGTAGCAGCTGCTCACAAAGTACCTGCCCCTAAAGTCAAAGTCCAAGAAAGATCTGGCATGTTAAAGAGTTTACTGGATTTGTCCAAACAAGAAGTGTCCCGATTTAGTCCATTGCGAACCCCTTCACGACGTGTGTTACCTGTCATGAAGTTGATACGACGGAAAGATAATCAGTGGCGTCGCATTCCAATATAAAAATGACTTAAGGACAACGACGTGAATCAGCATTTTCTGTGCCACTTCTGAACACCCAATGATGTCTCCTCAAAAACGTGCACACCACAACCATCGCCGTTCTGCTGTCCAAAAAGGGAAAGGAAAAAGACAATCTCGTCATCCTACAAAACGCTTAGCCAAACATCGACGTCATCCCCTAAAAAGACACAGTCATCCAAAGAAAAGGAGAAGTCACCAAAGGGGAGACATATTATTTTTACTTAAAGGTGCGAATACACTAGCCAAATCAGCTCGGAACCGAACTGGTATCTTTATCGATTCTTTTCATGATTTAGGGAAACACGTCGTTACCTTTTTGACGAAGCGCTAGAAAAGAAGATAAAAGACGGTGTGTACCAAGTCTTTGACGTCAGTGTATTTCTGGAACGAACAAGCAAAGATGTCATCTCGCAGAAAACATTCTTATTCACCCCACAAAGGAAAGAAAAGGAAAGGACTACCTCCTCGTTTAGCCAAACACGGAGACATGTTGTCCGTCCTGTCCAAAGTCCCTCCGACCATGCGAAAACAAATCATTAAAACGGCCTCCAAAGGTGTCATCGATACCGTGTGCGAATGTTGTTTGAATGTATTGAAAGGCACGATACCTTTGTCTCCACACCAGAAAAAATGCTTAGCCAAACATCGACACGTTCCTCGTCAAATGGTCCAAAAGAAAATACTCATCCGTCAAAAGAAAAAGATGTTGGTGCAACGCAGTGGATTTTTACCCTTTCTTGCTCCTTTTTTGACAGGCTTAATACCAGGTTTGATACAAGGGGTGACACAAGGGATGACCCAAGGGATGTCCCAAGGGATACCCCAAGAAATGGGTAGAAATATGTATGATCCTTCCAGAAGATAAAAGGGACCTATGGAGCACAACGATCTCAGACATAACCTTTGGAAGCCCATGGAAGGACGAAGACTGACTTTGGTCCCTTACAAACGTCGGATGGAATACCTTCGTTTGCAAGAACAACAAACCCCCCATTTACCACCCAATCCTCATTTGAGCGAGATGTCCCAATTACAACACGAATTGCAATCCTTGATGCATCGCAACGATTTGTCCGAAACCGAAAAATCGCAAAAGTACGGCCAACTCTTGAACGACTGCAACTCTTTCATCGAAAAGCTGTGGAACAAACAGCTCTACCCACTCTGGCCGATTTTAAGGCTCTAATAAATAGTCCGTCGCCATCACTATCTACAGCGGACAAGACAGACGTAACCCAAGGAAGCATAACCCCATGATATTTTTCAAACAAACACCGCCACTCCCATTCCGAGTAAGGTTGCATCTTCCTTGTTGACCCTCCCCCCCCCCCCCCCCAACGAGAAGAACTCAAAACTTGGGTTAAAAAGATGATGGCCACTCCTCCTTCAACAGAAGTGAAAAAGAAATGAAGGAAACCAGAAGTGAGAAAAGAAAAGAATACCAAAGCTATCCCATTACCTCCACCACCAGTAACCCTCGACGTTTACTCCTGTGGCGCATCGGACACGTAACACGGTTTCCAAAAAAACTCCATTTCGCCCCACCCAAAGCAGTATCATCGAAGAGTGGGTACCTTATTAACACAACCATGGAGATGGTGTTAGCCAGCATTTACTACGATCCAGCCCACCCTGCAGGTTACGGAGGTGTTTAAAAATTATATCGTGCTGCTAAAACTCGCCTGAAAAAGATCCGTTTGCCTGAAGTACAACGATGGTTACAAGAACAATCTACGTATACTTTACACAAACCCATTCGACGAAAATTTCACAGAAGTCGCACTCAAGTGGAAGGCATCGATCATCAATGGCAAGCCAATTTAGCTCGTGTCTCTTATTTAGCCACCTACAATCGCGGCTAAAATTTTTGTTTTGTGTCATCGACGTCTTTTCTAAATTTGCCTGGGTCGTACCATTGACTTCCAAATCGAGCGGAGAGTTAGTACGAGCTTTGCAACTGGTGTTGAAACAAAGTGGTCATCCTCTTCGATGGCAAACCGACAAAGGGACCGAATTTCTGAACCAAGCTTTCCAACGAGAATTAAAGAAACGTGACATTCTGTTTTTTACCACCGAAAATCCTGAAACCAAAGCTAGCATCTTGGAACCTTTACACCGTACCTTGAAAGAACGCATGTGGAAATATACGCATCAACACACTCTCAAGTACATCGACGTCTTACCGCACTTAGTCCAAGCCTACAATCAATCTTACCATAGAAGCATTGGACGTGCCCCACAAGATGTGACACCCGACAACGAAGTGAATGTTTTTGAGCGTCTGTTTGGTACGTCCCGGACAATGGCTGTCCCCAAGAAAGGTAGAGTGTTAACCGCTAGAGATTGGGTTCGCATTGGTAAAATCAAACGCACTTTCGACAAAGGTTACTTACCGAACTGGGCCACCGAATTGTTTCGTGTTACTGGACGAGTGCGTGATCGTCATCCTACCCTCTATAAATTGGAATACATGAACGGAGAAGTATTTAAAGGAACGTTTACAACGTGTCACCAAAAAAGAAGACGAGTGTACGACATTGAAAGCATTCTCGAACGAAGAACCCGTAAAGTAGGAAAACGTCGTGTCAAAGAAGTCAAAGTACGATGGAAAGGATATCCTCCTAGTTTTGATTCTTGGATTGACGCTTCGCAAGTCATCGACTATAAAAAGAAGTGACCATCATGCCCTTCAATACAGCTTCAGCTACCACAGTGACTACTCCTTCAGCCAGTTCTTCTCTGCAAGATTTACAAAACAACCCTTGTGGGTGTGGTGTGGAGAACGTGTACCTAAAACCCAAATCGTCTTTTTCTGTCAAATCTTTGTGGTGTATTGTGTCACCAGTGCAGCCATTGCTAATTTGAGTTTGCAACAAGGAGACAAACAATTGTGGACCATTTTACTCAGCAGTTGCATCGGTTATCTTCTTCCCAATCCTTCCCTGAAATACTCTTACAACGGGAACAACAGTAACAATATTGGGAGTATTGCGTCCAACGTCAGTCATTCTCCTAACAGTCACCACGCCAATCACAATCCTCTTTTAGACACTCCTTTAACCTCGAGTGACCCCTCGGACAGGAAAACTTTGGAATTATGAACAACAATAACATCAACCAATTTTACTTAACGTTACCCAGTCATAATTCCATGGAGGTGTTTCCTAACAACACGTTGTGCTGTTACACGGCTTAATTACCACAAGTCATTCATTTGGATCAAGATGCTCATTGGGAAGTGGCTTTAGTGGAAATGATACACCCTACACAAATCAAACACATCGTCGAAAATCAAAACAGTTTTTCAGTAGAAGTGTATGACGAGCAATTGCAACAAATCTTAGACGAACGCATCACTGTCAGTGACCCGATGAAAACACAGGACCCCAAAACTAAACGGTCCACCTATCTGTTAACCATTCCTGCAGGTTATTATTTTAGTGGTCAACATTTAGTGAATACGATTGTAACCAGGTTCAATACTTTGTTTGTTAAAGCCATAGAGAAAGCTAGAAAAAGTGTTACCTTTGAGTACCATAAAGTGGCTCGTAGACTAATGATCACATTTTCAGAGGATAAAATTATGGCCATTACCTTTTGTCCTGATCTGTATGATATTTTGGGTGGAGACTTCAGGTTGGTCAAGAAAAAAGAAATACCAGCCATAACCAGTAACTTGGATTTTGCGAAATATTTTCGATTCCCTGTAGAAATGAACCAAGGACTCAACTTGCTGTTTGTGTACTCCGATGTGGCGGAGCACAACTTCGTGGGACACACCTCTGTGCCGTTACTGCGTGTCATTCCTTTCAAAGTGGATTCTGCCATGATCGCTGACGAGGAAGGTGGAAATACCTATCATGTTCACCGCGAATTTGTACATCCTCATTATTTGCCTGATAGTAAGTCGTATTTTGACAGTGTCAACATTTGTATAAAAGGAGATCTAGGACAAAATATTCTATTTACCAAAGGAAAGTCACAGTGAAACTCCATTTTCAAAAACTATTATATAACAACTGAAAGGTTATGTATACTGTGTACCGAGGAGTCGTTCGACAACGAGGACATGGTTTAAGAGATATGTTTAAATCAGCCTTTCGTTACTTGGTCCCTGTTTTGAAACTGATGGTGACACGAGAATTGCGCGCCTTAAAAGATGCCGCATTGACTCACGGCAAAGAATTTCTTCAAAATGTTCTCATTGACAAACAAAACCCCAAAGAAGCTTTCTTGAGAGCAGGCAAAAATGTCTTGCTTCAAACGGATAAAGAAATTTTTGGGTGAACGAGAAAGTTTTATAAATGCCCTGAACGGTACCGAGTCTGGCATTCCTGCTTCCCAGAGGACACAGCAAGGACAAGGTAGAAAGCGACGACGAAGACATCCTTCCAAAAGTCTCCACACCTCTAAAGCTAGAAAAACTAAGAAAAACAGAACCGTTAGAGACTTAGACATTTTTTATTATTAAAAGCAAAACATAGAGACTGAGAAAAAAATGATGCACCAAGAATCTTGTGCCTGTTCCAAGTCGGAACTGGATCTCTTTACCATGCCTGCCACTATGATGACCATGCAAGAAGCCCAATGGGTTGAATTTCATCCCGTCTCCTCTTTGGTGGATTTAGCTCCCATCGAGTTTGAAATCAAAGGGCAACCCGAAGATTACATCGATCTGAACAGCAGTTACATGTATTTGAAAGTGACAGTAATCAAAACGGACAACTCAGTTCCAGGAGCCGATGCCCGAATAGCTCCCGTCAACAATTTCATGCATTCCTTCTTCAGCGATGTAGATTTGTACATGAATAACAAACTGGTCAGCAGTAGCATGGATACTTACCCTTACCAAGCGTACTTCGAAAATCTCTTGACGTACGGAAAAGAAGCCAAGAATACTCATCTAGATGCTTGCAATGTATGAAAACCTGACACAGCAGGTGATACTAAGTTTAACGTGGGTTTTAACCACCGTCGAAAGAAAATTATGCAAGGACGTAGTTTAGAAATGTTCGATCGTTTGCATTTGGACATGTGGTTTCAAGATAAGTATTTGCTGAACGGTGTGGATATTCGCTTGAGACTGAATCGTAGCAGTACTGCATTCCATTTGATGGCTCATGCCAACGAATACAAAACCATTATCCAAGTAGCCAGGTTATACGTGCGTCGTGTGGAAGTGTTACCTAAAGTGGGAAATGATATCAGTCACACTTTGAGCAGAACGACAGCCAAGTATCCGATACGACGCGTGGAAGTAAAAACTTTCACCATTACCGCTGGACTACGATCTAAGATCGAAAATCATCTGTTCCAAGGACAGTTACCCAAACGTTTATTCATTGGAATCGTGAGCAATACAGCTCTCATCGGTGCCCACAATGAAAATCCTTTCCAGTTTAAGCACTGCAAAGTATCAAAAATCGAAGTCAGTCGCGATGGCAAAACTTTGTGTACCCGACCCTTCGAACCTAACTTTGCCCAGAAGAATTACTTGAGGTCGTACTTGTCGCTGTACGAAGCCATAGGACAGTTAGGAACCAACACCAGTCACGGCATTTTCTACGACGATTATGCAGAGGAGGTTACACTTTGTGAGCTTTTGATTTCACTCCAGACCAAGGCAGTGATGAAGTACATTTCCACCCTATAAAATCTGGGCAACTGAATGTTTGCTGAGGCTCTTGCCGAAACGGTGAATGTCATTCTGTATGCTGAATTCGATAATACCATAGAAATCAACAGTTTGAGAGAAGTCATTCTAGACTATTAGAACTATGGAAGCCCCTTGTCCTTCTTTGAACAGTGGAGAATCGATGGAAATGTAATATGAGGTTACAGAGAAAGCAAACCCCCAATACCAAAAAGAAGAAGTAGTGATAATGTAGTCCAGATGGCCAAAACAGGAACAACAGCTAGTCACCTGTTTTGCCAAACACTTTTAAGATAAAATGAGGGGCATGATCAAGAAAGATTGCTATGGATGTCAAAACGATCATCCCAGTCAAATTCAACATGATAAATGTATGATGATGAATCAAGAAGAAAAATTGGACGATTATCTGAATGAAGCTTGGGGTCTTATCTCAGAAGAAGCCGTGTTACATCAGTGGTATAAAGACTTGCGTGACCATTCCTCTCCTCCATTGTTTACTCGAGAGATTGATCACATCGAAGCTGTCTTGACACAGAGTAAGGAGACGAAGCCTAAAGACAGTTACTTGGTAGACCTTTCAAGCAAAAAGTTTGGATCGAATTGATGACTTATCATCACCTGTGAAGAAAAAAAGGCCACACAAAAAAGGATACTTGGGAACTTTATTACCTTCTGAACCGTAGTTCGTACACTGCTTCTTGGAATCAATGTCTGTTAGCTGAAAAAAAATGTCTTTTGAAACCAATACGTCTGTCGTTTGTTTCACATTTTTTTTTAAAATATAGATGCTCTTTGACTTCTTTCTATCCCTCACATCAAACTATCCGAACGTTTCCAACACTAAACCGTTTTGTTTAGGCTGTTTCCCCGTGTGTAGATAGTAAATTGTATGTTTTGTTTTGGCTTCTTGCCCGTGTGTGTGGATGGTAGATTGTGTGATTTTGGATAGTAGATTATATGGTTTGTTTTTTACTGCTTCTCCGTGTGTGAATAGTAAATCGTATGATTTGTTTTAACTCCCGTCTGTGTGGATGGTAGATTGTGTGATTTTGAATAGTAGATTATATGGTTTGTTTTGGCTGCTTCCCCGTGTGTGGATAGTAAATTGTTTGTTTTGTTTTGGCTGCTTCCCCGTGTGTGGATGGCAGATTGTGTGATATTGGATAGTAGATTATATGGTTTGTTTTTACTGCTTCTCCGTGTGTGAATAGTAAATCGTATGATTTGTTTTAACTCCCGTCTGTATGGATGGTAGATTGTGTGATTTTGAAAAGTAGATTATATGGCTTGTTTTGGCTGCTTCCCGTGTGTGCATAGTAAATTGTATGTTTTAGTTTGGCTGCTTTCCGTGTGTGGATGGTAGATGGTGTGATATTGGATAGTAGATTATGTGGTTAGTTTTGGCTGCTTCCTGTGTGTGGATGGTATATTGTGTGATATTGGATAGTAGATTGTGGTCTGTTTTGCTTCCCCGTGTGTGTGGATAGCAGATTGTGTGATTTTGGATAGCAGATTATGTGGTTTGCTTTGGCTGCTTCCCATGTGTGGATAGTAAATTGTATGGTTTGTTTTGATATGTATATTTTCCCTGTTCCACCCTTGAATAGTGTTTAGGTGTGTTCCCAAAAAATAAAAAGAAGGAACAAATATGAAAAAGTCAGTTTCAATTGAGGTTTCTCTTTGCGTATACCTTTTTTCAAGCTGTTAATACATGACAGATTACATCCGCATACAATATCAAAGTGAGAGGCCTATATACAAATGTCATTGCCTTTCTTAAATTCGGTTTTATTGCTTAGCCATCGTTAACCTTTAATTATTTTTTAAAAACGCATTTCTTTTTTAATAGACAATTTCGGGCTTTCTATTGTTGTAACGGTATTTATGTTGTTTAGTTTGTTGTTGAAATTATCTATACTATAGTCTATAGCAAAGCGCTTAAGTTTCTTCAGTATTTTAATTTCACGCTCACAAAAGGATACCATGTTTGTCTTGAAAGAGGATTGAAACTCTAAGTTACGCGAACGTGAAAAAAAAAACATCTCTTTGTTACTAGTTAGGTGTTGTTGTGTTCATTCTAATCATGCTTGCCGTATATCTTTGTGTTTTGCAGGTCATATTGTTCTTGATGTAAATAAATATTCACATCAATAGACAGACAACTTGGGTTTTTATCCTTGAGGTTCACTGAACTTGCTTCGTTAATTCGTACAAATCCCAGATTCACAAGTTTGAAAAGAAAAGAAAATAAAGAAACAAAAACCCATGCCACTTAATAATGCACCACTCCTGACTATACCGATGTGAGTTTGTACGTCAAAATGTTTAAATGAGATACAAATAAATTGTCAGTTTCAAAATGCGAACCAGTACTCTGACCGTTCAGTAGCTGATGTGGTAAAAAGGAATGGTACGAGTACTGTGACCATTCAGTAGTTGATGTGGTAAGAAGAAATGTTACAATACACAACGGAGGGATTTAAGTTCACATTCCAGTCTGCACTGCAATGGGAACAACTTGAGAGCGTATTTATTATTTTGCCATACTACCTTCGTACAAAACATTGCATCACTCATCATAAACAATTTCATTGGCTAGACTAATTTTCTTACCGCGTTCACTTCGAATTAGGTCGTGTTTCACCGCTAGATTATTTATATAAAAAAAAAGAAGTAAATCTAAAGCAAGAACAATCGTACCCTGGGCGATCTCACAGAAATTATGTCAATTTTATAGTCAAATACGTCACAGCATATGTGGATTAACTATTTTGTGAGAACGTTTTAGTCGTATTTGTCATCGGTTCACTCTGGTTATATTTTTAAATCGTGGACCTTTCCTATGGATTTGATTTTCTAAGTGGGATGTGTGTTTCTTTGAATTTTTCTAAGGGAAAATATACGACAAAATCAAGCGTAAGTGTCCTGAATCTTTTTAAAAGTAGGTATAACATAGTCTCTCTCTCTCTCTCTCTCTCTCTCTCTCTCTCTCTCTCTCTCTCTCTCTCTCTCTCTCTCTCTCTCTCTCTCCGTCGTAATACGTTTAATTGAAATCCTAATGGTAGATGTTCCCGTTTGAAGAAACCTCTCCATTATTTTAATCAGTAGGCACCATAATTTCCGTTTGTCATGTAATTTGTTTTTCAAACACTACATCCTTACAAATAGTAAATCAGTAAATCGTTGGATGAAATAAAATCTTGAGTTGACAAACTTGTACAATTCAGGTATCGAAGCTTTGTCTTTATTTTTGGCACTGCAATGTGTCACGGACATTTTTTTTAAGCATGAGATCTACCGTTTTTTGTAGAAAGGAAACAAATACAAGACTATTTCAAGAATGACGAGAGTGATCTTGCACTGTATAACCCTGCTTATGGTTAACTTTGAAATAAAAATACCACAATCAAAACACACGTTCGGAAGAATTGTAACAATGTAACAATGATTGACGCGAGTGACATTGCACTTTATAACCCTGCCTATGGTTAACTTTGAATTTCAAATCAAAACACAGCTTAGATTGTCTATAGAACAAAGCTCGTTTTGGTGCTGCTTTTTCTCCCCTTCGCACTTAGATTTGTGAAAACGTGGCTACATTGTTTGTAACGTGTGCTGAGAAACACAGGACATCCCTTACATTTGAGATATGTTAAGAAGTCAGTCGACAATAAATATCATACTACCTTTTTATTAAATTGATGAATGAATGAAAACAATGAACATATTTCACATAGAATGTATGGTGTTCTTAATTATCCTTGTTTTGTTTTCCTTTCCTTCTGTGTGGATAGGAGATTGTGTGATTTGATTTTCCTTCCCTTCTGTTTTGATAGAAGATTGTGTGGTTTGTTTTCAGGGCCACTCATATACCTCGAAAAGATATTTGCTTTCTTTGCTTCCATTTCCCTTGTCGCTCGATAGTCCTAAATACAAATAATATTTCCCATGTTATATAGTCCCAATATGTTAAATTTCCCTTGAGGCTATATAGACCCACTATGTTAAATTTCCCTTGAGGCTATATAGACCCACTATGTTAAATTTCCCTTGAGGCTATATAGACCCACTATGTTAAATTTCCCTTGAGGCTATATAGGCCCACTTTGAGGCTATATCGCCCCAAGCCCTTTCTGACTGGATTTTCCCTTGAGGCTATAAATCTTGAGGCTATATCGCCCCAAGCCCTTTTTGACTGGATTTCCCATTGAGGCTATATCGCCCCACATTACTACTTTTCTCTTTTGTTTTCTGCTAATTTTGTTCCTTCTTTCGTTGTTTTTGTTCTTCTGTTTTATTTTATTATCGTTTTTTTTTCTTTCTTCTTTTTCATATTGACTATACGCCCGCTCTACTGCACTGATGTATCCTATATACAATTCACTTTTTGTGTCGATACGACTCGTAACTCCTAACAACAAGAGGAAGAAAGCAAGGAAGAAAATCATTTGGATCAGTTTTATTGGTTACTTCTAAAGCATTTTCAGTAAATTTGTTACTTAATTCTTCGATTATTTCTTCATCAGATTTTTCTCTATAGCAACAGTTTTTATGATTGAGGCTTTTTCAGCTATCTTTTCAACTTGAGGAAGAAAGGGTTTAGTTGTTTCAGTAACAGGTTTGAATACTTGTTGAGAACTTTCTACATAATCAACCTGAGATTCCTGACGTTCCTGTAATTTTCTCCTCACAGAATCACGGACTGGTAGAAATTTCTTAATTGCTTCTAGTCGCTCTCGAGCTAATCTGTGTGAGATTCCAACGCTGGAGTCATTATTTGAGATAACAATGATCTAATTCATAGCAGCAGGGAGGGCGCGACTCGAATAAGTGTAATGCCGGGTAAACTCACGCCGCGTACAAATTTTTTAAAAAAACGAGAGGAAAAAAAAAAGAACAAAAGACCCCCCACCCCCAAAAAAAAAAAAAACAAGTAACAAAATTAACTAACCTGTAAGAGATACTCTCGGTTAGTTAGAGGCTTCGTTTTTTGTGTTATTGGCTTAATTTGTTCGTTTTTATAAGAAGCCTTAGTTTGTTTAGCAAATGGGACCTTATAAATCGAGGTGGGCTCGCCCTCCCTGCTGCTACTTCATTTTTACAAGATTCAGAAATCAATGGGTGCGTATGAGAATGGTGATTTCATGTAAAAAAAATTCCTTCGTTGTTTTACAACCAAAGGACATATGCTGGCTTTACCGCAGACGAAGCATCGCCACTCCATAATCTCACTCTTTAATTTCCTCTTAAAATGTACAGCTGTACCCATCGCTGGACATTAGCTTCCTCTTTCTTCTTTCCGTACCTTGGTCATCAACCTCGAATGTGGCTCGTGCTTCTAGTTCACTGGTCGTATCTTTAATGGAATCTTCCACGAGTGACCTTCAATAAAAAGATCTCGTTTTATTATCTCCACATGAAAATTTATAGTGATAAATAGTCTACTCAATAATAAAAATATTCTCTGCTTACTCCTGAAAGGCTTACATTATTTAACGTGATTATTTAATTGTTCACAAAATTAATGAAACACGTTGTTAATTCTAATTTACATTATACTGCACGTTCTCACCATAAAGCAGAGAGAATCATTTCCCAATTATAATAAATAATCGCATATAATATATTGCATTTAGAGCAAATATAATTTAATTAGAAAAATAACAAAAATGAACAAAAATTTACTTTTAAATTCTCACCTGAAATACATGATCTGTGTTGCCATTTGAAACAAGAATCACGGCTCATCGCCTGTTGAAAGGAATGAACTCGGTTAGCACAAGCTAAGCAAATAGCAGACATTTTAAGACGGATGAAAAAAGTGTCTCTCCCTATACTTATAAGAATGACTGTTTGATAAATGCCGCTCTAATTGCCAAGTCTGACCATTTTAGGACAATAAAAAGCTTAATTAAAATTTCTTTGTGATCTTTGGTTACATGGAAATACTTAGCTTATATATGTATTATGTAAAAATCAATCAACACCAAAAATAAAAGCCTTATTTTTCTTTCTCGGAATAAAACAGAACGAATCAGATAGACTTGACCTCGTCCCAAAACACAAAAAAAGTTGTTTTTTTTTTTTTGCATAGATGAACGACAGCAGTAATTTCATTTGCACATCATGAAAGGGACACAAATCTCTTAAAAATACATCTTTCCGACTGCGGTAACAGACGAAGACTTGACGATGTTTACTCCCTTTGCTCTTGTCGGCGTGTTGTTTTGTGATTTTAAGGGGGTTTTGTGTGAGTAATCTTGTAATCGATCTTTATTATGTTATCTAATATTGTATAGCGCTCAGAGCTTCTAAAGATTAGGCGCTGTATCAAGTCCTCTTTATCATTATTTTATTTCTTCTTATTCTTCTTCTTCTTCTTCTTCTTCTTCTTCTTCTTCTTCTTCTTCTTCTTCTTCTCTTATTATTATTATTATTATTATTATTATTATTATTATTATTATTATTATTATTATTATTATTATAATAACTGATAAAACCAATTATATTTAGATCAATCAAGTGACATCCATATATACCTAACCAGGAACTCTTTACCCTACATTTTCATCGCGAAAAAACATTTATTGCACAATAAATAATGTATATTTAAAAAAATATATAAAAAACATGGGTATTTATATGCATCACAGTTTGATAATGTTTGAAGTCTGTCATACTGGCCTAACTTAGGAAAGCTATTCTTGAAGAGTGTTTGTTTATTTTGTTTTGTTTTATTTGTTTGATTAGATTTGTATGGTAGCTTTAACAGTTTTTCAGTCATATCGCTACGGTATCTGCAGTGTATACTGATGTCTAACACTGGGGCATTATGCCGTAGACATGTAGCATGATGGCCCACCCAGTCACATTATCCTGACACCAGGCCGACCAGGTTGGCACTACATGATGGTCAAGAAGAACGATTTCCAAAACATTGATGAAAGACATACGAATCTTACTAGCATGAGCAGGAGGGTAATGATACAATAAAGCACCAGACATTGATAGAATTACCTCAACGATTTATTGCACTTTAACCTGCAATGACATGAGTGGCAGTTACAAAAGCATATCTTTCATAACCGTAACATACTATTGGGGTTTCACAAACTGTTGAACCAGGTGATTTAACATTAAAATTATACTTGTGGCACCAGTGTATCTTCCATGCCACAATCCACAGTAGTCACAACATTGTTTGACTCTTATGAACCAGGACTGGCACAATACAGATCTATAAGGGTACACATCGACAAAACCATTGGGTATCTCTTTGCTGTCAATTGTAGGCAAAACACTAGGCCTCATTCTTCTTCAGTTTTATCTTCTCTGCCATTCTTACAAATACCTTCAATGACTATGATTCTAGAATCGACATTAGATACTGGACTGATGGCAAGCACTTTATCTGAGTGCGCTAAAAATGAAGACGAAGTCGAAGGAAGTGGTTGCCTGTGAGTTTTCCCAGAATACCAAATCTGAGTATGATATGCAATGCAGCATGGACCATTTCACTTCTGCTCGTGCCAATTTGCCTCACAATCAGTATCAAGAAAATAGGTGGTGCATCTAATTGCACCATGACAGCCTACCATCACAGTATATGACCAAACCTTTCTGACACTTACATGGAGTCCACATCGATGGTGAAACCAATGTCTAAATTGCTAAAGCAAGTCTGGTCTTTGGCAGAGCATGTGCAAATGTGTAGGAGTGCAAATGGATCAGTCTACAAAAAATTGAGGTCTTCAAAGCTATTGTGTCGACATCTATGCTGTATGCATGCAAAACCCAGACAGACAATGTACAGATACCAAGAAGCCGAGTCATTTTCATATGGGATGCCTGAGGAAACTTGTGAGGACAAGATGGCAAGGCAGGGTCACAGATACTGAGGTTCTCACACAGGCAGGCATTATAAAGCATCCACTCTGCTGAAGAAATCACATAATCACTTTTGAGATGGGTGGTTCATGTTACTAAGATGATGGAAGAGTGTCTACCAAAGATCTTCTACAGAAAGCTGAAGGAGGGAAAGTGATCTCACAGAAGAAATGCTTTAAAATAACTTCTAGTAAAGCCTGAAACATCTTAACCCGAGTCTTAGGAAGACTGCAAACAGAATCACTTCACCTGACAGAGTCTCATCCATACTGGAGCTACATGCTTTGAACAGATGAGAATTGCAGTGGCTGTGCAGAAAGGCAAGCAGTGGAAAATGCAGCACTGCAGCACATCCTCATTTGATCAAGCAAACCCAAGTGGCATCCTTTGTCATGTGTACCACAGACAGTTCAGATCCCAAATTGGCTTGATCAGCCATTCAGGTACTCACAGAAGCCAAACCATGTAGTGATGTCATGGGCATTAAGGAAGTCTTCATGTGATGTAGAATTATTTACAAAAGGTGCTTGTCACCATGTCTTCATGTGCTGCATGAACTGCGAGCAGTTGATAGCATAAAAAATATTGCTGCAGATCAGATAAAGAATTTGGGATTGCCAGCAGTTAAGTCTATTACCAAAGGTTGTACCAAAAGTGATTACACTTCATCAACAGTAGCTATGTCATTCACAATCAGTAAAATTGTCAATGAAGCCATGTAACAATGTCCGTCTGATATACTGATTGTAAAATCTGGTCATGGTAAGTGGGTTATGGTTGTGGACTGGACTGGACACGATTAGAGAAGCCATCAAAATTGGTATCCGATTAAACCAATGTGTTAAAGATAATGGCAAAATTCAAAGTTATATTAAATCCTGCAATTGGCACTGACAGGTCTGTCTTGAGAGATCAAAGCAAATGATATTTTCAATACTATTCCTACCTTGCTAGGATCCCATATTAAAAATAATAAACTCACAAGTGCAGGACTTGGCTATGGTTTTTATTCTCTTCCAGTTAAGGCTTTCTTGGAAATAGCAGGAAAACAATTGGATGACAACATTTACCCCATTGATCTCCATCATCATAGTATTGTTCCACAGTGCACATTATCAAAGGAGAGGACATAGAAAGAATTCTCTACAATATTGACATTGTCATGACGATTCTAGGTCATGCCAGATACAATGATGATTAATTCAAACTATGATGTCTATCACAGATACAATTGCATGACCTCAAAATATACTGCCATAGCTATAGCACCACTAACCCTTGGTGCCAACCCAAATTTTAATAATGGATTTTATACAGCATTGATGATAACGTCATACAGACTCATTGAGGTTTTTGTGTGCTATTCCTCTCACTCAAATATTTGGGTTTTGTAGAGATGCCATAATGCTATTTTTGGAGCCAAACACAATAACATTATACCATAAAAACAATTTGGCATGATGGAGGTGCAGCTACTGAAAAGTTTGAATTGTCAACATTAACATTGTAGATGCCGGTATTAACCCCTTCACTCACCACAGAAGATTTCAATGTCAAGGCTGATGTTTCTTGTGAATGCCATATACGTGTGCACCATGAAGTAATATCCTGAGACAGTTTACAACTACCAAATATTGTCTTACCTCACCATAATCATTAATTTATTTGTGGTATTTTACATCGCGATTCAAGATAATGACCAAACCCATAACAAGATGATATTTAACCATTTACAAGTGAATTAAGTTTCTCTGGTTAAAGTTTCTCTGGTTAAACAGTCATCCGGAACCCATGGAAGAAATTTTGCTTAATTTCACAATCAAGTTGCATGTGCATTTCACAATCTATGGTCCTACAGGCACCATGTGCATTTCACAGTCTATGGTCCTACAAGCACCATCATCAAAATGTTGATACAGATGGGCAGATTTCCCAGTAGAACTTCATTTCTGGAGTCCATGGTTGACATTTCCTTTCATGCACTAGTCCTAGAAAACACAAGATGTATCACAGGATATTTATGCTTTGGTGCTACATCTTATTACCTAAATAATGGCATTGTGTACCATATATATATATATATATATATATATATATATATATATATATATATATATATATATATATATATATATATATATATATATATATATATATATATATATATACTGTCATAGAGAGACAACCATAATCCTAACCCTAACCCTGTCTCGGAACACAATATATATATATATATATATATATATATATATACTGTCATAGAGAGACAACCCTAACCCTAACCCTAACCCTGTCTCTGAACACAATACATATATATATATATATATATATATATATATATATATATATATATATATATATATATATATATATGTGTGTGTGTGTGTGCGTGCGTGCGTGCGTGCGTGTCTCTGTGTGTGTGTGTGTGTGTGTGTGTGTGTGTGTGTTAAAAGTCAGGAGAACAAAAGATACAATTTGGAATATTGCACACATAATGGCAGCCCACCAACACCACAAATTTAAATCTAATTGATTATACTTACTTTGCTGAGGGAATCAAACTCTGACCTTAGCAAATGAATGCATTTTCATGTTCAGCAGCAGAGGGGGTGGACAGACCAACTTTTTAGGCGTCAACGAGGCTTCCTTTTCGTTAATATTTACTAGAAAGGTCTATTTGACAAATGGAGGCTTTCTAGTAAATATTTAATAGAAATGTCTATTTGGTTCCTTGTAAGGGTCCATTTGGCAAAAAAAAAAAGACGCCATTGTCGTTGGAATCCACCCCCTCTGCTGCTATGGGTTAACAATTCTTTTACGATGAAAATCGCTACTTAGGACTTTACAAACAGACTAATTTGTAAAACTTCACCTTGTAGATCAATTAGATTATTGGACTGGTCAGTGAGTTTAAAGTTAATTCTCGTTAGCGAATTATTATGACATCGCATATAGACTGGATTAACCGGAGACTCAATAATTAGAAATCCTGGAGGAGCTGTTGGTGCAAATGAATATAGAATATATCCCTGCTGAGCTTTATTTGATAGCTTCCTTCAATAACATCACATACTAAATTCAATGCAATCACCGGATATATTCACATTTTGAGGAGCGATATGCCTACCACCGCCGTCTGGGTCATTATTATATCTGAGGATAGTTGGACCATTGTATTGCTGTCTCCATGCTATGACTGCTACAGTAAATTTTTCATTGATAAAATCATTAACATATTGTTTTAGTTCGTTTGCGTTATAACCAGGATATTTGAAATTCGGTAGATCATCTTCTGTTATATTGTATGCAATTAGAAATTTTCGTTTAGAGTGATCAAAATCGTCATGATCAATTATTACTTGAATTAATCGCTGGTTGATATATTCCATATCGGATGCAAGTTGATTTAATATTTCAATTCGTTTAATGATTTCGTTCCAATTAGACTCATTGGAAACCCGTTGTAGTTGTTGACTGTGTTTTTGATTGATTTCTATAAAGTATTCAACGAGGTCGTTATGTGATATATTTTTGTATGTAGTTACTTCTGGAGTCTCTTCAGTCTTAATATTCCAAACGGCGGAATCTCTGGTGGATAGAAATATAAAATGACTACCCGGCAGTGATGACTTTTTTTTTTATATCACTGAGAGTTTCTAGATATGATGTGGTAATTTCGTGGTATGATTGTTTATCCGTGACATAATCAGATTTTTTAGGTGGAGGTGGTATTTCAGGCCATCCTAGTACGGTTTTTATAGAACTCTGATAGATGTCTACAACATAATTAGGCGAGTTTATCTCAATCGCAGATGATAATGTCGGCTCGTGGACTTTTATAGCGATTTTCGATTCTGCTCCAGTAATTGATTTTATTCTACGCGCTAATTCAGCATTGATTTATTCAATTTGGTATGACCCTGATGGCAGCGAAACAACGTTCCAGTCTGGTGTCCCGTCTTCTTTATTCTTATTCGCGAACACTAAAGAATTATTCGGTTGTTGACCGCTACATGCTACCGACCTAATATTAGGCCAACTATGGTACACTCGTAGTTTTGCTAGCGCTATCTCCTTCACGGGAATCGGAATAGGGAAATTCACACTGAATTCAGGATTGGTTGATGTTACTGAGATCATGCTGGTTTGTACTGGGTTTGTGTTCTCCACTATTCGTTGAAGTAATTCCTGCGGTGTTATCATTATTATTACATTCATGTTGTATTTCTAATTTTGACATCGCGGAATCATAAATACTTACCATCGCTGAGAACTCACTATCTGATATAAATGTATCATCGAGCGACGACGATATCAACGAGGACAATTGCGAGTACGCGGTTGATACAACATGAAATTTAATTATGTAGTCTTGCAGTTTGCGTTGGCTGCATAATGATATTTTTTTTTTGTTATTATCGACATAATTTCAGCGATTGTTGTCGCCGCTGATATACAAATTGGAACAGCTATCGGAGCAATCATTGTCACCGAGGATAGTATTATACCAGCTCCGGCGATTACACCACTCACCGAGTACACGGTAACATCAACTGCGGTGATTCTTCGTTGGTATTTTTTTTTATTTTTGTTTGATACTCCTCAGTGAGAGTTTTGAGTTTAGTCTGAAACTCTCTGGCCTGATCATAGCGATATTTAGATACCGAAGGTACCGTTGATGACGACATTTTATTTCCAAATCAGTTTACGATTTCAATTTAGTTATTTACTCAAATCCGCTACGAATTCCATATACCATGATACTGAAACCCTAGCCAAATTCTTATCAGTGGCTGTTATCGTGAACTGTTCAGTTGTATCCTTGTCGATGATCGTTGATATCGTATTGTTGACCCCAGATGAACTCGACGATGATATATTAAATTGAGTCGGTGTTACTAGTGTTAATCGATAAATACCTTTGACGGTTGCAGTGATACTTAGTATATTGTCTCTAGGAGTCCACGTAAATGATCCGTGTTGGATCGTGTATACTACGTTGTTGGTTTTCTCATGAGGAATTTTTGGTTTTTTCAATTATTGTTATCATCCTCGGAAAATCATCTTTGATTGCTTTGATGAAGTTTTTCGTCTCATCGATGGATTTTTTAATATCAGGGAGTTTTATTTCAATTTTATCCAACGTGGTTCCAATAAATTTCTCGATGATATTTTTACGAAAAACTGAAAACTGTTTTACGTATTCTTCAAATTTAGATTGAAGTGTTGCTAGTTCCAACATAGAATTTTTTTTTATCTCTGTGAGCTTCGGTGACGTTGCCACTGGTTCGCCGAAGAAAGCCATAATTGATTTTAATTCGTCATTGACAGTCTTTATATTGTCCATAGAGATTTTTATTAATGATAAATTCGGTGATGTTGTCGCTGGATCACCAAAAAAACTTTGTATGAATTTTAACTCATCGTTGAGAGTTTTTAATTTATCTGTAATCGTCGAAACGAGTATGCCGGGTTTTAGTTTACCCTGATCGGAAAATAGCGCAACGGTGTTCTCGGTTGCGTCTCGTTGTTTAATTAAAATATCATCCAGGGAAACATTACTAGTTTTCAATTTACCCTGACGATCTTGAAATACAACTATTTCATTACGATCAACACTTGCTAAGTTCAATGTCTCAGCTATTTCATCTTCGATTATTTTTTATATCACCGGTTGCAACGCCATCAGGTCCGGGTTTCTTCAGCGCTGATAAAGATCTCCCACAAATATCAATCATGTTATTCTATATAATCTCTCTCAAAAATCTTTTCGTTGCAAAATCATCGATGCCGCCAGCGACTGCTAGTATATTCATTTACGACAACATGTGGTGTTTTTCCAGATGTTGAAATAGCGTCAAGGACATTCAATACTTCGTTACCACATATTGGTGGGTCATTCATTTGTTGTGTTGGTAGCGCAGAATACCAAAGAGGAGTTTTTAAGCGGTTTATATAACGCATAAATTCCTTCGGCGGTGCTAATCCATATGAATCGAAATAAACAATTGCACGTGGATCAATCGCGTATGCAACCCAGTGAGAACCAGGTCCGGTGCTGTTATGGAGATTAATAATACTGGTTTCAACGCTGTTTGGTTGTGCCGGTAACTGATCTTTCATAAAGACACCTCTGAAGTTTTTTTATGGCCAATTTTTAGTAGCATCGAGTAAATCAAAATTGGACATTGGAACTAGTAAACCGTTCCTGGGATTCTCAGACCCTTTCCGCTGTACTATGAATACGGGGTTCCTGGTAGTCTTAGACCCTTTCCCTTTTTTATATCCTTGCCCAGTTGCTTTTTTTTAGTTCCATCCCTGCCGCGGTACCACTGCTCCTAACGTGGCCGCTTTAGCCACCGCTGGGGCCGCTGCTGAAATCAACGCTGGTAACGCAGCTAACAACGGGAATATACCACCTGATTTTATCATGTTTTTGATAGCAGTCGCAGAGAGAGTGATCTGAACACCTTTTTTATCTTTAAACGCATCATTGAAGTGTTTTACTTGACGAGTCGTCAGAGACAATTTATTCGCACCGCCAATCATCTGATTGGGTTTTAGTGTTATTGTAGTTCCGCATTTTTTTTTAGCTGATTCCGATTGCAATTTCTTGAGTTGACCGGGAGTTAACGCAACACTAATATAACTGTATTTCATTATACAATAACAGATTTATTCTAATGGAAAAATCCGAAGGATTTTCAATTCCATGTTTTCCACTGGCGCATCTATCACTCTCATTCTTCCGCCAACACCTTCAAGAAGCATTGATTTGTCGCTGAGAATGACAGCAACCGCTCTGTAATTAACACCACCAGCAGGGACTACACGAGCTCTAAAGTGTATATCAACAACGGACTGTCTGTTAAATCAAGATGTTCCAACGAAAAGTAATAGATCGGATATAAATTTTTAAAATCATACTGTGATATTTGCAGACCAGTATCAACATTTTGATCACGTGCCATATATGTCAAGAATCTGTGATACACGCGTGCAATATGATTGTTGTCGTAATCAAGTTGTATATCCTCGGATGGTTCCTGTTGGCCGTTTATTCTCAGCGAGACTTCATTAACGCCTAATTTATCAAATATCATATGGCTACGTGTTTGATTGTCTAATCGCGCTCTATTTTGTAGCGCAATAAATATATGACGTGGGGCTGAAACACCTTGTCGCGCTGCCAGGTGTCATGTAAATGTACCATTAATATCAGAATCTTTAGTATCTGTACTCACTGACAACCAACTCAGCAACGATTTTCCTCCTTAGTCCATAAATGATAGTAATCGCTCCTCCGTGGTAATTGATGGAGTCAACACTGGCATCCATAGCAATAGTTTTGATAAAATAACTTTACCGGCAACAAGACCAGCTTCATCACCACGCCAGATTGCATCATTATCATTACCCTTTCGTACGATTACTACTTTATGCTTTGCTCCATAGATGACTTTTCGGACATTTCTGCAGAATCCAAATATATGATGTAGTGGAATCGCGCATAAAATCGTCGACGATCTCCTTGTAGTATTGCTTTGCGTGTTGCATATACCAAATTGTAATCGGGATTAGCACTTCCGACAATATCAAACTCAGCAGCTGGTCTGACTCCATGTTCATAGGTATCAGGTTGTGGGTAAAGTGAAGTAGCTCGCGCTGTCTGTATTTTAATATACGGAGTGTGAATAGGGTGATCAGTAATATCCTTAGCGAACATCATAATTGGACCTGCCGATCTTGTATAATCGTCGGAGTATCTTGCTAACCCTATTATTGTTGTGGCAACATCAACATCATTTTCAATGGTTTCAATTTCTTTTCCATCAATGAGATATGTAGCGCTAGTAAATAACGCCATGATCCCATTACTGACAAAACCAACTCGGAGAATTGAGTCGTTTGCGTATGGTGTATTAGCTACAACATCTGTTACAAGTTCTCCTTCTACTTCAATAAACGCTTCACACGGTAAAAAGTATTTACTAGTATCATGAACCTGAAGTTCGATTCTTGATCGTAGATTTGGTTGTTTTGCGTGATAGGCATAAAATTGATAATCGCGTACAGAATCCTCCTTGCGCACTGGGGCGTCCATATCAAACGCTGGATCAGGTGACCGTTTGAACATTTTATTATATACTCGTTGGTCTAAATCATCGTCGTCGATGTCGTCGTGTTTTTTTTAAGCCACTTCCCGCTATCATATTTGCGGTTATATTATCCTGGTCACTTGCGGCCAATGAAGTTGCCAATGACGGATTCAACAGTGACGCTAGTTTTTTTTATTGCGTTATTTATTATTTTACTAACACTCGCGGGCATCACTGTTGTAGACGATAGTGGTCCCGGTTTCCTTCGCCGCCGAACTAGCGCTATTAGTTTATCCTTCGCGGCTGAAAACGCTTTTTCGGCAGCATCTCCACCAGCACTAATACCTTTATCACGAATAACATCAATAGCTTTCATCGATAATTGTTTTGCTAGCGGTGCTATTTTTGGAGCCATTCTTGCAAATAACCCTGCAATTGTATCACCGAGACCATCACCATATTACGCGTTATAAACTGGAAACCGCGAGTTTACTACATAGACGCTGGTTGGTTTATCATGGTTGTAGTGTATGATCATCTTATTTAAATGATATTTATCTAATGCGATGACTTAGTCACTGTGATAACCATCCGTAGGATTTTCCACTAACTCGTCAATGAAATCTCGATATATATCAATGCTCATGATACTACCTTGAAATAACCGCATGCAGATATCAGCTGCTTCATTAATTACTTCCGGTGAGTTATTTCCAGCTCGTTTCCATCCGATGAGAACTTCTAATCGTGCTATATCACCAAGAACATTACCAGGACAACTAACTAGACCACTACCTGAAATTCCACTCCCAGAAAATCCCTCCCCGCTACTATAACCAGTTGCTGCATCCAGTTTTTCTAACTCTGTTTCTTGTAAATAACTAAGATCATCATTATCATCTTCATCTCGATCAGATGGTATATACAATGGTCCAAGCGAAGCTTGGGGTGGTAGTTGTTGTTGAGGTTCTTCTTGTTTTTTAGGTGAGAAAGATATTTTCTTTGAACGCTGTTATCTTCTTCCTTGCAAATTTTGTGGTATTTGTTGTTGTTTTAGTTCTTCATATTGTTTATACACTGTACCCACCGCATTGATATATCCTATGTATGATGTATTTGTTGTGTCAACTTGACTTTTGTTAGTTTTGATTTTGTAGAATACATCAGCCCAATGAGTTATACTTCTAATATACTTATGATGTTCTGGTTTCAACATTTTTTTCTGTTTTCATAGGTCGGAACAACAAGCGCAGGAATTTCTGCTGGATCAGTCTTATCAATAGCTGCTAACCCTTCCTCGTTAAATCTCGCGCGTAAAACATCTACTGTTCTTTTTGATTCAGGTGGTTCACTAACATCAATATCACCGTGAAGTTTTTGTACAGCTTGTTTTGTTTGTTCAGTTTCCGCTGCTATTTTTTCAAGTTCACCAATAAGAGGTTTTTCTTTTATTTTTTCTCCCGTCTCGGGAACATCACCCAATATAGCTCGCTCAGTAGCTAATATTACCCCCTTCGTTGCTGTGGTTATTGGTTTAAACAACTCTTCAGATCCCGCAGCAAAATCCGTTTGTAAACTCTGTCTAGCCTGTAGTTTATTTCTGACAGAGTCGCGGATTGGTATAAATCTCTTAATTGCATCTAATCTTTCACGAGTCAATCTAGTTGTTAAACCTTCATTGACCATTATTAAAACAGTAAAGCAATTTCCAAATAATGTACGATGTAGTGATTTATGATTTCTACGTTTTAACCCGACTCAGATAGACAAGCAACAAAAAAAAACACTCACTAAAATATTTTTCAGTTAATTTAATTCCGTGTTGTTTGATCAAATATATACCTTCCATTGTATTTGCAACAGTGATGTATTTATACAAACGCGCTATACTGTCAAATCGTTAGTTGTATCTAGCGTTTTTTTTCATTTTCTTGAATTAACGTCTGTATATTTCTAATCTTCGAATTAACCTCCTTTTTCAATTCATAATCTCGACCCAATTCTTTTCGTATTCCTTCCACGATAGTAAATAACGGGACAAACACACTTACGTCACTACAGAATGCAAGAGAGTCTCGAATAGAATTCTGGATTTTTTGTCATCAGCGCATATTTCTTTGGCAGCATATATTTGTTAGTAATAATACCGTATTCTATATCTTGAAAGTCAGACATAATTTGGTCAGGATTTAAATTGTCAGATAATTTAATATCTTGTTTTTTCAATTTTGAAATTTCAGCTATAATCTTATTCATATTTTCAGAATTCATATATGATAATACATATTTCTAATACAAAAAATATATATTTTTTCAAAAATGAACTCCGTTCGTGGTAAGTTGTTGTATCATCTTACTCACGCAAAGGGATATTATGTGACGATATATGATGAACCCCATTTGTGCGCCTCAGGTGCTATTATCATCGAAGGTCCGGTCAGGTGTCTTCACATCTAACCAGACCCAGAGTTATCACGAAGCATATTCCTTTAAGAGTGAATCTAACTCGTCAACTAACGGTTAGAATCACAAGAGGATATGTTAGAGAATGGACAGCACAAACAATAGATTATATACCACGAAGCATATTCCCCTAAGAGTGAATCTAACTTGTCAAATAATGGGTTAAAATCACAAGAGGGTATGTTTAGTGAATGGACAGATTATATAGGACGGTATATATATATATATATATATATATATATATATATATATACAATATAACTCCAAATGGCAGTTGTATAATGAATGGATATATACAATGAATGGATATATACAATGAATGAATGAATGGATGATAAATGACAATGGATGATAGGATGACGGGGCGGGTCTACATTCATACGTGAATAATCATACAACCCAAATAAAATCCCAGGTTGTATGAATACAAAAAGTATCCACACACCGTGGATAGTGTGTGGGTTGTACGATTATTCACGTATGATTTCGACGCTAAAGCCCCAATAATATAACAAACGATATGGTATATAAGCTGTTTAATACACGAAAGTCAAAAAAAGGTGTGTGATTTTATTCTTTCATATATTAATACTGATTACTGATAACATTAAAGCAAGACGAATATTTGAAAGGAAACACTAAAAAATAGAATACAATTGTTTGTAAACACTATATATTTCATTCGTTTTCTTACAAAATAGATAATTGATTATACCCGCTGAAAATCATGATAATTACAATCTAAGAGAGATAACCCATCAAAGTTAGGTGACGGTGACACAATCTAAGGGAGATAACTATTTCATAGGCCGTAAACACACCTAAACGAGTTATCTCCCTTAATACTATATAGAATGGTAATAAACGGATTTTATAAGTAAATAAATTGAATTTTTTGTCCATTTCTTCTGGAAATCGCCGTCTTGGTTATATTCTCTGCAACATATCGTACTGAGGGTATACAAATATCAAAATATCTACCGGCTTCAGACATTGATTGGAATATAATTTCTTCGTTAGTTGCTGTATTAAAAGATTTTACGGGTCTTTTCCCAATTGATTTATAAGTACCAGTTAATCCTCGTTTTAAATTTTCACTCTGTGTAACAGCTTCTAGATTATTCAATTTGTTATTATGTTGATTGGAATCAATGTGATCCATAACAAGACCATCCTTGATCAATCTATTAAACACCTCGAAGACGAATCTGTGACAGTAATATTTCTTCTTTCCAACACTAAACATCAAGTACCCCACACCATTATCCCACCCAACTGGCTTCTTCAGTCTTCGGTTTCTGATAATACCATCACTAGATGCCTCATAGTTTGCAATCACAGGGTGTGGTCGGAATTCTTGGTTCATTTATATACTATACTATTGTTTGTCTAATTCATTGTTTGGTTGAATTATTATATTACTTGGAAATCTATTAATGTAGTCTTGGGGTGTTCTTATGATTTTGTCACTGACGTTGTCAGAGGTAGAGTTATTGATGGAATTCTTAGTGGATCTTTAATTCTCTTATCATAATAACGCTTCAGCTCTCTGTATCGCTTACCACCACAACCGAGACACAATTGTGATATTCCTCTAACCCCTACCCCACATCGTAAACAGGGTAAAGGCCCATAACTTCCGTTGCGAACGCTTTGCATATGATACCCACAGAATTCCTTTCTGCATGATTTGTTACACGGGGTTACTGATCCAACCATAAGCCATTTGCATTGATTCATTATATAATATATTCTCTATTCAAATACTTGTTTTAATTATAATATGAAGGAGTTCGAGAGATTATCGAAAATTACACCTTCGAAAAATTCTAAATTCAATCTCGATAGAGTCTTTGATAAGCCAAAGGGTAAAATTCGTGATAGAACCATGATAGGTAAAATCCGTGATTGTTTTGATGAATTTAAGCGCGATGGAGCATCTCACTGTTGGTCAAAATTTCAAATTGATGGTAGTGTTGATGCTACCATGAACGATAAAAACGCAGCAGTGATAATTTCACATCTTACGCGGAAAAGGTATTTTTTTAGAATAAAATTCATTATCCGTTCAGGCACTGGAGATTGGATTATCAGGGATAAATTTGAACCCATCTTGAAGGATAAAAAAACTGTCACTGTGAGTCAAGATTCCAAACCAGGAATTCTGACTGGAATTGACAAACCGTATTACAAGAGATCCTATCCTGTAACAGCAGTTGTTTATGGGATATATTCGTTAAATGATAAACCGAGTATTGAAAAACCTAAAACCCATGAAACTATCAAATATAAATTGTGTGGCAGAACGAATAATAGAACACTTCACAAATGCGCTGCGTGGAAACAAATTGACTGATCTAAGACGCAAAAAAATAACCGAGTGGGGACTAACAGTAAAGGAGCACGGGGCAACAATTCAAAATGTGATAGCGTTAGAACGAATACTAAAATTCCCAATATCAGTAATGACGATAACCGGAGAAGTAGTATATAAATAGAGAGGAGCTCCAATCAAAATTATTGATCATAACGAACACGCATGGACATCTGCAGTAACAATATTCCGCGGGATAGAACCATAAAATATATACCCCAGGAATTTTCCGGGAAGTTCTCCGGAGAAGAGAAACTATTTGATTTTATTTACCAGTTGAGTAAAAACGATCCTGTGTCAGTGTGGTTACTTAACTCCGAGGGTAGATTCGATCAATTTGTAAGACCCAGTGGAGAATTATACCGCATTGAAGCCCTCCATGAGGCGATGATGAAATTAGCTAGCAGTTTTTCGAAGAGTTTCGACGACGAACAATTACTAATAAACTGTTTTACAATTCCGTCGGTTGCAGCTCATTTTGCTAGAAAGAGAAACACATGGAAACCAACGCGAGGTGAGTTTCTATCAGGTGTCAGATCAAGCTGCATCGAATACAACCACGGTGGATTATGAAATACAAAATACGACCGTGAAAGTATTATTTCGGTTGATATGGTCGCGTGTTTTCCGGCGAGTTTTCTCAGGTACGGAGAATGCGCTAAATACTTCAAGCGATTTGGACATCCCACACACGAGATGGCTCGTGTTGAGATTAATGGACCACTGCAACATTTGATTTAACCGGATTCGCTCGTGTGGTATCATTTGAATTTGCTACAGAACTTCATCCGTGCTGTTATATATGGATTGGTAGACATATCTCTGAAAAACACTGGATGCCAATAATACTGTTACGGTATATGATTGATTGTAGAATGCTGATATCGCTGATTGTCAGTGAAGCGATTATATCATATCACGCGCAGACTGGCAGGTCAGGAAAGACGACTCCTGCGATTGAGTTATTTCATGGGAAATCAAACATGATTGTGTTAACACCAACACACAGACTCGCCAGAGAGATGAAACAACGAGGGGTAAATGCTTGTACTTACCACAGTTTCTTTCGATGGAAAGGCGATGAATGGACTCCTGAACGAATGGGTGAGAAATTTATTCCTAAAGTCATTATTTGGGATGAGATATGCACGGTGTCATTAGATGTATTACAAAGATTTCTCGATTGGTTATTGTTAGCGAACACAAAAGTAATAATGTGCGGAGATCATGGCCAACCACCACCATTTGTTGGTTTATCCCCACATGATTGGCTAAAGAATTTTGTAGACTATTATGAAGAAATTAATACTGATCATAGAGCACTTGATGAATAATTACGCGAGTTCAAAAGACTAATCAGATTACAACCGGATAGAATCCAATGTGAGATAGCGCGTGAAATAATTTCAGAAACACCATTAAAAGATTTCTGGGAAGCGTGGAGACCAAACGATTTCATAGTAGCGAGTAGAAAAATAGTCATAGACACACTTCAGATGATGTTATTTAAATTGCATAAAGAAAAATTTACAACACTTCTAGTACCGTTGTGTTATAAGCCTTCGGATACACGAAAACAGAATATTGAAGTTGATATTCCAGGACAGAGTGAAAAGCAGAATTTAGTGCTAAATGATATTGTGTTGGTTGATATTAGCGTCGTCGAAGATACATAACGAGCTGATAAATCTCCGTGGACGCTAGGATACGCAGCAACGATATATTCTTCACAGGGATTGGCTATATCAGATACAATTGTTTGGATGGTGGATAATCACATCGAGTGGTCAAATTTAGTTTCTCTCGCAGTGTCCAGAGTACGAAGAATAAATCAGCTTCGAAGAGTTGTTTTTGATGATAATGACACTACAATAAGTGATATTGTCAGCGTTGACAGAGTCAAGGACATAATCAGAAAAAAACTCGCTGGTTATAAACAACAGGACAAAAAAAAATAATAGAGAATTTGATATTGATGCTGAATTAATAATTAAGCTAAAGCAACAACAGAATAATCAATGCGCGAGTTGCAATTGTATAATGCTTTGGTGTTGGTCGGATAAAGATCCTCGACAATTTACCGTAGACAGAAAAGATTGCAGCGTAGGTCATACCAGGGATAATGTGATGCCGACTTGTCTTGAGTGCAATAGACGAAGAGGTGCTAGTTAAGACCACGCGGCGGTAATTGAGTATCCTCGGGTATCACTTGTAATTGTTCACGAGTAAATCCTCGCTGAGGAGCGGTCAAATCCAATTTCTAGATTGCTGGTCTACCCGTAGATCGTGTTATACTAGATATTTTATGCATGGTAACACCCCAAATAGGATCAGTAACTCTTTTATGCCACTTTCAAGCTCTCCTGGTTCATATAAATACCTAACAGTGACATTACCGAGAATTGGTTGTTTTGAAAAATCTTTTTGTGGTTGTACGGGTATAGACTTCTTTTTAATGGCGTTGTTAGGTTTCATGTTGATTGTTCGAGTAATCTCATTATTTAGCGCGGTAATTACAGCTGGTAATCTCTTGACCCATTCACGAGATCGTTTATCCTGAATAAATTCCTTCGCGTATTGATATCCAAATAACCGCTCAGCAAGTGTACGATTAAATCTTTCAACAATTGCCTGATCGTGATGTAGTGCAGTATATCCTCGTCTGATAATGACATTATGATACTTCATTGTTGATAGAACCGCACCCTGAAATTCCTTGCCAGGATCAACTTGTAATAGATTTGGCCAGCGCAGAGGACCCCTTCGATAAATCCTTTCAAATGCAGAAGCTACTTCAGTTGATGATTTTGTCTTTAGCGGTTCTGCTTGTTTGTATCGACTCGCAACATCAACTACAGTTAACGCGTATCATCATACGCGTAACCACCATCATGTGGCAGAAATAATATATCAGCCTGATGAACTTCATTAGGAATGGTCACATCAAAAAGCGAGTAGTTAATTTGTTTATGCGGTTGTAGATAAATTTGCCATATCGCCTGTTTGGATAACCAAGCCGCTGCAGTGGTATATTTCACCTTCGCGGCGTTAGCGAGTTTACCAATTGCTGCTTTACCCCTCCAGTATCCTTTTGGAGAACAATAAATAGATTCCATGTTGTTATTAATTACCGGCACCTAACATCAATTTACCTTTCATTGCCGATTTTACTAACCATGAAGCCAATTTTTCTTTGAAGGATTTATCAGTGATAGAATTCAACGCGTGAATCAATTTCACATCTGCGATATGTCTGTGTTGCAGATTGCTGCTTTTATAAGCGACATCATGAGCATGACACGCTTTATCAATGGTGTTTATTGGTTCTTCACCACGTCGGGGTTGGTTTTGATCATCGATTCTGAAATCGAATCTAGTCCCGGGTCCACAATAACTATACCCTGGAAGATGTTTTTCTCCTGGATACTTCGCCCATGGTGTTCCTGGGAGTTTAGTTAGCTTGGCTGCAATATCACCTCCTCGTTTTTTTTTTAAATTATCCGCAGATCTCATAGAAACAAATCTAAATTTCTTTGTACTGCATTGTACGCATTTACCAGAAAGTGCTGATCGGTTATTTTTTAGTTGTAATCGTCGTCAAGTCGTTTTTACATTTCACACAATATAGATTCATAATTTATTTTATTATAATTTATATTATTAGCTACCCGACGACGGGAACCTATTAAACACCATGCGATGTTGCCGAATTCAATTAGAATGATTATAATCGGACCATCTGGAAGTGGCAAGACACAATTGTTACTTAATTTAATAACGAGATGGATGAAATGGGACAAGTTGTATTTGATAGCTCCCAGTCTAGATGATCAACGATGTTACAATGTGTTAAAAGATTTTAACGACAAAGCAGTAGAAGAATCCGGCGAGGGTATTATTGAGTTTATAACCGATATCGATGAAGCACCGAGCATTGATGATATTGATGGAGATATTAACAATTTAGTCGTATATGATGATATCATGTTAGACAATCAAAAGAATCCCGCTAGGATATTTTCCAGAGGTAGGCATAAAAAACTGACGTGATATATGTCACTCAACGATACACACAAATACCAAAAGTAATCAGAGATAACTGCAATATTCTTGCCGTATTCAACGGAGTTGACACACATAATCTTAGAAATATTTGGCAAACTTGGTGCAGCGGTGATATGGATCATAAGCGATTTAGAAATTTCTTTAGACACGCTCAGTCAATCCCACACGGATTTGTGACGATAAATTTAGCAGATCCTCGAACGCGATATTGTGTCGGACTTGATAAAATATTCGGTTAAAATCGTTTACTGAATCTCGTAAAAGAATTGTTAACCCATAGCAGCAGAGGGGGTGGATTCCAACGACAATGGCGTCTTTTTTTTTTTTTGCCAAATGGTCCCTTACAAGGAACCAAATAGACCTTCCTATTAAATAGTAAATATTAACGAGAAGGATGCCTCGTTGACGCCTAAAAAGTTGGTCTGTCCAACCCCTCTGCTGCTTGTTCCATTTAGCTGGTTGGAATGTCAAGAAGCCAGGAATGCTGAATCAGTTAACGTTGAATAACATTTCTTGAACAAAATTGTGAAGTATCGAATTTTGGATAAGCAGTGAACATTAAAGTTGAATGTACCCAGCTTAAAGAATTTGCCACGTTTAGACCAGGGGAGTATATGGGATGGCTCATTTTGACCTTTATTCAAAATTTCTTCCATATCAGTGTTAAAACTTCAAAGGGGCCAGTGTTCTGATTCAATGACACTGACAGGAATATCTTAAAATGGGTTTGAGAATGAGACGGCTGAACTTGTGATCCGTGTCAAATATTCATTCTTCAAAGCAAACGAGAAATTAACCTCAAATCATTGTCTTTTTATTAATATTACCGTATTTACCGCATGTTTTCAGACATCATTTTTTTTGAGGAAATATAATATTTAAATGCCTTGTAAGTTTTTGGACACTGCTCTACTATAATTGTTTTACAATTTGTTTTCAGACACAACCAACGAAGATCGGGTGCATCATTTTAATGTAAAATTCAGTGTGTTTGTCATTAATTTAACTGATACAAAGTTTGCTTCGTTTGGTTGCCAATTATTTAATATGATCATCAACTTCCATGAACTAATATAATTTAAAATTCTTAATTGTATGTATGAATGTTTGTATATATGTATGTATATATGTATGCAGATAGATTGATAGATAAACATTTTTAGTTTAAGCCATACACAATAAATACAAATATCAAAGAATGAAAAGAAATATGATTTAATGCTGTAATATATTTAACTATATTATTCAATTTCAAGTAGCTTGTCCATAGCTTTTTTTAGGTCCTTGAGAGAAAAACTATCAAATTCTGTATCACTATCATCATCCATTATGTTTAATTGATGTCATTTATGATCGCCGCATTTTCACTTCTGCTCAGACTGATGCTGATGCCGCACACCTTTAAAGATTTTATTATCATTGTGCGCTTTTCCTTCAATGTGTCCATGGCATTTACAACCCAGTATAATATAGTTTGTTTGCTGGATGTCTTGATCCATCCATTGCTGCTTTCATTAGATGATTGTAATGCATTCATAACATCCCTGATGTATTCCGTCCAGCTGCGGCGGAGGTAGCTCTTGACAGGTTTATTGATGCTCACATCACGAGGTTGAAACTTGGACGTGCATTCTCCTGGTTATATTGGTAGCACAACATTTTGCGCCGCAACTGTTTCTTTACATCATCAGTGATGTGAGCCCAGAGCGAGTCCATAACTAACAGTGATTGCTCTCTTCTGGTGTTTGTTTGTTTTTTATGGTTTAACGCCATTTTTCAGCACAATATAGGCTATACATGGCGGCCAGTATTAATGGTGGAGGAAGAAACCAGACAAACCCCGGAAAGAACCACCGACCCACGAGAAGCTACTGGCAAGCTTTCTCACATACACCGCTCCCTCGATAACTCGCGCACAACGGGGGTCCAAAAACATCGACCGCACTATAAGCGAGGGCGCGAGTTACCGAGGGACCTATATAAAAAAAAACTAATAAAGAGATGGGAGATCGACAGAGAGAGACGAATTGGGAGGGGGATGCATTGTTAAATACTCGTTTTATAATCGTGCTGAAAATAACTGAATAAATATTTCTTTATAAAGGTGTTATTCGTTTTTCTTTATAAATTACCTTTATTATTTTCAGGATAAAATATCTTGAAAAGATCGTAAAACAAACATTATTCCATGAGGTATCGGTACTCTTAACATGTGTATCGCTAAAAGCATTGTGTATTACGTCACTGCTTTTTGTGTTGATTTGGATACATTCTAGTTTTATTGTTTGTTCAAAATTAATCGAGATTTCTTTTATCAAAAAAGATAACATTCATATCGAAAAACGACATCGAAACTTGTGTTGCTCTAAAAAAAATCTGCTATCGATCGATCGATAGATAGATAGTCAAATGTAAAAAAAAAAATTCACAGATAAACCATTACCAACCATGAATTGAATGGGTCTAAACGTCAGACATGTAAAAATAAATTTTAAAAAAAATAAATAAAAAAAACTCATCCGATAGCATAGACCAGCCTCATCACAATTATAAACTTGGTCGTCTGTATATCCATCACGGGTCAGTATCTCTCGAAGTTGGTTGGGATAACTAAGATGCGGCCGCCTGATTTGCTAAGCGTATCTCTCCCGACAACGAATTTTGTTTTATTCCATGTCAGTGCTGGAATCTCCAAAGCCATTCATGGCTTGCCATGAAATCTAAATCAGTATCCATAGTTTTGGCCATTTTCTCTGCCTGGGCCATGAGAATTGTTCCCAAACACACGCAGACAGAGGTGAGATGGCAGTGGTCCGTAACAGCGCTTTCGACCACTCAGCCACTCGGGGCCCCTCTCTTTTGGTGAATGGCAAATAAATTTCTTCAATCCATCGCAGCATTAGTGTTTTGTCCATCCATGCATTCTCTTGAACTGTGATAATCCACCATTTTGGTGCCTTCAGATTTAGATTTCTCTTTTCCTTTTAAATAATCATTGTGGGTCATACATCGCCAGAACCCGCAACAGCTAAAACAACAGTAATGTGCCTCTTCTCCACTCCCATTGTACGAATCAAAACACTTAACTGTCAATGCATACATAAGCATCTATTTGTAGATCCTATTTAATTTTAAGCTCTTAACAGTTCCTAGTCATGTAGACACAATTTAACTAAAGATTATCGGTACAATTTATAGCCATTAATAAAAATTATAAAACTTAAATAAAATCATGAGTTATAAAACACATAAATATGCATAGCAATGGCAGTCCTTCTAAACAGTCTGTGCCACTGACAGTTGTTTCTGTTTGAAAATAATGAAGTCGTCAACGAAAAGTTTCACAAATTGGGCATGATTAATATTTACATAAAATAAGTCAAAACATTCTTTCAAGATGATGAAATTTATTTAAAACAACTCCAGAGAGCTAAAAGAAGCCATTATACATTCTTTATTACAAGAAATATTGGGTTTGATACTTTTTGCTTTAAAAAATAAACAAGGATGTTATTTCCATCTCTCTGTCTTGGACAATCATTTTAGGTGACTTGTCTCATTGCTATGGCAGTGTGGAATGTCACTCAGCTTATTTATGTGCACTTTTTACATGTACACCATTACCATCTTGTAGTCTGGCCAACCTAAATGAACTGGATCAATTAAGGCTCCAGCAAGAAATATGTGAATATCTTTATTTCGTGACAATCTCATATCCTGTCATATTCTACACAGAGAGAGAGAGAGAGAGAGAGAGAGAGAGAGAGAGAGAGAGAGAGAGAGAGAGAGAAAGAGAGAGAGAATGATTAAATTTTTTAAAAAGTGTTTAACTTTCCTTATCACTACGATGTCTGCAGTGTTGCAGTTTATAATCTTTTGTACACAGTTTAAATTCAAATATTATAGGATTACTTAGCTTTGTCATTAACTTGAGAGTACTTGATGATTACAGTCACGGTCAAATCTCAACACAATGACATATTTGGGTTTTGTCAAAAATACTTCGGATTTTCAAGGGTATCAAAGTACCAGTAATGTACAAAGGTATCAGAGTAATGGTACAAAAATATTAGAGTATTGGTACAAGGGTATCAGAGTATTGGTACAAAGGTATCAGAGTAATGGTACAAGGGTATCAGAGTACAAGGGTATCAGAGTATTGGTACAAGGGTATCAAAGTATTGGTACAAAGGTATCAGAGTAATGGTACAAGGGTATCAGAGTAATGGTACAAGGGTATCAGTGTATTGGTACAAGGGTATCAGAGTATTGGTACAAGGGTATCAGAGTATTGGTACAAGGGTATCAGAGTAATGGTACAAGGATATTAGAGTATTGGTACAAGGTTATCAGAGTATTGGTACCAGGGTATCAGAGTAATGGTACAAGGGTATCTGAGTATTGGTACAAGGGTACCAGTCCATGCCACATCCATATTCAAGACTACAGGCATATTAACACATGCAATATTTAATTGAAATAACACTGGAATTAATTTTAAACTTCACAATTTTTGACCGTGATAGAATAGTTTGGACTATTAGAAATTTAATTCACAATACAGAAGATCTTTTTAAATTTTGACTTGTACTCAAGGGAAATCAATTGTTGAATTTTAAAAATTGTTTTGGTGTTTGCTCGTTACTGTTACTTAGTTTAAGATCTGAGAGTTGTAACAGTGTAAAGAAGTTTTTATTTTAGACTTTATCATGTAAAGGTAGAAAGAAAGGATTTGTACATCTATATCTGTCAAAAAACATTTTAATAGCAAATTTTCATAGCAGCTCTAGCAAAAAACAGTAATACAAAAGTTTTGTTATAAAATTAACAATTTCTAAAAATATATCATAACATTTAATGTTTCTTTTGATTTTATATTACTTGGCTCACAGGATTAGTAAAGGTCTGTTTTAAGTGACTGTTTTGAATCTTTTTAATTTGATATCTACACACTATCTTTTTCTGATATTCTCACTATTCTGCCTTATTCTGGCAGCAAAGGGAAATCACTCTGCTAAGCATGAACCCTGACAGATATAGGGGGCATTCACCAGTTACTATGTACTTTTCAGAGAGTGACACATGTGAAGTGAAGTTGTTTGCATTTGTAACATGCACAATGGAGATAATGTTGGCATATCTCTATGCTACTTTGATGTAATGTGGCTGACATTTCTTTGGATACTGCACTTGTGGAAATTGTAAATCATCTAAGCGCATGGTATAACAAAATGGATGCTCCCATGTGCTTGACAAATTAACAAAAATTAATCAAAAGTACATTAACTTTAGCAGTTATTAAACTGGGGAAAACAAATTTTGCTAAAGTAGGCAATAGCAGCTTCTGAAAGTGCAATGAACGCATTACAAAACATCTTAAAAGTAAAAAAAAGTTAATGGATCATTTTTCTACAATTTACCTCTGAAGTCCAGGAAGTGAAAATGACCATGCAGAGCTAGCAGATTTTTTATTCAAGCACATCTTAAGTTAGCCCAAGCTGTATACTCTAGAACCTAAAGTACACCCATCAATCATACATCAAAATAAAGAGAATTGAAAGTTCTTCTCCCAACACCTAAGATATACAAAGTCTTTATTATATTGCCAGTATAACCAGTGAAGAAATCCTGGAAAATTCTTTTTCTTTAAAATTCTAACCCTATGCAAAGTACAAAACTGTATAGCACCACTATAGACAAAAAACAAATCCTTTCATGGCAATCTGTTTTTTTTTCTAAAGTAAGTTATTCCACTTTTACAAGAAGAGTATCCAAGAGAAGAAACTCTTGCTGAAACAAATTATAAAGAATTCCTAATAAAAATCAATATGATTAAACAGCCGTAATTAGTCGTGTTTCATCTGTGAAAACATGATATTTATAGTCTGGTCTAATGAATAAAAGGTACATAGCAGTCTGTCTTTTGACTGATATAAAAAGCATATAGCAGGCTGTCTTTTGACTGATATAAAAGGCATGTAGCAGTCTGTCTTTTGACTGATATAAAAAGCATATAGCAGGCTGTCTTTTGACTGATATAGAAGGCATGTAGCAGTCTGTCTTTTGACTGATATAAAAGGCATGTAGCAGTCTGTCTTTTGACTGATATAAAAAGCATGTAGCAGTCTGTCTTTTCACATATAAAAAGCATGTAGCAGTCTGTCTTTTCACATTTAAAAGGCATGTAGATTTTTAACATGGCTTTAACAATTTTAGTTATATTACTACGAGGTCTGCAGTTTGGCAGTTTATTGTGATGTTCAGCATTATGCCACATACATACAGCAACATGTCCACCAGTCTCTAATCTCTTAAATAAATGCTGAGCGCCAAATGAGGCAGCTACAAGTACCATTTTATAAAAGTCTTTGGTATGACTCGGCTGGGGTTCAAACTTACAACATCCTGCATCCAAGATAGATGTTCTGACCACTTTGGCCACCAGAGTGGTGTCCATTATGAGGCATCTACATATCAAGCTGGTGACCTACAGAAAAACTTCCATACAAATCCTTTCACAAGTTTTCATGCTGGCTACCTACAGAAAAACTTCTGTACAAATCCTTTCACAAGTTTTCATGTTGACTACCTACAGAAAAAAGTAAAGTTATTCAGACTTCAGATGTGAAAAAAGTAAATGATGCTTTGCTGCACACACACTTTCAGTTTACCTCGAATGCAACATCAGTAACACTTTTCTTACGTGTCTTTAACTGATACACCTAATTATAGACCAAAGTTTTAATGTCTTCAATGGCACACCTAATTATAAATCTATGTTGACTGATGTTGTTGCTATTGTTGCTGCTGTTTCATTTTTATCACTGATTCCATTGTCGTTATCATCATTGTCACTGAAAGCCAATTGTGAAAGTAAATCTTCAATAGGTGTCACTGATACTGTCTCATCTTTAGGTTTACATCTCTTTGTAGGAGTCAATAAATACTCTGCTATGTTTTCTGATAAACGTCTCTGATATGGGGAACTTTTACTCTGATGTAAATTCTCCTCATGCCTGTCCAACTGATCTGCATCTCCATGTGTGTGAGATGTAGTATTGGGCAACTTTTCCTCAATTTCTGTGTCTATGGTAAAATACAAACTCTCATCTACTTCTGAAAACTGGCTATCATTTGCTGTTCCATAATTGCCTGATGGTGTTCCTTCTAATGGGGATGCAGGCTGGTCCATCTGAAGATTAAAATTTGGAGATAAAGATGGTCTCAGTTTTGTCAAGCTGTAATGTGACTGGGAATAAGATTTCAAAGATTCAGTCTGGTTATTTTGATTTTGCTGATTTCTATAACTAGTCAAAGGTTTCAAATTTGAATCAGTTCGTAAGATTGAGGAGTGGTCTGCAAGAAAAGAAGATGTGGACTGTGCCCAGATTGAACTATGAATTCTAGAACCAGACTGAAAAGATGAACCATCATGATCTGTGGTGAGCAGCTTCACTGACTGCAGTTCACCCTCATACTCAACATTTAGATTTTTAAGTGCCAAGATTTCATCATTTCCATCAGAGTCTTTTTTCTCAGAACATTTTCCTTTCCTTTGAGAATTAGCAGTCATTAACGTTCTCTTGGGAATGGAACCAAACATATTTCTGCCCTTTGAATAACTTGCTTCTTGTGAAGGGATGAAACCAGAATTGTCCACTTTACTGTTTTTTTGTGAATACTGAGAACCAGTCAGATCAACATCATCTGCATGATGCATAGGTATTAAACCAGACTGTGTTGATGGCCAGACAAAAGTTGCATCGATCTGAAATGAAGAAAAATAGGTTACACTGCAAAATCAACTATGAATGATATCTACGATTTGGCTGGGGGTGGGAGGTGAATATAATGTAGTGAATTAAGCCTTGCATCTCCAGGAGATATGAAATATTTTGAGATCTCCTTGGGATGGTCAGGCATCAATTTACAAGGAACATGTAACTGATCCATAATAACTAGTTTTTGAATGGGCCCCCTATATTACTAATAAAAGTATAGCATTTGATTTCCTACAATATTAAGCCAGGGCCCTGAGTAGCCAAGTGGTCTAAGGTGCTCACCATTACAGATTACTGCCATCACATCTGTCTTTGTGGGATCATGTCTCGGGTTCAGCCAATGTGAGTATGTGTGAAAGCTAGCCAGTAGGTTCTTGTGGGTCAGCAGTTCTTTCTGGGTTCATCTGCTACCATTAATACAGGCAACCATGTATAGCCTATTTTGTGCTGAAAACCCTACAACAACAACAACAACATTAAGCCATACTTGACTAATCAAATTTTCTTGGTCAGCTGTTTACAGATTTAAATGGCTCATTGTCTTCCTGAATTTCCCATTCATTTTTATATAGGAAAGTAAATCACTGGTCCATCAAAAGGGCTACTGATTTTCTGAGCTCTCTGGAAATTCTGAAGTTTTTATAAAAAATTTTTTATTACATGTCCATTTTATCTCATATGATGGATTGAGCTGGAATGTGTATCTTCTGAGTCATACAATTAGAATTTTAGAATTTCTAATACATCTGCATGTGGACATGTATAGAACTTTAATAAACCACTGTATGCTTTGAACTGCTTACAGATATGTCTGAAGGGGAAAAAATATTTTTAATAAATAAGAAGGTCAGGGTCTGCATGTCAAAACACTGATGTAAACCTGTGACAAAGACTCCATTACTAAAACAATAATGTAAACCTGTGACTTTGATCCCATTAATAAAACAATAATTTAAACCTGTGATTTTGATCCATTACTAAAACAATAATGTAAACCTGTGACTCTGGACCCATTACTAAAACAATAATGTAAACCTGTGACTTTGGCTCCATTACGAAAACACTGATGTAAACCTGTGACTTTGGCTCCATTACGAAAACACTGATGTAAACCTGTGACATTGACCCCATTTCTAAAACAATAAGGTAAACCTGTGACTTTGGCTCCATTACAAAAACACTGATGTAAACCTGTGACTTTGGCTCCATTACAAAAACACTGATGTAAACCTTTGATATTGACCCCATTACTAAAGCAAATATGTAAACCTGTGACATTGACCCCATTACCAAAACAATAATGTAAGCCTGTGACTTTGGTTCCATTACAAAAACAAATGATGTAAACCTGCAACTTTTAGCATCAAGTTAAAAAGTTTGAGAGAGTTATGTGTCTTAGAGTTATAGTAATTCCTCCCAAATATGAAAAAATAACATCAAGGGGTTTAGGAAATGTAAGCAGATTAAAAAGCTTGAAACAAAACCTTCATGCTATTTTCTCTGTCTCTGACCTTGACCCAAGGCTAAAGGGGCAAGTGAGCATGTTGCTAAATGAATTGTCTTAATGATCTAATCATTCTTCCCATGTATGAAGGAAATCCACCAGTATGTAGAAAATATTAAAAAAAATGAAAAAACCCAAAATGTAACTTACACTTACATTTTCAATGAACTTGACAGCGAAGGTCAAATGAGTAAGCACATATGTAGAGAATAAAATATCATGCCAATGTGATGAAAATTCATTGAGGAGGTTAGGAAATAAGGCAAATGGAGAAAAAAAACCACTCTGATCCAAAACCTCAAAGCAAATTTTCAAAGACTACACCTTGAAGCTGAAAGCCTGTAGTTTAGTAAAATGTACTATCTATAATGAATACATTTCTGCAACTTACACAAACAATATTTTCCTCTGCTGACTATTCTGTTTGTATTGTAATTAATTAAAAAACTTATATAAAATATTGCCATGAATCTCCTCTATACAACATGTAGTCTCCGTGTATGTGCATTACCAGCTTACACAAGCAGTTTCTGCAAACTTATGCTTAGATATTAAAAAATAGCCAAAATATGTAAACAAAATAAAAATCTGCTGGCATGCAAATCAAATCAGTTTATCTAGATATGAATTAAGCTGATTTGTCTACCATGAGTGATTTTGCTTAATGTTAAGGTTTCTTTGTCGAAATTTCCAGCAGTGGGATTAGAACTACTCATAAATTATTCTGCATGCTTATGTAGTGTTGTTGTTGTGGGGTTTAATGCCATTTTTCAGCACACAATAGGCTATACATGGCGGCCAGTATTAATGATGGAGGAAGAACCCGGGGAAAACCCCCGGAAAGAACCACTGACCCACGAGAAGCTACTGGCAAGCTTTCTCACACACCCACATTGGCTGAATCCTAGACTCGAACCACACAGACAAAAGTGAGATGGCAGTGATCCATAATGGAGAGTGCTTTAGACCACTCGGCTACTCAAGGCCCCTGCATATGTAGTGATCTAAGAACATAGCACTAAATAATCTCTCTCTCAATCTTTAAGCCAAAAGTCAAGAAAACTCTTTAACAACATTGTAGACATAATTATTAAACATCATCTTTTATAACAATATAGACATAATTAGTAAACATCATCTTTTACAACAATATAGACATAATTAGTAAACATCTTTTAAAAAAATATAGTCATCATTAGTAAACATTGTCTTTTACAACAATACAGTCATACCCGTTTATCTCGACATCCTCGGGCCCGAGGAAATATGGTTGACACAGGCGGATGTCAAGATAAATGTTTGGGGGTGGGGGGCTGAAAAAAGATAAAAGTTAAAATTCGTCAGCAAAGGGTGACCCATCGTCAGTGAACAGCATTTACACTTTGAGAAGAAAATGGAAATTTTGAGTAAATGAAGACAGAATCAGTGTGAAATGTACTTGTATATTGACAAATTACATTTTGGTTACCTTTGTGTAATAAAATCCAAATTAAAATATTGCACTGATCACATCCTGATACGAAAAACATTACGATATTCAACATCGGCATTAGTACATGGTTGGGAAGTTGTCATTTACATGCTTCATGTACATGTACTTAAATTGGCCTCAATTTTGGTCAGTCTGTTCCCATCTTATTGAGGCTACCAAGGGGATGGGGCTATTCACAGGGAAGTGAAAAACAGTCAACAGTACATGTATTCTCCACAAATACTTTTGTATCCGATGTTATGATGAACATTAAAGTGACTGAACCAACCACTTGTTGCAGCGAAGTTCTCCACACTAAGTTTTTTCGATAATGCTTCATTGAACCATTTTGATGCTTCCTCCACATCTTCAAATGTAGCAGTCTTGCTTCTTCGTTTGGGGAGCGCAGTTACCTTCAACTTAGTCTTTCTTTATAGACTCAGCAGCTTTCATCCTTCCTGAACCTGTTATTTGTAAGCGAAAAAATTTCACAGACCTCTTTGCGAGATGTTCATCCCTTATCTTCCTTAACAACCAGATATTTAGTTTCCAGAAACTGTAAATTTAATTTGCGTATTACCCTGCTGTTGGTAGCCATCGTAAATGTAAATAAAGTTAAAAATGAAATTTTAACAGCAAAAAAAAAACTTGTTTTAACCACCGATCACTTTCAAAGGTCTCGGAAACGCATAATCCGTATTTTCACGCAATGTTTATACATGGGATTCAGAAAATCACGTATACAGGAGTGCTTCCTGGACGGCAAATTTAAGGGCTTGCTAGTACTGCTTCGACCACCTGTTGATTGGGAAATTGTGTTCATCAATTGATCCTTTTAGCTGTGCTGATATTTACAATCAGAAAATTCAGTGGCTGAAAGACCCATAGATGTACATGTTGTCATTGTAATAGTACATCTGAAGAACATGACCCACAAGCAAGGCCTCAAGATCAAAGACTTAACTAGCTGCAGAGTGATGAGAAAATGTGCTGCTATGTTTTTTTTTATCCAACCATGACATCAAAAGCCTGGTGGCAAGATCAACTAATTGTTGAACAAAGTATGGGTCAGAACTGGCAGTTTGTCGATATAAATGATTAGAAAACAAAGGATTTGTTTAAGCTGGGACCAAGGGCTTCTATCGACACGTACATTGATCTTTTATCTCGATGTCGACATAAGAATAACAATTTGATAGTAATAGTAGACCAAGGGACTGGGACTTTGCTTTTTTGTCAACATAGGTGGCTTGTCGAAATAAGCGATGTCGATATAAACGGGTAGGACTGTATAGACATAATTAGTCAACATTGTCTTTTACAACAATATAGACATTATTAGTAAACATCGTCTTTTACAACAATATAGACATAATTAGTAAACTGTCTTTTACAACAATATAGACATAATTAGTAAATATAATCTTTTACAACAATATAGACATAATTAGTAAACTGTCTTTTACAACAATATAGACATAATTAGTAAACTGTCTTTTACAACAATATAGACATAATTAGTAAACATATTTTACAACAATATAGACATAATTAGTAAACAATCTTTTACAACAATATGGACATAATTAGTAAAATAATCTTTTACAACAATATAGACATAATAAGTAAACATCATCTTTTACAACATTATAGACATAATTAGTAAGCATTGTCTTTTACAACAATAAAGACATAGCTAGTAATTAGTCACCACATATTTTACAACAATGTTGACATAATTAGTCACCATCATATTTTAGAACAATACAGACATAATTAGTAAACAATCTTTTACAACAATATAGACATAATTAGTCACCATCATCTTTTACATCAATGTAGACATAATTAGTAAACATTGTCTTTTACAACAATGTAGACATAATTAGTCATCATCATATTTTACAACAATATAGACATAATAGTAAACATCATCTTCTACTCATACTTATAGTCATCCAATATCTTACTGGTATAAACCCACTTACCAAGTTTGATCAAGCAACTCCAGAGCCAGTGAAGTAACTAGCTCAGCCAATCAAATCATCTCATATATTACAGAACCTGTCTAAGCTTACTTTCCATGGTCAGGCAAAATAAAATCAAACTCCAGTTTTGGAATGATAGCAAAATCAGCCAATCAGATAAAAGACTACCTCTTAAATATTCATAGATCATGCTCATGATCATATAGAAGGTATAATGCAAAATTTAGAGACTGTTTTCTTATTCATGAATTCTGATTAAAATCGGACCTGAGCTAATGTAAAAAGTTCAACCAATAATGTGAAAGATCACCTTATTAATTTCTACGGATATTTCTCATAATAAAACTAGTTGAATATCTTGATGATATAAGCCTATTAAATCTGATTAGACAGTGATAAGAAAATCAGCCAGTCAGATACAAGCCTATTAAATCTGATTAGACAGTGATAAGAAAATCAACCATTCAGATACAAGCCTATTAAATCTGATTAGACAGTGACAAGAAAATCAGCCAGTCAGATACAAGCCTATTAAATCTGATCAGAAAGTGACAAGAAAATCAGCCAGTCAGATACAAGCCTATTAAATCTGATTAGACAGTGATAAGAAAATCAGCCAGTCAGATACAAGCCTATTAAATCTGATTAGACAGTGATAAGAAAATCAACCAGTCAGATACAAGCCTATTAAATCTGATTAGACAGTGACAAGAAAATCAGCCAGTCAGATACAAGCCTATTAAATCTGATTAAAAACTGACAAGAAAATCAGCCAGTCAGATACAAGCCTATTAAATCTGATTAAAAACTGACAAGAAAATCAACCAGTCAGATACAAGCTATTAAATCTGATTAAAAACTGACAAGAAAATCAACCAGTCAGATGCAAGGTCAATTTATTTATATGCATAACTGTACACATCTAGTTCATTTAAATATATCTAAATCAGATCCATAACAGTCTCCAGACAAACTCAGCTAAATTCAAGATCACCTCATTATTATGTATGAATCTTACTCATTATCAAACTCATATGAGATCTTTATTATATAACAAATTTAATTTTTTTAATTAGATTTATGTATCATTCTAATTAATAAATGAGCTTGTAGAGGTAGAAAGGCAAGATGACCAAACTTGAAGAAAATCTTGCCAACTGGGTATGTTCGCCTACATTGGATTGGTACACGTGGTAATTGCGTACTGAACATTCAATAGTTTTGAAAACAAGGAAAGAAAACACGGGAATATCGACCGTAATAATTGTTCTGTTAAGAAACTGAATTCACCATTTTTTATAGTGTTACTATTACACATTTTACCATTTGTCTGTGTAAAAAAATAATTAGATACGACACCCACAAATATAAGATGCACTAAGGGTGCAGGGTAAGTAAAATTTTATATAAGATGCATCTTATATACGCAAAAAAACGGTATATAAGATCTTTGCAATCAACAGTGCATATACTTTTAAAACAATAGTTCATTTACTCTCTTTGGAAACAATGTATATATTCTTTTTGGAAACAATAGTATACATACCCTCTTTTTTATCAATAGGTTTACCTGAAAAAGATTTCTTAGCTGTCTTTTTAAGCTGGTCTTTCTCTGAATTTCTTTCCGTTTGATTGCAGAATACAACATGGACTCCTGTCCAACAATGAAAACTGCCTTCTTGCCTCGTGTGATTGCTGTATAGACATGCTGCCAATTCTGCCTTTTACTTGGGGTTACAATGTACACAACAACGTCAGTCTCAGAACCCTAAAATATAAAAGATTTCAAGGAATACAATGAAACCTGGTTAGAAAGGACAGTCAATGGACATGACAATTTTTGGCCTTTGTGTACAAGTGTCCTTTACAAGCAAGTGTCCTTTACAGGCAAAAGTCCTAAAACTACTCTCAATCATTATTTTTGATTTAATATACAAATGTATACAACATACTTGGCTGTTTTCATTGCTGTTAAGTTTTATTTACAAAAAATAAAACCTTGAGCTAGGAGAGATGGGTGCGTCATAATGGACCCTGCTCACTTCAACTTGCTTTGCTGGATTTTAAACATAGGACCCTGTGCTGGAAAACCAATGTTAGGAAATCAACATTCCGTGGTATTTTATTGAGCAAAAATCATAGATAATCACCTCTATCTACAGCTCATGTCTTCAAAAGAAAATATGCAATGTTGTACCAGTCTTAATTATTATACTTATGCCATGCTTTGTTTCCAGATTAACATAAAAATATAGAATGCAATAATGGTTAAGTCTTCATAGGCATCTCTACACAGTTTTCTTGAACTAACATAAAACTAAACATTATTTGCCTACTTAGGTGGCAGTTAGATATAGTCAACTAACCTTTATAGATGGATTGGAACCAAATACCCATGAAATCATCAGTTACTAATGGAGCAGACAACACTGTCTCAATATAGGCATGCAGACTGGGAGGGTGTATATGAATTATGATTTAGTGAGTAATTTGAAAAAAATACTTTTTTACAAAAAAAATTGGTTTCCTCTTCAAGTACATTACCCAATCATAATGGCTTAGAAGAATAGATAACAAGTGGAGACATATACATTTCTTTACCCAAGCATAATGCCTTAGAAGAATAGATAACAAGTGGAGAGAGATACATTTCTTTACCCAAGCATAATGCCTTAGAAGAATAGATAACAAGTGGAGAGAGATACATTTCTTTACCCAAGCATAAAGCCTCAGAAGAATAGATAACAAGTGGAGAGAGATACATTTCTTTACTGAAGCATAATGCCACAGAAGAATAGATAACAAGTGGAGAGAGATACATTTCTTTACCCAAGCATAATGCCTTAGAAGAATAGATAACAAGTAGAGAGAGATACTTTTCTTTACTCAAGCATAATGCCTTAGAATAATAGATAACCAGTGGAAAGAAATACATTTCTTTACCCAAGCATAAAGCCTCAGAAGAATAGATAACAAGTGGAGAGAGATACATTTCTTTACTGAAGCATAATGCCACAGAAGAATAGATAACAAGTGGAGAGAGATACATTTCTTTACCCAAGCATAATGCCTTAGAAGAATAGATAACAAGTGGAGAGAGATACTTTTCTTTACCCAAGCATATTGCCTTTGAAGAATTGATAACAAGTGGAGAGAAATACATTTCTTTACCGAGCATAATGTCTTAGAAGAATAGATAACAAGTAGAGAAGATACTTTTCTTTACCCAAGAATAATGCCTTAGAAGAATAAATAACAAGTGGAGAGAGATACATTTCTTTACCCAAGCATAATGCCTTAGAAGAATAGATAACAAGTGCAGAGAGAGCATAATGCCTTAGAATAGATAACAAGTGGAGAGAGATACATGTCTTAACCCAAGAGAGATCAGCTCTGGTCAATTAAGATTTGTGAGACATCATTATAACCTGACTGGAAATAATACTCTATATGTTGGAAGAGTGGATTTGAAAGGGAAAATTTTCCCTCCTGCTAATCCTGCAGAAGTTATGAAGCTGTTGCATGAAGAGTAACCTTTTGTACCCTGGTTAAAGTCCCAACAGATCCAGTTGAACCTTTTAGGATGAAAGATCTCCAACTAGAGAAGTGTACTTGGATATCCATCTCACAGCAAGGATATTAACAGCCAACGAAAAGTTTTGCTAAAATGCAATGTTTCTTGTGACTGCTCTAGCTTAGATGCAAGCAAATCAATTGGTGTCATCTTATTTCTGACAGATAGCTCACTTTATCTTAGATGATAGTGTCTGTGTTGACATATCATCCTTTCTCTCTTTTGTGGGCATGATCTACCTTGACGCAATGGCTCAGTCTTCCTTAGGTACTACTTAAAAGCTTATACTGGGTCCTGTAGACTATCTTGATGCAATGGCTCAGTCTTCCTTAGGTACTACTTAAAAGCTTATACTGGGTCCTGTAGACTATCTTGACGCAATGGCTCAGTCTTCCTTAGGTACTACTTAAAAGCTTATACTGGGTCCTGTAGACTATCTTGATGCAATGGCTCAGTCTTCCTTAGGTACTACTTAAAAGCTTATACTGGGTCCTGTAGACTATCTTGATGCAATGGCTCAGTCTTCCTTAGGTACTACTTAAAAGCTTATACTGGGTCCTGTAGACTATCTTGATGCAATGGCTCAGTCTTCCTTAGGTACTACTTAAAAGCTTATACTGGGTCCTGTAGACTATCTTGATGCAATGGCTCAGTCTTCCTTAGGTACTACTTAAAAGCTTATACTGGGTCCTGTAGACTATCTTGATGCAATGGCTCAGTCTTCCTTAGGTACTACTTAAAAGCTTATACTGGGTCCTGTAGACTATCTTGATGCAATGGCTCAGTCTTCCTTAGGTACTACTTAAAAGCTTATACTGGGTCCTGTAGACTATCTTGATGCAATGGCTCAGTCTTCCTTAGGTACTACTTAAAAGCTTATACTGGGTCCTGTAGACTATCTTGATGCAATGGCTCAGTCTTCCTTAGGTACTACTTAAAAGCTTATACTGGGTCCTGTAGACTATCTTGATGCAATGGCTCAGTCTTTAAATCTGAGACAATGGCTGGGATTTTGTCACCAATAGGTCCATCATAGGCTGATCCATTCAGGAACCAATCGAGTGAAAACCAAGGCATTGTGAGATACCATTCCATTTGTATTCACTCATACAGGACAGTGAGTCAGCCAATGCATTAGCCTGCTTAGGATATGTCAAATGTGGATTTGTCATTGTGGGCACAACTTTTGAAATCCTCAAACAAGAATACAAAGGTTTGTGGACATGGATCCACCTTGCTGTTTGAGATAGATCACCATAGTGGAAATGTTTCACATGTAAGTTCTTCATCTACATCAAGCTTCAAAACTGTTTTCATTTCAAGAATGTTAATATGTAAATAATGATCTTGAGGGGGGCCATATTCCTCTGGCATCCCAAAATGGTCAAAGATTTGCTTCCACCTAGTCCTGTGTTCACATTTGTACTGTTTGTGATTGCCAGTGGTTGTCTTTGCAGAGGTATCCCTGACTTGGAAACTTGAATGCAACCTCATACTGTGCAGATTGTGAAAGTTAGTCCAAAGGTCAAAGGTCTCCAACTTGACCACAGAATCATTGTAATGGGAGCCCAATGTGTGACCTAGGACTAAAGATGCCAATGTGTATCCAGGTACTAGGGTACCTGCCAGTCGACAAATAAGCCAGGTAACAAAATGAGGGTACCCATTTTACTGAATACAAGTTTTCTGCCAGTGCTGCGAGTGAGGTGCAGTGGCAAGTAAATGAGGGTATTTTTTTATCTTCTTGTACAAATAATATGTGTTCAGTCGCAACCTTGAATCAATTTAAAAAAACTGCTTACAAAGTTGGTCTCTAACTAATCACTTACATATGACAGTGAGGCCAATAAATGATAGTCATATGATATTAATGATGACTAGACCATGAAAGTCTACTAGATGACGATGGAGGATTTCAGAACTTTATCAGACGAGGATAAATTCTTCGACTTTGTACCAGATGATTTTAGATAGTGATACAGTAAATAAAAAGATGTCGACTTAACCAATAATCTAATAGGTAAAGGCACACCGGGACCGATAATCTAATAGGTAAAGGCACCGGGACCGATAATCTAATAGGTAAAGACACACCAGGACCATAAATCTCATAAGTAAAGGCACACAAACCAATAATCTAATAGGTAAAGGTACACCGGGACCAATAATCTAATAGGTAAAGGCACACCAGAACCGATAATCTAATAGGTAAAGACACACACGAACCAATAATCTAATAGGTAAAGGCACACCAGGACCATAAATCTCATAAGTAAAGGCACACGGACCAATAATCTAATAGGTAAAGGTACACCGGGACCAATAATCTAATAGGTAAAGGCACACCAGAACCGATAATCTAATAGGTAAAGGCACACATGAACCAATAATCTAATAGGTAAAGGCACACCAGGACCATAAATCTCATAAGTAAAGGCACACAAACCAATAATCTAATAGGTAAAGGTACACCGGGACCAATAATCTAATAGGTAAAGGCACACACGGACCAATAATCTAATAGGTAAAGGCACACCAGGACCATAAATCTCATAAGTAAAGGCACACGGACCAATAATCTAATAGGTAAAGGTACACCGGGACCAATAATCTAATAGGTAAAGGCACACACAGACCAATAATCTAATAGGTAAAGGCACACCGGGACCAAAAATCTAATAGGTAAAGGCACACACGGACCAATAATCTAATAGGTAAAGGCACACCAGGACCATAAATCTCATAAGTAAAGGCACACAAACCAATAATCTAATAGGTAAAGGCACACACGGACCAATAATCTAATAGGTAAAGGCACACCGGGACCAATAATCTAATAAGTAAAGGCACACCAGGACCATAAATCTCATAAGTAAAGGCACTCGGACCAATAATCTAATAGGTAAAGGTACACCGAGACCAATAATCTAATAGGTAAAGGCACACACGGACCAATAATCTAATAGGTAAAGGCACACCTGGACCAATAATCTAATAGGTAAAGGCACACCGGGACCAATAATCTAATAGGTAAAGGCACACATGGACCAATAATCTAATAGGTAAAGGCACACCAGGACCAATAATCTAATAGGTAAAGGCACACTGGGACCAATAATCTAATAGGTAAAGGCACAACGGGACCAATAATGTAATAGGTAAAGGCACACATGGACCAATAATCTAATAGGTAAAGGCACACACGGACCAATAATCTAATAGGTAAAGGCACACCGGGACCAATAATCTAATAGGTAAAGGCACAAACGGACCAATAATCTAATAGTTAAAGGCACACCGGGACAAATAATCTAATAGGTAAAGGCACACACGGACCAATAATCTAATAGGTAAAGGCACACAAGGACCAATAATCTAATAGGTAAAGGCACACAGGGACCAATAATCTAATAGGTAAAGGTACACACGGACCAATAATCTAATAGGTAAAGGCACACCGGGACAAATAATCTAATAGGTAAAGGCACACACGGACCAATAACCTAATAGGTAAAGGCACACACAGACCAATAATCTAATAGGTAAAGGCACACACGGACCAATAATCTAATAGGTAAAGGTACACCGGGACCAATAATCTAATAGGTAAAGGCACACACAGACCAATAATCTAATAGGTAAAGGCACACCGGGACCAAAAATCTAATAGGTAAAGGCACACACGGACCAATAATCTAATAGGTAAAGGCACACCAGGACCATAAATCTCATAAGTAAAGGCACACAAACCAATAATCTAATAGGTAAAGGCACACACGGACCAATAATCTAATAGGTAAAGGCACACCGGGACCAATAATCTAATAAGTAAAGGCACACCAAGACCATAAATCTCATAAGTAAAGGCACTCGGACCAATAATCTAATAGGTAAAGGTACACCGAGACCAATAATCTAATAGGTAAAGGCACACACGGACCAATAATCTAATAGGTAAAGGCACACCTGGACCAATAATCTAATAGGTAAAGGCACACCGGGACCAATAATCTAATAGGTAAAGGCACACATGGACCAATAATCTAATAGGTAAAGGCACACCAGGACCAATAATCTAATAGGTAAAGGCACACTGGGACCAATAATCTAATAGGTAAAGGCACAACGGGACCAATAATGTAATAGGTAAAGGCACACATGGACCAATAATCTAATAGGTAAAGGCACACACGGACCAATAATCTAATAGGTAAAGGCACACCGGGACCAATAATCTAATAGGTAAAGGCACAAACGGACCAATAATCTAATAGTTAAAGGCACACCGGGACAAATAATCTAATAGGTAAAGGCACACACGGACCAATAATCTAATAGGTAAAGGCACACAAGGACCAATAATCTAATAGGTAAAGGCACACAGGGACCAATAATCTAATAGGTAAAGGTACACACGGACCAATAATCTAATAGGTAAAGGCACACCGGGACAAATAATCTAATAGGTAAAGGCACACACGGACCAATAACCTAATAGGTAAAGGCACACACAGACCAATAATCTAATAGGTAAAGGCACACACGGACCAATAATCTAATAGGTAAAGGTACACCGGGACCAATAATCTAATAGGTAAAGGCACACACAGACCAATAATCTAATAGGTAAAGGCACACCGGGACCAAAAATCTAATAGGTAAAGGCACACACGGACCAATAATCTAATAGGTAAAGGCACACCAGGACCATAAATCTCATAAGTAAAGGCACACAAACCAATAATCTAATAGGTAAAGGCACACACGGACCAATAATCTAATAGGTAAAGGCACACCGGGACCAATAATCTAATAAGTAAAGGCACACCAGGACCATAAATCTCATAAGTAAAGGCACTCGGACCAATAATCTAATAGGTAAAGGTACACCGAGACCAATAATCTAATAGGCAAAGGCACACACGGACCAATAATCTAATAGGTAAAGGCACACCTGGACCAATAATCTAATAGGTAAAGGCACACCGGGACCAATAATCTAATAGGTAAAGGCACACATGGACCAATAATCTAATAGGTAAAGGCACACCAGGACCAATAATCTAATAGGTAAAGGCTCACTGGGACCAATAATCTAATAGGTAAAGGCACAACGGGACCAATAATGTAATAGGTAAAGGCACACATGGACCAATAATCTAATAGGTAAAGGCACACACGGACCAATAATCTAATAGGTAAAGGCACACCGGGACCAATAATCTAATAGGTAAAGGCACAAACGGACCAATAATCTAATAGTTAAAGGCACACCGGGACAAATAATCTAATAGGTAAAGGCACACACGGACCAATAATCTAATAGGTAAAGGCACACAAGGACCAATAATCTAATAGGTAAAGGCACACAGGGACCAATAATCTAATAGGTAAAGGTACACACGGACCAATAATCTAATAGGTAAAGGCACACCGGGACAAATAATCTAATAGGTAAAGGCACACACGGACCAATAACCTAATAGGTAAAGGCACACACAGACCAATAATCTAATAGGTAAAGGCACACACGGACCAATAATCTAATAGGTAAAGGCACACCGGGACCAATAATCTAATAGGTAAAGGCACACCGGGACCAATAATCTAATAGGTAAAGGCACACACGGACCATAAATCTAATAGGTAAAGGCACACATGGACCAAGAATCTAATAGGTAAAGGCACACGGACCATAAATCTAATAAGCATACATGTACTAAGTTTCACAGTGCTTTCTGAAACAGACAGACATATTGATGGCCAGATTCACCCATATTAATGATAAAATAAAACAAGAGGGAACACTCTACTAATGAAAACAGAAAACAATTTCCATGAAGTCAAAACAAGACCATTTCTTCTTCTTAACTACTCAGTGTTGAAACCATCTCTGATATTCTCCAGCCGTTTTCAAATTAGTTTTTGTGGTGCATATATTGGATGTTAGATTGGAGCCATTTTTGTTCTGAACAAAAACCGACATCATTTGACGACGTTTGGTGATAATCCCATGTCACAATGATAATCCCTTCAGAGTGAGTAGTGACAACATGATCTTTACAAGAGCTGTCATGACAGCTATATTAAATGTATGAATAGCACCATATTCATTCAGGACTAAGTAGGTTTCAAATGATTAAAAACCCATATTGATATGGCTATCCATCTGAAGTAGAGATAGCAATATTTTCAAGACAAGCCACCAAGGTGACCATATTGAGGGCAAGTCATTTTCATATGGGACCAAGAAGACATCTCCTGATAAAAACCCAAAATGGTTTTCCCCTTAAAATATTTTCAAAATGGTAACATCTGATAAAACTCCAAAATGGCTTTCCCTTGATGGTAAACATCTTCTGATAGAAACCCAAAATGGCTTTCCCGTTAAAAGATTTTCAAGATGGTCACAATTTAGATACCGTTTTAATTTGATCAGCAAAACATTGTAATAAATCATTCAATAGAAACAACATGATAATATGATCATTAATTAAGAAACAATAGTGGTTTCCAAGTTTGCCAATGGCAGCCATACTAAACTTAAGATCAACACAACTTTTATTTAGAACCAACTATCATTGAATACAGTTTTCTTAGTAATGAACTTAGGTGCTTTTAAAATTCTATGTAGATAAGGTAGTGATAACAAGATTTTCAAGATGGCTGCAAAAGGACTTCAAATTGGTACCATTTTCCTTCAGAGAAAATAATGATAACAAACTTGTGCTAACAGATGGCCAGCTGTGTAACATTAGACAACAGCTAACAAAAGATGGGGGACAGATAACAGACCATCCCATAAACTCTTCTGGTCAATCATAAACTAGAGCTAAAAATACCATTTGTACATGATAGACAAGTGTTCTGTATATAAAAGGTAGATTAAATGAGGATTTACACAGAATAAGAGTCAATTTCTTTCCTCCTCGACTAGAATTTGTTGTTTACCTGATAAGTGTGAATTGTTCGTGCCCATGCATGCATAAGACGACATTCCCTTCGAAGCTCTTGAAAACTGACCCAGAAGTTGCTTGAATTCTTCAAATCATTATCTTCAGAAAGTTGTAAATATCGCACAGCTTCAATTTCTTTAACCTGTAAAAAAAAAACAATTTCAACAGTTAAGTTTTAAGTTGAGCTGTACTCCCCATTAAAGGCTGTTTAACAAAGCGATACAAGTTTATCAAGCCTCAAGGCTTGGCTTTAATTAAATACAAGCTGATCATGCCTCAATACCTGGCTTTATTAACATACAAGTTTATCACGTTTCAACGCTTGGCCTTAATTGAATACAAGTTTGCCCTGTCTCAAACAGCTCTGGTGGCCTAGTGGTTAGAGCGTCTGCTGCAGAAGCGGGCAGTCGCAGGTTCGATTCCAAGACAAGACAAACCAAAAACTTGCAAAAAATGGTACTAACAGCTGTCTCGCTTGGTGCTCAGCATTGAAAGGTTAGTGTTAGGACTGATTGGCCAGGTGTCAGGATAATGTGACTGGGTGGGACATCATGCTACATGTCTGCGGAATGATGCCCCAGTGCTAGAAATCACTATAAACTGTCTCACTGTAGCGATATGACTGAATTCTTTTTAAAGCTACTTTAAAAATCTTAATCACACACACACACCATGCCTAAGTATCTGGCTTTAATAAAATCCATGTTTACCATGCCTCAAGGCTTGGCTTTAATTTAATATACATTTATCATGCCTCAAAGCTTGGCTTTAATTTAATACACATTTATCATGCTTCCATTCTTTGCTTTAATCAAATAAAAGTTTACCATACCTCAAATCCTGGCTTTAAATACATACAAGTTTACCATGCCTTCTTATCTGGCTTTAATTTCATACAAGTTTACCATGCCTTCATATCTGGCTTTAATTTCATACAAGTTTACCATGCCTTCTTATCTGGCATTAAAAGAAAGAAACCAGGATAACTAGATTACAGCCGAATCGAACAACCTCGGATAATTTTCTTTGTGATTCTGGAAAGAAATTTAAAAAATTGGGGTTCATTTCAATTTTCAAAGACTTTTAAAGACCTCAGGGTAATATGCTCGATTTTCCCAAACTTTCAAGGCCTTGAAAATGCTACCTCATTTTTCCCAAACTCTCAAAGACCTTCAAAGACCGTACGAACCCTGAGTTCATACAAGTTTACCATGCCTTCATATCATGGCTTTAGCTACGTATAAGTTTACCATGCCGTCTTATCTGGCTTTAATTTCATACAAGTTTACCATGCCTTCATATCATGGCTTTAGCTACATATAAGTTTACCATGCCTCCATATGTGACTTTAGCTACATATAAGTTTACCATGCCGTCATATCTGACTTTAATTACATACAAGTTTATTATGCCTTCTTATCTGGCTTTAATTACATACATGTTTACCATGCCTTCATACCTGGCTTTAATTACATACAAGTTTACCATGCCTCCATATGTGACTTTAGCTACATATAAGTTTACCATGCCTTCTTATCTGGCATTAATTACCTATAAGTTTACCATGCCTTCATATCTGATGTTAATTACATACAAGTTTACCATGCCTCCATACCTGGCTTTTATTACATACATGTCTACCATGCCTCCATACCTGGCTTTAATTACATACAAGTTTACCATGCCTCCATATGTGACTTTAACTACATACAAGTTTACCATGCCTTCTTATCTGGCTTTAATTACATACAAGTTTATTATACCTTCATATCTGGCTTTAACTTCATACAAGTTTACCATGCCTTCATATCATGGCTTTAGCTACATATAAGTTTACCATGCCTTCTTATCTGGCTTTAATTACAGCCTTCTTATCTGGCTTTAATTACATACAAGTTTACCATGCCTTCTTATCTGGTTTAATTTCATATAAGTTTACCATGCCTTCATATCTGAATTTAATTACATACAAGTTTATTATGCCTTCTTATCTGGCTTTAATTTTAACCGCTTCGGTGGCCTAGTGGTTAGAGCGTCCGCCCCGGAAGCAGGAGGTTGTCGGTTCGATCCCCGGCCGAGTCATACCAAAGACTTACAAAAATGGTACTAACAGCTGCCTCGCTTGACGCTCAGCATAAAGAGGTTAGTGTTAGGACTGGTCGGCCTGGTGTCAGGATAATGTGACTGGGTGAGACATCATGCTACATGTCTGCGGCATGATGTCTCAGTGCTAAACATCACTATAAACTGCCTCACTGCAGACATCGTAGCGATATAACTGAAAAATTGTTAAAGTTACGTTAAAAATCCTAATCAAACAAACAAACAAACTGGCTTTAATTACAAACATGTTTACCATGCCATCATATCTGGATTTAATTACATACATGTTTACCATGCCTCCATACCTGGCTTTAATTACATACAAGTTTACCATGCCTCCATATGTGACTTTAACTACATATAAGTTTACCAAGCCTTCTTATCTGGCTTTAATTACATACAAGTTTACCATGCCTTCTTATCTGGTTTAATTTCATACAAGTTTATTATGCCTTCATATCTGGCTTTAATTTCATACAAGTTTACCATGCCTTCATATCTGGCTTTAATTTCATACAAGTTTACCATGCCTTCATATCATGGCTTTAGCTACATATAAGTTTACCATGCCTTCTTATCTGGCTTTAATTACAGCCTTCTTATCTGGCTTTAATTACATACAAGTTTACCATGCCTTCTTATCTGGCTTTAATTACAGCCTTCTTATCTGGCTTTAATTACATACAAGTTTACCATGCCTTCATATCTGGCTTTAATTTCATACAAGTTTACCATGCCTTCTTATCTGGCTTTAATTACATATAAGTTTACCATGCCTTCTCATCTGGCTTTAATTACATACAAGTTTACCATGCCTTCTTATCTGGTTTAATTTCATACAAAATAATTATGCCTTCATATCTGGCTTTAATTTCATACAAGTTTACCATGCCTTCATATCTGGCTTTAATTTCATACAAGTTTACCATGCCTTCATATCTGACTTTAATTACTCAAGTTTACCATGCTTTCATATCTGGCTTTAATTACAAATAAGTTTACCATGCCGTCATATCTGGCTTTAATTACATACATGTTTACCATGCCTCCATATGTGACTTTAATTACATACTAGTTTACTATGCCTTCATATCTGGCTTTAATTTCATAAAAGTTTACCATGCCGTCATATCTGGCTTTAATTTCATACAAGTTTACCATGCCTTCATATCTGACTTTAATTACATACAAGTTTATTATGCCTTCTTATCTGGCTTTAATTACATACAAGTTTACCATGCCTTAATATCTGGCTTTAATTTCATAAAAGTTTACCATGCCTTCATATCTGGCTTTAGTTTCATACAAGTTTATTATGCCTTCATATCTGGCTTTAATTTCATACAAGTTTACCATGCCTTCATATCATGGCTTTAGCTACATATAAGTTTACCATGCCTTCTTTCTGGCTTTAATTTCATACAAGTTTATTATGCCTTCATATCTGGCTTTAATTTCATACAAGTTTACCATGCCTTCTTATCTGGCTTTAATTTCATACAAGTTTACCATGCCTCCATACATGACTTTAACTACATATAAATTTACCATGCTTTCATATCATGGCTTTAGCTACATATAAGTTTACCATGCCTTCTTATCTGGCTTTAATTTCATACATGTTTACCATGCCTTCATATCATGGCTTTATCTACATATAAGTTTACCATGCCTTCTTATCTGGCTTTAATTTCATACAAGTTTATTATGCCTTCTTATCTGGCTTTAATTACATACAAGTTTATTATGCCTTCATATTTGGCTTTAATTTCATACAAGTTTACCATGCCTTCATACCTGGCTTTAATTTCATACAAGTTTACCATGCCTTCATATCTGACTTTAATTACATACAAGTTTATTATGCCTTCTTATCTGGCTTTAATTACATACAAGTTTACCATGCCTTAATATCTGGCTTTAATTTCATAAAAGTTTACCATGCCTTCATATCTGGCTTTAGTTTCATACAAGTTTACCATGCCTTCATATCATGGCTTTAGCTACATATAAGTTTACCATGCCTTCATATCATGGCTTTAGCTACATATAAGTTTACCATGCCTTCTTATCTGGCTTTAATTTCATACATGTTTACCATGCCTTCATATCATGGCTTTAGCTACATATAAGTTTACCATGCCTTCTTATCTGGCTTTAATTTCATACAAGTTTATTATGCCTTCTTATCTGGCTTTAATTACATACAAGTTTATTATGCCTTCATATTTGGCTTTAATTTCATACAAGTTTACCATGCCTTCATACCTGGCTTTAGTTACATACAAGTTAACCATGCCTTCATATCTGGCTTTAATTTCATACAAGTTTACCATGCCTTCATACCTGGCTTGAATTACATACAAGTTTACCATGCCTTCATATCTGGCTTTAATTACATACAAGTTTACCATGCCTTCATACCTGGCTTTAATTACATACAAGTTTACCATGCCTTCTTATCTGGCTTTAATTACATACAAGTTTACCATACCTTCATATCATGACTTTAGCTACATATAAGTTTACCATGCCTCCATACCTGGCTTTAATTACATACAAGTTTACCATACCTTCATATCATGGCTTTAGCTACATATAAGTTTACCATGCCGTCTTATCTGGCTTTAATTTCATACAAGTTTACCATGCCTTCATATCTGGCTTTAATTACATACAAGTTTACCATGCCTCCATATGTGACTTTAACTACATACAAGTTTACCATGCCTTCTTATCTGGCTTTAATTTCATACATGTTTACCATGCCTTCATATCATGGCTTTAGCTACATATAAGTTTACCATGCCTTCTTATCTGGCTTTAATTTCATACAAGTTTATTATGCCTTCTTATCTGGCTTTAATTACATACAAGTTTATTATGCCTTCATATTTAGCTTTAATTTCATACAAGTTTACCATGCCTTCATACCTGGCTTTAGTTACATACAAGTTTACCATGCCTTCATATCTGGCTTTAATTTCATACAAGTTTACCATGCCTTCATACCTGGCTTTAATTACATACAAATTTACCATGCCTTCATATCTGGCTTTAATTACATACAAGTTTACCATGCCTTCATACCTGGCTTTAATTACATACAAGTTTACCATGCCTTCTTATCTGGCTTTAATTACATACAAGTTTACCATACCTTCATATCATGACTTTAGCTACATATAAGTTTACCATGCCTCCATACCTGGCTTTAATTACATACAAGTTTACCATACCTTCATATCATGGCTTTAGCTACATATAAGTTTACCATGCCTCCATACCTGGCTTTAATTACATACAAGTTTACCATACCTTCATATCATGGCTTTAGCTACATATAAGTTTACCATGCCGTCTTATCTGGCTTTAATTTCATACAAGTTTACCATGCCATGCCATAATTTCATACAAGTTTATTATGCCTTCATATCTGGCTTTAATTACATACAAGTTTACCATGCCTTCATATCATTGCTTTAGCTACATATAAGTTTACCATGCCTTCATATCTGGCTTTAATTACATACACGTTTACCATGCCTTCATATCTGGCTTTAATTACATACAAGTTTACCATGTAAAGGCTATGAAAGCTTGTCTTAATAAATAAATAAATATGCTAATCAATTAATATATATATATTTGTGCCATGATTATTCTTAATTAACAGATACGCTGCATCTAATCACTGGCAAGATTAGCTATCACTTTGTCTGTGACAACTGTGTGATGTGTATATGATTTGCATACATAGCTCATTTGTGTTGGCTATTTCAGGTGTCCTTTAGCCTGTTGCCAAAAACAATAACTGGCAAAAACCAATCAAAATGAAGCTTGAGATCAAGGTAGACAGCAGGTTTCAGATATGTCTGACGTGAATAAACTGGCCACACAAATCTCAAGAGTAGATGAATATTTGTTATCTGACATTTTTATTAATATTTTTCAAACGGTGTGTGACTGTGTTATATATAGAATTATTATATAATGATAAACTCTATATGATAATTAACATTTTGATGTATATGTCACAAAAAATCCCAATTACCTGAGTAATGAAATAAATTTCTCCATTGCATAGCCTCAATGTCTTTGGTTTCTTTTTGTCACTATCTGTCGGTGTCTTATTCTCCTCCATAGCTGGTACTAGATCATCTCCTTTTTCAACAAACAGCCGAATCCATCCATTCTTAGAGAAACAAATTTTGTCTCCTTCTTGAAATAGCAGCTTTTTCTTCTCATCTCTGATCCTGTGTTTACTGTACTTGTGGCAGCAAATATCATTAATACCTTCAACCATGCTCCTAAAAGATTCATGTACTGACAATAAATCTAACATTTGAAACTAAAAACCCAACGAAGACTCCTCCAACAATTATCTATTATATTGAATAATGCCAACTATCAAAAAAAAATCCCAGCAATTCAAGATAAGACTATTTCTTCTTTTTAACTATTGAATGTTGAAACTCTCTCAGATATTCTTATGTGATTACAATCTTCAATGCAGATCTTGCATTGAAGATTGTAATCACATAAGAATATCTGAGAGAGTTTCAACATTCAAATAGTACAAAAGAAGAAATTAGTCTATCCATCTTGAATTGCTGGAGATTTTTTTTTGATAGTTACGGCATTATTCAATCATAACTAGATAATTTAGTTGGAGGAGTCTTCGTTGGGTATTTAGTTTCAACTGTTGATTTATTGTCAGTATGACTTTCCATTTTGGATGGAGTAGAAATAGCAAGGTTTTCAAGATGGTTGCCATACTGGCTGTCAGATTGGCATACTTGCCAACCCATTAGAGAGGTATAAGTGTGGTAGTTACTAATGTAAGTGACAAAAATGCACAGTCTAAGCATCCAACATATAATCTATGTATTAAATGCCATAATTGCAGGAAACTGTATGAAAAATGTACTTTTTTTAGGGGGAAGGGGCATAAAACTAATTTTAATTATGTACTACTCGCATGACACTATGATTAAGCTTTACCTGTCACTATTATTAGACTGAATTTGTCAGAAAGAATACTCTTTACTGACAATATCATCCTAATAACAGGCTGAATAACTTTTGTAACTAGCAATAATTTTACTCTTTTCAAAATTCATCAGTCACTTTGACCATATTATTCATCAGTTCATCAATCACCCTGACTATATTATTCATCAATCACCCTGACTATATTATTCATCAATCACCCTGACTATATTATTTATCAGTCACCCTGACTATATTATTCATCAGTCACCCTGACTATATTATTCATCAGTTCATCAGTCACCCTGACCATATTATTCATCAATCACCCTGACTATATTATTCTTCAGTTCATCAGTCACCTTGACTATATTATTCATCAGTCACCCTGACCATATTATTCATCAGTTCATCAGTCACCATGACTTGTATTATTCATCAGTCACCCTGACCATATTATTTTTCAGTTCATCAGTCACCCTGACTTGTATTATTCATCAATTCATCAGTCACCCTGACCATATTATTCATCAGTTCATCAGTTACCCTGACCATATTATTCATCAGTTCATCGGTCACCCTGACCATATAATTCATGAGTCACCCTGACTATATTATTTATCAGTTTATCAGTCACCCTGACTATATTATTTATCAGTCACCCTGACTATATTATTCATCAGTCACCCTGACCATATTATTCATCAATCACCCTGACTATATTATTCGTCAGTTCATCAGTCACTCTGACCATATTATTCATCAGTTCATCAGTCACTCTGACCATATTATTCATCAGTTCATCAGTCACCCTGACCATATTATTCATCGGTCACCCTGACCATATTATTCATCAGTCACCCTGACCATATTATTCATCAGTCACCCTGACTATATTATTCATCAGTTCATCAGTCACCATGACTTGTATTATTCATCAGTCACCCTGACCATATTATTTTTCAGTTCATCAGTCACCCTGACCATATTATTCATGAGTCACCCTGACTATATTATTCATCAGTTTATCAGTCACCCTGACTATATTATTTATCAGTCACCCTGACTATATTATTCATCAATCACCCTGACTATATTATTCATCAGTTCATCAGTCACTCTGACCATATTATTCATCAGTTCATCAGTCACCCTGACCATATTATTCATCAGTCACCCTGACCATATTATTCATCAGTCACCCTGACCATATTATTCATCAGTCACCCTGACTATATTATTCATCATTTCATCAGTCACCTTGACTTGTATTATTTATGACTAATGAACTTTGAGAAGAGTAAAATGTGGAAAATTTAGTCACCTACTAGTAAAAGCAGACAGCTGCAGTTATATGCAGCAGTTGTCTGGGTCACAGATTGTGTGGCAACGATCAAAGCCACAGTGACAATACCTTGGCTTTGGATCGTGAATGGTGAAATGTAAAAGTAAGAGAAGGGTTGTTTGATTGCCAAAATGCAGCCTTCATAATATCATTTACAAACGAATAGTTGGAATATGCCTAAGAAGTAGCATCAGCACTGACTTCATAGGCTTTCATCTTCAGGAGTCTCTTGATGAGAAACATGTTAAGTTCTCTTAATGGTCAGCGAAACCCACTGATAGTGGAAGCTGACCCTAAACCATGTAGGGGGCAAAAATCCACCGATAGTGGAAGCTGACTCTAAACCATGAAGAGGACAAAAGCCCATTATTAGTGGATGCTGACCCTAACCCATAAAGGGGACAAAATGCCTACAGTAGAAGTTGACCATCTCCATGAAGGGGACAAAAGGCTATAGTGGAAGCTGACCCTAAGCCTATATTGGAAGCTGACCATCCCCATGAAGGGGACAAAAAGCTTTTTCCTTTAGCTGATGTTAAGTAGAATCTAAATTTCCTATCAAGATCATTCAATGGACAGATGCCAATCAGACTAGGGATATTAAGATCATTCAATGGACAGATGCCAATCTGACTTGGAATATCAAGATCATTCAATGGATAGATGCCAATCAGACTAGAGTTAAAAACTTAACGTAAATATGTTGGGTTTTGGACACCAGGCTGATATAACATGGAAATGGTCCTAATTCCCACTACATAGATCAGTGGAGATCTGATTTTAAATGCATAAAGTGGGAGGCTGTTGTTGAGCTTTGTTGCAAGCAGGTCAAATAGAGGTGGTTTCCATATATTGAACAGAGTCTCTGCTCAAGGAGAAGTCCATTCTGTTAGGTCTACCTTGCCATTTGTGGTCAGTCTGTCTTCCAGGATATTTTTCTTCCCTGAAATGTGATGAACTCAGAGTGTAATCCTTTCTGACTGTGCCCAACAACCAGGCTTCAGAAAATAGGGCCAACCAAGCACCTACCTGTTTTAAAGGAAGTGGTATGCACTGCAAGAGAAGCGAAGTGTTCCTAGGGATGACCTCTCTTTCACCTTTTCACTTTTTTGGGAAAGAAAGAAACAAAAGGAAACCACATTCCCCTGCCCAAGCCTGTCCATTTATTTTGTTATGTTTGTATAGCAGACTTCTAGTAGGGTTGACTACTTTGTAGTTTTGATTGCATACTACATCAGGCTGTATGTGGATGCTGGCTGGTTTCATTGGGACCAATACAAAGACCTATGTTTTTGGTCCTTAAAAGTCCTGAGAGGTATTAGTGGGAACGAGACCATTCAAATAAGGTCTCTAAATCCAGGCATGCAGCCCTAAGAAGATTTTTGCTATGTTCAAACAAAGACTTTCAAGAGTCCAATGCTACAATGATTTAACTGAGAGGTGAGCAAATGAACATACTGAAATATCCACTAGCCAAGATTTAGTGTTGAAACTGGGATGGGGTTGGGATGGGGTTGGGTGGGGTGGCCAGGCAGGTGAATGGACTGATATTACTGTTCTAAATGTAGCAATGTTGATAGATCACCCTTTATTCTGTCTCACTGCTTCTTGACATTTCAAGAACAAGAAACTTAGGTCTGAAAACCCCCCAGATATGATGACATAATAACAAAGGTGGCATCAGCATTGTCATTTTACTAGGTTTATTTTTCTTCATGGCAAACAAGAAAGAGCTGTTTCCATTTACAACCATTAAACACAAGAACATCCTGTTCTGATGCAACAATGTTACAAAAAACCTACTAAAACATTTAAAGAGGCCTAGAATCTAATAATAAACAACTGTTTTGAGATTCCGTGCTGTGTCCATGTTATTATATTAATAACCAATAATCACAGCAATATGAAAACTGTTGTAATTGGAAAATTTGCAATTAGTGAGTACTTATTACTACCACAATGTCACACATGATTTATGACAGGACGGCTACAGTTGGGTGGCTCCTCACAAATAAAAATGATTAATGTTATCTCATCAATTTTACAAATTTGACAAATACAGACAGAGGTTTAAATTTCACTGTGTAAAACCAAGCTCTTGTCATGAGCAAGAAACCATTATACTTGCAAACATTTTCTCATAATGTTTCCAGATCATGACTCCAGAAAAATATGAGGTTGCTCTATGGGCATGTGCTGATGACAGAGATGAGACTGGATTGATGACACAGATGAGACTGGATTGATGACACAGATGAGACTGGTTTGATGACAGAGATGAGACTGGTTTGATGACAGAGATGAGACTGGATTGATGACACAGATGAGACTGGATTGATGACACAGATGAGACTGGATTGATGACACAGATGAGACTGGTTTGATGACAGAGATGAGACTGGATTGATGACACAGATGAGACTGGATTGATGATACAGATGAGACTGGATTGATGACAGAGATGAGACTGGTTTGATGACAGAGATGAGACTGGATTGATGACACAGATGAGACTAGATTGATGACAGAGATGAGACTGGTTTGATGACAGAGATGAGACTGGATTGATGACACAGATGAGACTGGATTGATGACACATATGAGACTGGTTTGATGACAGAGATGAGACTGGTTTGATGACACAGATGAGACTGGATTGATGACAGAGATGAGACTGGTTTGATGACAGAGATGAGACTGGATTGATGACACAGATGAGACTGGATTGATGACAGAGATGAGACTGGTTTGATGACAGAGATGAGACTGGATTGATGACACAGATGAGACTGGATTGATGACAGAGATGAGACTGGTTTGATGACAGAGATGAGACTGGATTGATAACAGAGATGAGACTGGATTGATGACACAGATGAGACTGGGATGATGACACAGATGAGACTGGATTGATGATACGGATGAGACTGGTTTGATGCACATTCTCAATGATGACACAGATGAGACTGGGTTGATGCACATTCTCAATGATGACACAGATGAGACTGGGTTGATGTGCATTCTCAATGATGACACAGATGAGACTGGGTTGATGCGCATTCTCAATGATGACACAGATGAGACTGGTTTGATGCACATTCTCCATCATGAAGGATGAGGCTGGGTTGATGCACATTCTTTATCACGACACAGATGAGACTGGGTTGATTAGCATTCTCAATGATGACACAGATGAGACTGGGTTGATGTGCATTCTCAATGATGACACAGATGAGACTGGTTTGATGCACATTCTCCATCATGAAGGATGAGGCTGGGTTGATGCACATTCTTTATCATGACACAGATGAGACTGGGTTGATGCACATTCTTTATCATGACACAGATGAGACTGGGTTGATTAGCATTCTCAATGATGACACAGATGAGACTGGGTTGATGCGCATTCTCAATGATGACATGGATGAGACTGGGTTGATGCACATTCTCCATCATGAAGGATGAGGCTGGGTTGATGCACATTCTTTATCATGACACAGATGAGACTGGGTTGATTAGCATTCTCAATGATGACACAGATGAGACTGGGTTGATGCGCATTCTCAATGATGACATGGATGAGACTGGGTTGATGCACATTCTCCATCATGAAGGATGAGGCTGGGTTGATGCACATTCTTTATCATGACACAGATGATACTGGGTTGATGCACATTCTCCATCATGACACAGATGAGACTGGGTTGATGCGCATTCTCAATGATGACACAGATGAGACTGGTTTGATGCACATTCTCCATCATGAAGGATGAGGCTGGGTTGATGCACATTCTTTATCATGACACATATGAGACTGGGTTGATGCGCATTCTCAATGATGACACAGATGAGACTGGTTTGATGCACATTCTCCATCATGAAGGATGAGGCTGGGTTGATGTACATTCTTTATCATGACACAGATGAGACTGGGTTGATGCGCATTCTCAATGATGACACAGATGAGACTGGTTTGATGCACATTCTCCATCATGAAGGATGAGGCTGGGTTGATGCACATTCTTTATCATGACACATATGAGACTGGGTTGATGCGCATTCTCAATGATGACACAGATGAGACTGGGTTGAATCGCATTCTCTATCATGACACGGATGAGACTGGATTGATGCCGATTGTCTATCATGACACAGATGAGACTGGGTTGATGTTGATGTTGTAGGGTTTAACACCATTTTTCAGCACATGATAGGCTATACATGGTGGCTAGTATTAATGGTGGAGGAAGATGTGGCCACATTATTGTGAATGAGTGTTTAAGTGATGTGCAAAATGTTGTTATTCACTTTTGCGATGACTTCTAATTGCCCACTGATGACAACCAATTCCACCTTAATGGGTTACATCATAAGGACTAACACTCCATCTGATCCAAACTGAAGATAGGCTGGGTCCACAGAGTGGTTAATTATAATTCATTGACAGCATGCTGATGCAAACACTACCAAGAAACATTTTTGTATGAAAGGTGTTTCAGTGCTGATCTGGATAAAGACTGGTTGTTTATTCAGCTAAACTTGTTTGTATTCAGCCAAGATAAAGCTCAGGAAATATTACACTCAGGAAAACAATGTGAGTGATTATGGCAGAGAACAAAAGAAAAAGTCAAAGATAAAAGTTAGCAACCTGTTGAACAGAAACAATCAAAAGTACAATGATTATTAATTTGCACCAGTCCCTGAACATGTGCCCTTTTCTCTATAAAGTGGTGCACCTTCTTACACATGCAATTCTTTCAGTAACGGAAGGGTTCAATTACTTCTTTTGCAAGGTTCTCCAGTCAAGAAAGAGAAAATGGTCTGGGCAAGGATGTAACATGTAGAACCAAGATTGGTTGAGAAGAATTAGCCTGAACTTTTGGGGTAGATATCTCACCAGACTGAGACCATCCAGGATTTGTCTAAGAATAGATGGACAATCAAAATCATTTTGTACTCCTGGCCAATAATTCTAAATACTACTGGAACTAAGACCCTCTTAAGAAGAGAAAGCATTGATGGACCAAGCATTGGGATCCAATACTGGAGAAACTATGGTGGACAGTTTGTGGTTCCACCTAATTGTAAAATGATCAATTATTTTTTTTAATGCCTCCATAGCTGGCAGATCTGATGAAAGACATATGGATGGCGGGAACACTCTGTAATGAGAATCAGTTCTAAGTCATTGCCTGTATTAAGTCTGATCTGGATGTTGATAGAATGCCTAAACCAGAATGTAGGGATGGGTTGATTTGATAGCACCTGTTTGTGAAGGTATTTCACTATTACCAAGTTGTCCAACATGATAAACTCCATGTTCAAAAGACTGTCCCTCTGATGATAGCTTTAATTTTTTCCAAGAGATTGATGTGGAGGTCTGTATAGCTGACTCTTTCAAAGCCATTTCTGCCGGATGTAGTCATCAAATTAGTGTTGTGCATACATACAGCAGAGTAGATGGCTGTACTGTCAGAGTATGGTAATGCTAGGTGGGTGGATGGTTCTATCCTTTGGAAAAGGATAAAGATGGCAAAGCTCAGAGGTAAGATTCTCAACTGATGCAGTAATGGTAAACATTATGTTAAACTCAATTTGCAATGTTTACTTCAACTTTAGTTACCTCCAGGAAAGTTTCAGAAACTTCAATTCCAAACCCTATGGATCACAATATGCTTTTTAAAAACATTACATATAGCCTGTGGTGATGGCAATCATCTTTCCTGCCATGTAACATACTCAAATTAAAATATGATGTCCACTAAACATAATTGTTGCACTTCCTGATTTTTCCCGGAGAATCTATTTATTCCCTTTTATTTCTCTGTACTTTTAAAACTTTATAGGATGTTTATTGTCCTTTTTGTCCTGACATGTCAATTGCTGAATGCCATTAAAAAAAATAATAAGCAAAGCTTGATCATTCTAATGTTTTGCATCCCAAACTACATGCAGTTTAAAGCATCTGAGATACTACAGAATAGCTAGTCTGGTTCTCTTGACCAACTGAAAAATTAATGCAATTTTTGTATTTATATTTTTTTTAAACTGATAGAAAGGTCAGTTGGCACTTATTTTACATAGATGTGATAAATATCTAAAGTTAGATGTATTCATACTAAAGACAAGAGGCCTAGGTGAAACTTAAACAAATAAATCTGATGTCTCTAAGGAGAACTTGATTTGTTCTTTGAATGTCTGTTGCAATATTTGTACCTTGTGAAACTGACAAACTGTGAAGTCACATCACTCTTCAAATACTCTGTTTCAAGGAGAGACTTCACTACTTCCAGTATATCTAGACAATAAAAACAAATAAATTTTAGGGGAGTAGTGATGACTGCAGTTATTACATGACTACTGCATGGGAAATATTGATGATTGCAATTATTACATTACTAATGTTAGAGAAGTACTGATGACTGTAGTTACTACATGACTACTGTTAGGGGAGTAAGAATGACTGCAGTTACTACATGACTACTGCAAGGGGAATATTGATGATTGCAATTATTACATTACTAATGTTAGAGAAGTACTGATGACTGCAGTTATTACATGACTACTGTTAGGTGAATAAGAATAACTGTAGTTACTACACGACTACTGCAAGGGGAATATTGATGATTGCAATTATTACATTACTAATGTTAGAGAAGTACTGATGACTGCAGTTATTACATGACTACTGCAAGGGGAATATTGATGATTGCAATTATTACATTACTAATGTTAGAGGAGTACTAATGACTGCAGTTACTACTACATGACTACTGTTAGGTGAGTAAGAATAATTGTAGTTACTACACAACTACTGCAAGGGGAATATTGATGATTGCAATTATTAAATTACTAATGTTAGAGGAATACTGATGACTGCAGTTATTATATGACTACTGCTAGGGGAGTAATGATGACTACAGTAAGTAAATGAATCATGTAGTTCTTACCTAATTATTGTGTTATTTAGGCCTACAAACCCATATCAAATTTTGCTGACATTGAATCAGGTAAATAGCACCTGACAATGTCATAAAAGTGACATGAATTATTTCCTTATCATCTAAACACAGCCAATGCACTAATCAAACTTGTACTTAATAAAAAATCTGGCATTTCTTATCATGTCATAAACAGAATCTAACATTTGTGCTCATTTCATTGAATGTATGTACTTGTTTGGGTTAAATGCACTGGATTAAATGCAAATCAACAAAACACTGGCAATATGGTGACGATCAAACGTTATGTTTTAAAAATGAGCAAAACACATTAAGCAAAGAAATCCTTTCCAATAAGTGTAAACACAAAGTACTAAAAACTAAACAAATCCTTTCCAATAAGTAAAAACACAAAATAATACAAAATAAAAGACAAAATCTAAGTATGAAAAATGAAAAGGCAAAATGTATTTTAAAAAATAAAGGGTCAAGATACTTTAGTTCAACTGCTAACCTACTTGTATTACTGTTATGTAACTGCTTACCTACTTGTATTACTGTTATGTAACTGCTAACCTACTTGTATTACTGTTATGTAACTGCTAACCTACTTGTATTACTGTTACGTAACTGCTAACCTACTTGTATTACTGTTATGTAATTGTTAACCTACTTGTATTACTGTTATGTAATTGTTAACCTACTTGCATTACTGTTATGTAATTGTTAACCTACTTGTATTACTGTTATGTAACTGCTAACCTACTTGTATTACTGTTATGTAACTGTTAACCTACTTGTATTACTGTTATGTAACTGTTAACCTACTTGTATTACTGTTATGTAACTGTTAACCTACTTGTATTACTGTTATGTAACTGCTAACCTACTTGTATTACTGTTATGTAACTGCTAACCTACTTGTATTACTGTTATGTAACTGCTAACCTACTTGTAATACTGTTATGTAACTGCTAACCTACTTGTACTACTGTTATGTAATTGTTAACCTACTTGTATTACTGTTATGTAACTGCTAACCTACTTGTATTACTGTTATGTAACTGCTAACCTACTTGTATTACTGTTATGTAACTGCTAACCTACTTGTATTACTGTTATGTAACTGCTAACCTACTTGTATTACTGTTATGTAACTGCTAACCTACTTGTATTACTGTTGTGTAACTGCTAACCTACTTGTATTAATGTTATGTAATTGTTAACCTACTTGTATTACTGTTATGTAACTGCATACCTACTTGTATTACTGTTATGTAACTGCTAACCTACTTGTATTACTGTTATGTAACTGCTAACCTACTTGTATTAATGTTATGTAACTGCTAACCTACTTGTATTACTGTTATGTAACTGCTAACCTACTTGTATTACTGTTATGTAACTGCTAACATACTTGTATTACTGTTATGTAACTGCTAACCTAATTGTATTACTGTTATGTAACTGCTTACCTACTTGTATTACTGTTATGTAACTGCTAACCTACTTGTATTACTGTTATGTAACTGCTAACCTACTTGTATTACTGTTATGTAACTGCTAACCTACTTGTATTAATGTTATGTAACTGCTAACCTACTTGTATTAATGTTATGTAATTGTTAACCTACTTGTATTACTTTTATGTAACTGCTAACCTACTTTTATTACTGTTATGTAACTGCTAACCTACTTGTATTACTGTTATGTAACTGCTAACCTACTTGTATTAATGTTATGTAACTGCTAACCTACTTGTATTAATGTTATGTAATTGTTAACCTACTTGTATTACTTTTATGTAACTGCTAACCTACTTGTATTACTGTTGTTACTGCTTACCTACTTGTATTACTGTTATGTAACTGCTAACCTACTTGTATTACTGTTATGTTACTGCTTACCTACTTGTATTACTGTTATGTAATTGTTAACCTACTTGTATTACTTTTATGTAACTGCTAACCTACTTGTATTACTGTTATGTAACTGCTAACCTACTTGTATTACTGTTATGTAACTGCTAACCTACTTGTATTACTGTTATGTAACTGCTAACCTACTTGTATTACTGTTATGTAACTGGTAACCTACTTGTATTACTGTTATGTAACTGCTAACCTACTTGTAGTACTGTTATGTAACTGCTAACATACTTGTATTACTGTTATATAACTGCTAACCTACTTGTATTACTGTTATGTAAAACAACAAGGCAAACCAATCCAGTGTCAGCTGATACAAGTATGTCACAGAATGTACTTGTGCTCATTTCCAATGAAATTTATGACACTTTTCATATAGTTTCAATTTTATAATCGCAAAGGTTTGTGGAAGTTTGAAATTATTTGACTTGCTTCATAAATTTCATCTGAAATGAGCTGGCATGTACATTCCTCAGCTGGTTATAATTCCATCAATTACACAAGTTCTAATAACTTGTATCATAACTTAATTTCACCAACATAAATCTTAAAGGAAGCCAAGACCTTAGACATTTGATTGCCCAATTTTGAGTCAAACTTTAACCAATCATAACATTGGACTTAAATCTAAGACTAAATTTAAGTTCATGTGTCTCCACAGACAAGATGTCACATTTTATACAAATTAATGTGAACAGAGAAACAAGTCGTCTAAAGTTATGCGAAGCTAAGCCACCCATTTGTTTAAATGCACATTTTATGCACATGCAAGTTATGTCAAGAAGAGAGAAACCAGTCTTCAAACAAGAAGCAGACTTTCATTCCTAATTCCTTTTTCTTCTGTTCTTGTTTTAAAATCAGTCTGTGGATGTTCTGAATCTTGTGTTTAGATATATTTTGAAGGGAAACATTTGTTTGGATCATTCAATGGAATTAAAAAGTGCTCATTGAATTGGGACTAAAATATTATTCTGGGGTTATTGTGAATGCATTCAAAGACATTCTGTACAAGACCATTGTGATACATAAAGACTGTTAACACTTCATCATATTCAAGGATATTGACAAATCAGATACAATGCTTTTGGACCTGTGATAGAATTATGAGGATTATTTTGGCACTAGTTCACTATACTGAAAGTTCCTCGTCAATCTAAAATAATCAAATTATGTTTTGTTTTATAAAACTTGTTGATTTGCTTCTGTCTGTTACTTAGTTTTTGGACCATAGAATCATAACAAAATGAAAAGCCCATGTTGATTGATCATTCATTAAGAGTGGTAGTGACAACAATTTTGTATATGACAGCTGAAGCAGTCAGAGTGGATGTCTTTAGCTGTCAACTAGACATTGGAATGAATACGTGTCAAGTTTCAGGGAAATCCTTCAAGTAGTTTAGCTGTCAACTAGACATTGGAATGAATATGTGTCAAGTTTCAAGGAAATCCTTCAAGTAGCAATAACAAACATGTACAATCAGACAAAGAACATTGCATAGTGGACAAAAAAGGCCATCCAAAAAGCTCTTCTCATTTATGACAATTAGAGATAGAAATAAACTAAATAAAAATGCACGGCACTAAGAATAGATTTTTACCCACTGAACAAAACCCTATGAATAATTTTTTGAGAATATAAAAAATACTTTCAAGTTTTAAAAATCTGGCATTCTTTCAAAGGGATTATGACTTCTTTGAAATCAATGATACTTCACATGTAACATTAATGAAAAATTATCTAATATTTTCAAAAAACCTTATCATATATATTCATTGCTGCCATGTTTTAACTACAAGTATATAGTTATACATATTGACTGGTCCCATGTTTTAGCAAATAAGTACCTTATGATACATACTGACTGGTCCCATGTTTTAGGAAATAAATACCTTGTGATACATATTGACTGGTCCCATGTTTTAGCAAATAAATACCTTGTAATACGTATTCATTGTTTCCGTGTTTTTAGCAATAAATACCTTGTAATACATATTCATTGTTCCCTTGTTTTAACAAATAAGTACCTTGTAATACATATTCATTGTTCCCTTGTTTAAACAAATAAGTACCTTGTAATACATATTCACTGTTCCCATGTTTTAGTAATTAAGTACCTCGTAATACATATTCATTGTTTCCATGTTTTAGTAATTAAGTACCTTGTAATACATATTCATTGTTCCCATGTTTTAACAAATAAGTACCTTGTAATACATATTCATTGTTCCCATGTTTTAGTAATCAAGTACCTTGTAATACATATTCATTGTTTCTAAGTCTTAGCAATAAGTACCTTGTAATACATATTCATTGTTCCCATTTTCAGCCTCTGGCACATTGCACCAAACAAACTTTTTTTCTCTGTCAAAAATTGGCTTTTGTCGTTTTGAAATCTTGGTAGCATTTTCTATGATTAATTCTGACTCTGCTCTGTGATTTGTCTTTAATTCTGTAGCAGAGCCTATTTTCAACAACACATCAAACACATCTGCCAGAAAATTTCCTGGTTCAATTGAAGGCAATTGTCTAATGTCTCCAAGAAGGATGATTTTCTGAAGCTTAGAATTGTTCAGCAGAATATCCAGCAACACGGAGAATGTGGTTACAGCTACAAGGCTACATTCATCCACAACAAGGATTTTTATATGGTTGTGTGGCCATTCTTTTTTCATTCTGTAAGTGAAAATTATCTGATGGAGTGTATAGGCTTCTTTCCCAGCCCTCATTCCCAGCAAATTGGCTGCCTTTCCTGTGGGTGCTGTAAGCAATACATATTCTGTCAAAGACTTTGGGGCTTCACATTTAGGTTCAACTACAAAATGTTCCTCATCCCTGACATTACAGTCACAGTTTTTGTCTTTACAGCATCCTGTACTGTTCCCATCAAAATCCATAACATTACAGTCAAGGTTCTTGTCTTTACAGCATCCTGTACTGTTCCCACCATCATCCCTATCAGAGTATATGACAGATTTACAATAGAATATAGTATAGTACACAACTCCCTCGATAAATCGCAAACCCGCTTATAACACGGAGTCAGGCATGGTTTCCATTTTTAAATCAGAAAATGCCCCAAAACTGATCCCTAATTGCTTAACTTGAAGAAAATCATAATCAAAATTGGTAACAGAAACTCTGATATATCGCTCGTTTTATCATCAAAACCGGTAGATAGAACCTGAAATTTTAATCAACATTATGAAATATCAACTTTAACATGAAGTCATAAAATTGTTGTTACATTTTTGTTCAAAACAACATATTACCTAGAATAATGTAATTAATGATATTCAAGCTAATTTTGATCAATGAAAATATTACTTATGCCTAGTTGCAGTACTTTAATAAATTAAATATTTTTTGTATTAACACCATTATAACACAACATCATGGTTCTGGATATACCACGGTAAAAGTATAGACACCATAACTGAAGTAAATAATTATTTACGTTTTTAAAAAACTGTCAGCATATATCATCTCAAAACTTTAAATCAAAACTACAGCACATGATTTGGACATAACCATAATGTGTGTTTTGTAACTGCTGGACACTTTTTAGACACAACTGTATTCATGCTATGTTAGACACTACTGTATTCAAGCTATGTTAAACACTACTGTATTCAAGCTATGTTAGACACTACTGTATTCAAGCTATGTTAGACACTACTGTATTCAAGCTATGTTAGACACTACTGTATTCAAGCTATGTTAGACACTACTGTATTCAAGCTATGTTAGACACTACTGTATTCAAGCTATGTTAGACACTACTGTATTCAAGCAATGTTAGACACTACTGTATTCAAGCAATGTTAGACACTACTGTATTCAAGCTATGTTAGACATTACTGTATTCAAGCTATGTTAGACACTACTGTATTCAAGCTATGTTAGACACTACTGTATTCAAGCAATGTTAGACACTACTGTATTCAAGCTATGTTAGACACTACTGTATTCAAGCTATGTTAGACACTACTGTATTCAAGCTATGTTAGACACTACTGTATTCAAGCTATGTTAGACACTACTGTATTCAAGCTATGTTAGACACTACTGTATTCAAGCTATGTTAGACACTACTGTATTCAAGCTATGTTAGACACTACTGTATTCAAGCTATGTTAGACACTACTGTATTCAAGCAATGTTAGACACTACTGTATTTGTTAGACACTACTGTATTTAAGCTATGTTAGACACTACTGTATTCAAGCAATGTTAGACACTCTGTTTTTAACAGGCTGTCGCACACCTGAAATTCCTCACATCTTTAATGAGCCACTATAGTAACTGGTCCATGCCAATTATTGTATTTGGTTATAATAAAATTGTTTCAGGTCTCAAGTCACACCAACACAAATTAATCAAACACAGCCTACATCATGAAGATCAGCCTTCTCTTGGTCACTGTTTACTGACAAATGGATAACAGATAAAAAAAAAAAAAGGATTAGCATTGATATGTCTTATATAGTTATTGCCATTTTGTGATCTGCTTCAGTTCAACCCAGAATACATCATCCAATCATCACAGGGAAAGTGACCATCATGCTCATTGAAATAATTTAGATTCAATAAAGTCCATTAAGTAATTAATGTCACTTTCTTGTGACATCCGATTTAAAACTTAGTTCAGTATTATCAGTTTCACAAGAGACAGATCACTGTTAATGTAAATCATTTGGATAAATAGTGAAATGAGACATTTAATCTGTCAATGGAATGTCCAGAAAAAGGAAAGCTTATTCTGTGATGAATAACTTGGCTGTTTTAAAGAAACCTAAACCCGGTGAAATGCAAAGGAAGTTGCCAAGGTGTTAAGTTAACCCGAGGCAACGTTTGTGCATTTGGAAGAAAGATGAGGATACAATGAATATACTGACTGGTTAGATGTTTATTGTGATGAGATATTTTACTTGAACCTTTGATTCTATTAATAGCTAGTGATACCAAAAATTAGTTGTAATGTTAAACTGTACCTATTTTCCTTGGCAGCTGTGATAGTACTGGTCACAACATGAGTTTTCCCACAGCCCCCTTTTCCAGAGATGGCAACTACAGGCTGATCAGTAATTAATTGTGCTGCTCGCCACTGGTCAGGGTCTTTTTTTATTGTAGTAAACTCATCTCTGAAACAGATTTTATCATATTATATTTGTATAGCAACAGATTTTAGCATATTATATCTCTATAGCAACATATTTTAGCATTTTATATCTCTATAGTAACAGATTTTAGCATATTTCAACAGATTTTAGCATATATCTCTATAGCAACAGATTTTAGCATATATCTCTATAGTAACAGATTTTAGCATACTTCAACAGATTTTAGCATATATCTCTATAGCAACAGATTTTAGCATAGTATTCTCTAAAGCATGATATATCTCAACTAGAGTAGTGCAATTCCAAATGTTTTCTGTGCTAACAGACTGACTGGCCCATCCGTTTGAAAAATCAGTGGGTGACTATCAAAACCATGGCCAGATAATAAACTGAGGATGAAATTCAACAAAGAAAATCAAGTAAAAACAAGATCACATTATATGCCCATCTCATGTTAGCGTTTCTATGTAATTAAAAGAAATATTTTTGTAGAAACCATTGTTCTTCTTGTAGTCAGTTAACTTAATGTTTGGATGCCTATTATGTATACTGTAATGTTTGTTGGTTCTTTTCTGAACAATTACATCTATAATTGTATTTTATAATTGAATTTAATCCAAAAACCAAGTTCACTGTGTACCTGACTTGGGGCATTGATTTTGTCAACAGCAAAATATATTGCTAATATTTCTCCGTGAGTATAGACTAATATTAGGATCATTATCAATGGAGTAAGCATGTCTTAATCTTAGTCTAGGACAATGGAATTCCCCAAGGAAAAGCCTGCCGTACTTTGTACTATGTTCTGTATTATAGTTTTAGTAATGACCACAATCTTGATGACAACGTTTGAACCCCATCCTAGTTCTATGTTTGTGTCTTAGCTTTTTATATAATGTTTACTTGAAAACATACTCATTCATGACTTAACATCTTGAAGCAAATTCAGCCTTATTGCTGTGTTCAGATTTTCACTCAGTGGAATTGTTTATTTAAATTATTATTCACTGGAAATACGAAGTGCTCATCAATAATGTTCTTGGTCAAAAACGGTAATTTGGAATTCAAGTGTATTCAGACAAGTATATTTTTTTTATTATATTATTGTGATATACCAACAGACTCATAGCATATTGTCACATTCTAGGTCACCATATTCAAATGTACAGCCACATCAACACATTCAACACAGGAACTTATTGGGAATACCATCAGAACATCATACATTTGGACCTGTGATAAAACTGTTTGAACTATTTGAGATTAAATTACGATTCTGTAAGTTCTTTTTAAATTTTCCCTTGTTTTCCAGGGAAATAAATTATATCTGGTCTTTTCTGTAACTTTGTTTAAGACCATAAGAGTTGTAACACCACAAAATCAAAACACTTCTTTTTCATCCCAAGATGTAAAATCAAGTTATTGGGCACAAACCAGTTTTTTTTAATCAGAGTAAACTTTACTAAGACCCCCGGGAGCCCTGACTGGCAGAGTGGTCTAAAGCGCTCTCCATTACAGATCACTGCCATCTCACCTGTCTGTGTGGGTTCGAGTCTCACTTTCAGCTAATGCAGTTATGTGAGAAAGCATGCCAGTAGCTTCTCGTGGGTCGGTGGTTCTTTCTGGAGGTTTTCCCGGGTTCTTCCACCACCAATAACACTGGCCGCCATGTATAGCCTATCGTGTGCTGAAAAAAAACGACCTGCAAGAAGCTACTGGCAAGCTTTCTCACATAACTAAATTAGCCAAATCTTAGACTGGAACCCACGCAGACAGGGGTGAGATGGCAGTGATCCATAACAGAGAACGCTTTAGACCACTCTGCCACACGGGTCCAAGGGTGGGTGGTGTTGGTGTGTCTGTGCAGATTTCAAACAAATAAATAAACTCGAGTTCACTAATTTGTAGAATATTAGTGGTGTTTTTATAGTCTAACTTAACTACAGAGACAAATAAATGCATCTGCATTTTACAGCTGTCTGAGATCAATTCTCAATTGAAAGAATAAAAAGACAAACTACTAATAATTATTCATTACTAGTAAAGATTAAAATAACTGATACAGGGTAAGTATCCTTTTGTCTCAAATCTTCACCTCTTGTATTGATATGAGTATTAATAAGGAAGAAATATTGGTGCATCTATATACAGATGTATCGTTTCACCCTATTGATACAGTCATACATTAACTGGGGCCCAATAGACAGATTTAACACTATATGGTTTATTTATACTTACCATATATATTAAATTATAAGTACAAACAGAAGCAGCACAGACCCAGATCATGGTCAATGTGGATTATTCTACTCCTAACAACTGCACAGACCTAGATCTGCCCTCACACTATGTGATGGCATATATGGGACTATGAACGCCGCAGTTATATATGATTTGTAAGTATATATTACTTTGTGGTATAACGCATTGTGGTATAACATGGTATAACGCAGTAGTTGGGAGCCAAAAAATTTGACCGCATTATAGACCGAAACGTGTTATAAGCAACCAGGTCAGTTAGCTTAAGAAAATGATGCATGTACCCCAAAAAATTGTGTGGGGGTGGGGTGGGGTAGGTAATAAATGCGGGCGGTAAAATACGTCTACATCGGCACAGTTACCATCTTAAATTGATACATATTAAATGAGAAATACACCTTTAGTGAATACATATGATAGTTTACTTTACTTGGAGAACCACAAATCGGTACATATATGTGAATACTGTTTATAAATACATGTCTAATGCATAGCATGAATAGAGTATCAATACCGTGTACTCGCCTACGAACCTCATCATATACACAATACAAGTGATTCCATAAAAAATATGCACACGCACACAGCTTTAAAATATTCAATAATTTTTTCACAGGTCACATTGATCTGAATACAGTGGAAAAACATAGCACACTCACGTAACAAATAACAAAGCACATTTACTTTTCAGTACGTCCCAAGTCAGTAAAAGTTTGTTTGCGTTTTGACAGCAGTAGCAAAGTTTTCCAAACAAAAAGGAAACTTTCAAACGTGTTTCAGTAAGGTTGGAAAATATAAAAATCCATCAGATTTCATCACATTTATTTAAGTTTTGTACTGACTTCCTTTGAATAAAACCTCCTTGTTTTTATTGAAAGAGTGTAGTCGGCTTTCTTTGATGACGGGTGCATGCGTTATTGAAGTCACCGCTAAAGGATAGTTTTGGAGAACCAAACAAATGCCCATTTCTTATTGTGGCAGCAAAATCAAATAATTGTATTGCATGATTGAGACGAATTTTGTTTCCATTTGCTGAGTATGTTACATAACAATCGGTGCATCAAACGTAATATGTTTCCTTTGAAGTTTTAGCAAACTATTTTGTCTGGGTGCATTTTCAAAAATGAAGTGGCCGTGGTTTGGTCGATTGTAGTTACAGTTCCTCCTGCCTGCGGAATAGACTACAAGATGATTTTTTAAAAATTATTTTCTGTTACATCTGGTAGCGGAGTGATGCTGCCTTGCACTGATGCATCAGAAATTTAACAAAGGGTCAATGTATGATAGAGACGCATGTGCTCTGGTCTGATGACAAGGATTATTACAAAAAATGTGGGTGTTCTGAAGGATTTAATTCTGAATGGAAAGAAGAGGAATTTTACCTACCATCCACATCCAAATATCAGTCTAAGTAAATATATTAATTACTAGCGAGCGGCCGAAAATCCGACAATAATAGATGACGAGACAATACCTCGTCCGCTTGATCTCCACTACCAGAAATGTCAACAAGCAGATATCTCAAAACATACAGTACTCATGCTCGATGTCAGCATAAGCAGATTATGATGTAACAATACACTGTTAAGATGGTTTGTCAGTATAGACAAAGAAATTGTTTATGTAACAATAGATACATTTCAGTGCATTTTATATCAAGTTTGCAGTTACCTTTCATGGGGCTTCTGAATTTCTCCACTCCAAACCAATGGTTGTATATACAAGTTTAAACAGCCAACAATGTCGCCAATTAAATAAAAGTCGCCAGATAGTATATTTTGCCGCCAGTAAGGAAAATAAAATTGCAACTTGCGACACTGGTGAAGCCCCACGTGATCCTAGAATAAAGGTTTTGCACTAAATTTTTCATACTTTCTGCTTGGTTGTGTATATGTATGCAGCGAAAAAAACGGTCGGTTATTGTTTGTGCAATGATTGTATACAGAATTAATTGAAGACAGTCACTCATGCATCAATAACAAGTAACATTTCCGATAATGTTTATTTTGGCATAACACTTGATGAATCTAGTGAAATTGTTAAATTTCAGAAGCTATTCTATTCGTATTATATTTGAATTCATACTAGAACTCTTCCCCAAAATTATAATAAACGTTTTACACACTATTCCTCATACTTAAAAAAAGAAAAATACACATACATGTATTCAAAATTGCAGGAACTACGCCACAATCGTATTAAATTTGAATTCTTACGCAATATCTTTCCATAATAATAAACTTTGAACATGTGTGAATAAATATACGGAATTTCGAGAGCCATACCATGACCATGTTATATCCGAATTCGCGTTATAGCGGGGTTGCACTGTATATATGATTTTCATGTAAGAATACAGTATATATGATTTTTATGTAAATATATATGGTAAACATGATTTTTATGCAAGCATATATATTATATATGATTTTTATGTAAGTATATATGTTATATATGATTTTTATGTAAGTATATATGATATATATGATTTGTATGTAAGTATATACGTTAAATATGATTTTTATTTAAGTATATATGGTATATATGATTTTTATGTAAGTATATGTGGTAGTCCAGTAGCATAAACAAAGCACAATGGTGACTTATGACTTTTATGCAGGTATATATGACAGTCCAGTGGCATAAACAAAGCACGATGGTGACTTATGACTTTTATGTAAGTATAAATGGTACTCCACTGGCATAAACAAAGCATGATGGTGACTTTTGACTTTTATGCAAGTATATGCAGTACTCCAATGGCATAAACAAATGAAGGGGACTTCTGATAACTATTCCTTGAGATCACAACTGAACATTCCAAAATATCCTATGGATGAAGCAGAAGTTAATTTATAAAAAGTGACTACAGTGGACTCATGATTTTCAAGGTCAACAATAATACCAAAATCATTGTAATCACATAACAGATGCAGTACTGTATTACCTTTCCCAATCTACATCTAATTTCCAAGGTCTCTCATTATTTGCCAGAATCAGGTTGTTGATTCCCTTTGCTATTTTTCTCTCTGCATGCCAGAGATTGTACAGATAAACAACTGTATTTGCACCCTCCCTGATTTTCTTCACAATGTTGTACATCTGCAAGAAGTCCATGCAATCCTTCCAATTGTTTATTGTGGCATCAAACATTTGCACTAAATCAGTGTATAAAACTCCAGTATGCCCATCCTCTCTTGTGACTTCCTTCAGTTTCTCATAGATCTTTAAGGAATCTCTATCCCTTCTTGAAAGTTTGGCCCCAAGTCCAGACAGATCCAATGCTTTTAGATTTGTTTCACAGCCAAGAATACCACATTTCATTTTCATCAACTGCAAGAGAAATAAGTACATATATCATATTTTCCTTATTGTCTTCATCAGCACAGTACTCCAGCAAGAAAGGAAATGAAAGGAGCTGTGCCCCTAATATAATCCCTTCAAACCTCAGAAAACTCTTCTCTTTTATTTCATGTACTCACTTCTGTCCTTTTGCCTTGTTAGCTTTCTTTATTCCATGGAGGTTTATTTAAGTAAGATGTATATTTGACTATGAATCTGTCTGAGTGTTATTCTGAATAGATGATGTCCTAAATTTCAACCTAGATTCTTTGATTGGCAAACAGGAGTACCTTAAAAGGTACATTATATACCCACCTGAGTTGTAATGTCCTCTGTGTGGCATTTGGTTGATACTTTTCTCAATTACATGGTTCTTAAGTCAGAAATTAAGTCGTGAATTAAACTTACTATGCAGAAAAAAATATATTTTCTTATTAGACTTACTCTTACTATACCCTTAATACTCTTTAAAAAAAGTTGAGAAGGTTCTTTGTTACCCTAAATACAAGCCATCCACAAAGTTTGAGAGGGTTCATTGTTACCCTAAATACAAGCCATCCACAAAGTTTGATCATGGAACTTACTCTAGAGCACAAAACGTTTTCACAATGATTCTGACATCATACATAAAATAATAGGCTTATGTCCTTCACAAACTCTGGTCAGGCTACATAGTCTTGAAATTAAGCTATTATGCAAAAACCAATTTTCTGTTTCATTTAGTGACCCTGACCTTATATTATTTGACCTCCAAATTCAATAGGCTTTTTCTTACCCAAAGTGTAAGCCAACTGTTTCCCTAGACCATAAATTGTGCATCAGAAAAATTGTTAAACTGACCCCCAATTCTGCAACAAAGTTTTTTTTTTGTTTTTTTTTTACTCAATCTATTGTTCAGACACCAAGGGCATTTCTGACTCTTATTCTTAGACCTGGGGAGGGCGGCCATACTGGATGTGCAAGTAGCAGCATTTTCACTTAGGACCAACTAGACATCATAAGCATACATGCCATCCCCTGACGAGGAGAAAGCGTAATCCAAGTGGTCAAAAAGCGGAATCCAGGCAGAAAAAGTGTAATCCACATATAACATGCTAAAATTTTTAATTAACTATGATTTATTAGCTTCTCTCATCTTTTAACATCATTTACTGCTTCAAGTTTTCATACATAGCATTTTTAGCTTTAAACACACATCAACTAGAATCCATCTGAAGACTTTGAGCGCCAACTATTAAAATTCCTTCCACATAGCCTGTAATAAATGTCACATGATGCTGCCCTCATGTCTTCATATTTAGAAGGTTCTATTTTTTTTGTTTAGTTTATTTTTTGCCTTTTTCTAATCCATCTGTTAAATTATTTAAAATTAGATATTTTTACTCTCATATACGCATCTACTAAAATAAAATATACTTATTAGCGCCAAATACCTTAGACTGGTTCTCCAACAAATATAACTTAGAACAAAGAATCTGCAAGTAAAGATTGAATTTAGAAAACCAGTCTGTTCTCTCCTCACTAAGCCATATAGCTGCTAAAAAAAAATTCAAGGTCGAATTTTGCTATAAATAGAACATGTTACTGTTAGGAATGTCCACGGACAAGCATACTCATATATTGTAGTTACATAAAAACCGTCTTCTGTAAAATATGGTATGTGGGACTAATTGAATGTTAATAAAAACGAGAAAATAAATAATTGAATTTTTGGGAAGGTGGGTATATCGAAAAACTGTAATCTACATATGGTTATGTGTAATGCGTAATTTAGTGAAGAAAAAAAAGCGTAATGGTTGGCATGTATGCATAAGACATTTTTTTATAAAATGATATTGCAAAAGTATTTTGGAGCAGGATAAAAAGCTATAACAAGATTTTTAAGATAGCTCTACTGGGCATTATATCTGCACTATTTTCATTAAGAACCAACTAGACACGATAAGAAGACTTTTAGTGAAAACCCTACTATGACCATCTATTCAGGAGGTGTAGTATTAACAAGATGTAGTATTAACAAGGTGTAGTATTAACAGGATTTTCAATCTGGCCACGGTGGTGGTCATACTGTATGTATGAGTGACACATTTTCCAGTTAGGACAAACTAGACCATGGGAAGAAAGCAGTGCAGGAGAAGAAATAGTGATAACAAATCTGTGCTAATGGACTGATCAACAACAGACAACATACCATTCCATGAAAATTGACATGTGATAAAAAGTAAAAGTACAAGTAAACTTGTGCTAGGTCAATAACTAATGTTTATGTTGTGGTAATAGAAACCTTTGACTTCTCAGCTGATATATTATTGTAATGCATATAATACCTTAAAAAATGTTAAGACAGACAGCTTTTGTGAAGAATATCCATATCATAACATACAAGGTTTTTGGTCCATTTTATAGATCAATTTCATTTCATTAGAGATGAAAATAGCAACATTTATACTTCAAGATAACTCACAACAAAAGTACCATGCTTTTTACGGCCGACTCTGGAGACCAGAAAGTTTCAATGACTAGGACCTGTGGTCTTCAAATAATCCTACAGTGCAGAAAGCATTTCTTATTATTAATTAATTATTAAACTCATCATTACCTTGACCTCTGACCTCTAGACCTCAGAATCAAGAAGTTCCTTTCTTACACTAGGTATATGTCATCCACCAAGTTTTGTTTGTTTGTTTTATTAGGATTTTTAACGTAGCTTCTATCGCAAATATCAACAGTGAGGCAGTTTATAGTGATGTTTAGCACTGGGGCATCATGACGCAGACACGTAGCATGATGTCCCACCCAGTCACATTATCCTAATATCAGGCCAACCAGTCCTAACACTAACCTCTTAATGCTGAGCGCCAAGTGAGGCAGCTGTTAGTACCATTTTTGAAGTCTTTGGTATGACTTGGCCGGAGATCAAACCCACAACCTCCAGGTTCCACAGCGGATGCTATAACCACTAGGCTACTGGAGCAGTTCACCAAGTTTGGTCTAGGAAGATACTTTTGAAGAAATGCTATTCTCTGAAATCCATTGTTTTTTATTTTTAACTTTTGAGCATAAAATCATTGGGCATTGAATTCAAGCTTTCTATAATATTTAGAAAAGGTATGTAGTCATAAACAAGAAGATTTATCGAAAAACACTTGCGACCTTGACCTTAGTCCTTCTAATGCCAAAAACAACACATTTCTTTCTTACTCAAGGTGCAAGTCATACAAAATCTCTAACTTATCAATTGATAGGACATTAACCTTGAACTTTAATTAGATCAAACTGATCTAATTCTACCTTACTACATGTAGGGCATTCAAAAAGTCTGGCCCAGGTCTGAGATATTATTCTGCAGAAACCATTTTTCTCCTTTCAGTCACAATGACCTTGACCTATCACCATTTTTGACTCTAAATGAATATAAGGCCGGTGCAGACGAATGAAATATAATAAGCAAAATCTAAACTCTGAAAGTACAAGAATACTTTTACCAAACATGCTTATAGCATATACTCACTGCTTTAAACCCTAGAGTAACTGGTTCCTCGCATATAGCATTAAGCAACCTTCCTAGTCTGTCATCTGATAGTTTCAGAAGGGACAGAAAATGACCTGGAAAAAGCTGTGCACCATATTGTAATACATCTGGGTGATGCTGTGCAGTTGTTACAAAGCGCATTTCATCTGCAAAGAAAATGTAATTGTAAAAACTATATTGTTAACAAAACAGCCATCTCCCTGCATTTTCTTATGTATCCATATTGTTACGATTCTATGGTCTTAAACTAAATGAAAAGAATGAAAAACCAACAAGTTTTGTAAAATTTAACAAATAATTTATTTCTCGAGAATACAAAGTGAAAATTTAAAAAGAACTTACAGTGTTGATAATTAAGTCCCAAACAGTCTTTAAAAATCTTTCACAAGTCCAAAGGTACAGAGCATTCCAAATGAATTCCAGGTGTTCTGTATGAATTCTAATGCTGATGTATATATATGATTTGGATTATTAACATAATTTAACATTTTTTTCAGTAATATTGCTACAATGTCTGCAGTGTGACAGTTCATGGTGATGTCTAGCACTGGGGCATCATGCCATAGACATGTAGTATCATGTTCCACCCAGTCACATTATCCTGATACTAGGCCGACCAGTCCAAACTGTAACCTCTTAATGCTGATGTACAGATAGCCTGGAATAGTGTTGATGTCTTATCTGTCTTTATTTATAACAATGATATAATCCAAAATGTCTCAAAATGAATTCACAATAATTGCACATCAGTAATTTAATCTGAAAGTATTAAAAGAGTATTTTGTAATTTCAATGATAATTTTAAAAAATATCTCTAATCAAAACTGAACACACCACACCTAAACATGATTCCACTAATACTGACATTAAGAGCAATTCTGTTTATTGCTACCTTTATATAAGAGTCTAAGACATAATAACAGAACCTGGATAAGAGCAATTTTCCCATCAAATTACTTTCAAGAACATTCGAAGTTGTAAGCATGGTCAGGTCTGTAATTTGTGATGAATATGAGGAATCATAGCTTTTCCTGTACCTACAGGTGTGGTGATTTTCTTCCAAGTTTCACATTTGATTTGTCTGTTGACAATAGACCAGATACCTGTCTTTGAATATTTGACCCGACACCCTCCAGTGTCATGTTGAGGGGAGCAATCATTGCACTACTCCTGACTTTTGCAGTGGTTTAAATGATTATATGGTAGAAACAGTCCCTGTTTCTAATTGCCAACCAGTGCAATAGGAAACATAATTTATTTGTATTGCCTAAGTGACACATAGAAGGATGAAGAGAACCAAACTATCTCCATGTTTAAAGCATTGGAATATTAATTGATCAATTATGTAACAATAAATTCATCAATCTACAAATTTTACATACAGAACAATTTTGATTATTCAAGTATCAATCACCTGAAACTCAAAATCACTAAAATGACTCACTGTCATTATATACAGCAGTCTTTGACCTTTAACCATGGTAAATATGGAAACAAACACCATGGTAAATATGGAAACAAACAAAAACCCAACTAAACACTTTGGGTTAGAAAGCAATTTTAATCACTAAAATCTAACCACATGACATGTCTGCTAAGTTCTCTATGCATGCCACTGATCATCAGCTTAGTGCCCATTTTGTCCAAAAGCATACATACTGGGCTGTTGAATGGGCCTCCAAATGTAATTATAATAAAATGTAATTGGTCTGTCAAGACACGCTTATATGTTGGAAGACCAATTTTACTTATTCAACATACTGATCACTGTGGTAGGTGCCTGAACAATACAACAAGAAATAACAAATGTCAAAATTTGTTTTAAAATGTCTTGTTCAGTTACAAACCTGATTCCCAAACATGTTCAATAAACTGCCCAAATGATTTTTGGTCCTCATCTGATAAAGTGTCAAGACATTCTTGTACAGTTTGGCCAAGATTGTCAAAATTCAGCTTCCTTTCCATTTGCATCTCTCTGAAATATAAATTGTAGTTTGACTAAGACTATGTCACAAAAATCCTAAATAAAATAATACTGAAAAAAAGACCAATAATGCATTTACATTTATCTTAAGTACAACTTAAGCAAACTGCATAATCAGACATTATGTTGGGTCAGGCAAAGGTAACTTTGTAAATGGTTTGTCTGGGACAAGTCCGTATTTGTAAGTATGAAAAAGTCAGACAAAGGTAAATTTCTATGTCTAATTTGCAGTGTTCATGTAAACCATATTTCTCTTACTTTTTTTATCAGTTGTTTACAAAAATGAATCATGTTGGTAAATAACAGTATTTTTAACTGAAATTATCAACAGGCCTAACTACTGCATCCAGCACTCAAAAGAACACCTGCCAAAAAAAGCTAAAAAGCTCCCATCTAAAGCGATGACAATGAATTCTCAGCTTCAAAGTTACTTAGCTTTACAGCAATAATGGCATTAATCAACCTGTGATTTCATACATTATATTACCAAGTAAAAGAACATCACTGATTGTGACAAAGAGTTGTTGTTGTTGTTATAGGGTTAAACAAGATTTTCCAGCACAAAATAGGCTATACATTGTGGTCAGTATAAATGGTAGAGGATGAACCTGGGAAAACCCCCAAGGAACAATTGACCAATGAGAAGCTACTGGCAAGCTTTCTTATGTACCCACATTGGCCGAGCCCAAGACTCAAACCCATGCAGACAGAGGTAAGATGGTGGTGATTTGTAACAGTGAGTGCTTTAAACAACTAGACAATTCTGGACCCCAGTGACAAAGAAAAAGTCCTAACGATTGACTGTGAAAAGAACTAAGCCCCAACTTATGGCTGTGACAAGAAGGAAGCACCAACTTATGGCTGTGACAAGAAGGAAGCACCAACTTATGTAACAAGAAGGAAGCCTCAACTTATGGCTGTGACAAGAAGGAAGCTCCAATGTATGGCTGTGAAAAGGACTAAACACCAACTTATGGCTGTGACAAGAAGGAAGCTCCAACGTATGACCATGACAAGAAGGAAGCTCCAACGTATGACCATGACAAGAAGGAAGCCCCAACTCATGGCTGTGACAAGAAGGAAGCACCAACTTATGTGACAAGAAGGAAGCCTCAACTTATGGCTGTGACAAGAAGGAAGCCCCAACTTATGGCTGTGACAAAGAGGGCAGCCCCAACTTATGGTTTTGATGATAAAGCTCTATTTAATAGATCAAGTAACAAACATTCCACATTTCCTGTAACGGGCTTAAAAAATGTTGGCTGGCTTTCTTGAAACATTTTGTTTAAAACAGGTTCACATAATATTCTTGATTAGTTCCAAACATCCAACAAAAGAACTAGGAAGCATTCTAATGTTATTATTAAATGCGAAATAAAGGCAAGAACAGACAATTAGGAAAATTTCCTGAAATAACATCTCCTCAAGAGTACGATGTCAGATAACTATTGGATGCAAAATTGGAGAACGATCAGTTGGGGTTACAGAAAATACATAATTTATTTTACTTGACCTAATACTGAATAAGTAACTTGCATTTAGCTGAAGAATTGTGTGGATCAAGAGTATCTATGCTGGTTTGTGATCAGCAACAAAATGTCTTTTTAGTTGTATTTTACTCCATACATGTAATCATTATAGTTGGAAAATATGAAAACAATATCAAATTTTAGTGGTCCACTATGGGGTTTGCTTGACTGTGCTAAGAAAGTTTTTACCAAAAATTTTATAAGGACAGAAGATTCAAAATGGTAAGAAATTTTTTTTTCATCAGTTTCCTATATGTGATAAAACTACGGTGTATTAATTTCACAACTTTGAGTTTAATAGTTTGTAGAATCACACACAAAAACAATGATATAAATGTACGGAAAGACAGCAGCAAAAAATATGCCCAATTCTACTATCACGGAGGGTAATGTAAACATATGCAGAACTTGACACTAGTATTTATATTATTACAGACATAAAAAAATGTCTGTTGTTAAAGAGTTTCCTAGGTTATGAATTACCTTATATATTTTGAGAACTTCTCCCTACCATCATAGAACAATGTGTTGGATGATCTGAGACATTCGGATTTCTGGGTAGTTTTCTCAATCTTTGTGAAAAAAAGATCAACAAGGCCACGTAATGAAACTTTTGCATCATTACGTAGTCTGTATGACAAAGCAAACTTATCCTTAGGAAAGTATACATTTCTAAATTTGCTAGTTCGCAGAACTTTGATTTCCCACCACTGGTCTGATAGATGAAATGAGCCTTCCACCGACACTTTTGACTCAGTCCGAATGCTTATCAATGAACCTGAAAGAAAAGTATGGTTTATACTTGCATAAGCTCATTCATGTATAGCGACAAAACTTAAAAGGTAAAACATTAAAAAGCACATGACTTGTGTATAAGCTAAAGCTGACCCATACATCCAGCCATATTGAAAATCTTGTCATTGCTACTAGTTCTGAATGGATGGTCAGTCTCATGGGGTTTCAGGTTAGGCATGTGACCTTGCCTTCAATGACCTACAAGAACAATATATACACGTTGTCAAAATTAAAATTTTTAAAAATTTCACGCTTAGAACTTGTCTTGCAATATTGCTACGTATATATGATTTGATAAAAATTTTAATTTAATATGGTTTGTCAGTTTTAAATTCTTTTTTTTTATTTTTAATTACATGCTCTTGTATAATAAATTTATTCACTAGAGATGCTGCTTTTTCAGAAAATTGTTGGCCTGCCTGCATTATTCTTTGGTAAACAAGTAATGTTGACCTAGACCCTGACCTTGATTCAGTGTTAGTGGTAACCATGAAAACAGGGTTTTAAAAATTTTGATTGGTTGTTGTCAAGGTCAAGATGGCACTAGTGAATTAGGAAGTAAACAACCTTTAGTCTTAAAGTAAAAATGATTGGTTCTTGTCAGGATCATATTGGGAGAATGTGATATAAATGATCAAATGACTCCATCCCACTTTTGTTGATTTTGTATTTTGGGGATTTTTTTTAAAAAACTGCATCTTATAATACTGCATAATTTTCGTTTTAGTGAAATATAGTAAGTTTTGGGCTTTTACAAATGATATCAAGTCATTTTCTTTTGTCGTAGCCAGTTTTTCAATCCATGCTAACTTTTCCTTCATTTCAGTTGGATTTATAAGGATAATTTGTATATCTGGTAATATTTGATGTGCTCATAACGAATTTGTGGACAAAGACAGTTTATCAAAATTTTATTTGGATTTCCAACACTGGAATGTTAAATATTGTGTTTCTAAAAGAAACTATAAACACAAATCAGACTTCAGCATATGTCATCATTTTCCATCTTGGATTATCCAACAGGACTTGAACTTGAATCTATTAGAACATTACATTACTAGGACTTTTGTAATTAAATTAATGGTTTATTCTTGGATTATTTTGGATTTGATTCTTAAAACTTTATGTTCTTTTTTCCCTTTTTTCAATCTTTTTCCAGGGAAATAAATTATTTGTTAAATTTTACAAAAAGAATGTTTTCACTTTTTCTGTGTTATTGTTTATTCCATCCTACACAATAAACACAATAAACTGACCTCTCTTCTTCCAGGCATGTCTGTTTTTTCTCAATTATCTGGGTTATACACGAGTATATATCAATCAATCAATCAATCAATCCTCTCTGCGCCGTCTGGTGCTTGAGGCAACAGCAAGGGAGCACCATTTCCGTCTATCGGCAGCTATTGCAGGGGCGGTCTGATAGGTGAGGCCTCTGGTCTTAAGGTCTCTCTCCACTGTTCGTCGCCAGGTCTCTTTGGGTCTGCCACGGTTCCTTTTCCCCTGTGGGGTCCATCTCAGTGCCACCCTTGGTAGTGAGTCAGGAGGCATTCTGCAGACATGTCCGAGCCATCTCCATCGCCGAGTTGAAATGATCTCAGAGATGGTGCTTGTACCCGCTCTGTGCCGAAGCTCCTCATTTGAGATCGTGTTTGGCCAGAAGATCCTCATGATGCGTCGCAGGCATTTGGTTTGAAACACTTCGAGCTTGTGTTCTATGTTCGCAGTGGACTTCCAACACTCTGAGCCGTACAAAAGGACGCTCAACACGTTGCTCTTGAAGATACGGATCTTCGTGTGGACACGAGTATATATAGAGTATTGAATATACTTTGTAATAAACTGAATCCAAACTGTATAGACCAGATCAGCTGTCTGGCAAATCTGGCTATATGTAGTTAATTAATCAGCTAAATCTGGCTATATGTAGTTAATTAATCAGCTAAATCTGGCTATATGTAGTTAATAAATCAGCTAATTTGGCTATATGTAGTTAATTAATCAGCTAAATCTGGCTATATGTAGTTAATTAATCAGCTAAATCTGGCTATATGTAGTTAACTAGCTAAATCTGGCTATATGTAGTTAATTAATCAGCTAAATCTGGCTATATGTAGTTAATTAATCAGCTAATCTGGCTATATGTAGTTAATTAATCAGCTAAATCTGGCTATATGTAGTTAATTAATCAGCTAATCTGGCTATATGTAGTTAATTAATCAGCTAAATCTGGCTATATGTAGTTAATTAATCAGCTAAATCTGGCTATATGTAGTTAATTAATGATGTAGTTAATTAATGATGTAGTTAATTAATCAGCTAAATCTGGCTATATGTAGTTAATTAATCAGCTAATCTGGCTATATGTAGTTAATTAATCAGCTAAATCTGGCTATATGTAGTTAATTAATCAGCTAATCTGGCTATATGTAGTTAATTAATCAGCTAAATCTGGCTATTTGTAGTTAATTAATCAGCTAAACAAACAACAAAGGTCATGATCTTCTAGTATATTATGTGACAGCAGATGCTGGTCTTTTGTTTGCAGTTGACTTGGGGTATGTGTGAGTATATATACTAAACAGAAACAGGGTAATAACATTCCATAGTAATTGATAATATCACTAATTGTAACAGCCAATTTCAATTTTGAAAATCTTACACAATTATCAAACTAGTGACGAAAGGTAAAATTATTGTTTCCTAGCTTCACTTTCTGAATGCTTACATTGCTTTCGTCGCATTTTTATCACAAGTCATATGACTGAAACAAAATTTGTTGACATCACCATGAATCTATTATGCAGTGTTTAATATCACAATAACATAATTTAATGACATCACCATGAATCTAATGCAGTTAAAATTCTAGTGTTTCACATCACATTAACATAATTTATTGACATCACCATGATCCTATCAGTTAAAATTCTTGTGTTTAATATCACAATAACAAAATTTATTGACATCACTATGATTCTATCAGTTAAAATTCTAGTGTTTAATATCACAATAACAAAATTTATTGACATCACCATGATTCTAGTGCAGTTAAAATTCTAGTGTTTCATATCACATTAAAACAGGTGTGTAATGAATGTAACTATTAGTTCAACCGATTTCAGCATTCATCAGCTACCTTTGCTCTTCAACTGAAATGGCAATCAACAAAGTAAAAAGAACAGTCACAACCACCATTTCTCTTCAGTTCATCTGTCGACAGAGCTACAACATAATTGATTGTAACGGCGGCATGATGTTAACCTCACCCTCATCGCACATATCTGGGTTAATTTTCACAACCACCACATCCCTTCAATTCATCTGTCGACATAGCTTACAACATAACTGATTGTAATGGCAGTATGATGTTAACCTCACCCCCATCGCACATATCTGGCTTAATTATCTTTAATGATTCAAACGCAGTTAATCACGTTTTTTAAAAAGAACTACGTTGCCATTCACGTACCTCTCCCCCCCCTCCATTTTTTTTTTTACGTCGATCGATGAGAGTCTGACATTAGAATGCAGAGTACGATGCAGCCATCTTTCTGATTTTTGTGTTCGATACCTTTTAAAGACTTTGCTCTATGGAAGGCGGCAAAACAATTATCTGCAGAATTCATTTCTTTATAACTCAACCATAGCATGTCATCGGAGTCGGCTGCGTCATCGGAATCTTCACCACTTTCCTCTGCATTATCTTCTATGAAGTAACCTGTAATTGGATTCGATACTTCTTGCGTCATTCCTAATCAACTTCTCTTTGCCTTAAGTACAACAGATTCTAGCACAAGGAATCATTTGCATAAGAATTTCTTGCCCTGCTGGCCAGAGAAATTCTAACTACGCTCCCCATTCGGAACTTTCTTGGCTCTTTGACCGAGTCACACAACAATCCATAGGCTTTGTCCTTCAATTTGTACGATACGAAATTCCTGTGAACATTGTCACGTGTTGGTTCTTGTCGAAAATCCAATTTGTAATAAGAAAGTGTTATGTATATTTGATTTAATTTATATTTGATTTGATTGTTAGTTTTATGTTAATTTTAATTTTTAGTTTTCCATTTTGCTAATGTAATTGTATTTACTGGACTTAATATTTTCCAGAAGTTCAGTTCAGTTTTTCGAAAAACATACATTGGGAACTTTGTATTTAAAGTTAACCTAGTTCCTCACCTTAATTTTGATTTTATGTAAATAACTTTTTTAAAATTCGTTCTTAGTGCAGTAGCAGATGCTATATCTGCTCGGAGAATGGACACACCTGCACATACACGAGGTTCCTTCTGCCTTGCAGGTCGGTTTGGTTAGCCACAGGCTAAGGAAGTAAACCCTAAAAGAAAATCCGGAGTGGAGACCCTAAGGTATAACGGTACCAACTGCGCAACTCCAGGTGGGTGGAGCTTAAAGTGTAGGAACATTGCATTCAGAAATAACCAACAACACTAGCTATGACTGGTGCATTATGTAAGAGTTGTACTTTCTGTTAGGCTTAAAAAAAAAAAAAAAAAGTGTAGCCTCTTGGCAGCATGCGAATTTATGCTAATTCCTATATTGATCATATTTTGTATTATTTTTTTGAAAATGTGATACACATGACTGAAAATAAGTATGTTGCAATTAGATAACTCATACCCCTGTCTAGTTCCAGCAGAGTTTATCTCTCTTAAATGCAATGGAGTACCTGGTTTTGTCATCGTCAAATTGACAGTCTAACATTGTTCTCTATAACAGTGTGTTAGATGCACGCTAAATTAGGATAGAAAATATATTTATCTCTCCAAATATTAGCATTGAGGTCTTTGGAAAAACAATTGGTACCGTGATACCCTAAGGCAGCTGGACGAAGTACTACATCGCCTTCTGGCAACTCCTTGGTCTGGAGAGGGATGGGCTCCGCCAGACGACTTTTGCCCAAGACACACTGATAATGCTGGACAGAAGCACAACATAACAAATATTCAATTTCAGGTTTCTGTGTGAAAAGTACTCTCAACATCAATAAGACATCTATTATATGTTCATAGATTTCAAAAAGCCTTTTGACAGAGTGTGGCAAGACATTGTGGGCCACACTGAGGAAGCATAACATAGGTAAAGGAAATTGACTAATACCATCAAGCAGCTGTATGCCAAGGCTACCAGTTCAGTAATTACTCAAGGTTTTGTTGGGACTGGTTCAAGACAACAGTTGGAGTACGTCAAGGCTTTCTTCTGTCACCCACGCTTTTCAACCTCTACTTAAAGCGCATCATGAGCGAAGCCCTGTAAAACCACTGTGAGACAGTGAGCATTGGATGGCGTAACATCGCCAACCTCCGCTTTGCAGATATCATTGATGGGCTTGCAGGCAGTGAAGAAGAGTTTGCCATCTTAGTTAAGAACCTGGATATAACATCTCCCAAGTTTGACATGGATATAAGCGCTCAGAAGACAAAGCAGGTGACAAATAGTGGCAAACAAATCTCAGCCAAGATTAAAGCCAGAGAACCCGAACTGGAAACAGTGGGTCAGTTCAAATATATTGGTTCCATAATCGCCGAAGAGGGATCAAGAGCGGAAATTTTGTCACTAGCAGCACGAACAATGGCAGCTATGTCAAAGCTTAGACCCATCTCGAGAGACAAGACTATCTGTCTGAAAACTAAAATCAGACTATTGAGAGCACTAGTCATCTCAATCCTTTTGTATTCATGTGAGGCCTGGACCCTGACAGCAGAACTACAACGAAGAATTCAGTCACCTGGCATGAGATGCAACAGAACCATCCTTGGCATCTCTTACATGGATCGCATCACAAATGAAGAACAGTGCGTAACAGCATCAGGCACAAAGTAGGCCATTATGAAGACCTCTTCACAACTGTCAAAAAGAGAAAGCTGAAATGGTATGGCCATGTCACTAGAGGCAACAGTCTATCCACAACCAACAGTACTGCTGGGCAGGGTCCAGGGTGGCAGAAGGAGAGATAGACAGAGAAAAAGTGGACCGACAACATCACAGAATGGACCAGAAAAAGTATTGCGGAGACACGGGCATTGGCACATGATCGAGACAAGTGGAAGGAACTGGTCAGATGTTCAGCAGCACAGTGCCTCAACGACCACACTAGGTCAAGATGATGATGTTGATGATGATGATGATGATGATGATGATGAGTGCAGTTTTCATATAGGGTGAAACCGAGGCTGTATTTGGAGTACGTGAATTTTGATGTTAATAGCTTCTACGTTGTTTTGAAACATGTAGCAATTATTTCAAAATTCTGCGTCGTTATTTCAAAATGCTGGTTTACCAGAATTGTTTTATGCAGTAGCTAGACTTAAAAGTGATGTTTTGTGAGATAATTTTCAATTGGGCTGAAAACACTAAGACGTCAAGCTTTTTCTTCTGTTGCGACCAGTTTGAATAAAAAGTTTGAGATATGTTTTAATTTTTCTTAAAATTATTTGGATTCTAAGAGATTGTTCTTCTCTGGAAATAGTTGTGCTCAGAATTCTTGAACTAAGACAGTTATTGAAATTTACAGAATGAAAACACCGAAAAGTTATTTTTCCTGTGGTTAGTATTTATACTGACCACAGCATACGTCATCGCTTAAATTTTGAATTTTCCTCGGGACTCGAACTCAAATTCATTAGAAGATTAATGTAACTTCTAAATTTTAATTCTTGGATTAATCTTGGATTATATTTGGATTTGATTCTTAAAACTAAGTTCTTTTTCTCATTTTACCATCTTTATTTGTTGTTGTCTTCACTTTTTCTTGTTACTGTTTATAAGAGCCCAAACACGTAACAAATGAACGATATTAGAATCATATAAATAAATATATTATATAAAAGATGGAAATATACACCTTAAAAGAAAACTTCATTTTAATCCAAATTTCCAAATTTTCAAGCAGTTGTACCACACATACAAAATCGTCTGCATCCAGAATGTCAACTTGCCGCTAAAACAGGATTCTTAAGAAATTTCGCGGCGTACAGTCTGTTTCTAACTTATCTGGAATTATTTTCCATAAAGCAGACGTAAACGTACATTCTATTCATTATTGTTTCTCTTCAACATAATAGCTAAACAAAATCAATGAACTTTACTTTAAAAAAATTACAAGATATGTTTAGTTTGATTAATATATCTTGACATTTATTGGCATTGTTACGTTGAAGTTTGTAAAACCAGATATAAACCTGACCTAATTATTCGACTGAAATGTTGACAGAAATTGTCCAAAGAAATTATTTAATTTCCATGCCTGATGGATAAATATTACATCTTTTCAAAGCTATGCGCAGAATAGGCCAACATATCGCAAGTCATAAAACGTAAGGGTGTTACCCAGTGTGTCCAAAATTAATATCATTTTGAAAAGAATATTTTGGTGACATTTTGCTTCAATATTGGTGACGGAAACCTTAAGTGCGCATAATTGCCCGACATCATTGTACATTCGCTGCATTTTCTTCTCCGTACTGTGTACTGAACTTTCCATTGTGTCCAAATCCTAATAATTCATATGTTCATCGAAAATACCAAGATATATGAACCCGTGGAGAAGTTTGTCTTTTTTATAGGTTATCCGGCATCTTTTTTGGAGAGGCTGGATGTAAACGAAGCAACAAAGGGGCACATATTTCATTTCAATGCCTCGTGACTCACTATGCAGTCACCATTGAATGCCTCGTGACTCACCATGCAGTCACCAAAAATACATACAGACAATCATAAAGAATAAACAATTGCCTTGAAATCGAGACAATGTTTAAATTGCAACAAGTGTAACTGAATTTTTCTCACATCTGCTTGATCTGTTCTTCACAGACAATAAAACATTACGCTTTTTTCGCAGTAATGATGTGCAAATTATATTATGCTTTATTATTTAGAAACAAAAATAAGATAAACTGATCGACTGCACATGCATTAATTCTAACATACAGTTTTACCTTCAGACTAAAAAAACCCCCACATATTTGGTTCCGAAAACGGTACACGTAAAAGGTAGTCAACTTGAACTTCACACAATATGTTAATGTTGTCGTAATGCACGTGATTATATCTTTTTTAGCTTTGTTGTTGGTCTATAATATGTCACATATTGAGAATGGTCATTTTCAATTGTGATCCAAGTTTTTCCAGACAAATGTCAATATAATATAAATGATTTTTTTAAAAATACTTTTTTTAATTAAATTAAATTTGTCGCCACAATAAAGATACATACACCTTCAGTACGAGTAGTATCAAGTTACTATAGTGCATGTGGATAAAAAATTCACAATTTTTAATTGATATTTATTGATATTTTAATTGATATTTATTGAATCAATTTCTTTAATCCGACAATTTGAAAGCAATGATACATGCATTACTGTCCCAAATTTCTAGAATCGATGATCTGTTGAAATCAGATCGGTCTTTTAATCACCATACCACTCAATTATTTAAATATCTATACCAGAGTTTTCTACAGGTTATATTTTCCGAATTTAAAACACATACAAACATATATACGTAATCGATACTTGCTTTACGCAGATAAACGAAAATGCGGTTTGATAAATATCTATCACTTGTAATGTGACATCACTTTACATCGTGCGACTTCTTGAACGTTATTATTCAGCAGGACAATGTGAAAAGATTGAAAGATTGAACACACACACACACACACACACACACACACACACACACACACATAAATACATACATACATACATTTCTTGCTATGAGAAGGAATTACTCATAAGTTAGGGAGCATCAATATCCATGGTGAGAGAGAGAGGGAGAAGAAATAATTCAGGCTCTCTTAAATGCCTGTCGCCGCGATGATAAGACAGCTACATCTGAAATGATAAGGAGAAGATCTATTTCCTTGTCGATAGGAACTGACTTTATTTAATTAAACAACACAAATATATTGACTACATTCTAGAAACACATCTAAAAACATTATAATAAAAGTTCATGCAATGCATATTATATTTTCCCTTTTTAAGCTTTCCGACTTCATTTATTCGTATAACTTCTGCATTTTAGAATATTATACAAATAGTTAAGTCTCAATCAATTTCAAGATAGCCAAGGTATAAAAATGTAATGACCATAATTAGTGTAACAATTAATTTAAAGAAATGCATTTTACTAATTTTAAAATAGAATATAGATTTAAAATATATTGCTAGATAATATTCTTTCTTACTTAAAGAATACTTTATTTCGATCATTAAATCAAAACATGAAGTTGGTAGCGAATTCAACCTTTTACAATAAAAATTACATAAATATAATTAAATATGAATCCTTTAGAACATTTAAACATATAATATATTATAAATAAAAGTATTAAGTGAACAATGTTGCTAACATAACAATGTTACTATTAAAATCTCAACATTAAAAATACTTATTCCTAAAGAAGTTACGACATATACAATTGTTTTACCTGAAATGATAAGGCGAAGATCAATTTCCTCGTCGATAGGAACTGACCTGACCCTTTAATGCGCGGTCTATTTATACACATCTTGTGTCAGGTTTAAGGTATCGGAGAGGAAATACGGTCGTTCTCCTTTCAGGTAAGGATTAGTTTCTCCCGGTCAAAACCGGCTTAATTTGACGTCATCTGACATAAGGTACAACTCAGATTTGTAGTTTATCTATATTCGTTTGGCACTAGTTAGATCCAAATATGATAAGTCCTTAAATTTTCTAAACCAGGAACATGTTAAAATATTAAGCCAGCAGCAATGTCTGTCCATCTTAAGATAAGAACCATTTTGTAGCGACGACTGTCCATCATTAGATAAGAACCATTCTGTATTTACGTCAGCACGGAAGTTTGTTCTACTTTTTTATTAACCGAATTAGACTTTTGCCAATGCCTGGTTTTACGGAATATATGTTTCACTGATAAGACTTAGAAGCTGACTGATTTTTGCTTTATAACCTATTTCCACACAATAATGTACATTCGTATAGCTAGTGATTTTTTTGCTATAAATGAATAAAACATTACTTTAATAATACAATTTAAAGAAAATTGCAATCTTATTAATTTTACTAAAAAATCAATTCCTAATAATACCCTCTGATTTATTTGAGCCGAGACCACGAGGCTCGAAATGAAAAATCAATTTCATTCATCAAAACATGATAAAAGGCGAAAAATCAAAAATACAATGATAAAACATTGCGAGACATTTTTGCAAAATTTAAAGATACAATGTATGTAAAAACTGCAAAATATATTGCAAAATACCAGGTAAAATATAAAAAATACAATGAGAAAGTACATTGCAAAATACTCAGTCAAATTTAAAAAGTACAATGAAGAGTACAATGCAAAATATTTGATAAAATTCCCAAAAACACAATGGGAAGTGTATTGCACAATACTCAGTCAAATTCCAAAAAATACAAAAAAGAGTACAATGCAAAATTCGTGATAAAATTACCCAAAACAATGGAAGAAACTTAGCAACATTGGATACTTTCATAAAATACAGTAACGTAACGTGGTACGACATTATATAAAAATTAAAAGTTTACGTAACTTAAACAGCTTTACAATCTAAAATTCTACAAAACCTACATATAAACTTGTCTTGTCAGACGATTGTAACACAAAATAGTAGCATGCAGTTCTTTGTATCTTTATTTTTCTTTTTCCATTTTAGTTTACTCTTTTTTATACTTTTTTCTTTCTGTTTTTTTTTCTTCTCTTCTTCTCTTTTATATTTATTTGCATAACATCAGCAGAACATATGTATGGGTGACTACGTTATTAGATTGGTTCAGCCAAGTATAATGAAAAAAATCTTGTTGTTATGAATGCTAGTGAGCCGATATTGAGCTGATCTTCCTAGTTCCACAAAGAATTACCAGTAGCTTTGAAGTAAGAATGGATGCAATGAAGATGGCGTAAAAATTTAGTATTAATCAAGAGTTAGGAAACTGACAATTTAATATTGTTCTAGCCTTAATAACCATGACGTATGTTCACTTACAATCAAACTTTGACCTGTGCGTGTATGAAATACGTATCGCCCTAGAATTAACGTAAGAACAGTAAGTAAAAATATCATTTAATCGTTTGGTACCGTATGATCTAGTGTAGCTTTGAAATGTACGTGTATTATCAACGTTATCTGTGACGATGGAAAGAGAATGTATTGCCGTATCGTTTCGAACAAATTTGACTCAGAAGCTGGCCGTATATAGACCAATAGCTGCTCCTATCGTGAGAGCTATGCATTACGTGTACTCTGTGTCGAGTAATCGCTCGGACACTTTGACTATTTTATATCATTTCAACATACATTTAAGTCAACATCAATTGATATTGCAAAACCAGTGAAGGAAAAGCACCTCTTCTACTGGCTGATAGGTAGTCATTATAGCCGTTCCTATATACATTCATACAATGGTATGAAATCGTGAGATAAATACCTCTAAAATATTGTCGAACCCATTTGGCTGACAAACAAAAACATCTGAAGTCAATAAGTTTGAGACGGCTAGGCGGAATTTACAATTCTCCCTCAGATAGGTAAATACGATAATACTATGTTATACGACGGTTTCAGATTTCAGTACGAACAGGATTTTTGATAGCGTAGGCAAAGGATACAAGAAACGTCAGTTGTTTCATTCAAGATCTAGGCAGAACATTACAACTGTAATGAAAGTTAGTGTAGTAGATATAAGCAATAATAATGTTACTACATAAGAATACAGCAAAAATTAGATCAGTTCTTTAGGAATATCAATTAACGCATTAACCTTATAATATTTGTATTATAAGAACAAAATAAGATCGAGCAAAAAACATACCTGTGTGTGAATTACTATAGTCCAGAAATATTCTTCCTATGAATGAATTGTATATGAAAGAAATAGTAAACAATACACGTATTGTCTGTAATAATGAAAGAGTTCAAATTGTAAAAAGTTTAAGTCACTGTCAATGCTGCTGTCGTTGACTCTGAGTCTGGCGGAGATGTTGCTGTTATGTCTACGGAAAGTTCTATTTAAGGCATGGGTAGGTGTATTTCAGTCTAAATTGCAGGGAGCTTGATTTCGGCTCTGGACTAGGTATATGTACATTCGACATGTGGGATGTTTCAAGCGATACTACAAGAAGAATTCTCATCGGCGATAAGCATGGTATGCTGGTAAACGTCTTCGTTGTACTTGTTGTTATTCCCATGTGATGATATTGGCGCTGATGTCTTAGAACTGACCCTTCATGTGGGCCAAAAAATATGAAAATCACAGAAGAGTTGTTCTGTCATTCCTGAGTTGACGTAGTGTAGCTGACGGCGTAATGTCTCATGATAGCAATGATGTTGGTGCGAGTCTCTCCCATAGATTATAGTTATACGTGTGACACCTGTATTCATGATATTGTCTTCTCCAACTTGTACGAGAACTTTTGTTGGAATGTCAACTCAGGAAAATAGGAAGAAGAGAAGAGAAGTCTCTCTTGAAAGCGTGCCGCCACGATAAAACAGATACACTACATCTGAAATGATATTCGCCGGCTACATCTGAAATGATAAGGCGAAGATCTATTTCCTCGTCGATAGGAACTGACTTTATTTAATTAAACAACACAAATATATTGACTACATTCTAGAAACACATCTAAAAACATTATAATAAAAGTTCATGCAATACATATTAAATTTTCCCTTTTTAAGCTTTCCAACTTCATTTATTCGTATAACTTCTGCATTTTAGAATATTATACAAATAGTTAAGTCTCAATCAATTTCAAGATAGCCAAGGTATAAAAATGTAATGACCATAATTAGTGTAACAATTAATTTAAAGAAATGCATTTTACTAATTTTAAAATAGAATATAGATTTAAAATATATTGCTAGATAATATTCTTTCTTACTTAAAGAATACTTTATTTCGATCATTAAATCAAAACATGAAGTTGGTAGCGAATTCAACCTTTTACAATAAAAATTACATAAATATAATTAAATATGAATCCTTTAGAACATTTAAACATTCCGTTACAATATATTATAAATAAAAGTATTAAGTAACAATGTTGCTAACATAGCAATGTTACTATTAAAATCTCAACATTAAAAATACTTATTCCTAAAGAAGTTACGACATATACAATTGTTTTACCTGAAATGATAAGGCGAAGATCTATTTCCTCGTCGATAGGAACTGACCTGACCCTTTAATGCGCGGTCTATTTATACACATCTTGTGTCAGGTTTAAGGTATCGGAGAGGAAATACGGTCGTTCTCCTTTCAGGTAAGGATTAGTTTCTCCCGGTCAAAACCGGCTTAATTTGACGTCATCTGACATAAGGTACAACTCAGATTTGTAGTTTATCTATATTCGCTTGGCACTAGTTAGATCCAAATATGATAAGTCCTTAAATTTTCTAAACCAGGAACATGTTAAAATATTAAGCCAGCAGCAATGTCTGTCCATCTTTAGATAAGAACCATTTTGTAGCGACGACTGTCCATCATTAGATAAGAACCATTCTGTATTTACGTCAGCACGGAAGTTTGTTCTACTTTTTATTAACCGAATTCGACTTTTGCCAATGCCTGGTTTTACGGAATATATGTTTCACTGATAAGACTTAGAAGCTGACAGATTTTTGCTTTATAACCTATTTCTACACATTAATGTACATTCGTATAGCTAGTGATTTTTTTGCTATAAATGAATAAAACATTACTTTAATAATACAATTTAAAGAAAATCGCAATCTTATTAATTTTAGTAAAAATCAATTCCTAATATATATATATATATATATATATATATATATATATATATATATATATATATATATATATATATATATATATATATATATATATATATATATATATATATATATATATATATATTGTTACGGCTATTGGATTTAATTTATTTATTTTTTATTGTTAAATCCAAATTTGTCATTTAGGGTTTAATATTCATTAATTGGTTGATTTTTTCTAGAAAGTTCAGGCTGACCCACACTCTAATTGTAAACAAGTTTTGACCTTGGCTTGTTGATCTAATTCCTGACCTTGCTTTGGACATTGTCAACAAGCTTCTAAAACTATTGGTTAATTTCAAGGACAACTTTTTATTTTTAGTAATTCGTGGCTTATTTTCTTCTGGATCATTTTATTATTACGTGACTAGGTGAAGGTAGACTCTTCCTCTGACTTTCTATCAATTTCTAGAAAATCACTTGATCACTTGTTTACTTCAGAAAAACAGTATATATAGCTGTGTTTTGGAAGCTAACATTAGTAGAATTTTGGGCTTTAAAATTAACAGTTGTGTAATTCATGTCTGAGTGTTAATATTAATTATTTTGTTCTGGACTTTGTGTCAATTCATTGAAGAAAGAGGATTTATTATCTATTTGGAGGAGAAAACGTGCTCAAAATTCATTTGGATGATAATTAAACAAGAACTGCATCACGTGACATTGTCAGCCATTTTGGATTACACCGTCAAGATTCGAACCTGGAACTATTAGAACATTTATTTATCAGGACTCTTACAATTCCATTAGTGGATTATTTTTGTGAATTCTATATTGGATTAATGTTGGATTTGATTCTCTAAAACTGTATTTTATGAAAATAATTGTATTTAATAAATTCATTGTTCAATTTATACAAGCTTGTTAGTTTTCACTCTTTCTGTGTTGCTGCTTATTCGAGCCTAAGCACGTAACAATATATATATATATGTGTATATATATATATATATATATATATATATATATATATATATATATATATATATATATATAATATATATATATATATATATATATATATATATATATATATATATATATATATATAATCGAAGTTTACATCAGGTAAGATTTTAAGTATGGTTCGTCTAAGGCACAGTAATGATAATAGATACCCCCACCCCCATAAACAAAAAACAAAAGCAAACAAAAACACTCAACATGAATGCGTTTATGTATACGTAGTCGTAACGTATGTACAGTAATTCCATTGCGATATTTAACTGTTTTGTAGGGAAAATATAATGTTTGATTGTGAAATTCACATTTTTAATATCCTCTGTCTGATACGTTTTGCAATAATTGTTTGATGTCTGTTAAATTTATATCGTATTATGCCCATGTATATAGCCGTAGAAAAGCGTGTTTTACATTTATATCAGTCTCAAGAAATTGTTGCGATACACAAAGAATATTTTGGAAGAGTACACGTTTTGACTTGATACAGAGCAGAATATTTTTGTACATTAATAAATATAATATTGATGAGGTCTAATATCGGTCATACTTATATCAGACATTCAGTTTTGTCTATACATACATTAACATCATCATCCATACATTATATGATATGATATACTTCAGATGGGTAAAAAAAAAACTTGCAGTAAAGGAGAAGTCGTATGGTAAAAGACAAAATACCAAAGGTCATACATTGCAGTAAAGCAGAAGTCGTATGGTAAAAGACAAAATACCAAAGGTAATACATTGCAGTAAAGCAGAAGTCGTATGGTAAAAGACAAAATACCAAAGGTCATACATTGTTGTTTTTTTACAGAACGAAAGGTTCTGAGGACCTGGGTATTATACGTCCCAGCCGAACAAATGAATAAGATGACATTGACGGAGAGGAACGTGAAAGCAAATTAAGAAACGGACTCACAGGAGAAAGTAAGAAGGGACGTCATTTTGAAGAGGAAGATATACGCGTGTCAGACACTAATGGATACAGATCAATAGATAATGAGCTACGTCTTTTGAAAGAAATTGCAGATGCTAAAAGAAATTGCAGATGCTAAAAGAAATAGCAGATGCTAAAAGAAGTTGCAGATGCTAAAATAAATAGCAGATGCTAAAAGAAATTGCATATGCTAAGAAGGCAACAACAAAAACGAGTCAAGCCACTTCATCACCTTGTAGCTGGGATGATCACCAGGAAATATCTGCACAGGTCTGATCTATAATAGAATGACACCAAACAAGCTCCTTAAGAATATTCCAAACGTAGTCCATTTCTATGTATGGTAAAGGGTGACCATTGAAAACCGTGTAAAAAAAATTAAAATGATACAAGACCGAAAAAGAATCAAACAAACCTGATTTCATAGATATTATCAAGAAAGTAAATAACAGTTTCTCCCAACACGTTGAAAGGGTTCGACAACAATATTAAAAACTGCCTTGCCTTAAAGAATATCAGAAAGAACATGAAATGATGTTACAAATGGATTTTGCTGAGAATTTTGAATGTTGATCCTTCGATGACGTTCAGAGAGCTTACTCGAATCAAACAGTGGTTACATTATATTCCGTTGTTGTGTATTACAGAGACTTTGCCCCTCCCCTCTTGATACCATGTTTGCAGTGAGTCAGTTTATAGTGATGTCTAGCACTGGGGCATCATGCCGCAGACATGTAGCATGATGTCCCACCCAGTTACATTATCCTGACACCAGGCCGATCAGTCCTAACACTATCCTCTTAATGCTGAGCGCAAAGCGAGGCAGCTGTTAGTACCATTTTTTAAGTCTTTGCTATGACTCGGCCAGGGATCGAACTCACGACCTCCTGCTTCCGTTGCGGACGCTCTAACCACTAGGCCACCGAAGCGGTTAAGAGAGACTGCGAGGAGCTGAGTTAAATGAATTGTTGTTAAGAGAGACTTCGAGGAGCTGAGTCAAATGAATTGTTGTTAAGAGAGACTTCGAGGAGCTGAGTCAAATGAACTGTTGTTAAGAGAGACTTCGAGGAGCTGAATCAAATGAATTGTTGTTAAGAGAGACTTCGAGGAGCTGAGTTAAATGAATTGTTGTTAAGAGAGACTTCGAGGAGCTGAATCAAATGAATTGTTGTTAAGAGAGACTTCGAGGAGCTGAATCAAATGAATTGTTGTTAAGAGAGACTTCGAGGAGCTGAGTTAAATGAATTGTTGTTAAGAGAGACTTCGAGAAGCTGAGTCAAATTAATTGTTGTTAAGAGAGACTTCGAGAAGCTGAGTCAAATGAATTGTTGTTAAGAGAGACTTCGAGGAGCTGAGTCAAATGAATTGTTGTTATACCTTTAATATCGGAGTTACAGAAGAATATGTATATAACGTATTGTGAAAAATTATCCGTATAAGACCACAGAACCAGACATATTTCCAGCAAGGATCCTGAAATAACGCCATTTTGCCCCTCCCCACTTTAAAAATTTAAATGACGTCCCTGCAGTTATTGAGTTTAATAAGTATTTCAATTGTGTTCCCCACCCACCCACCCATGAAAGACTCTATTGTAAGTTGGATTAGACACCTTCTGACAAACAGGTCACAGAGGGTTAATGTATATGGATCAACATCAGACAAGGCACCAGTTGTTAAGAAGTGCTTTGGGTTCCATTCTCTTATTTGTCTTTATTAATATGTTACGAGTTTAGGCTCTAATGAACGGTAACAAAGAAAGAGTGAAAACAACAAGGTTTGTAAAATTTAACAAATAATGTATTTCCCTGGGAAAAGATTGTAAAAATGGAAAAAGCACTTCCAGTTTTAAGAATAAAATCCAAAAATAATCCAAGAATAATTGACGAAGTAAATTGCAAAGTTTTAGTAATGAAATGTTCTAATAGATTCAAGTTCTAGTCCTGTTGAAAATTCCAAGATGAAAGACGATGAAGCATTTCGACTTTTGCTGAAAATCCATCATTGATGACGATGACGTATGCTGAAGAATGTTTTGTGTGTATCTATAGTTCCTTGTAGAATCAAAACTTCGGTTTTGGAAATCCAAATAATATTTTTATAATCTGTCTTTGTGCAAGAATTACATATGAGCACATCAACTATTTCCAGCGATACGAATTAAACCTCTAAAATCCAATTGAATTGAAGAATTGTTATCATGGATTCAAAAACTTTGCTACAACAAAAGAGAATTGCTTGACGTCATTTGTAAAAGCCTAAACTACTTATATTTCACTGTCACAGAGATTATATCATTATATCATATTCTAATACGCAGTTTCGAAAAAAAACTCCAAATTGCGAAATCACAAGGGGGAGGAATCACATGATTGTTTATATCACGTAAACCTAACATGACCCTGACAAAAACCAATCAGTAATGAAATTAAAAACTGAACATAGCAATAAGACTTATTCTAACTTCAGATGCAAAGACACGAATGAATATATCTTTGGAAAAGATTATCTACATATTATATTATAAATATTATGTACATGACCTAGGTCGCAATTAGCATATCTGAAAATAAACTATATCAACATGACATTAAATTTACATTCTTGAAGAGTCTAAGGTCAAACTGTATCCTAAACTGAAATCACAGCAAGCATGTTTACTATTAATAATTAACTGTATCTTAAACTGAAATCACATGTTTACTATTAATAATTAATTGTATCTTAAACTGAAATCACAGCAAACATGTTTACTATTAATATTTAATCCACAATCGCAGAGAAATATTAGCTATGTATTGTGATGCTTTCAAATAATTGTATCTGGTGAGGTACACCATTAATTTGGTTTTGAGCAAAGGTCAAGTACAAAATATACATATGCATAACATCTTTTCACTCAGAAAGAGCTAACAAACAATGCATATTAAATATACAAAACGCCTCCGCTCATAAAGAAAAAGAAAGATTTATTAGTTTTGTATTATGTTGTTTAAACAAATGCCCTTGACCAGGTACAACATTAACATGATTTGGGACAAAGGTCAAGTACGCATTACAGCCACATACATTTAATCATTTTTTTTTTAAAAATGAAAAATTACAAATTAATTTATTTTACATTTCTAACGTAATTATATTGATACTGAGAGAGTTCCCTCTCTCTCTCTCTCTCTCTCTCTCTCTCTCTCTCTCTCTCTCTCTCTCTCTCTCTCTCCAGTGTTTTCTCTTCGAATAATAATCAATTAAATTTCATAATATATCTCACATGGTCATATTCTTCTTTATCTCTTTCATTATATCACTGTCTTTCTATACAGGTATAGATTATTTTGTTTGTTCGTCTGTCTCTCTTTCTACATCATTTATATATATTGGTTACGTCGTAGAGCTAAATTGAAAGGGTTTCTCATTCTTTGCATCGTCGAAGGCTGCATTGTTGACGATATCAATGATTAAACGTCTGTATAACTATCCGTGGAACAGATGCTCTTCGATCATAGAATGCTGTCCAGTGGGAATGGTAAAGTTTTTCACTTCTCGTGTAGTATTGGATACTTGCCAGTCGTTCAGCTCAAAGTTTTACTGATAGTGGTACGTAGAGTTTGGCTACCTCCATGACAGGTTTCGTAAGCTGTAGCAGTTGCATCCATCAAATGGAAAGCGGTACTGCTCATCAGATTCAAGCTTAAATAGTGCTAGTTCTGATTGGGAACAGGCGAAAGATTCACAGTGCATCAGTTTCTTTCTTTTTTCTCTCTGTGAATTTTTTTTAATAATAAAAAAGTCTCAGACGGTTTTTCTTTACTTAATCTTTCTAATTTAATGAGTTTGAAGGCTTCTGAAAGGGTGTTTTCGTTGCCTTTTCTACCATGTCTTTGCTGTGGTGTCAGAGAAGAAGGAAAACCAGGGCATTTATAGGAGTTTCTCGACGACCCAAAATGTATTTGAAGCAAAACAATTGTGCCTGCTCTCAAGAAAGCTTCTTTTAGGTTTTGTTTGTCGACATTTTGGGGAAATTCTTTGCCTAAAGTCAACGCGGCCTCTTTCCAGGCGTACAATCCTCGTGTCACCATTGGTTTCAACACGGACGCCACCGAACGAAATGCCGAATTCAACATATCACCAAAACCATGTCCTCACTGTCGAGCGACTCCTCTACACTTGATACATGACTGAAGAATCTTTAGAGAATCGTTTTCGAAAATGGAGTTTAACGTTGACTTTCCCTTTACTGAATTGATTATTTTGTCCCAGATCCAAGCAAAACAAACCTGACATCCAAACAAACCTAGTAACGTGCTTATCTCCTAAAGCAGAACAACTCGATAACTGCCTGTGTTCATTGTTTGAAAAAGATACCCCAGCCACCAAGCACTGAGTATAAATTCAAAAGTATTCTCCGTGACATAGCAGTGTTAGGGACCAGCTTCACACTGCTAAAAGAGACCGACGTAAAGCTGATAGGCTTTATACAGGGACCAACCACAGGAGCAGAGGGATAATCGGTCACTATAAAGTGATCATAGGATTCTCCAAAAAAAGTCCTTTATAGGGCTATTGTCTTTCATTGCCTTAATAGGGTCTTCCACTTGGTTACGGAAACCCTCCTTGACAAGCTCTAGCTTGATCATTTTCGGACCCACCGCTCAAAATTAAGAATCTAATCCTCTCTGACAGTGGCTACCTTTCAAATGAGGTTTAGTCATATCAGCAAAAGAAATTGTTAGGGACATATAATATGTACACTTTTGTACTAGAAGATTGGCATAGATAGGAACGTAATTTAATTCTTCAACTCTACCATTTGATGAATTGCATCGGTGGCTTATACAATTTTGGCATAGGAAAATCCACTAGAAAAACTGGATTGAATTTGGAATAAGTCTCATCATTAATGGTGTCATTGCACCCCTAGCAAGGTACGTACTTTCGATTGGTTGGTAGGTTGAGTGCGTGATGGGTCTATTCCCACTCACCCTTTTTAAGGGTATGATATGACGACCATATTAAATAGCGCACTCTGTGTGCATAAACGCCAGGAAGATGTGGCGCCATTCCATCTTCCTGGATAAATTAAATCACTGCCATGTAAATAAATAGCAGTGCAAAATAGTGAACATATGACCCTAGTGGCCGGCTTCACTTTAAATCCAACTATTCATTCATTCTGATAGGCTTTGGCGATCATCCAAACTAACTATTCATAAGCAAATATATGAAGCTGCTAAGAAAAACGTCACATACATAGTCCACTCAGCGCAATCAGCCCACTACAGTACTAAAATCATGGAAAGTTCCAGCTGCAAATAGTTCTTCGAGATTAATAACACGCTGTCAAGGCACAAAGCTACACCTCTTGCAACTACATTCTCTTCAAAGTCGACTTTCTGGGCCTGTTTGCAAAATTGTTCCGTGACAAAGTACAAACATTAAAGATAAGTTTGACAGCACATTTTGTTTTTACTAATCGTAAAGACAGAATATCAGCGGCAACTGTTAGCAGCATTTGAATTTGTATCTATGGCTTTAGTATGTACAATCGTGATGAGGAATGCACAAAGTCATGCGAATTCGATCAAATTCCAATATCACTGCTGCTTGAGTGCTTAGATCCAGTATTGCTTTCATGAACTAATGTTATTAATCTCTCTCTCTCTCTCTCTCTCTCTCTCTCTCTCTCTCTCTCTCTCTCTCTCTCTCACACATCAGGGGAATTTCCATCATTTTTCAAAACTGCCATTGAAAAGCCTCTGCTGAAGAAACCAACACTCGGCAACAATGATTTAAAGAACTACTGCCCAGTTTCTAATCTCTCATTTATATAAAAATCTAAGAAAAAGTTGTTCTAACTCAACTTGTATGTCATCTGAATTCACACAGTCTTTATAGCAAAGTACAGTCCGCATATCGCTCTTGCCACATAACTGAAACTACTCTACTAAAAGTAGTTATTTCGAAAATTCCAAGTTGATGGTAATGGATGGTTGGAATGGGTCCACCCTTCCGTGTGCTCATGGCTTCACCTAAAATGTCATATAATTCAAGACAAAATCTATTCCATATCATTTAATTAGCAGACGAAGAGCTAATTTATGTTACTCGAGAGAGAGACACGTCTTTGATTTATGTCTTATTTTCTTTTACCAACCAGTATGCACGAATATGCAACCCATAGGTGTACCATTCAATTAGCACGTTCGATTGTATTGGCTTAGAATCAGCTTCAGTTACAATAACTGAGCTAGTGTTCAAATATTATTACAGCTGTCCGTCATAAACTTCGGCCTTCAACTAGTTTTGAGCTTCGACGATGTTTAGGATTTGCGTAGCGGAAATGCTTTCAAACAAAGTCACTTTCCAATGGGCTTTGTGATATAATTGGATGGTCTGCGGTAATTTGGCTATGTAACAACACAACTTATTGATGGGAAACACCTCCATGGAACTGACACTCGGTAACATTAAGTAAAATTGTTTTTATTCATAATTCCATAGTTCAGATGTCGGAGGGATCAATGGATATCAGAAGAGTGTCTAAAAGAGGATTGTTGTGGTTGTAGTGGTGACTGTTGGAAGGGTGAATGACGCTGGAACCGAGACTCCCGTTGTTCCCTTTCGAGAAAAAATATTTCAGGGAAGGATTGGGAAGAAGGTAACCGATGCAGCTGCTCAGTAAGATGGCCCATAACTGTTTTTCTCCTTCTCGCAAGCTCAACTTGGTAATGGCAGTAGCGATGATAAAATACATAGCAAAGATTTGGCAGAAAAAATACGATTTGCGTTAAGGCACACCCACGTTTTCCAAACCACAACCAGAAGGATTGCTTTTGTAAATCTTGCAGATAAGAACTGGGTGATGGAGTGGTTACTTTGGTAGGGGTAGCTGAGGCTGTGTTGGAGGGCATGATGTTCACTTCCTTTTATAATCAATGTCTTGCGAAGCGTTGATATAAGCCAGGGAAGATATCATTTCCAACGTAATTTGACTTCTTTGACACAGTTTCGCACTTTTCGGGTCCTTCGTTCGAGAATGCTTTCAATGTCGTACATTTCGTCGTCTTTTTTGGTCATGAGTTGTAACTTGGGCAAGTAAACCGTTCTTTTAAACACTTCCCCGTTAATGCCTTCCAATTTATAGAAAGCAGGACGACGAACACGTGCTCGTCTAGTGATACGAAACAATTCGGTGGTCCAGTTAGGTAAGTAACCTTTGTCGAGAGCGCGTTTGGTTTTGTCAATGCGCGCCCAATCTCCTCCTGCCATCATTCCATCTTTCTTGGGGACAGCCACCGTCGGGTACGAACTAAACAGGTACAAAATGTCAATTCCTTGTCGTGAGCCACATATTGCGGGGCATGTCTGATGCTCATATGGTAGGATTGGTTGTACACTTGGACCAAATGGGGTAAGACGTCGATGTACTTGAGAGTGTGCTGATGCGTAAAATATTTTCACATGCGTTCCTTCAAACTGCGTTGAAAATTTTCCACGATGCTGGCTTTTGTTTCGGGATTCTCGGTGGTGATAAAAATGAATGTTACGTTTCTTCAATTCTTTTTGGGAAGTTTGGTTCTGAAATTTGGTATATTTGTCGGTTTGCCATCGAAGAGGGTGACGACAACTTTGCTTCAGGACCACTTTGACGCGTTGCACTAGCTCAGTGCTGGATTTAGAAGTCAATGACACGACCCAGACAAATTTGGAAAAGACGTCGATGACATAAAACATATTTGTAGCCGCTATTTCAGGTAACCAATTCAGAGACATCGGCTCAATCGGCTTTCCATTGATAATCGATGCCTTCCACTCAAAAGTGCGACTTCTGGAAAAGTATCGTCGAATGGATTTGTGTAAAGTGTACTTGGCTTGTTATTGTAACCATCGTGGCACTTGAGGTAAACGGAGACTCTTCAGTCTGGTTTTGGCAGCACGATACAATTTCTGAACTCCTCCGTAACCTGCATGAAGGCCTTGAAGGTAGTAAATGCTGGCTAACACCTTCTCCATCTTTTTAAATAAGCTACCCACTCTTCGCTGATGCTACATTGCAAGGGGAGAAATGGTGGTTTGTTAATGGCTTTTCGTGTCCGATGTACCACGGGAGTACAAGTCGAAGGTAGTGGTGGTGACGGTACTGGGATGTCATTGGTCTTCTTTTCTTTTTATACTTATAATTTCCCTTCTTTCTTTTTGGCTTATGTAGAAGGAGGATTGCACATGATGTTTTTATCTCAAGCTTTAAGTTCGTCTCGTTGGGAATTGGGGGAAGGTGGTAACAAGGACGCTGGAAACTTACTACGAATGGGAGCTGCAAAGTATGTTTCAGAAACTTCTCATGGCTCTTCTTCCTCTGGTAATCGTGGGGCTGCAACTGTCTTGGTAGTGGTTATGGTGATGGACCTTTTCATCAGAGCCTTAAAATCATTCAGAGTGGGCAGAACTGTTTCGTCTTCAGCTTTCTGGTGAAAGAGTTGCAGTCGTTGCAAAATTTGACCGTTTCGGACAAATCGTTGCGATTCATCAACGATTGCAGTCCGTGTTGTAAACTGGGACATCTCGGTCAAATGAAGATTGGGAGGCAAAGGTGGGGTCCGTTGCTCTTGCCAACGATGGTATTCCATCCATCGTTTGTAAGGCACTAAAGTTAATTTTCGTCCGTCTATTCGATTTCAGTGGTCACGTCTAATATCTTTTTACCCCAGTGCACTTCCCAGGAGTCCCAATGTAAGGCCTACTTGGTAAGAAGACCTAACAGAGGTAAAATTCCTTCGTGTTGCATTTTTTCTTTAGACGAATGGATATTTTCTTTTGGACCAATTGGCGAAGAACGTGTCGATGCTTTGATAAGCATTTTCTCCTGATATTTAGACAATGGTATCCTGCCTTTTAAGACATTCATACAACATTTGCACTCGGTATCGATAACGTCTTTGGAGGCAGTTTGAATGATTTGTTTTCGCATTTGTTTGGTGAAACTATGATTCAGTTCTTTCCTTTTGTTTCCTTTAGGGGTAGACAAGGATACCTTCTGGAGTGGGTGACATCTTTGTTTGTTGGTTTCTTTGTTCGTACCGTTGCACACACCAAAATACACTGACGTTGATGACTTCGCACACGTCCTTTTTGGGGTACTATCGCTTTGTCACAAAGGTAATGACGTGTTTTCCAAACTCGTCAAGGAATCCTCCACTCCGTTGGCTACTATTTTTCTTTGGACGACATCGTCTTTTATGTGGGTAACGTCGATGTTTGGCTAAATGTTAGTTTTGGACGACGAGACTGTCTTTTTACATTTTGGACAGGATAAGGACTTTGTGCACTTCTTTGAGGTGACAGGATCAAGCACAAAAATACACTGAAGTCCATGGTTTGAGACGTGTCTTTTGTTTAATTTGTCTGAGAATGTTTGAAAAATAAATCCTCGCTATTGGATGCTCCTCTATTTTTAAGTCGATGACGGGAACGTGCACACGACAGGCCCTCTGCCTTGGCACCCGTCGTAAAACAGATGGGTACAAAATGCAAATAATCGAGAGTAGTAGGTTTTAAATCTACGAGTAAATAGGCGTGTGGAGTTTGAGTCGCATCATCGTACGTATCAGTGAGCGAAGTTGTTCGTAACTGTTTAGCAAAGACTTGCACGTGCCATTTATTTCTAGAGCTTTTCGAAAATGACCAGATAGGTTTCACTGAGGTCAGACACGATCCTGTCATCGTCGCTAAGAATGCTTTCCGCAAACACGGTGGAATCGCCTTGACTTTCTCGCAAGAGGGTATACGCCGATTGTCACTCTTTGTAACACCACACGATTCGTTCAGGTGGACGATCGCTCAAATGATGTTTTTATTCAATCAAACGTTTTCGGTTTTGTTTGAACCTCTAAGTTCGGCACTGAATGAACTGGCACGATCAATGTGTTCGTGGATGAATTTGAAAGTGGAGGAAGAGGGAGCAGAGACAGTAGATGTAGCCATAGTAAAGGTGTTGACAATTTTTAAACGAAAACAGAGGAGTTTTTATACTTTATTTTCTCAGGAAAGTTGACGAATTGTTTTACCCATAGAGTATCCAAATGATAACGCAACGTTTTAACCGGACGAGTCGCTCGTGGACATCTAAACGCTCTACTTTTATGTTTTATTAGGTGGTAATATTGTTTGTGAAGTCACTAAGACACAACTACACGTCGACCCCAATTCACGGGACACATTTATCCTTCGACGGAATATATTGTATCACGATTGATAAAGGTTAATCATGTCGGAGGTAATAATTGTACTGTTGCAAAGAACTGATCGTACTCCAGTGATGAATATAAAAGTGATGGTCACCAGTTCACACACCACACATAGCACATAATTTTCAGCGTAACATTTTTGAAACGTTTCCAATCGACGGGCACAATCACAATAGTCAGGCAAAAAGATAGGAAAATGGTATGGTGTGAACTTGGATTTTTTTCAGCGGGTCTCACCACTCGAGTTTTGTTTTGTCGTGGTCATCCTTCTTGTTGGTAGCTATCCTCTTGGAACCATTTTTTAAAAAATATCGGCATGTCCATACGGTAAGTGAAGTGACTGGGAAGCCGCATTTACTTCTAGTACACGATTTGATACACTTTTTGCCAAGGGGCGACTGATGATTTGGTGTGTGTGTGTGTAAACGTACAATCTTGTGCAGTTCGTGAGTTAAAATTTGCATCCTGTCCATTCTGCAAATTTACGTTTCAATACGCCAAAGTTCACCACTCGACTGTTGCGATAATTGAGAGTCAATCCTTTCATGTTTCACTCATCTATGCATTTATCCTTGTTTTTCGTAGCCATAAAGTTTAGGACCGCCTTTAACAAAACTACGACTTTAGTCTAAGAGTGACCAGGCGATTGATCTAGATACAACTGTTCGTGTCAAAATACAACATACGATTTCCTAACAGTTCTAAAACTTCGTACAATTTGAAGCGAGCATGGACTGTCACGTAAGACGCAATGATGACATTTCCCAATTCGTTAGTTTTTACAAAGCCCAGTTCTTTTACGTAATTGACCAAAATGAAGTCCTGACTTCCACCTGTTTCATGTATTTGGTTTTGTTACTAATCATCTGGAAGTAGCGGAGGGTGGATAGACCGAAACTATTTCAGACAAACCGAAACTATTTCAAGCAAACCGAAACCAATTCAGGCAGACAAAAAAAAAAGAGAAATGGTTTCGGTTTGTCACGCTACAGACACGGCACCGATGTCGCTGCGAAGACGAATTGTTATAGTAAAACTCTTTACGATTTCAACCGAATATTGTATCAAGTCGGATACGATATCTTGATCTCGGGTCATGCAAATTTATCGTTACAAATCCATGTGGGATTGACTGAGCGTGACTAAAGAAATTTCTAGAGATTATAATCCATATCACCACCGCACCAAGTTTGCCAAACATTTCGTAGCGTATGTGTGTCAACTCTGTTGAATACAGCAAGAATATTGCAGTTATCTCTGATCACTTTTGGTATTTGTGTGTATCGTTGGGTGACATATATCACGTCAGTGCTTTTATGCCTGCCTCTGGAAAATATCCTAGCGGGATTCTTTTGATTGTCTAACATGACATCATCATAGACGACCAAACTGTTAATACTTCCATCAATATCATCAATACTCGATGCTTCCTCGATATCGGTTATAAACTCAATAATATCTTCATCGATTTCCGATTTTGCTTTCTCGTTAAATCCTTTAACACCTCGTAACATCGCTGATCGTCTACACTTGGGGCTACTAAATACAATTTGTCCCATTTCATCCATCTCGTTATCAAATTAAATAACAACTGCATCTTGCCACTTCCAGATGGTCCGATTATAATCATGCCAATAGAATTCGGTAGCGCTGCGTGATGCTTAACTGGTTCTCGTGTTTTAGTCGCCGAAAAATCAATTACATTCATGTTATTATAAATAAAGTATGGATCTATATTGTGTGAAATGTAAAAAGCGTACTGGCACAAACGACTTGACGACGATTACAACTAAAAATAACAGATCAGCACTTGCTGGTAAGTGTGTTGAATGTGGTACCAACAAATTTAGATTTGTTTCTATGAAATCTGGAGATGTTTTAAAAAAAACGAGGAGGAGTTGATATTGCAGCCAAGTTAGTAAAACTCCCAGGAACACCATGGGAAAATATCTGGGAGAAAAACACCTTCCAGGGTATAGTTATTGTGGACCGGGGACCAGACTCGATATCAGACTCGATGATAAAAACCCAATAAACGCTATTGATAAGGCGTGTCATGCTCATGATGTTGCTTATAAAAGCAGCAATCTGCAACACAGACATATCGCAGATGTAAAATTAATTCAACAAACAACAACAATCCTCAGGTATAATAATAACCCAGATGGTGGTGGGCGATATATCGCTCCTCTAAACGTCAATATCTCCTCGGTGATTGCATTGAATTTAGTATGTGATGTTATCGAAGGAAGTTATCAAATAAATCTCGAAAGATCAAATCAAGCCTAGCAGGGATATATTTTATATTCATTATCACCAACAGCTCCACCCGGATTTTTAATCATTGAGGATCCAACTAATCCAGTCTATATGCGATGTCATAATGATTCGTTAACGAGAATTAATTTTAAACTCACTGACCAGTCAAATAATCTGATTGATTTACTAGGTGCGGTTTTACAAATTAGTCTGTTTGTGAAATCGTAAAGAGTTTTACTATAACAATTCGTCTCCGCAGCGACATCGGTGCCGGGTCTGTAGCGTGACAAACCGAAACCATTTCTCTTTTTTTTGTCTGCCTGAATTGGTTTCGGTTTGCTTGAAATAGTTTCGGTTTGTCTGAAATAGTTTCGGTCTATCCACCCTCTTTGCTGCTAGCGGAAAGGTTCTGTCAATAACTGCGTCATTGATAAATGCGGTTGTTGTGCCATTGTTCCATACAAGCAATTCAACATCACTCTGGCGAAAGATCGCCTTCCTTCGTTGTAATAATTGATTCTTGGTGTCACGTGGAGGGTAGCAAAAGTAACATCGGTGAAATAAACAACCGTTACATTCGTACACGATCTGGGGGTTTTCTAAGTCCCAACCAGCCACCAAATACCTTCCGATTGTCTTTTTGCCTCCTCCATTTCGGGCGTGATGGTTCCATTTGTCTTTCTTGTCTAACAAGTATTGTAGCCAGCGTAGGACTTTGACCGAGTATTGACGTTTGACAAAGTTTGTCTTTTGAGGGCTTATGACAGCCAGACTATTTCCGGGCATGAATCGTTGGCCGTACACTAAGAAGCACGCTTTGGAAATGGTGCAGACTTTTTTCAAAGGATCGGTGTCTCTGTGTTCCATGAATAATTCTCGAACTTTTCCACAACAACGTCGTAAAATGTCCACGTCCGATCGACAATACTGAAGCATTTCTTCTTTAAAGTCGAAGAGGTCCCAGGCGTGAGTCTGGTACCAAGAGTATAAAGCTTTTTGTTGTTAAGTGAGCATGTTGTCGGGATCGTAGTAGTGATCATCGGGCAAATGGGGTAGAATGGCGTGTTAATTGGCTTCGGTATTGAAAAAAGTACGGAAAATAGCCTTTGGCCATTTTTGTCATTCGACTCAATGACATGGCCATGTAACTCGTCGAATCTTTAAACTGTACTTGTCACTCGGACCGAATTTTGTAACGCGTGTTGCAATTGGTAAAAAAAAAATCAATCCGTTTCGATCCGCTTTTACATTAACAAATAACCGCAGTTCATTGCATTCCCTTCACCTTTTCTAGTCACAAGATGTGGACAAACGTACAATTGTCTACTCTCGTATCGTCAATGCTCTTCCGTACGGACTTTCCCATGTATTTCAGATCATCATGGACAATCATATGAATCACCGATAAATGCTTTTGGATAAGAAGAATTTATGTGAAAAGACAAGGCTGTCTAAAGAGTCCTCATCTACGGTCCAGAAGTCAGAAGAAGTTTGAGGAAGAGAAGAAGACGTATGCGACGCCCTCTGTGTACATGGAATGACATTAACAAAAAAAAAACCAAAGGCCCTTTTCAGGGCCACTTATATGACTCGAAAAGATATGCTTTCTTGCATATTTTTTAAAACTAATGTATGTATGTATGTATGTATGTATGTATGTATGTATGTATGTATGTATGTATGTATGTATGTATGTATGTATGTATGTATGTATGTATGTATGTATGTACAAGTCAGTCACTGATGTTCCGACCGATTCAGGCTAGTTCTTGCAACATTATTGCGAGTCTTCAATACCATGACGTCACCTCACCTGTTTCATTCTTATCGTTCATTTACAACCATATGACGTCATACATACCAAATATTCCCCATGTTCAATTACCCTTGAGACTATACATCATCACTATACTAGTTCTATCAACACCTTGGCGGATCGAACATATATTGGTGTTTTCTCCTAGCGACATCTATTGGATTTCATGAGTTGCCTCCCTTAGTATGTAATGCCAACTAACCAATAGTTGAGATACATTGGATACCGGCCGCAAATGCTGGAGACAATTGACCTAAAGAGGATTCGTTTATTTTTAACATTAAAAAATGTGACATGTACCAGATGAATGCGTATTTAGGTCTTTTTGAGTAAAATGTATTTGTGCATACACAAAGTGGCTGTAGAAAATTGCTTATTTATCAGTTAATTCAAATTGCACGATACCTTTGTCTCGATCATGTAGCAAAAGTGTTTCAATTTTAATAATTTAATTTTGATTGGATGCTGTGGCCCAGAGCACAGAAATATCTGCTCGATACGCCAAAATTGAAGATATGGTTATCACATCGGGACCTTGACTTTCGCGAAGATGAACTGGCAACTGGCTCAGTTGTTATCATTTAAAAACTTTGTTATTCACAGTGAAGAAATCGTTTTAGCCTGCTATTTTGTTTCAAAACTAAATATGTTTAACCAAAAGCACGTTGAAACGCATAACAATAACAAAATTAGGCATTCTTATGGCAACATGAAGGCTAAAATCTGAGTAGACCGTAGGTCTTACGCAATATATGTTATTGTTAAGGGTATTTCATTTTGTCAGACATTTCGCCGTACTTTATTGATAAAACGTCAGACTCCTGTGGTCTTACGTACCCTACTGGAACCGAAATTATCTATATACAAAATAACGTTGCGTGAATGTTTTGTTTGAAATGAGGAAATATGTTTGTGTTCTTAATCTATATACACGTCCTTGATATTTCTTATTAGATATATAAGCATTTATACAAAATCATGGTTCATGTCAATTTAGAGATGTTAGCCTTAAAATTGTCAGTTTCGTTACCATTGGTAACCATGGTAAATTTTGTGCGGAGCTGCAAGTACGCATTTCCGGTTTTGTTTTGTTTTGGCATGTTTTCTCGAATTTCTAGAAGGAATAGTTGAAGCTGACAGGTTATGAAGCATATTTAGTTAAGTATGTATGTATGCTATGGTCATTGATTCATGACTATTAGTTTATATTTGGCGAAGTTTTGTAGTTTTTGTTTTAAATCACTGTACAGGTTATCCTTTTTGTTAAACTGGCTGCCTTATTATCATGGTTCATTATTTGGGAGATTATGGTGAATCGCAGTATTTGTAACTCTACTTTGTAAGTGTCTAGTTGATGTATTCTGCATTTCGAAACACTTCGGTATTGATCAACAGAGAAGGCAGATCTAACAGCAGTTAATCCACAAATAATTTTGTGTGTGACGAGATTCTCGATTACAAATTGTTTTAGAAGTTCAAATTTTGTCATTTATAGTACAAGTCACATGAGAAATGTATATAGATTTACTCATTTTAACTTAAATAGAAATTGTTCTTTAAAATTTAACACTAATTTTCTTTAACCAAAGTCTATTCAATCCTGATTATTGAATATTCTGGACCTTAACTGTTACCAAGAGACTTCCAGACAAAAATCATCAATTATTATGGACTTTTACAATGGTGGCCATGTAATAAACTTGGGTCAAAATAAGAGCACGTTGAGTGGAATTGTCACAGTTGAGGGTAGTAAGAATTTCTTTATCAATATGTATATATTTCGTAGTGACATCACAGCGTGCGACATTCAATTTGGATTGTATTGGATTACACTTTAAGGCTCATTTCATCCAAAAAATGCCATATGTACCTCTTGCATCACTAAGTAATGACCTCCCAAAGGAACATGGATGTATTTAAATCCCAATGAAGTGAAATACTTTCCACTTAAAGGTATATGAAGTCAAATTCTAAAATATGACACCCATGACTAAAATAGTCTGTGTTGAATTTTTACATGATTCATGTGACTTGTACGATAGAATGGCCCAGTCATGGTTACATGTGACTTGTACGATAGAATCGTCCAGTCATGGTTACATGTGTCTTGTACAATAGAATCGTCCAGTCATGGTTACATGTGACTTGTATGATAGAATAGTCCAGTCATGGTTACATATCAAGGTGATGTCTTACATTGTAGGACTTTAGAAAAAATATGACAGCTTATCTTTACCTGATTTGACATTATTCAGTAAGTTTAATTATGTCTAATTATTGTATTTGTTATGTTAAGAGATACATGATTGAAAGAATATATCCTTTGTTTTATCAGATAGGGTTACAAGTCTGGCTGTTTGCAAGAGAAAATGGTGAAGCTCAACATCAAAAGAGGAGACGAAAGTCAGTTTCTGTATGAAACAACAGTTGAAACTTCTGTAGATGATCTACTGAAGGATGTTACAGCTGTCTACAATGGTCGGCTGAAAGTTCATCGAATATGTGCAGGTGTTGTATATACAATCAAAGAAATTAGTATTTATTGTAGCATGAACCTTGTAACAAACATCTGTCACACAATATAAAATTAGTTTTAAATTCAACTAAAACCACATCTGTACAAATGTAACAAAATAAAAAAAATTGGGACGGGGGAAACAGGGTCTGTGACTTTCATGAAACAGTTATGACAGTACAGATGTAACCTAATTATTTTGTGGCACATAAACTAACAAAAATCTGTATCTACTGCATGTTTATAGTAAGTCAGGATCAGTGTTAATTACAGTAGGCCACAGTGCCCCAACCAGTCAGGATCTGTGCTCTTTACTGTAGGCCACAATGCTCCAACCAGTCAGAAACTATACTTTTTACAGTCAGCCGAAATGCCTGTACCAGTCAGGATCTATGCTCTTTACAGTCGGCTACAATGTTCCGATCTGTGCTGTTTGTTATGGATATTATTTACAAAGTGCAACAAGTCAGGATATATGTTATTTGCACTATGATAAAATAGGGTATTCAATATACTTCCAATATATCTGTTGTTGCCTGCAGGTATTGTGATGTGGGTAGATAACACAATGCAGTCATTGCCTGTATGTACTGTAAAGTGGATAGATAACACAGTAGCAGTCATTGCCTATAGGCATTGCAAAGTTGATAAATAATACAATGCCTGCAGATGCCTGCCTGTAAAATGATGGCAGTTATTGCCAGCAGGTACCATAAACTGGGTAGATAACATGGCAGCCATTGCTTGCAGGCACTGTAAAGTGGGTAGAACATGATGGCAGCCATTGCTTGCAGGCACTGTAAAGTGGGTAGAACATGATGGCAGCCATTGCCTGCAGGCACTGTAAAGTGGGTAGAACATGATGGGAGCCATTGCCTGCAGGCACTGTAAAGTGGGTAGAACATGATGGCAGTCATAGCCTGCAGGTACTGTAAAGTGGGTAGAACATGATGGCAGCCATTGCCTGCAGGTACTGTAAAGTGGGTAGAACATGATGGCAGCCATTGCCTGCAGGCACTGTAAAGTGGATAGAACATGATGGCAGTCATAGCCTGCAGGTACTGTAAAGTGGGTAGAACATGATGGCAGCCATTGCCTGCAGGTACTGTAAAGTGGGTAGAACATGATGGCAGCCATTGCCTGCAGGTACCGTAAAGTGGGTAGAACATGATGGTAGCCATTGCCTGTAGGTTCTGTAAAGTGGGTAGAACATGATGGCAGCCATTGCCTGCAGGCACTGTAAAGTGGGTAGAACATGATGGCAGCCATTGCCTGCAGGTTCTGTAAAGTGGGTAGAACATGATGGCAGCCATTGCTTGCAGGCACTGTAAAGTGGGTAGAACATGATGGCAGCCATTGCCTGCAGGCACTGTAAAGTGGGTAGAACATGATGGCAGCCATTGCCTGCAGGCACTGTAAAGTGGGTAGAACATGATGGCAGCCATTGCCTGCAGGCTCTGTGAAGTGGGTAGAACATGATGGCAGCCATTGCTTGCAGGCACTGTAAAGTGGGTAGAACATGATGGCAGCCATTGCCTGCAGGCACTGTAAAGTGGGTAGAACATGATGGTAGCCATTGCCTGCAGGTACTGTAAAGTGGGTAGAACATGATGGCAGCCATTGCCTGCAGGCACTGTAAAGTGGGTAGAACATGATGGCAGTCATAGCCTGCAGGTACTGTAAAGTGGGTAGAACATGATGGTAGCCATTGCCTGCAGGTACTGTAAAGTAGGTATAACATGATGGCAGCCATTGCCTGCAGGTACTGTAAAGTGGGTAGAACATGATGGCAGTCATAGCCTGCAGGTACTGTAAAGTGGGTAGAACATGATGGCAGCCATTGCCTGCAGGCACTGTAAAGTAGGTAGGACATGATGGCAGGCATTGCCTGCAGGTTCTGTAAAGTGGGTAGAACACGATGGCAGCCATTGCCTGCAGGTTGTGTTCAGTGGGTAGAACATGATGGCAGCCATTGCCAGCAGGTACCATAAACTCGGTAGATAACATAGCAGTAAATAACACAATGGCAGTTATTGACACCATGTACTGTAAACTGGGTAGATAACATGATGGCAGTCATTGAGAATTAGAGTTGTAACAGTTGACAAAATTTAGATCCTGTTTTTTGCAACAAAGTCTAAATTATTGGCTTCATCTCCAAGATTCACCTGTAAGGCTGACCATATTTCATGTATAACCAATGCTATATATCTCTCTTTACTTTTCAGCATGGACCATTAAATTTCAAAAGAATTATCTTGTCAATTACATTGCTCTTTCAGAGTTGGAAGATCTAGCAGAGCACGGTGTCACACTACCCCCAAATATGCAGGGCCTTACAGATGAGCAGGTGGAGGAGCTGAAATTGAAAGATGAGTGGGGAGAGAAGTGTGTACCTAGTGGAGGACATAGAGACAATCCTGATAAAATAGGAAGAAGAAACGGGAAAGGTAATGGAATAAAATGTTGTAATTGTTTGAAACGTGAAAATGGTAATAAAAACCTATCAATTTGAAACTTTAAGACCTATCAGTTTGAACATGAGTAAGAAAACCATATCCTTCTATACTTTAAATTATAGACACATCACATATGAAGAAAAGGATTTGGATGGGGCATTGCAATAGTATTTCAGTTATGAAAGACATCAGCCGTACAAAGTTGTTTTTTGATTCAACAAACTTGTAGAACAAAAAAAACACCACACAGTAGAAAAAAATGTAATATTTTTATAAGGTTAAAGTATTCATGTTATTAAAAGATAATACTTGTGTGCATTTATTAACATTTGGAACTCTTCATTAAAGATATAACTTTGACAAACAAATTTTAAAATTTGTAAGCAGTTAAAATCGATTATCAGTTGCTTAAGTGGAATTGATTATCAGTTATGAAATTCTGATCAATTCCCACTCACTAAAGTTACCACTTACTAGGCCTTATTTTGGTTCTGATCAATTCCCCTCACTAAAGTTACCACTTACTAGGCCTTATTTCTGGTCAGATCAATTCCCCTCACTAAAGTTACCACTTACTAGGCTTTATTTTGGTTCTGATCATTCCCCTCACTAAAGTTACTACTTACTAGGCCTTATTTTGGTTCTGATCAATTCCCCTCACTAAAGTTACCACTTACTAGGCTTTATTTTGGTTCTGATCATTCCCCTCACTAAAGTTACTACTTACTAGGCTTTATTTTGGTTCTGATCATTCCCCTCACTAAAGTTACCACTTACTAGGCCTTATTTTGGTTCTGATCAATTCCCCTCACTAAAGTTACCACTTACTAGGCCTTATTTTGGTTCTGATCAATTCCCCTCACTAAAGTTACCACTTACTAGGCCTTATTTCTGGTCAGATCAATACCCTTCACTAAAGTTACCACTTTCTAGGCCTTATTTTGGTTCTGATCAATTCCCCTCACTAAAGTTACCAGTTACTAGGCTTTATTTTGGTTCTGATCAATTCTCCTCACTAAAGTTACCATTTACTAGGCCTTATTTCTGGTCAGATCAATTCCCCTCACTAATGTTACCACTCACTAGGCCTTATTTCTGGTCTAATTTTGATCAGATTTTGAATATAAGTTTTTATCCTGTTTTACATTTATTTCTGAAGCACTGATCATACTGCATCGCTTTTCAAAGTTTTAAAGCTTAGGTTGCTGAGACAGTCTGACAGGAAAATTTAACTTGCCCATTTGAGAGTTAAGCATGTCCCAAAATAAGACAATGTAATATTACAATTAAAATTAGAACATATCTTTACACGAAAATATGGAATGTATTAATGATAGAATGTTATATTTATTTTGCAAATAAAGAACTTTTCTTTTCTTTATATCTTTCTTTGTATATTAATGTGCAGAGGATTAAAGTTACCCCCAATATATATATATATATATATATATATATAGCAGCAGAGAGGGTGAATCCTACAACGTTTTTAGACAAAATTTGATTGAAATCCTAAAACGAGCCGTCCTATAATCTCATTTTAACCAAAAAAGGGCGAACCCTACAACGTTTTCAGACAAAAAAAATTGATTGAATCCTTAAACGATCCGTAGGATTTCGTTGAAATCTACGAAATCTCATTTTAACTAAAAAAATGAAAACGAAGATTTTTACGATTTTTTAATTAATTTTGGTCGCAACTTGTTGTCATCCACCCTCTCTGCTGCTTAGTGATTTCATCACTGGGTTAACAAAAAATAATAAATGATTTTAACCGAATATTTGATCCAGTCCGATACGATATCGTGTCCGAGGATCATGCAAATTTATTGTTGCGAATCCGTGTGGTTTTGACTGAGCATGACTAAAGAAATCTCGAAATTGATTGAAGTCCATATCAGAACACCATGTCTGCCAAATATTTCGTAGCGTATGTGTATCAACGCCGTTGAATACAGAAAGAATATTGCAGTTATCTCTGATGACTTTTGGAACCTGAGTGTAGCGTTGAGTGACATATATCACGTCAGTGTTTTTGTGACGCCCACGGGAAAATATTCTAGCAGGATTTTTTTGTTTATCCAACATTATATCGTCGTATACGACTAAATTGTTAATATCTCCATCAATATCATCAATGCTCGGTGCTTCATCGATATCGGTTATAAACTCAATAATACCCTCTCCGGATTTTTCTACCGCGCTGTCGTTAAAATCTTTTAGCACTTCATAACATCGTTGATCATCTACGCTAGGGGCAATTAAATACAACTTATCCCATTTCATCCATCTCATTATTAAATTGAGCAACAATTGCGTTTTACCGGATCCAGATGGCCCGATTATAATCATCCGGATAGAGTTTGGTAGCGCTGCATGATGCTTAACCGGTTCTCTTCTTTTAGTCGCTGAAAAATCAATTATATCCATATCTCTATACATAAATTATGGATCTATATTGTGTGAAGTGCAAAACGCGTACTGGCACAGATGATGTGACGACAGTTACAACTAAAAATAACCGATCAGCGCTTTCTGGTAAATGCATGCAATGTGGTACAAAGAAATTTAGATTTGTGTCTATGAAATCTGATTTAAAAAAAAACGAGGAGGTGATATCGCAGCCAAATTGGCAAAGCTCCCTGGAACCCCATGGGCAAAGTACCCCGGAGAAAAGCACCTTCCCGGATATAGCTACTGTGGACCGGGAACCAGACTTGATATCAGACTCAATAATCAAAATCAACCCAACCCCGGTGAAGAACCAATAAACGCCATTGATAAGGCCTGTCACCTTCATGATGTTGCTTATAAAAGCAGCAATCTGCAACACAGACATCTAGCAGATGTGAAATTAATTCATGCGTTAAATGCTATTCCTGATAAATCCTTCAAAGAAAAATTGGCTTCATTTTTGATAAAATCGGCTATGAAAAGCAAATTGATGTTAGGTGCCGGTAATTAATAATATGGAATCAATTTATTATTCCCCAAGAGGATACTGGAGGGGTAAATCAGCAGTCCATAAACTCGCTAGCGCTGCAAAAGTGAAAAAAACCACTGCGGCTAATTGGTTATCCAAACAGGCACTATGGCAAATTTATCTACCACCGCCTAAACAAATTCAATTCTCGCATTTTGATGTGACCGCTCCTAATGAAGTTCATCAGGCTGATATATTATTTCTGCCTCATGATCGTGGTTACAAATACGCTTTAACCGTAGTTGATATTGCAAGTCGATACAAAGAAGCAGAACCGTTAAAAACAAAATCAGCCACTGAAGTCGCTTCTGCATTTGAGAGGATTTATCGACGAGGTCCTCTGCACTGGCCAAATCTATTGCAGGTTGATCCTGGCAAGGAATTTCAGGGTGTAGTATTATCTACAATGAAACATCATAATGTCACCATACGACGAGGGCATACTGCGCTACATCGCGATCAGGCCATTGTAGAACGATTTAATCGGACTCTTGCTGAACGGTTATTTGGATATCAATATGCAAAAGAATTCATTCAAGAAAAGCGATCGCGTGAATGGGTTAAAAGATTACCATCTGTGATTACTGCACTGAATAACGAGATTACTAGAACAATCAACATGAAACCTATCAACGCGATTAAAAAGAAGTCAATACCCGTACAACCACAAAAAGATTTCAAAGAACCAATTCTTCATAGTAATGTCATTGTGAGGTACTTATACGAACCAGGAGAGCTTGAAGGGGGTAGAAAAAGGGCTACTGATCCTATTTGGAGTGTCACTACACACAAGATATCTACTATAACACGATCTACGGGTAGACCTCCAGTCTATAAACTGGATTCAACTGCCCCTCAGCGGGTTTTTACTCGACAACAATTACAAGTGATTCCCGAGGATACTCAATTGCCACCGCATGGTCTTAACTAGCACCGTTGCGTCTATTGCACTCAAGACAAGTCAACATCACATTATTTCTGACATGACCGAGACTGTTATTTTTTCTGTCTACGGTGAATTGGCGAGGATCCTTATCCGAATACTGCCAACGCATTATACAATTGCAACTCGCGCAGTGATTATTCTGTTGTTTCTTCAAAGTGATTATTAATTCAGCATCAATATCAAATTCTCGTTGTTTTTTTTTGTCCTGTTGTTTGTAACCGGAGAGTTTTTTATTAATGATGCTAACATCAATATCACTTATTGTTGTGTCATTATCATCGAAAACAACTCTTCGAAGTTGATTTATTTTTCGTACTCTGGATACTGCGAGATAGACTAAATTCGACCATTCGATGTGATTATCCACCATCCAAACAATTGTATCCGATATAGTCAATCCCTGTGAAGAGTGTATTGTTGCTGCGTATCCTAGCGTCCACGGGGATTTATTAGCACGCAATGCATCTTCAACGACATTGATATCAACCAGCACAATATCATTTAATACGAGAATTTGTTTTTCACTCTGTCCTGGAATATCAACTTCAATGTTCTGTTTTCGTGTATCCGATGGCCTATAACAAAGGGGTACTGGAAGCGTTGCAAATTTTTCTTTATGCAATTCAAATAACTTCATCTGAAGTGTATCCCTGACTATTTTTCTACTTGCAATTATCAAATCATTTGGTCTCCATGTTTCCCAGAAATCGTTTATTTGAGTTTCTGAAATCACTTCACGCGCTATTTCGCACTGGATTCTATCCGGTTGTAATCTAATTAGTTTCTTAAATTCTCGTAATCGTTCATCAAGTGATCTATAATCAGTGGTGATTTCTTCATAGTAGTCTACAAAACCCCTTAGCCATTCATGTGGAGATGCACCGACAAATGGTGGTGGTTGGCCGTGATCACCGCACATGACGACTTTTGTGTTTTTGTTTAACAACCACTCGAGAAATATTTGTAATACATCTAATGACACTGTGTATATTTCATCCCAAATTATGATTTCAGGAATGAATTTATCACCCATACGCTCAGGAGTCCATTTGTCACCCTTCCATCGAAAGAAACTATGGTAAGTACAGGCATTTACCCCTCGCTGTATCATCTCTCTGGCGAGTCTGTGAGTCGGTGTTAGCACAATCATGTTAGTAGAAATACAAGTATTTCCACCACGACGATATAATTCAATTGCACGAGTTGTCTTTCCTGACCCACCACAACCGTTTAAATAAACTGTCTTGTATCGACATATTGGATCAGATACCGGTGGTGCATTAGAAAATTCTGATTGAATTTCAATACGGTTACAACAAAGATATTTATCATCCATGGCAACGTCTGCGGATTCACAATACTCATGTAGCATCTCCTTTTTAAATCGCCAACGCCCCCACGCTTCCTCGGGATCTGTGAATTTAGCTACAGCTGATTTGTATTTATTGTGTATATACATCGAATCAGTGGCCACTCTAACCGCGGTATTAGGAAATCTATTTATCATCGAAAATAGATTAATAGAAGCATAGGCTAGCATTGAACTTCTCAAATGTGTGTACTGGGAATTATGTCCATCACAGTAGGTAACAACCGTACCTAATTTCTCACCATTGGATAGAAAAGCATCCTTACGGGATACAAGTTTTCCCTGTTTCATTAAATCCGCTACAAGAAAATCGTATTCAGCGACATCTATGATCAACCGCGAAGAATATTTTGCGTTGTCGTACCGTCCACCTTGAGTGAATTTACCGATTATTCTTCGTCCGAGATCCTTTGCTTGTTCTTTTTTAATTTCAAATAACTTCTTAGACCAATTTATGATTTCTTCTTCATTGAAATCAGGGAATTGTTTTCGTAGTTCGTTGATTATACGATCTAGATCGGGTTGTGGTAGCCAAACTTCTTTCTGAGCTCGATAGCATATAATAGCCTCGGAAACAATCAACGATATTAGCATACCACAATCAATCATATATCGTAGTAACACTATTGGCATCCAGGCCTTTTCAGATAGGTGTCTACCGAGCCAAACATAACTACACGGATGTAACCCTGTAGCTAATTCGAATGATATCACACGAGCGAATCCGGTTAAATCAAAATCAGGTAATGGTCCATTAATCGCAACACGAGTCATTTCATGTGTTGGGTGTCCAAATCGTTTGAAGTACTCAGCGCATTCCCCATACCCGAGAAAACTTCCGGGATAACACGCGGCTATATCAATTGAAATCATACCATCACGTGAGTATTTCGTATTCCACAATCCTCCATGACCAAATTCGACGCAACTCGATTTAACATCCTCAAGAAAATCACTTCGTGTTGGACGCCATGAGTTTTTTTCTCTTGCGAAGTGAGCTACCACTGATGGAATAGTAAAACTATCCGTGAGTAGTTTTTCATGGGAATTCTCCGGTGAAAAATCACTAGCGATTTTTCTCATTCTATTATCTAATTCTTCAACGCGATATAATTCACCATTTGGTTTTACAAATTGATCGAATCCTTCATCACTTCTAAGTAACCACACTGACACAGGATCATCCTTACACAACGCATTAATAGCATCAAATAATCTCTCTTCATAGAAAACATCCCCGACTAATTCCCCGGAAAATTCCGGTGGGATATATTTCACGGTTCGTTCTCGTGGAAATACTGTTACCGCAGGTGTCCACGCGTGTTTGTTATGATCAATAATCTGTATTGGTGCTCCATTTTTGTTATATTTCGGTTCGTATAAAACCTCTCCGGTTATCGTCATAACTGTTATTGGAAATCTTAATGATGTTTCTAACTTAGCTATATCAGAAATCTTTGCACCGTTCTGTTTCACTGTCAGTTCCCACTCGGTTATTTTTTTTCGTCTTAGATCAGTTAGTTTATTTCCTCGGGATGCATTTGTGAAGTGCTCCATTACCCGTGTTGCTACACAATTAAGCCCTGACGAATATTTCATAGGAGCTAGTTTTGCGATATCGGGTTTATCATTTAACGGATATAGCCCATAAACCATTGCTGTTACGGGATAAGATCTTTCGTAGTATGGTTTGTCAATGCCGGTTAGAATCCCTGGTTTGGAATCTCTACTCACAATGACAGCTTTTTTATTCTTGAGGATTGGTTCAAATTTATCCCTAATAATCCATTTGCCATCGACTTCAATAATGAATTTGATTCGGAAAAAATACCGTTTTTCCCCAACATGTGAAATTATCACTGCTGCTTTTTCATCATTCATGGTAGCGTCAACAACACCATCAATTCGAAATGTTGACCAACAATAGGATGCTCCATCACGCTTAAATTCATTGAAACAATCTCTGATTTTATTAATCATGGCTTTATCAAGAATTTTATTCTTTGGTGTATCAGAGACTATATCGAGATTGAATTGAGCATCCTTCCAGGGTAATTTCTTGGACGCTTTTGAAATCCGAAGGATTTTGGGTTTATCGAGATTAAATTTGTTACGTTTTTTTGGTCTATCGAGATTAAATCTAGGACTGATTTTCAATAATCTCTTAAACTCTTTCATGTTTCCGTCTCTTGGACGTTTGATACGTTTTTTTGGTCTATCGAGATTAAATCTAGGACTGATTTTCAATAATCTCTTAAACTCTTTCATGTTTCCGTCTCTTGGACGTTTGATACGTTTTTTGGGTCTATCGAGATTAAATCTAGGATTGATTTTTAATAATCTCTTAAACTCTTTCATGTTTCCGTCTCTTGGACGTTTGATACGTTTTTTGGGTCTATCGAGATTAAATCTAGGATTGATTTTTAATAATCTCTTAAACTCTTTATCAACATTGAATTCAGCATTTTTCGAAGGCGTTTTCCTTAATTCGCTCATTCTATAATTAAAACAAGCATTTAAATGAAAGATTTTTATATAATGAATCACTGCAAGTGGCTTATGATTGGATCAGTAATCCCGTGTAACAAATCATGCAGAAGTGAGTTTTGTGGGTATCATATGCAAAGCTTTCGTCGTGGAAGCCTTGGTCCGTTACCCTGTATTCTATGTGGAGTTGGGGTTAGGGGGAAATCACGGTTGTGTTTGAATTGTGGTGGTAAACGATATAGGGAATTGAAGCGTTATTATGATAAAAGAATAAAAAATGGACAATCAATCAGAAATTATGACCCTGACGCTGACAAAGTCAGTATTCTTGACGCTGACAAAGTCAGTATTCTTGACGCTGACAAAGTCAGTATCAGGGATAAAATCATAAGAACTCCTCAAGACTACATCGAAAGATTTATCATTAAACCAAACAATGAATTAGACAAACAATAGTATTATATATACGAATGAACCAAGAATTCAGACAACATCCTGTGATCACAAATTATGAAGCATCCAGTGATGGTGTTGTAAGAAACCGCAGACTGAAGAAACCAGTTGGGTGGGATAATGGTATGGGGTATTTGATGTTTGGTGCTGGAAAGAAGAAATATCTCAATCATCGTTTCGTGTACGAGTGTTTCCATGGATTGATCGAGGATGATTCTGTCATTGATCATATCGATTCTAATCCGAAAAACAATTCTTTATCAAATCTGCAGGCTGTTACACAAAGTGAGAATACCGAACGAGGGGGGACTGGGAAATACTCGAAAAAAGCGAGACCTGTGAAATCTTTGAATACGATAACTAACGAAGAAAAAATATTTCAATCATTATATGAAGCCGGTAGGCACTTCGATATTTGTCCACCCTCAGTACGATATGTTGCAGAGGGGGTTTATCGATCTGCGTTTTCAAAAAATCGCGGACAGAAAATTAAATTTAGTTATGTCTAATGCGTCATATTTTTCATTTAGAAATATGTCATTGCTATAGAATAATGAATTCTGAAAACATGAATAGCATCATATCCGAGATTTCAAAATTGAAAGGTTGGGATATTGAACTATCAGATGGGTTAAATCCTGATCAAATCATGTCTGATTTTCAGGATATAGAATACGGAGTTAACAACAATAAATACATGCTGCCAAAGAAATATGCACTCATCAAAAGAATTCAGAATTCTATTAAGGACTCTCTCGCATTCTCCAGTGACGTAAGTGTGTTCGCTCCGTTATATACCATCGTAGAACGAATACGAAAAGAATTGGGGTACGAATACGAATTGAAAAAGGAGGTTAATTCTAAAGTTAGAAACCTACGGGCGTTAATTCAAGAAAATGAACAATTTTGATTGACCAACCATTTATCATTATTTGATTGCCCGACCATTAATCATTATTTGATTGTGACCGTCCCTCATAGAGATTTTAATTTTTTTTAGCATTTTTTGATTGATAATGTCAGAAACAGTGAATAAAAAATTGATGGCTGGTTCGGATTGATCAAAAATAGAATGGCGAAAGTCACAGTATTATTATTATTTATAGCAATTATGTGACTTTCGCCATCATTGATAGAAGCCGTTATAGGATGAAATAACACTTCCATGACCATCCGATGGTGTTAGGTCGGGATTGAAAAATTGTTTTACAATTGAAAAATTGTTTCTGATTTCAAATAATGGTCAATGAAGCATTAACAACCCGATTAGCTCGTGAACGACTGGATGCAATCAAGAGATTTGTACCAATTCGTGACTCTGTACGGAATAAACTACAACAACGACAACAAGCGCAGACTGACTTTTCTGTGTCAAGTGAACAACTGTTTACTCCGATAACAAGTGCGACCAAAGATGTGAAAACAGCAACTGAAGCAGCGATATACGGTGATATTCCTGAGCGAGAACGAGTAAAGAAGGCGCCGCTGCTTGATACGCTTGAAAAGATAGCAGCAGAGGCCGGACAAACACGCGCAGGAATACAACAGCTATCCAGTGATATAAAAACTCAACGCGAGTATGAACGACTAGCTGATATTGATGATTCTGCGCCTGAAACTCAAAGAGTTTCTACACCTGAACCACAACTTGTTGATGTCGTCACCCCAAGAGGTATCCCCTTTATAGACAAACTCACCGAAGAAGCTATAACACAAATAAAAAAACCTCAATTGGAGAAACTCAAGGATTATACGACCTTTGGTGATTTCGCCGCCAAAAGCTTTGATTCTAGAAAGGACTTTTTAAAAGACGAGTATAAAAACAGTAGAATAAGCCGAGACGACTGGGTTAATTGGTTGTATAAAACGAATAAGGGGATTACTGGTAATTTGAAAAAGGATACAGTTGAGTACAGAACTTTTAAAATAGGAGTTGATAGTTATGGTATACAAAAACAACAAGAACGAGGCCGACAAAGGCAATTACTTGATGATAGTGAAGGCGCAACTGGTACAACTAAGGAAACAAGCGGAAAAGGATATTCGATTGGAAATCCAAATGATGTCTTTGACTCTACCACGACATGTCCTGGTAGTGTTATCAATGATATATCACGATTAGAAGTTCTTGTAGGAGGTTTCCGAGCTGGAAATAACTCACCGGAAATAATTAATGAAGCAGCTGATATCTGTAGACGATTATTTCAGGGTGGTATCATGGATATCAGCACATATCGAGATTTCATTGGCGAGTTAGTAGACGGTGAAACCGTCCATGGTTATCATAGTGACTGAATCGATTAGATAAATAACAATTGAAAAATTGTTTCTGATTTAAAATAATGATCATACACTACAATCATGATAAACCAACCCCCGTCTACGTAGTTAATTCACGGTTTCCGGTTTATAGAGCATACTACGGAGATGGTTTAGGCAATACCATTGCAGGGTTATTTGCGAGAATGGCTCCAAAAGTGATGCCGTTAGCTAAACAACTAGGAATGAAAGCCATTGATGTTATTCGTGATAAGGGTATTGGTGCTGTTGGAGATCTTGCTGGAAAAGCGTTTTCAACTGCGAAGAATAAAATAACATCATTAGTGAGACGAAAAAAGAAACCGGTACCGTTACCGTCTACAGCAGAAATGCCTGCAAGTGTTAGTAGAATTATAAATAACGCAGTAGATGAAAAATTAGCGTCGATGGTGACTCCCTTGATAAATCAAGAGGACCAAAATAACATGATAGCAAACATGATAGCAGGAAGTGGCTTTAAAAAAACACGACGATGAAATGGGAAATCGCGATTTAGACTCTGATAAATAGAATAAAATGTTCAAACAGTCACGTGATCCAGCATTTGATATAGATGCCCCAGTTGGCAAGGATGATTCTGTACGCGATTATCAATTTTATTCTTATCACGCAGTACAACCAGATCTCCGATCGCGAATTGAACTTCAAGTTCATGATACCAGTAAATACTTCCTACCGTGTGAGGCATTTATTGAAGTAGAAGGAGAACTTGTAACAAATGTTGCAGCTGATACCCCATATGACAATAACGCAAATGTCCGAGTTGGTTTTGTTAATAACGGCATAATGGCGTTATTTGAAAGCGCTAGATATCTCATTGATGGAAAAGAAATTGAATCCATTGACCGTGAAGTTGATGTGGCCACAACAATCATAGGGTTAGCGAGATATTCTGATGATTATTCAAGATCAGCGGGTCCATCTATGATGTTTGCAAAGGATACCTCTGATAACGCTGACCACCTTCAATTCATTAAAGTGTTAACAGCAAGAGATAATGCAGAAGCCGATCAACAGGAAGCAGCTAATCCAGAACGTCGAACTAGACCCGGAGCTGCTTTTGATATTCTCGGAGGCGTTAATGGTAATCTCAATTTAGGATTTGCAACACGTGTAGCAACGTTGCATGGGCAGCGTCGACGATTTTCATGTGCGATTCCACTGCATCATATATTTGGATTCTGTAGAAACGTCCGAAAAGTTATTTATGGAGCTAAACACACAGTAGCGCTTGTACGAAAGGGTACTGATGATGATGCAATCTGGCGTAATGCTGGGGTTGCTGCCGGTAAAGTCATTTTAACAAAACTATCATTGTGGATGCCAGTGTTAACTCCATCAATCATAGCAGAAGAAAAATTGTTATCATTTATGGACCAAGGAGGAAAGTCGTTGTTAAGTTGGTTATCAGTGACTACGGATATCAAACAGGACAATGTTGATGGTACATTCACATGGCACCTGGCATCAAAACAAGGTGTTTCAGCTCCACGTCATATATTCGTAGCGTTACAGAATAATGCGCGAGTTGGTAATCAAGAACGAAGCCATATGATATTTGATCAGTTAGGTGTTAGTGAAGTCTCGCTGAGAATAAACGGACAGCAGGAACCATCCGAGGATATACAACTTGATTACGGTCAGAATCATATTGCACGCGTGTATCATAACCTATTGTCGTTTATGGCACGTGATCTAAATGTGGATACTGGTTTGCAAATATCACAATTGGATTTTAAAAGCCTCTATCCGATCTATTACTTCTCATTGGAACATCTCGATTTGATGAGACAATCTGTCGTTGATATACACTTTAGAGCCCGTGTAACCCGTCCGACTGGTCCACCAGTTGGTGGGGTACCTCCTATCCTTATCCCGAATTATAGAGCGGTTGCTGTCATTCTCAGTGATAAATCAATGCTACTTGAAGGTGTTGGTGGAAGAATGAGAGTGGTAGATGCACCAGTGGAAAACATGTAATTGAAATTGTAAACGATTTAGAATCAATCAATTATGTATAATGTCATATAGTGTTATTAGTGTTGCGTTAACTCCTGGTCAAATCAAAAAATTGCAATCAGAATCGGCTAAAAAATGTGGAACCACAATCACGTTGAAACCCAACCAAATGACTGGTGGTGCAAATAAATTATCGCTGACAACTCGTCAGGTGAAACATTTCAATGATGCACTAGTAGCAAAAAAGGGTGTTCAGATTACTCTTTCTGCGGCTGCTATCAAAAATATGATTAAAACAGGCGGTATATTTCCGTTGTTAGCTGCGATTCCGGCCTTGATTGCAGCAGCAGCCCCAGCGGTGGCTAAAGCAGCGGCGTTAGGAGCCGTTGGTACCGCGGCAGGAATGGCACTACAGAAAGCAACTGGGAAAGGATATAAAAAAAAGGGAAAGGGTCTAAGACTACCAGGAACCCCGTATTCGTGGTACAGCGGAAAGGGTCTAAGACTACCAGGAACGATTTATTAATTCGGGAATCGAAGATTCCTATGTCCAATTTTGATTTAATGGATGCTGCTAAAAAGCTGGCGATTAAAAACTTCAGAGGTGTCTTTATGAAAGATCAATTACCACATCAACCAAACAGCGTTGAAACAGGTATTATTAATCTCGATAACAGCACCGGACCTGGAACTCACTGGGTTGCATACGCTATTGATCCACGTGGGATTGTCTATTTCGATTCATATGGATTAGCCCCACCAAAAGAGTTTTTGCGTTATATAAAAACCCTTCCAATGAAGACTTGGTATTCTACGCTACCAACACAAACGATGATTGACCCACCAATATGTGGCAGCGAAGTATTAAATGTCCTTGACGCTATTTCTAACTCCTTGAGTAACCCAAGCGGAAAACCACCACATGTTGTCGTGAATGAATACACTAGTAATCGCTGGAAATCGAAACGATTTTAAAGAGAGAAAGAGTTTTACAATAACATGATTGATATTTGGGGGAGATCTTTGAAACCCAAACCCGATGGCACTGCACCACCTGATTCTGTCAAGGATGTAAAAAAACTAATCAAAGATGAAATAGCTGAGACGTTGAACTTAACAAGTGTTGACCCGAACGAAATAGTTGTATTTCAAGACAAGCAGGGTAAATTGAAAAGCAGTGATGTGTCGTTGGATGATATTTTAGTTAAACAACGAAACGCAATCGAAAATACTATCGCGCTTTTTTCCGATCAGGGTAAACTCAAACCGGGTGTAATCGTTTCGACGATTACAGATCGATTAAAAACTCTCAACGATGAGTTAAACAATTCTCTGTTTGTACTAAAAACACTTGAATCTAAAATTGAAGAAAACGGAAAACAGTTTATATCATTTCGTAGAAATATCATTGATAAATTTATTGGAACCCAGTTGGATAAAATAGAAATAAAACTCCCTGATATTAAAAAATCCATCGATGAGACGAAAAACTTCATCGAAGCCGTCAAAGGTGATTTTTCGAGGATGATAACAATCATTGAAAAAACAAAAATTCCTCATGAGAAAACCAACAACGTGGTATACACAATCCAACACGGATCATTTGAGTGGACACCTACAAACAACAAATTAAATATCACTGCAACCGTTAAGGGTATTTATCGATTAACACTAGTAACACCATTAACTCAATTTAATATATCATCGTCGAGTTCATCCGGGGTTAATAATACGATTTCAACGATCATCGACAAGGATACAACTGAAAAGTTCACTATAACAGCTACTGATAAAAATTTGATTGGGGTTTCAGTAACCTGGTATGTGGAATTCGTAGCGGATTTAAGTAAATAACTAAATTGAAAGGATTTCACAATTGAAAACGCTAGCTTTTTTAAAATAACAACAATGACTTTGTCATCGACGCAATGTCGCTATGATCAGGTCAGAGAATTTCAGAATAGACTCAAAACCCTCACTGAGGAGTATCAAATAAAAATAAAAAAATACCGACGAAGAATCACCGCAATTGATATTATTATGTACTCGGTGTCAAGCGTTCTCACTGGCGCCGGAATAATACTTGGATCGGTTATAATGATTGCCCCGGTCGTAGTTCCAATTTGCATTTCTGCGGTGGCTACAATCGGGGGTATATCAACCGGGATAGCAAAAAAGATATCATCATGCAGCCAGAGTAAACTGCAGAATTACTTACTTCAATTTCATATTGCATCAACCGCATACTCGCAATTATCATTGATGATATCATCGTCACTCGATAATACAATTATATCAGATAGTGAATTCTCAGCAATGGTCAGTATTTTTGATTCAGCGATATCAAAATTAGAGCGACAACATGAGTATAATAACAATGACAACACCGATGGAATCAGAAAACACGAACCCAAAAAACAAAATGATCTCAATAATATCAACCATACCAGATTGTGAGTTCTCAGTGATGGTCAGTATTTATGATTCCTCGATACCAAAATTAGAAATAAATCATGAGTATAATAACAATGACGACACCGATGGAATTACTTCAACGAGTAGTGGAGAACACGAACCCAGTACAAACAAGCATGATATCAATAACATCAACGAATCCAGAATTCAGTGTGAATTTCCCCTCTCCGGTCCCAGTGAAGGAGATAGCGCTAGCAAAACTACGAGTGTATCACAGTTGGCCTAATATCAGATCAAAATCATTTGGTGGTCAACAACCCAATAATTCTTTAGTGTTTGCAAATGAGAATAAACCCGACGGAACCCCAGACTGGAAAGTTGTTTCGATACCAACAGGGTCATACCAAATCGAACAAATCAATGATGAATTCGCGCGTAGAATAAAATCGATTACTGGAAAAGAATCAAAAATCGCTATAACAGTTCATGAGCCGACGCTATCATCCGCAATTGAAATAAACTCAGAAGGATATGTCGTAGATATATATCAAAGCTCAATAAGGACCGTACTGGGATGGCCTGAAATCCCACCCCGGGGAAAAACCGTTAAATTACCAGAACCACAAAAAACTGATTATATCACAGACAGGATAAAATCTGATAATCCAATAAAGAGTTATAGAGATTATGATAAATTGTATTTTTTTATTGAATTGGTAGATCCTCCCACTAAAAAGATCTACCACATTCTTCAACCGGATGACCCCACTGTAAATTTCGGAGCGATGAATAGCGATATTTCGTTGTTGTTTATATCCCTTAGATCCGGCACACTCACCCAAGATGAATTTATCAGCGTTGTAGAAACATGTAACAAAATCATCAATGACATGGAAACATTTAATGCGCAAATCATTCAAGAGGTATTAGGTGAAAGTAATCCTAAAACAAGAGATTTTTTTGCAACAGACTATAAGATCCGCATAGAAGATATTCCAACATTCAAACTACCAGGATATAACGTACCGGAACTAACAAAACATCTCAGTGATGCCATCGATGTTGGTTTTGAAATAATTCATGATGCATGGAAAAAAACAACATCACAGGAAATAAAAATCCTCAAACATAATAATGATCCGGATGGTGGCGGCAGGCATATCGCTCCGTTCAACGTAAATATTTCATCGGTGATTGCGCTCAATTTAGTATGTGATGTTATCGAAGGAAGCTATCAAATTAATCTAGAGCAATCAAATCAAGCTCAGCAAGGATATATTCTCTATTCATTTGCACCAACAGCTCCTCCAGGATACCTAATTATTGAAAACCCAATTAATCCTGTCTACATGCGATGCCATAATAATTCATTAACCAGAATTAATTTCAAACTCACCGACCAGTCAAATAATCTGATTGATTTACAAGAAGAGGTGTTAGCGATTAGTTTGTTTGTGAGATCCTAAATGATTTTCGTCCTAAGGACTTTCATCATAAAGACTTGATCAAATCATTTATTATTTTTTGTTAACCCAGTGATGAAATCACTAAGCAGCAGAGAGGGTGGATGACAACAAGTTGCGACCAAAATTAATTAAAAAATCGTAAAAATCTTCGTTTTCATTTTTTTAGTTAAAATGAGATTTCGTAGATTTCAACGAAATCCTACGGATCGTTTAAGGATTCAATCAATTTTTTTTGTCTGAAAACGTTGTAGGGTTCGCCCTTTTTTGGTTAAAATGAGATTATAGGACGGCTCGTTTTAGGATTTCAATCAAATTTTGTCTAAAAACGTTGTAGGATTCACCCTCTCTGCTGCTTATATATATATATATATATTGTACATGTGGATAGATATGTAGATGTGAAGAAAAGGAAGGGTTAGAATGCATATATAAGGTTAGAGATGCAAAGATTAACATATACAGTAAAACCTGTTATAAATGACCTCTGCTATGAGCGACCATCTGTCATTTCTGACCACAATCGTAATGTGCGGATCGATTTTATTATATAAATATTTTGTCATGAGAGACCATCTGCTCAGTGTGACCAGCGACCGCAATGTCTGCGGCAAAACATTTTGTATTTCAAGACTGATCTGAAAAACAGCATTGCAAAAACTGGAATAAACTCCACTGAACTTTATTTAATCTCTGTAACAATGATAGCTTACATTATTCTTAAAACAAAAATAGGCTGGCTACCGATGTCTGAAATTTTGTTGGTATGCTTATAGTATTTTATATTTTTGATTGTAAACCAAACTATTGTATGTGTAGATTATTCCATGACTTTGTTCCTAGATCTTTTGTAGCTAGCGCCCATATGTACGAGTAGGACCCAGTATCAAGTTCTAGGAATGACCGTATCGTGAGAACATAGACTCCACTGACTTATTTGTAATCATTTGTAACAATGATCACTTGATTAGTAAAGATTTTACATGGCAGCCAGTATAAATGATAGTGGAAAACCACTGACCAACTAGAAGCTGAATAGCAAGCTTTCTCAGATAACCACATTAGCCAAATCGGAGACCATAATCCATGCCTACAAAGATTTGAGTTATTGAACATATTGGGTTTTTCATCACTGAATGCAATTATCAGAATGAAATATGTGTCTCATATGTTTAGGCCCTACCTTTATATCTTCAATTATAATTCAGGCCTATATTTGAAACCCTCCCAGCTTTTCTATTAAAATAGACATGATGTGCCAAAATAAATTACAAACCAAAACTCAGAGGTATCTTGTGGAGAGAAAAAGTAGACCAATAGACATGTATAGAAAAAGAAATTTGTTTCTAATTATTTATGAAAAATGTGTTGTTTGAATTCAATCTTTTTCATCTTAACACCTAGAAAGGACCATTATGTCATATAGACACAGCACAGTCTTGAAACTCTTTACTCAACAACAAGTAATTTGGAGAAAAGGATGTTTCTTAAATAAACAATACATGTCATGTTCTCTAAACTCTAACCACATAGTTTTGTTGTTTTTTCTTCTTCATATAACCTCTGTAACTAATTTTTTGTACAGCTCCTAATGAAAAAATGACCGAGCTATTGAAGAAGACAGCGCAAGAAGCTAAAGATATGATTTCAAAGGTTTGTTAATATTTTCTCATTGTAGTTTCTAGAAAATGGTTGATAATGAAAAGTGGATGATTAGAAGAATGTTATAATAAAGTATTTAGTAAATAACAATTATAAATAAAAAGTTTACATATTGTAAATAATGATTGGTAATATAATATTTACATATAACAATTAGTATAAATATAAAGTTAACATATTGTAAATAATGATAGGTAATATAATATTTACATATAACAATTAGTATAAATATAAAGTTAACATATTGTAAATAACGATTGGTAATATAATATTTACATATAACAATTACTATAAATATAAAGTAAACATATTGTAAATAATGATTGGTAATATAATATTTACATATTATTAGTAGTAAAAATATAAATTATACATGTTGTAAATAATGATTGGTAATTTGATATTTTCATATAACAATTAGTAAAAATATAAAGTTTACATAATACAGTGACAGAATCTAATGCCTCTTTTGGATGTTTTCTGAAGTAACATTTTTCAAATGTAAAATATGTAATAGAAAATCTAGAAGAAAAAAAAAACATAGTCTGAAAAAGGTCATATTTTGACTTATCAAAGTCTTATTATTAGAACATTTAAAATCTTTATTAATGCATTCTTCATTATATGAATATAATGGATGTAAAAAATGTTAAAAAAAAACCAAATAAAAAATACTAAAAAACTGAATTTTTAATAGCCTTCTTCATCAAATCATAAAGCATGGAACAAGAGATTTTAATGTTTCTAATTGTTTGGGAAGGTGAGAAGTGTTCCTTAATGCCCTATTTTATTGATATAAACTAAAAAAAAATTATTATAATATTATTTTTCTACAGAAAAAAGTCCAGGCAGAACAATATGTGACACAGGAGACAGTACAGGAGGCCCTGAATATTTTGAAAGGGGCTGTCATGATTGTTTATCCCATGGGGTTGCCTCCGTATGAGTCAATAAAGCTAGAACTTGAGAATAATGAAGATTTACAGGGCACTCAGGTATGTACTTATGCAAATTGCTTTGTTTAGATCTTTCACAACGAATTGAACATTCTGATTCGATGAATCTTTACAACAAAGATCTTTCACAATGAATTGAACATTCTGATTGGATGAATCTTTACAATAAAGATCTTTCACAATGAATGGAACATTCTGATTGGATGAATCTTTACAATAAAGATCTTTCACAATGAATGGAACATTCTGATTGGATGAATCTTTACAATAAAGATCTTTCACAATGAATGGAACATTCTGATTGGATGAATCTTTACAACAAAGATCTTTCACAATGAATGGAACATTCTAATTGGATGAATCTTTACAACAAAGATCTTTCACAATGAATGGAACATTCTGATTTGATGAATCTTTACAATAAAGATACCAATGAGTGTGAAATACTATTAAGTCACTCAAAAGTCATTGATTTAAAATTTTGTGGTTTGGTTAATAAGTAAATATTTCTTGGTTCTTAATTTTGTGGATTTGTAAGGTGAAAAAAACAGCAAGTTAAAATATTCAGAGACAATGTATAAATCTCGATTAAAGACGAAACCAACATTCACTTCCATGAAGCAAGCAGTTTTAATGCCTACAGCCAAAATTAAGTTGATAAAGTAATTTATTCATTGCTAACAGTATAATGCATTTTTAATGGGAGCCCCCCAGAATACCCCCTTCTTTTTTTAACTTTGGTGTACATTTTTAAAGGGAGCCACTAGGATACCTCCCTTCTTTTCTTAACTTTGATGCAAAATAATTTTCATTAGAAGAGACATAGAAATATGTCCTGCCTGTATTGAATTGATTTATCTCTTTTTACAGGTTTTTGGGAGTGAATACCAATTGAACTGATTTATCTCAATTTACAGGTTTTGGGGAGTGAATACTGAGTTACACCGATTTATCTTAGTTTACAGTTTTTGGGGAGTGAATACTGATTTATCTCAATTACACCGATTTATCTTAGTTTACAGTTTTTGGGGAGTGAATACTGATTTATCTCAATCTACAGTTTTTGGGAAGTGAATACTTATTTACAAAGATTTATCTCAATTTACAGTTTTTGGGGAGTGAGGGAGTGAATACTGATTTACACCGATTTATCTCAATTTACAATTTTTGGGAAGTGAATACTGATTTACATCGATTTATCTAAATTTACAATTTTTGGGGAATGAATACTGATTTACACCGATTTATCTCAATTTACAGTTTTTGGGTGTGATTTCAATTTACACTGATTTATCTCAATTGACATCTTTGAGGATGTGAATACCAATTTACACTGATTTATCTCAATTGAAATCTTTGGGGAGGGAATACCAATTTACACTGATTTATCTCAATTGACAGATTTGGGGAGAGAATACCAATTTACACTGATTTGAACATATCAAAATCAGCCATGCAAACAAGGCAAACAGATGTGATTTTTGCATTAAACTATATGAGTCCACTTTTTTAGTTGTATGATTTGACAATTGTCAGCAAGAATAATTTTATTGATTATTTAGGTTTAAGGAAAAAATAGTTTATCTTGTTGGTCATGGAAATGTTTTCATAAAGTCTTTTATTTATTACATGCTATAAATGGCTACCATTTAAAATAGTTAACAAGAATAAATTTGTACAAGAATGAATACAAACAAAATAAAAATTAAAACAATGGTCCTACTCAAGTTTTTAATATTTCACCAATGTCAGAATTGTTGAAGGCACATATTTCGAACATATGGAATAACTAAAGTGTGATGTTCCCCTCTTGGTAAGTCGGGTGGTTACTTGGCTGTGGCTAACATTGTCTAGGAAATGACCTTCGATTATGTAGCCTGGTGTGAGTGGATTGATAGTAAATCAACAGAGTGATGAGCAAGACTATTGGGAAGAATTAATGCAATTTGAGCCTCCATAGACAAGAAAAATAACAAAATGATATCAATAACAAATTAATAGCGGCAATTCCAATTCAGGGTAAATTATGTCAGTAGAATTTATTAGCAGTGTCTTTTTTTTGGATTTATTTCATCACAATAACGAGTGGTGAAAACAGTGCAGTGTCCACGACTGGCTGATTGCATCATCTCCCCCCCCCCCCGACTGTGTTCCAATGTCTTCCTATTTCCTCGAGTCTTCCTATTCTTAACACTTCCAGACTTCTATCTTTGGACTGTCCTGTTTACCGGAAATCAATTCCTTAATGGACAGAATTACCCTAAATCTCTACATGTATCACATTCTACACATACATACAATCCCTCACATTACTCAGAAGTATACTAGCTATCCACACTGCATAATTTCTAACAGAACATTACCCTTGCTTCATAGTGACAGGTATTACCACATGAGCAGTGTATTGAACATTACCAGATCTCTTTACCTACACTAGCCACATGTTTGATTACTACTGCATAAAAAATCACAAAATTCTAGCTCACAGCAATCACTAGCCTAAAAGAATATTTAAACATTACAAAATCAGATATAAATAGGCAATTATTTTTATGATAACCAGTATCGTTATAACTAAGAAAACTATTTCATATAACTTTACAAGTATGAACATTTTGTTCACATGCAATCTATTCTGTCAATTAACTAATAACTGTAAAATTAATTGATAAATTGCAGCTCTAGCATCAACAGATTGCCATGAAATTAAATAAGTCATGCAAAATATGGATTCTAGTCATAGAAAAACATTTGCATAAAACAAACAATCAAAAATAGAAATTATGTGAAATTAAAATTGCATACCTTAATGCTTTCAGAAATTGTGCATCCTAGCACTAAAGCCTCTCTTCTTACAAGACAGACACTTGGTCCCTTTTTCTTGTTTAAGGAGGGAAAGTTCTATTCTCTATAGGCTTCCGTGGAGCCAAACTTCTCCCCTTGTAGGAAATTTCAGACTAAGGAATTTTGACCAGAAAATTGAAAACTTTAAATTCACATTGCTCTGAAAGTATGTGCCTTAATTTACTCTGACCAAATGTTTTCTCAAGAGAATGATTAATTTAGTCAGATTTTGGACCCTAGAGAATCTCTGAACTATGTTGCTTAACAGCTCCCTTTGAAAATGACTATTTGACATGTGTTCCTATCAAGTGATTATGGTTGGTGGCTCAACTTCTTACTTTCTCAGGACAGCATTGCGATGCTTAGTCAGATTTCATTGAGTTTGAAGTTTAACACTGACATGGGGGAGATGAATGAAAAAGGTTGCAGTGACGCTTCACAAAGACTTTTCTGGCTTTAATGCTATCAAATTTTAATGCTCAATGCATTCATCTTTAATGTTCAATGCTTATTAAAAAATTTGACACTTTACATAAAGTTATTCAGTGAATACTCAGAAATTTATGTTGAGATACTTATCATTTTCTGCTTCAACACTTTCAAAATCTAATATACAGTGGGACCCCGCTATAACACGGTAGTTGGGAGCCATAGAATCCGACCTTGTTATGAACCGAGCCGTGTTATAAGCAACCATGTACAATACCAACACATTTTTGGATTTAATTGGCGGGGGTACATAAAGACGGGTGCAAAAATGCATGGCGCAATTACCATTTTTGATCAGTATATATTAAATGAGAAAAACATTTGCTGTGGTAACAGAAATTGCAAATATATTATATTACTTTATTTAGAGAACCAAGCATTGGTACATACACATGTCTAATTTATATATACATGTATAATCTATTGCATGAAAAGAGTATCAACACCATGTACTCACCAGCGAATCTTGTAACATACATTGAATCCATAATACAAATATTTCCATCGAAAATATCCACACACGGATGTAAAATATTCAATAATTTTGTCACAGATCATTATGTGACTGAATTCAATGAAAAGAAAATAACAAAAATTACATAACGGGTGTACGTAATAAATGATAAAATAGTACATGTCCATAGATTAAATAATGGAAGCTAAAGTGTATTCTTATAATAACTACATGTACATCTCAGGATCTTTCTGTCTCTGAATTCAGTCATTGTAAATTTCAGCACATTTTCCCACCCAAGCTGCTAGTCAAAGTCCTTTGAACTTGCCGCCCAGCTATTGCATCATATTCTTTTGATGTACTCTAATATATACAGCAGGCAGAACTGGCTGTATTTTAACCACTGAATTATGTCACTGTAAATATCAGCACAGCTAAAATGATAAAGTAATCAACACTAACTTTGTCTCCCAGCTATTTGCATGCGTACGGAGGACTCCTGCATGGAGGGATTTATGTGTCCCAGATCAAATATTTGCATTCAAATAGGCTTTAATAAAGCATTTCCGAGACCTCTGTGCTGTATACATTTTATACCATTACATTTCTCATCTGTCAATAGTTATTTTTTTTTTAAAAACTCTGATTTTTAGCTGCTTTCTGCTAATGTCACGTTTGCTCTTGGCAAAGTCAATTATAGTTCTCAGTTGCAGAATTCGAATTTACCTGTCAACAAATTGCATAAAACAACACCGCCAAGCCACGCACACATGTTGGCAGCTTTTTGTTTCTTTGATGCTGTATAAATTGTTTCCTCCTGATTTGAACAGGTTTAGCTTGGCAATTCACTTTGATGATAAACAATGTACTTAAATTAATTGATTTATATATTCTGGTGAGAATCTTTTATCAACTTCTGCATTGGCTGTTGCTTAGTTGTGTATGAAAATAAGAGAACATATATCGGAGATTATTAGAGCAACGATTGTATTTGGAATGCATTCAAGACAAACACAAAGTAGACACGATGGCTTCATTGCTCAGGGATCAGTAATAATAATATTGACACTTATGAGCTGTCATTTTTCAACAATAAGCAAAGATCAAAGTTCTCAGTAGGCCCAGCAATTGATTCGTATTTCCGATGTTTATTCTGGCACAAAACTAGAAGAAATTTGTTAATTTTTAAAATTTTAGGAGCCATACAACGATTATTTTATATTCGATTTTGTGTGTGATTTCCTCCCCAAAATGATAATACATTTTCTACACGTTTTTTTTCTCGCACTTTTTAGACGAGTATGAGAATGATAATTAAACTCTTGACGTATTTTATTTTTCATGCTTAAAAGATTTTTTTTTTTGGTCTTTGAGAAAATATCTGTAATAAATTACCTGAAATTTTGGGAGCCATGCCACGACAGTGTTATATCTGAATTCGTGTTATAACGGGTCGTGTTATAGCGGGGTCCCACTGTATGTTTCAAATTATTGCTTGGACAATGTTTTGATAACTGAAATTTTTATGTCGTATTATGGAAGCAAATTATAATTTCTTCAAAATGTTTATTAGAAACAGTTTTTTTCCAGAGAATCAATGGATTACTTATTAGTTCAACTTTCAGGCTTCACTTGAAGTGATTGAAGAGGCCAATGCTTCTGTATGGTTCTGTGGCAAAGAGATGCTGAGGGGAAAGAAGTTAAAGGATTTCATAGGCAAAAATGAGAAGACAAAAGTTGTAGTCAAGTTACAGAAGGTAAAATCAAGAGGGAATTTGGTTAGTCTGTAATTTTCTGTGGACATTGCTAATAGACTACCGTATTTTAGCGCATTTAAGATGCACCTAATTATAAGACACACCCATATATAAGACGCAGGTTTTGATGATTTGTGTAAAAAATATTTTAAATAAGACGCCCACAAATATAAGACACGTGGCATAGCCATCTGCCAAACTGAGCAACTTATCTCCAGTGGTTACCTTTCCTTTATCATAAATGAAAATTTGTCCAATGTTCTATCACCCGTCAGATGTAAACAAGGCTTCATTACCATTTTTAGTTGAGATCAAAGGCCAATAGTGGCCTGGTATCTAGATTCTAGAACAATAAACGCCGGATGTATAGGTGGCTTCATTGATCCGCTAGGGCAAGTCTTCAGCGGGTGGGATTAGTACATAGACCAATAAACGCCCGATGTATGCGGTTAGCATATATAAACGTGGGAACAGTCTCTTGTTATATATAAATGAGTGATCAGTTTGCTTAGCATTTTTAAAATTTATAAAAATTGTCACGAAGCTGAAGCGAAAAAAACATACGGCATGGGAGAAAGTGAAAATTACGACAATCATCAATGGCTTCAGAAAGTGTGGGATAATTCCCAAACCGGCTATCTATATCAGTTCTTCGGATGACGACTCAGCTGCATCCGATACCACTGACGCCAATGAGGATCAATTAGCATCAGTTATTGAGTTATTCCGCGATGACGACAGTGAATTTGATTCAAGTTTCAATGGATTTTAAGCTGAAACTAATGACGATGAAAATGAAGATGAATAGAACAATATGGTACATTGATTTTTTATCAAGTCCAACACTATTTAGTAACAGTTTATTATATTGTGAACACTTACCCAATTGTTTTTACAACTAAGAATGAAAATCGTGAAACATGAATATCGACCACAATAATTGAATTCAATATCACACACTGTACCGTAAGTTCATGTTAAAAAATACTTAGATAAGATGCCCATTAAGATAAGATGCACCTTGGGTGCGGGGTACGTAAAACTTTGTATAAGACGTTTCTTGTATACGCGAACATACGGTATTTTTTATCAAAATCTTCCTTAAAAATCAATGATAACCATGCACAACCAAAAAATAAAAAAAATATGGTGAATAGTTTACACTCTACATTTTTCATCTTTGTACAAACAGATTTAAAACTTGTTGAGTTTATTCTTGGTAGCTTAGCTGTTGTAGTGAAGTGGTATTCTAAGTCGAAGAAACGCGAAAACCCAGAGTAGCCATTGAGCTTGGATACACACTTTATGAACTGGGCATTGAACCAGTAACTGTGGAGGTGCAAAGTGATTGCATTTTCCATTGTATTATCCAATCTCAAAATCTGTCGCATAATTTTAGATTGATAAATTTACTGCTATTGTAGATGAGGACTATATTTGAATTTACTGCTATAGTTATAAATTTACTGCTGTTGTTGAGTAGGACTTTAGTTTTAAATTTGCTGCTATTGTACATGAGGATTTTAGTTATAAATTTACTGCTAATGTAGATGAGGACTTTAGTTTTAAATTTGCTGCTAATGTACATGAGGACTTTAGTTATAAATGTACTGCTATTATAGATGAGGACTTTAGTTATAAATTTACTGCAAATGATAAATGTAGATGAGGATTTTAGTTTTGAATTTACTGCTATTGTACATGAGGACTTTAGTTATAAATCTACTGCTATTATAGATGAGGACTTTAATTTTGAATTTACTGCTATTGTAAATGAGGACTTTAGTTATAACTTTACTGTTTCTATAGATGAGGACTTGATCAAAAATAAATTTTCTAGTCATAATCTAATATACAATTTCTGGATACAATATCTAGTCTTGATCATAAAATAAAATTTCTTGTTCTGATTTAAAATACAATTTCTGCCCCGATGTAAAAAGACATTTTTATAGTCCTGTAATAGATTTTCTGGTACTGATCTAAATTGTTTTTTGTTGATGTCCTGGTCTAAAACACATGTTATGTACAGAAGTATCATCTTGATGTACAATTTTGTACAGCAGTATCATCTTGATGTACAGTTTTGTACAGCAGTATCATCTTGATGTACAGTTTTGTACAGCAGTATCATATTGATGTAGTCTTGTACAGCAGTATCCTCTTGATGTAGTCTTGTACAGTAGTAATATCTCGATGTACAGTTGTTTTACAGCAGTATCATCATGATGTACAGTTTTTTTTACAGCAGTATCATCTTGATGTACAGTTTTTTTTTACAGCAGTATCATCATAATGTACAGTTTTGTACAGTATCATCCTGATGTACAGTTTGTGTAATTTGTGGTACAGTCAATTTTTGACAACTTAGCAATGCCACTTTTGATGTGAGAATTATCCATACATCAAAAACAAGAAATAACATTTTGGGTAATGAATGCGTTATTAAAAGCCACATGCATATTTGTTTACGCTTTTATAAATGCTTACTAGCAGTCTGCTAAAATAAACTGTTTACACTATAAAATAAAATAAACTGTTTACACTATAAACTAAATAAGCTGTTTATATAAGCTGTTTACACTATAAACAAAAAAGCTGTTTACACTATAAACTAAAAAATTATTAAGCTGTTTATACTATAAACTAAATAAGCTGTTTACACTATAAACTAAAAAATTATTAAGCTGTTTACACTATAAACTAAATAAGCTGTTTATATAAGCTGTTTACACTATAAAATAAAATAAGCTGTTTACACTATAAACAAAAAAGCTGTTTACACTATAAACTAAAAAATTATTAAGCTGTTTACACTATAAACTAAAAAATTATTAAGCTGTTTACACTATAAAATAAAATAAACTGTTTACACTATAAAATAAAATAAACTGTTTACACTATAAACTAAATACGCTGTTTACACTATAAACAAAAAAGCTGTTTACACTATAAACTAATATAATATAAACTCTTTACACTGTAAATGAAATAAGCCACTTACACTTATAAACTACAACTGTGTAAACAAAAAAAGCTTTTTACACTATAAACAAACAATAAGCTGTTTACACTATAAACAAACAATAAGCTGTTTACACTATAAACAAACAATAGGCTGTTTACACTATAAACAAACAATAAGCTGTTTACACAATATACTAGAATAAGCTTTACACATGTAAACTGAAATAAACCATTTTACAATATAAACTAAAAAAAGATTTACACATATAAACTAAAATAAGCCAATTACACATATAAACTTTAAAAAGAAAACATTTATACTATTAATAAAATAAGCCATTTATGTCTATAAACTAAAATAAGCCATTTATACAATAAACTAAAATAAACCATTTATACAATAACCAAAATAAACCATTTATACTATAAACCAAAATAAACCATTTATACTATAAACTAAAATAAGCCATTTATACAATAAACTAAAATAAGCCATTTATACAATAAACTAAAATAAACCATTTATACAAAAACTAAAATAAACCATTTATACAATAACTAAAATAAGCCATTTATACTTTAAACTAAAATAAACCATTTATACTATAAACTAAAATAAACCATTTATACTATAAACTAAAATAAGCCATTTATACTTTAAACTAAAATAAACCATTTATACTATAAACTAAAATAAGCCATTTATACTATAAACTAAAATAAACCATTTATACAAAAACTAAAATAAACCATTTATACAATAACTAAAATAAACCATTTATACTGTAAACTAAAATAAGCCATTTATACTTTAAACTAAAATAAACCATTTATACTGTAAACTAAAATAAACCATTTATACTATAAACTAAAATAAGCCATTATACTATAAACTAAAATAAGCCATTTATACTATAAACTAAAATAAACCATTTATACTATAAACTAAAATAAACCATTTATACTTTAAACTAAAATAAACCATTTATACTGTAAACTAAAATAAGCCATTTATACAATAACTAAAATAAACCATTTATACTGTAAACTAAAATAAACCATTTATACTATAAACTAAAATAAACCATTTATACTTTAAACTAAAATAAACCGTTTATACTGTAAACTAAAATAAACCATTTATACTGTAAACTAAAATAAGCCATTTATACAATAAACTAAAATAAACCATTTATACTATAAACTAAAATAAACCATTTATACTATAAACTAAAATAAGCCATTTATACAATAAACTAAAATAAGCCATTTATACTATAAACTAAAATAAGCCATTTACACTATAAACTAAAATAAACCGTTTATACTGTAAACTAAAATAAACCATTTATACTGTAAACTAAAATAAGCCATTTACATATATTATCATTGCTCTCTTATTTTTATCACATGCTGAGCAGATTGCATGAAAATTAGGATATGTCTGTAAGGTCATCTATCATTATTTTGTTTTAAATATGGCTATAAAAATGTATGGAGATAAAGTATGTTCTTTCTTTTTCGTTCTTGTTTCCATAATGCAGAAAGGCCAAGGTGCCCCAGGTAGAGAGCCAGTTGTCAGTGAAAATGAACAGAAGCAGATGATGGCATACTACTACAAGAAGCAGGAAGAAATGAAGGTAAAATAGGCATTGTAGAATTATTCATTATATATATTTATAAATACTAGGAATTTGATTTAAGATTCACTGCCAAGTAAAATTATTAAAACCTTCACAGGGTCACCTGTCAGAATCTGAATGTCATATCAAGTTTGCAGATTCCTCTTACTAAAATATCAAATTCCTAATTGAAACTTTTGTGTATTGTCTGTACCGTAGATTTATAATAGCAGATTTAGTGTGTGGTTCTTATCTGCATAAAAAACAGTATTATTTTATCATTGTAATGATACAAAAATTAGTTAATTTCTCTTTGAAAATAACCAAACCAAGTATCAACAGCTTTGAAATGAAGTATATTAATGTAGTTGAAAGGAATGAAAAAGTGTACATCATGTATATCATTTCTTCATTTTAGCATATTACCATCACAAAGAAGTGTATGCCATTTCTTCATTTTAGCATATTACCATCACAAAGAAGTGTATGCCATTTCTTCATTTTAGCATATTACCATCACAAAGAAGTGTATGCCATTTCTTCATTTTAACATATTACCATCACAAAGAAGTGTATGCCATTACTTCATTTTAGCATATTACCATCACAAAGAAGTGTATATCATTTCTTCATTTTAACAGATTACCATCACAAAGAAGTGTATATCATTTCTTCATTTTAGCATATTACTATCACAAAGAAGTGTATATCATTTCTTCATTTTAGCATATTACCATCACAAAGAAGTGTATATCATTTCTTCATTTTAGCATATTACCATCACAAAGAAGTGTATGCCATTTCTTCATTTTAGCATATTACTATCACAAAGAAGTGTATACCATTTCTTCATTTTAGCATATTACTATCACAAAGAAGTATATGCCATTTCTTCATTTTAGCATATTACTATCACAAATAAGTGTATATCATTTCTTCATTTTAGCATATTACCATCACAAAGAAGTGTATGCCATTTCTTCATTTTAGCATATTACTATCACAAATAAGTGTATATCATTTCTTCATTTTAGCATATTACCATCACAAAGAAGTGTATGCCATTTCTTCATTTTAGCATGTTACCATCACAAATAAGTGTATATCATTTCTTCATTTTAGCATGTTACCATCACGAAGAAGTGTATATCATTTCTTCATTTTAGCATATTTACCATCACAAAGAAGTGTATGCCATTTCTTCATTTTAGCATATTACCATCACAAAGAAGTGTATGCCATTTCTTCATTTTAGTCCTGATAACTCACAAACCCACTTCTAATGTGGTCTCAATATTTTTCTAAAGGAAAAGACAAATACTTTTCTTGAAAATCACAATCTCAATTAGCACAATTAGCTGCTCATTTTATCATTGAAAGTGATGGTTTATGTGTGTTCATTAAATTGACAGATTTTAACAAGGCATTAAATTGACAGATTTTAACAAGAAGTTTAGTATCTGATACTGACATTTCTGTAACTATCCGGACTGTGACTGCCACTACACCAATGGAAAGGTTTCAAGTGTTCCACAAACTATGTACACTGAAGACATGCTGTATCTGATGGAATACAAATTGCTTTTTTCACACAAAAACAGTCCTCTATCTCCTTATATGCACAGTGCAGGTTCAAAAGACAGAATAAACATGGATTGTTCCCCCTTGCTAACACAGTTATATGGGATATATGAAAGTGCTAAAATCTGCAGGATGTCCAAGGCAAATATTTAATGATTTTTGTTAGTACACTTTAGAAACAAAGCCGTTCGTACTATCATAAATAAAAGCCTTAATGAAATACACATCTCCCTTGATAACTTGTGAGTGATGTAGCCCATACAAATCAACCACATGATAACTTGCAAGTGATGGGGTCCTTAAACATCAAACACACAATAAATTTCAAGTGATGGGGTCCTTCAATATAAAACACTTAACCTGCAAGTGATATGGTCCGTAAACATCAACCACGAATGATGGGGTCCACTGACATCAACCACAGCAAAGGCAAGGGTAGGAAAGCAAGAGAGACTCAAATTTTGGTCTGAAGTTTAATGTGGGGGAATTGAGTGTTTACAACTGTCGTAGGTCACCAAAATAGCTATCTTTTGGGAGTATTCCATGGTACAAACTGTAATAGGTCACAAAATTAGCTATTTTTAGAAGTAATCCACAAACTGTTTTTGTTATTGTAGGGTTTAGCACCATTTTTCAGTACAATATAGGCTATACATGGTGGCCAGTATTAATGCTGGAGGAAGAACCCGGAAAACCCCAGGAAGAACCACCGACCCACAAAAAGCTACTGGCAAACTTTCTCACATAACCACATTGGCCGAATCTGAGACTTTAACCCATGCGGACAGAGGTGAGATGGCAGTGATCCGTAAAGGAGAGTGCTTTAGACCACTCAGCCACTTGGGGCACCAGTACAAACTGTAATAGGTCATAAAAATAGCTATCTTTAGGGAGTATTCCATGGTATTAACTGTAATAGGTCATAAAAATAGCTATCTTTAGGGAGTATTCCATGGTACTAACTGTAATAGGTCATAAAAATAGCTATCTTTAGGGAGTATTCCATGGTACTATCTGTAATAGGTCACAAAAATAGCTATCTTTAGGGAGTATTCCAGGGTACTAACTGTAATAGGTCATAAAAATAGCTATCTTTAGGGAGTATTCCATGGTACTAACTGTAATAGGTCATAAAAATAGCTATCTTTAGGGAGAAATTCCAGGGTACAAATGGGTGAGAATTGTCACAGACACTTGCATCTTAAATAGCTGTATATACAACTGACATTGCCCTATATATCACCAAACTGGACTGTCATTGTGACATTGCCCTAGATATCACCAAACTGGACTGTCATTGTGACATTGCCCTAGATATCACCAAACTGGACTGTCATTGTGACATTGCCCTAGATATCACCAAACTGGACTGTCATTGTGACATTGCCCTATATATCACCAAACTGGACTGTCATTGTGAGAATAACCCAGAAATCACCAAACCACACACATGGCAATGGTTTACTCAAATCCAGACACCATACAACTGAATCCAACAATGTTAGCTGCTACCACAGCCCCTTCCCATTAAAAAAATAAATAAATCAAAAACAGAATCACCCAAATGTGTGATCTGGAACCATAACAGAAATATATTTGGATGAAAACATACAGGGGCCCCGAGTGGCCGAGTGGTCTAAAGCGCTCTCCGTTACGGATCACTGCCATTTCACCTCTGACTGTGTGGGTTTGAGTCTAAGATTCGGCTAATGTAGTTGTGTGAAAAAACTTGCCAGTAGCTTATCTTGGGTTGGTGGATCATTCCAGGGTTTTTCCCTGCGTTCTTCCTTTGTCTGCGTGGGTTCGAGTCTCAGATTCGGCTAATGTAGTTATGTGAGAAAGCTTGCCAGTAGCTTCTTGTGGGTCAGTGGTTCTTTCTGGGGGTCTTCCTGGGTTCTTCCTTCACCAATAATACTGGTTGCCATGTATAGACAATCATGTGCTGAAAAATGATGTTAAACCCTACAAATGAAAACATACCGATAAAATAGTAAAGAGTGGAAAATTGGTGAATTGATAGATAGGTTAATGAGGGGAACATGGATGAAGACAAGGGTAAATTGACAACTACCATTTTTGAATGGAACCAAATAGGAAGCAATAAAAGAAGGGGAAAAATATGATGGATGATTGCATATCATGAGAGTAGGCTACACACAGTGAATAGATCAAATAAATGCAACAAACAAAAATAACAAATATAAAACCAGTATTAAAAAATATAACAGAAGAAAACTTAGAACATAAATTAAATAATAAAAGACAGTAAAAATAAAAATTCTGAATGTAAAAATATTGATTTCAGCAAATTGATATTTTACTCATAAATATCCAGTAGTATTTGGAAGTAATATATAATGTAAATGGTACAGGATAAATATATACTGTAAATGGTACAAGATATATATATATGTGGGGGAATTGAGTGTTTACATATATATATATATATATATATATATATATATATATATATATATATATATATATATATATATATATATATATATATATATATATATATATATATATATATACTGTAAATGGTACAGGATGCTGTTATGTAATATTTCTTAAATCATTCAAATGAAGGCCTTAAGTGGTCAAAAGTGCTTGCCTTTACAAATCTCTGCCATCTCATTGCTGACCTCTTGGGTCTGAATCTCAGGCTTGACCAGAGTGGGATGTAAGAAAGCTTACCAGATGCTTCTAGTGGGTTGGTGGTTCTTATTGGGATTTTTCTGATGTCTTCCTCCATTTAAACTGGCCACCATGTTAAACCCAAAATAACAACAACCATTCAAATGAGGGACTTCAAAAACCTAAGACAGGAGAGGAGAAAAGTACAGCCATTAGGATGGGGGTTTGATTATATCACATCTACAGGAGAGGAGAAAAGTAAAGCCATTAGAATGGGGGTTTGATTATATCACATCTACAGGAGAGGAGAAAAGTACAGCCATTAGGATGGGGGTTTGATCACATCTAGAGGAGAAGAGAAAAGTACAGCCATTAGGATGGGGGTTTGATTATATCACATCTACAGGAGAGGAGAAAAGTACATGCATTGGGATATGGGTTTGATCACATCTAGAGGAGAGGAGAAAAGTACAGCCATTAGGATGGGGGTTTGATCACATCTAGAGGAGAGGAGAAAAGTACAGCCATTAGAATGGGGGTTTGATTATATCACATCTACAGGAGAGTAGAAAAGTACATGCATTGGGATGGGGGTTTGATCACATCTAGAGGAGAGGAGAAAAGTACAGCCATTAGGATGGGGGTTTGATTATATCGCATCTACAGGAGAGGAGAAAAGTAAAGCCATTAGGATGGGGTTTGATGACATCTACAAGAGAGGAGAAAAGTACAGCCATTAGGATGGGGGTTTGATTATATCACATCTAGAGGAGAGGAGAAAAGTACAGCCATTAGGATATGGGTTTGATTACATCTAGAGGAGAGGAGAAAAGTACAGCCATTAGGATGGGGGTTTGATTATATCACATCTAGAGGAGAGGAGAAAAGTACAGCCATTAGGATATGGGTTTGATCACATCTAGAGGAGAGGAGAAAAGTACAGCCATTAGAATGGGGGTTTGATTATATCACATCAACAGGAGAGGAGAAAAGTACATGCATTGGGATATGGGTTTGATCACATCTAGAGGAGAGGAGAAAAGTACATGCATTGGGATGGGGGTTTGATCAGATCTACAGGAGAGGAGAAAAGTATAGCCATTAGGATGGGGGTTTGATGACATCTACAAGAGAGGAGAAAAGTACAGCCATTAGGATGGGGGTTTGATTATATCGCATCTACAGGAGAGGAGAAAAGTACAGCCATTAGGATGGGGGTTTGATTATATCGCATCTACAGGAGAGGAGAAAATTACAGCCATTAGGATGGGGGTTTGATCACATCTAGAGGAGAGGAGAAAAGTACAGCCATTAGGATGGGGGTTTGATTATATCACATCTACAGGAGAGGAGAAAAGTACAGCCATTGGGATATGGGTTTGATCACATCTAGAGGAGAGGAGAAAAGTACAGCCAATAGGATGGGGGTTTGATTATATCACATCTACAGGAGAGGAGAAAAGTACAGCCATTAGGATGGGGGTTTGATCACATCTAGAGGAGAGGAGAAAAGTACAGCCATTAGAATGGGGGTTTGATTATATCACATCTACAGGAGAGGAGAAAAGTACATGCATTGGGATGGGGGTTTGATCACATCTAGAGGAGAGGAGAAAAGTACAGCCATTAGGATGGGGGTTTGATCACATCTAGAGGAGAAGAGAAAAGTACAGCCATTAGGATGGGGGTTTGATTATATCACATCTACAGGAGAGGAGAAAAGTACATGCATTGGGATATGGGTTTGATCACATCTAGAGGAGAGGAGAAAAGTACAGCCATTAGGATGGGGGTTTGATTATATCACATCTACAGGAGAGGAGAAAAGTACAGCCATTAGGATGGGGGTTTGATCACATCTAGAGGAGAGGAGAAAAGTACAGCCATTAGGATGGGGGTTTGATTATATCACATCTACAGGAGAGGAGAAAAGTAAAGCCATTAGGATGAGGGTTTGATCACATCTAGAGGAGAAGAGAAAAGTACAGCCATTAGGATGGGGGTTTGATTATATCACATCTACAGGAGAGGAGAAAAGTACATGCATTGGGATATGGGTTTGATCACATCTAGAGGAGAGGAGAAAAGTACAGCCATTAGGATGGGGGTTTGATCACATCTAGAGGAGAGGAGAAAAGTACAGCCATTAGAATGGGGGTTTGATTATATCACATCTACTGGAGAGTAGAAAAGTACATGCATTGGGATGGGGGTTTGATCACATCTAGAGGAGAGGAGAAAAGTACAGCCATTAGGATGGGGGTTTGATTATATCGCATCTACAGGAGAGGAGAAAAGTAAAGCCATTAGGATGGGGGTTTGATGACATCTACAAGAGAGGAGAAAAGTACAGCCATTGGGATGGGGGTTTGATTATATCACATCTAGAGGAGAGGAGAAAAGTACAGCCATTAGGATATGGGTTTGATCACATCTAGAGGAGAGGAGAAAAGTACAGCCATTAGGATGGGGGTTTGATTATATCACATCAACAGGAGAGGAGAAAAGTACATGCATTGGGATATGGGTTTGATCACATCTAGAGGAGAGGAGAAAAGTACATGCATTGGGATGGGGGTTTGATCAGATCTACAGGAGAGGAGAAAAGTACAGCCATTAGGATGGGGGTTTGATGACATCTACAAGAGAGGAGAAAAGTACAGCCATTAGGATGGGGGTTTGATGACATCTACAAGAGAGGAGAAAAGTACAGCCATTAGGATGGAGGTTTGATTATATCACATCTACAGGAGAGGAGAAAAGTACATGCATTGGGATATGGGTTTGATCACATCTAGAGGAGAGGAGAAAAGTACAGCCATTAGGATGGGGGTTTGATCACATCTAGAGGAGAGGAGAAAAGTACAGCCATTAGAATGGGGGTTTGATTATATCACATCTACTGGAGAGTAGAAAAGTACATGCATTGGGATGGGGGTTTGATCACATCTAGAGGAGAGGAGAAAAGTACAGCCATTAGGATGGGGGTTTGATTATATCGCATCTAGTGGAGAGGAGAAAAGTAAAGCCATTAGGATGGGGGTTTGATGACATCTACAAGAGAGGAGAAAAGTACAGCCATTAGGATGGGGGTTTGATTATATCACATCTAGAGGAGAGGAGAAAAGTACAGCCATTAGGATATGGGTTTGATCACATCTAGAGGAGAGGAGAAAAGTACAGCCATTAGGATGGGGGTTTGATTATATCACATCTAGAGGAGAGGAGAAAAGTACAGCCATTAGGATATGGGTTTGATCACATCTAGAGAGGAGAAAAGTACAGCCATTAGAATGGGGGTTTGATTATATCACATCAACAGGAGAGGAGAAAAGTACATGCATTGGGATATGGGTTTGATCACATCTAGAGGAGAGGAGAAAAGTACATGCATTGGGATGGGGGTTTGATCAGATCTACAGGAGAGGAGAAAAGTATAGCCATTAGGATGGGGGTTTGATGACATCTACAAGAGAGGAGAAAAGTACAGCCATTAGGATGGGGGTTTGATTATATCGCATCTACAGGAGAGGAGAAAAGTACAGCCATTAGGATGGGGGTTTGATTATATCGCATCTACAGGAGAGGAGAAAAGTACAACCATTAGGATGGGGGTTTGATCACATCTAGAGGAGAGGAGAAAAGTACAGCCATTAGGATGGGGGTTTGATTATATCACATCTGCAGGAGAGGAGAAAAGTACAGCCATTGGGATATGGGTTTGATCACATCTAGAGGAGAGGAGAAAAGTACAGCCAATAGGATGGGGGTTTGATTATATCACATCTACAGGAGAGGAGAAAAGTACAGCCATTAGGATGGGGGTTTGATCACATCTAGAGGAGAGGAGAAAAGTACAGCCATTAGAATGGGGGTTTGATTATATCACATCTACAGGAGAGGAGAAAAGTACATGCATTGGGATATGGGTTTGATCATATCTAGAGGAGAGGAGAAAAGTACAGCCATTAGGATGGGGGTTTGATTATATCACATCTACAGGAGAGGAGAAAAGTACAGCCATTAGGATGGGGGTTTGATCACATCTAGAGGAGAAGAGAAAAGTACAGCCATTAGGATGGGGGTTTGATTATATCACATCTACAGGAGAGGAGAAAAGTACAGCCATTGGGATATGGGTTTGATCACATCTAGAGGAGAGGAGAAAAGTACAGCCATTAGAATGAGGGTTTGATTATATCACATCTACTGGAGAGTAGAAAAGTACATGCATTGGGATGGGGGTTTGATCACATCTAGAGGAGAGGAGAAAAGTACAGCCATTAGGATGGGGGTTTGATTATATCACATCTACAGGAGAGGAGAAAAGTACAGCCATTAGGATGGGGGTTTGATCACATCTACAGGAGAGGAGAAAAGTACAGCCATTAGGATGGGGGTTTGATCACATCTAGAGGAGAAGAGAAAAGTACAGCCATTAGGATGGGGGTTTGATTATATCACATCTACAGGAGAGGAGAAAAGTACATGCATTGGGATATGGGTTTGATCACATCTAGAGGAGAGGAGAAAAGTACAGCCATTAGGATGGGGTTTTGATCACATCTAGAGGAGAGGAGAAAAGTACAGCCATTAGAATGGGGGTTTGATTATATCACATCAACAGGAGAGGAGAAAAGTACATGCATTGGGATATGGGTTTGATCACATCAAGAGGAGAGGAGAAAAGTACATGCATTGGGATGGGGGTTTGATCAGATCTACAGGAGAGGAGAAAAGTATAGCCATTAGGATGGGGGTTTGATGACATCTACAAGAGAGGAGAAAAGTACAGCCATTAGGATGGGGGTTTGATTATATCGCATCTACAGGAGAGGAGAAAAGTACAGCCATTAGGATGGGGGTTTGATTATATCGCATCTACAGGAGAGGAGAAAAGTACAGCCATTAGGATGGGGGTTTGATCACATCTAGAGGAGAGGAGAAAAGTACAGCCATTAGGATGGGGGTTTGATTATATCACATCTACAGGAGAGGAGAAAAGTACAGCCATTGGGATATGGGTTTGATCACATCTAGAGGAGAGGAGAAAAGTACAGCCAATAGGATGGGGGTTTGATTATATCACATCTACAGGAGAGGAGAAAAGTACAGCCATTAGGATGGGGGTTTGATCACATCTAGAGGAGAGGAGAAAAGTACAGCCATTAGAATGGGGGTTTGATTATATCACATCTACAGGAGAGGAGAAAAGTACATGCATTGGGATATGGGTTTGATCACATCTAGAGGAGAGGAGAAAAGTACAGCCATTAGGATGGGGGTTTGATTATATCACATCTACAGGAGAGGAGAAAAGTACAGCCATTAGGATGGGGGTTTGATCACATCTAGAGGAGAAGAGAAAAGTACAGCCATTAGGATGGGGGTTTGATTATATCACATCTACAGGAGAGGAGAAAAGTACATGCATTGGGATATGGGTTTGATCACATCTAGAGGAGAGGAGAAAAGTACAGCCATTAGAATGAGGGTTTGATTATATCACATCTACTGGAGAGTAGAAAAGTACATGCATTGGGATGGGGGTTTGATCACATCTAGAGGAGAGGAGAAAAGTACAGCCATTAGGATGGGGGTTTGATTATATCACATCTACAGGAGAGGAGAAAAGTACAGCCATTAGGATGGGGGTTTGATCACATCTACAGGAGAGGAGAAAAGTACAGCCATTAGGATGGGGGTTTGATTATATCACATCTACAGGAGAGGAGAAAAGTACAGCCATTAGGATGGGGGTTTGATCACATCTAGAGGAGAAGAGAAAAGTACAGCCATTAGGATGGGGGTTTGATTATATCACATCTACAGGAGAGGAGAAAAGTACATGCATTGGGATATGGGTTTGATCACATCTAGAGGAGAGGAGAAAAGTACAGCCATTAGGATGGGGGTTTGATCACATCTAGAGGAGAGGAGAAAAGTACAGCCATTAGAATGGGGGTTTGATTATATCACATCTACTGGAGAGTAAAAAAGTACATGCATTGGGATGGGGGTTTGATCACATCTAGAGGAGAGGAGAAAAGTACAGCCATTAGGATGGGGGTTTGATTATATCGCATCTACAGGAGAGGAGAAAAGTAAAGCCATTAGGATGGGGGTTTGATGACATCTACAAGAGAAGAGAAAAGTACAGCCATTAGGATGGGGGTTTGATTATATCACATCTAGAGGAGAGGAGAAAAGTACAGCCATTAGGATATGGGTTTGATCACATCTAGAGGAGAGGAGAAAAGTACAGCCATTAGGATGGGGGTTTGATTATATCACATCAACAGGAGAGGAGAAAAGTACATGCATTGGGATATGGGTTTGATCACATCTAGAGGAGAGGAGAAAAGTACATGCATTGGGATGGGGGTTTGATCAGATCTACAGGAGAGGAGAAAAGTACAGCCATTAGGATGGGGGTTTGATGACATCTACAAGAGAGGAGAAAAGTACAGCCATTAGGATGGGGGTTTGATGACATCTACAAGAGAGGAGAAAAGTACAGCCATTAGGATGGAGGTTTGATTATATCACATCTAGAGGAGAGGAGAAAAGTACAGCCATTAGGATATGGGTTTGATCACATCTAGAGGAGAGGAGAAAGTACAGCCATTAGGATGGGGGTTTGATTATATCACATCAACAGGAGAGGAGAAAAGTACATGCATTGGGATATGGGTTTGATCACATCTAGAGGAGAGGAAAAAAGTACATGCATTGGGATGGGGGTTTGATCAGATCTACAGGAGAGGAGAAAAGTACAGCCATTAGGATGGGGGTTTGATGACATCTACAGGAGAGGAGAAAAGTACAGCTATTAGGATGGGGGTTTGATCACATCTAGAGGAGAGGAGAAAAGTACAGCCATTAGGATGAGGGTTTGATTATATCACATCTGCTTATATAGATGGTATGCTGAATACATCCATCCTCCACTTCCAGATGCACAAAAAAGATATTTGTTCTAAAATGAGGTGACCAAATCTGCTCACAAGTACCGGTAGTCGTATCTGTACAAGAAAGAGATAAATGAGACTTCAAAAGAAAACAATCTTTAGAAGCTCTAAGCACTAAAACATATATAATCAAAAAACAAACACCATGAAATTAGAAAACAAAAATGCTGAAAATATTTAAGGTAGGAAATATTTGTTTTTTTAAGTTTGTTCTTACGGTCAAAAAAGGTCAGTTTTAAGAGCACTCTTGAATGGGGTCACTGTGTCTTTGTGTTTAATTTCAAAGTCTTTGTGTAGTGATCAGAATGACCTTATCATTCATCTACAGCTTGTTACATGTCATCCATGATTTCACATCAGAAATGCATCTCTCTACTCCTTGGATGGTAGCATCAACTTCAGTTGGGTGGCTAGATTTGTATATTTGGGTGTCATCAGCGTACAATTGGTGAGACACTGGATGTTAACCTATGATACTTGAGAGCAGCTGAGTGTATAGAATGAAGAGAACAGGTCCAAGAACAGTAATCAACTGGGCTATAGTGTATACCATTTGCAGATACAATTTGTGTCCTGTTAACTAAGTAGGACTTGAACCACAGTAAGGCTGTATTGTGAATGCCAAATACATGCTTTAATATATTGTGGTCTATTGTGTCAAATGTTGCAGACAAATCAAGGGGAGTGAGGACTATAATCTTTACGATTTCCAAAGCAGAATGTCATTAACTACTTTCAGAAGAGTAGTTTCAGTACTGTGGCAAAAGCAATATGCAGACTGTACATTGCTAAAACGACTGTTTGAATTCAAATGATACATGTTGGGTTAGAACAACTTTTTCTAAGACTTTTTTTATATGAACGGGAGATTAGAAACTAAGCGGTAGTTCTTTAAATCGTTATGGTCAAGTGTTGTTTTCTTTAGCAGATGCTTTACAATGGCAGTTCTGAAAAATGATGGGAATTCCCCCAATGAGAGATAGATATTAATAACATCAGTTAGTAAAGGCAAAATATTGTATCTAAAATATTCTTTGTGCTCTTAAATATACTTTAGGCCTGGGGATGCAACAAATAGACACTTCAAAACTACTTTTTTCTCCTATAAAGTCTTTTTTTCTTTCTTTTACCCTCAATGTAGAGAGGGGTGTGTGTGTGATACCGATTAAGAAACATTTTAACATTTGGATAAAAGGGTGGGAGGGAGTCATCTTGTAAGCCTTCTAGTTTATAATAGCTAGACATCTGAAGATTCCCCCTCCCCTGACCCACAAGCATTTTCTACAGTTTCTCCTTTAGCTGACATAGTATTTACACACTTTAGTGCAATGTTTTCATGTAATTTTATTCCTTCTTCTCATCCTATAATTTAATCCCATAATGCACCTTGTCACTGATGGTTTCATTGCATATTATTGATATATAGTGCTAAATTACAGCTTACCCCAAAAATTAGTAATATTTGATATTTCTGAATAAATCATTTAAAGTCAAAATAATACAGTTTTAGTTGGAATTTATAGCTCAGAATTGATGTAGTTTCTCATGTGATAAACAGAAATCTGTATTTATGCCCATGTTGGAATAAAAAATAAATGAAACTTTATTTCATTGTTATCATATCCAGAATAAAATTATTCAACTGATTTTGTATATTGATATCAAGGAAGCAGTTTATTACGATTATACATTTTTACATATTCTGTTTTGATTTCAGAAACTTGAAACTCAACAGGATGACTCTTATCTTGACTCACCATGGGCTGACAACAACCAACTTAAGAGAAGTTTCCAGGGAATCAAGGATATTAAATGGGGACCACGATAACATTCACTAATTATTATTATGATCTTTAGTCTGGTATTGTTACCACATTGGCCATCTTGAAAATCTCGTTATTGTTACCCATATGGATTTATCAGCATGGAGATTTCACGAAAATACTTTATGTCTAGTTCATCCCATGGGGCCTATCTGATGTTTAGTAGTGTTGCCACAGAGACCAATATTGAAAATCTTGTTATCACTACTCCTTGTGAATTGAGGGTCATATCAACATGTTTTTTTAAAACACTTCTTATGATTGTCTAGTTGGTCCCAAATAAAAGAGATGTCAATTTGATGTTTGCTACAATGACCACACGTGTAGTCATCATGGCAGTTTAGTTATTACTTGTTTTTATGAATGGATGGTTAGATCAACATGGGGTTTGACTAAAAGATTTCATGTCTGGTCGGTCCTATATGAAAATGTTGCCAATCTGGCAAAAAATATATAAAAATCTGGTCACTTCTCCTCTTGAAAAGTATTATTGCTATAGGGATTTCACCAAAAACAACAACTTGTGTCTAAATGAAAAGGGTGCCACTTACAAATCCAATATGGCCACCACAGCAGCCATCTTGAAAATCTTGTTATCACTACTGAATAGATAATTCATATGAAACGGTTTTCTTTGGCTGGTCCTAAATGAAGTCGATGTCATCCAGTATGGTCACCACAGTGAACATCCTAAGAACGTATTCACTACTCTTGATAGCATATCAGCATGTGGTTTTCACTTCTTTTGTTTGGTTGATGTAAATGAAAAAGGTCATATCTGACTTATAATATGGCCATCTCAAAATTCTTGCTCCAAGATGGCTGGTCACATGTATAATATGTTGTAGGTCTTAAAAAAAAATGAGGCCAATATAATATCCAATATGGCCACCTTAGGAGCCATCTTGAAAGTCTTGTTATTGTTACGAAATGGAAAGTTGTGAGGTTTCCACCTAATGATGTCATGATGTTCCTAAAATAAAATTGTGACAATTGAACATACACAGTAGTAATTTTGAAAATCTTGGTATTGCAGAAGAATACCAGAGATGGTTTTAACACGTAAGAGTTAAGCAGAACTTGGCTATTGGAGCATCAGCACCTTCATGGGACTATCATATTCTGAGAATGGCAGTTGCTTAAAAGATTATTTTATATAGACCGTTTTTATGATGTATAAATCTTTTGTGGAACATAAGCATCGCTAGTCTCCCAGTTTTTGATGGATTGGCAAAATCACCTCAAGATGTGTGTATATCGACAGTCTTCAATGGCATAATAGTTGTTAGAGTTATTGCCCTTTGTTATGTGCAGCTGAATACAGCTTGTCTTGCAGTTTCTACAACTCGATGTGAAATTTGATATACAGTGGCCATTATCTCAAGATGACAAATTTATGTGCTCCCATGATTTTGTAAGAGTTATTGCCCTTTATAACTTGTGAATGCAGCTAATTGCATTTTGTAATGAATAGTTTTTGTACTATTGTCATTATCCGAGGGTTGGCAAAATTAAGCTACTCATTCTTTTCATTGTGCTTCCTGTCATGCTTTAGATTCATTCCATCATGGGGTATAGGTGTGATGGGGGGGGGGGCTATTAATGCACACCAATTACGATTTTTCTACCTAATATTGCTGGTATATTCTAAATAATAATTTATTTGGGTGTTCTAAGAACTTGGCTTTTTTCAAATAAAGCAGCTATTATGTATCAAGTCATGTTTAAAGATGTATTGATTTATCAAATCTCAGCTTCAATTGTTTCTTATCAAGATTTGTGTTGTTATATACTGATGAAAATTATTGAAATAAATCATTATGCACAATGTCTTTTTTTCTTCTAATTTTCTAATCTTACAGAGAGAGCAGATATAACCTCAGTACCCTGAACATTTTATGATAACAGCTTTGTGGGACTGCTCTGGTGGCCTAGTGGTTAGAGTGTACATCTTGGATGTTGGATGTCACTAGTTCAAATTCGGCTGAGCTATGCCGTAGACTTATAAAAATGGTACTAGCAGCAGTCTGGCTTGGCATTCAGCTGTAAGACATTAGCATTAGGTCCTGTCATGATTCCCCGGTGCTAGACATTACTATAAAATGTCACACTGCAGCCATCGTAGTGATATGACTGATTTTTTTAAAAAGCTACGTTAAAAGTCCAAATCACACACACACATACACACACAATTTATGGCAAATTGTTTTGCTGTTGTTTATCCCGGACCCATTTGAACACAAAAACACTAAAATCACTGAAATTAGAGCCATGAAATTTGACATGCTCTATTACTGTCATAATTAGATGACCTGTCTGCATTTTTAGGCAGTTGTCCAATTTTCGCACACATGAACTTGGCCATATTTGACAAAAGCCACTTGAGCTAGACAAATCAACTTGTGTAGATGACATATTTTGATTATAAGGTCATTACATGAATTGAAAAAAATATTTTTCACACCTTTTTAACTTTGTTAAGCAACGATAGTACCATGAATTACATTATATGCCCTCACGGTTTTAAATAGATCTCTTTCTATACACTAGTTTGGCATGGTTGACTGTGTTTAATAGATCTCTTTGTATACACTAGTTTGGCATGGTTAACTATGTTCAATAGATCTCTTTGTATACACTAGTTTGGCATGGTTAACTATGTTCAATAGATCTCTTTGTATACACTAGTTTGGCATGGTTAACTATGTTCAATAGATCTCTTTGTATTCACTAGTTTGGCATGGTTGACTGTGTTTAATAGATCTCTTTGTATACACTAGTTTGGCATGGTTGACTTTTTAAAAGTCCTCTTTGTATACACTAGTTTGGCATGGTTGACTGTGTTCAATAGATTTCTTTGTATACACTAGTTTGGCATGGTTGACTGTGTTTAATAGTTGTCTTTGTATATGCTAGTTTGGCATGGTTGACTGTGTTTAATAGATCTCTTTGTATACACTAGTTTGGCATGGTTGATTGTGTTTAATAGATCTCTTTGTATACACTAGTTTGGCATGGTTGACTGTTTAAAAGTCCTCTTTGTATACACTAGTTTGGCATGGTTGACTGTGTTTAAAAGTCCTCTTTGTATACACTAGAATGGCATGGTTGACTGTTTAACAGTCCTCTTTGTATACACTAAAATGGCATGGTTGACTGTGTTTAACAGTCCTCTTTGTATTCACTAGAATGGTAATGTTGACTGTGTTTAACAGTCTTTTTTTATTGGCTCTAGAATGGCATGGTTGATTCTGGAGATTATTTACCCATAAGTCTCAATGAGCAAAATTGCTGTATAGAATCCATTATTTCCTTATTAGATTTTAGTATGACCATGACCTCTGATCTTTTGACCTCAAAATATAGGTTTCTTTATTTCCTCAAAATTTGGTCAATGAAAACGTTTGTTCTGCAGATCACAATTTTCTTGAAACCACAATGACCTTGACATTTGATCTCCAAATTCATTGCCATACCTTAAAAGATCGAGCTCCCCAAAAACTGGTCAATGTATATGGTCTGGTAACTAATGTTATTGTACAGACTATATTTCAGTAAGTCACATCGACAACCGACTGCTGTGTTAACTAATGTCTAAGTAATTCACAACCTTTTATCGTGAACTTAAATATTTTTGCTCAAACCATTTTTCTTTTTTCAGTCAGGGGCTTTGACTTTTTTCCTTACTCCCAGGAAGAAGTCATCCAAAAATTGTTGTCCTTGTACATTCTGTAGAAAAAATATTGTGCTGAACAATATTTCCTCTTTTAGTTGCATTGACCTTCAACTTTCACCTTTTGACCAACAATACGCTAACCACAAAGCTTAATTCAGGTGATACAGAATTAGTGTTATTTCTTCTTTCACTTACACTGACCTCAACATTTAACTGACAAATTGTTAAAATTTTTCCTTACTTTAAGAGCAAACATTCCATAAAGTTTAATAAATGTAAATTAAATGTTAGAGAACTCCAGATATGGTGCAGATGTACCAACAACAACAACAAAATAAAACTCAAGAAATTAAATTAGGTATGCCTGTCTGTATTATTACTAGTATATAGTCTTAAACTAAGTAACAGAAAAGATATTTTGAAAAAATATGTTTTGTAAAATTTCAACAAATAATTTATTTCTCTAGAATACAGATTGAAATTTTGAAAAAGAACTTTTTATTGTGAATTAAACCCAAATAATTAAACATTCTACCACAAGTCCAAATGTATGAAGTGAATTACAGTGGTAATCAGCACTCCAGTGGTCTAGTGGTTAGAGCATCTGTCGTGGAAGCGGGAGGTTGTGGCTTCGATCACCAGCTGAGTCATACCAAAGACTTACACAAATGGTACTAACAGCTGCTTTGCTTGGTGCTCAGCATTAATAGGTTAGTGTTAGGACTGGTCGGCCTGGTGTCAGAATAATGTGACTGGGTGGGACATCATACTACATGTCTGTAAAAAAATGCTAATCTCACACACACACAGTGGTAATCCAAATAAAATCCAATACATGTATACTGAATGTGTTGATGCAATATAGTCTTTAATAAGCCAATGTGCCAATGGCTTGTATTGTGGGTATGTGATAACATGTCTTTTGATGTATCACAATAATTAAAAATATCCTTGTCTGAATTCACTAAAATTTCAAATTAATGTTCTAGTCTATGAATTTAATTGATGGGCATATTGTATTTCATGTGAATAACAATTTGAATAAAAAAGCCACCTAAATGAGAAAAAACAAAAAAAGACTGATTTTGAATCAAGATATTATGGCAAGAATGAGTACTTTTTAGAAAAACAAGAATGAGACCTTTTAAGAAAAACAAGAATCAGTACTTTATAGAAAAACAAGAATCAGTACTTTTTAGAAAAATGAGTACTTTTTAGAAAAACAAGAATGAGTACTTCTTTGAAAAACAAGAAGTACTTTTGGGAAAAACATGAATGAGTACTTTTGGGAAAAACAAGAATGAGTACCTTTTTAAAAAAAACAAGAATGATTACTTTTTGGAGAAAAAAAAGAAAGTACTTTTTGGAATAAACACGAATGAGTACTTTTGGGAAAAACAAGAATGAGTACTTTTTAGAAAAACAAGAATTAGTACTTTTTGAAAAAACAAGAATGAGTACTTTTTAGAAAAATAATAATGAGTAGTTTTTGGAAAAACAAGAATGAGCACTTTTTGGAAAAACAAGAGCCCTCAACATGACCTAGGTCATAAATACCATTTTCTGAAAATACTGTCAACGAAATTTGACATTCTGAAGAGTTTGAGGTCAGATTCAAGGCTATCTTTTAACTCAATTTCAGGTAACATGCATTAACAATGTAGGGGCCCTCCGAGTGGTCTAAAGCGCTCTCCGTTACGGATCACTACTATCTCACCTCTATCTGCGTGGGTTCGAGTCTAAGATTTGGCTAATGTAGTTATGTGAGAAAGCTTGCCAGTAGCTTCTCGTGGGTCGGTGATTCTTCCTCCACCAATAATACTGGCTGCCACGTATAGCCTATCATGTGCTGAAAAATGGCGTTAAACCCTACAACAACAACAACATTAACAATGTTATAATATTTAATCCACCTGGAGAAATATTGTCAGTGTATTTTTTTTTTTTTTTACAATATATGTCCTTGTTCAGGTAAACTGCATTTGACTTTGGACAAGGTCAGGTGCAAAATATAAATTTATATAACATATAATCATTAAGCCAATAAATAATACAAAGAATTATACATTACAGTATATATATATATATATATATATATAGATGGCTTAATTAAAATTGTGCATGCCATTATGTAACTTTTTCAACTTTGTAGCCCTTTGACATTTAAAATCCTACAGAGCAATTAGCAGACATGCATTTATAATTTACACATGATTCAGAGTTGACCTTCTTTTGAGTAGAACCATGGCCTGGCTTGACTGGCTTTATAGATAATGATTTTAAGACTGGTTTTATACATAAGGATTTTAAGACTGGTTTTATACATAAGGATTTTAAGACTGGTTTTATACATAAGGATCTTAAGACTGGTTTTATACATAAGGATTTTAAGACTGGTTTTATACATAAGGATCTTAAGACTGGTTTTATACATAAGGATTTTAAGACTGGTTTTATACATAAGGATCTTAAGACTGGTTTTATACATAAGGATTTTAAGACTGGTTTTATACATAAGGATTTTAAGACTGGTTTTATACATAAGGATTTTAAGACTGGTTTTATACATAAGGATCTTAAGACTGGTTTTATACAAAAGGATTTTAAGACTGGTTTTATACATAAGGATTTTTAAGACTGGTTATATACATAAGGATTTTTAAGACTGGTTTTATACATAAGGATTTTAAGACTGGTTTTATACATAAGGATTTTTAAGACTGGTTTATACATAAGGATTTTAAGACTAGTTTTATACATAAGGATTTTAAGACTAGTTTTATACATAAGGATTTTAAGACTGGTTTTATACATAAGGATTTTAAGACTGGTTTTATACATAAGGATTTTTAAGACTGGTTTTATACATAAGGATTTTAAGACTAGTTTTATACATAAGGATTTTAAGACTAGTTTTATACATAAGGATTTTAAGACTAGTTTTATACGTAAGGATTTTAAGACTGGTTTTATACATAAGGATTTTGAGACTGGTTTTTTACATATGGATTTTAAGACTGGTTTTAAAAATAAGGATTTTTAAGACTGGTTTTATACATAAGGATTTTTAAGACTGGTTTTATACATAAGGATTTTAAGACTAGTTTTATACATAAGGATTTTAAGACTGGTTTTATACATAAGGATTTTAAGACTAGTTTTATACATAAGGATTTTAAGACTGGTTTTATACATAAGGATTTTAAGAATTGAGTTTCATGAATGCATTCTGGATAAAACCTGTTTTCCTTTTAAATGCTGTGTATTAAAATCATCTCTGATATTCTTCAGCAATAACTAGATTTTCAAATTAGAATGAGATACCGTGTTGAACATATTGGATATCAGATTGGCATCATAGTACAAAGTAGAAATCATTAAGTATTTTGGTAAACTCCCCCACCCCCAATCATGACACGATCAGATTGGCATCATAGTACAAAATAGAAATCAATCAGTATTTTGGTAAACTCCCCCACCCCCAATCATGACATGATGATCAGCCATTCAGTAGTGACAGGAAGATTTCATGGCAGCCATAGTGGTTGTACAAATGGCACCATTAGCACCAAGTAGGTATCATAAGAAGTAAAAACACCCTATGTTGCTATAGCCATCCATTTGGAAGTTGAAACAAGAGAGCCACCAAAGCGGTCTTATTAAAGGTTAGCATTTTTTTTTTTATTTAGGACCTGAAATATAATGTACATCATATGAAATCTTCTTATGAAAACTCCATGATAAAATAACTTTTTTTAAGAGTAGTGAAAACTCCATGTCAAAATAACTTCTTTTAAGAGTAGTGAAAACTCCATGTCAAAATAACTTCTTTTAAGAGTAGTGAAAACTCCATGTCAAAATAACTTCTTTTAAGAGTAGTGAAAACTCCATGTCAAAATAACTTCTTTTAAGAGTAGTGAAAACTCCATGTCAAAATAACTTCTTTTAAGAGTAGTGAAAACTCCATGTCAAAATAACTTCTTTAAGAGTAGTAGTTAAACCAAGTATGGCCACATAGTACATTAGAGAAGCACCATTCAGGACACACTAGACATAATAAGAAATCTTTTAGTGACAATATCGTGTGGATAGGACCATCAATGTTGGAGGAGTATCAATAACAAGCTTTTCAAGATAGCCCCAAGGCAGCCATATTGGATGCAAAATCTTCAATGCTTTCATTCAAGACCAACTAGACATAACAAGTTTCTTAATGACAACCCATGCTGATATGGCCATCCATGTAGAAGAAACCTAAGATTTTCAAGATGGCCCCCATGGTGGCCATACTGTATGTTTTCATCCATGTCCAACTAGACCATGGGATGAGTGTTTTCATATATGTCCAACTAGACCATGTATGTTTTCATCAATGTCCAACTAGACCATGTATGTTTTCATCCATGTCCAACTAGACCATGGGATGAGTGTTTTCATACATGTCCAACTAGACCATGTATGTTTTCATCAATGTCCAACTAGACCATGTATGTTTTCATCCATGTCCAACTAGACCATGGGATGAGTGTTTTCATACATGTCCAACTAGACCATGTATGTTTTCATCCATGTCCAACTAGACCATGTATGTTTTCATACATGTCCAACTAGACCATGTATGTTTTCATCCATGTCCAACTAGACCATGGGTAGAGTGTTTTCATCTACGTCCAACTAGACCATGTATGTTTTCATCAATGTCCAACTAGACCATGTATGTTTTCATCCATGTCCAACTAGACCATGTATGTTTTCATCAATGTCCAACTAGACCACGTTTTCATCCATGTCCAACTAGACCATGAATGTTTTCATCTACGTCCAACTAGACCATGGGATGAATGTTTTCATATATGTCTGACTAGACCATGAATGTTTTCATCCATGTCCAACTAGACCATAAATGTTTTCATATATGTCCAACTAGACCATGGGATGAATGTTTTCATACATGTCCAACTAGACCATGAATGTTTTCATCTATGTCCAACTAGACCATGGGATGAATGTTTTCATATATGTCTGACTAGACCATGAATGTTTTCATCCATGTCCAACTAGACCATAAATGTTTTCATATATGTCCAACTAGACCATGGGATGAATGTTTTCATACATGTCCAACTAGACCATGAATGTTTTCATCTATGTCTAACTAGACCATGGGATGAGTGTTTTCATATATGCCCAACTAGACCATGTATGTTTTCATCTATATCCAACTAGACCATGAATGTTTTCATATATGTCCTACTAGACCATGAATGTTTTCATCTATGTCTGACTAGACTATAATAAGATGAATGCCTGTGTCAAGTTTCATGACAATCCTCCAAGCAGTTTAGAAGGAGTAGCATTAACAAACTGGTGCTAATGGACACCAGTAAAGCTAAATGTTTATCACTAGAAACAGAAAAGTGGGTCATTGTAACTAATTTGTTAAAAATGTCTCTAGTTTTGTTTAACTGAATGCATGTGAGAAAATGAAGACAAAACACAATGCTGATTGCACAAGTTTTTATACGCTTGATCAGGATATACACAGTCAAGATGAAACTATACACTTTGTACAAAAGGAAACTACATATTTTGTACAAAAGGAAACAATACATTTTGTACAAAAGGAAACTATACATACTGTACAAAAGAAAACTATACATTTTGTACCCTAGGAATTTGCTGTACAATATTAATAAAAGTTACTAATTTGTCCAAACAACAAAACAACCTGACTGCTCTTGCAAATGCAATCAATAATTGAAACTGATAATTATTTTTGGGGATTCCCCCATCCCTTCCTTTAATAAAGTGAGACAAACTGTTCATGTTTCTGTTCTTTTATCCATCCATTGGTTCAACTCAACAATTTCTTGTTGTACAAAATATTCTTTGTACAAGTTTTTACCTTACATACAGCCTGACCTTGCATATGACCTGACCTTGCACATGACCTTACCTTGTTTATGACCTGACCTTGCACATGACCTAACCTTGCATATGACCTAACCTTGCATATGACCTAACCTTACACATGACCTGAAAAAAAACTGTTTTCTGTATCATTTATTGCTTCTTAAGAGTGCCTTTTTAAACAAGTTCTTCTGCAACAATTAACATTTATTCTGTCAAATTTGTGCATAAAGTCATAAGTACCATACAACTTTTAAAAAAACTTGTGGCATTTTGTTTGGCTTTATTTTTAGGAGCCTTTTAGTTCTCCAGATTGTCAAACAAGAGCTGATTATATTAACAACACTACATATTTGTGTGTCTAGTATCAGCTTTATCTAAGATTTTCTTTACAGATATGGCAAACAATCAATCTTTCCAAACATTTTACAGAATTCAATATATGCAGTAATTACCTGTAAAGTAGATGTCAGGAAATGAATCAGTTATATTTCTCCCTCAAACCACAGTAAAGAAAGAGTTACAAAGAATTTGATGAATGTATGTACGTGTTGGGGGTGGGGTATACAAACTAAACACTATGCAAACTTATAGTAAATAATTTAAGTTATGCAAATTAAATACATCTTTTTCACATAATTCTAATTATGAATTTAATTTTGTCAAAAAATATAGTTATAAAAATAGAAATAAAGCATGATGCTGAGCTTAATGTTTTCTTTCAATCCATGTTTTCGTATCACACTATACACAGATTATGGTTAATTTCTGTCACATGATCGAATCACACTATACACAGATTATGGTTTAATTTCTGTCACATGATCGAATCACACTATACACAGATTATGGTTTAATTTTCTGTCACATGTTTTCGTATCACACTATACACAGATTATGGTTTAATTTCTGTCACATGTTTTCGTATCACACTATACACATAATATGGTTTAATTTCTGTCACATGGTCGAATCACACTATACACAGATTATGGTTTAATTTTCTGTCACATGTTTTCGTATCACACTATACACAGATTATGGCTTAATTTTCTGTCACATGTTTTCGTATCACACTATACACAGATTATGGCTTAATTTTCTGTCACATGTTTTCGTATCACACTATACACATATTATGGCTTAATTTCTGTCACATGGTCGAATCACACTATACACAGATTATGGTTTAATTTCTGTCACATGGTCGAATCACACTATACACATATTATGGTTTAATTTCTGTCACATGGTCGAATCACACTATACACAGATTATGGTTTAATTTCTATCACATGATCGAATCACACTATACACAGATTATGGTGTAATTTCTGTCACATGGTCGAATCACACTATACACAGATTATGGTTAATTTCTGTCACATGATCGAATCACACTATACACAGATTATGGTTTAATTTCTGTCACATGATCGAATCACACTATACACAGATTATGGTTTAATTTCTGTCACATGATCGAATCACACTATACACAGATTATGGTTTAATTTCTGTCACATGGGCAATACTCCTACCATTATATCCAGACAATGGTTTAATTTTGGTCGCAGGGTCCAAAGTGATACCACATAGTTTCTGTTATGTGGTCTATGGTTGTACCACATTATACCCAGAACTGCATTATAATGTAGGACAAAATAATGATTGAGCGCTGTCTATACCTTTCTGAATATTTTTAAAAAAATATATGACTAGAATACCATGATTTAACACCAATTCTTCCAGGTGTAACCACTTCATGCTGATTTGGTGTTCATACAATTCAGCATTTTTACCATTCAGTTTTTATTGACCCAATGTTCATACTGATTCAGTTTATACTGACCCGATGTTCCTACTGATTCAGTTTATACTGACCCAATATTCATACTGATTCAGTTTATACTGACCTGATGTTCATACTGATTCAGTTTATACTGACCCAATGTTCATACTGATTCAGTTTATACTGACCCAATGTTCATACTGATTCAGTTTATACTGATCCAATGTTCAAACTGATTCAGTTTATACTGACCCAATGTTCCTACTGATTCAGTTTATACTGACCCAATATTCATACTGATTCAGTTTATACTGATCTGATGTTCAAACTGATTCAGTTTATACTGACCCAATGTTCATACTGATTCAGTTTATACTGACCCAATGTTCATACTGATTCAGTTTATACTGATCCAATGTTCAAACTGATTCAGTTTATACTGATCCAATGTTCAAACTGATTCAGTGTATACTGACCCAATATTCATACTGATTCAGTTTATACTGACCTGATGTTCATACTGATTCAGTTTATACTGACCCAATGTTCATACTGATTCAGTTTATACTGACCCAATGTTCACTGATTCAGTTAATACTGACCCAATTATTCATACTGATTCAGTTTATACTGACCTGATGTTCATACTGATTCAGTGTTTAAATGCCGATTCTACCATAAATCCATTTCTATGTTCTATATAGTACCTGGAAAGAGTGAAACTTCCTTAAATAATATCCTCTGTAACATGGCCTCCTCTACAGACTGGACAGCTATTCTGGTCCAAATGTGGCCAGTCCAATGCATATTGAAATTACATGTATAAAAAGGCCATATTGAAATTACATGTATAAAATGGCCATATTGAAATTACATGTATAAAAAGGCCATATTGAAATTACATGTATAAAAAGGCCATATTGAAATTACATGTATAAAAAGGCCATATTGAAATTACATGTATAAAAAGGCCATATTAAAATTACATGTATAAAAAGGCCATATTGAAATTACATGTATAAAAAGGCCATATTATTTGGTCTCAACAGTGTCAAGTTTAGAGAAGCTCCACCATAGCTCTTGAAAATAGATAACTCTTTTGAGGTCACATGACACCAACTCATTATGATACGATATTGAAATAGTGTTCATCCATTGCATGAGCAAGATGAAATATGATCGGATTGATTTATCATGTTGGAATCAAATAGCGACTTGCATCCCCTGGGGATATAGAAAAATTGAAAGATCAAAACAGGTTTATTAAACTAAAATAGACTGTATCTATTGAAATGGATACCTCTTTTCAAGTAATTATATCTTAATTTGATTATACATTTGTCTATTAATAGAGAAATTGGATTAAAAAGTACCAAACACTAAAATACAACTACATTTCCTGCAGCTCTGTTGGTTTCAAGATGATTTCATTTAGACTGGTTTTTTAAAGACTGGTTTCATTTAGATTGGTTTTTTAAAGACTGGTATGTAACAATGCTAGCTTTCAGGCCCCCATTTCACTAAATTTCTCTTCATTAAATTGTCAATTAATCTTTAAATTAAACAATGCTTCAGTCATTAAACTTTCATGCTGTTTGGACTCCACAACTTCTAGACACGGCCTTAAACTCAAGGCCTTTTTGGGCCTTAAAACCAAGAGTTTCTGGACTTGACCTTAAACCCAAGGCTTCCTGATCCAGTACTAAGAAATATGTATAAAATACATGTAAATACAAAGAAATTACCCGTGTTTTCTTCTAGAACACATGTATGGGTACATCTATACTGTATGCCATAATAAATTACTCTATCATTATACAGTCTATACAAACATGTCCTGACTATAATAGAAAAAAAAGATCATCTACCCTTTATTGGTAACACTATTGTGTTACAATCCTGCAAAGAAATGAAAATTATGATGCTATATGTTTGAGGATGAGATGAACAGAGAATCTTCAACACCTGTATATCATTTGTACATGAGAATCTTCAACACCTGTATATCATTTGTACATGAGAATCTTCAACACCTGTATATCATTTGTACATGCTTGCAAGTTGGGTTCAAAAAAACATTGCAGCTTATATGATATTGCATAATAAGCTGGCTATATCTCTGCTAATTGTTATTAACTAACTGCAGTTATGCAGATCCGCTAGAAAATGAAGTTATGACAAATCTAGGTCTATGCTGCAATGCAAATCTGCTGGCACATTAAGTTATCACAGATCTGGGTCTATGCAGTGATGCAAATCTGCTGGCACATAAAGTTATCACAGATCTGGGTCTATGCAGTGATGCAGATCTGCTGGCACATAAAGTTATCACAGATCTGGGTCTATGCAGTGAAGCAGATCTGCTGGCACATAAAGTTATCACAGATCTGGGTCTATGCAGTGATAGAGATTTGCTGACAAATAAAGTTATCACAGATCTGGATTTATGCAGTTTGCAACCGGATCCAACTTACAAGTAAATTTTATTTACACTCAATTATGATAACAAGATATGTATCAGGAAGAACAGTGCATTTTCTAACAATGTAGTTTTCATTTTTTTTAGAATTAAAAGCATTTTATAACAACATAATTTTCAATTTTTATAGAATTAAAAGCCATAAAATGCTAACAGGAGTTATCCAGAGATGACACATCTCACGGTCACTGCTTATTAACAGGAGTTATCTGGAGATGATGTATTTCCCACATCCCTATTTATTTACATCTTCCAGGTCCCTCCTTATTAACAAGAATCATACGAAGATGAATACATCCCACATCCCTACTTATTCACTGGAGTGTAGAGATGAGATGTCTCCCAAGTCCCTACTTGTTAATAAGAGATATGTAGAGATAGCATCTCATGGGTCCTCACTTAGTAACAAAAGTTAAATAGAGATGACAAGTCCTAGGTCCCCACTTGTTAATAAGAAATATGTACAGATAGAATCTCATGGATCCTCGCTTATTCATAAGAGTTAAAAAGGGATGAATAACTCTCGGGTCCCCACATGTTAACAAGAGCCATTAAGAAATATAATTCTCACTTATGTAAAGACAATATTTTTTGAGTAAAGGTTCTGAATATGAAACTGTTTAAGGTTCATTATCAGCTGATAGTAACCCAAGGTCCTGCAATCCAACGATCGCTATTTATCTGTTACTGTGCTCCATGGTATTTTAAAAACAAGATAAAAATGCTGATATTGTGAAAAATTATGAGTATGAAAAGGTATCTCTATGTAGTTTGCTTGGCATGTGTACCAAGTTTGGTTGAAATACTTATAACAATTTTAGTTATGCTCCAAAACTGCGAATGTTAATAAGCTGACAGACAGTGATAACTAAATCATCCCCCAAAATGTTGCAGAATATTTTATGTACAAAATGGCAACTTTTCACATTTTGCTTGAAATTAGACTGGTTGAAATAAGTCAAACAAAATGTTTACAGATGGACAGACAGTACAACAGAAACATTGATTTCAATAAAAGAGATAAACAGTGTCAAAAAAATGGTTTACAGAACGACAGTATGATAGAAACAGTGATATCTATAAAAGAGATAAAAATTGTCAACAAAATGTTTACAGATGGACAGACAGTACGATAAAAACATTGATTTCTATAAAAGAGATAACAATTGTCAAAAAAATGTTTACAGAACGACATTACGATAGAAACAGTGATATCTATAAAAGGGAGATAAAAATTGTCAACAGTGATATGTATCTATAAAAGGGAGATAAAAATTGTCAACAAAATGGGCCTGATAGTGCTCACCTAGCTTAAGCAACAGTTTACCATTTCATGGTCTTTTTGAAATGTTTTAAAAATACATCCTCTGTAAGCCATTCCCAAACATTATGCTGACAATATCCTCATAAAATATCTTTCTAAAGATATGGGCATAATCTCTTGCTCACAACTGAAGTCAACAAGATCCTGATTAAAAAAAATCCAAAACATTTGAGAGTGGTAACAAGGTCAGCTAATCAAATGCGAGATCACATCATTAATGTGTGGGTCTTGCTTATTTTCAAAATTACCCATGATGCTCATATTCTACTTTCATCCAAATCAGATCACAATTAAGGCTTCAAGAGTGACAATAGCTCTGCCAATCAGATGCCAAGTTAGGGCTTCCAGAGTGGCAATACCTCTGCCTATCACATACAAAATAAAGGCTTTAAGAGTAGCAATAGCTCTGCCAATAACATGTAATGTCATGATCAAATCTAATGAAAAATATCTAATGAGTGGCAATACAAACTTATATACCAAGTTTGATCAAATCTAATGAACAATATTGCCTAAAAGTGTCAAGAAGCCCAGCAAATAAGATGCAGGATCAACTTGCAAGTATGGATGTCTCTAAACTTGTGTATGTTCAAGACGACATAAAGCCTACATAGATCAGATTCTGTGAAGTAATGAGTTTAGCAAATCAAATGCAAAATCACCTCATTAATAAGTATTGAGGTCATTTATAATCAAGCTTTTCTCAGATCCTGAGGATATCAGGTTGTAAACAAATCTGATCTGCCATGAGATATCCAATCAACTTAAGAAGCAAAGATCTCATTGAACTCATCTAATGTCTTAGTAACATTATCATAAATTTCATTTAGCAACATTAGCATAATATTCATTTAGCAACATTAGCATAAAATTCATTTAGCAACATTAGCATAAAATTCATTTTGCAACATTAGCATAAATTTCATTTAGCAACATTAGCATAAAATTCATTTAGCAACATTAGCATAAAATTCATTTAGCAACATTAGCATCAAACTCATTTGATGTTAGCAGAGTCTGACAATGCATGAGAGGTAATAGATCATTCCCCATTATTTATCGATGCTGCTCATTATCTGACAAGGACAAGATCTTAATAACACAAGGTCATACATAATATTTAATGTTTCAAGGACGAGGTCTTAATAACACAAAGTCATGCATAATATTTAATGTTTCAAGGACGAGGTCTTAATAACACAAAGTCATACATAATATTTAATGTTTCAAGGACGTGGTCTTAATAACACAAAGTCATGCATAATATTTAATGTTTCAAGGACGTGGTCTTAATAACACAAAGTCATGCATAATATTTAATGTTTCAAGGACGTGGTCTTAATAACACAAAGTCATGCATAATATTTAATGTTTCAAGGACGTGGTCTTAATAACACAAAGTCATACATAATATTTAATGTTTCAAGGACGTGGTCTTAATAACACAAAGTCATGCATAATATTTAATGTTTCAAGGACGAGGTCTTAATAACACAAAGTCATACATAATATTTAATGTTTCAAGGACGAGGTCCTAATAACACAAAGTCATACATAATATTTAATGTTTCAAGGACGAAGTCTTAATAACACAAAGTCATACATAATATTTAATGTTTCAAGGACGAGGTCTTAATAACACAAAGTCATACAAAATATTTAATGTTTCAAGGACGAGGTCTTAATAACACAAAGTCATACATAATATTTAATGTTTCAAGGACAATATTTTAATAACACAAGGTCATACATAATATTTAATTGATATAAGGATGTTAATATAAAGCAGATGTTAACAAGCCAATGATGTATACCTTGTGACAAACATATTCAGAATGTGAACCAAACCAGCCTTATGCCAGACAAGCAAAAAGATAGACAAAAAAATATAAAAAATACAGACTGGTTTTGCATTTCATATCTTTGGTCCACATTTTGTATTTCAGAAGATGGATTAATATATCCTCAAAACTGTTCAATATTTGTTTCAAATGACATGCATTTCAATGTTGTTGAAAATCATTTACACAATTCTGCATTATTGTAGACTGTAAATGGATGTGCAAAGAGTAAGACTAAAAAACAAACAAAAGAACATAATATTAATTTAAAAAAAGCCCTTATCAAATAAATACTGTACTATTTTTAGGAATCAAATTGCCCTTACAAAACTGTGACAGCTCCTATTGACACAATTACAATATACTTGCATGACAAGAATGTGTCTGAAATGATAGATAAGTGTATGATGACAATAAATAGATAAGTGTACGATGACAATAAAGCCATTTGTAAAATATGAATAAAATTTAATAGGTGCAAAATGAACACCTGATAAAATTTGGTCATTTTTCCCCATAAAAGAAAATCTATATAATGATAACAATATAACAATGAATATTCTACACTGGATGGCTTTATACAGAAAAGAAACCTTAATGAATGCTCTATTACAGTACAATGCCATTCTAACTTGGAATTAGCACTTGGCAAGAAATAACAAAGCTACTCTATGAATAAAAAAAGTTTTGATCGACACAGCACATTCTTCACAATAAACTGTGAGACAAAATTGATAAAAAACATTCATACCTATCAAGTAAAATTATGCTTTTGAATTATTAGCCCAAGGTATCAATGTTTCCCAAAAAGAACAAAGAAACAATTTTGTGTCTCAATGACCCTGTATATTATCAATCACACATTATTGTATTTAACTCCAGGTTAAAGTGTTGAACATGTATGGTCTAAGGGAAGTAACTCATGCAGCCTTACATGAACTAGAAGTAACTAATGCAGCCTTAAATGAACTGCTTCAGAATGGAAAGGGGTGTTTCTTGTTTTTACTAATCATCTATGAAATTAGGCCATTTTAGCAAAACAAAAAGACACCAAATAAATTAAAAAAATCTGCTGACCTTAAAAATATTTTTTTGGAAAATACCAAATTGGACTAGATAAGCCACTATGCCAAAGGTATAGCATACATGGAATATTTCTTAACCTATTCAATTAGTCCAAGGTATAACATGCATGGAATATCTCTTAACCTATTCAATTAGCCCAAGGTATAGCATCCATGGAATATATCTTAACCTATTCAATTAGGCCCAAGGTATAGCATGCATGGAATATCTCAACCTATTCAATTAGCCCAAGGTATAGCATGCATGGAATATCTCTTCACCTATTCAATTAGCCCAAGGTATAGCATGCATGGAATATATCTTAACCTATTCAATTAGCCCAAGGTATAGCATGCATGGAATATCTCTTCACCTATTCAATTTAATGGTACTTTAAAAAGCAAAAAGCAATGAACACACATTCTTGACCTGGAAACACAAGTCACACAAATCTGACTTACAAAAGGTTTTCCAGAATGCAAAAAATCTGGGCTTTACTGTACAATGAACTTCCATAAACTGACCCTTTTGACTGGCCAGTGTTGCCATCCTAATCAAACTGCCATAAAATAGATACCTCATTAAACACTACCCATGTGTGGTCCCAACAGTGTTTAGTTAGGAAAGTGTCACTCAAACTAGAGAAAGAAACAAGAATCTGTCAAAAGGGATGACGGTCTACTAGTTGAAAAAAATTTCCATGACAGGACTATATTTTCCTTATAATTGCCAAGTATCAAAATATTTTTCAACAATAACAGGATTTTAAAATTTTCTGCTGTAGTGAACATAGTGTAATCCCGATTAGCACCACTTAATTTAGGACCATTAAAATATCACAAGAAGTCTTTCTGTGGAATTCCGATTAGCACCACTTTAATTTAGGACCATCAAAATATCACAAGAAGTCTTTCTGTGGAAACCTATTTTGATATGGCTTTGTATTTTGGAAGAGTAATGATAACAAGATTTTCATAATTGATGCATTAGTGGTCATACAGAATATTACATTTGGACCATTTCTATTAAGGACAATGTCTGCATCAATATGATCAGCAATAACAAGATTTTTTAAGATGGCAATAACAAGATTTTTTAAGATGGCAATAACAAGATTTTTTAAGATGGCAATGACAAGATTTTTTAAGATGGCAATAACAAGATTTTTTAAGATGGCAATAACAAGATTTTTTAAGATGGCAATGACAAGATTTTTTAAGATGGCAATAACAAGATTTTTTAAGATGGCAATGACAAGATTTTTTTAAGATGGCAATAACAAGATTTTTTAAGATGGCAATAACAAGATTTTTTAAGATGGCAATGACAAGATTTTTTAAGATGGCAATAACAAGATTTTTTAAGATGGCAATAACAAGATTTTTTAAGATGGCAATGACAAGATTTTTTAAGATGGCAATGACAAGATTTTTTTAAGATGGCAATAACAAGATTTTTTAAGATGGCAATAACAAGATTTTTTAAGATGGCAATAACAAGATTTTTTAAGATGGCAATAACAAGATTTTTTTAGATGGCGATGACAAGATTTTTTAAGATGGCAATAACAAGATTTTTTAAGATGGCAATGACAAGATTTTTTTAAGATGGCAATAACAAGATTTTTTAAGATGGCAATAACAAGATTTTTTAAGATGGCAATAACAAGATTTTTTAAGATGGACACAATACTGGAAGTCAGATTGGCAACACTTTTACTGACGACTGTTTAAGGGGTCCCCGAGTGGCCAAGTGGTCTAAGGCGCTCTCCGTACTGGATCACTGCCATCTCACCTCTGACTGTGTGGGTTTGAGTCTAAGATTCGGCTAATGTAGTTGTGTGAAAAAACTTGCCAGTAGCTTATCTTGGGTTGGTGGATCATTCCAGGGTTTTTCCCTGCGTTCTTCCTTCACCAATAATACTGGCTGCCATGTATAGCCTATCGTGTGCTGAAAAATGGCATTAAATCCTACAACAACAACAACCACAACAACCGTTTAAGAATCATGAGTAAAATTGGCAACACTTTCCCTGACAACCAACTAAGCATAATGAGAAGTCTATTAATGAAAACTTCATGTTTACATCATTGCCCATTGAGGAAATAGTAATAACAAGTCTTTTAAGATGACCATTTTGGCGTGCATATTGGATGTGCAGGCAGAAACAATTTTATTTCAGACCAACTAGGCATCATAACAAGTATTTTAAGACCAACTAGGCATCATAACAAGTATTTTAAAACCAACTAGGCATTATAACAAGTATTTTAAGACCAACTAGGCATCATAACAAGTATTTTAAGACCAACTAGGCATCATAACAAGTATTTTAAAACCAACTAGGCATCATAACAAGTATTTTAAGACCAACTAGGCATCATAACAAGTATTTTAAAACCAACTAGGCATCATAACAAGTATTTTAAGACCAACTAGGCATCATAACAAGTATTTTAAGACCAACTAGGCATCATAACAAGTATTTTAAGACCAACTAGGCATCATAACAAGTATTTTAAGACCAACTAGGCATCATAACAAGTATTTTAAAACCAACTGGGCATCATAACAAGTATTTTAAGACCAACTGGGCATCATAACAAGTATTTTAAGACCAACTGGGCATCATAACAAGTATTTTAAGACCAAACTAGGCATCATAACAAGTATTTTAAGACCAACTGGGCATCATAACAAGTATTTTAAGACCAACTAGGCATCATAACAAGTATTTTAAGACCAACTAGGCATCATAACAAGTATTTTAAGACCAACTAGGCATCATAACAAGTATTTTAAGACCAACTAGGCATCATAACAAGTATTTTAAGACCAACTAGGCATCATAACAAGTATTTTAAGACCAACTAGGCATCATAACAAGTATTTTAAAACCAACTGGGCATCATAACAAGTATTTTAAGACCAACTGGGCATCATAACAAGTATTTTAAGACCAACTAGGCATCATAACAAGTATTTTACGACCAACTAGGCATCATAACAAGTATTTTACGACCAACTAGGCATCATAACAAGTATTTTAAGACCAACTAGGCATCATAACAAGTATTTTAGTGAAAACCGCATGCTGATATGACTATCCATTCCAGAGTAGAAATAACAAATGATCAAATAATGTACAACAGACAATGTACAACGGACAATGTACAACAGACCATCCCATAATCTCTCTTGATGTATGACAATTTACAATGGTACAAAATTATAATATCTTAAAAATTATTTGCTAATTATGAAAATCACAATATTGATTGACCTAGATCAGTGTAAGTATTTAGTATCCTTCAATATGCCCTGTGTAATGGGTACAGGTTTGAATCCTACAAATTGAACAGCCCTGGTTGTGATACAAGAAAGGGTACAGGTTTGAATCCTACAAAGTAAACAGCCCTGGTTGTGATACAAGAAAAGGTACAGGTCTGAATCCTACAAATCAAACAGCCCTGGTTGTGATAAGGGTACAGGTTTGAATCCTACAAATTAAACAGCCCTGGTTGTGATACAAGAAAGGGTACAGGTTTGAACCCTACAAATCAAACAGCCCTGGTTGTGATAAGGGTACAGGTTTGAATCCTACAAATTTAACAGCCCTGGTTGTGATAAGGGTACAGGTTTGAATCCTACAAATTAAACAACCTTGGTTGTGATACAAGAAAAGGTACAGGTTTGAATCCTACAAATCAAACAGCCCTGGCTGTGATACAAGAAAAGGTACAAGTTTGAATCCTACAAATCAAACAGCCCTGGTTGTGATAAGGGTACAGGTTTGAATCCTACAAATTAAACAACCCTGGTTGTGATACAAGAAAAGGTACAGGTTTGAATCCTACAAATCAAACAGCCCTGGTTGTGATAAAAGAAAAGGTACAGGTTTGAATCCTACAAATTAAACAGCCCTGGTTGTGATACAAGAAAGGGTACAGGTTTGAATCCTACAAATTAAACAACCCTGGTTGTGATACAAGAAAAGGTACAGGTCTGAATCCTACAAATTAAACAGCCCTGGTTGTGATAAGGGTACAGGTTTGAATCCTACAAATTAAACAGCCCTGGTTGTGATACAAGAAAAGGTACAGGTTTGAATTCTACAAATTAAACAGCCTTGGTTGTGATACAAGAAAAGGTACAGGTTTGAATCCTACAAATCAAACAGCCCTGGTTGTGATAAGGGTACAGGTTTGAATCCTACAAATTAAACAGCCTTGGTTGTGATACAAGAAAGGGTACAGGTTTGAACCCTACAAATTAAACAGCCCTGGTTGTGATGAGGGTACAGGTTTGAATCCTACAAATTAAACAGCCCCGTTGTGATAAGGGTACAGGTTTAAATCCTACAAATTAAACAACCCTGGCTGTGATACAAGAAAAGGTACAAGTTTGAATCCTACAAATCAAACAGCCCTGGTTGTGATAAGGGTACAGGTTTGAATCCTACAAATTAAACAGCCCTGGTTGTGATAAGGGTACAGGTTAGAATCCTACAAATCAAACAGCCCTGGTTGTGATACAAGAAAAGGTACAGGTCTGAATCCTACAAATTAAACAGCCCTGGTTGTGATAAGGGTACAGGTTTGAATCCTACAAATTAAACAGCCCTGGTTGTGATACAAGAAAAGGTACAGGTCTGAATCCTACAAATTAAACAGCCCTGGTTGTGATACAAGAAAGGGTACAGGTTTGAATCCTACAAATTAAACAGATCTGGTTGTGATAAGGGTACAGGTTTGAATCCTACAAATTAAACAGCCCTGGTTGTGATACAAGAAAGGGTACAGGTTTGAATCCTACAAATTAAACCACCCTGGTTGTGATACAAGAAAAGGTACAGGTTTGAATCCTACAAATCAAACAGCCCTGGTTGTGATAAGGGTACAGGTTTGAATCCTACAAATTAAACAGCCCTGGTTGTTATACAAGAAAAGGTACAGGTCTGAATCCTACAAATCAAACAGCCCTGGTTGTGATAAGGGTACAGGTTTGAATCCTACAAATTAAACAGCCCTGGTTGTGATAAGGGTACAGGTTAGAATCCTACAAATCAAACAGCCCTGGTAGTGATACAAGAAAGGGTACAGGTTTGAATCCTGGATCATGGCATATTTAACAGCATTAGCAGTAAATAACTTACACATTTTTTGTGCCATAAAACACCAAACCAAACAGTCAATCAAGAACTTGTTAAAATGAAGTGACAATGTACACTTAGACTCACGGTACACTTAGTCATACAGTACACTTAGACACACAGTACACTTAGGCATACAAGATCCTGTGATATTAATCTAGGATTTAAACAAAATGACTACTAATATATTATACTGAACTTCTATGTGTGTAAAGAATAATGTAATAAATCAAGTAAAACAGATGCTCTAAAATTCAAGTTGTTTCAATGTTCTATGCTAAACCCATCCAATATATATATATATATATATATATATATATATATATATATATATATATATATATATATATATATATAAGTTAAAAATTAAATAAACTATCACAGAATATTGCTATTATTATTACTAAAAAACCATCTGGTTTTATCACAACCTACTTCAGCAAATTACTGGTGGTCAAGCTTTTCAAAAATTACAGAGGTTGAAGATAAACAAGAAAAAGATGGGAAGTCTTTTCATTTCTTTGTTCTCTTCTTGATATACCATAAATGGATTAGCCTTTTAAATAATATTTCAACTTCACATCAATGTAGAACAATGGTCAAGCTAGCATGTTGTACATACAACTGCAAACAACACTGACCCTGATGTCATTGTAAAATGTACCAGATGATTAGGGTTTATGTTGATTGTACTAATACTTATTATTCCTAATAAACTGCAGAGATCAGGATATGCCAGTGTATCATGTGATGACAGATCAGGGTCTGTGCAGTTTGGATTCAACTTACATACACACACCTTTTTGGGAATTAAATTGATGCCCTCACGCCAATCACAGTAATGTCACACCTGACTTTAGAATTAAATCCATGTCCCTACCCCAATTTCAGTAAAATCGTCCCGGATTTTGGAATTTAAAAAGTACCAAAGTTGAACAATGACATGTAGCTTATATGCTGATAAAAATGTACAAACCCTTTTCCCCTGAGGTAGACTCAAATTCAAAATACCTCTAAACGTATATCTGTATTAAACACAAAACGTTCTTACAAATCTACTTATGCAACTTTCTGACTGACCAAATAACAAAATTTGAAGCTGAACAAAATCGCAATACTTTATTAAAGCAACTTCCACATAACGGCAGTAGAAGAATTCATCCAGACCTTTATGATAAAAATGTTTAACATCCAATTTAGCCCTATTTGAAAAACTCAAAATGACTGCCATTGATTTCATGCCAGACAGTGAAGCCCTATTTGAAAAACTCAAAATGACTACCATTAATTTCATGCCAGACAGTGAAGCCCTATTTGAAAAACTCAAAATGACTACCATTAATTTCATGCCAGACAGTGAAGCCCTATTTGAAAAACTCAAAATGACTACCATTAATTTCATGCCAGACAGTGAAGCCCTATTTGAAAAACTCAAATGATTACCATTAATTTCATGCCAGACAGTGAAGCCCTATTTAAAAAACTCAAATGACTGCCACTAATTTCATGCCAGACAGTGAAGCCCTGTTTGAAAAACTCAAATGACTACCATTTATTTCATGCCAGACTAAAAATTCCATTAAGGAGTCATCATGACATCATATTATCCAAGTCTCAGAATTTTGAATTAGGCACTCTAATTCTAAAAATCAATTAAGCATCCCTGAAGAAAAAGTGAGACATTTACAAGCAGTTTGTAGGCAATGGTGTTTTTATCATCTTACTTACTTGTAGTCCAAATTAGAATTGTACATATTTTATGTACCTACCCTATTTGATTGCATCCAATCTGTAACAATTTCTGGAGTAAAAATGTAAAGGTATAGGTATGTAATAAAGGTAAAAATCAAAGTTAACAAAGGTATGTAATAAAAGTAAAAATTATGGCTAACAAATGTTAATGTTTTTAAACTCTCATTTAACCATTTTTGTCATGCTACTGAATCAAGTTAAATCAGCTGATCTTGGTTAACCAATGATTTCAACTGAACCAAGTTAAATCAGCTGATCTTGGTTAACCAATGATTTCAACTGAACCAAGTTAAATCAGCTGATCTTGGTTAACCAATGATTTCAACTGAACCAAGTTAAATCAGCTGATCTTGGTTAACCAATGATTTCAACTGAACCAAGTTAAATCAGCTGATCTTGGTTTAAGAAGTTTGTTCAACCAATGATTTCAAGTGAAAAGCACAGGCCATAATCTTGTGGAAATTTTTCAATGGCAGATCTGTCTACAGTGACTGGCAGATCTGTCTACAGTGATTGGCACACACACTATACACTCAGGAATATTATGCAGTAATGAATCTGTTAACTGTGTTTGCCACACCTAAAAAAAACAACAGCAAAGCATCCTAAATTTCAAGCACATTATGAGATTACAGGTGTGAATACAAATTTTTAAAACTTCCATATTAAAGTTTCATTTCAAGAAAACAATGGGGTGGGTGGGTAATACAAATTGTACATATTGGAGTTTGTAGAAATAAATGATACATTCTGATGATACGGTATGATTGGATACAGTGAAAAGAACTATAATATATACATTTATATAAAGATATACATATATATAAAATCCACTGATCTCTAAGTTTCTTCTGACTAGATAATAAATTAAATGATTCAATATTATTGTCACATTTATTTACATTTGCATAAAAAATTAAACATAACATGTTAACATTCACATGCAACACCAAGACTATATGGTCCCAGTCTCTGTTTAAAAATACAGATCTCAATTCCATAAATTAGTCAGTAAAATCAATTTGATCACTGGACATGGCTAACACTGTTGATCACTGTACATGGCTAACACTGTTGATCACTGTAAATGGCTAACACTGTTGATCACTGTACATGGCTAACACTGTTGATCACTGTACATGGCTAACACTGTTGATCACTGTACATGGCTAACACTGTTGATCACTGTAAATGGCTAACACTGTTGATCGCTGTACATGGCTAACACTGTTGATCACTGTACATGGCTAACACTGTTGATCGCTGTACATGGCTAACACTGTTTATCACTGTACATGACTAACACTGTTGATCGCTGTACATGGCTAACACTGTTTATCACTGTACATGGCTAACACTGTTGATCACTGTAAATGGCTAACACTGTTGATCACTGTAAATGGCTAACACTGTTGATCGCTGTACATGGCTAACACTGTTGATCACTGTACATGGCTAACACTGTTGATCACTGTACATGGCTAACACTGTTGATCACTGTACATGGCTAACACTGTTGATCACTGTACATGGCTAACACTGTTGATCACTGTACATGGCTAACACTGTTGATCGCTGTACATGGCTAACACTGTTTATCACTGTACATGACTAACACTGTTGATCACTGTACAAGGCTAAAACTCTTAGGACGAAAACAAAAAAAAATCATTTCCCAGGCCCCAACAGAAAAAGCCCACCCCCACCCCACCAACTCAGCGCGAAGTGACTTTCATGTTTATACTGTCCAAATGTTCCATGACAAAACTTTTCTGAAAAAGAAAGATAACTTTCATAAAAGCCTTCAAGTTATTCGCTTGTATATAATTTACTGTGACAATTCATTTATCGATTTCAATATACTCATAGGATATTTGATTAAAATAACATTTTGTGGTTCTAATGTACTGACAATATGTTCGACTAAATCTAATACACTTGGTAATTTTAAAAGAAATGAAAAATACTGGTTTATTTCTTTTTCTTTTTAAGACATAACACCATGAAAATGAATAAATTATAAATCATCCCATAGTTACAAAGACATGTGATACAGCTATATACTCATTTCCCGTAACAAGACATGTGATATAGCTATATACCCATATCCCGTAACAAGACATGTGATACAGCTATATACCCATTTCCCGTAACAAGACATGATACAAGTATATACTCATTTCCCGTAACAAGACATGTGATATAGCTATATACCCATTTCCCGTAACAAGACATGTGATATAGGTATATACTCATTTCCCGTAACTAGACATGTGATATAGCTATATTCCCATATCCCGTAACTAGACATGTGATATAGCTATATTCCCATTTCCCGTAACTAGACATGTGATATAGCTATATACCCATTTCCCGTAACTAGACATGTGATATAGCTATATACCCATTTCCCGTAACTAGACATGTGATATAGCTATATACCCATTTCCCGTAACTAGACATGTGATATAGCTATATACCCATTTCCCGTAACTAGACATGTGATATAGCTAATTCCCATTTCCCGTAACTAGACATGTGATACAGCTAGGTATATACCCATTTCCAATGACAACATATATTTTATTTTTTTGACAATATTGTCAACAACTCTTAAGTATTAGCTTAAATATTTGTCTAATTGAGATATGGCACTCTACTTGTTTGTAGATGGTACTGTTAAGGAACATAATCAACAATTAAGTGAAACAATTTGCTACATTGTATCTGTGTATTTCTTAAAATGAAACATTTTTTAAAATTTCTTTTTACATTCTTCAAAAAGTCTTTAGCAGCAATTTTTCACAAGAAACAAAACAAAGTGCCCACGATTCAAAAATAAAAAACCTCTTTAATAATTTTACCTCCAAACTAACCCTGCACCATTATTTTATGCAGTTCCCAAACTTTGTGTCCCAAATGCTGTTCTCTCTCTCTCTCTCTCTCTCTCTCAAATTGTTTGCCATTAACATATGCCCTATAATATAATTAGGTTTAATTCGTTTGTAATCTTAGGATCTCAGTTACAAATATAATCAACTCATTCAGCCCCAGCACTGATATCAGTATCACTGCTGCTATGCCCCAGCAGCACTATGCTGTGTCTAGTTGCTTATGCCCCAGAGTCTTTACCTCTGAGGAAAGTGTTGTAAACAGCATGCATATGCATTCACTCTTATTTTAATTTCTCTTCTTATATCCAATACAAATCCATTTTCACCAATTATTCCAAATAAATATTTGTCTTATTGAGATATGGCACTCGACTTGTTTGTAGATGGTACTGTTATGGAACATAATTCAACAATTAAGTGAAACAATTTGCTACATTGTATCTGCTTATTTCTTAAAATGAAATTTGTTTCTACCAGTGATGTATTTTTTTCCTATTTATCCAAGTCTTTCACAACTGATTTAAACACTATTTGTGAAATAATGTTCAACATTTTTAGAAATATCATATCATCAGTGCTATCAGCATCCTCTTCTTCTGACGATTCAATCTCAGAAACTTCTATGCCCAAATCTAAATCTAAAAAAAATATCCAACTGCTGAACCTATCTTTGCTCTGCTTGCTCAATATTTTCTAGATCAAACCAGAGAAACTCATCATTTTTGTTCTTATTGTCATTAATTGATCACCAACATTTAAGATTTTACATGAACAGAACGTGTAGTGAAATTGCTCTCAACTAGTATCCCTCAGGATCTAAACAATTCAAATGTGCACAAAGGGAAGTAAAATCATTTCTGATTGGTTTAATATGGTCTAATACTTGGGAAAAAACCCACTTCTAACCAATCAGAGACATTGTATCTAACATTCACCATGGCTAAAGACGGGATTGGCCGTCGAATGCAGTCAACAAACCTTGAATACAGGTAGGATGAATGTGTAAACTGGACCATGTGTACAGACAGGATCGAGGCAGAATGAGTTAAAAAAAAGTTTAAAAAATGGCTTTCATTGCAATGGAAGTAAAACATCTTTTTGATTAAATCAGATAGCAATGGGACACTGTCAAATTTACATTTACAAAGAAATTAAAGATAAAACATTAAAACAGACAAACGTTTAACTTTTTCTCCCATATCAGAGTAGTAAATAAATGCTTTAATACAGCAAAATAAATGAAAAAAAATGAACAAATTATAAGTGCTCAGAATTACAGAGATGAATACTGCCTGGTGATATCCAATTTATGTAAGAATTTGTAATTACTACTGCTACAAAGTATACAAATATTTTTTTAAATGAATTTTCAAAAAGTTTCTTGTGTTTTAAGTGATGCGCATGACGATCCATGGAATCCTGAACACAAAACTTTGTCATTACATTAAAGCATGGCCGATTTTCATCATACATTTTATTGACAATACATTCATGATATTGCAGAAAGACACAATAATTGTCAAATTTTGATTGATGGATCCTTTTATAATAACACTATCCATAATAGTTGGTGAGACTCCGATTTCCAATATCACTACGTAGTGTACATGTTGCAAAGTCGCGATGTCGAGGGGTGAATCGAACCACCTCTATCCTGTCAACAGAGTCAGATCGCTCTAAAGTTGGAGCCTCAAGGTGATTTGATGGAGAAGGGTGTTCAGGATGTACAGGCTCAGAAATATCCAGTCTGGCCTTTGCTTTCCTCCTACTGTCTATAATTAGTCGAATTATCACAAGTAACAGTAAACATATCACTCCAAAGCTGACACCCAATGCAAGATACAGAAAGGCCTTCTCTTTATTTTCTGAAAAGATACAATTTTAAGTAAAAAAGGGGAATGCTGCAAAGACTTAAAACTATGTGTGTGTGTGTGTGTGTGTGTGTGTGTGTATGATACTCTTCAGAAGAGATTTCATTCAATTAATTTTTCATTATTAAAGGACTTAAAATACACTATATAAATATATATGTCCACAAAAGTCAAGAAATTCAATATATAAACACGAGTGAGAGAACTTACTGCAATGGATATAGATTAAGAGGAAAAGCACAACATAGATTAAGAGGAAAATAAAGGAATTGGAATTATATACATTCAGCTGGAATGGATTATTATCATTTCAAGTTTAGATCTCCACAATAGATTCTTCACAGCAATTAGCTGCCACTTCTTGCTACAAACTGGTTTCAGGACAGAATACGATATATATCTTTAATAATGCCCTCATGTATCAAGAAGTCAAGAATTCTTCTGTTGAACATTATTTTCCATGTTTGTGAACCATTAACTCTGCAATCTTTATTGTAGAATCCTAATTTGATTTTATCCACATATCATTCAATTGACCAGTCTAAGACTGCTAATTGTTGTTTCTGTATAGGAGCGCTGATCAAGACCCATAATTCTTCTGCAGCTTTTCTTTGACATATTTCCAGATCATATACAGATCATATATCTGTGACTGGCTCGAGTTTGACCACAATTAGCATCCATGTCATTGCAGGTAGTACTATTTTTGTTCATATTTTAGCACTATCAATTGGATTATAAGGATCTGTGACCCCAACATAGGTTCTAGGAGAAACTATAGGAATTCTTTTATCTCCAAGCATGAACTAGATTTTTTTCTTCTTAAAAGATATGACAATATTGCTTTTCATAGCATTGTACAGAAGTCTCCCATTTGATGCATAGTCACAGAGGTTGCAAATTAAAACACACATACCATTAAACGACGAAGATAGCAAGGACCGGTCATCCGCTACTAAAATACAGGGGATACTTTAGGTGACAGAATTGTATTCCAGATTTGTTGACTCCAGCAAGGATATTAGGTCATTTATCATGACTAAGAATAGCCATGCTGATAGCGTTCTTCCTTGTCCTACCCCATGATTGACTGAGTATGATTTCAAAATGATGGCCATTAAACCGAACAATGGCCCTAACTTCTCGAAACTAATTAATCTCTTAATTTGATTGACCTTCTAAATAATGGGCTGATCCCTCTATTATAAAAAAGACTGCAGTGATGCCACTGCCTTCACTTCTAAATCCTTGTTGTAATGGGAAAGGGAAAATAATTAAATCCTTGTTGTAATGGGAAAGGGAAAATAATTAAATCCTTGTTGTAATGGGAAAGGGAAAATAATTAAATCCTTGTTGTAATGGGAAAGGGAAAATAATTAAATCCTTGTTGTAATGGGAAAGGGAAAATAATTAAATCCTTGTTGTAATGGGAAAGGGAAAATAATTAAATCCTTGTTGTAATGGGAAAGGGAAAATAATTAAATCCTTGTTGTAATGGGAAAGGGAAAATAATTAAATCCTTGTTATAATGGGAAAGGGAAAATAATTATATCCTTGTTGTAATGGGAAAGGGAAAATAATTAAATCCTTGTTGTAATGGGAAAGGGAAAATAATTAAATCCTTGTTGTAATGGGAAAGGGAAAATAAGAATTAGCCTTTCAACAATATTTTTTCAAAAACTTTTTGAAAAACGGGAATAGTTGAGATATTTCTATAGTTGTTCATATCTAGCCTGTCTTTTTTCTTAACTTTAAAGATAGGTATAACATTTACAGTTTTTAAGTACATGTAGTCAGGATGCGTTTCCAAGTAAATTATGCTATTGTACAGTTTTCACAAAATAGAACTATTTTGTTATGTCCACATGATTTATTTTTCTTCATCTCTCTTACAGCCTCATCAATGTCTTTCTGAAGTATGGTTTTACTCATACCCTTATTTGCTCCGTCATTAATATTTTAATCCACAATGTTTCATTGTGTTTCTAATTTCAAATGATGCATTAAAATTAATATCTGGTATTTATTTAAGTACCAACAATTTTAAAATGCTGGCACCATGTGTCACCAATCAAATTAGAGTCCCGTATTATTTCTCCTTCCACTTTAGTTCAGAGATATCTTGTCTCTGTCCCTTCTTACGAAGTCTTACTATTCTGTAGAATTTTCCTAATCCTTTTACTCCTGCTTTTTCCAGCTCATTGAATTGTTCCTGTTAGTTCTGGTCTTTTGCCTTGTTTAGTTGGTTTCTGAATTTTCTTTTCGCATTTTTATATTATGCACAAGTTTTAAATTGTGTACCACATGGCTGTTCATCTTTCGTCCATAATGATCATTTTCTTCTCATCTTTTTATGTAGTTCGGCCAAATTAATAAATTTTCAGTAAGGCTTTAAGTGTGGGAGGAAGTTTGTTTTGGAAGCATTTTGTCAGCTGTATTGCGTAAAACAGTCGCAACAGGAACATGGGTGTTTTGTACATCTGAAATGTTATTTACAAATAACTCCACCGAGTTTAAGTGCTCATTGATTTCAATTCTGTACTGCTCCTGTTGTTCGGAAGAAACCTTTTGCCAGTTAATTGTAATTGGATATCTGGAAAATGTTGATTCTAGGAGTTCCTCTGGAACTAACAACTCTACTTGTGCAGGTAAATGATCAGATAAATTTAGAGGATGGTCATCTTTAATATTACGGACTAAATCGATTTTGGAGGATGGTATCAAAATGTAGTCAATCAAGTAAGAGTGTTTGCCATCAGATTAGCAATATGAATATCCTGGCATTCCTGAAGGGAAAATATCACATGTTGACATTAGATGCCTATTTGTAAGGAAGGATTGTAGTATGTAACCTTTACCATTTGTACTTTTTGGAATCACTTTTTTGGGTAGCTTCGGATTAAAGTCATGACAGATATTTACAAAACCTTTTTGATTATATTCATCATATATATGTGTGTGTGTGTGTGTGTGTGTGTGTGTGTGTGTGTGTGTGTGGTGTGTGTGTGTGTGTGTATGCATGCATGCATGAATGTGTATGTATGTATGTATGCATGTATGTATGTATGTATGTGTGTGTGTGTGTATGTGTGTGTATGTATGTATGTATGTATGCATGTGTGTGTATGTATGTATCTTGTGTATGTAATCATGCATACATATCCATGCTAACAACATCAATGGTTATTTTATGCTAACAAAACCAATGGTTTATTTTATGCTAACAACACCAATGGTTTATTTTATGCTAACAAAACCAATGGTTTATTTTATGCTAACAACACCAATGGTTTATTTTATGCTAACAAAACCAATGGTTTATTTTATGCTAACAAAACCAATGGTTTATTTTATGCTAACAACACCAATGGTTTATTTTATGCTAACAAAACCAATGGTTTATTTTATGCTAACAACACCAATGGTTTATTTAAAGCTAACAACACCAATGGTTTATTTAAAGCTAACAACAATATGGGTTTATTTTATGCTAACAACATCAATGGTTTATTTTATGCTAACAACACTAATGGTTTATTTAATGCTAACAACACCAATGGTTTATTTAATGCTAACAACAGCAATGGTTATTTTATGCTAACAACACCAATGGTTTATTTTATGCTAACAACAATAATGGTTTATTTTATGCTACCAACATCAATGGTTTATTTTATGCTAATAACACCAATGGTTTGTTTAATGCTAACACCACCATTTATTAATGCTAACAACAATAATGGTTTATTTTATGCTAACAACAATAATGATTTATTTTATGCTAATAACACCAATGGTTTGTTTAATGCTAACACCACCATTTATTAATGCTAACAACAACAATGATTTATTTTATGCTAACAACAATAATGATTTATTTTATGCTAACAACAATAATAATTTATTTTATGCTAACAACAGCAATGGTTTTTTTATGCTAACAACAATAATGATTTATTTTATGCTAACAACAATAATGATTTATTTTATGCTAACAACAATGATTTATTTTATGCTAACAACATCAATGGTTATTTTATGACTTCATCATATCATATTCATGGTAGACAGAAGAAGAAACTTTGATGTCCCCTTACGTTGAAAGAAAAAGAAGAAAGTATTAAGCCAGTCTATAAGAACTGCTGGTGATGCCTTACGTTGAAAAAAATAGAAAGTATTAAGCCAGTCTATAAGGACTCCTGATGATGCAGCTTCCCTCTGATTCCCTATCAACACTGAAACATTTACACATTCTGTGGGGCTCACTACAGGCAAATCTGCATGATCCTTCTTGGTGGATACATTCTGGGGAACTTTGTCCCCTGGTTTCTCCTCTTGTGCTGGACTGTGAGTTTCAGTATGTGTTGGATGTTGCTGTGCAGCATCTGTTGACAAAACAGAAAATTTAATATGACTTTTCATAGGATTATTAAATAATGGAGTATTTAATAACTTTTCATAGAAATATTAAATAATGGAAGATTTAATATGACTTTTCATTGGAATATTAAATAATGGAGGATTTAATAACTTTTCATAGAAATATTAAATAATGGAGGATTTCATATGACTTTTCATAGGATTATTAAATAATGGAGTATTTAATAACTTTTCATAGAAATATTAAATAATGGAAGATTTAGTATGACTTTTCATTGGAATATTAAATAATGGAGGATTTCATATAACGTTTCATTGGAATATTAAATAATGTAGGATTTCTTATGACTTTTCATTGGAATATTAAAAAATGGAGGATTTCATATGACTTTTCATTGGAATATTAATTAAATAAAGGAGGATTTCATATGACTTTTCATTAGAATATTAAATAATGGAGGATTTCATATGACTTTTCATTGGAATATTAAATAATGGAGGATTTCATATGACTTTTCATAGGAATATTAAATAATGGAAGATTTCATAGGACTTTTTATAGGAATATTAAATAATGGAGGATTTCATATGACTTTTCATTGGAATATTAAATAATGGAGGATTTCATATGACTTTTCATAGGAATATTAAATAATATATTCATAGGAATATTAAATAATGGCAGATTTAATATGACTTTTCATTGGAATATTAAATAAAGGAGGATTTCATATGACTTTTCATTAGAATATTAAATAATGGAAGATTTAATATGTCTTTTCATTGGAATATTAAATAATGGAGGATTTCATATGACTTTTCATTAGAATATTAAATAATGGAGGATTTCATATGACTTTTCATGGGAATATTACAATAAAACAAGTTGAAGGGGAGGTGTGCTCTGATCGTGGTACTCTAAGGATGTTCCGAGTAGCTGTGTTTTGAACTTTTTGAAGATTTTGGAGTAGATATTGAGACACACCAGACAAAATTGAGTTACAATAATCCAGTCTTGAAAGTACTAATGAACACACACGTGTTTTAGTGGTATCAACTGAAAAATATTTGTGAATGGAGCAGATGCGTCTCAGCTCAAGATTAGCAGCCCTGCTATGTTCATGACATGTTAGTGCAATGTGAGAATACTGTTGAGAGTAATGCCTAGGTTTTGTATTGACTGTATGAATTTAATATTGGTATTGCTAATATTTATTGTTTGAGGTAAAATGAGGAAAACACACATTATAATTACTAAACAGTGTATTTAGTGAGGCAAAACCACATTAAAATTACTAAACAGTGTATTTAGCAAGGCAAAACCACATTAAAATTACTAAACAGTGTATTTAGTAAGGCAAAACCACATTAAAATTACTAAACAGTGTATTTAGTAAGGCAAAACCACATTAAAATTACTAAACAGTGTATTTAGTAAGGCAAAACCACATTAAAATTACTAAACAGTGTATTTAGTTAGGCAAAACCACATTAAAATTACTAAACAGTGTATTTAGTAAGGCAAAACCACATTAAAATTACTAAACAGTGTATTTAGTGAGGCAAAACCACATAATTACTAAACAGTATTTAGTGAGGCAAAACCACATTATAATTACTAAACAGTGTATTTAGTGAGGCAAAACCACATTATAATTACTAAACAGTGTATTTAGTAAGGCAAAACCACATTATAATTACTAAACAGTGTATTTAGTAAGGCAAAACCACATTAAAATTACTAAACAGTCTATTTAGTAAGGCAAAACCACATTAAAATTACTAAACAGTGTATTTAGTGAGGCAAAACCACATTAAAATTACTAAACAGTGTATTTAGTGAGGCAAAACCACATTAAAGTTACTAAACAGTGTATTTAGTGAGGCAAAACCACATAATTACTAAACAGTCTATTTAGTAAGGCAAAACCATATTATAATTACTAAACTGTGTATTTAGTAAGGCAAAACCACATTAAAATTACTAAACAGTGTATTTACCAAGGCAAAACCACATTAAAATTACTAAACAGTGTATTTAGTAAGGCAAAACCACATTAAAATTACTAAACAGTGTATTTAGTAAGGCAAAACCACATTAAAATTACTAAACAGTGTATTTAGTAAGGCAAAACCACATTAAAATTACTAAACAGTGTATTTAGTTAGGCAAAACCACATTAAAATTACTAAACAGTGTATTTAGTAAGGCAAAACCACATTAAAATTACTAAACAGTGTATTTAGTGAGGCAAAACCACATAATTACTAAACAGTATTTACTAAGGCAAAACCACATTATAATTACTAAACAGTGTATTTAGTGAGGCAAAACCACATTATAATTACTAAACAGTGTATTTAGTAAGACAAAACCACATTATAATTACTAAACAGTGTATTTAGTAAGGCAAAACCACATTAAAATTACTAAACAGTGTATTTAGTAAGGCAAAACCACATTAAAATTACTAAACAGTGTATTTAGTGAGGCAAAACCACATTAAAATTACTAAACAGTGTATTTAGTGAGGCAAAACCACATTAAAATTACTAAACAGTGTATTTAGTGAGGCAAAACCACATAATTACTAAACAGTGTATTTAGTAAGGCAAAACCATATTATAATTACTAAACTGTGTATTTAGTAAGGCAAAACCACATTAAAATTACTAAACAGTGTATTTAGTAAGGCAAAACCACATTAAAATTACTAAACAGTGTATTTAATAAGGCAAAACACACATTATAATTACTAAACAGTGTATTTAGTAAGGCAAAACCACATTAAAATTACTAAACAGTGTATTTAGTAAGGCAAAACCACATTAAAATCACTAAACAGGGTATTTAGTGAGGCAAAACCACATTAAAATTACTAAACAGTGTATTTAGTAAGGCAAAACCACATTAAAATTACTAAACAGTGTATTTAGTGAGGCAAAACCAGATTAAAATCACTAAACAGGGTATTTAGTGAGGCAAAACCACATAATTACTAAACAGTGTATTTAGTAAGGCAAAACCACATTAAAATTACTAAACAATGTATTTAGTAAGGCAAAACCACATTAAAATTACTAAACAGTGTATTTAGTAAGGCAAAACACACATTATAATTACTAAACAGTGTATTTACTAAGGCAAAACCATATTAAAATTACTAAACAGTGTATTTAGTAAGGCAAAACCACATTAAAATTACTAAACAGTGTATTTAGTAAGGCAAAACCACATTAAAATCACTAAACAGGGTATTTAGTGAGGCAAAACCACATTAAAATTACTAAACAGTCTATTTAGTAAGGCAAAACCACATTAAAATTACTAAACAGTGTATTTAGTGAGGCAAAACCACATTAAAATCACTAAACAGTGTATTTAGTAAGGCAAAACCACATTATAATTACTAAACAGTGTATTTAGCAAGGCAAAACCACATTAAAATTACTAAACAGTGTATTTAGTAAGGCAAAACCACATTAATATCACTAAACAGGGTATTTAGTAAGGCAAAACCACATTAAAATTACTAAACAGTGTATTTAGTAAGGCAAAACCACATTAAAATTACTAAACAGTGTATTTAGTGAGGCAAAACCACATTAAAATCACTAAACAGGGTATTTAGTGAGGCAAAACCACATAATTACTAAACAGTCTATTTAGTGAGGCAAAACCACATTAAAATCACTAAACAGGGTATTTAGTAAGGCAAAACCACATAATTACTAAACAGTGTATTTAGTGAGGCAAAACCACATTAAAATTACTAAACAGTGTATTTAGTAAGGCAAAACCACATTAAAATTACTAAACAGTGTATTTAGTAAGGCAAAACCACATTAAAATCACTAAACAGGGTATTTAGTGAGGCAAAACCACATTAAAATTACTAAACAGTGTATTTAGTAAGGCAAAACCACATTAAAATTACTAAACAGTGTATTTAGTGAGGCAAAACCACATTAAAATCACTAAACAGTGTATTTAGTAAGGCAAAACCACATTAAAATTACTAAACAGTGTATTTAGTAAGGCAAAACCACATTAAAATTACTAAACAGTGTATTTAGTAAGGCAAAACCACATTAAAATCACTAAACAGGGTATTTAGTGAGGCAAAACCACATTAAAATTACTAAACAGTGTATTTAGTAAGGCAAAACCACATTAAAATTACTAAACAGTGTATTTAGTGAGGCAAAACCACATTAAAATCACTAAACAGGGTATTTAGTGAGGCAAAACCACATAATTACTAAACAGTGTATTTAGTGAGGCAAAACCACATTAAAATTACTAAACAGTATATTTAGTAAGGCAAAACCACATTATAATTACTAAACAGTGTATTTAGTAAGGCAAAACCACATTAAAATTACTAAACAGTGTATTTAGTAAGGCAAAACCACATTAAAATTACTAAACAGTGTATTTAGTGAGGCAAAACCACATTAAAATTACTAAACAGGGTATTTAGTAAGGCAAAACCACATTAAAATTACTAAACAGTGTATTTAGTGAGGCAAAACCACATAATTACTAAACAGTGTATTTAGTAAGGCAAAACCATATTATAATTACTAAACTGTCTATTTAGTAAGGCAAAACCACATTAAAATTACTAAACAGTGTATTTAGTGAGGCAAAACCACATTAAAATTACTAAACAGTGTATTTAGTGAGGCAAAACCACATTATAATTACTAAACAGTGTATTTAGTGAGGCAAAACACACATTATAATTACTAAACAGTGTATTTAGTAAGGCAAAACCACATTAAAATTACTAAACAGTGTATTTAGTAAGGCAAAACCACATTAAAATTACTAAACAGTATATTTAGTGAGGCAAAACCACATTAAAATCACTAAACAGGATATTTAGTGAGGCAAAACCACATAATTATTAAACAGTATTTAGTGAGGCAAAACCACATTATAATTATTAAACAGTGTATTTAGTAAGGCAAAACCACATTATAATTACTAAACAGGGTATTTAGTAAGGCAAAACCACATAATTACTAAACAGGGTATTAGTGAGGCAAAACCACATTATAATTACTAAACAGGGTATTTAGTGAGGCAAAACACACATTATAATTACTAAACAGTGTATTTAGTAAGGCAAAACCACATTATAATTACTAAACAGGGTATTTAGTAAGGCAAAACCACATTATAATTACTAAACAGGGTATTTAGTGAGGCAAAACCACATTATAATTACTAAACTGTGTATTTAGTATGGCAAAACCACATTATAATTACTAAACAGTGTATTTAGTATGGCAAAACCACATAATTACTAAACTGTGTATTTAGTATGGCAAAACCACATTATAATTACTAAACAGTGTATTTAGTATGGCAAAACCACATAATTACTAAACTGTGTATTTAGTATGGCAAAACCACATTATAATTACTAAACAGTGTATTTAGTAAGGCAAAACCACATTATAATTACTAAACAGTGTATTTAGTAAGGCAAAACCACATTAAAATTACTAAACAGTGTATTTAGTAAGGCAAAACCACATTAAAATTACTAAACAGTGTATTTAGTAAGGCAAAACCACATTAAAATCACTAAACAGTGTATTTAGTGAGGCAAAACCACATTATAATTACTAAACAGTGTATTTAGTAAGGCAAAACCACATTAAAATTACTAAACAGTGTATTTAGTGAGGCAAAACCACATTATAATTACTAAACAGTGTATTTAGTGAGGCAAAACCACATTATAATTACTAAACAGTGTATTTAGTGAGGCAAAACCACATTATAATTACTAAACAGTGTATTTAGTATGGCAAAACCACATTAAAATTACTAAACAGTGTATTTAGTGAGGCAAAACCACATTATAATTACTAAACAGTGTATTTAGTAAGGCAAAACCACATTATAATTACTAAACAGTGTATTTAGTGAGGCAAAACCACATTATAATTACTAAACAGTGTATTTAGTGAGGCAAAACCACATTATAATTACTAAACAGTGTATTTAGTAAGGCAAAACCACATTAAAATTACTAAACAGTGTATTTAGTGAGGCAAAACCACATTATAATTACTAAACAGTGTATTTAGTAAGGCAAAACCACATTATAATTACTAAACAGTGTATTTAGTGAGGCAAAACCACATTATAATTACTAAACAGTGTATTTAGTATGGCAAAACCACATTAAAATTACTAAACAGTGTATTTAGTGAGGCAAAACCACATTATAATTACTAAACAGTGTATTTAGTGAGGCAAAACCACATTATAATTACTAAACAGTGTATTTAGTGAGGCAAAACCACATTATAATTACTAAACAGTGTATTTAGTATGGCAAAACCACATTAAAATTACTAAACAGTGTATTTAGTGAGGCAAAACCACATTATAATTACTAAACAGTGTATTTAGTAAGGCAAAACCACATTATAATTACTAAACAGTGTATTTAGTGAGGCAAAACCACATTATAATTACTAAACAGTGTATTTAGTGAGGCAAAACCACATTATAATTACTAAACAGTGTATTTAGTAAGGCAAAACCACATTAAAATTACTAAACAGTGTATTTAGTGAGGCAAAACCACATTATAATTACTAAACAGTGTATTTAGTAAGGCAAAACCACATTATAATTACTAAACAGTGTATTTAGTGAGGCAAAACCACATTATAATTACTAAACAGTGTATTTAGTAAGGCAAAACCACATTAAAATTACTAAACAGTGTATTTAGTGAGGCAAAACCACATTATAATTACTAAACAGGGTATTTAGTAAGGCAAAACCACATAATTACTAAACAAGGTATTAGTGAGGCAAAAACCACATTATAACTATTGAACAGGGTATTTAGTGAGGCAAAACCACATAATTACTAAACAGTATTTAGTGAGGCAAAACCACATAATTACTAAACAGTATTTAGTGAGGCAAAACCACATTATAATTACTAAACAGTGTATTTAGTGAGGCAAAACCACATTATAACTACTAAACAGGGTATTTAGTGAGGCAAAACCACATAATTACTAAACAGTATTTAGTGAGGCAAAACCACATAATTACTAAACAGTATTTAGTGAGGCAAAACCACATAATTACTAAACAGTATTTAGTGAGGCAAAACCACATTATAATTACTGAACAGGGTATTTAGTGAGGCAAAACCACATTATAATTACTAAACGGGGTATTTAGTGAGGCAAAACCACATTATAATTACTAAACAGTGTATTTAGTGAGGCAAAACCACATTATAATTACTAAACAGGGTATTTAGTAAGGCAAAACCACATTAAAATTACTAAACAGTATTTAGTGAGGCAAAACCACATTATAATTACTGAACAGGGTATTTAGTGAGGCAAAACCACATTATAATTAGTAAACAGGGTATTTAGTGAGGCGAAACCACATAATTGCTAAACAGTGTATTTAGTAAGGCAAAACCACATAATAATTACTAAACAGTGTATTTAGTGAGGCAAAACCACATTATAATTACTAAACAGGGTATTTAGCAAGGCAAAACCACATTATAATTACTAAACAGGGTATTTAGTGAGAAAAGAACAAATTATAATAATAGGGTATTTAATGAGGCAAAACCACATTATCGTTATTAATCTAACAGTGTATTTAGTGAGGAAAAACCACATTATAATTACTAAACAGTATTTAGCGAGGCAATACCACATTATAATTACTAAACAGGGTAATTAGTGAGGCAAAACCACATTATAATTATTAATCATCAGCTAAGAATTACACCAAAACAAAAGTGCTGGCAATGATAAAACATTACAATTGAATGGGATCCAGAGCCCCACTATAAGTGAAGGATTTTACAGTAAGGGATTTTAAACTGAGGGACTTTATAGTAAGGAATTTTAAACTGCACAACTTATAGTAAGGGATTTTAAACTTAGGGACTTTATAGTAAGGGATTTTAAACTTAGGGACTTTATAGTAAGGGATTTTAAACTGGGGACATTATAGTAAGGAATTTTAAACTGTGCAACTTATAGTAAGGGATTTTAAACTTAGGGACTTTATAGTAAGGGATTTTAAACTTAGGGACTTCATAGTAAGGGATTTTAAACTTAGGGACTTTATAGTAAGGGATTTTAAACTGGGGACATTATAGTAAGGAATTTTAAACTGCGCAACTTATAGTAAGGGATTTTAAACTTAGGGACTTTACAGTAAGGAATTTTAAACTTGGGGACTTTATAGTAAGGGATTTTAAACTGAGGGACTTTATAGTAAGGTACTTTAAAGTGGAAACTTTATAGTAAGGGATTTTAAACTGAGGGAATTTATAGTAAGGAATTTTAAACTGCGCAACTTATAGTAAGGGATTTTAAACTTAGGGACTTTATAGTAAGGGATTTTAAACTTAGGGACTTTATAGTAAGGGATTTTAAACTGAGAGACTTTATAGTAAGGGATTTTAAACTGAGGGACTTTATAGTAAGGGATTTTAAACTAGGGACTTTATAGTAAGGGATTTTAAACTAGGGACTTTATAGTTAGGGATTTTAAAATTTTCTGAACCTAAATAGCAAGAAACTTCCAGTTCCTGGATTTCCATTCACAGAGGTATAATGGGCCATCCAAAACAACTGGCTGGAAGTGCTGCTATTATCACATAACATTACTCAATCCATGGTCATGAATTAAGTATATTACTCAATCCAAAGTCATGAATTAAGTATATTACTCAATCCAAAGTCATGAATTAAGTACATTACTCAATCCAAAGTCATGAATTAAGTATATTACTCAATCCATGGTCATGAATTAAGTATATTACTCAATCCATGGTCATGAATTAAGTATATTACTCAATCTAAGGTCATGAATTAAGTATATTACTCAATCCATGGTCATGAATTAAGTATATTACTCAATCCATGGTCATGAATTAAGTATATTACTCAATCCATGGTCATGAATTAAGTATATTACTCAATCCATGGTCATGAATTAAGTATATTACTCAATCCAAGGTCACGAATTAAGTATATTACTCAATCCAAGGTCATGAATTAAGTATATTACTCAATCCATGGTCATGAATTAAGTATATTACTCAATCCATGGTCATGAATTAAGTATATTACTCAATCCAAAGTCATGAATTAAGTATATTACTCAATCCAAAGTCATGAATTAAGTATATTACTCAATCCAAAGTCATGAATTAAGTATATTACTCAATCCAAAGTCATGAATTAGTATATTACTCAATCCAAAGTCATGAATTAAGTATATTACTCAATCCAAAGTCATGAATTAAGTATATTACTCAATCCAAAGTCATGAATTAAGTATATTACTCAATCCAAAGTCATGAATTAAGTATATTACTCAATCCAAAGTCATGAATTAAGTATATTACTCAATCCAAAGTCATATTACACACAACACATGACTGATATACTGATATATTAAACAACCAATACTGACATTGAGCATATTTTTTTCTCTCTCGAATCAAAACCTAATTTAAAGATACAAATATAATTTTTCTGTGAAAACACATTTACATAACACATGTCTCACCAAGGGATGGGCCAGGTGTGCTATGCTGTACAATCATGCTGTAATATCAAGTTTATTGCATTGTAAAATCATGCTGTAATGTTGATTTGTTCACTATGCTGTACAAACATGCTGTACTATCATCAAGTTTATTACATTGTACAATCATGCTGTAATGTTGATTTGTTCACTATGCTGTATAAACATGCTGTAATATCAAATTTATTGCATTGTAAAATCATGCTGTAATGTTGATTTGCTCACTATGCTGTATGAACATGCTGTAATATCAAGTTTATTACATTGTACAATCATGCTGTAATGTTGATTTGTTCACTATGCTGTATAAACATGCTGTAATATCATCATGTTTATTACATTGTACAATTGTGCTGTAATGTTGATTTGTTCACTATCCTGTCTAAACATTCATAGTTTGATGAATTACAATTACACTCAAAAATGTCTATAAATGAATTCATAGAAATTCAACAAAGCTACTAAATCTGAATAGTCTCAGCACTTTGTAGTTCTAACGAATCAATGAAGGAAAAAAATTCCACTCAAATGATTACAACTGCTTATCTCGTCTATGACTGATGTTAACGACAGATATCATCAATTTCAAGTAAAGGAACTCTTATATAAAAAACAGACTGAAAGCATAAAGACTCAACATTTCCAATTCACTATAAACAAGTTCAGGTACTTTAGCAGTTAGCCAATCAGATTCAGCCAGATTTCCCTTGTCCTGTACTTAATTCATCAACATTTTTATTGAAAGTAATATCACTATCTTTGAAACTATGAATGTGTTTATGACCTCATCTTTAAAGTACAAACTAAAAAGAATATTGGTATTTAATACGTTAATTAGTAAATGACTCTTTCAATCTAGAATCATGTTTGTTTGAATATGATTTTTAACGTAGCTTTAAAAAAAATTCAGTCATATCACTATGATGTCTGCAGTTAGGCAATTTATAGTGATGTCTAGCACTGGGGCATCATGCCGCAGACATGTAGCATGATGTCCCACCCAGTCACATTATCCTGACACCAGGCCGACCATTCCTAACACTAACCTCTTAATGCTAAGCGTCAAGCGAGGCAGCTGTTAGTACCATTTTTGTAAGTCATTGGTATGACTCGGCCAGGGATCGGACCTCCCCCTTTCGGGGTGGATACTCTAACCACTAGGCCACTGGAGCAGTTCTACAATCATGAAAATGAACACACATAATATAGATATGCATAACATGCATCTCGCCAAGGGATGGGCCAGGTGTGCTATTTGACTTAGCAAACGATAGGTCACGTGTGATACATGACTAACCAAGTGATGAGACAGGTTAGATACATGACCAACAATGGAATGGGGAAAGTTATACAGTGGCAAGACCTGAAGCTGTTTTTACTTACCAGCTGGGAACACTTCATTAACAGAAGGAGCTTTGGTGGATTTTTGTGGATCCTTCCAAAGTGAATCTGTAGATATTTTTGGAATGATATTATTAATACTAGCTTGAGAACTTGTGTTGATGCCTTCTTGTTCAATGGGTTTTTTCTTCTTTTTCTCTTTTGTATGACCTTTGGAATGCCTAGTTGACTTCAATATTCTTTTAGGGACTGGAAAAAAAAACATGATCACTAACTAGTATTACTGCATTCTTGGACATTCTACAAATGACAGACTGACTGAATGAACAAAGAATCTGATTTGGTGTTTTAATACACAGCAACACAAGTAGGTTATTTAGTGTTTTAATACACAGCAACACAAGTAGGTTATTTAGTGTTTTAAAATACAGCAACACAAGTAGGTTATTTAGTGTTTTAAAACACAGCAAAACAAGTAGGTTATTTTGTGTTTTAAAACACAGCAACACAAGTAGGTTATTTAGTGTTTTAATACACAGCAACACAAGTAGGTTATTTAGGGTTTTTAAACACAGCAACACAAGTAGGTTATTTAGGGTTTAAAACACAGCAACACAAGTAGGTTATTTAGTGTTTTAATATACAGCAACACAAGTAGGTTATTTAGGGTTTAAAACACAGCAACACAAGTAGGTTATTTAGTGTTTTAAAACACAGCAACACAAGTAGGTTATTTAGTGTTTTAATACACAGCAACACAGGTAGGTTATTTAGTGTTTTAATACACAGCAAAACAATTAGGTTATTTAGTGTTTTAAAACACAGCAACACAAGTAAGTTATTTTGTGTTTTAAAACACAGCAACACAAGTAGGTTATTTAGTGTTTTAAAACACAGCAACACAAGTAGGTTATTTAGTGTTTTAAAACACAGCAACACAAGTAAGTTATTTCATGTTTTAAAACACAGCAACACAAGTAGGTTATTTAGTGTTTTAATACACAGCAACACAGGTAGGTTATTTAGTGTTTTAATACACAGCAACACAAGTAGGTTATTTCGTGTTTTAATACACAGCAACACAAGTAGGTTATTTAGTGTTTTAATACACAGCAACACAGGTAGGTTATTTAGTGTTTTAATACACAGCAACACAAGTAGGTTATTTCGTGTTTTAAAACAATTTAAGGCAATTAGAGTCATCTGCCTTGCTTATATAGACACATCAAAGTAGCTTACACAAGACAATCTGATGGTAGCCATGGTTCCTGGACACTAACCATTAAACAACCATGAATGAATAAGACCTTAAGTTGTCAATGAATTTAACTTTATATGCACTTTTTAAAGTGGAATCAGCATCAACCAGTACATCAGCACTGCCCTGGCTATAATGTAAAACAAATTCAAATGTATGTATGTATGTATGTATGTATGTGTGTGTGTGTATGTGTGTGTATGTATGTATGTATGTATGTATGTATGTATGTATGTATGTATGTATGTATGTATGTATGTATGTATGTATGTATAGGGTTAACCAGTACATAAGCACAGCCCTGGCTATAATGCAAAGAAGATACCTTATGACATGTAACTGTCAAAAGAAATGTACTTACCACAGGTATATACAACATTGAGGTATTTCTGTACACCAAGTGAACATGGATTTCCAAAAACCTTTTCTACTGCATCTATCACACATTTTCTGTTACCATGGCAATGTTTCATCACAACTTCAAGAGCACCTTTAGACTGACAATCTGTAATATGAAACATGTCACACTTATAATAGAAATCTTTTATTTTGGAATCCAAACTAGACTATCACACATTTACAATGGAAAAACTTTTATTTATGAATCCAAACTAGGCTATCACACATTTACAATGGAAAAACTTTTATTTATGAATCCAAACTAGACTATCACACATTTACAATGGAAAAACTTTTATTTATGAATCCAAACTAGGCTATCACACATTTACAATGGAAAAACTTTTATTTATGAATCCAAACTAGGCTATCACATATTTACAATGGAAAACCTTTAATTTATGAATCCAAACTAGACTATCACACAATTACAATGGAACAACTTTTATTTATAAAACCAAACTAGGCTATCACACATGTCAACAGATAAGGAGTTTGTTTTTAAAAAGACTCTAAAACTACAGTGATTCAAGCATGGAAAACTGGGTCACTGTGAGCTCTTTTGGTATGACTGTGTTACTCTTTACAAGAATAACAAAAATAACAAATTTGATGAGCATTTAGATGAATTAAGACCCAAGAGAAGGAGGATGTTATAATCAAACTCAATACAATAAACAATGTTATAATCAAACTCAATACAATAAACAATGTTATAATCAAACTCAATATAAGAAACAATGTTATAATCAAACTCAATACAATAAACAATGTTATAATCAAACTCAATACAGTAAACAATGTTATAATCAAACTCAATACAAGAAACAATGTTATAATCAAACTCAATACAAGAAACAATGTTATAATCAAACTCAATACAAGAAACAATGTTATAATCAAACTCAATACAAGAAACAATGTTATAATCAAACTCAATATAAGAAACAATGTTATAATCAAACTCAATATAAGAAACAACTCCATCACGAAAATTATAACATTCAGACCTACAGTTTGTGTTAATTGGTTAATCTTACCAAAGAGTTGGCACACCAATTTGACAAGTGAATGTCAAATAGGGCCCAATATATGATAGTTGTTTTTAATAAACCACTACAAAAAAATAGGTCACTCAAGCTTTAAAAATAGGTCACAAAGACCTACCAGAGTGCAGCTAACTTATTCTTTCTGAGATGCACAAATTTTGATAAATGTGATGTGAAATATGGTTCAATATATGATGGGCAATTGTGAAAAATTAATGAATAAATGAATGAGTCTATATCTCCTTGCATATTTACTGGCAACACAAAAATAGTTTCAACTGTATGCCTACATCAACTAAAGGGGCCATTGAGAAAGTAATGTATGCCAACATCACCTAAAGGGGGCCAGTGAGAATGTAATTTATGCCAAGTAATGTAATGCCATCATCAACTAAAGGGGCCATTGAGTAAGTAATGTATTGCCATCATCAACTAAAGGGGCCATTGAGTAAGTAGTGTATTGCTATCACCAACTAAATGGGCTATTGAGTAAGTAATGTATTGCCATCATCAACTAAAGGGGACATTGAGTAAGTAATGTATTGCCATCATCAACTAAAGGGGCTATTGAGTAAATAATGTATTGCTATCATCAACTAAAAGGGACATTGAGTAAGTAATGTATTGCCATCATCAACTAAAGGGGCTATTGAGTAAGTAATGTATTGCCATCATCAACTAAAGGGGGCCAGTGAGAATGTAATGTATTGCCAACATCAACTAAAGGGGACACTGAGTAAGTAATGTATTGCCATCATCAACTAAAGGGGCTATTGAGTAAGTAATGTATACCATCATCAACTAAAGGGGCTATTGAGTAAGTAATGTATTGCCATCATCAACTAAAGGGGGCCAGTGAGAATGTAATGTATTGCCAACATCAACTAAAGGGGACACTGAGTAAGTAATGTATTGCCATCATCAACTAAAGGGGCTATTGAGTAAGTAATGTATGCCATCATCAACTAAAGGGGCTATTGAGAAAGTTAAGAATCAGGACTAAGATTTCAGTAAAAATAAAAATATATTAAAAAAATATTTTTAAAAATGTGCAAAAAAAAATTCTATACATCTATTCATTTAAAAATGAAATATACTAACTTGTTCTGTTAGTGGCAGAACTGTCTACCCTGGTCAGAGGACATTCCATGATCCCACCTGGCGTTCTACCAAAAAGTGCAGAATAGATAACAATCCGTGTTAACTTGTTACATGCGAGCTTCAACTGTTCTCCCTCACAGACAGTCTTGCTCATAAATTCATCTGAAATGAGGCAAAGTTGAAACTACAATGTACAAGATCTAAGATACAATGTACATTAATATATACTTGCTACAATGTACAAGATTTAAGATGCAATGTACAAGATCTAAGATACAATGTACAAGATCTAAGATACAAAGTACAAGATTTAAGATACAATGTACAAGATCCAAGTAAGATACAATGTGCATTAATATATCACTATATACTTGCTACAATGTACAAGATTTAAGATACAATATACAAGATTTAAGATACAATGTACAAGATTTAAGAAACAATGTGCATTAATATATCAGTATGTACTTGCTACAATGTACAAGATTTAAGATACAATATACAAGATCTAAGATACAATGTACAAGATCTAAGATACAATGTGCATTAATATATATCACTATGTACTTGCTATAATGTACAAGATTTAAGATACAATATACAAGATTTAAGATACAATATACAAGATCTAAGATACAATGTACAAGATCTAAGATACAATGTACAAGATTTAAGATACAATGTACAAAATCTAAGATACAATGTGCATTAATATATCACTATATACTTGCTACAATGTACAAGATTTAAGATACAATGTACAAGATCTAAGATACAATGTGCATTAATATATCATAATATGTACTTGCTACAATGTTTTATATCTAAGATATGGTGCATTAATATATCACTATAATTCATGACAAACTTTGTTCATCATAGTTCTTGAACTTGTGAACTTTTATGAACCTTTCATGAATTCAGAACAGTTTTGTAAGTGCTCGTTCAGGAACAGTTCATGAATTTATAATTTCATGAACTTACCATTTTCAGTTTATGCACATTCATGAATGGTTGATGAACCTTTTTTGGTGACAACTGAGAATTTTACAGCAAAGAAACCCAACAAAAATAATACATTCTTCACAAACAAATGCATACAATTCTTATTTTTTTGCACGATTTTGCGCACATAGGATTAAATTTTTTGGGGAAATCTTGAATTGGTTTTTTTTGTTGTATGATCACATGTCCTTGATGCAACCCTGTAAAGGTATGTACATGTACAATTAAATTGCATGCTTAAATTTAATCCATGACTGTAACTTAGATAAACTGAAGGCTATAAATAGGTTATTTATGAGCTAGAATAGAAATTGACTTGTTTAAAATTTTCTATTAAAATGACTCATATCTAGGTCAAGTGAAAATGTGCATAAATAGGGAGTTGATAAACAAAATAATTCATGTCTGCTTTGGTCAGTCAGTGGGAAATCCTTTACACTTGTGCTGTGATTCAATAGGATTAATTTTTTTTATTTAAATTATTCATTGTTCTGATCCTCACTGACTTTAGATTAACACATTATTTTGGAAATTATGTGAACTCATTCACAAAATTCTGGACTGAATCACTGTAGTACATTAATTAGTACACTGAAGACTAGGAATTCTGTTTCTGGGGGCATTTATGATTATTTGGGATTTAATTCAACAATAATGTGTCTTTTAAATATTCACCATGTAAATAAATTGTCTGTTGATTTTACTTAAATTGTTGGATCAACTTCTTTCCATTATTTAATTTAAGACCATAAAGTCATCACAATGTGCATTTGTCTTTCCATACTAAGTGTTATGAATATCTATATTGTGTGTATAATTTTTGTCCATGATTGTAGATTGCAATATTCAAGTGTAAGAAACATATTACACAGCTAATATTTGGCAAAGATCACTGATTATATTTGAAGAAAATGATGCTATATGTTGCTTGCTTAGATTTTAGTTCTAAATCCAGTCTTGTAAATGAATCTTTTGAAAGTTTGGGGTTAATTTTCCAAGGGGTCCCAGTCCACCCAATCTTCATGGATCAGATCAAAATCCAAATCAATCAAGTTTCACATGTCTTACTTTAATTACAGTGAAGAAGTTCAAGAATTTTACAATAAACATACATACATATGTATGCCTGTACCAATGGAATCATTATACACATGGGTCTGTATGTAAATACATGAATCTGTATCACATTATCACAATATTTCAAAGTATTTGGATACAAACTGTGCATAAACAACAAATGTTTACAGACTGGCAGAATTACAAAACAATAATAACAAAAACGAAGGCAACTAGACCAATCTGACACTGCAAATTCCCATGCTTCTTAATGTAAATTTACACACACACACACACACACACACACACACACACACACACACACATGTATTAAAACTATCAGTCACAAGTAAGATCAAGGTCACAACGCCTCATCTGCAAAACACCCCCACCCCACCTCACCCCACCCCAGAAAGCCATGTACTAAAACTTTATCAGTTAATGGTAAGATCAAGGTCAATCTTACTCTGCAATTTGTATAGGCAAGTCTCCACTTTATGCAGTTATCATACAAAAATAAAAAATACCTCAACTTCAACATCTGTTTTCTTTTCTTTCTTGTTTTGTTCTCAATTAAAGTAAATATATAATTAACATCCTGGTATAGAAGCCTATCCTTTTTAATCCAATGTTATCTGCACTGGCAGCTACACTATCCAATTTCAAACCTGATGATAACTCTTGCACTTTTGAAAGCCAGTATTTGTGTTTCAATGAGTAAAAAGTTACAAAGGATTGGCACTCTCAAACATAATGCACTCCCTGAACTTTGAAAAAGAAAGCACATACATTTCAGTCATTTAGTAATTTATTTTTATTCCCATATTTATCAACAGTACACACCCAATAAACCTAGATCTAGACTTGCATAAATCGGCACCAGCAGATCTGGGTTAACTCTTAAATTTAAAAAGTAACATGAAGATTGTCATGACATTATAGGCCTGCAGGTCCTACAGATCCATTTTATACCAGGGAGTCAAGTTTGATAGTAAGCAGAACAGTGGTGTGGGATAAAAGCCAAGATTTTCCCCTTTAAAGCTTCCAGTTTCACTTCCAGGAAGCTATTTTGTTTTTGTTTTGTGTCTAATGCCATTTTACAGTGCATGATAGGTCATACACAGAAGCCAGTATAATTGGTGGAGGTAGAACTTTAGAAAACCCTGGTAAAAACCACTGACCCATGACAAGCTGAAACCCTGGTAAAAGCCACTGACCCATGACATTCTAAAACCCTGGTAAAAACCACTGACCCATGACAAGCTGTTACTAAGTTTTATCATATACCCTCAACTGGGCCCATGATGTTGATATGCATGGCAGTTCTGTAAATAACCCAGGAAGCAGAGTGTGTGTGCGTGTGCGTGTGTGTGTGTGTGCGTGCTTCAATATACTAAAGGTTTCCAACACAGTTATTTTTCAAAAACTTGTCACTATTAAGTATTGCAAGCAGTATTTCAATACTTGTCACTATAAAGTATTGAGAGCAGTATTTCAATACTTGTCACTATAAAGTATTGAGAGCAGTATTTCAAAAACTTGTCACTATAAAGTATTGAGAGCAGTTTTTCAATACTTGTCACTATAAAGTATTGAGAGCAGTATTTCAATACTTGTCACTATAAAGTATTGAGAGCAGTTTTTCAAAAACTTGTCACTATAAAGTATTGAGAGCAGTTTTTCAATACTTGTCACTATAAAGTATTGAGAGCAGTATTTCAATACTTGTCACTATAAAGTATTGAGAGCAGTTTTTCAATACTTGTCACTATAAAGTATTGAGAGCAGTATTTCAAAAACTTGTCACTATAAAGTATTGAGAGCAGTATTTCAAAAACTTGTCACTATAAAGTATTGAGAGCAGTTTTTCAATACTTGTCACTATAAAGTATTGAGAGCAGTATTTCAATACTTGTCACTATAAAGTATTGAGAGCAGTATTTCAATACTTGTCACTATAAAGTATTGAGAGCAGTTTTTCAATACTTGTCACTATAAAGTATTGAGAGCAGTTTTTCAATACTTGTCATTCTGTAGCATTTAGAGAGTTATTTTTTAACACTTGTTATTCTGTAGCATTAAGAGTTATTTTTCAACATTTGTTGCTAAATAGCATTTCAAGTTATGGAAAAACTGAAGTTTTGTATTTATGTTGGACAAGCAACATAATCAGGTAGAAACTTTGTACTCAAAAGAGAGAAAGAACCTCAAAATGACATCTTGTTCTGCAAGTACCAAATTACAAATGAATTTGTCCAAGAGTTTTATATTCACTTTCACATTATGTTTTTGTTGTTTGTTTAACTTTTTTAAACACATTACCGACAATAACAATATTGTAAATGGAAGTTCAGTACCAATCCTATGAAAGCCAACTCTGGTAATTCATAGTGGTAATTATTTCCATCTGGATAGTCATGTCACAGTCAACAGATGTAATCACTTTATATGAAACTTTATCCCTCAAGAAATTAGTTTTATACTTGTACACGCCTTTACTGCACCTCAGCAAAATAGAAATCCAAAAAATGATGAGAAATTTATAAAAGTTTATCAACAAATTTACTAACATCATTTAAACAGCACAAAAACTGAACAGGTCATGTACGTATGGACACAAGAAAGTAGTTTCTGTATGCATGTAATTATGAACAAGGCTTCTACCCAAAACAAAATTAAATTCAAGTGCAGAAAGAAAGAAAAAGAAGTAAAAAATCCTTAAATGGCAGCATTCAAATCTGATCAGTCATCTACGGTATATAAAGCAGTTTTGCTTGGTCAAAGGTCATTGATCAACTTCAATTCACATCTACCAATGGCATATTTGCATAGTTGAAATGGTATGATTGCTTTGCTATCTGATTGGCATCAGATTAAAGAAATTGGTCCAATCAGATCACTTGCTATATTTAAATTAGGAAATTGGTCCAATCTGATCACTTGTTATATTTAAATTAGGAAATTGTGAGGAATAATCAAAGCTAGTGACACATGACACATAAAAGTCTCTCAATAAAATATTCTATACAGATTTAAATTTCAAATGGATGCCTGTGGACATTATGGAAATTGCTTCAATGAATATGTGAGAGGTCATATAACAAGATCTCTTACTGGTGAAGTGATTTTTCTTGCTAAGGGCAGGGACTCGTCACTCTGCAGAAGAGCACTTGTATAAAACACCATTACCCCTAACAAAACATGCCATGGGTTGATGTGGAACAAAGTGAAGGGATGGCCCTTGGCTGGCTAAATTGTACTGAAATATGAAATTGCATTTATCTCAAGTACATTTAGCATTCAAATTTAGGCAGGAACAGGTGAAAAAGAATGAGGATATCCTTTGCAATGGGGGAATACAATTTTAAAATAAAACTCTTACAAAATGTTCTTATTGACCTTGTGCTACCTGTGGCAAAAGGCTGAGCTTAGAATAAACCATGGAATAACAAGGACTTGATACAGTAAAAAATATAAAAGACTGCAAGAGCAATGCTATACTTAAATGTATGCAAGACAATGAGTAAAACAATGCTATACTTAAATGTATGCAAGACAATGAGTAAACAATGCTACACTTAAATGTATGCAAGACAATGAGTAAACAAAATAATCCGCTCTCTATATAAGCATGATCAGTGCACATGTCAAGAAGAATGAAAAGTAGGTCACAATGACATAGCTCAGCTGTTAGTAAGACTTAGAAGATTGTGTGTTTAATCTCTCGTTTGAACTAAATACTTTTATTTTTTTCTAAAATGTCAAAATAATATTTTGTTAAAGCTTTTGCATCACATCTTATGATATCAGGTCGAGTTTTAAATCGGGACATTTATCATGCCGTTAACACATTAAGCCCTGGAGGTTTTTGCTGTTTTCGCATGAAATGTGAGTAGGAAACATATTTTGGGGACTATTTCTGAATACATCCTAATACATCGGCTTCCAAACAATTTTCCATTAGCCCAATGCCTAGTTGTGCTAATAACAACATTTTCCATTGGTTATTTTCCTTGCACATGAGCAGAGGATGAAAAGTTTGAGTCCTTTCTTTTTTTTCTTTTTTTTTTTGTATCACAGACCCAAAATTTTCATATGGAGAAGACTATTTATTAAAAATGTCCACCTTATCCTACTTTTTGCACAGGTTCACCTGTCTGTGTGCACATCAGACCTGTCTGCCATAGATCTGATGCCATAAAGTAAAACACCTGGACCCCAAATCAGATTCCAACCACAGGCAAATTTTGGGTGAAAAAAAAAAAAACAATAAAAATGTCCAGATTATTTGGTATCATTGTAGAGCTACATCTGTCTACCTTTCCATAATACCACCCACTTTAGTGTATCATGCATGACCTTGATGCTACAGAGCTTGGCAGTAGGTTACTACCTCCTGCCCCATAAATGTGGCACCAGGGATTAAGATGTTAACAAGAATTTTGAAGAAAAAAAATGCAAATTGTCACAGAATGGCTAAATTTGTAATTTATGTGCAGTGTTGATCATCACAAGTGATTATGCAAGGAATATTCAAATTTGGTTAAGTCATGACATTAACCGTTGGATTGCAAGCAGCCAAATGAAAAATTTAACTGGTAATTGTTTTGGGTGTCAAGTGGTGGCAGAAAATTTCCAAGTTTTTCCTAACTTTCATCAATAATTGTGAAATTCAAGGACGTTTCACAGTCAGGAATTTTTTAAAATCATTTCTTCCAACTGTTTCTCAATTTCTTGGTAGCATGGGAACCCTGTGAGTTTCTGTACTTAAGTCTAACCTTTAGCTTTTATGCGGTTTAGCCACAGCTGACCAGAATATGAAAAAGGGAATTGTCCTGGGGGGATAATAAGGTGAAACACAGGGATAAATGGCACCATGGGCACACTGTTGACTCGTCCAATTTCTAATGTCACCCAGCTAATGAGAAACTTTGATTTTATACCTGACCTCTTTTCTTTTAATCCATGCTAATTAAACTGCCAAAGGGATAGTTTTATATCAGTTTCATTCATTACAGTTTACCTGTGAAGTATCACATTTTGAATAAGCATTGAACCTTAAAGTTGAATGCACTGAGCATTAAGATTTTATCACATGTAGATCAGGGAGTATTTGTAAAGGGTCATTTCAACCATTATTCTTTATTTCTGCCATGTCAGTGGGTCAGTGTTCCGATTCAATGAAACTGACAGAATATCTTAACATGGTTTTGAGAAAGAGACAGTGAACTTCTGATCTATGACAAATAGTCATTCTTCAAAGTGAAAAGTTATAAATTGCATGTCATTCTTCAAAGGGAAAAGTTATATAATGTAATTATTCAGAAACCACTGCTTATGATTGGCCGAGTGAAATTAAGGTATTCGCCTTGTATGTAGAATGAATTTAAAGTGACAACTTTGATTGAAATTCTTTAGTTCAAAATTTTCTGAGAGAGATAAGTTGGCTCTCATGCAAACTTCTGGAAAAGAAGAACAAATGTCCAAACTTACATTGTCTTTTACTCTGGCAACAGACAGCTGGGATGCTGGAGTTGCTACTATGATGTCACATGATGAAAATAACCAAATAGGCACAGAAATTATACACATGAGGGCATTTCCTAGAAGATATGCCAATACATAAAAACTGGCATTACGGTCAGTCATAGGTTGTATTCTATTGTTCTTATAGGTTGGAGCTTGGTCATACCTTGAAAACTTTCAAGATTCCAACGCTTTGATAATTTCCAAAAACTTGCAGTAGATGGATTTGTTATAATTACCATAGAAATATATATTATGTTCCCTGTATACCCCAACCTGATCAATGCAAATTTGTTATAATTACCATAGAAATATCTATATGTATTATGTTCCCTGTATACCCCAACCTGATCAATGCAAATTTGTTATAATTACCATAGAAATATCTACATGTATTATGTTCCCTGTATACCCCAACCTGATCAATGCAAACTTGTTATAATTACCAGACACTTCTATTCTGATGGGAGTTTAAAACAAAAATTAATTTTTGTGAAAACTGTACAACATTTACTATTTTATTAAAGCTATCACCAGTTATAATAAAGAGATACAGTTTACAGCAACCTGCAGATAATTGTTGTTCTAGTGTACTTTCTAATTAACACCTGTACTTTCTAATTAACACCTGCATCTTCTCTGCAGGGTACTAGCCCTATGATTAGCAATGTATTGCCCTTTATCCACCTGTACCAGCTGATCCAGTGATTAGAACTGAATATATCCCTGAAGTGGCACAAATAAGATTCTATCTCATTATATAATTTGATATAGTCCAGATCTCTCATGCTGGTTCTAAGTGAAAAAAAAGAGTTTCCACTCCTCAGTGCTAAAAGGTCGGTTTATGCAACCCAGTAGAATCTATCATACATTTATAAGTGTGTGTCTGTGTGCTTTGTGAGACACAGGGTTGAGATGTTCAGGAATAATACTTTTCTGTTTTGATCCTTACAGGAATAAATGTGAAGTGGTGATCAATTCAATGGTAGTCTTCTGCATTCAACAAAAAAACAACCCCACCAATAAAAAAAAAAAATAATGAAGATATATTTGAGTTAACTTTCAGAGTATTATACAGGGATGGAAAGGTATGGGGGGGGTCTTGTGGAGATTGTTTGTATAAGGATATGTGCTAACTGACTATGTCTTGCCAAATTTTTGTACTTCATATATAAAAATATCAGAGATGATTGTTTATTAATGTGGCAATCATTCTATACCCACAAAATCAAACAGTTGTGGCAGGCAAAAAGGCAGGCACAATTCCCTAACAGAGGTAACACAATACTGTTTACAGGGCCCCAAGGCAATTTCACACCTGTTGCAATGTGCATCAAACATGTAAGATTATGTCAAATACTAGCTTTGATTACATCAATTATTCCATCAGTTCTGATGAATACAGTTTCTAAGCAGAAACTTGTCAAGTTTGGGTATTTTAATGTCAGTCAAAACTTCAGTCCTGTGACAGATTTTGGATGCCTGATATACATGCACATGTATTACACAACTTGACATATTCTAAATCATGAGGGTGTAAAAAAATAGCATGAAATTTATGAATGAAAACAATTCCAACACAATGCTGATGTCAATATTAATAAATACGCTAACAACATAATGACTGTATCAACTTACCATATATACATGCCAATAAGTCATAATGAACTGTAAAACCCAGACTCTGCCACGGCATTATGTAACGGCAAATTTGTCGAGATGCTCCCAGGATTTTATCATAAAGGAGCAATTCTGCCCTTGTCACCAAAAGATGGGGAGGGGGTGGAGAGTAGAAAACAAAAGGGACAGGAGGAAACAGACACTGTTCATTATATTTAACCAACACCTAAATCAGTCTCTCTTTATTCCGGCTCGTTTCTGTGAGGGCTCTATCAAATCAAAATCTTTCTTTAAAACAATGGAGGCAGTGGCTTCAAAGCCAGACCTGAGGACCTTTAAAGCCTGCATATGACTAAGCATATGATGTAAGAGATCTAATCCTAAAGATCCAAACAGCCTATTTCCAAATGTTTACTTTTCCCCACAAATAGCAGACATACCTTATGTCTTAAAACACCATATCCCACCTAGTCATATTATCCTGACACCTGGCCCACCAGACTAAGCTCTTAAAGCCAAGTGCCAAGCGAGGCACGCGTTCTACAATTTTTTAATTTTTTTTTACTTGGCTAGGGATCGAACCCAAGACCCCCCAACTCACACACATCTAAGGCGGATGTTCTAGTCATTTATGCCAAGAATTTTGAAACTTTGCTGCACATTTAGTTTTACTTTTGGTAGGATATCTATCTAAACATTTGAGCTTTCGTGGCGGACGCTCTAACCACTAGGTCACCAGTGCAGTTTAGTTTTATATGTACAACTTTGTACTGATCTGCAAGAGATGTTGAGCATTACCAATTTCCAAGTGTACAAATCTGTATAAATTTTGCTTGAATAGGACAACTGCACACTCTGGGTTATCTCTGGTTCTGGGTGTAGACCCGCATCAGCAAAGACTCTAAAGTACAGGTACATCAGCATAGACCCTAATGTACAGGTACATCAGCATAGACCCTAATGTACAGGTACATCAGCATAGACCCTAATGTACAGGTACATCAGCATAGACTCTAATGTAAAAGTGCATCAGGATCTATGCTACATGCATATGAATCGGACTTATAGGCAAGTATTTTGTGGTAGTAGTTGCATCCTCCATGAGGTAATAAATCTAACCTTTCCCCAAGCTACATACTTTTCAATCCTCATCCAATTTTACTTGTTGAAATCTGCTATCAGCAATCTATATGTTAACACCTTACCTCACACCTACTTGCAGTTTGCAACATGTACATGTGGGGAAATGGCTGGAAGAATCCACTGGCAGATTTGACAGATTTGATAGTATCTTTCCAGATGAAGAAATGTTCCAGTGACTATCCAAACAAAGGTGTCTTTCATGAAATGTGATGGGCTACCCAAGCAAAGAAGTTTTCCAAGAAATGTGCTAGACAGCCCAAACAAAGGGTTTTTCCATGAAATAAAGGGGTTTTCCAAGAAATGTGCTAGACTACCCCCAAAAGGGGGTTTCCATGAAATGTGTTACAGACTATCCAAAAATAGGTTTTTCCAAGAAATGAGCTAGAGTATCCAAACAAAGGGGTTTTCCAAGAAATGTGCTATGGAATACCCAAATATATTTCATGCTTTAATGACTTAACACATTAGGGCTGCGCGTTTAGTGTGCACGAGGTAGTAGCCTACTTCCAAGGTCTGTAGCGTCAAGGTCATGCATAATAAACTAAAGTGGGTGGTATTATAGAAAGGTAGACAGATTTAGCTCTACAATGATATCAAATAATCTGGACATTTTAGTTGCACTACAATATATAGAGAGGAAAAACCTAAGATTTTGACCCATTTTTTTTCCACCCAAAATTCACCCATGGTCAGAATCCAATTTTGTGTCCAGATTTCAGACTTTATGGCCTAAGATCTATGGCAGACCGGTCTGAAACGCACATGGTCCTCAGGTCTGTGCAAAAAGTAGGATAAGGTGCACATTTTGAATAAAGAGTCTTCTCCATACAAGAATTATAGCAAAAAAAAAAAAAAAAAAAAAAAAAAAATCAAACTTTTTACATTTTGCACATGCGCCAGCACACTAACCAATGAAAAACATTTTCGTTACCACAACTAGCCATTTGTTTAATGGAATTATTGCATGGAAGTTGTATTACGATGTATTCAGAAATAGTCCCCTGCTCGCATTTCATGTGAAAACAGCAAAAACTTCCAGGGCTTAATGTGTTAAAGAAATTATTATTTCTAGGTTGTTTTCTCAAATTATAATAAAGTTGTTTTTATTATCAATTAATTTATGAATAAGTGAATGGATCGATTTTTTTATTTAAAGCTAGTTGAAGACATGGAAAATTACTTCTCATTTATCACCTGGATATAATAAATTTTAATTCATGACATAATACATTACTATAATTTAAGTAAATATTAATCCTCTACAAATCTGCTCCCCCCCCCTCCCAAAAAGTCTACAGTATAATCTGACATGTCATGAACTCCCATTTCTAAACCTGAAATATTTTTAAAAAATTTACAGGTTCTACTGTGTTCCAATGGACTTGAAGGTGTGTATTAGACTAACTGTGGATTCCCGTACATGAGCTTGGGGATTTATAATGAACCTATATTAGAGTCCTTTTAAAGGGCATGGAGATGTATAAAAGACCCACACTGGATAATCCCTTCAATGTGCTCAAAGACATATAACAGACCAAGGCTGGACTCCCCTTATTCAGCAAAATATAGGCTATACATGGCTACCAGTACAGATGGTGGAGAAGAACCCTGGAAAATCCTATGCAGAACCACCAACCAAAAGAAAGCTAGTGGCAGGCTTTATCACATGCTGACTGAATTCAGGTGGAGATGGTTGTGATTTTTAAAGGTGAGCACTTTAGATCACTGAATCACCTGGGCCCTGACCCATAATAGATTCCCCTCTGTGAGCTTATGATGTAAAATAGACCAACATTGGATTATTCCCATCATTGAGCTTAGTGATGGGCTCCTTGGATTCCCCTCAATGGGCTTTGGTATGTGTGAAAGTAAACATTATGGTTTGTGACCCAATATATATATATATATATATATATATATATATATATATATAGAGAGAGAGAGAGAGAGAGAGAGAGTGAGAGAGAGAGAGAGAGAGAGAGAGAGAGATCACACACATATATCTTTACACACACAAAGGCATACATGGGGCTACATCTGACACTAAATGTGTTATTTCTTAACAAGTTCAGTTTTGTTGACAAGTCCTTCTATTGCAGGTTTAAGGAAATTATCAAAGATAGGTGAACATTACACATTTGAGAATGGTATCATATGTAATGTGAACATTACACATTTGAGAATGGTACCATAATGTGAACACCATACATTTGAAAATGATGCCATAATCTTAACACCACAAATTAAAAAATGACACCATATTGTGAACACCACACGTCTGAAAATAATGTGAACACGACATATTTGAGAACTAACATATGTAATGCACAAAAATGATGATATTAAGAATGGTCTTCAAATCAACTTCTTTCCAATTACAATCTCCTCTCTCTGTGCTTCTTTCAAGTTACCATCTCCTCTCTCTGTACTTCTTTGAAATTACCATCTCGTCTCTCTGTACTGTACTTCTTTCCAATTACAATCTCCTTCCTCTCTCTGTGCTTCTTTCAAATTACCATCTCATCTCTCTGTACTTCTTTCCAATTACAATCTCCTCTCTCTGTACTTCTTTCAAATTACCATCTCATCTCTCTGCTTCTTTCAAATTACCATCTCCTCTCTCTGTGCTTCTTTCCAATTACAATCTCCTCTCTCTGTGCTTCTTTGAAATTACTATCTCCTCTCTCTGTACTTCTTTCAAATTACCATCTCGTCTGTGTACTTCTTTCAAACTATCATCTCATCTCTCTCTGTGCTTCTTTCAAATTATCATCTCTCTCTGTACTTCTTTCCAATTACAATCTCCTCTCTCTGTGCTTCTTTCAAATTACCATCTCGTCTCTCTGTACTTCTTTCCAATTACAATCTCCTCTCTCTGTACTTCTTCAAATTACCATCGCATCTCTGTACTTCTTTCAAATTACCATCTCCTCTCTCTGTACTTCTTTCCAATTATAATCTCCTCTCTCTGTGCTTCTTTCAAATTACCATCTCACCTCTCTGTACTTCTTTCAAATTACAATCACCTATCTCTGTACTTCTTTCAAATTACAATCTCCTCTCATTACTTCTTTCACCTTTTCATCTCCTCTCTGTACTTCACAGCCCTGTTCTTGCATATGTCAACAATTATACTCACTCGATTCATATTTTAAAATCAAATCTGTCAAATGACATAGATATAAAGAAACATTACAATTTCCGAGTTATCAAACAAGCATCTTGTTATGTACAAATTAACATTTCAACATCAGAAAGCTAACTCAAGGTTTCTGACTTGGGTTTATTTTGTAATGCTAATCTTTGGTTATTTTGTACACACCATAATGCTAATTTTTAGCTACTTTGTACACACCATAATGCTAATTCTTGGTTATTTTGTACACACCATAACGCTAATTTTTGGTTATTTTGTGCACACCATAATGCTAATCTTTGGTTATTCTGCAAACACTATTATGCCAAGTTTTGGTTATTGGTACATACAATCATATTAAATTTTGTTTATTCTCCGATTCCAAAGAAGGTAACTTACTTGGTCGACATTTGTATGCCACTTCCAAATATTTTGCTGTTCCTGGGCAGGGGTCTTGCTGGAATGTTTTGGTGCTTGCCACTAACTTACAGTGCTGTCTATCCTGGCATACATCCAGAATGATCTGAAAGTAAGCAAACCAGAATGGCATTTGTTTGATGATCTTGAGAATGATCAAATTCTTCATTTTTTTGTGAAGAAGCTTTTAAATGCTTTTAAGTACATGTAGTTTGAATAATCTGCCATTTATAAGCATAATGCTTTAACACATTAACCCCTAGTGCAGAGTTTACGGGGCATGAGGTAGTAGCCTACTTCCAAGGTCTGTAGTGTCAAGGTCATTCATGATACACTAAAGTGGGTGGTATTATAGAAAGGTAGACAGATTTAGCTCTACAATGATACCAAATAATCTGGAACATTTTAGTTGCATTACAAAACACAGAGGTAAAAACCTAACTTTTTTACCAGTTTTTTTCTTTTTCCACCCAAAATTCACCCATGGTCGGAATCCGATTTTGTGTCCAGATTTCAGACTTTATGGCCTCAGATCTAAGGCAGACCAGTCTGAAGTGCATACAGACAAATGAAACTGTACAAAAAGTAGGATAAGGTGGTCATTTTAATAAAGTCTTCTCCATGCAAAAATTATGGGTGCTTAAACAAAACTTTTAAAAAAATCCAACTTTTCATCCTGCTCATGTGCCAGCAAACTAACCAATGGAAAACATTTTTTTTTTAGCACACTGGGCTAATGGAAAATTGTGTGGAAGTCGATATGTTAGGATGTATTCAGAAATAGTCCCCAAAATGTGTTTCCTACTCACATTTCATGCAAAAACAACAAAAACTTCCAGGGGTTAATGTGTTAAACAAAACTTGCTAATGGTTACAGATGTTAAGAAAACAACTGTTTACAAATTTTCAATTTACTGTATCTTTCATCTAGATTTAACAACAGCTACATGAAGAGCTACAGCTATGAAGAGCCTTTATAACTAGTTGTCTTCCATCAGTGCTTGTCAAATTCTGAAAAGTGCTTTCTGATTTCAAGTTGTTAAAATTTTATTTTGTTTTTAAATTTGTGTGACCATTTATGACTGTGAATTGTGAATTCATATAAATTTAAAAGCCGTCATGCTAGGATGCAATCTCTCAAATTTTATTTTGTTTTTAAATTTGTGTGACCATTTATGACTGTGAATTGTGAATTCATATAAATTTAAAAGCCATCATGCAATCTCTCAAATTAAAATATCTAGTTTTAGGCAGATGCTATTCAAGTTTTTTATTTTTGGCAAGAACAGTGAAACATATTTATCTGCATCAACTTCAAAGACTTTCATGTAAGGATACGCTGAATGCTTTTTTTCTGTAAATATGTGATGGCCATCTTGGATGGAAAACTGGCATAATTTTATCAAATTTTGAAAAACTTTTTTACCGGGAGCAAATTGCTTATATTTTTGTCTAACTGTAGTAAAGGTATCCATGTACAATGATCACAGCATTCATTTGAATGAACTTGATGACAGGATGCTTCTGTTAAATCAAGTGCATACTTCTTTGCAAAGAAGCCTTATTTTTAGATCCCAACTGGTATGTAGTCCCCTGACCTCTAGCCAAATAAAGTTGCAGTCCTTTCAAAACTTTTGGGCAGTGTTCCCAATTTCCCTACATTTGTATCTGGCCTGAAACACCTGCTGCTTAAAATGTTCCTGATATTCAAGAATATCTGCCAATCCTCCATACTAGCTTATCATATGCTTGTAATCACCACAAGGTCCACAATATCTGAGAATTATCAGTTTTTAAGCAGGGACTAATTTTCAGATGTTGCTTCTGGTTACAAACTATAGACTAGTAGTAAAATACATTAAGTGACCAATATTTACCAATTTTAACAAACATCATGATGCCCATCTGCTTTGTCCTAACAGTGGTCAAAATCTGTTGACCATGGATCAAATCCCAAAGGGGTAAAATATGTTAATTTATCTTTCCATTTCAAGTAAGTGTACATAAAGTTACTGGGTATGAACCAGAAGAGTGTTAAAGTTATGACCCTGGGTGTAAGTCCTTAGGGACAGACCCTAAGGCAATGTCAATTGCATTTATAAAGTTATGACCCAGGGTCTAAGTCCTTAGGGACAGACCCTAAGGCAGTGTCAATTGCATTTATAAAGTTGTCTTGCCATGACCATTAATGGTATATATTGATATAGGGCTGGGATTGATAATGGCTAAATCAATGGAGGTAACCAGGGTCTGAAGACGGTTGCATATCTGAGTTAATCTTTTTGTACATATTAAGTGCATTTACAATTTTGGGTGGGGACCTCTTACCATGAAGCCAAAACTGTATGCTCCCAATAAATAACACAGGGTATTCATTCTAACCCCTGTCCTTATCTGTCTAATAAATAACACAGGATATCCATTCTAACTTCTGTCCTTATCTGTCTAATAAATAAAACAGGGTATTCATTCTAACCCCAGTCAGTATCTGTCTAATAAAGAACACAGGTTATCCATTCTAACCCTTGTCCTTATTTGTCTAATAAATAACACAGGTTATCCATTCTAACCCTTGTCCTTATTTGTCTAATAAATAACACAGGGTATTCATTCTAACCCCATTCATTATCTGTCTAATAAATAACACAGGGTATTCATTCAACCCTTGTCCTTATCTGTCTAATAAATAACACTGGGTATTCATTCTAACCCCAGTCATTATCTGTCTAATAAATAACACTGGGTATTCATTCTAACCCTTGTCCTTATCTGTCTAATAAATAACATTGGGTATTCATTCTAACCCCTGTCCTTACCTGTCTAATAAATAACATAGGGTATTCATTCTAACCTCTTTCCTTATCTGTCTAATAAATAATACCGGGTATTCATTCTAACCTCTGTCCTTATCTGTCTAATAAAGAACACAGGGTATTCATTCTAACCCCAGTCAGTATCTAATAAATAACACAGGATATTCATTCCAACCCCTGTTATTATCTGGGTATTCATTCTACCCCTGTCCTTATCTGTCTAATAAATAACACACGGTATTCATTCTAACCCCTGTCTTTATCTGTCAAATAAATAACACAGGGTATTCATTCTAACCCCAGTCTGTATCTGTCTAATAAATAACACAGGGTATTCATTCTAACCGCTGTCCTTATCTGTCTAATAAATAACACTGGGTATTCATTTTAACCCCTGTCCTTATCTGTCTAATAAATAAAACAGGGTATTCATTCTAACCCCTGTCATTATCTGTCCAATAAATAAAACAGGGTATTCATTCTAACCCATGTCCTTATCTGTCTAATATATAACACAGGGTATTCATTCTAACCGCTGTCTTTATCTGTCAAATAAATAACACAGGGTATTCATTCTAACCCCAGTCTGTATCTGTCTAATAAATAGCACAGGGTATTCATTCTAACCACTGTCCTTATCTGTCTAATAAATAACACTGGGTATTCATTTTAACCCCTGTCATTATCTGTCCAATAAATAAAACAGGGTATTCATTCTAACCCATGTCCTTATCTGTCTAATATATAACACAGGGTATTCATTCTAACCGCTGTCTTTATCTGTCAAATAAATAACACAGGGTATTCATTTTAACCCCTGTCCTTATCTGTGAAATAAATAACACAGGGTATTCATTCTAACCCATGTCCTTATCTGTCAAATAAATAACACAGGGTATTCATTCTAACCCATGTCTTTATCTGTCAAATAAATAACACAGGGTATTCATTCTAACCCATGTCTTTATCTGTCAAATAAATAACACAGGGTATTCATTCTAACCCCAGTTAGCATCTCTAATAAATAACACAGGGTATTCATTCTAACCGCTGTCTTTATCTGTCTAATAAATAACACAGGGTATTCATTCTAACCGCTGTCTTTATCTGTCTAATAAATAACACAGGGTATTCATTCTAACCCATGTCTTTATCTGTCAAATAAATAACACAGGGTATTCATTCTAACCCCAGTTAGCATCTCTAATAAATAACACAGGGTATTCATTCTAACCGCTGTCTTTATCTGTCTAATAAATAACACAGGGTATTCATTCTAACCGCTGTCTTTATCTGTCTAATAAATAACACAGGGTATTCATTCTAACCCCAGTTAGCATCTCTAATAAATAACACAGGGTATTCATTCTAACACGTCCTTATCTGTCTTACTGATTACATACAACAATTCAAAGACATGATGGTTTCATAATGGGTTTTCTTTTAAATGTATGCGAAATCCCCCTCTGCTCTCCCCTAGGGGCAACATCAAAATTTATAAGAGCACATTCACCCCTGTCTCCAATATATGCCAAAGTTTTATTTGGAACTATTTGGAACCCTTTGTAACACATTGTACAATCTTACATGGCATGGCAACGAACAAACAAAAAGTTGTAAATAATCCTGCCTTTTCTCTCAAAAGAACAGAAGAAGTATTTTTTTTTTTTTTTAAAAGTTCCCAATACTGTATCCATAACACCATATTTTATAATAGGGGAACATAGTAAATATCACACAGCAGGGAATGCTACCTGACAGAAAAAAGTTTTCACTCTCCCAAGAGTTTTTCCCTTTTTCTGATAAACTGTCTTTGATTTATCAAAATAAATTCCTCCTGCTAGCTATGATTACAAGATTTTCCAAATTCTATTAAGGGGCGGGGGAACACAATTCTGTATCAAAGAAGTAAAGTCATGTACACTGCAACTTGTTTATCTCAAAACCTGAAACTGTAGACAGGAAGCAAACTGTATTAAATTTCACCCTATTTGATATTAATAGCATGCACACATGATGTATCAATGCAGAACAGATTAAAATACTGTTATATCAAAACATTTCCTTTCTAACCAATAGTAAATACACTTTTATAAAATTATGCCTAATCATATGGAAGTGTTTTGCTTAGAACAATTTTCTGGTTCTGAAAGAAATGCCGTTTATTTTCTTCTTTTTATAAAATGTATAGTGTTATCTCAATATAAAGTGCTCAATACACTATGACCAAATGTATAATTGCATGTACAACTATGAATCCATTTTAATTCTTTAAAAATGTATTATTTTTCACAGCTACTGCTATATTTATCTGACTTACTGCATATTAAGAAATAATTATAATGTGGGTTTCACATTTTTAAAATGACCATTTTACAGTTTTGTATGCATTACTAAGAATTCCTATAATTTATTATTCATTCATACGCAGACTGTGCAATATTTGTTTTGTGGTCTAACCACAACTTATTACATTGCCAAAACCAATAGACCACAAGCATGCTTGTGGTTCTGGAAGATTTTTAAAATTCCAATTATGTGTACATGTTCTGACCCTCAAACATTAAATCTGGAATCCTTTGTCAAAATATCTGGAATTTTCAGTAAAAACATAATTTTTTTATCTGTTATGCATATTAGTTTTCCCAAACATGTCTGCATACTGTCATTTGTATGTTTTCATTTTCATTTGTTTTGACCATTTTCACTTGCAAATTTAATAAGTCTTTGATTATTTTTTAAAATTAATATTCACATAAAAAATATGGAAGTGTTAAAGACTTCAGTTCGTATGTGTTAATTCATCTCCTAGTTTTGGAAACGAGAACAATTAGAATTTTTCTCAGCTGTTTTGTTCCACTGTTAAGACGTCATTTGTTTTTTATAAAACCGCCATCACACGATCGCCAGTCAACCCGCTTACAATATGATGAACCCTCATTAATTGCATTAAATGATTACACCTTGGCTTTTGATACTACATTGTGCTCAAGACTAAACGAACTGGGACTACATTCATCATTACTTAAATGTAAACGGAAGCGAAAAAGGAAATGTTTCAAAGCTGGCCAGCATAGAACAGGAAGAAGAATTCCAATTATCTCCCTTTCATCCATAATAGATAAACAATTAAAAAATTCTGCCATTAATTTTGATAACCTAGTTCAAATTCCTCTTAAATCATCAACTGTTGTGTCAACTGTCTCAGGGATACCACTACGTATTGCATTATTCAACGCTCAATCAGTAGGATCACCCAAAAAAATGCACAGAAATAGTTAATTTTATCAGCGACCAGAATATCGACGTCTTCGTCCTGACAGAATCATGGCTAAAACTGTCAGGCGATGAACCCAAGTGTGCGGATTTAACACCCAGTAATTATTCCATCAAGTCGTTTCCCTGCAACTCTCGCAGAGGTCGAATTGCTGTCGTCACAAAGAATTCCATGATAAAATGCCTTAAGTACAACACAACCTTCAATTTCTGTCACACATCGTTTGAACTAGTCCAAACAACACTCACACTGGAACAAAGGTCAGTCCATTTTTTCTGTCTCTACCACCTGACCTTCTAGAAGAAAAAAACAAGCTGACTGAATCTCTCTTTTTGGAGCAGTTTCCAAATCTTCTGGGCTATGGAAATTCAGTAGGTGGCAGCCTAATTATTCTTGAAGATTTCAACTTTCACTTTGACTGTCCTGGAAACCCATACACGTCAAAACTCCTAGATTCCATTTATGTTTTCAATCTTAAACAGTCAGTTAACCAACCCACCCATAAACTTGGTCACATTTTATACTGGTTTCTGTATCCCATGAAATTGCATCATATCACCTCTGCATTATATGCCATCTCAACGTATCAGTCTGTAACGTGAGCTCCACCTATATTTGCTACTAAGAGAAACCTCCGTATGATAAATGGAACCAAATTCATTCATGACATCCAAGAAAACCTCATAACTTTCTTACATCCAACAGCGGAACAACTTGATAACTGCCTGTGTTCATTGCTTGAAAAACATGCCCCAGACACCAAATGCAGAGTATCAACTCAAAAGTGTTCTCCATGATATAGCAGTGTCAGGGACCAGCTTTGCACTGCTAAAAGATATCGCCGTAAAGCAGAGAGGCTTTGGCTTTCCACCAGACTCACTATTCATAAACAAATCCATGATGCCGCTAAGAAGAACATCACAAACATAGTCCATTTAGCCAAATTATCCCACTACAGTAATAAGATCACAGAGAGTTCCAGCTGCAAAGAGCTCTTCGAGATAACTAACAAACTAATGTCAAGGAACAAATGTACACCACTTCCAACTACCTTCTCTCCAGTAGACCTTCTGGACCAATTTGCAAATTTCATTCCATGACAAAGTACAAACCATTAGAGATTCGCTTGACAGCACAATTTCAACTGATTCATTACCATACAGTTATAATATAGAATTTCAGCGACAACCATTAGGAGCATTTGAACCTGTTTCTATTGATTTAGTACAGACAATCGTGATGAAGAGTGCACCAGTCTTGTGAACTTGATCCAAGTCCGACATCACTGCTGCTTGAGTGTTTAGACCCAATATTGCCTTCACTAACTGATGTTATTAATATCTTTCTCATCGGGGGAATTCCCATCATTTTTCAAAACTGCCATCGTAAAGCCTCTGCAGAAGAAACCAACACTTGACCATAACGATTTAAAGAACTACCTGCCAATTTCTAATCTCCCATTGATATAAAAAATCCTAGAAAAGGTTGTTCTAACCCAACTTGTATCTCATCTGAATTCAAACAGTCATTTTAGCAATGTACAGTCTGCATATCGCCCTTGCCACCGTACGGAAACTACTCTTCTGAAAGTATTTAATGACATTCTCTCTGCTTTGGATAGTGGAAAGATTACAGTCCTCAACCTCCTTGATTTGTCCGCAGCATTTGACACAATAGACCATGATATATTACTTCACCATCTCCAGCATGTATTTGGCATTCAGAATATAGCCTTACAAGTGGTTCAAGTCCTACTTTGTCAACAGGACACAAATTATATCTGCAAATGGAATACATTCCAGCCCAGTTGACATATGTGGTGGTGTTCCAAATGGGTCTGTTCTTGAACCTGTTCTCGAACCTGTTCTCTTCATTCTATACACTCAGCCACTCTCAAGTGTCATAGATCATCACCCAGTGTCTTACCAATTGTACACTGGTGACACCCATATATACAAGTCTAGCCACCCAACTGAAGTTGATGCTACCATCCATGGAGTAGAGAGGTGCATTTTTGATGTGAAATCATGGATGACATGTAACAAACTGCAGATGAATGATGATAAAAATGAGGCTATTCTGATCACAACACAAAGACTTTCTCATTCACATCCATTACCTCAGACAATAAATATCAGCAACACCAACATTAAATTCTCACAGTCAGTATAAAACCTAGGTGTTACTCAAGACAGTACTCTCACATTGCACTAACATGTCATGAACACATGCAAGGCTGCATATCTTGAACTGAGATGCATCAGTTCTATTCGTAAATATCTTTCAGTTGATGCCACTAAAACACTTGTGTGTTCATTAGTACTTTCAAGACTGGACTATTGTAACTCAATTCTGTCTGGTTCGTCACAATATTTACTCCAGAAACTTCAAGAAGTTCAAAACACCGTTACATGGATCATCTTTAGAATACCTCGATCAGAGCACACCTCACCACTGCTCTGTACCCTACACTGGCTATCCATTTGATACTGAATCAAACACAAAATTTGTTCTCTGTGCTATGTTTTACTGACAGACTCCAGTCCAACATACCCATCCAGCCTCACCCATGTGTATACACAAGCTAGATACTTACGCTCTTCTTCTGACAATCGTATACTCATTGTTCCCATTGTGAAAACGAAGTCATATGGACAATGTTCTTTTGCATACCAGGGCCCAGTGATGTGGAATGAATTGCCCATTGAAATTAAACACAAAGACACAGTGGTCCCTTTTAAGAGTGCTCTTAAAACTCACCTTTTTCGACTGCAGGGACAAACTTAGAGACCTAATAATGTTTTGTATCTTATATGTTTTCAACATGTTTTCATGTTTTCCAATTTCATTGTTTTTCTTAAGTGCAGTCATATCATTTAAGATGGTGTAAAATGCTTAGAGCTTCTAAAGATTAGGTGCTATACAAAGTCCTTATTATTATTATTATTATTATTATTATTATTATTATTATTATTATTAATTAATGTAGATATGTTAAGACAGTGTACCAAACACATGTTCAGCCAGTGTAAACACATATTCAGCCAGTGTACCAAACACATACTCAGCCAGTGTACCAAACACATATTCAGCCAGTGTACCAAACACATATTCAGCCAGTTTACCAAACACATATTCAGCCAGTTTACCAAACACATATTCAGCCAGTGTACCAAACACATATTCAGCCAGTTTACCAAACACATGTCAAAACAGTTTACCAAACACATGTCAAGACAGTTTACCAAACACATATTCAGCCAGTGTACCAAACACATATTCAGACAGTATACCAAATACATGTTCAGACAGTTTACCAAACACATGTCAAGACAGTTTACCAAACACATATTCAGCCAGTGTACCAAACACGTATTCAGCCAGTGTACCAAACACATATTCAGCCAGTTTACCAAACACATATTCAGCCAGTGTACCAAACACGTATTCAGTTTACCAAACACATGTCAAAACAGTTTACCAAACACATGTCAAAACAGTTTACCAAACACATATTCAGCCAGTGTACCAAACACATATTCAGACAGTTTACCAAACACATGTCAAAACAGTTTACTAAACACATATTCAGCCAGTGTACTAAACACGTATTCAGACAGTTTACCAAACACATGTCAAAACAGTTTACCAAACACATGTCAAGACAGTTTACCAAACACATGTCAAAACAGTTTACCAAACACATATTCAGCCATTATACCAAATACATGTTCAGACAGTTTACCAAATACATGTCAAGACAGTTTACCAAACACATATTCAGCCAGTGTACCAAACAAACAGCCATTATACCAAATACATGTTCTGACAGTTTACCCAACACATGTCAAAACAGTTTACCACACACATATTCAGCCAGTTTACCAAATGCATATTCAGCCAGTGTACCTAACACATTTTCAGACAGCGTACCAAACACATATTCAGACAAGTGTACCAAATACATGTTCAGACAGAGTACAAACATCCTTGATTTTTCAAACTAGAGAAAACTAATTTTGGAGAATCTTCTCTGTCTTCTAAATTTCATGTTTAACATTTGCAATAATCCTAAATGATGGTAGAGCAAATTTTGCAAAAGAATTAATTAGATTTCATTCATGTGTGAGAGGATACTTGATCTGAATGCACAACATCGATTACTTTATGTGACTGTTTTGAAAGCAATTTATATTTTTGATCACAACTAAAAGAGCTTATATTTTCTTACTTGGCCACTAATTCAATATGCATGGAGGGAAACAAGTTGATTTTGTTTTCATATATTTCATGTCGTTATAGTATACACAAAGCAAAATCTGATCTATTCTACATCCCCAAGCTTGAACTTCAAAGTCTAAATTCTACAAAATGGCTTCAAATAACCAGGTACATCTTAATGTGCTGACTCATGATATCAGACCCAAGTTTACTCTGTACCCAATCACATACACTATAAAGCATAGACTGGTCCTCCTATCCAAGTTATCAAACTGTCCATTTTGCAATGAAAATGAAGCCATAACACATTAACCCCCTGGAGGTTTTTGATGTTTTTGCATGAAATGCAAGTAGGAAACACATTTTGAGGTCTATTCTGAATACATCCTAATACATTGATTTCCAAGCAATATCCATTTGACAAATGGCTAGTCATGCTAAAGAAAATGTTTTTCAATGGTCGGTTGCTGGTGTATGAGCGGAAAGTAAAAAAAAATGGATTTTTTTTTGTTTAACGGACCCATAATTTTTATATGGAGAACACTATTTAAAATATCCACCTTATCCTACTTTTTGCACAGGTTCACCTGTCTGTGCGCTTCAGACTGGTCTGCCATAGATCTGAGGCCATAAAGTCTAAAATCTGGACACAAATTCGGAATCCGACCATGGGCGATTTTTGGGTGAAAAAAAAAACGGGTTAAAAAACTTGTTTTTCCCTCTGTATTTTGTGGTGCAACTAAAATGTCCAGATTGTTTGTTATCATTGTAGAGCTACATCTGTCTACCTTTCTATAATACCACCCATTTTAGTGTATCATGTATAACCTTGATGCTACAGACCTTGGAAGTAGGCTACTACCTCATGCCCCATAAAGTTGTCACTAGGGGTTAATGTGTTAAAAAAAGATACACAACCAGGGTCCACAACTCTGCTGAATGACGAAAGCAAAGGCTGAATACTAAATTCTTTTATCAATATAAAATTGCATAACAAATCTGATAAAAACAATTCCCAGTAAAAAGTTATCTTGTGGAAATAGAATTGATGGGCTTCACTAATGGATGACTGCATGATCACAATACTAATGAAATCATATGTAGACTTAATTGATCACAATACCAATGAAATCATATGTAGACTTAATTGATCACAATACCAATGAAATCATATGTAGACTTAATTGATCACAATACCAATGAAATCATATGTAGACTTAATTGATCACAATACCAATGAAATCATATGTAGACTTAATTGATCACAATACCAATGAAATCATATGTAGACTTAATTGATCACAATACCAATGAAATCATATGTAGACTTAATTGATCACAATACCAATGAAATCATATGTAGACTTAATTGATCACAATACCAATGAAATCATATGTAGACTTAATTGATCACAATACCAATGAAATCATATGTAGACTTAATTGAGACAAAACTGAATATACTTGCTGTAATCTCCTTAATAATAATGATCAATGATCACATCAGAAAAGAAGACAAGAGACCATCCAGGGGACTGATGCTCCATTAGCCAATATTAATAATAATAGTCAATGATCACATCAGGAAAGACAAGAGACATTTCAAGGGACTGATGCTCCATTAGACAATATTAATAATAATGGTCAATGATCACATCAGGAAAGACAAGAGACATTTCAAGGGACTGATGCTCCATTAGGCAATATTAATAATAATGGTCAATGATCACATTAGAAAAGACAAGAGACCATCCAGGGGACTGATGCTCCATTAGCCAATATTAATAATAATGGTCAATGATCACATCAGATAAGACAAGAGACCATCTAAGGGACTGATGCTCCATTAGCCAATATTAATAATAATGGTCAATGATCACATCAGATAAGACAAGAGACATTCCAAGGGACTGATGCTCCATTAGGCAATATTAATAATAATGGTCAATGATCACATCAGATAAGACAAGAGACCATCTAAGGGACTGATGCTCCATTGGGCAATATTAATAATAATGGTCAATGATCACATCAGATAAGACAAGAGACATTCCAAGGGACTGATGCTCCATTAGGCAATATTAATAATAATGGTCAATGATCACATCAGATAAGACAAGAGACCATCTAAGGGACTGATGCTCCATTAGGCAATATTAATAATAATGGTCAATGATCACATCAGATAAGACAAGAGACATTCCAAGGGACTGATGCTCCATTAGCCAATATTAATAATAATGGTCAATGATCACATCAGATAAGACAAGAGACCATCTAAGGGACTGATGCTCCATTAGCCAATATTAATAATAATGGTCAATGATCACATCAGATAAGACAAGAGACATTCCAAGGGAAAGATGCTCCATTAGGCAATATTAATAATAATGGTCAATGATCACATCAGATAAGACAAGAAACCATCTAAGGGACTGATGCTCCATTGGGCAATATTAATAATAATGGTCAATGATCACATCAGATAAGACAAGAGACCATCTAAGGGACTGATGCTCCATTAGGCAATATTAATAATAATGGTCAATGATCACATCAGATAAGACAAGAGACATTCCAAGGGACTGATGCTCCATTGGGCAATATTAATAATAATGGTCAATGATCACATCAGGAAAGACAAGAGACATTTCAAGGGACTGATTTCCAGAAATTCAAGACAATATCTTCTTCTAACTGCCAAATGTTGAGACCATCTCCAGTATTCCTCAGTGATGACAAGGTTTTCAAATTAGTTGATGTAGTTAGTATTTTGATGTCATCTTCATACGATTTTAATTACTTTTCTTTTTATAAATCCCAAGTAAGATTGATCATCCATTCAGAGCGGATAGTGACAAGATTTTAATGAAAGTTTTTGTGGCAGCCACATCTTTATGAATAGCACCATTTTCATTAAAGATGTTTCATAAAAAGTGTACTGGTGAAAACTCCTTAGTCGATAAAGATGACCACCATGTTTTATGGTTCAAAATGGCCACAAAACTGAATGTCAGATCAGCACTGTTATGTTACGGTTCAGCAAAACAAAGTATTACGTCTTTTCATTTAAACCATAGTCATAATAATAGACATCAGGTACAATTTTTATTTACGACTAAATAGACATCATAAGAAGTCTTCTGCTGAAACGTCTTTACATTCATAAACTAAACAGGACTTGAAGATGACCATTGTGACAGCCATGGTGGGTCTCACATTGACACTATGTTACCCGTGTTTTGGTGAAAACCCTATGATATGAATATTTTCATTATGGCCATAATGTGATTGCCACCATAGATCTCACATTGACACTATTTTACCCGTGTTTTGGTGAAAACCCTATGACAGGAATATTTTCATTATGGCTGCAGTGACAGCTATTGTGGATCTCACATTGACACTATTTTACCCGTGTTTTGGTGAAAACCCTATGACAGGAATATTTTCATTATGGCTGCAGTGATATTTTCATACAGGACCAACAAGACAGCTTACAAAGTCTAACACCTCACACTGGTAGGACAAAATTCAGTACCAATAGCGAGATTTTCAAGATGGCCAATGTATAATTGCTATATTGGTTGTTTGACCAATTCATTTAGGATTAACTGGACATCATAAAAAAAGTACTAGTGGCCAAAAGATCAACTTAAAAGCTCTTCTGGTCCGATACCAGTAGAACTAAGAGTACCTGGGTAAAATGCTCTCTCTCTCTCTCTCTCTCTCTCTCTCTCTCTCTCTCTCTCTATATATATATATATATATATATATATATATATATATATATATATATATATATATATATATATATATATATATATATTCATTCACAGGAAAATAAAAGCTCATAGCAAAATTATAACTTGTTTTACTGGCTGCTAAATTTACAACAGCCAACTGAACCAGTATTCCTGATCAAACAATTCCAGTCTTACACAAGATAATGAAGTTTGTTTCTTTGATAGGTCATTGTATGTACGGTAGTGTATAAAGTTAAAGACCCATAATTACCTTAGACACACCTACCACATGATCATAAAGGTAATTTTTAGATGATTCACTGATTTGTCATTATACACAAGTGTGACTGCTTTTTCTTATAGTTCCAGGTATCTGTAAGAGGTATTGGCTACACAACTTAGTACCAGTACTCATTTTTGGTCATGTGTGCGTGGTTAAGGGGGTATAAAGTTTGTGCCTGGATGGCGATGAGTGCGTTAACCCACAGACCAAGAATTGAATCTCCATATGGTATTAATTTAAATTCTCTTAACCTGTATAATATTTAATTTTATTAAAAGGAATAATTCAGGTATTGTTATCAAGATTCTCCTGTAGGATGTAGGGACAGCACTTTCTGTTGCATGTCATATAAATTTCATTAAAAGCAAACAATAAATTATATGGGAACCAAGCTATCTAAAAAAATTACCTGTGTTAAATATGCACCCAATGTATTGTACTAAGAGATCAGGCTTTAATCTGCTGGAGTGAAATCAGTGCAATTGTAAGTAGAACAAAAACTCGGCTAGGAAATTTGCCCTGGCAATATACGACAGTGTTTATTGGCACTGATACAACTTGTATTTCTTTCTTTGCCTTTTACCGGCACTGTTGTGATATTGTTGGTTGTAGCGGCACTTTCAAGATATTATTGATTGTATCAGGCTGAGGAAATGGTAGTTATGTTTAACACACTAAGGTAGTTGACCCAAGCTGGCATGGGCCGCAGTATCAAACTCGAGACCTTTTGATTACATGTTGAATGCTCTAGAAATTGAGCGATTAGGATTATTACTACAGCCTCTCTCTATCTTGCAATAAAAATGAACCTTGATTTAACTGACATACTTTGTACTGGGTTCATTACTTGTATAATGAGATACATGACTTTACCCAAGTCATGAAAAACTCATGTTATAATGAGGTGTTTGTATTGAGGATCACTGAGGTATCATAGATGTACCACTGAGGTGTTTTATAATGAGTGGTCACTGAGGTGTTTTATAGTGAGAGACCACCAAGGAACTAATTGGGTGTTTTATGCTTTGGGACCTGGTGTTTTTGAGGGCTCATGGTTGTTCCGTACCCATGTCGATTCGTACCCAAAAGAGTCGTTTCGTAATCAAAACAATGGTCGTTTCATACCCAAGGTGCTGGTCATTTTGTACCCAATGCGTTTCAAATGTAACTACAAATATCACAAAAATATATTTCATACATATTTTCTATGTTGCTTTTTATCCATTAATAATAATAATAATAATAATAATAATAATAATAATAATAATAATAATAATATGCCTTTCTATACTTTCATGGGAATCATAATTGAAAGTTATCAAATGCTAAAATCTATGGATATCTATCTAGTAAGTTTAAGCTTTTAAGCTTAATTCAATTTCACACGTGTTTGATTAATTTTTTGTTTTTGATTATTTTGAAATAATTTAACTTTCTCTTTGGAATTTTAATTTTTTTTTTCTCAGGCACGTATACTTTAGTATAAAGAGCATATGGCAAACTTGGAGTTATAGACAATGAATTCAATTTATCATTAAGCCAAAAAGAATCAGAAAATTTATTAATTTGTTCTCATGGATGCATGGTACATGGACATTTTGCCCCATGGACCTTTTGGCCCAAGACATTTCGCCCCACCTGGTACATGGACGTTTCGGCCCATGGACATTTTGCCCCACATCAATGGACATTTCATTTCTCTCTCTCTCTCTCTCTCTCTCTCTCTCTCTCTCTCTCTCTCTCTCTCATTATGGAAATCTTTAAGATCAACAAATATAATAGACAACATATACTCTTCTTTGACGGAAATTTCAATAAAGATTTAATTAGACAGATTAAAGACTACATTACAAAGACCATCTTTAGATGTGGACAAATAATTACAATTAAGAAATAGGGAAAAACTTTTCTTTCTTCTTTTATTTATTGTTGAAATTTTTAAAATTAAAAAAAAATTAAATTAAAAAATTATATATTTTTTAAAAAAATAAAAAAAAAAATAAAAAAATAAAATTTAAAAAAGGTGATGGGCCATTACATCTATTAAACAAATTATAGCTGCATTAATTGTTAAATTGACTGTATATAATAGGAATCTTGATGGGGAAAGTACATTATGAGGACATCATAGGGCTATATCGCATGGCGCTACACTAAGTGGACAGGTCTATGGAAGAGTTTGGAAAAACGCCCCATTAAGTAATATACATTTTTTAGAATAGGAATAGTTAAATAATTTAACTTTTGGATGCTAACATCCTAAATACTCTTTCTCTGTGCAGCTCCCATACTGCACAGAGAACCCAAATTCATGGGAAAATAAACCATTTTGAATGATTTTCAAGATTAAATAACTAAACTAAAAACCGACAGACCAAATTTGAGACGGGAGAAGTACAACCAAAAATAAAAAATGTACTCTCGGACTATATGAAGATAAATATAGAAAGTAAAGTGAGATACAGTTAAAAAACATATCTAAATAAACATCTTACTTTACCGAAATTCAAAATTAAATAAAAAATAAACGTATGTACTACCTTAAAATAAATGATGAACGTGATGACTCAATTAGAGGTAGAGATACTGAAATAAGACAACTGGTCAAATTCGAACGAAAAGGCTATCCTAACAAGAAAACAATGTATATATACATATATAGCACACAGACAAATAGCACCAACAGTAATAGCAAATACAGGATATAGGAGACCACTAGCCATGGTCAAACTAAAATTATTAAGAAAGTGGATCCGAAGGAGGGTAGAAAGATCCCACCTCGGAAAAACCTTTTATAGTAACACTAGGGAAAAAGAGAATAAAAATACCCCTTTTCAAAAATTTTATAGAAAGAAAAAAACCCACATAAACTACATATCGGGGGAGCACAAACACACATAAAAACTTTTACAATTTTTTTTAATGGGGGGGGGGGGGCAATCTGTCTGGTGCCCTCTATAAAAATAACAATGCCTTCGTGCATTTACTGCAGAAAACCAGGTACCCGTCAGCAAGCTATATATTGCAATATTTGCAACATATGGCAACACAGAGCCTGTGGAAATACTGATAAGTTTATTTATTTATTTCTACATCATATTACGATCATTCCACATTTAAACGGGCTTAAATAAAAAAAAATGTATTCTTTTAATAATAATTTTGTGTATCTAGTGTCGCTTTCTCGCATGATATTGTTCGTGTTTCAGTATATCAAATGTGTTTCAAAATAAATTTTATCACAAAACTTCGATGGAATGAACTAAATGGTTTGAAGAAAAGGTTTAATTTTCAGGTCAAACAAGCTACATGTATGGTCTTCTTAGACGTGGAAAGATATCTTTTCAGTTTGTGTGTGACCTGTGCAATTCAAAACCTGAGGTAAGATTTCATTACAAAAAATATTTTAAGAACGGAGACATTTTAAAGTAGCTACTTCCCATTTGTATTTGATGAACTTAAGCTACGGTTAAATAAAAAATTGCGAACAAAGCATGGCATACAAAATAAATAAATAAAATCTAAATACATCCAATGATTTTAAAAAAGAAAAGAAAATAATGTTTCTCGTATAAAATATGTCGTTGTTTTTCTTGGGCCACACGACATTCCATTCTAGTCGACTAACTCCTTTTCATTTTAGATGTAACGCATTAACGTTCTTATATGCACTTTTATAATGTTCTAATATTAATACTGTTTACAAGCAGATGGCCACAATGTCAAAATGTTCTTTAGTGCCATACCAAATACATCTTCCAGATTTGAACTGAATACTGATATAGCATGGGGGCAGATGGAGAGCACAGGGAATTCAATATCGATTTATATCGATAAAGAAGATATTTCGGCAAGGTGAATGTTATTTTTTATTTGAATCGTACGGGTGCATGCATACGTCTTTATGTGTAAATACCATTGAACTTGGTTTTCTAGTCATTGCTTATATGTTTCCAGCATTTTCTGACAGGTTCCGACATATTTATAATTACAGGCTAGATAGAAGTCAACACTTAAAAGATATTTTAGCAAATGACCAGCACCACGTAGTGAACGAGTTCCATTTTTCGCATGATAATGTTCCTGTTTCACTATATCCAACGTCTTCAAAATAATTTTTACCACAAAACTTCGATGGAATGAACTGAGTGATCTGAAGACAATGTTTCTATTTACACGTCTAACAAGCTACATGTATTGTCTTCTTAGACACACATCGGAGTGATATGACTGAAAAATTGTTAAAGCCACATTAAAAATTCCATTCACACACACACTTGTTTATGGGTGCAAAGAAATGAGTGGTAATTGTGTCCGTGTTTAGCGTGCAAGCGACCATAAGTCTTTAAACATCTTAGTGTTTTTTAGGTTTTGATAGTTACTGTTTAGAAGTACAAGTTTGCACATCATAATTTGTCACTTCTACCCTGTCATAAGATGTAATCTTGATTAGTGATGTGTGTTGATTTAAACATGCAAATACATGCTTAATATTTAGAAAATAAATGTCTGAAACCAGTTTTTATATCTCTGTATTGTTAATTAAAATTTGTATTACTCGCCCATCATTCAGCTGGATGACTGAAAGTAAAGAATCACTCGAGTGAGAAAAAGAACAAGATGAAACACTATTTTGGGGATAACTAAGAGTAAAGAGTAAGCAAAATGCATACCGAATTCAATCGATTAACGATAACACAATATTGCAATGCTTACCATTTGAAACGAGGTAATTGTTACCATAATATTCTGTTAAAAAATATTATTAAGCAGTAACAATGCCAATAAATCACAAGATATATTAAGCAAACTAATCCGATCATGAAAAAAAATTTAGTAAAGTTTAACATTTTTAAATAAATAAGCAATTATGTGGAAGAAAAACAACAACAAATAGGATATAATGTGTTTAAAACATCATATTTATGGTGGACCGCTCCTGTGGCCTAGTGGTTAGGGCTTCTGCCTATGATGCAGGAGGTCATTGGTTCTATCCATGGCAGAGTAAAAAAAAAAAAAGTTACTAACGGCTGCCTCATGTTAGGACTGGTCAGTCTGGTGTCAAAATAATGTGACTGGGTGGGGCATCATGCTACATGTCTGCCCCAATGCTAGAATCATTATAAACTGCCACACTGCACACTTTGGTACGACTCGGTCGGGGATCGAACCCACGACCTTTCGCTTCCGCGGTGGACGCTCTAACCACTAGGCCATCGAAGGAGTCTTCATCAGTTTGTGTAACAGCGGAAAAAAAATACTGCAGTATAGAAAATTATCACTGTAAACGATATATTAATTTTCTGATCAGTCTTATTACATAAATGAAGAAAAAGTGGAAATATTGTCTGATTTAACGGCACGCTGAATGTAATTGAAATATAGGAGAGAGAGATAGGATTATGGGGTAGGAAATCTTAACGGTAGGCCCCTAAATTAAAATGAAGACAATGGTGTAAAGCTGATGAATTTCTATAAATGTCCAATATTTCCATTGATGTGGGGCGAAATGTCCATGGGCCGTAACGTCCATGGGGTACCAGGTGGAGCAAAATGTCCATTGAAGTGGGGCAAAATGTCCTGGGCCGAAATTAACATCCATGGGGCAAAACGTCCATAATCCGGATGCATACGTTGTTATTAATTGTCCCTGCTCTTCATGTATGCATGTAAAAAAACTCTAAAATGTACATTTCGGAATAATGCTGTTAGTTTTTTGTTCTTTAAGAAATCTTTTCAAGCTATTATTTCGTCTTACTGAGACTCCTTCAGTCATTCTTTGGATGGTAAATTTTACTGTTTTAATCTGGGAAAAATATATTCCGTATTACATAGGGTGCTGTATTGAAAATGTTTCAATACTGACTCAAGCAAAGCATGCATACATATCTTCGATTATTTAAATAATTATCTGTTTTAAAACAACAAAGTACATGTAAATATATGTAAAATGAATCTCTCTCTCTCTCTCTCTCTCTCTCTCATGTGGAGGATAACAAAAGTGAGCAAAAATGTGCACAAGTATGCCAGACTATACTGAAGGAGATGTCGTCTGTCTACCCCCTCCACCCCACCCACCCCAAAATGGCTTGGTTGCCCGTATAATATACCGCGTTCAACACTTTTAAAAGCAGGCGACAACAATTTAAATTAACATCAGTATTAGGTCTAGGAGAAGAGAAACTTACACAAACAACACTATTGTATCTGCATTCAGCCTCATTATCAAAAGATCGCAAAATGTATAGTTCTTTTGAGGAGATAACCATTTGTAATTTATCATACACATTAGTCATTGCTAAATAATACCAAGAAATACAAGTAATTGTTAATTGGAAGTATACAAAAAAAATGGAATTATTTAGTTAAACCTGGCCAATGTTTTTTTTTTTTTCTTCTTACTGGCAATGTGAATATTTTAAAGAAATGTAATTAAATTAAATTTTTGTAAATAAATTGGTGCGAAATGACAAGCACCTTTGGTATGAAACGACCAGCAGCATGGGTACGACACGACTTGGGTAAGGAATGACCAGGTGCCGTTTTTTAGTGAGCTACCACAGGCGTTTCATAGTCAGGGACCACTAAGGTGCTTTGTAATGAGGGTCTACTGAGGTGTTTAATACTGAGGAACCACTGAGGTATTTTATAATGAGTTACCACTCAGGTATTACAGAGTTACCACTGAGGTGTTTTATAATGAGTTACCACCACTGAGGTAGTTTGTAGTGAGGGACCGCTTAGATATTTTATAGCAAGGGTTCACTTAATATAACAGTTCCCAGTTCTAATGCATTTGTACAGGAATAAATCTGGCTGTAAATGTAAACATGTAATAATATGTACAGTTTGTAGGTACAGGTACCGGTAATTAGCAAAATGTGAGATGTACAGTATGCAGGTACTTACTATCACAAAACTTGTATAAATCCATGCCAATGACTGGTTTCCCCTTTTCCATAACATGCTTGAGAATGCAAGAAAAAATGGCAATGATGTTCACTTCTTGGAACCAAAACATGAATGTGAAATCAAGAGCCCAATCAGTGAATATTCTTAAGAATACATCCCCCTGCTTCTAACCATAGACTAGCTCAACTGTCATCACATCATTGGCTTCAATAGCACTGAAAATGGAGCCAATCCAATTTGGTTGAAAAAAATCCCTCTCACATTTTGTCCATGTACCATACTTTCAGAGAATTCTTTATAGGTGAGCTTGAATTCTTTATAGGTGAGCTTGAATTCTTTATAGGTGAGCTTTCTTATTTCAGGAATCATTTTTAAATAGAGAGGAGTGCCCAGTCTGTATCAACACAAAAACATCACAAGGGCAAGCACTGAAACCAATGAATCACATACCATCTTGCTACATTCAAGAATTTCCATATCTGACAACCCCAAAATCATTCCCTCTTCCTAAAGTTGATTTAAATACAGCCAACTGCCTTTTGTAGATCACACACACCAACAAGTAAAGCTCAAACTAGTTAACACATACCAGTGCACTACATTCAATAATTCCCCAAGTAGACAGCCCCATTCACTCTTCCCAAAGTTGTGTGATTCAATACAGTCATTTATAGACCAAACATACCAACAAGTAAAGCTCAAACCAGTTAAAAATAACCCACCTGTTCATTCATGAAGATTTACACATAACAGTAGGCTTAATGTGTTCACACCAACATCAGGAACAATTTAAAAGACATCCAAGCTCTGAAAGTCTTAAAACAATTAATCACACAAAAACAAAAAAAATTGCTGTGTTCATTTTTTATTCCGTTCAAGAAACGACACTGCCAAAAATAAGTAATATCTAGTCAATTATTAGTAAAGTCCAAATAAACTTCCCATATCCAGATCTGCTATTAAATGATGCACCATTCAATCTGGGTCCATACAGTAGAATGATGCACCATTCAATCTGGGTCTGTACAGTTTTTTAACAAGTAGAATAAAAAACAAAGACTCTGACCTGCAGCAACAGATCAGGGTCTGGCCTTAACTTTTGACCAAGTACTTTTAAGTTGTAATTTATAAAAACAACTAAGCATATTATTTCAAATTACAAAAATGTTAAATTCTTTAAAAGTTTAAGAAATGTGTTTGTGGCTAGTTTGCCAGATTGATTACTGAAATCAAAATCAAACCAATTGTCAAAATTGCTAAAAATGCTTATCAAACTGTAAACACATAAAATTATAAATGAAATCAGCATTAAACATAAAAAAAACAAGAAATCAACCAAATGGTTTCTAAATATTTGAGGAAAGAGCATTGCCTTGCAAAGAGGTTAACTGATATGGTAGCTGATTACTGTAATTACTACAGTGGTTAGGTAAACACTTCATTCATGAATCATAATCAAAACAGGAGCTCCACCAAGGTTACATAATGACTGCAATGTTGCAAAACAAACTTCAGAGTGCCAGTCAAGCAGAGACAAAGCTCTGAATGATTATCACATTTTACAAACTAGTTGTTTTATTATATAATCATAACCAACGAATATCTTACAATTCAAACTAGCCTTTTATCATACCAAAAAATAGAATTAAAATTCATACAAGGAATGACAATGAATGTGTGGCACAAATTGCAATACACACTAGAAATTACTAATGCAATACACACTAGATATTACTAATATTACACACTAGAAATTACTAATGCAATACACACTAGAAATTACTAATGCAATACACACTAGAAATTACTAATGCAATACACACTAGAAATTACTAATGCAATTCACACTAGAAATTACTAATGCAATACACACTAGAAATTACTAATGCAATACACACTAGAAATTACTAATGCAATTCACACTAGAAATTACTAATGCAATACACACTAGAAATTACTAATGCAATACACACTAGAAATTACTAATGCAATACACACTAGAAATTACTAATGCACTAGAAATTACTAATGCAATACACACTAGAAATTACTAATGCAATACACACTAGAAATTACTAATGCAATACACACTAGAAATTACTAATGCAATACACACTAGAAATCATTAATGCAATACACACTAGAAATTACTAATGCAATACACAGTAGAAATTACTAATGCAATACACAGAAATTACTAATGCAATACACACTAGAAATTACTAATGCAATCCACACTAGAAATTACTAATGCAATTCACATTAGAAATTACTAATAATGTATGACACAAATTACAATTCAAACTAGGAACTACATTAAATGTATACAACAAATTGCATTTCAACCTAGGAACTACATTAAATGTATACAACAAATTGCATTTTAACCTAGGAACTACATTAAATGTATAACACAAATTGCATATCAACCTAGGAACTACATTAAATGTATAACACAAATTGCATATCAACCTAGGAACTACATTAAATGTATAACACAAATTGCATTTCAACCTAGGAACTACATTAAATGTATACAACAAATTGCATATCAACCTAGGAACTACATTAAATGTATACAACAAATTGCATATCAACCTAGGAACTACATTAAATGTATACAACAAATTGCATTTCAACCTAGGAACTACATTAAATGTATACAACAAATTGAATATCAAACTTGGAACTACATTAAATGTATACAACAAATTGCATATCAAACTTGGAACTACATTAAATGTATAACACAAATTGCATATCAAACTTGGAACTACATTAAATGTATAACACAAATTGCATATCAAACTTGGAAATACATTAAATGTATAACACAAATTGCATATCAAACTTGGAACTACATTAAATGTATAACACAAACTGCATATCAAACTTGGAACTACATTAAATGTATAACACAAATTGCATATCAAACTTGGAACTACAAAACGTGTGTGGCATGTATTACAATTCACACTGGGAACAATAATATTATCATTCCAAAATGTCACATCCCATAGTTTACCATTAAAGATTGTTACAGATTGTTGGACAATTCATTCTCCTAGATCACAAGGGAAACTTTAGAAAGCAGGATTTTGACATAAAAAAAAAAAAATGACTTCACTATCTATGCATACTTTTGAACAATTTATCTAAGCATTTACAGAGTGGAGATTTTAAGTTGCTTGATACAGTAATTACGTCCCTAATACATCAATTTCCTAACAATATTACATTAGCCCAATGCCTAGTTGTGGAAAAAAAACAATGTTTTCCATTGGTTATTTTGCTCGCGCATGAGTAGAAGGGAGAAAATTGGAGTCTTTTTCTTTTTTTCTTGCTTAATGGACCCATAATTTTCGTATAGACAATACTCTTTATTAAAAATGTCCACCTTATCCTACTTTCTGCACAGCTCACCTGTCTGTATGCACTTCAGACCAATCTGCCTTAGATCTGAGGCCATAAAATTGGATTCTGACCACTGGCAAATTTTGGGTGAAGAAAAAAATGGATCCAGAAAATTAAGTTTTTCCCTCTGTATTTTGTAGTGCAACTAAAATGTCCAGATTATTTGGTATCATTGTAGAACTCAATCTGTCTACCTTTCTATAATACCACCCACTTTAGTGTATCATACATGACCTCGATGCTACTGAGCTTGGCAGTAGGCTACTACCTCATGCCCCGTAAACGTAGCACTAGGGGTTAATGTGTTAACATGCACTAGGAGTTTATTTTCTTAATAAACATTGCACAGGCTTTCTCAACACACAGTATCAGTGTTTAGCAGTGTATAAATTCAAGTACATATTCGTTGAAAATCTAGTAAGTCTTGTTGCATTGATTACTTTGAACACACTCTATAGACCCAGATCTGCCAAATGCAATGCCAGATTCAAGTGTATGAAATTTTCAGTTACCTAGAATCAAGTATATCTGGTATGTAAAGATTTTTTTCAGATAATTACCGACCCCTCTGAAGTTGTAACCTATGTTCACCTCATGCATGTAGTAACATATGCCTAATGGAGGACAATGTTTTTGGACTGATTATAAATCACATGATGTAAACTAAAATAAGGTCTTGGATACTTTTGTTAAATAAGTTTATTTAAAAAAGCCACTTTGTATTTTAAGGATTTTACACATTTTGCCAATACATGTATCTTGGTGTCCATTTTCCAAGATGTCTAAACTTACCTAGCACTACATAGCCATGAATGTGCTGATTTACCATAAAACCACAAGCATACATAGTGCAATTTACCAATGCAAAGAAGATGGCACCTAATTGGTTGCAACGTTGTTTCTATCTTTGTTTTTTTTTTGTTGCTGCTGGAACAAAATGGGGTAATTTAACCTCTAACCTCCTTATGTGCTGCACAATCAAAGCTCACATGATAAAGCAGATGGACTGGTTTACTGCAATCAAGCACACATAGTAAACAAAATCATTGCCAATTAATGATGGAAACAAGCCAACCCAATAATTATTATACCACTATATGAAGTAATGTAACACATTGTAACATCTCCCTCTTAGTCAGTTAATTGGATTTAGCTACATTATCCAGGGAATGAACTCCCTCCATATTATGACCTGGTGTGTGAAAGATAGAATATCAACAGAGAACTGGGCAAGATTATTGGGAAGAAATAATGCAATAGGAGCCTTCTTAGACAAGAAAAATAACAAATTTAATCAAACAAATTATTAGTGGTAATTTAAATTCAACTTAAATGATATCAACAGGATTTAACAGCATTGTCTAATTTGGATTTATTTCATCATCATAACGAGTGGTGAAAAGAGCGTAATGTCCATGACTGATTGCATGGCCTTCCTCTCAACCGAGTCCCAACATTTACTATTTCCTTGAATCTTCTCTTTCTGACTGCCTCATCCTTCTTTAGCTTCCTAGATTTTACTCTGTAGTAGCCATTCGGACTTCACTCATCACTTCTCTTTTTTTCTGGGACTCTGTCTTTGGATTCTTGAATCCCATTTCACTCGGAAAATTGTTTCCTTAATGTTGTTTAGACCTTGTACATCCAGAACAAAACCCATCTTTCTCACAAGACAGACACCTGGTCCCTCCCTTGTTTAATGAGGAAGCACTATTCTTTTCTAGGTTTCCTTGGAGTAAACCTTCTCTCTCTCTCAGAAAATAAATATGCCCTTTCAGAAGGAAACACAGAAAAAATGTTGACAGATAAGGAAGAGAGTATGCTCAGAAAAAATTAACAGATTATACAACACGAGGTGACATCTTTTAAAAATGTAGATTTCAGTAGAACTCTAAAAAAAAGTGGATTATTGAAGTGTTAGATAAATATTGAGTCATGACTATTTCATCTTCCCACTCTGTTTTTATTCTCCCCTTCTTTTGGTGACAAAGGGTGAAGTCCCCCTTACAATAAATTCCTGGCAGCTTATCTCTTTAATTGTACATGGGAAACACATTTGGAATTTTTCTGTTAATGCAGAGATATTGAACCAGTGAATGAAGGTGCTGATGAAATAAATAAAATTACCAAAGAATCAGCAAGGGGGTTGACGTTTATCACCATGTTTACAGTTTTAAAAAAATATATAGAGTAGGACTGGGTGTTGTCAATTTCCTTCTTTACTAACAGCAGTCTCTTATATATGTAGCGGTACAATGTGATAGATCTTGTTGGTATTCATCGTCATTGCCATGCCCAGATTTGTTCTAGATGAGATTTTCTTTGCTTTATTTCTTCTGTTTTGAAGATAAAGTCAGACATGACATAGGTAATAAGATGTTTAAAAAGCATTCATTCAGTGCAAAATAACAACCTGGTGGCTAAAGTGACTTAAATGGAGTCAAAATTAAATAGCCTAAAATGCGGAATAAAACTCACTGACGAGCACCAAGTAGTCTGATTAAAAGTATTTTTGTTTTCTTGTCATTGATTAGAATTGCATATAAATATATGATAACTATATCTCTATCTGTAATCTTCATACTAGAAATAGAACCAGTATGTCAACATAAATAAAGGGGCACCACCTACCTTTCACAGATGTAAGCCCATGAAGTATAGAGATATGTCTATCATAGGCTGTACATCATGAATCATAACGATATGTAACACAGGTGTAACGTTTCATATATAACTTAAGGAACTCAAGACTCCCAAATATTATCTGATTTTTGGTTTCCCCATTATACAAGACTCCCAAATATTATCTGATTTTTGGTTTCCCCATTATACAAGACTCCCAAAAATTATCTGATTTTTGGTTTCCCCATTATACAAGCAGTTGAATATCTGTTGCAAGTAAACATGAGGAATCAGCTGTATAATTTTAAAGTAACAGTAATCTTTAAGCCATGAGCAACATCTGATTTTTTAATTAAATGAGGACACACATTGCATTTGTGAAAATTACACTTAAAAGGAACTAAAAAACAGAACTAGAATGCAAATTTCAATTGAAATTATTTTAATTTAATTTGTATTTATTTATTAAAGTACTGCTCCACTCAGCGCAAGTGATATCTTCGTTGATCAAAATTTCTGTACAGATTATTAATTGTGGTGTACTAGGAACATCATTTGGAAAGAAAATGTAAACAAATTTATGACCTATTTTAAAATTTGTATTTCATAATGTTGATTAAAAGTTCCATGTCTTATCTGCCATTTTTTATGACAAAATAAGCAAAATAACAAAGTTTCCATTAAAAATTTTGATTGTGATTTTCTTCATGTTCAACAAATAGGAATCAATTTTAGGGGTATTTTCTGGTTTAAAAAATGATATCCACTCTTAAACCCACATTATATGTGGGTTTGAGAGTTATCAGGGTGTGAGTTATCGAGGGAATGGTGTATTGGTCCAATGTTAAAGTCCCTATGAAGTCAAATACACCATAGGTGAAATGGACTAATAAATATACATCTAAGGTAGGTTGAAAAGATTTCATGCCTATATGTTAAAATAATAAGTGGCAAGGTCTAATCAAACAAAAGAAAAAAAGGTTCTAAACCTTGTATAAAGTGTCCCTTAGAATACCTTAAGGGGCTTTTAAAGGAGTCAATACCTCAAGGGGTCTTAAAAAGAATGAATACCGTAAGGGGTCTTAAAAAGAATGAATACCATAAGGGGTCTTAAAAAGAGTGAATACCGTAAGGGGCTTTTAAAGGAGTGAATACCTTAAGGGCTTTTAAAATAGTGAATACCTTAAGGGGCCTTAAAAAGAATGAATAACTTAAGGGGCTTTTAAAATAGTGAATACCTTAAGGGGCCTTAAAAAGAGTGAATACCTTAAGGGGCTTTTAAAAGAGTGAATACCTTAACTCAGCACATGATGAGTTTACCTAAAGGTCAGCATTGACCAAACTCTCAGAAATGTTAAGTAAGTATCCAGAATTATTTACAGATAGTCTGGGTCATTTTGGATTGATATAGCATGAAATAAATAAAAGTACATTAGATCCAATCAGAATTAAAGGCTATTCAATAGCCTTGAATGCATGGGAGACAATATTAAGTAAATAAAATTGGGAGAGGGGTGAAACTTCCCTGCCAGATACAGTTTGTTTTCAAAATTGGTAGGGCAAAAATATATTTTGAAATTTGATATCAACAAAAGATATTAGCAGGTGTCCATTTCTGAAAATGCCTGCATGGTAATGGTATTTGTGACTTCTAAAGGTCTTGACAAGTTCAAAGTTCAAAGTTGTGCCCTTTTGTTTGGTCAGTGCCACTAAGTTATATGGTCATCTTTTGTGCAAATTGTTAAAAGGTATGGAAAATATAGTTTCATGGAGGGTATTCTTGTATAAACACATACCTGGAAAGAGCATATTTACAAATTAATTAACTCAGGAGACCTGGAGGAACTTTTCTCTTCCCATTGATAAAAAATATGAGAAATGTTCAAGTTACACACCAGAACACTTCAATGATAATAGCAATTAAGATGTACTATTTCATCAACAAAGGTTTGGCATTTGGAACTGGGGGATGTTTTTCGGGGATGCAGCGAAACTGCCAATGCATCTGATAGCGACGACATTTGTTACAGCTGAAGAGAAATAAATATTTCTAAAAGAAAGTCTGAATAAGTCACACCAATCCATTGGAGGGTTTGTTGCTCAATTTATGTCCCATCAACACAGAGTGAACACAAGTCCAGAATAGCAGTGTTGTTGTCCAATTGTGCTTTAATTGGTCTTTTAGTTGTTGGAATGAATATTATAGAATTATTTAAAAATCCACAAAGATTTGTATTCAATTATTCACTGAAGTAAGGACAATTTTAGTCAAAACTGAACTCGGTCCTTTTCACCAAATAATATTCCAGGAATGTAATATTTGTAATATTTATAGACTTCGATCTCAACTGATATCATATGAACAACGACCATATACTGAACACATGTCAATGACAACATCTTAGTATTTAATGCTCAAACCTGTAAATCAATTAGTTGACACATTCAAGTTCATAATTCTCTTTCAATTTTCTTTTTTAAAATTATTTATTAAATATTTTTCTTTTTACAAATATGCTCTTAGCATTTGCCATTCAGCAATATTCGAATGTGATGAAACTACTGGTAGAATTATTTCCATATCTATATTTCAGATCAAGCAAAGAAATAAATTTCTAGTCAATGAGGGGAAGTTTTGTGACTTTATTTCAAACCACATGACACTTATACTAATGGACACCTGATGCTGGTCAAAAGGTCATCAGATTAATTGTTCTTCTGGTCCTTCACCAGAATTGCTACAAAGAAGGAAAGTCTGAAAGTTCTAACAACCTTGTATAAAATCATGCTTTCCATAAACTCAAGCATTACGGCGTAAGTTTAGCACCATTCAAGATTCAACAGCAATAATGAAATTATCAAGATGACTACCATATTGAATGTCAGATAAGTGTTGTTTCCATTAGGACAAAGTAGACACCAAAAGATTCAGGCTTCAGGTGAAAACCCCATGTTAATATGAGAAGGTGATAACATTTTCAAGATGGCCACCAATGGATGTAAGGAAGCAGGCCATCACATCAACTCATCTGGTTTACAATCAGTAAAGCAAAAATTAAAAACTCTTGAGCTGGAATGATTAATCAAATAAACTGGTTATCAATATACCTGATATGTGTTATATGGACAAGATATCCAGGTGTACAGGTTATTAAGGTTTTGCAAATAGGACATTTTAATACCATCATTAAAAAAAATCAAACCAACAGAGAACTGAACTCTTCACCATAGCAACTTGATGTGAAATAGTCATTGTCATACCATACCAATAAAGAATTGAACTCTTCACCATAGCAACTTGATATGAAATACTCATTGTCATACCATACCAAACAAATAATTGAACTCTTCACCATGTCAACTTGATGTGAAATACTCATTGTCATACCATACCAAACAAATAATTGAACTCTTCACCATGTCAACTTGATGTGAAATAGTCATTATCATACCATACACACACAAAAGTGCTCCATTACATGCCCATTCAATCTTAAATGGCTGATCTCAACAGGTGTTAAATCTTTAAGTTTATATCACACACCTAGCCTATACCGTATATATTTGCTTACTGGTCAGGTCCAACCGCAAATTGCAGAAACAGATCTGCCATTGCATATATGCAAGCATATATGGGTCTATGCAGCCTGCTAGGAGTAATTACTAGAACAAGAAAGACCAGTACATTATATGACAGCAGATCAGAGTCTTTTGTATATATGCCATCATATGGGTATATACTGTAACTAGTCTTTTGTATATATGCCATCATATGGGTATATACTGTAACTAGTCTTTTGTATATATGCCATCATATGGGTATATACTGTAACTAGTCTTTTGTATATATGCCATCATATGGGTATATACTGTAACTAGTTTTTTGTATATATGCCATCATATGGGTATATACTGTAACTAGTCTTTTGTATATATGCCATCATATGGGTATATACTGTAACTATTTAGTGTTTTCAATGATATTAACACATCAACATTCTGCTAGGCACTATACTGAACTTGTATACATGTCAATCTGCTTTGAATCTCTGCTGGTAAAGATATTTGGAAAGTGTGAAAACACATGGCTATGTAATAAATATAAAACTGCATATATTTTTTGTACAAAGTCAGGGAAAAGAATTTGTTTGATATGATACATGAATATTTTTCAAGTTGATGACTTTAAACACCTCTACACCATATTAAACTCAGTCTTTCCTGTCATAATATTGGCTAAGACACATAATACAGTGTATAGCTAGTTTCATTTATTTGTGATACTATTTCATATATCTGTGATACTATTTCATATATCTGTGATAGTGTTTCATACATATGTGATAGTTTCATACATCTGTGATAGTGTTTCATATATATATGTGATAGTGTTTCATACATCTGTGATAGTATTTCATACATCTGTGATAGTGTTTCATATATCTGTGATAATGTTTCATACATCTGTGATAGTGTTTCATGCATCTGTGATATTGTTTCATATATCTGTGATAGTGTTTCATACATCTGTGATACTATTTCATACATCTGTGATACTATTTCATACATCTGTGATAGTATTTCATAAATCTGTGATACTATTTCATACATCTGTGATAGTATTTCATACATCTGTGATAGTATTTCATACATCTGTGATACTATTTCATACATCTGTGATAGTGTTTCATACATCTGTGATAGTGTTTCATACATCTGTGATAGTATTTCATACATCTGTGATACTATTTCATACATCTGTGATACTATTTCATACATCTGTGATAGTATTTCATACATCTGTGATACTATTTCATACATCTGTGATAGTATTTCATACATCTGTGATACTATTTCATACATCTGTGATAGTGTTTCATACATCTGTGATACTATTTCATACATCTGTGATACTATTTCATACATACCCAGATCTACTACATTTGACTGATCACAAGTCTACATAGCCAAAATCCAGTGTAATCTGACCCAGATCTACTACATTTGACTGATCACATGTCTACACAGCCAAAAACCAGCCCAAGGTGATCCAGATCTACTACAAAATGATATGATAGATCATGGTCGACACAGTAAAAATACAGGCCCAAGCTGACCCAGATCTACTACATTTGACTGATCACAAGTCTACACAGCCAAAAAACCAGCCCAAGGTGATCCAGATCTACTACAAAATGATTTGATAGATCATGGTCGACACAGTAAAAATACAGGCCCAAGCTGACCCAGATCTACTACATTTGACTGATCACAAGTCTCCACAGTCAAAAACCAGCCCAATCTGACCCAGATCTACTACATTTGACTGATCACAAAATCCAGCCCAAGGTGACCCAGATATACTACATAATGCTTTCATAGATCATGGTCTACATGGCCAAAACACAGCACTGAGTCGACCAAGATTTAATGTTGTATAATGCTCTGATAGATCAAGGTCTACACATCCAAAACAGTGGCCCAAGTTGACCCAGATCAACTTCATAAAGCTTTCATAGATCAAGGTCTACACAGCCAAAATACTGCCTTAAGTAAACACAGCTAATATACTGCCTGTAATAGACCCAGATTTACTGCTGTGTAATACTTTCACAGATTATGGTCTACACATTGCCAAAACAGCCTATTGTTGACCAAGATCTACTTCTGCATAATGCTTTCATTGATCATGGTTGACACTGACACAATACAGCTCTGTGTAGAAATAGATCTACTACTGCATAATGCTCCCAAAGATCATGGTCCACATTGTTCACTTAAAATTAAGAAGATGGCTAATAAGTCTGCTTGCATATTATGTGATGATATGTATGTGCATGGCATTTACAATCATGTCTAAATTCTACACCAACAAATAGGGCAAATCAATGACAGCATTAAAGAGTTAACAGTTTCAGGTAAAGACTCCTGTCCCAACATTCTGACTGGTGTTGTCCAGTGGTTCAAGTAAAGACTCCTGTCAGACTTTTGACAGGTGTGATCCAGTGCTTCAGGTAAAAAGACTCCTGTCACACTTTTGACAGGTGTAGTCCTCTTGTTCTAGTAAAGACTTTTGACAGGTGTGATCCAGTAATTCAGGTAAAGACTCCTGTCTGACTTTTGACGGTGTGATCCAGTAATTCAAGTAAATACTCCTGTCAAACATTTTGACTGGTGTGATCCAGTGGTTCAGGTAAAAAGACTCCTGTCACACTTTTGACAGGTGTAGTCCTCTTGTTCTAGTAAAGACTTTTGACAGGTGTGATCCAGTAATTCAGGTAAAGACTCCTGTCTGACTTTTGACGGTGTGATCCAGTAATTCAAGTAAATACTCCTGTCAAACATTTTGACTGGTGTGATCCAGTGGTTCAGGTAAAAAGACTCCTGTCACACTTTTGACAGGTGTAGTCCTGTGGTTCTAGTAAAGACTTTTGACGGTGTGATCCAGTAATTCAAGTAAATACTCCTGTCAAACATTTTGACTGGTGTGATCCAGTGGCTCAGGTAAAGACTCCTGTCAGACTTTTTGACTGGTGTAATCCAGTAATTCAGGTAAAGACTCCTGTCACACTTTTTGACTGGTGTAATCCAGTAATTCAGGTAAAGACTCCTGTCCAACATTTTTACAGGTGTGATCCAGTGGTTCAGGTAAAGACTCCTGTCATACTTTTTGACTGGTGTAATCCAGTAATTTGGGTAAAGACTCCTGTCACACTTTTTGACTGGTGTAATCCAGTAATTCAGGTAAAGACTCCTGTCACACTTTTGATGGAGTTCAAAGCAAGATAAGAATGAAGCATCAGATTATGAGGTATCTAAATATTTTGCTGTTGTGACCTAATACAGTTGATTGGAAATGAGAGAACACATTTGTTGAGACATTTGAATGTGCTTGCGTGTGACACTGATGACGATGAAGAAGACTTCAAAGATTTTGAACTAGAGGAAATGTTAAGTCCATGTGTTTTTGTTTGTGATGAAGTTAACCCTAACCAAAGGGTTTATTTCATTATTCTGGGAGAGCTGGACCAACCAAAGTGTTAGATGGCTCCAGAGAAGCTCAGAAATAATTTCAAATCTTTGATTAACATGAAGTTTTTGAAAATAATGCTCATGTAACAAGGTAAATAAATAATTGGTTGTGCATTTTACCTGTTGCATTACCTGCTTGCACCTGTATTTTAAAAGTTATAATAGATATGCAAATTGTGTTGAATTAGTCATACAATTTGACTTTTAACCTCTATTTTGATACCTAATCAAGCCAGATATCTTTAAAACTGGCAAAGTTATGTTATTTCAAAATCAACAGGTCATTCTGCTTTACAAGTCCAAAGTTACTTAGTGTTTGGGACTCTGCCTGTAAAGTCATTAAGTGATAAAGGGATTAAGTGTTATAAGTGTTTATGTGGTAAAAATAATGTTATAATACCCCCAACACAAATGCAATCAAGAAAATGCTAAACTAAATGAGATTCGAATTTCCCTACAACTGGTCAATAATTTGAATGGTTAAGTATTAAAGCAAACTTACTATAATTGATTTTAATTAGCTTTGCAAACACATAATCCAACTGTCATACTGACTTCCTTGTTTTAATTTCTCAGCCAGCACTGAACTTGACAACATTGTATTCGAGTGGCTGCTGATAATACCATATTACCCAAAATCCCTGCCTCTAAATTGAACAGTCACTAACAAAGTACTCTTTTATCATAGACATACTATTTGCAAAGTGTCAAATTTTTGGTCAATCTATTAATAAACCATTAGTTAGTTGTGGCCAGATAGCCATTAGTTAAATTTACGAGACATCGTGCAAGAAGGGTGCTTGTAAAGGCTAGCCGACCGCTGTACTAATTAACAAGTTGTTTATACAGGAGCCAGGACTGATTGACGGCAACCTTGTAAAGTTTCATTTTATCATGAAAATGTCAGAATTGAGAGAAAACAGAGATTCTGTTACTTAAAACCAAAGCATGTCATATTGACCATGATGTAAGCGACTTTTAGAGGAAAGCGGGAGAAAATACGTTTAATTCTGATTGGTCGCGGTTAAATAAGGGGTGTGTTTTACATGAGGAATCTTTAGAACATAATATCGCACTAGCTAAATTAGACTTTAGTCTTTAAAAATTCCTCTGCAAGAGAGGAAGGAGTGGCAGGATTTTTTGTAAAGGACTCCGAATGTTATTTGAGAGGAATACATTCGTATGTGCAATAACCAACCAGGGGAAAAACCGCTAAAAACGTCGGTTGAGTGACACGCAAAAACAAAAGGAAGCAAATAGCTTTTGGGAAGACGTGAAGATGGAAATAGAGATGTACACGTTGGAAAAAAAGAATTGATACAGTGGACAAGTCTGAGTTCAAGCGGAACACCCACGAGGGAAAAGTATCTCGAGAGACAGGAACTTCCAGAACAGCATTGGATTGAACAGAGAACGTGGTTCGAGTATAACAGGTTATGAATAATCGAACAAAGCAATGACTTCGATTGTGACACTCGATCCTATGATGATTTTTTAACTATCAGTAATAGAACGGCTAATTTGTTTAATTCTATTTCAAAGCTATTTGTAATTTAGTGAAAATTTATTTCTAAACCGCGTGTATGCCTAATGAAAGGAAATTTCATTGTGTATATATTTGATTAAATTGTTTATTTATCTTTACGGGGGCTCGGAGTTGTTTTGTTCATGATACCCATTCAGGTTACCATATACATTCTCTTACTCGAACCAGGCAATTATACCGTGGGCGGTCATCTCTTAGATAACGAGTATCAGAGGGGAGTGAGTTATAGTTATTATTATTATATGTTGTGCAATACCCCTTGACAAAGTGGGACTTAACACTTACCCTTTGACAAGTGGGGCTTATAAAATATTATACAAGTAACGCTCATGACCTTCAAGAATCTGACACTATTATTAAATTTATGGAGAGAAATTTATACACAAATATGTGTTTACTTCTAAAACTTGTACATATACCATAACATCTGAAATGACTAAATTTAAACCTATAATAACCCGTTAAGTTATTAACAAAACAGGAATTGACAGATAAGTTATGAATGCATTATTAACAAAACAGGAATTGACAGATAAGTTATGAATGCATTTTTTTTATTAACAAAACAGAAATTGACAGATAAGTTATGAATGCATTATTAACAAAACAGGAATTGACAGATAAGTTATGAATGCATTTTTTTATTAACAAAACAGGAATTGACAGATAAGTTATGAATGCATTATTAACAAAACAGGAATTGACAGATAAGTTATGAATGCATTATTAACAAAACAGAAATTGACAGATAAGTTATGAATGCATTATTAACAAAACAGGAATTGACAGATAAGTTATGAATGCATTATTAACAAAACAGGAATTGACAGATAAGTTATGAATGCATTAAACAATACTTTTCAGTCAATCCTACACCCAATCCAATCATAGCTCTATGGTCTGAATAAATTCTTGTTTGTTTTTCTTGAAGCAATTTTCAGCAAACTGTATAATTTTTGTGTATGGTACACTGTTCTCCCATTCTGGTAAAACTTTATTTAACACAGGGATATGGATGGACACAGTCCAGAACAGGAAATAAAAAACAGCCTCTTTAGCATCTTCTAATAATGGGAACTCATTGTTTTTCAGGGCAGTCATTACTTACCTAAAGATCTGCAGACCTCATATATTACTCCACCACCCAAAAGCTCCATGGGACAAATGTAAAACCTCCAATGCCACCTGTTATCACAAAAGTTTTAGGTTGATAACCTCTTTGAAACCGTCAATCAGTACTGCCTTTCCTAATGAGATAGTTAGAAAGCTTTTGTCTCATTCACAAACATATAGCAAGCTTTACAAAACACATAGCATGCTCCAGCTGTAACGAGTATGCTTTGGGGTGTACTTTTACTTATCTAGGGGCTAACAAAATGGTAAATTTTCCATTTTCACAGCTATCTTCTTTATTTACACATACTGTTGAACCGTGCAATAAAAATTATTAGAGGAGGAAATTAAATCAAGGACCATAACTAACACGATGGAGGCTAACAAAACCCATTTCAATTTATGCCTAATCTCAGTTGGGCAAGTACTAAAACATTTGCCCTGAAAAACTCTTACTGAATGGGATACTATGTATCTCCTAATTCAACAGCATATCCCCAGCCCAACAATGTTCACTGATCAATCTGTGCAAAATGTATTCTTAACAAATTAAATAAAAATCATAAACATTCATTAACTTGGCAAAATACACAATATGAATCATTTTATGTAAAGTAAATAAATTTACAAACTTCATTTTATCAACACAACCCTTCACCACACTTTCAAAATATAACCAGGCAAATAAAATGAAACTGCTTGAAACTGCTTTAAGCAGATATAATTAAATATTTAATTCATGATGTGCAAACGTTTTGTGCTGATATTCATGCCTCTGCAAAAGATTTCAATGAAATGTTTCCACTTCACTCATGAAATGTTTCCACTTCACTCATGAAACGTTTCCTTGTATCATCACACACTATGATATTTGTCAGCTCAAGTTAAATTTTGTGACTTTGGACATACAAACCCATGGTATGTAACTTACGCACAGTTAACACTGATTACTTTCATGACATGTACATTGTGCATAGAACACTGATTACTTTCATGACATGTACATTGTGCATAGAACACTGATTACTTTCATGACATGTACATTGTGCATAGAACACTGATTACTTTCATGACATGTACATTGTGCATAGAACACTGATTACTTTCATGACATGTACATTGTGCATAGAACACTGATTACTTTCATGACATGTACATTGTGCATAGAACACTGATTACTTTCATGACATGTACATTGTGCATAGAACACTGATTACTTTCGTGACATGTACATTGTGCATAGAACACTGATTACTTTCATGACATGTACATTGTGCATAGAACACTGACTACTTTCATATGTACCCTTTACATAGCTGACACTGATCACTTTCATGATCTGTGCCCTGTGCATAGCAAATACTGTTCAATTTCATTATTTGTACCCTGTGCACAGAACACATTACTTTTGTATGTACCTTTGCATAGCTAATACTAATAATTTTCATGATAAATTATGAAACATCATTGATACTGGTTTTGCTTGGACCAAAATATATTCCCTGTTATTGGTCTAGGTTTTGCTTTCAGACTGACAAAGATTTAGTAATTTGTTTGATATGCATCAAGAAGCAAACAAACCAAGGACCAGACAAACCAACTCTATGGAGCTCTGTTAAAGGCTGCAATTGTATCTAATGTTAAGAAGAAATTGTCAGTGCAAACAAAACTGGGCTGAATGGAAATTCAATAAACCAGTGCTTTTCTTTACAGTACATCCCAATTATCCTTGTCTGCCTCTATAGTGATAAAACAGATTTTGCTAACTGGACTCCTGTCAGATTATATGACACCTGTTCTCCAGTTCAACAGGGTTATCCTCTGGAAATATCTCCAAGCTTGTTCTTCCATGTAAAATCAATGAGGCCCTTAAAATGAAACATAACCCATTGCATTTGTAATCAATGTTCATTTCATGCCTAATTCAATTTTGGTCAATTTTCCACTTCATGGCTGGAAAGACCTCACACAAATTAAACAGGTTTTCACAGAATAGGCATCCTGTGAAAATTCATAGTAATAAAAAGAGGCCCATGTTGGCCTGAGATTGCTCTCATGGCAGTCATTTAAATAATAGCCAAATACTGTGGCATAAAATCTGGTTTAGCATTCTGGTTCTGACATCAAACAGTTTTAGATGATTATTGTCAAATTTGGTTAAATTCTGCAAAGCAGTTTTGTGGAAAGTCATTTTAATTTTAGGGGCCAGTTCCTTGATTTTTGTCAGGATTTTTTGTGCAGTCTACATGCATGTATTTTTTCTCCGTCGCATCAAAACAACTGTTCAACTGTTTTGAAATTTATTTAAAGTCCTTTCTTATATTATTTTAATAATGGCAACTACATTTAAAAATGAATCAGTATAATTTGCACAAATTTCCGAGGCCTTCCATAAAAGGATGCTTTCTTTCCAAATAAAATCTTTCATAAAAGTGAAAGCTGTAATTTGATTAGTGAATCTAAACGTGAACAGAAAATAATCTCTTATTGGAGTCAAGCAGATTTTTGTCATATACCATACTGAGATCTCCATTTTAATCAGACTGTTGTAATTTTTAACTGGGACATCAACACATCTCATAAAGATAACTGTAATAACTGTAATAACAAGAGAACCCTGCAAGCCGCAGCCACTGCGCACTGGCTAACATTTGGTTATTAGCCAAATGTAAGTGCAGTCGGATAAAATAAATCTGGACCACAATGATGTTTTCTGAAGACTGCCATTGTCAATGAAACATGTTTCAAGGTTTCTCTAGTTTTGTATATTTTCAGCCATTTTTGATCACTCACCATTTGTTAAATCCCATAATACCTCAATCCCAGGAAGATTTCTTTCAGTGTCATTCAAATTCTGTTAAGCAGTTTTTGGAAACAAAGTTGTAATGCTTCTACCATTAGTTGTTGTTGTAGCCATTTTCCAGCCCAAGATAGGCTATACAAGGCTACCAGAATAAATGGTTGAGGAAGAACCCAGGAAAACCCAAGAAAGAACCACTAACCCACGGGAAGCTACTGGCAAGCTTTCTCACATACCCACATTTGCCAAACCAGAGACTCCAACCCACAACGACAGAGGCGAGATGGTAGTGATCCGTAACAGTGAGCGCTTTAGACCACTCGGCCAACCAGTACCAGCTTTAGCAGTACCGTATTTTATGTTGGATCAGTATCACTGGTATGAAAGTGAAAACATCTCTGATACTCCTCAGCAATAACAAGATTTTCAAATTAAAGACGTACTGGATTCAAGTTAGTACCATTTTCATTTAGGACAAAGATTCAAAATGATAACGTGATAAAACCGGAAGCAACACATGAAGTTGGAGTGGATGCATACTAAGGACCTACCCCCTACAAAAACAAATTCATGAGTTCATGAACAATCATGAACTGTTCATGAATGTTCATGAACGTTCTTGAAGTGTTCGTGATCAGTTCATCATTTAAGTTCATGAACACTTCAAGAACTGTGATGAATCATGTACACTGATGAACTTTTATGAACTATTTTAACATCTTTTAAGTTCTTGAAAAATTTGAATTTGGTTGATAAACAATTTAAGTATTTTGATGCACCACCAATAAATTATTAAAAAATGTATATGAAATTTCTATATAATTATATTAAAAAAATGTTCATGAAAATTCATGATACAAACTTCTCACAATATTATTGAATATAAATAAATGTAAATATTTTTCTTTTTTTAAATGATATGATAAAATGTTCATAATTGTGTTCTATAACCTGAATAGTTCTAGATTAATATGGGAAAATATTTTCTGGACAACATGAAAAAAATGTATTTGCTATAAAAGCTTTCAATGACTTTGTTCTAATGTTTTGGGCCATTACTGTCATAAACTGCATAATTTTTATTATATTGACTTGGTCACTGGTTGCCAATGTGCCACATAAACCGAACTTTGTAAACAATAATTATCCTGATTAGATGATTGTGAAAGAAGAAGTGATGTGATTGGTTAATATACGCATGAGATTTCAGCTGCTGAGCCGAATTTTCCCCACTAACGAAAGACCACGCAGTCACTTTAAAACCTCGAACAAAACACCGTGGACTCCTGTGGAATGGATAGATGAGAATATTTTCAATATCATTTTCTTAAACAAGTAGAAGTGCTGAGAAGCAATTATGAAGGAAATGATTCGGTGAGAGCAAAATTAGGCAGAAAAGCGTACCCAGCTATAGATCGTTAAAATTACGGTGAGTCATTTTTCTTGGTCTTTTGTGTTTATTTCAGTGAAAGTTTTATTTATATTTTATTGGCTTTTATGTCATATTAGTTTTAACCAAACTAATGATACACGATTTTGTTCAGACCTAATTTAAACTTGTTCTTCAAAGTTTGAAAATCACTACACCCTCCTTCGATATCGATACTAGACCCAGTATTGATATAGTTTTCTTTTTCCTGACATTACTATTTCTATGATCTGATGTAATTTGGTAATTTAAAACAAGAAAACTAAAATAGTTAATGTGTCAAATTGTACACAATAATGACAACGGGATGAAACCGGAAGCTGATATTGTAAGCAACGCGTGAAGTTGGAGTGGATGCATACTAAGGACCTCTGTGACACAAACCTGACGTTTTATCAATGGAAAATGGCAAAAAGCTTTGAAAGCATGAAATAATATAAGGATATTTAGTGTAATGATGTTGTCAAAACAGTCTGTCATATTTTATTGATTAAAACATGACTCCAACTTCAGTTAAAATATTAAAACCAGTGACAACATGTTGTGTTAAGACTTAGTGTAAGGGATGAAATAGTTTTGAGTTGGATCATAATTTTTCCAGTAAATAAAATGGTGTACAAAAATAATGTGCTAGTAAATGCCCAAGACAAAAGTTACTCACAGGTTATCTGTAATTAACTAACTTTATCTTTCAGATCAGACAGCAGAAAAGTAAAATTATTAGAGGATGAAGTTTGTGAGTTATAGAGGAAAATTTGAAAAACTTGATGGTTCTATGGGCAGGATGGAAGAGACATTAAAAAGTGAATGCTGCAGCAATGTTAAAGATCCAAATATTTTTTTAAAAAAAAGAGAATATAGCTTGCCAATTTACATGTTCTTTGTTAAATATTAGAAATTTATTTGAAATTAAATACTGTTTTGTTAGATAATATATTGCATTTTACTGTTTTATAACTCCCACATTTAAGGTGATGATTCAGGATGAAATAGTTGTTTGTGAGTTTGTCAGATAATCAACTATTTGTAAATAGGAATTGTTCATGAAGACATGAATCATTCAAGAGAAAATTTGTTGATCATAGTTCATGAATATGTTCATGAATGATGATGACCCAATTTGTGAACTCTTATGAACAGTTCATGAATATTCATGAACTGTTCATGAATTCTGTTCATGTTCATGAACTGTTCAAGAACAGTTGTGATGTGTTGGTTCATGAACGTTCATGAACTCATAATTTCATGAACTGACCATTTTCAGGTCAAGAATGGTTCATGAACCTTTTGATGAACTTTCATGGATGGTTCATGAACAAGGTTCTTCAACCATTCAAGAACAGTTCATGCCAGTTCATGAATTATTCATGATCATTTCGTAGCGAAATTGCTACCAGTGTGATGCATGTTGAAATAGATTACACTGAATTCTTATTTGTGGTTATTGATTGTTGAAATAATATTACACTGAATTCTTATTTTTGGTAATGATTGTTGAAATATATTACACTGAATTCTTATTTGTGGGTGGTTAATGATTGTTGAAATATATGACACTGAATTCTTTTTTGTGGTTAATGATTGTTGAAATATATTACACTGAATTCTTATTTGTGGTTATTGAAATATATTACACTGAATTCTTATTTGTGGTTATTGATTGTTCCGCTCAAGGTTAAACAATGACCACCAATTAGAAATCACTGATGCTTATTCAGTGTGTGTGTGTGTGTGTGTGCAATTGGGATTTGTTAACGTAGCTTTAACAATTTTTCAGTCATATTGCTACGATGGCTGCAGTCTAGCAGTTTATAGTGATGTCAAGCACTAAGGGCATCATGCCGCAGACATGTAGCATGATGTCCCACCCAGTCACATTATCCTGACACCAGGCTGACCAGTCCTAATACTAACCTCTTAATGCTGAACGCCAAGCGAGGTAGCTTTTAGTACCATTTTTGTAAGTCTTTGGTATGACTCAGCCAGGGCTTGAACCCACGACCTCCTGCTTCTGAGGCAGACGCTCTAACCACTAGGCCATCAGAGCGGTTGCTTATTTATTAGATATGTCAAGCACATAAGCAGAAAATGCTGTCAGGGTATGCCATTGCAAGAACTATGTGAAATTGTTTACGAAATCGCGTATTTGAACAATAGTGAAATGCGAAAACTCCCACAAATTCAGCGAAAGTCTCCCACATATGAAAATGTGCTAGGCAAAGACTAGTTATTATTCAAACAGTCTTGCTGAGACATCTATTTTTCAGATAGCAACTGTTCCACATCTGGGTTCTTCATAATTGTGAAACTAAATTTGATTAAAACATTCCCAGAAATAAAATGTATTGCCTAGTTTGAACCATTTTTTAAGAAATTATTACAAATGCGTGTTTAAAATCTGGCTACCTACAAACCTGAAATGTCTGATTCCCCACGTGGTTCATCAAGATTTTGTCCAGTAAATACTTGCTGCTGATGGTAATAATTTTTAAGTTATGAAGTATATCAGATTATTGTTATTGGAGCTAGTAAAGTGTTAGCAGAGACACTAGATTATTGGATCTGGTAAAGTGTTAATTAAAGTGTTAATTTAAAACCAATACAACGTAATCTTTGGGTGAAAATATTAACATTAATAAATATATTAATATTAATATAACTTACATTAATAAATATATTAATATTAATACTACTTACTTTTCGGATGAGTTGCAGTAAAATTTTCAAGATGGCTGCCATGGTAGTCATACTGATTGTCAAATCAGTATTTTCAAAAACCAAACAATACATCTTTTAGTGACAACTCCATGCCATATTGGACCCCCCAGATCAGCATCATGTTTTTCAATTAGGCTAACTAAATGAACTTAATAAAACATCTTTTAATGAAAACCCCATGCTGATAGGACCAACCATTCAGGGTAATGAATGAAATCCCCGTGTTGATATATCAGATTAGTATCAATTTCATTTAAAACCAACTAGACATCATTAGAAATCATTTAGTGAAATCCCCGTGTTGATACGTCAGATTGGTATCAATTTCATTTAAAACCAACTAGACATCATTAGAAATCATTTAGTGAAATCCCCGTGTTGATACGTCAGATTGGTATCAATTTCATTTAAAACCAACTAGACATCATTAGAAATCATTTAGTGAAATCCCCGTGTTGATACGTCAGATTGGTATCAATTTCATTTAAAACCAACTAAACATCATTAGAAATCATTTAGTGAAATCCCCGTGTTGATACGTCAGATTGGTATCAATTTCATTTAAAACCAACTAGACATCATTAGAAATCATTTAGTGAAATCCCCGTGTTGATACGTCAGATTGGTATCAATTTCATTTAAAACCAACTAGACATCATTAGAAATCATTTAGTGAAATCCCCGTGTTGATACGTCAGATTGGTATCAATTTCATTTAAAACCAACTAGACATCATTAGAAATCATTTAGTGAAATCCCGTGTTGATACGTCAGATTGGTATCAATTTCATTTAAAACCAACTAAACATCATTAGAAATCATTTAGTGAAATCCCCGTGTTGATACGTCAGATTGGTATCAATTTCATTTAAAACCAACTAGACATCATTAGAAATCATTTAGTGAAATCCCCGTGTTGATACGTCAGATTGGTATCAATTTCATTTAAAACCAACTAAACATCATTAGAAATCATTTAGTGAAATCCCCGTGTTGATACGTCAGATTGGTATCAATTTCATTTAAAACCAACTAGACATCATTAGAAATCATTTAGTGAAATCCCCGTGTTGATACGTCAGATTGGTATCAATTTCATTTAAAACCAACTAGACATCATTAGAAATCATTTAGTGAAATCCCCGTGTTGATACGTCAGATTGGTATCAATTTCATTTAAAACCAACTAGACATCATTAGAAATCATTTAATGAAATCCCTGTGTTGATACGGCCATCCAATCATAAGTAGTATCAACAACAAGATTTTAAAGATGGCTGCAATGGTGGCCATATTGGATGTATGAGGGGTACCATGTTCAGTTACCGGTAAGTCAAACAGGAATTACATAAAATCTTTGTGAAAACACCATGATGAAAAGGTCTTCCATTCAGAAATTGCAACAGCAGTGCCATAGTGGATGTCAGATTGGTATAGTTTTTACTTTGGATAAAGCACAAGGATCCAAACATGTGAATGAAATGGAGGCATCCAATGATGCTTACAATGAATCTATAAGAGGCATAAAAAAGATCATTATAATTTGTTTGTGAATCAAATGGTCTGAGACATTCAGTGATGATTTCATCAAATCTAGAAGAGGCATCCAAAAGGTATAATGCAATGCAGCTTTATGATTAAGATACCTAAAGATTTTCTATTTTAATATGACAGCAGATTAGCTTCATGCCAAGACAGTCAAATTTGGACAAATTCTATTGAAGGTTTATTTTAAAAAAAAAAGGCAATTTATCAACAAAATTGAAAAGTTTTACTACTTTTATTAATGGTGAACATATTAGATGACATATTGGCATCAACCGAATAAACTTTAAAGACCTCCATGCAAAGATGCTTTCTTTCAGAGACTGTCAAATTCAGTTTGGTGGTTCTGGTGGAGAAGTCATTTAAAAGTTTTTCTATACACATGTATCTAGTGGTGGACCATCATAACTTAAACACATCTGAAAGAGCTTAAATCCTTCTGAATTGTTCTCTGAAGAAGTTGTTAAGTAGCAACTGTGAATGGATGTTGGACATTGGATGACAAACATAAATTTGTCATGATCTCTGATCCCCATTTTGTCAAGGGAAAAGTAATGTTAATCAAATTGATCAATCAATATGAATTTCACTGCATATGAAAACAGATCAGATTTCTGCAAAAAAGATATCCATTCTCAGCTCTCACCCAATGTACTTTTAAAAAAACTTAACAGGAAGTGAACACGTGTTAATAAAATTTCACCTTTAATTAATTTGATTGTTAAATATGTTCAAACATTTAATTTCATTGGAGTCCAACATTGTTCATATTGGCAAGTAAGTACTACAATGAACTAAGCACCAGATTTGGCCTGAGACATTATTTTCAGGATTTAATTTAGATTATAATTTTTTTTTGCAATAAATACCGATATAAAGCTAGAGTACTATGTAATCTTGTGACCATTACACAATATTAAGTACTATGCAATCTTGTGACCAATACTCCATATTAAGTACTATGTAATCTTGTGACAATTACTCCATATTAAGTACTATGTAATCTTGTGACAATTACTCCATATTAAGTACTATGTAATCTTGTGACCATTATTCCATATTAATTACTAGGCAATCTTGTGACCATTACTCCATATTAATTACTATGTAATCTTGTGACAATTACTCCATATTAAGTACTAGGCAATCTTGTGACAATTACTCCATATTAAGTACTATGTAATCTTGTGACAATTACTCCATTCCAAGTACTAGGCAATCTTGTGACAATTACTCCATATTAAGTACTATGTAATCTTGTGACAATTACTCCATTCCAAGTACTATGTAATCTTGTGACAATTACTCCATATTAAGTACTATGTAATCTTGTGACAATTACTTCATATTAAGTACCATGTAATCTTGTGACAATTACTTCATATTAAGTACTATGTAATCTTGTGACAATTACTCCATATTAAGTACTATGTAATCTTGTGACAATTACTCCATATTAAGTACTATGTAATCTTGTGACCAATACTCCATATTAATTACTATGTAATCTTGTGACAATTACTCCATATTAAGTACTAGGCAATCTTGTGACCATTACTCCATATTAAGTACTATGTAATCTTGTGACCATTACTCCATATTAAGTACTATGTAATCTTGTGACAATTACTCCATATTAAGTACTATGTAATCTTGTGACAATTACTTCATATTAAGTACTATGCAATCTTGTGACCATTACTCCATATTAATTACTATGTAATCTTGTGACCATTACTTCATATTAAGTACTATGTAATCTTGTGACAATTACTCCATATTAAGTACTATGTAATCTTGTGACCATTACTTCATATTAAGTACTATGTAATCTTGTGACAATTACTCCATATTAAGTACTATGTAATCTTGTGACCATTACTTCATATTAAGTACTATGTAATCTTGTGACCATTACTTCATATTAAGTACTATGTAATCTTGTGACAATTACTCCATATTAAGTACTATGTACTCTTGTGACAATTACTCCATATTAAGTACTATGTAATCTTGTGACCATTACTTCATATTAAGTACTATGTAATCTTGTGACAATTACTCCATATTAAGTACTATGTAATCTTGTGACAATTCCTCCATTCCAAGTACTATGTAATCTTGTGACAATTACTCCATATTAAGTACTATGTAATCTTGTGACAATTACTCCATATTAAGTACTATGTAATCTTGTGACCAATACTTCATATTAATTACTATGTAATCTTGTGACAATTACTCCATATTAAGTACTAGGCAATCTTGTGACCATTACTTCATATTAAGTACTATGTAATCTTGTGACAATTACTCCATATTAAGTACTATGTAATCTTGTGACCATTACTTCATATTAAGTACTATGTAATCTTGTGACAATTACTCCATATTAAGTACTATGTAATCTTGTGACCATTACTTCATATTAATTACTATGTAATCTTGTGACAATTACTCCATATTAAGTACTAGGCAATCTTGTGACCATTACTTCATATTAAGTACTATGTAATCTTGTGACAATTACTCCATATTAAGTACTATGTAATCTTGTGACCATTACTCCATATTAAGTACTATGTAATCTTGTGACCATTACTTCATATTAAGTACTATGTAATCTTGTGACAATTACTCCATATTCCAAGTACTATGTAATCTTGTGACCATTACTTCATATTAAGTACTATGTAATCTTGTGACAATTACTCCATATTAAGTACTATGTAATCTTGTGACCATTACTTCATATTAAGTACTATGTAATCTTGTGACAATTACTCCATATTAAGTACTATGTAATCTTGTGACAATTCCTCCATTCCAAGTACTATGTAATCTTGTGACAATTACTCCATATTAAGTACTATGTAATCTTGTGACAATTACTCCATATTAAGTACTATGTAATCTTGTGACCAATACTTCATATTAATTACTATGTAATCTTGTGACAATTACTCCATATTAAGTACTAGGCAATCTTGTGACCAATACTCCATATTAATTACTAGGCAATCTTGTGACCAATACTCCATATTAAGTACTATGCAATCTTGTGACAATTACTCCATATTAAGTACTATGTAATCTTGTGACAATTACTCCATATTAATTACTATGTAATCTTGTGACCATTACTTCATATTAAGTACTATGTAATCTTGTGACCATTACTCCATATTAAGTACTATGTAATCTTGTGACCATTACTCCATATTAAGTACTATGTAATCTTGTGACCAATACTCCATATTAAGTACTATGCAATCTTGTGACAATTACTTCATATTAAGTACTATGTAATCTTGTGACAATTACTCCATATTAAGTACTATGTAATCTTGTGACAATTCCTCCATATTAATTACTATGTAATCTTGTGACCATTACTTCATATTAAGTACTATGTAATCTTGTGACAATTACTTCATATTAAGTACTATGTAATCTTGTGACAATTACTTCATATTAAGTACTATGTAATCTTGTGACAATTACTTCATATTAAGTACTATGTAATCTTGTGACAATTACTCCATATTAATTACTAGGCAATCTTGTGACCATTACTCCATATTAAGTACTATGTAATCTTGTGACCATTACTTCATATTAAGTACTATGTAATCTTGTGACAATTACTCCATATTAAGTACTATGTAATCTTGTGACCATTACTCCATATTAAGTACTATGTAATCTTGTGACCAATACTCCATATTAAGTACTATGCAATCTTGTGACCATTACTTCATATTAAGTACTATGTAATCTTGTGACCATTACTCCATATTAATTACTATGTAATCTTGTGACCATTACTTCATATTAAGTACTATGTAATCTTGTGACCATTACTCCATATTAATTACTATGTAATCTTGTGACAATTACTCCATATTAAGTACTATGTAATCTTGTGACCATTACTCCATATTAATTACTATGTAATCTTGTGACAATTACTCCATATTAAGTACTATGTAATCTTGTGACAATTACTCCATATTAAGTACTATGTAATCTTGTGACCATTACTCCATATTAAGTACTATGCAATCTTGTGACCATTACTTCATATTAAGTACTATGTAATCTTGTGACAATTACTTCATATTAATTACTAGGCAATCTTGTGACCATTACTCCATATTAAGTACTATGTAATCTTGTGACAATTACTCCATATTAAGTACTATGTAATCTTGTGACAATTACTCCATATTAAGTACTATGTAATCTTGTGACCATTACTCCATATTAAGTACTATGTAATCTTGTGACCAATACTCCATATTAAGTACTATGCAATCTTGTGACCATTACTTCATATTAAGTACTATGTAATCTTGTGACAATTACTTCATATTAATTACTATGTAATCTTGTGACCATTACTCCATATTAATTACTAGGCAATCTTGTGACCATTACTCCATATTAAGTACTATGTAATCTTGTGACAATTACTCCATATTAAGTACTATGTAATCTTGTGACAAATCCTCCATTCCAAGTACTATGTAATCTTGTGACAATTACTCCATATTAAGTACTATGTAATCTTGTGACAATTCCTCCATTCTAAGTACTATGTAATCTTGTGACCAATATTCCATATTAAGTACTATGTAATCTTGTGACAATTACTCCATATACTAAATATAATTTAATGTGCAATCTTATGAAAAATACTGAATATAAATTACTATGCACTCTTATGACTAATACCAGATATAAATTACTATGCAATCTTATGAAAAATACTGGATATAAATTACTATGCAATCTTGTGATAAATACTGGATATAAATTACTATGCAATCTTGTGATAAATACTGGATATAAATTACTATGCAATCCTGTGATAAAATGTGATATAAAGTACAATACCAGGAGTGTCAAACATGGCCTGCCAGACTTGTTTGTCATGCCCACAGACTAGGTCTCTTGTTAGTATCAATATAAGTATGCTTACTATGGTTCATGATACATATGGCCAAGCATTTATATAAAATCTGGCCAGCCATAGTTTGATACCCCTGTACTAAGCAATAGGCAATCTTGTGACAAATGCCCAATACAAAATACTAAGCAATATGCAATCCTGTGACAAATGCCCAATACAAAATACTAAGCTATATGCAATCCTGTGACAAATGCCTAATATAAAATACTAAGCAATTTGCAATCCTGTGACAAATGCCCAATACAAAATACTAAGCAATTTTCAATCCTGTGACAAATGCCCAATACAAAATAATAAGCAATGTGCAATCCTGTGACAAATGCACAATACAAAATATTAAGCAATATGCAATCCTGTGACAAATGCCCAATATAAAATACTAAGCAATTTGCAATCCTGTGACAAATGCCCAATATAAAATACTAAGCAATATGCAATTCTGTGACAAATGCCCAATACAAAATACTAAGCAATATGCAATCCTGTGACAAATGCCCAATACAGAATACTAAGCAATGTGCAATCCTGTGACAAATGCAAAATACAAAATACTAAGCAATGTGCAATCCTGTGACAAATGCCCAATATAAAATACTAAGCAATGTGCAATCCTGTGACAAATGCCCAATACAAAATACTAAGCAATATGCAATCCTGTGACAAATGCCCAATACAAAATATTAAGTAATATGCAATCCTGTGACAAATGCCCAATATGAAATACTAAGCAATTTGCAATCCTGTGACAAATGCCTAATACAAAATACTAAGCAATATGCAATCTTGTGACAAATGCCCAATATAGAATACTAAGCAACACTTTGACAAATTTTGTGCAATATGCAATCCTGTGACAAATGCCCAATACAAAATACTAAGCTATATGCAAACCTGTGACAAATGCCCAATACAAAATACTAAGCAATATGCAATCCTGTGACAAATGCCCAATACAAAATACTAAGCAATATGCAATCCTGTGACAAATGCATACTACAAAATACTAAGCAATATGCAATCCTGTGACAAATGCCCAATATAAAATACTAAGCAAAACTTTGACAAATTGTGTGCAATATGCAATCCTGTGACAAATGCCCAATACAAAATACTAAGCAATTTGCAATCCTGTGACAAATGCCCAATACAAAATACTAAGCAATGTGCAATCCTGTGACAAATGCCTAATATAAAATACTAAGCAATATGCAATCTTGTGAAAAATGCCCAATACAAAATACTAAGCAATATGCAATCCTGTGACAAATGCCTAATACAAAATACTAAGCAATATGCAATCTTGTGACAAATGCCCATTATAAAATACTAAGCAAAACTCTGATAAATGTTGGTGTTAAATTAAGCAACACAAATAAGTAAAACCAATCCAAATAATCCTAAAAAGCTCCATCATATGTCCACAAGAACAGGGTTCCAAATGAATTCCAGGTCTAGATTGTGCTGATTTACCAATAACCTTGAATGTGCTTCAGTGCCAACAGTCTTGATATATTCCAATGCCATTGTCCAAAATATGCTTCCATGAATTCACAAAGCTCAACAAATATTTTTAATGCAAACAGTAATATGAGCACTTTGTAATTCTAAGAAATAATTAAACAAAATGATTCCTCTAAGATAAAGTCTAAACACAACAATAAATAAGTCTGCGGACTGAACATAAAAAAAGAACATGAACAGGAATAAAAAATAATTGTTGACTTCATTCTTTATATAATATCTCCAAGCTCTTTCACAATTCTGTGTTGCAATACATTTCTACTTGATCTTTGGACATTAACTACCCACCTGACTTAGGCTGCAACACTCAATCACACCCATGGAAAATTACCCCAAACAATAAACAGTTTGATTATCAAGACTGGGTTTAGAACTAAAATCCAAGTAAGCAACCTATTTATAGCATAAAATACAATGTACAATAATGAACAAACATTAAACACATAATATATTTATACATCACAAACTGCAAACCAATCTTATCTCCACTATATATGAATCATTCAGAAGTTGCTTCTGAACCATTAAAGGCATATAGGGTGGTCAAAGCCTGTTCTGAGGGGCCCAAAGCTGCTGCCAGGCACTTGTATTGCTGGTTCCCAAATTCGGGGATTCCACAGAGGAGATGAGGCCTCTGATAAGCATCTCTGCCTCAAGAGATGCAGTCCATAACCTTCAACATTTCCAAGGTGGCATCCCTGTGTAGGTGAAGAAATCATGCTGTGATTTTTATAGGCATGGACAGTGCATGATGTGATGTCTTTGCTAGTCTATAGCATTTGCCAAATCCCCACTGGAGACAATGATTTCTCATTCAAGAGACTCAAGGGGGCCATCAAATAGAGATCAGCATGTGATGTTATCATCGCTAGAGTGTAGGCCATCAAAAAGAGATCGGCATGTGATGATATTATCGCTAGAATGCAGGCCTTAAGCTTCCAAGGACAGCAAAGGTTTGGCAGGGAGGTAAGCCAAGCCCCATCTCATGTATGCTATTTTCTATTCTCCATAGTTCAAGGAGGGGGTGGGGATTTTAAGGGGCCAAGCTGAGAATGAACTCAGTGGCCAAAATGCAGGAGAGATTACAGACCAGCACTTCTGTCAAACACTTAGGAACAGAAAGCCTCTCAAGACTGGAGAAAATCTTCTTGTCCTTCTTGCACTTAGTATAAGAAAACTGGAGAAAAGATGTGTTAAATATGGTTCACTTTTTATAAAATGCCCAAACTTCCTTCCCCTCCAACACCTGACACAGTAGATCAAAAGAAGCAGGGGCCCCAATATCCCAAAGCAGGAGGCATGACTTAGTGTTTTATCTCCCTTGGGAGCAGTCAAGGCTCATATCTCACATTGTAACCAGCATCTGGGTTTGTTGACCTTTTGACAATCTCCAAAACCATCAAGGTCACAGTGCATTCCAAATCCAAAGATGTGATTGTCTTTCTCAAAAACAGGAAGAGGTCCAGACCCATCTGGGAAAGATTATTCTTTCTCCTCCCTGTGTGGCAAGATCCTTCTTTCTCCTTCCTGTGTGGCAACCTCCTGCAAAGTTCCACACTTGGTCAATCTTGAGACAAGACATTAAACAAACCTGCACAGTTAATGCATGACAAGCTGGTGAGGTATATAACCAACTGTGACTTCCTGTACCCACACACACCTACATGAATCTCTGAGAGAGAAATTGTGTGACAATTTGGTGAGGTGTATGTCCAACTGTGACTTCCTGTACCCACACACACAAAAGAGAATATTTAGCTTGGACTGGTAAGGTGTGGTCTGGGAAATGAAAACAATGCAACAGTAGCAGATAACATATAACTGCCATCCAAACAGAATTTTATGTATTTTTCTAATTTTGGCCCTGGGGTCTCTAAGATAACAGGAATTTCTTGACCTTAATGCAAATCTACACCCCTGAGGGAAGTCATTAGCCAAGTTTGAATAATGCACAGCAAACAAGATTTTGCTTTTACAAGAAATTTGACAGGCATACATACAATGAAACCAGTATACCCTTTACTTCATTATTTCCAGACAGATATACAATGCATGAAACCAATATACACTTCACCTGCTTATTTCCAGACAGATATACAATGCATGAAACCAATATACACTTCACCTGCTTATTTCCAGACAGATATACAATGCATGAAACCAATATACACTTTACCTGCTTATTTCCAGATAGATATACAATGCATGAAACCAGTATACACTTTACCTGCTTATTTCCAGACATGACAAACATAAAATGAGATGAAACCAATACATTCATTACCTGCTTATTTCCAGATAGACAGAGATATGAAATGAAAACAGTATACACTTTACCTCCTTATTTCCAGACAGACAGACAAAAATACAATGAGACAAAACCAATATACCCTTTACCTGCTTATTTCAAGACACAACAGACTCAAAATGAGATTAAACCAAAACATTCACTACCTGCCTATTTCTAGACAGACAGACAGAAAGACAATGGGATGAAACCAGGAAACCATTTCTGTCTGCCTGTCTGTATAAAAATTATGCTGAGTGAGCAAAATATTGATAACATTATTCACCAAGTCTCCCTGTAGATTCTGTCTATTGAAGATACAATCCTACATTTTATTACAATCTAATAGGTCTTTATTACATTTCTACACAAAATAAAATCCTACATTTTCTTACAGTCTAATAGGTCTTTACATTTCTACACAAGATAAAATCCTACATTTTCTTAGTCTAATAGGTCTTTACATTTCTACACAAGATAAAATCATACATTTTCTTACAGAGTCTAATAGGTCTTTACATTTCTACACAAGATAGAATCATATATTTTCTTACAGAATCTAATAGATCTTTATTACATTTCTACACAAGATAAAATCATACATTTTCTTACAGAATCTAATAGGTCTTTATTACATTTCTACACAAGATAAAATACATTTTCTTACAGAATCTAATAGGTCTTTACATTTCTACACAAGACAAAATCATACATTTTCTTACAGAATCTAATAGGTCTTTATTACATTTCTACACAAGATAAAATCATACATTTTCTTACAGAATCTAATAGGTCTTTACATTTCTACACAAGATAAAATCATATTTTCTTAGTCTAATAGGTCTTTACATTTCTACACAAGATAAAATCATACATTTTCTTACAGAATCTAATAGGTCTTTATTATATTTCTACACAAGATAAAATCATACATTTTCTTACAGAGTCTAATAGGTCTTTACATTTCTACACAAGATAAAATCATATATTTTCTTACAGAATCTAATAGATCTTTATTACATTTCTACACAAGATAAAATCATACATTTTCTTACAAAATCTAATAGGTCTTTATTACATTTCTACACAAGACAAAATCATACATTTTCTTACAGAATCTAATAGGTCTTTACATTTCTACACAAGATAAAATCATACATTTTCTTACAGAATCTAATAGATCTTTACATTTCTACACAAGATAAAATCATACATTTTCTTACAGAATCTAATAGGTCTTTACATTTCTACACAAGATAAAATCATACATTTTCTTACAGAATCTAATAGATCTTTCTATTTCTACTCAAGAGAAAATCATACATTTTCTTACAGTCTACTAGGTCTCTGTATTTCTACTCAAGACAAAATCATACATTTTCTTACAGTCTAATAGGTCTCTGTATTTCTACTCAAGACAGTCATATTCCCTTTGGTGACTATCAAGCATAAAGATTAGCATCATTAAAACAAATAAAAAGACCAAACAAAAATTATAAAAACCAACTTTCAATTAATGTTAATTAGGAGTAATGGGTGAGAGAGAATAATCTGTATCATCTGACACATTTAATAGTCTCTCGAGAAAATAAATAAACAATTAAAATGCCATGATATCCTGTTTGCCAAACAGATGACCAGCTGACTAAGTACAATACTAATGGACTGTGTTGGTGATCTTGGTAGATGGGTGGGTACCATATACATGCATGTACAAGTCCTAGTTTAACAACACGGACCCTGATCAAGGTCTATGGTGTATGTATGCATGTACGAGTCCAATTGTAAACAACACAGATCCTGATCAAGGTCTATGATGTATGTATGCATGTACGAGTTCAACTTTAATAACACGGACCCTGATCAAGGTCTATGGTGTACGAGTCCAACTGTAAACAACACAGATCCTGATCAAGGTCTATGGTGTATGTATGCATGTACAAGTCCAATTGTAAACAACATGGACCCTGATCAAGGTCTATGGTGTATGTTCTTACTGCTCCCAATAAACAGCAAAGACCTGATCTGCTGGTGCACTGTGTGATGTTTGATATGGGTTTGTAAAGTTTAAGGATGAATCATGTGGAAATTTTTTCAAATACCTGGCATCACAGACCATGGTAACAAAAATACAAAAAAGTTGAATTGTACTTGGTATACTTTCCATTTACCCACATTTGTACATACGATACCCCACATTTTTAATTTGCCACCCCTCCCCTCAGTTCTGATACCAAGTTTTGTTATTTTTTTTTACTCAATGACCAATGGTTCTGACACAAAGGTGACTCCTAATCTTGCATCTAGAGGGAAAAACTGATATATCATACCATGATACCTTTACTTATTTAAGTCCTGAAGTCCAACAAGAATTTACCACAATATGATCACTTCACATATAATGTCAATATAAACTTTAATTTGTGTCCGGGGGGTCGGGTGGGTTACTAAATCATTATTTAATAAATAGTTACTTGCTCTCTCTCTCTCTCTCTCTCTCTCTCTCTATATATATATATATATATATATATATATATAGACACACACACATTAATGTTACTGTAATATATTCTATTTCATCAACATGAGTATATTCCACGCATATTTTATCCACAACAAACCGGTGGGGGATGCTTACAACTTAAACTGCATTTGAAAATTCATACAAATAACTTGCAAAACTACTATTCACAGAGCCTTCACTAAGATAGCTACATAACTCCAAGCCTTCACTAAGATAGCTACAAAACTCCAAGCCTTCACTAAGATAGCTACATAACTCCAAGCCTTCACTAAGACAGCTACATAACTCCAAGCCTTCACTAAGACAGCTACATAACTCCAAGCCTTCACTAAGATAGCTACATAACTCCAAGCCTTCACTAAGATAGCTACATAACTCCAAGCCTTCACTAAGATAGCTACATAACTCCAAGCCTTCACTAAGATAGCTACATAACTCCAAGCCTTCACTAAGACAGCTACATAACTCCAAGCCTTCACTAAGACAGCTACATAACTCATTTAAATTTTCCCAATTTCACTGTGGTCAACTTCTCCCCAATTCATCTGTGATCACTGCAACTCATAGCAGAACCCCAACAGCCATTATTCTACTGTGCTTATTTTGTATAGCATCTGTTTTACTTTATTAATTATCAAACAATTTGCATTAAGTATTTTTAGTGTCTAGTCTACTTCATTAATTTAAAAAGCAATTTACATCATCACTAATTCTCAAGCAATTTGCATTTAAGAAATGAAACAATTGCAGTTACTTTATACATTGTATGTTTTACTTGATTAAAAGTATTTTGTAATTACTTTATACATTGTATGTTTTACTTGATTATAAGTATTTTGTAATTACTTTATACATTGTATGTTTTACTTGATTAAAAGTATTTGTAATTACTTTATACATTGTATGTTTTACTTGATTAAAAGTATTTTGTAATTACTTTATACATTGTATGTTTTACTTGATTAAAAGTATTTTGTAATTACTTTATACATTGTATGTTTTACTTGATTAGAAGTATTTGTAATTACTTTATACATTTTGTGTTTTACTTGATTAAAAGTATTTTGTAATTACTTTATACATTGCATGTTTTACTAAATTAAAAGTATTTTCTAATTACTTTATACATTGTATGTTTTACTTGATTAATTAAAAGCATTTAATTATTTTTGTAGTTACTTTATACATTTATGTTTCACTTGATTAATTAAAAGCATTTTATACTTACTTTATTATGAAGCACATTACAGTTCATATATACACAGAATATTTTACTTGATTAATTAAAAGCATTTTATATTTACTTTATTATCAAGCACATTTCAGTTCATATAAACACACTATATTTTACTAGATTAATTTGTATTGGTTTCTGTAGGTGCATCTACATCTGTGTCCAGACACAATATTACCAGTCACATAGATAACGATTGTTCTGTATTCCTCATTTTTTCTTGAAAATTCCACTTTTCCTTTCAAACATTTCTTTATCCTTTTTTTACACACTAAAATATTCTTCCTGAATGAGCTAATAAACAAATTTGATTTCTTGGAACACTCTTTATCTTCAACATTTTGCCTTGTGCACACACTTTCAATAAGTGAAATGGCTTAGGAAACCTGCAATTATCTAAAGCAATTATCAACCCTGAAGGGTCATTACAGGTAATTTAATTTTGTAAAATTTATTTGGCAGTGTTTGTTTTGATGATGTATGTTGAACTAGTATGTGAACCTCCAAATGAAATCACATCTTGCCATTATCCTGACACCCTTAAACTGTAAGGGTTTTGTCTATGTGTTGGACTCTTTCTTGGTAGTCTCTCGAGTCAAGGAAGACAAGTTATGCACTTTCATTCAACGGTGGACGCACATGTGACTCCGGAGTCCGATACACACATGCGGTTGCAGGTGGGGCATGGGACACCGGTGGTTGTTGGTATCTGGGATACATTTCTGTGACGTCTCTCACGAGTTGCAGCAAGACGCTGGCAGTGGTCAACCTCAAAGGTGGAACAGGCTTTTCTGGTCAGGACTCGCCAATGCTTTCTGTCTGAGGCAGCTAGCTCGAGCTGGCGTGGTTGAAGGTCTGCCCATTTGATGTTTGTCTTGAGGTTGTCTTTGTACCTCTTGTGAGGGCGGCCTTGGTTTCGGTTCCCCAGGGATAGCTTGCCATAGAACAACTGCTTTGGGATTCTGCTTTGATCCATGCGGATGACATGGCCAGTCCATCGAAGCTGGGCCTGGATTATTTTGGCTTTGATGCTTGTTGTGTTGGCTCTATCAAGGACTTCCAGGTTGGTGATTCGGTCCTGCCACTTGATCTGCATGATGGATCTCAGGGAGTGCTGGTGGAATTGTTCTAACTGACTGATGTGCCTTCTGTAGAGTGTCCACGTTTTACAGCCATATAATAGAGAGATGAGGACAACTGCATTGTACACCTTCAGCTTTGTTGACAGGTGTATATCCTTTTGCTGCAAGACCTTGGTTTGGAGTCGTCCTAGTGCTTGACTGGCTTTTTGGGTCCTCGCAGTGATCTCTTTGTCCAGAGAGCCATCACTAGATATTGTGCTGCCAAGATATTTGAAACTGTCCACATTCTTCAGCTGCGTGTCGCCAATGGTGATACAGGGTTGCGAATGGACAGTGTTTGGGGCGGGCTGGAAGATGACTTCTGTCTTTCCTAGACTAATTGTGAGTCCAAATAAGTTGGAGGCTTCAGAGAATCTGTCCACGATTGCTTGTAGGTGAGTCTCTTCATGGGCCATGAGGGCGCAGTGATCTGCAAAGAATGCATCAATGATGAGTCTTTCTAGTGTCTTGGTTTTTGCAGCTAGGCGACAGAGATTAAACACTGATCCATCCAGGCGATACCTAATGTAGATGCCAGTGTCAATGTCCCGTATGGCATGGAGCAGTACCTGTATGAAGAAGAGGTTGAAGAGTACTGGAGCGAATACACAACCCTGTTTGACACCATTAGATATGGGGAATTTCTCTGAGGGTTCACCGTCTGAGAGAATCCATCTATTCATGTCAATGTGGAGGAGCCGGATGAGGTTGGTAAACTTCTGAGGACAACCAAGTTTCTTGAGTAATACCCACAGTGCGTCTCCATTGACTGTATCGAAAGCCTTTGTCAGATCCACGAAGACAGCATATAGATTCATGTTCTGCTCAAGGCACTTCTCTTGGACTTGTCTCACTGCGAAGATCATGTCAACGGTGCTGCGGTCTGGGCGAAAACCACACTGAGACTCGGGGAGGTTATTTTCTGACACTGCTGCAATAAACCTGTTGAGCAAGATGCGAGCAAGTATTTTGCCAGCAACAGAAAGCAGGGAGATGCCTCTGTAGTTACTGCAGTCCATACGTGTGCCTTTATTTTTAAAGAGGGTCACAATTGATGCATCATGGAGGTCATCTGGCATCTCTTCTTCCATCCAGATGCTGATTAACACGTCGTAGAATGCCTCCAGAGACTGCTTACTGAGAGTCTTGTACACCTCCGCTGGGATACCATCCTTTCCAGGTGCCTTGCCACAGTTTGTTTGTTTAATGACCCTTCTCAATTCCTCCATCTTTGGTGGAATATCCAGTTGGTTGAGCTTTGGCTGTTGGGGTATTTGGTCAAGAACAGATTGGCTGACCGATGAGGGCTGGTTTAGGAGCTGATTAAAGTGCTCTTTCCATCTTTCCTTAATGCCATTCTTGTCTGTTATTAATGTACTGCCATCTGCAGCAAGCAAGGGCGTAGAGCTGGACTTTGTGTGGCTGAAGATTGACTTGATGGCGTTGTAGAACTCTTTGGAGTTGTTAGTGTCGGCATAGCTTTGCACTTCATCAGTTTTCTTTTATCACCAGTGGTCATACATCTTGCGGATTTCTCTCTGAGCCTCAGCTTTATAGGATATGAAGCAATCTTTTTTGGGGATGGAGTTTGTGTCATTCTGCCAGTCCATAAAAGCTTTGTTTTTTCTGGCAAGCAGATCTTCAATAGCAGCGTTGTTCTCGTCGAACCAGTCTTGATGGATTCGCTTTTTTGAACCCATGGTTGCCATAGCTGTTTCTCTTATTATGTCCCTGAGCTTGTTCCATTTTTCAGAGGCGTTTCCACATAATGGTCCGTTTGTTGACAGCATGTCATCTAGTCTCTTCTGGAAATTGAGCTGGGTGGAAGGCTGCTGCAGTTTGAAAACGTTGAAGGCTGTGTGCACAAGCTTAGGACATCTTAGGTGGTGAGGGGCAATGTGCAGCTGTAGGGTAGTTCTGACAAGTCTGTGGTCTGTCCAGCATTCTGCTCCTCGCATGGCCTTGGTGATTTGGACATCCTTGGCATCACGCTGGCATACTATTACATAGTCAATTAAGTGCCATTGGCAAGATCTGGGGTGCATCCAGGTGTTCTTGTGTTTGTCCGCCATTCTGAACATTGAGTTTGTGATTAGGAGGTTAAATTCTGTGCATTTGCAGAGTAGGAGCAGGCCATTGCTGTTCATTCTGCCGACACCGTGCTTGCTAAGCACACCTTTCCATCGAACATAATCGCAGCCAACACGGGCATTGAAGTCCCCCAGTAGTATGATCTTGTCGTCAGCTGGAATTGAGCTAAGTACAGAGCTGAGGTCTGTATAGAACTGCTCGATGGTTTCTGCTTGACTCGATAGTGATGGGGCGTATGCACTGATGATTGTTTCATGCCGTTTGTGGCTTATAGGTATTCACAATTTCATTAGCCTCTCATTGATACCAACCGGCATTTCCAGGAGCTGCTTCAGAAGACTTGATTTGATAGCCACATCTTGCCATTATCCTGACACCCTTAAACTGTAAGGGTTCTGTCTCTGTGTTGGACTAATACTGTCCAAACACAACAAATGAGATTGACTGCCTAAAATGGGTCAACACTGTTAGAACTCGTACAAGTGGACATACAAACTAAGCCTCGCTTTTGACAAGACAATGTGATTACCTGCATTAACTTTGATTATCTGTGATTTGAAACTTATCTATAGTACTTGACACTATTATATTTGGACCTATCAATGTGTTGTAATGCTAGGTCACATCAATATTTAATTTATATAACACACAAACTGAATTTTATTTTATCTTTTTATTGGGTTATTCATAAGTATGATGTATCAATTGTTATGTATATCTAAGTTATATTTTTTGTTGGCTATTCTTAATGATGATATGTTATGTTTATTGGTAATTTGTAACTGAACAAAATAAAAGATCCCTGTGTACCTGACTAGGGACACTGATTTAGTAAACAACATAATAGTTAAAATTTTCTCTTTGAGTGTGGACTAAATATTCAGGTCATTATTAATGTAAACCTGTTTATCTTAATCTTAGTCTAAGATAGTGAAATTCCCCCTTGACAAACCTGATCTACCTGATGTTTACTAATGTTTGTTAGTAACTGATTTTATCTTGCTGACAAATTCAAATGTTCTACAAATGAACTTTTGACTCTCATCCTGGTTCTACTATTATGTATTTTTAAAACAAAAATATGTTTGTGAAGTGGCAAATTTCAGTCGATCTATTAATAAACCATTAGTTGTGGCCAGCTAGCCATTAGTTAGATTTATGATGACACGCTATGTCAAAATTGGGGTCTGTAGAGTCTATTGCTACCGTTGTATTAATTAAAGCATGTTTATTCAGCAGCCAACTGACTGCTGGCGACATTTTAAAGTTTCATTTCTCACGAAAAGTGTCAGAATTGAGAAAATGCAGAGATTCTGTTACTTAAAACCATGCATGTCATATTGACCATGACGTAAGCGACTTTTAGAGAAAGCGGGAGAAAATACATTTGATTCTGATTAGTCACGGTTAAATGGGGGGGGGGGTTCACAAGAAAATTTGTAGAACATAATAATGGTCTAGTGAAATTAAAAATTAGTCTGAATTTTTCCTGTGAGAAGACAAGTGATAGAATTCGCTAAGACTCCGGATGTTATTTGAGAGAAATACATTCGTTAAGGAAGCGTGGTCAAAAACCACCAAACCACTGGTTGAGTGACACACCAAAAACACAAAGGTACTGTCACTATTCAATGTATACTGTTCATGCAATTTATATGATGTTTGCTTAGTTTACAGGTCTGCATGATTTCATTTGATACATTTGTATAATAATGTGCTTTTGAATTATGAATTGGAATTCTTACCTTAATTCTTAGTTAAGAATGACATAGTGTTAATTTATGTCGTAAAAACCCTATAATGAGTTTTGAATAGGAAAAAAAAGTGTTACGTTAATATTGTTGGAAAGAAGTATTAATTTGGATTTATCGTTAATTCAGATACAATTATTGTTGGATTATAATACTGTGATACATAAAAAGACTATTTGCAGATTGCCACAATCCATGCTATTGGTACAGAACCATGTTCGATACTACAAGCATATAAACACATTCAGAATTGAAATTTAATTTAATTTCCACTGGAATACAGTTGGAACTTTATGTATTTGGAATTGTTACAGAAATGCTACGACTATTGGGGATTTAATATACAAGACTTATAAATGTTTACTTTTTATTTTAGGAAAATAAAGCTCTTGTTGAATTTCAAAAATTAGTTTTTGGTTTTTGCTCTTTTCTTTTACTTATTTTAAGACCACTGAGTTGTAATACAGTATGTATGGACCTTGATAAAACTGTATCATGTATCAGTCAGTATCCATGTACCGTGATAAAATTGTCATGTCTCAGTATATACTGACCTTGATAAACTGTCATGTATCAATATATATTGACCTTGATAAAATTATCATGTATCGGCATCTAAGGACCTTGATCAAATTGTATCAGCATATATGTATGAATACTAATAAAAACGGACTTTGAGAGAATTGTATGATGTACCAGACATTATGGACCTTGATAATACTGTATCATGTATCAGTATGTATAGAACTTGAGAAAATTATATTCAGTTACAATAAGGCAAGAACATTAATGGAAGTTCACATCCTTGTATACTTTGTATATACATAATTTTCTATTTATACAGAGTAATAACGAAGCAATTAATGATCAGGCTTTCAAACAGTCCAAATTAATGTATATGTATGCAGTTCAGTTTTACTAACTCACCTGGTTATCTGGATGTAACACCTGTGTATATCAGCGACATATTATACAAGGATCAACAACTCTATTTCTTTATTTGTTTCATGCATCAAAATCTGCTTTGATTTTACATCCTAAATTATCCTTGATCAAACAGGGTAACATGGAAATCTAAGACAAAGCTGAAACTAATACAAAGTTTGCATGTTAATGTACACGTTAATGTACACATGTTCAATTCTATTACATCTACTACTACAACAGTATATCCTTACATGGGCTACACACCCCTAGTTAAAGGTGAAATTCAAGTGGCATTCCAGCAAATAGTTCAATGGATTGATAGTGAAAATATCTTTTTAAATTTGAAAGGTAGATGATATCTTGCAGGTGTGTTTAAATCAAAGGTAAACATAAATAGCAGTTTTGAGATATAATAAGCTGAAGTGAAATCCATTGAAGAAGGCACTTTTTTCAAGACTGCTTTTACATTTGATTTGTGAGAGACAATGTTTAATTTTTGGCACATAACTGCTCCGGTGGCCTAGTGGTTGTAGCGTCCGCCACGGAAGCGGGAGGTCGTGGATTCAATCCGAAGACCGAGTCATACCAAAGACATAGCTTGGCGGTCAGCATTAAGAGGTTAGTGTTAGGACTGGTTGACCTGTTGTCAGGATAATGTGACTTGGTGGAACATGATGATACATGTCTGCAGCATGATGCCCCAGTGCTACACATCACTATAAACTGCCTAACTGCAGACATCGTAGCAATATGACTGAAAAATTGTTAAAGTGATGTTAAAAATCCTAATCACACACACACACACACACACACACACACACACACACACACACACACACAAAATTCTTGGCACAGTAATCACAATTGGAGTAAAGATGATTGAGCAATGATGAAGCACAACAACCAACCCTGGCTAATCTGATTGCAGGATTCCAACCTCCACCCTTTTGTACATGAGTCAGGCAGAGTAACCATTGAGTCATCAGTTTATGCCTTAATTAGTCTCCTCTTGCAGATGGAACATCAGGTCACAAGCTCCTAAAGAATTGTCTCTGATGAGAAATCCATTTATTGCAAGGTATAAACATATTTTCTGATATTATACATATTAAACCACCAAACATTATAAAAAAATGACAAAACATCATAATTGATGGCAAATACATAATCCAATTTAATGATATTATACATATTAAACCACCAAACAGTATAAAACTGATTTGTTGTTGTTGTAGTAGGGTTTAACGCCATTTTTCAACACAGGATAGGCTATACATGGCGGCCAGTATTAATCGTGGAGGAAGAACCCAGAAAACCCAGGAAATAACCACCGACCCATGAGAAGCTACCAGCAAGCTTTCTCACATACCCACATTGGCTGAATCCAAGACTTGAACCCACACAGACAGAGGTAAAATGATCATAACATAGAGCACTTTAGACCACTCGGTCACTTGGGGCCCCTATAAAAAATGACATCACAACATGATTCAAGGCAAATACATAATACACATGATATCCAAATTTACAGTTTCAAAGTCTTTTCATTATTTAATTTTACTGAAGACCCCCAAAACAAGTGACTTCTCGAGTGACAAGTAAAACTTATTTTTTATATTTCTCTAATGCATCTAGAATACGATCTGTTATGACAAAATATAATTATGAATATTGGTTAAAATTCTGATATGTAAGAAAACGAAATAATCCAAGTGATAATTCAATTAAATATTAAAACATCTTCTGGGATTAGACTTAAGCCCCAACTGCATTATGACTGCCAGACCAATCCCATTAACTTAGTAAAACAGAAAAATTTTCCTTTAAAATATCATACCATCTTCCAAATAAAACCACACTGTATTAGTCTTCTGTGTAAATAAAGATTTGTGCCGAAAATGTTTTTCTTTCAAAGTGACCTTGACCATAGACATTATCTTCCCTAAATAAATTGGTTTCTAATTCCTTCCCCCAGGTAAAAACCAAACACAATGTTTGGTCCAGGTCAGTGATAAAAAACTAAAAACAATGTTTGGTCCTGGTCGGTGATAAAAAACGAAAAGCAATTCAAAAATAAACTAAGATCAAGGTTCTCAAAAAGCCCAGCTTGTGGTTCTGATGCTCTTATGTTTATTTTGGCACAATATATTTTTTAAAAATTTGAAATTATAGACTTTCAGGAGCCATGCTAATAGCTATGATTGTATTATATTCAAATTAATATGCAATCTCTTCTCCAAAATGATAACTTTTTTGGTACTTTTAAGAGAAAAGTATTTTTTCTTGAACAAGAAAATTACTACATGTAAATGAAATTTAAGGAGCGATGATATGCAATGTTTTAACCAAAATGATAATAAATGTTTCATACATTATTTCTCCTATTTTAAGAAACAAATATGACATTTTGGAAGCCACGGAACAATCATATATCCATATTCTTGTTATAATGACATGTGCTATATTAGGTCACACTATATATCCATATTCTTGTTATAATGACATGTGTTATATTAGGTCACTATATATCCATATTCTTGTTATAATGACGTGTTATATTAGGTCACACTCTATATCCATATTCTTGTTATAATGACATGTGCTATATTAGGTCACACTCTATATCCATATTCTTGTTATAATGGCATGTGCTATATTAGGTCACACTCTATATCCATATTCTTGTTATAATGACATGTGCTATATTAGGTCACACACTATATCCATATTCTTGTTATAATGACATGTGTTATATTAGGTCACTCTATATCCATATTCTTGTTATACTGCCATGTGCTATATTAGGTCACTATATATCCATATTCTTGTTATAATGACATGTGCTATATTAGGTCACTATATATCCATATTCTTGTTATAATGACATGTGCTATATTAGGTCACACTCTATATCCATATTCTTGTTATAATGACATGTGCTATATTAGGTCACACACTATATCCATATTCTTGTTATAATGACATGTGTTATATTAGGTCACTCTATATCCATATTCTTGTTATACTGGCATGTGCTATATTAGGTCACTATATATCCATATTCTTGTTATAATGACATGTGCTATATTAGGTCACTATATATCCATATTCTTGTTATAATGGCATGTGTTATATTAGGTCACACTCTATATCCATATTCTTGTTATAATGACATGTGTTATATTAGGTCACTATATATCCATATTCTTGTTATACTGGCATGTGCTATATTAGGTCACACTCTATATCCATATTCTTGTTATAATGACATGTGCTATATTAGGTCACACTCTATATCCATATTCTTGTTATAATGACATGTGTTATATTAGGTCACACTCTATATCCATATTCTTGTTATAATGGCATGTGTTATATTAGGTCACTCTATATCCATATTCTTGTTATAATGACATGTGCTATATTAGGTCACACTCTATATCCATATTCTTGTTATAATGACATGTGTTATATTAGGTCACTCTATATCCATATTCTTGTTATAATGGCATGTGTTATATTAGGTCACACTCTATATCCATATTCTTGTTATAATGGCATGTGCTATATTAGATCACACTCTATATCCATATTCTTGTTATAATGGCATGTGTTATATTAGGTCACTCTATATCCATATTCTTGTTATAATGGCATGTGTTATATTAGGTCACACTCTATATCCATATTCTTGTTATAATGGCATGTGTTATATTAGGTCACACTCTATATCCATATTCTTGTTATAATGACATGTGTTATATTAGGTCACACACTATATCCATATTCTTGTTATAATGACATGTGTTATATTAGGTCACTCTATATCCATATTCTTGTTATACTGGCATGTGTTATATTAGGTCACACTCTATATCCATATTCTTGTTATAATGACGTGTTATATTAGGTCACACTCTATATCCATATTCTTGTTATAATGACATGTGTTATATTAGGTCACACTCTATATATCCATATTCTTGTTATAATGACATGTGTTATATTAGGTCACTCTATATCCATATTCTTGTTATACTGGCATGTGTTATATTAGGTCACACTCTATATCCATATTCTTGTTATACTGGCATGTGTTATATTAGGTCACACTCTATATCCATATTCTTGTTATAATGACATGTGTCATATTAGGTCACACACTATATCCATATTCTTGTTATAATGACATGTGTTATATTAGGTCACTCTATATCCATATTCTTGTTATAATGACATGTGTTATATTAGGTCACACTCTATATCCATATTCTTGTTATAATGGCATGTGTTATATTAGGTCACACTCTATATCCATATTCTTGTTATAATGACGTGTTATATTAGGTCACACTCTATATATCCATATTCTTGTTATAATGGCATGTGCTATATTAGGTCACACTCTATATATCCATATTCTTGTTATAATGGCACGTGTTATATTAGGTCACTATATATCCATATTCTTGTTATAATGGCACGTGTTATATTAGGTCACTATATATCCATATTCTTGTTATAATGACGTGTTATATTAGGTCACACTCTATATCCATATTCTTGTTATAATGACGTGTTATATTAGGTCACACTCTATATCCATATTCTTGTTATAATGACATGTGTTATATTAGGTCACACTCTATATATCCATATTCTTGTTATAATGACATGTGTTATATTAGGTCACTCTATATCCATATTCTTGTTATACTGGCATGTGTTATATTAGGTCACACTCTATATCCATATTCTTGTTATACTGGCATGTGTTATATTAGGTCACACTCTATATCCATATTCTTGTTATAATGACATGTGTCATATTAGGTCACACACTATATCCATATTCTTGTTATAATGACATGTGTTATATTAGGTCACTCTATATCCATATTCTTGTTATAATGACATGTGTTATATTAGGTCACACTCTATATCCATATTCTTGTTATAATGGCATGTGTTATATTAGGTCACACTCTATATCCATATTCTTGTTATAATGACGTGTTATATTAGGTCACACTCTATATATCCATATTCTTGTTATAATGGCATGTGCTATATTAGGTCACACTCTATATATCCATATTCTTGTTATAATGGCACGTGTTATATTAGGTCACTATATATCCATATTCTTGTTACAATGACATGTGCTATATTAGGTCACACTCTATATCCATATTCTTGTTACAATGACATGTGCTATATTAGGTCACACTCTATATCCATATTCTTGTTACAATGACATGTGCTATATTAGGTCACACTCTATATCCATATTCTTGTTATACTGGCATGTGCTATATTAGGTCACACTCTATATCCATATTCTTGTTATAATGGCATGTGCTATATTAGGTCACACTCTATATATCCATATTCTTGTTACAATGACATGTGTTATATTAGGTCACACTCTATATCCATATTCTTGTTACAATGACATGTGCTATATTAGGTCACACTCTATATCCATATTCTTGTTACAATGACATGTGCTATATTAGGTCACACTCTATATCCATATTCTTGTTATACTGGCATGTGCTATATTAGGTCACACTCTATATCCATATTCTTGTTATAATGGCATGTGCTATATTAGGTCACACTCTATATCCATATTCTTGTTATAATGACATGTGCTATATTAGGTCACACTCTATATCCATATTCTTGTTATAATGGCATGTGCTATATTAGGTCACACTCTATATCCATATTCTTGTTATACTGGCATGTGCTATATTAGGTCACTATATATCCATATTCTTGTTATAATGACATGTGTTATATTAGGTCACTATATATCCATATTCTTGTTATAATGGCACGTGTTATATTAGGTCACACACTATATATCCATATTCTTGTTATAATGGCACGTGTTATATTAGGTCACTATATATCCATATTCTTGTTATAATGACGTGTTATATTAGGTCACACTCTATATCCATTTATAATAATAATCTCTTAGCACATTAAAGTTCAAGATAATAAAATGTAAATCATTTTTATAAGTGTACATATCTTCTAATAATATCAAACACTATGTATTGAATGTCATGATCATGAAAGCAGTGTATTATCTACTATTCATACACCATCAAATGTTCATGATCATGAAGGCAGTGTATTATCTAATGTTTATACACCATTAAATGTCATTATCATGAAGGCAGTGTATTATCTACTATTCATACACCATCAAATGTTCATGATCATGAAGGCAGTGTATTATCTAATGTTTATACACCATTAAATGTCATTATCATGAAGGCAGTGTATTATCTAATGTTTATACACTATTAAATGTCATGATCATGAAGGCAGTGTATTATCTACTATTCATACACCATCAAATGTTCATGATCATGAAGGCAGTGTATTATCTAATGTTTATACACCATTAAATGTCATTATCATGAAGGCAGTGTATTATCTAATGTTTATACACTATTAAATGTCATGATCATGAAGGCAGTGTATTATCTACTATTCATACACCATCAAATGTTCATGATCATGAAGGCAGTGTATTATCTAATGTTTATACACCATTAAATGTCATTATCATGAAGGCAGTGTATTATCTAATGTTTATACACTATTAAATGTCATGATCATGAAGGCAGTGTATTATCTACTATTCATACACCATCAAATGTTCATGATCATGAAGGCAGTGTATTATCTAATGTTTATACACTATTAAATGTCATGATCATGAAGGCAGTGTATTATCTACTATTCATACACCATCAAATGTCATGATCATGAAGGCAGTGTATTATCTACTATTCATACACCATCAAATGTTCATGATCATGAAGGCAGTGTATTATCTAATGTTTATACACTATTAAATGTCATGATCATGAAGGCAGTGTATTATCTACTATTCATACACCATCAAATGTTCATGATCATGAAGGCAGTGTATTATCTAATGTTTATACACTATTAAATGTCATGATCATGAAGGCAGTGTATTATCTACTATTCATACACCATCAAATGTCATGATCATGAAGGCAGTGTATTATCTACTATTCATACACCATCAAATGTTCATGATCATGAAGGCAGTGTATTATCTACTATTCATATGCCATCAAATGTTCATGATCATGAAAGCAGTGTATTATCTAATGTTTATACACTATTAAATGTCACGATCATGAAGGCAGTGTATTATCTACTATTCATACATCATCAAATGTCATGATCATGAAGGCAGTGTATTATCTACTATTCATATGCCATCAAATGTTCATGATCATGAAAGCAGTGTATTATCTAATGTTTATACACTATTAAATGTCATTATCATGAAGGCAATGTATTATCTAATGGTTTATACACCATCAAATGTCATTATCATGAAGGCAGTGTATTATCTAATGTTTATACACCATTAAATGTCATTATCATGAAGGCAATGTATTATCTAATGGTTTATACACCATTAAATGTCATTATCATGAAGGCAGTGTATTATCTACTGTTGATAGACCATCAAATGTCATGATCATGAAGACAGTGTATTATCTACTGTCTTTACTCCATCAAATGTCATGAGCATGAAGTCAGTGTATTATCTACAATTTATATACTGTCAAATGTCATTATCATCATGGCAGTGTATTATCATCTAATGTTTATACGCCATTAAATGTCATTATCATGAAGGCAGTGTATTATCTACTATTTATACACCATCAAATGTCATTATCATGAAGGCAGTGTATTATCTAATGTTTATACACCATTAAATGTCATTATCATGAAGGCAATGTATTATCTACTGTTGAAAGACCATCAAATGTCATTATCATGAAGGCAGTGTGTTATCTACTATTTATACACTTGTCTAATATCATGATCATGAAGGCAGTGTTACTATCCACTGTTTATACACTGTCTAATGCCATGTCATGATCATGAAGATAGTGAATTATCTGCCAAATATGTTAATGTGAAGGCAATTACCATTTCTGGTTCAAACATTCAACTTTTCATCAATAAAAAGAAGTTTTAATTTTGAGAGTGCTGATTACAAGTACTTTTCACCGAGCAAATATAAAATAAAATCTCTGGTATTACTAACTACAGTTATATCTACACAAACTCTTGAATAAACAACCAATAAATCAGTACCACATACTCAAGCCCATTTTACTCATCTCTGTCCAAAGTGTCATGTGTGCAGATAATCCACTTTGTGTGAATTAGCTTAAGGAAGGATGAACTTTACTTTACCTGATAGTGTCATCCCATTTATTAAGCTCAGAAATCACCTAGACTGGACACCACTTATAAAAGCATGATTTGATTTCCACCCCACCCCAGGCAGAATGGCTAGAATTTTTTGACAAATAAATCTAAGGGTTACAACTTATATGTGTATGTGACTGACATTGGCCTTTAAATGAGACAAAAAGCATCTCTATCAAATCTGCTATCAAAACATCAAAATAGTTTCGTTTTTATGGGTCTACACCTGTGGTTCCCAATCTGTGGGCAACGACACCATATGGTTATTAAAAAGAATCTTAAGGTAAAACATTTAGCTTGTGGAGGTCTGCAAATGAACATATACAGTTTATGGAAAAGATAGAACCTTTGTTTTGGAATAAGAATAACTTGTTGTTGGCTTTCTTAGTACCTAATTTCTAACTGTCCAGAGCTTCAGGTTGTTTTTTCTTTTGCAGTGTTTAAGAACACTGAAAAACCTAACAGCAATCTTAATTTCAGTAGTGAAATTTAGTTTGTTTGATTATACATGCATGTAAAGGATGTCAGCATCCTCTTTGATTCAGATCACATTTATGCTAAGTCATGCAAAGGATGTCAGCATCTTCTTTGATTCAGATCAAACTTATGCTAAGTCATGCAAAGAATGTCAGCATCTTCTTTGATTTAGATCACATTTATGCTAAGTCATGCAAAGGATGTCAGCATCTTCTTTGATTCAGATCAAATTTATGCTTAATGTTTGCAATGAATTACCTAATCAACATAATTATTCTTGTAAAGATTAAGCCTCCTGTAAACTTGAAATGCATTAAAGAGAACACTGGTAGAATAATTTATAGATACGTGTATTTACACATATTTTACCCCCTATTTATCAAGTTTCTATCTATACCAAAATTCCATGAAATTCAATACCCCCAGATACATATTTGTTTACCAAACTGCCAATTCATAGTAGGTATTTTCAAAATAATTAAAAAGAATTGTACCTAAACTCTGGGATGAACTGACCGAAATTTAAGACAGGAAAATACAGCCCATATATACTCACTTATAAATCAAGCCCAACATTAAGTTGCCACAGACTCAGGTCTGCTGTGGGATAATGCCACAAACAAGATAGACCCTGACCATCAGCACATTATGAGATACCAGATAATGGTCTATGTTGTCTGCAGTTGTATTCATCTAATCAGAAAGTATACACTGTACCTATATTAAACAAATCCTTCCGGTTTCCAAATTAGGGGTGGAGGATTTCCGTATTAATTACAAATCCTGGAAAAGACCATGCAATCTATATTGACACATATTGCAACATTCGTTTTGGGTAAGTAGGTAGATATATTTAATTTGGGTAAGTAGGTAGATATATTTAATTTGGGTAAGTAGGTAGATATATTTAATTTGGGTAAGTAGGTAGATATATTTAATTTGGGTCAGTATGTAGATATATTTAATTTTGATACTAAACATTCATTTTGGGTAAGTATGTAGATATATTTAATTTTGATACTAAACATTCGTTTTGGGTAAGTATGTAGATATATTTAATTTTGATACTAAAGAATCTACTGTAATTTTAATCAAACACCCATTTTTTAAAACTCTTCCTGTGTTTTCTTCCCAAAACACATCCATAATGACCCATGATCTCTTGCAATTTATATTTTTGCACCAAACATGCTGGTAGACCCTGTGGAGAAAAATTCATGTCAAGACTGAACTTTTCAGCAAAACAGGAATCTTGAAAAAGATTTTTTTAAAGAATTGTTAAAACAATTGTTTGATTTGGTGCCAACTATTACTGCACTGCTCATCCAGGCTTTACTGAATGTTGTTGCATTAGTCACAATGCATGGAATAAGGAATCTCTTTAGAACTGACTGCAGGTGAACAGGAATGAAATATTTGGGCTGCCAGTCTAAAATATCCTGATTTATACTAACATGATAAAAGGCAAATTTAAGGGGTTCATTGTATTGATAAATTGATTTACAAGTCATCTCTACCTGTGACAGGTGCAAACAAAACATGCAACAAAACAAATGCAGGTAACATACCTTTAATGCCATATCAGTTCTTTTTCACAACCTGTCAATCATTTTATGAAAAACATTCAAATTTGGGTTTATAAGGAGTATGTTTATCAGCAGTAGGTGAAAAACACATAATACCTTTTAAAAGCAGGTAAATGTTTATTGGTCACATATTCAAAAAACCCATCATTCATCCTTGCGAACCACATTGTAATTGAGGCTTTATCAGATTTACCTTTACAAGCTACACACTTGGAATATGAATACAGGCATAAATAGGATGAAAAACATCAGAATAAATGACCTGATATATATGGATCAAAGCGAATTGCAACATTCAGTAATATTTGGCAAATAAAAACCAGAAGACTTTGAGCCACATGGTTTAACTTATATAAAGGCAATGTCAGCATAAACAACTGGATATTGAAGATATAAAAAATTCCTCTATTTATATTTTTTGTTGATTCACTCCCTCCCCCCCTCCAATAAAGAACTTATACCAAATTACAATGAGGCTAAATCTATAATGATGAACTTAATTTTGCTGTTCTCTACTCACGCAAAGGAAACATTGTACTAAACATAATCACCAATAGTTTATTGGGAGGAAAAGTTTACTATCATATTTTCATATTATCTATAAAGATGCGAGTTAGTTTATTGGGAGGAAAAGTTTACTATCATATTTTCATATTATCTATAAAGATGCGAGTTAGTTTATTGGGATGAAAAGTTTACTATCATATTTTCATATTATATATAAAGATGTCACCACCTTCTTCCTTCAATATTATGTCATCAGAAGCTGATCTTAAAATATGGTATATATATATAGAAGTTTGCTTTTTTGTTTAAAGTGCTTGGTTTTTTAAAATGTTTTCTGAGCTGTGTGCAAGTGGTCTTTATCTCGATTTTATTTCTGAAGACACTTTCTTGGGTTTTTCAAGGAAATAGGAGCTAAATGGGTACATGCAGGCAGCAAACCCGTGTTTGCCAGGGCAGGTATCAAACCCACAACCCATGGATTACAAGTCCTACACTCTACCAACTGAGCTATTGTGGCTCACTGGATGGACTAGTCATTAAACTATTAATAACAGTGATTGATGCTTGAGCTGACTTCTACAATTCAGTGGAAATAAATCTGACTGATTAGCAAGAATCATGCTATGTGCAGACTGGCCTAGTTGCTAATCAAATCTGACATCTTGCAAAGTGTTGTAAAAGACACTTTATTTCAAAAGAATTGATACTGAACATTACACAGGTATGCTTTGATGTAAAAATAAGTGCCTACCTTGAGCATTTCAATGTCTACATCATTTCTTTTGATGGATAAATAAAGACAGTCATTACTCCACTCATAAGTACATTTTAATTTACAAATGAGTTTTTACCTATGAGATAATCCTAAAGGTATTTCTGGTGGAGTCAGTTATGTACTGTAAGATGTACATGTATATTCATTCTGATTTGCATGACAATAGGTACAGGTACCCTGTAACATTATTTGCATGACAAGAGGTACAGGTAGGCTGTAACATTATTTGCATGGATACAGGTACATGTACCCTGTAACATTATTTGCCTGACAACAAGTACAGATACCCTGTAACATTATTTGCATGACAACAGGTACAGGTACACTGTAACATTATTTGCATGGATACAGGTACAGGTACCCTGTAACATTATTTGTATGACAACAGGTACAGGTACCCTGTAACATTATTTACATGAGGGTAAAAGTAGAACTTATAAAAAAAACTGTGCAAATACTAAGCCATAAGCATGCACTTGTTGATTTTAAATAACATAAAGAAACACTCTTTTACTAGTCTTGTAATTTCTGAAGTGACTGATTAGGCAGTAGTTTGGGCAGGCAGTGACTGATTAGGCAGTAGTTTGGGCAGGCAGTGACTGATTAGGCAGTAGTTTTGACAGGCAGTGACTGATTAGGCAGTAGTTTTGACAGGCAGTGACCTATTAGGCAGTAGTTTTGACAGGCAGTGACAGATTAGGCAGTAGTTTTGACAGGCAGTGACTGATTAGGCAGTAGTTTTGACAAGCAGTGACTGATTAGGCAGTAGTTTTGACAGGCAGTGATGTATTAGGCAGTAGTTTTGACAGGCAGTGACTGATTAGGCAGTAGTTTTGACAGGCAGTGACGTATTAGGCAGTAGTTTTGACAGGCAGTGACTGATTAGGCAGTAGTTTTGACAGGCAGTGACTGATTAGGCAGTAGTTTTGACAGGCAGTGACTGATTAGGCAGTAGTTTGGGCAGGCTTTGGGGTGATTAGGGCATATTTTGGCTCGCATTTGTATTTAAAAAAGTTGGAGATTCAAATGTTGTGCTGGCTGTTTACATTTTATTCAAAAATATGGTTATTATGTCTATCCGTCATAAACTGATATATTTTAATAAATACAGCACCAATATATTTATATGGTTTTTGTGGATGCTTAAAAGCATGAAATTACAATTTACAAATCTGAACATGAACCTTAAATCTTTCAACACCATATATCAGGTATTTTCAACCTACAATATTAATGACACTTATATATAATATATATATATATATATATATATAAAAGGTATTTTGAACCTACTAAATTAATGACATTTATATATGTTTGTATTTTGAACCTACTAAATTAATGACATTTATATATATCAGGTATTTTGAACCTACTAAATTAATGACATTTATATATATATATATATATATATATATATATATATATATATATATATATATATATATATATATATATATATATATCAGGTATTTTCAACCTACTAAATTAATGGCATTTATATATATCAGGTATTTTCAACCTACTAAATTAATGACATTTATATATGTCTGGTATTTTCAACCTAATTTTTTTATATGTCTGGTATTTTCAACCTACTAATTTTTATATATGTCTGGTATTTTCAACCTACTAAATTAATGACATATATGTCTGGTATTTTCAACCTACTAAATGAATGACATTTATATATTAAAGAGTATTTAATGCAAACAAAGAGAAAAATATATATGCTAAAATATTTTAGAATTATTACCTTTGAATGAATGTATTTAATCTCACATAATTTCAATTAAAAAATTGTGACAATAATTAAATTTATATAACATTTTTAACATAACAAAAATAGCTATCTGCATTTCATTTGTAAATGTCACCATCTATCCCAAAATATTAGGCTTTTTGCAATTTTGTGACAAAAATTAAAGTAAAATTTCACCTAAAATGAATGAGAAAACAATTGTCTTTCAAGACAGATGACTGCTAAAGGTTCTAATATGGTACTGTATTACCTTCTTATTTCTTTCTTAATTCAAGAGAAATTTGTTTACATTTTGTTTAGAAACTTTTTAATGCAGAGAATCAAATTTGAAATAATTAACCCATGTACATGTTCAGTCCTCCATTAAAGCCATTTTTTAGAAGCCAATCGCTTAGCTTCCATTTTCTTGGCATAATGAAGCCGTAAAGTTAAAACCCAACAAACCATTCCTAAGAAGTCGAGATTGTAGCCACTCCCTAAACTGAAACGTCATAGCTTATAAAAGCAGTTTTCCAGTTTGACACCACTATTCCATCACTCCACCACACACTGCCCTAAAGGGACTGTCATCCTGTCTTTGACACCACTATTACATCACTCCACCACACACTGCCCTAAAGGGACTGTCATCCTGTCTTTGACACCACTATTCCATCACTCCACCACACACTGCCCTAAAGGGAACTTCATGCTGTATTTAATACCATTGTCCCATCACTCCACCAAACACCTGAATTATCCTAGATTACACTTGATGGATAGATACATCATGGTTTTTGATACAGAAACTACCAGTTTTACAAATTGAGGCCACATACCAAAAAGATAAACTTGCTTTTGTATAGTCCCAGTGTCATGGGAAACAGCAATACACAAGGGAAAGATGTACATTTATTTTCCAATAAATAACAGAATTACAACAGAGAATTGGATATCTAGGCAATAAAAGTATTCCAAGACATAGCAAAATTTAGAATCCTTTAAATGTGATTTTGACCCAAAATATGCACCATGTTCACCCAAAATATGAACTAAATAACTGGTATTTATGTTGACCCAAGATATAAAGTAAACAACTTGTATATGCATTGATCCAAGATATGAACTAAATAACTTGAATATGTGTTGACCCAAATATGAACTAAATAACCTGCATATGTGTTGACCCAAGATGTGAACTAAATAACTTGACATATATCAGCATCTGTTCATAAATGTGTCAGAAAATGTAAAGAGCTTACTGTGTGGAAACTGGAATCTTTCCCTATCAAAACCTATTTGCATAATTTTTCATCTGGAGGCAAAAAACCCACTATAGTTTATTTCAAGGAGATTTTTGAATCCCTTAAACTATAGACAACTGAATAATTTAAGACAAACTAATAAAAATGTCATATTGACCCATTCATCAGATAACTTATCTTACTGAATAAACCACTTGAAATCATTCTCTTTATCAACACATGTACCACAACTAAATAAACCACTTGAAATCATTCTCTTTATCAACACATGTACCACAACTAAATAAACCGCTTGAAATCATTCTCTTTATCAACACATATACCACAACTAAATAAACCGCTTGAAATCATTCTCTTTATCAACACATGTACCACAACTAAATAAACCGCTTGAAATCATTCTCTTTATCAACACATGTACCACAACTAAATAAACCGCTTGAAATCATTCTCTTTATCAACACATGTACCACAACTAAATAAACCGCTTGAAATCATTCTTTATCAACACATGTACCACAACTAAATAAACCGCTTGAAATCATTCTCTTTATCAACACATGTACCACAACTAAATAAACCACTTGAAATCATTCTCTTTATCAACACATGTACCACAACTAAATAAACCGCTTGAAATCATTCTCTTTATCAACACATGTACCACAACTAAATAAACCGCTTGAAATCATTCTTTATCAACACATATACACAACTAAATAAACCACTTGAAATCATTCTCTTTATCAAAACATGTACCACAACTAAACCACTTGAAATCATTCTCTTTATCAAAACATGTACAACTAAATAAACCACTTGAAATCATTCTCTTTATCAAAACATGTACCACAACTAAATAAACCACTTGAAATCATTCTCTTTATCAAAACATGTACCACAACTAAATAAACCACTTGAAATCATTCTCTTTATCAACACATGTACAACTAAATAAACCGCTTGAAATCATTCTCTTTATCAACACATGTACCACAACTAAATAAACCACTTGAAATCATTCTCTTTATCAAAACATGTACCACAACTAAATAAACCACTTGAAATCATTCTCTTTATCAAAACATGTACCACAACTAAATAAACCACTTGAAATCATTCTCTTTATCAAAACATGTACCACAACTAAATAAACCACTTGAAATCATTCTTTATCAACATATGTACCACAGCTAAATAAACCGCTTGAAATCATTCTCTTTATCAACACATGTACAACTAAATAAACCGCTTGAAATCATTCTCTTTATCAACACATGTACCACAACTAAATAAACCGCTTGAAATCATTCTCTTTATCAAAACATGTACCACAACTAAATAAACCGCTTGAAATCATTCTCTTTATCAACACATGTACCACAACTAAATAAACCGCTTGAAATCATTCTCTTTATCAACACATGTACCACAACTAAATAAACCACTTGAAATCATTCTCTTTATCAACACATGTACAACTAAATAAACCACTTGAAATCATTCTCTTTATCAACACATGTACAACTAAATAAACCGCTTGAAATCATTCTCTTTATCAACACATGTACCACAACTAAATAAACCGCTTGAAATCATTCTCTTTATCAACACATGTACCACAACTAAATAAACCGTGAAATCATTCTCTTTATCAACACATGTACAACTAAATAAACCACTTGAAATCATTCTCTTTATCAACACATGTACAACTAAATAAACCACTTGAAATCATTCTCTTTATCAAAACATGTACCACAACTAAATAAACCACTTGAAATCATTCTCTTTATCAAAACATGTACCACAACTAAATAAACCACTTGAAATCATTCTCTTTATCAACACATGTACCACAACTAAATAAACCACTTGAAATCATTCTCTTTATCAAAACATGTACCACAACTAAATAAACCACTTGAAATCATTCTCTTTATCAAAACATGTACCACAACTAAATAAACCGCTTGAAATCATTCTCTTTATCAAAACATGTACCACAACTAAATAAACCGCTTGAAATCATTCTCTTTATCAAAACATGTACCACAACTAAATAAATCGCTTGAAATCATTCTCTTTATCAAAACATGTACCACAACTAAATAAACCACTTGAAATCATTCTCTTTATCAAAACATGTACCACAAATAAATAAACCACTTGAAATCATTCTCTTTATCAAAACATGTACCACAACTAAATAAACCGCTTGAAATCATTCTCTTTATCAACACATGTACAACTAAATAAACCACTTGAAATCATTCTCTTTATCAACACATGTACAACTAAATAAACCGCTTGAAATCATTCTCTTTATCAACACATGTACCACAACTAAATAAACCGCTTGAAATCATTCTCTTTATCAACACATGTACCACAACTAAATAAACCGCTTGAAAGCATTCTCTTTATCAACACATGTACCACAACTAAATAAACCGCTTGAAATCATTCTCTTTATCAACACATGTACAACTAAATAAACCACTTGAAATCATTCTCTTTATCAACAAATGTACCACAACTAAATAAACTGCTTGAAATCATTCTCTTTATCAACAAATGTACCACAACTAAATAAACTGCTTGAAATCATTCTCTTTATCAACACATGTACCACAACTAAATAAACCACTTGAAATCATTCTCTTTATCAACACATGTACCACAACTAAATAAACTGCTTGAAATCATTCTCTTTATCAACAAATGTACCACAACTAAATAAACTGCTTGAAATCATTCTCTTTATCAACACATGTACCACAACTAAATAAACCGCTTGAAATCATTCTCTTTATCAAAACATGTACCACAACTAAATAAACCGCTTGAAATCATTCTCTTTATCAAAACATGTACAACTAAATAAACCGCTTGAAATCATTCTCTTTATCAACACATGTACCACAACTAAATAAACCACTTGAAATCATTCTCTTTATCAACACATGTACCACAACTAAATAAACCGCTTGAAATCATTCTCTTTATCAACACATGTACCACAACTAAATAAACCGCTTGAAATCATTCTCTTTATCAACACATGTACCACAACTAAATAAACCACTTGAAATCATTCTCTTTATCAACACATGTACCACAACTAAATAAACCACTTGAAATCATTCTCTTTATCAACACATGTACCACAACTAAATAAACCGCTTGAAATCATTCTCTTTATCAAAACATGTACCACAACTAAATAAACCGCTTGAAATCATTCTCTTTATCAAAACATGTACAACTAAATAAACCGCTTGAAATCATTCTCTTTATCAACACATGTACCATAACTAAATAAACCGCTTGAAATCATTCTCTTTATCAAAACATGTACCACAACTAAATAAACCGCTTGAAAGCATTCTCTTTATCAACACATGTACCACAACTAAATAAACCGCTTGAAATCATTCTCTTTATCAAAACATGTTCCACAACTAAATAAACCGCTTGAAATCATTCTCTTTATCAACACATGTACCACAACTAAATAAACCGCTTGAAATCATTCTCTTTATCAAAACATGTACCACAAATAAATAAACCGCTTGAAATCATTCTCTTTATCAAAACATGTACAACTAAATAAACCGCTTGAAATCATTCTCTTTATCAACACATGTACCACAACTAAATAAACCGCTTGAAATCATTCTCTTTATCAAAACATGTACCACAACTAAATAAATCGCTTGAAATCATTCTCTTTATCAAAACATGTACCACAACTAAATAAACCACTTGAAATCATTCTCTTTATCAAAACATGTACCACAAATAAATAAACCACTTGAAATCATTCTCTTTATCAAAACATGTACCACAACTAAATAAACCGCTTGAAATCATTCTCTTTATCAACACATGTACAACTAAATAAACCACTTGAAATCATTCTCTTTATCAACACATGTACAACTAAATAAACCGCTTGAAATCATTCTCTTTATCAACACATGTACCACAACTAAATAAACCGCTTGAAATCATTCTCTTTATCAACACATGTACCACAACTAAATAAACCGCTTGAAAGCATTCTCTTTATCAACACATGTACCACAACTAAATAAACCGCTTGAAATCATTCTCTTTATCAACACATGTACCACAACTAAATAAACCGCTTGAAATCATTCTCTTTATCAACCCATGTACCACAACTAAATAAACCGCTTGAAATCATTCTCTTTATCAACAAATGTACCACAACTAAATAAACTGCTTGAAATCATTCTCTTTATCAACACATGTACCACAACTAAATAAACCACTTGAAATCATTCTCTTTATCAACACATGTACCACAACTAAATAAACCACTTGAAATCATTCTCTTTATCAACACATGTACCACAACTAAATAAACCACTTGAAATCATTCTCTTTATCAACACATGTACCACAACTAAATAAACCGCTTGAAATCATTCTCTTTATCAACACATGTACCACAACTAAATAAACCGCTTGAAATCATTCTTTATCAACACATGTACCACAACTAAATAAACCACTTGAAATCATTCTCTTTATCAACACATGTACCACAACTAAATAAACCACTTGAAATCATTCTCTTTATCAACACATGTACCACAACTAAATAAACCGCTTGAAATCATTCTCTTTATCAACACATGTACCACAACTAAATAAACCGCTTGAAATCATTCTCTTTATCAACACATGTACCACAACTAAATAAACCGCTTGAAATCATTCTCTTTATCAAAACATGTACCACAACTAAATAAACCGCTTGAAATCATTCTCTTTATCAAAACATGTACAACTAAATAAACCGCTTGAAATCATTCTCTTTATCAACACATATACCACAACTAAATAAACCACTTGAAATCATTCTCTTTATCAAAACATGTACAACTAAATAAACCGCTTGAAATCATTCTCTTTATCAACACATGTACCATAACTAAATAAACCGCTTGAAAGCATTCTCTTTATCAACACATGTACCACAACTAAATAAACCGCTTGAAATCATTCTCTTTATCAAAACATGTACCACAAATAAATAAACCGCTTGAAATCATTCTCTTTATCAAAACATGTACAACTAAATAAACCGCTTGAAATCATTCTCTTTATCAACACATGTACCACAACTAAATAAACCGCTTGAAATCATTCTCTTTATCAAAACATGTACCACAACTAAATAAACCGCTTGAAAGCATTCTCTTTATCAACACATGTACCACAACTAAATAAATCGCTTGAAATCATTCTCTTTATCAACACATGTACCACAACTAAATAAACCGCTTGAAATCATTCTCTTTATCAACACATGTACCACAACTAAATAAACCGCTTGAAATCATTCTCTTTATCAACACATGTACCACAACTAAATAAACCACTTGAAATCATTCTCTTTATCAACACATGTACCACAACTAAATAAACCGCTTGAAATCATTCTCTTTATCAAAACATGTACCACAAGTAAATAAACCACTTGAAATCATTATCTTTATCAACACATATACCACAACTAAATAAACCGCTTGAAATCATTCTCTTTATCAACACATGTACCACAACTAAATAAACCGCTTGAAATCATTCTCTTTATCAAAACATGTACCACAACTAAATAAACCACTTGAAATCATTCTCTTTATCAACACATGTACCACAACTAAATAAACCGCTTGAAATCATTCTCTTTATCAAAACATGTACCACAACTAAATAAACCACTTGAAATCATTCTCTTTATCAACATATGTACCACAGCTAAATAAACTGCTTGAAATCATTCTCTTTATCAACATATGTACCACAACTAAATAAACCGCTTGAAATCATTCTCTTTATCAACACATGTACCACAACTAAATAAACCACTTGAAATCATTCTCTTTATCAACACATGTACAACTAAATAAACCACTTGAAATCATTCTCTTTATCAACACATGTACAACTAAATAAACCGCTTGAAATCATTCTCTTTATCAACACATGTACCACAACTAAATAAACCGCTTGAAATCATTCTCTTTATCAACACATGTACCACAACTAAATAAACCGTGAAATCATTCTCTTTATCAACACATGTACAACTAAATAAACCACTTGAAATCATTCTCTTTATCAACACATGTACAACTAAATAAACCACTTGAAATCATTCTCTTTATCAAAACATGTACCACAACTAAATAAACCACTTGAAATCATTCTCTTTATCAAAACATGTACCACAACTAAATAAACCACTTGAAATCATTCTCTTTATCAACACATGTACCACAACTAAATAAACCACTTGAAATCATTCTCTTTATCAAAACATGTACCACAACTAAATAAACCACTTGAAATCATTCTCTTTATCAAAACATGTACCACAACTAAATAAACCGCTTGAAATCATTCTCTTTATCAAAACATGTACCACAACTAAATAAACCGCTTGAAATCATTCTCTTTATCAAAACATGTACCACAACTAAATAAATCGCTTGAAATCATTCTCTTTATCAAAACATGTACCACAACTAAATAAACCACTTGAAATCATTCTCTTTATCAAAACATGTACCACAAATAAATAAACCACTTGAAATCATTCTCTTTATCAAAACATGTACCACAACTAAATAAACCGCTTGAAATCATTCTCTTTATCAACACATGTACAACTAAATAAACCACTTGAAATCATTCTCTTTATCAACACATGTACAACTAAATAAACCGCTTGAAATCATTCTCTTTATCAACACATGTACCACAAGTAAATAAACCACTTGAAATCATTCTCTTTATCAACCCATGTACCACAACTAAATAAACCGCTTGAAATCATTCTCTTTATCAACACATGTACCACAACTAAATAAACCGCTTGAAATCATTCTCTTTATCAACACATGTACCACAACTAAATAAACCGCTTGAAATCATTCTCTTTATCAAAACATGTACCACAACTAAATAAACCACTTGAAATCATTCTCTTTATCAAAACATGTACAACTAAATAAACCGCTTGAAATCATTCTCTTTATCAACACATGTACCACAACTAAATAAACCGCTTGAAAGCATTCTCTTTATCAACACATGTACCACAACTAAATAAACCACTTGAAATCATTCTCTTTATCAACACATGTACCACAACTAAATAAACCACTTGAAATCATTCTCTTTATCAACACATGTACCACAACTAAATAAACCGCTTGAAATCATTCTCTTTATCAACACATGTACCACAACTAAATAAACCGCTTGAAATCATTCTCTTTATCAAAACATGTACCACAACTAAATAAACCGCTTGAAATCATTCTCTTTATCAACACATGTACCACAACTAAATAAACCGCTTGAAATCATTCTCTTTATCAAAACATGTACCACAACTAAATAAACCACTTGAAATCATTCTCTTTATCAACACATGTACCACAACTAAATAAACCACTTGAAATCATTCTCTTTATCAAAACATGTACCACAACTAAATAAACCACTTGAAATCATTCTCTTTATCAACACATGTACCACAACTAAATAAACCGCTTGAAATCATTCTCTTTATCAACACATGTACCACAACTAAATAAACCGCTTGAAATCATTCTCTTTATCAAAACATGTACCACAACTAAATAAACCGCTTGAAATCATTCTCTTTATCAACACATGTACAACTAAATAAACCGCTTGAAATCATTCTCTTTATCAACACATGTACCACAACTAAATAAACCGCTTGAAATCATTCTCTTTATCAACCCATGTACCACAACTAAATAAACCGCTTGAAATCATTCTCTTTATCAACACATGTACCACAACTAAATAAACCGCTTGAAATCATTCTCTTTATCAACAAATGTACCACAACTAAATAAACTGCTTGAAATCATTCTCTTTATCAACACATGTACCACAACTAAATAAACCACTTGAAATCATTCTCTTTATCAACACATGTACTACAACTAAATAAACCGTGAAATCATTCTCTTTATCAACACATGTACCACAACTAAATAAACCGCTTGAAATCATTCTCTTTATCAACAAATGTACCACAACTAAATAAACCGCTTGAAATCATTCTCTTTATCAACACATATACCACAACTAAATAAACCGCTTGAAATCATTCTCTTTATCAACACATGTACCACAACTAAATAAACCACTTGAAATCATTCTCTTTATCAACACATGTACCACAACTAAATAAACCACTTGAAATCATTCTCTTTATCAACACATGTACCACAACTAAATAAACCGCTTGAAATCATTCTCTTTATCAACACATGTACCACAACTAAATAAACCGCTTGAAATCATTCTTTATCAACACATGTACCACAACTAAATAAACCACTTGAAATCATTCTCTTTATCAACACATGTACCACAACTAAATAAACCACTTGAAATCATTCTCTTTATCAACACATGTACCACAACTAAATAAACCGCTTGAAATCATTCTCTTTATCAACACATGTACCACAACTAAATAAACCGCTTGAAATCATTCTCTTTATCAACACATGTACCACAACTAAATAAACCACTTGAAATCATTCTCTTTATCAACACATGTACCACAACTAAATAAACCACTTGAAATCATTCTCTTTATCAACACATGTACCACAACTAAATAAACCGCTTGAAATCATTCTCTTTATCAAAACATGTACCACAACTAAATAAACCGCTTGAAATCATTCTCTTTATCAAAACATGTACAACTAAATAAACCGCTTGAAATCATTCTCTTTATCAACACATGTACCATAACTAAATAAACCGCTTGAAATCATTCTCTTTATCAAAACATGTTCCACAACTAAATAAACCGCTTGAAATCATTCTCTTTATCAAAACATGTACCACAAATAAATAAACCGCTTGAAATCATTCTCTTTATCAAAACATGTACAACTAAATAAACCGCTTGAAATCATTCTCTTTATCAACACATGTACCACAACTAAATAAACCGCTTGAAATCATTCTCTTTATCAAAACATGTACCACAACTAAATAAATCGCTTGAAATCATTCTCTTTATCAAAACATGTACCACAACTAAATAAACCACTTGAAATCATTCTCTTTATCAAAACATGTACCACAAATAAATAAACCACTTGAAATCATTCTCTTTATCAAAACATGTACCACAACTAAATAAACCGCTTGAAATCATTCTCTTTATCAACACATGTACAACTAAATAAACCACTTGAAATCATTCTCTTTATCAACACATGTACAACTAAATAAACCGCTTGAAATCATTCTCTTTATCAACACATGTACCACAACTAAATAAACCGCTTGAAATCATTCTCTTTATCAACACATGTACCACAACTAAATAAACCGCTTGAAAGCATTCTCTTTATCAACACATGTACCACAACTAAATAAACCGCTTGAAATCATTCTCTTTATCAACACATGTACCACAACTAAATAAACCGCTTGAAATCATTCTCTTTATCAACACATGTACCACAACTAAATAAACCGCTTGAAATCATTCTCTTTATCAACACATGTACCACAACTAAATAAACCGCTTGAAATCATTCTCTTTATCAACAAATGTACCACAACTAAATAAACTGCTTGAAATCATTCTCTTTATCAACACATGTACCACAACTAAATAAACCACTTGAAATCATTCTCTTTATCAACACATGTACCACAACTAAATAAACCGCTTGAAATCATTCTCTTTATCAACAAATGTACCACAACTAAATAAACTGCTTGAAATCATTCTCTTTATCAACACATGTACCACAACTAAATAAACCACTTGAAATCATTCTCTTTATCAACACATGTACCACAACTAAATAAACCACTTGAAATCATTCTCTTTATCAACACATGTACCACAACTAAATAAACCACTTGAAATCATTCTCTTTATCAACACATGTACCACAACTAAATAAACCGCTTGAAATCATTCTCTTTATCAACACATGTACCACAACTAAATAAACCGCTTGAAATCATTCTTTATCAACACATGTACCACAACTAAATAAACCACTTGAAATCATTCTCTTTATCAACACATGTACCACAACTAAATAAACCACTTGAAATCATTCTCTTTATCAACACATGTACCACAACTAAATAAACCGCTTGAAATCATTCTCTTTATCAACACATGTACCACAACTAAATAAACCGCTTGAAATCATTCTCTTTATCAACACATGTACCACAACTAAATAAACCGCTTGAAATCATTCTCTTTATCAAAACATGTACCACAACTAAATAAACCGCTTGAAATCATTCTCTTTATCAAAACATGTACAACTAAATAAACCGCTTGAAATCATTCTCTTTATCAACACATGTACCATAACTAAATAAACCGCTTGAAAGCATTCTCTTTATCAACACATGTACCACAACTAAATAAACCGCTTGAAATCATTCTCTTTATCAAAACATGTACCACAAATAAATAAACCGCTTGAAATCATTCTCTTTATCAAAACATGTACAACTAAATAAACCGCTTGAAATCATTCTCTTTATCAACACATGTACCACAACTAAATAAACCGCTTGAAATCATTCTCTTTATCAAAACATGTACCACAACTAAATAAACCGCTTGAAAGCATTCTCTTTATCAACACATGTACCACAACTAAATAAATCGCTTGAAATCATTCTCTTTATCAACACATGTACCACAACTAAATAAACCGCTTGAAATCATTCTCTTTATCAACACATGTACCACAACTAAATAAACCGCTTGAAATCATTCTCTTTATCAACACATGTACCACAACTAAATAAACCACTTGAAATCATTCTCTTTATCAACACATGTACCACAACTAAATAAACCGCTTGAAATCATTCTCTTTATCAAAACATGTACCACAAGTAAATAAACCACTTGAAATCATTATCTTTATCAACACATATACCACAACTAAATAAACCGCTTGAAATCATTCTCTTTATCAACACATGTACCACAACTAAATAAACCGCTTGAAATCATTCTCTTTATCAAAACATGTACCACAACTAAATAAACCACTTGAAATCATTCTCTTTATCAACACATGTACCACAACTAAATAAACCGCTTGAAATCATTCTCTTTATCAAAACATGTACCACAACTAAATAAACCACTTGAAATCATTCTCTTTATCAACATATGTACCACAGCTAAATAAACTGCTTGAAATCATTCTCTTTATCAACATATGTACCAGAACTAAATAAACCGCTTGAAATCATTCTCTTTATCAACACATGTACCACAACTAAATAAACCGTGAAATCATTCTCTTTATCAACACATGTACCACAACTAAATAAACCGCTTGAAATCATTCTCTTTATCAACACATGTACCACAACTAAATAAACCGCTTGAAATCATTCTCTTTATCAAAACATGTACCACAACTAAATAAACCACTTGAAAACATTCTCTTTATCAACACATGTACCACAAATAAATAAACCGCTTGAAATCATTCTCTTTATCAACACATGTACCACAACTAAATAAACCACTTGAAATCATTCTCTTTATCAACACATGTACCACAACTAAATAAACAGCTTGAAATCATTCTCTTTATCAACACATGTACCACAACTAAATAAGCCGCTTGAAATCATTCTCTTTATCAACACATGTACCACAACTAAATAAACCGCTTGAAATCATTCTCTTTATCAAAACATGTACAACTAAATAAACCGCTTGAAATCATTCTCTTTATCAACACATGTACCACAAATAAATAAACCGCTTGAAATCATTCTCTTTATCAACACATGTACCACAACTAAATAAACCGCTTGAAATCATTCTCTTTATCAACACATGTACCACAACTAAATAAACCGCTTGAAATCATTCTCTTTATCAACACATGTACCACAACTAAATAAACCGCTTGAAATCATTCTCTTTATCAAAACATGTACCACAACTAAATAAACCGCTTGAAATCATTCTCTTTATCAACACATGTACCACAACTAAATAAACCACTTGAAATCATTCTCTTTATCAACACATGTACCACAACTAAATAAACCGCTTGAAATCATTCTCTTTATCAAAACATGTACCACAACTAAATAAACCACTTGAAATCATTCTCTTTATCAAAACATGTACCACAACTAAATAAACCGCTTGAAATCATTCTCTTTATCAAAACATGTACCACAACTAAATAAACCGCTTGAAATCATTCTCTTTATCAACACCTGTACCACAACTAAATAAACCGCTTGAAATCATTCTCTTTATCAACACATGTACCACAACTAAATAAACCGCTTGAAATCATTCTCTTTATCAACATATGTACCACAAATAAATAAACCGCTTGAAATCATTCTCTTTATCAACACATGTACCACAAATAAATAAACCGCTTGAAATCATTCTCTTTATCAACACATGTACCACAACTAAATAAACCGCTTGAAATCATTCTCTTTATCAAAACATGTACCACAACTAAATAAACCGCTTGAAATCATTCTCTTTATCAACATATGTACCACAACTAAATAAACCGCTTGAAATCATTCTCTTTATCAAAACATGTACCACAACTAAATAAACCGCTTGAAATCATTCTCTTTATCAAAACATGTACCACAACTAAATAAACCGCTTGAAATCATTCTCTTTATCAACACATGTACAACTAAATAAACCGCTTGAAATCATTCTCTTTATCAACATATGTACAACTAAATAAACCGCTTGAAATCATTCTCTTTATCAACACATGTACAACTAAATAAACCGCTTGAAATCATTCTCTTTATCAAAACATGTACCACAACTAAATAAACCGCTTGAAATCATTCTCTTTATCAACATATGTACCACAACTAAATAAACCGCTTGAAATCATTCTCTTTATCAACACATGTACCACAACTAAATAAACCGCTTGAAATCATTCTCTTTATCAAAACATGTACCACAACTAAATAAACCGCTTGAAATCATTCTCTTTATCAACACATGTACCACAACTAAATAAACCACTATTTGAAATCATTCTCTTTATCAACATATGTACCACAACTAAATAAACCGCTTGAAATCATTCTCTTTATCAAAACATGTACCACAACTAAATAAACCGCTTGAAATCATTCTCTTTATCAAAACATGTACCACAACTAAATAAACCGCTTGAAATCATTCTCTTTATCAAAACATGTACCACAACTAAATAAACCGCTTGAAATCATTCTCTTTATCAACACATGTACCACAACTAAATAAACCACTTGAAATCATTCTCTTTATCAACACATGTACCACAACTAAATAAACCGCTTGAAATCATTCTCTTTATCAACACATGTACCACAACTAAATAAACCGCTTGAAATCATTCTCTTTATCAACACATGTACCACAACTAAATAAACCACTTGAAATCATTCTCTTTATCAACATATGTACCACAACTAAATAAACCGCTTGAAATCATTCTCTTTATCAAAACATGTACCACAACTAAATAAACCACCTGAAATCATTCTCTTTATCAACACATGTACCACAACTAAATAAACCACTTGAAATCATTCTCTTTATCAACATATGTACCACAACTAAATAAACCGCTTGAAATCATTCTCTTTATCAACATATGTACCACAGCTAAATAAACTGCTTGAAATCATTCTCTTTATCAACATATGTACCACAGCTAAATAAACTGCTTGAAATCATTCTCTTTATCAACACATGTACCACAACTAAATAAACCACTTGAAATCATTCTCTTTATCAACATATGTACCACAGCTAAATAAACTGCTTGAAATCATTCTCTTTATCAACACATGTACTACAACTAAATAAACCACTTGAAATCATTTTCTTTATCAACACATGTACCACAACTAAATAAACCGTGAAATCATTCTCTTTATCAACACATATACCACAACCAAATAAACCGCTTGAAATCATTCTCTTTATCAACACATGTACAACTAAATAAACCACTTGAAATCATTCTCTTTATCAACACATATACCACAACCAAATAAACCGCTTGAAATCATTCTCTTTATCAACACATGTACCACAACTAAATAAATCGCTTGAAATCATTCTCTTTATCAACAAATGTACCACAACTAAATAAACCGCTTGAAATCATTATCTTTATCAAAACATGTACCACAACTAAATAAACCGTGAAATCATTCTCTTTATCAACACATGTACAACTAAATAAACCGCTTGAAATCATTCTCTTTATCAACATATGTACCACAGCTAAATAAACTGCTTGAAATAATTCCTTTTACCTACACATTTACTTTACTACTAAATGAACCACTTGAAATAATTCCTTTTACCTACACATTTACTACTAAATGAACCACTTGAAATAATTCCTTTTACCTACATGTGCTACTTACTCTATTTATGTACTTCTAAATGAACCACTTGAAATTATTCCTTTAATTTACAGATGTACTACTAAATAAGCCACTTGAAATCATTCCCTTTATCTACACATGTACAAGTAAATAAACTGCTTGAAAACATTCCTTTTATCTACTTTTGTACTTCTAAATGAACCGCTTGAAATCATTCCTTTTATCTACTTATGTACTTTTAAATGAACCACTTAAAATTGTTCTTTTTATCTACACATGTACTATTAAACGAGACACTTGAAATGATTACCTGTATATAGACATGTGCTACTAAATGAACCCCTTTAAACCATTTTTTGCATCTATTCATGTAGTCACTATTTACCTTTAAACCATTTTTTGTATCTATTCATGTAGTCACTATTTACCTTTATACCATTTTTTGTATCTATTCATGTAGTCACTATTTCCCTTTAAACCATTTTTTGTATCTATTCATGTAGTCACTATTTACCTTTAAACCATTTGTTGAATCTATTTATGTAGTCACTATTTCCCTTTAAACCATTTGTTGAATCTATTCATATAGTCACTATTTCCCTTTAAACCATTTATTGAATCTATTCATGTAGTCACTATTTCCCTTTAAACCATTTTTTTATATCTATTCCTGTAGTCACTATTTCCCTTTAACACCATTTGTGGATTAGAGATCACCAACTTTGATCAAAGTTCTAACACCAAGAAGGATGTTGGTTTACAATCTTGCACCCCTAGAGGAAACTATGTGTACCAGTACTTTTAAATGAACTGTCTGAAATTTTGTCTGTACATGTTATTAATGAAACTACTTGAAACCATTTCCCCTACATAAGCATCTACTATAATGAAACCACTTGAAACCATTTCCCCTACATAAGCATCTACTATAATGAAACCAATTGAAATCATTTCCCATACCTATGCATGTACTATTAATGAAACCACTTGAAATCATGTCCCGTACCTATGTATGGACTATTAATATTAATGAAACCACTTGAAATCATTTCCCATACATATGCATGTACTATTAATGAAACCAATAGAAATCATGTCCCATACCTATGCATGTACTATTAATGAAACCACTTGAAATCATTTCCCATACCTATGCATGTACTATTAATGAAACCACTTGAAATCATTTCCCATACATATGCATGTACTATTAATGAAACCACTTGAAATCATTTCCCATACCTATGCATGTACTATTAATGAAACCAATAGAAATCATGTCCCATACCTATGCATGTACTATTAATGAAACTACCTGAAATCACTTCCCATACATATGCATGTACTATTCATGAAACCAACAGAAATCATGTCCCATACCTATGCATGTACTATTAATGAAACCACTTGAAATCATTTCCCATACATATCCATGTACTATTAATGAAACCACTTGAAATCATTTCCCATACATATCCATGTACTATTAATGAAACCACTTGAAATCATTTCCCATACCTATGCATTTACTATTTTTAATGAAACCAATAGAAATCATGTCCCATACATATGCATGTACTATTAATGAAGCCACTTGAAATCATGTCCCATACCTATGCATGTACTATTAATGAAACCTCTTGAAATCATTTCCCATACCTATGCATGTACTATTAATGAAACCACTTGAAAACATTTCCCATACCTATGCATGTACTATTAATGAAACCACTTGAAATCATTTCCCATACCAATGCCTATACTATCAATGAAACCACTAGAAATCATGTCCCATACCTATGCATGTAATATTAATGAAACCATTTGAAATCATGTCCCCTACCTATGCATGTACTATTAATGAAACCTCTTGAAATCATTTCCCATACCTATGCATGTACTATTAATGAAACCATTTGAAATCATTTCCCATACCAATGCCTATACTATCAATGAAACCACTTGAAATCATGTCCCATACCTATGCATGTACTATTAATGAAACCACTTGAAATCATTTCCCATACCTATGCATGTACTATTAATGAAACCACTTGAAATCATTTCCCACACATATGCATGTACTATTAATGAAACCACTTGAAATCATTTCCCATACCAATGCCTATACTATCAATGAAACCACTTGAAATCATGTCCCATACCTATGCATGTACTATTAATGAAACCAATAGAAATCATTTCCCATACCTATGCATGTACTATTAATGAAACCACTTGAAATCATTTCCCACACATATGCATGTACTATTAATGAAACCACTTGAAATCATGTCCCATACATATGCATGTACTATTAATGAAACCACTTGAAATCATGTACCATACCTATGCGTGGACTATTACTATTAATGAAACCACTTGAAATCATGTCCCGTATCTATGCATGTACTATTAATGAAACCACTTGAAATCATTTCCCATACCTATGCATGTACTATTAATGAAACCAATTTGAAATCATTTCCCATACATATGCATGTATTATTAATGAAACCAATAGAAATCACTTCCCATACATATGCATGTACATGTACTATTAATGAAACCTCTTCAAATCATATCCCGTATCTATGCATGTACTTTTAATGAAACCACTTGAATTCATGTCCCATACCTATGCATGTACTATTAATAAAACCACTCAAAATTATATCCCATACCAATGCCTATACTATTAATGAAACCACTTGAAATCACTTCCCATACCTATGCATGTACTATTAATGAACTACCTGAAATCACTTCCCATACATATGCATGTACATGTACTATTAATGAAACCACTTGAAATCATGTCCCGTATCTATGCATTAATGAAACCACTTGTAATCATTTCCCATACATATGCATGTACTATTATTAATGAAACCAATAGAAATCATTTCCCATACCTATGCATGTACTATTAATGAAACCAATAGAAATCATTTCCCATACCTATGCATGTACTATTAATGAAACCACTTGAAATCATTTCCCATACCTATGCATGTACTATTATTGAAACCAATAGAAATCATTTCCCATACCTATGCATGTACTACTAAATGAACCAAGTGAAAGCCTTACTTCCCAAGAAAAATGTAATTGTATATACCAATGTAATTGTATATACCTTTTAATTAAGGAAATGTATTATACATGTAATATACATATAATCAAACAGAAAGTCTCTTTCTAACACAATAAATCTAATGAACATGATGCATTCTTCTATGTTCGAAACTGTCATTCAAAATTATGATTTGTTTGTAAAAGACATTTAAGCATTCAAATTTTCTCTCCTATTTTCCTAACTTTGTCAACACATCAGAATCAGAAAAAAGGTTAATAAAATTACTAATGAAGACAACAAAAATTAAAAAAATTGATACATTGTTTTTGAACTTATGGAATATTCTATTCTACATGCATAATATCACATCAACTAAACAAAATATTATAAATAGTCGCTATCTTACATACATAACCTCTCTATTTATATGTTAGAACATGAATCGCATATAAGAATACTTCATGAACAATATATAATTGGGGAGGGAGGGGCTGGCAGTTTACTTGGAATTTTCATCTCAAAATATTCAAGGTATATCTAGGTGATGAAATACAAGGAATTGGTGCATTATACCATGTAAGAAGATTCATTAAATTTGATTATATGGTTTATACAGTCTGCAGGCTTTAGCATCACTGTAACTAAATATTGGAATGAACATCTAAATTCAGATAAACAAATTTAACGCCTGGTACATGGTTTTCAGTAAGAACAGTAATAAAAATAATAACACAGAAAAGAACGCCATTATGCCACTGTTCACCTTGTCTGAATGGCTATTTTTAGAAACTGATGTAACTGCTTGTGACTTTTCACAGAGGTAAAAAGTACAAGTACCATTGACATTACAAGTACAATGAACTGTTTCAAATCTTATCTTATATATACACAAATAGTAATCAATTTAACGATTCAGTTTTCATGCTATCCTAAGTTTTGAAATTTAAAATACAAAATTGGATAAAAATCCAGATATATCTAGATTCTCAAGAATCCATTATTATTTCAATCCTATAGTGATCAGAGCATCACTGTTATCTGCAACCATGAAAACTGTTTGTCTGGTGTGGTATAAAAACAATATAGTAATAGACATAATATCTGCATTGTGGGTACATTTCTTGATGTTCAAGCTCATATTAATAAAACTCACAACAATGATTAAATAAAGAAAATCCCCATTGTGTTTGTGCAGACATTAACTCATTCAGCCCCGATCTCATCAATACACGTGATCCGGTTTCTGCATTCAATGGTTGATCCCACCAATTGTCGAAGTTTGTGACTGCATTTAATTGCCGATCCCATCTTTTGTCACTTTGAATGTGTGTTAGATAAAATGTCTCTGACTGGTTACAAATGGTTTTCTCTAAGAATCAGACCAATATTAACCAATCAGAAATGATTGTACTTTTTCTTTGTGCAAATCTGAATTGTTCAGAAATCAAGCATCAAAAATGGAGGTTAGTTTCACTACACGTGTTCTGTTCATGAAAAATCATAAATGATCGTGGACATTAGAATTGATGATGCTGAGAGCGAAAATGTAGAGTTTCTCGGGTTTAATCTTGAAAATATTGAGCCTGGAAAGGAAAACTATGTTCAGCAGTTGGATATTTTGCAAGATTTAGATTTGGACATCAAAGTCTCTGAGACTGATTCATCAAAAAAAGAGGATGCTGATAGTGATGATGATAGAGTTCTTGCGGATCCAGCAGATTGTAGCGATCGTGTTAATTTCGTAAATAGTGTACAATATAAAAAAGTTGTAAAAGACAGACAAACAGAACAAAAATACATCACTGTGTAGATAAATTCATTTGGAATAAATGGTGTAAACTTCGTGGATTTTTCAATTGGATATAAGAGAGAAATTAATGTAAGAGTGAATGCATGTGCACGATATTTACAAAATTGTCTAAACAGGTAAAACTATATGGGGCACACGCAGCTAGACACAGCTTAGTGCTACAGTAAAACCTGTCTTGAAAGACCACTGCTATGTAAGACCACATTCTCAGTGCACAAATTTATTTATTATATAACATTGTGAACTGTTATGAGAGGCCGCCTGTCTTGACAGACTATAATTTGTTGGCAAATGAAGTGGCCTCTCAAGACAGGTTCTACTGTACTGGGGCAGAGCAGTAGAAATGTTGTTAACAGTGCAAGGATTGAATGATTTAAAAGTTATCTCCTTTTGTTAATAGCTGGGAGCTCTCCACTTTTGAGGTGCATTCTCTATCCAAATATAGTCAAATTGAATAAAGCACACACACAATAAAGACTAAGTTAACATACAAATTTAAATGATAAGGAGACACCAGGCATGCATGGAGGTCAGATCCAAGAAAATAGTTCTGTTATAGGTGGCATTAAGCAGATGCTTCCCCCCACCCACTGGAGACATTGCACTTAGTAATATGTATGCAAATTGTTATGAAAGAGATAGCGGGTACCACACTGTCATTATTTGATAAGAATGATGGAGAGACACTTTTTAAAGCAGGCATGGGCATCATAATATCATTACCGGATAAAAAGCAATAAGATAAATATAGACTGTATAAGAACACCAATAATACCTTTAGTGAAGTTGTTGCCAGGCAGTTGGTATCTTCCTTCGTTTGAGGTAGGTACCGATAATTAAAGCTGGAAGAGTCTGTCTGGTTACACATCTGACTACTGGGCACTCGTCGGCCATACTGTGCAAACTGGATACTGGTCAATGTACCCTTGGGACAATGTATAGTCATGGTCTTCCCATCACATGTGCTCTTTTGAAATGTGTGTAGTGTACTTGCTAACAGTCCTAAAAAGACAGACAAAATGTTTTGTTACTACTAGAGGAGCATACTGTACTTGGGTTAATACTTTAGGAGCATACTGTACTTGGGTTAATACTTTAGGAGCATACTGTACTTGGGTTAATACTTTAGGAGCATACTGTACTTGGGTTAATACTTTAGGAGCATACTGTACTTGGGTTAATACTTTAGGAGCATACTGTACTTGGGTTAATACTTTAGGAGCATACTGTACTTGGGTTAATACTTTAGGAGCATACTGTACTTTGGGTTAATACTAGAGGAACATACTGTACTTGGGTTAATACTTTAGGAGCATACTGTACTTTGGGTTAATACTAGAGGAACATACTGTACTTGGGTTAATACTTTAGGAGCATACTGTACTTGGGTTAATACTTTAGGAGCATACTGTACTTGGGTTAATACTTTAGGAGCATACTGTACTTGGGTTAATACTTTAGGAGTATACTGTACTTGGGTTAATACTTTAGGAGCATACTGTACTTGGGTTAATACTTTAGGAGCATACTGTACTTGGGTTAATACTTTAGGAACATACTGTACTTGGGTTAATACTTTAGGAGCATACTGTACTTGGGTTAATACTTTAGGAACATACTGTACTTGGGTTAATACTTTAGGAGCATACTGTACTTGGGTTAATACTTTAGGAGCATACTGTACTTGGGGTATTTAAAATTTCTCCTCAAAGTATTCACCATTCACCTCTAAGAGACTTTCTCAGTCTGATTATACAATTATTAATGCCATTTTGTGCTCAAATTTTAATATGTAGTTCTTACACTTCAATAATGCTCTTCCAATCACACGGAACCTTTGAAAATATGATTAAGCCAAAAGTCAATTAATATTGTAATGAAGTTGTTAATAACTGTAGATTCAAGTAGATTAACCAGAGTCTAATATATAACTGTTTTCATTATGAATGCAGGTTAATCTCTATAGAAATACATGGAATAGGTAGAGTGTTTGGGGACTGCATGATGCTGCTCTACATAATCATAAAGTCCATATACATGTATATAACCAAGGATATAAACTAAAAAAATAAAACTTAACAAATTTTTTTCATGTAATGTCCATACAAAATTTTATTTTAATCAACGAAGTCCTTTGAAATTATTGATCATAAATTGAAAGGCAAATTTCAAAGTCTAAACAGGGGCCATAACTCCTAAGTTCTAAAAGATAATGGTGAAAACTGAACCTAACCCAAATGTTCTTAATGAAAAGCCTGTTACATTTGTTTGTGATCAATAGGTCCTTTTAAAGTTTACAAGTGGAAAAAAAACTGATGGGAAAAGAGAAACAGAGACCACAAATCCAAAAATTACTTCAGGAAAATTGTAAAGATCACGTCTGACCTACAACTTCTTACTATCAAGCATCATACTCAATTTTAGTTCAATTCATGGCATCATAAGTTGTCAAGTACAAATGAATGGAAGTGCAAAAAAGGTCAGTCAAAAAATTAGTTATTCATAAGTTTACAAGAAAATGGAAAGTCAACTTAGCCTAGGTCTTTTTATAGGAATCCTAGTGGTGTTGCTGTAGGGTTTAACGCCATTTTTCAGCACAATATAGGCTATACATGGTGGCCAGTATAAATGGTGGCAGGAGGGCATTAGCAAATCATAATAGCTCTACCCCTACCCCCAAAATGAATCATGCTTTACCTTGACAAGAATGTATGTGTGTTCCTTGGATTCTGGTTTTGCCCACTCATCCATTATTCTTCCTCCCCCACCCACCCCGAAAAAATCATGTGCATGCCCAAGCTTATTTCATGCCTGTTCAACAATAATAATGATGTCAAAACAAGTTTTCTGCTACACATAACAGTATGGCCTGATGGGTAGGGAAGGGGATAGGTAACAAGAAATCTGTAATACACATAACAGTATGGCCTGATGGGTAGGGAAGGGGATAGGTAACAAGAAATCTGTAATACACATAACAGTATGGCCTGATGGGTAGGGAAGGGCATGGGTAACAAGAAAACTGTAATACACATAACAGTATGGCCTGATGGGTAGGGAAGGGGATAGGTAACAAGAAATCTGTAATACACATAACAGTATGGCCTGATGGGTAGGGAAGGGCATGGGTAACAAGAAATCTGTAATTCACATAACAGTATGGCCTGATGGGTAGGGAAGGGGATAGGTAACAAGAAATCTGTAATACACATAACAGTATGGCCTGATGGGTAGGGAAGGGGATAGGTAACAAGAAATCTGTAATACACATAACAGTATGGCCTGATGGGTAGGGAAGGGCATGGGTAACACAAGAAAATCACTCCCTAATTACAGGGGGAGGCATAAATAGGTCTGTAACAGAAGACTTTGATTAATAATAGAGAAAAGTCAATGCAGATTAACCAAAACCTTGCACATTAGTGTTCAATTGTTTTCATTGTCAATGCAAGTAAAATTTAAATGGTTGAAAACTGGCAGATACCGTAACACGATCACTTTATTATTACATCCCTATTAAACCTTCTTGTCTTTCAGGAAGTAGTCTTTCATGCCCTTTCTTTACTCTTTACCCCCTTTCCTGTTCTCCTTCCATCAGAATAAACTTTACACCAACTAATCAAAATGTATATCTTACATTACATTCAATCCACCAAAAATACAAAAGTCTAGTGCAAATTTCAATAAGTCCATAATCCTTTGCTCTGTTTAACTCGTATGTGATAACAACACTTTCAAGGAAATAGTTAAAAAATGTGAACAGGCTTTATCTTTTTGATACTTCTTTATGATTTTCCTTTAATAAAAAGGCACTTGAGCATGAACAATAAAAATACCAGTGCACACTGATACACTCTCCTTGATTGTTATTTGCACGGTTTCTGAAACCCTTAATGGCGTAAATGCTAATAAAATAACATCTTGCATTGCCTGGAAGATGATTGTACAAGATACAACTAAATGATTTATTTACCTCGTTAAGGTGGGATAGATAACCTTTTCAAAACGAATATCATATTTGTGTTTCCATACAAAGAGCTATATCACGATACAATCTATCTGAGATCTTTCTGATTCTGCTAGCTCTGTGAAACACAAAAAAGGCCAGCCTTGTGCCACTCAACCACACATGGCAGGTCAAGCATATATTGTTAATGATATGTTTGATGTGCCTTGTCAATACCAACAATCAAACCACACTATTAAATTTCTTTGGGTTCAGAAAGATTGATACAAAGTTATGCATAAAAGTCTTTCCATGCAAGACAATGTTGGTAATTCAATGGGAGCCTTACCATGGGTAGCATTATAACAAAATGATTCTTTGCATGTCAACTATCTTGTCCAGTGTTGATTATAGTGATGGGATGTGAAGGGAAGAGTGTGAAATATAGTTGAGGTCATGTCACAATAGGTATACAAAGGTCATACCATCTATATCCTTTTTTCATGGTCACACCCTATGTATTTGACATTGCTACATGCAGTCTGGCTGGGTTGGGCTAGGCCTGCTTAAAGATGTTTTATCTAGAAGCCTTGGTTGGGTAATAAGAGCAAAATTCAGGCCTTAGAACACAACACCATATTTATTTTTTAGTCCATTCACAGTAAACCAGACTGATCCTGACTGGTCAAAGTTAAACTGATTATCACAGTTGTCAGTTTGTGGTTTTCCAACCTAGGTTTATCTTGCAAGACCTTATTTTGAAAAAGCTGGCTATTTTGGGTTCTGATAATCTCTTCAATATCAGATTTTATACTCCCAATTAGGAGGTGCCATTAGAGCTGTTTTCTTGACAAGTTATAAATGACTGTCATTTCCAGGTACATCTCATTATCAATCTGCTTATGCCTCATTATCAAGAATAATCTACTGGTGTCAAAATTATTTGGAAGACTTTTCTAGTAATAAAAGAAAGATTGTTCTAAGTTGGTTCCTTATGACTTACCAGATTGTCATTAAATATAATAACATGTGTCACCAAATATTTTGGTCAAAATAATTAGTACTATTCAATTCTGCTAAGTATACCCGAATAAACAATTTCAGTGCACAAGGAATAAAATATATACCTACACAGAGTATCATGTTTAGTAACACATACAGTCCTTAAAGTGTTTAATAACACATACAGTCCTTAAAGTGTTTAATAACACATACAGTCCTAAAAGTGTTTAATAACACATACAGTCCTAAAAGTGTTTAATAACACATACAGTCCTAAAAGTGTTTAATAACACATACAGTCCTAAAAGTGTTTAATAACACATACAGTCCTAAAAGTGTTTAATAACACATACAGTCCTAAAAGCCGAAACTGCATCAGGAATATATATGCGGCAGAAAGAATTAAATTGTGTTACATACAAAAATGAATTTAAAACCATCCTGAAAATGAACTGAAAACCAGCCTGAAAATGAACTGAAAACCAGCCTGAAAATGAATAACATAAAAAAACAGCCTGATCTTTGTTATGTTTTGTTATACTGTGATTCCTGATAGAAGTACTAACATGGACCTCATGACTAAATCATACCAATGTATAACAACATGGACCTCATGACTAAAATCATACCAACATATAACATGGAGACCTCATGACTATAATCATACCAACATATAACAACATGGAGACCTCATAACTAAAATCATACCAACATATAACAACATGGAGACCTCATGACTAAAATCATACCAACATATAACAACATGGAGACCTCATGACTAAAATCATACCAACATATAACAACACGGACCTCATGACTAAATCATACCAATGTATAACAACATGGAGACCTCATGACTAAAATCATACCAATGTATAACAACATGAAGACCTCATGACTAAAATCATACCAATGTATAACAACATGGAGACCTCAGGACCAAAATCATACATATGGACCTCAGGACCAAAATCATACCAACGTATAAAAATATCGGTTGAAAACAAACGGGAAGCTTAGTGTTGGATCTTTATTTCCTTTATAAACAGTATTATTTAAAAATTATTATTTCTGCTATACCACACATAACTACATATTTTTGCTATCAAATATATCAATTACCACCATAATGCAATTTGGTACCTACCGGTACATCAGCTATCACTATCATGCAAGTTGGTACCTACATCAGTTCTCCAGCCTTGCTTGGCACTCAGCATTAACACATTAACCTCTAGCGATGACTTCACTTAGCATGAGGTAGTATCCTACTTCCAAGGTCTGTAGCATCAATGTCATGCATGATACACTAAAGTGGGTGGTAGTATAGAAAAGTAGACAGATTTAGTTCTACAATGATACCAAATTATCTGGACATTTTAGTTGCACTACAAAATACAGAGGGAAAAACCAAAGTTTTTGGACCTGTTTTTATTTCACCCAAAATTCGCCCATGGTCAGAATTAAAATTTGTATCCAGATTTTAGACTTTATGGCCTCAGATCTAAGGCAGACTGGTCTGAAGTGCACACAGACTGGTGAACCTGTGCAAAAAGTAGGATAAGGTGGACATTTTATAATAAAAAGTAAAGAATAAAGAGTCTTCTCCATACAAAAGTGATGGGTACGTTAGGCAAAAAAAAAAAAAAAAAAAAAAGGGCAAAATTTTTACCTTCTGCTCATGCGCCAGCAAACTAACCAATGAAAAACATTTTCTTTAGCACAACTAGCCATTTGTCTAATGGAATATTGCTTGGAAGTCGATATATTAGGATGTATTCAGAAATAGTCTCCAAAATGTGTTTCCTACTCACATTTCATGCAAAAACAGCAAAATCCTCAAGGGGATAATGTGTTAAGAGGTTTGTGTTAGGACTGGTCAGCCTGGTCTCAGGATAATGTGACTGGGTGGAACATCATTACTACATGTCTGTGGCATGATGCCTCCAGTGCTAAACATCAATACAAACTGCCACACTGCAGAAAATCACAGCAAATACAACTGAAAAATTGTTAAAGCTACAATATAAATCTTAATTAATTAGTTTTGCTTTAATGCAAATGTTTGGTAAATACATCAGTTATCAGCATAATGCAATTCTGTACAAACATCAGTTATCAGCATAATACAATTCTGTACAAACATCAGTTATCAACATAATGCAACTCTGTACATACATCAGTTATCAACATAATGCAATTTCTGTACAAACATCAGTTATCAGCATAATACAATTCTGTACAAACATCAGTTATTAGCATACTGCAATTCTGTACACATCAATTATCAGTATAATGCAATTCTGTACACATCACTTATCAGCATAATACAATTCTGTACACATCAGTTATCAGCATAATACAATTCTGTACACACATCAGTTATCAGCATAGTGCAACTCTGTACACATCAGTTATCAGCATAATACAATTCTGTACAAATCACTTATCAGCATAATACAATTCTGTACACATCAGTTATCAGCATAATACAATTCTGTACACATCGGTTATCAGCATAATACAATTCTGTACAAACATCAGTTATCAGAATAATGAAATTCTGTACAAACATCAGTTACCAACATAATGCAATTCTATAGACACATCAGTTATCAGCATAATACAATTCTGTACACATCGGTTATCAGCATAATACAATTCTGTACAAACATCAGTTATCAGAATAATGAAATTCTGTACAAACATCAGTTACCAACATAATGCAATTCTATAGACACATCAGTTATCAGCATAATACAATTCTGTACACACATCAGTTATCAACATAATGCAATTCTAAACACACTTCAATTATCATTCTATACACACTTCAGTTATCAGCATGATGAAATTCTGTACACACTTCTGTTATCAGCATATACATCAGTTATCACCATTATGCAATTCTGTAAACACTTCAGTTATCACCCCAATGCAATTTCTAACCACAATGCAATTTGTAACATACACCAGTTATCAGCATAATGCAATTCTGTACATACATCAGTTATCACAAAAATGCATTTCTGTACATACATCAGTTATCACAAAAATGCAATTCTGTACACAGATCTGTTATCATCATAATGCAATTCATTACACACATCAGTTCTCACTGTATCAACATTCCATAAATACAGCTGTCCTCACAAGAAAGTAATCTGGTACATACAGCAGTTCTCATTATGTCACATTACATTACATACCGCGGTTCTCACTATATTGCCATTCAGTACATCCAGCAGTTCCCACTAATGACAAATTTTGTTATATACAGTGGTTCTCACTCTACTGCCATTTAGCACATACAGTAGTTTGCATTTTGTTGCATTCAATACATACAACAGTTCTGAATATGTGACATTTTGTTACATACAGTGATTCTCACTAAAATACAATTTGGTACATATAGTAGTTCTCACTATATTGCCATTCAGTACATACAGCAGTTCTCACTGTATCACCATTCAGTACATACACCGGTTCTCACTACATTGCCATTCAGTACATACAATGGTTCTAACTATATTGCCATTCAGTACATACATCGGTTCTCACGGTATTGCCATTCAGTACATACAATGGTTCTAACTATATTGCCATTCAGTACATACATCGGTTCTCACCGTATCACCATTCAGTACATACATCGGTTCTCACTGTATGACCATTCAGTACATACATCGGTTCTCACTGTATGACCATTCAGTACATACATCAGTTCTCACGGTATTGCCATTCAGTACATACATCGGTTCTCACTGTATGACCATTCAGTACATACATCGGTTCTCACTGTATGACCATTCAGTACATACATCGGTTCTCACGGTATTGCCATTCAGTACATGCAGCAGTTCTCACTAAAATACAATTCAGTACATACAGTAGTTCTTATTATATTACAATTTGGTACAAAACAGTAGTTCTTACTATATTACAATTTGGTACATACAGTAGTTCTTACTATATTACAATTTGGTACATACAGTAGTTCTTACTATATTACAATTCAGTACATACAGTAGTTCTTAGTATATTACAATTTGGTACATACAGTAGTTCTTATTATATTACAATTTGGTACATACAGTAGTTCTTACTATGTTACAATTTGGTACATACAGTAGTTCTTTCAATATTACAATTTGGTACATACAGTAGTTCTTTTAATATTACAATTTGGTACATACAGTAGTTCTTATTATATTGGTACATCCAGTAGTTCTTTTTATATTACAATTTGGTACATACAGTAATTCTTACTATATTACAATTCGGTACATACAGTAGTTTTTTTTACCATATTACAATTCGGTACATACAGTAGTTCTTACTATATTATAATTTGGTACATACAGTAGTTCTTACTATATTACAATTACTATACATCAGTTATCACAAAAATGCAATTCTGTACACAGATCTGTTATCATCATAATGCAATTCATTACACACATCAGTTCTCACTGGATCACCATTCCATAAATACAGCTGTCCTCACAAGAAAGTAATCTGGTACATACAGCAGTTCTCATTATGTCACATTACATTACATACCGCGGTTCTCACTATATTGCCATTCAGTACATCCAGCAGTTCCCACTAATGACAAATTTTGTTATATACAGTGGTTCTCACTCTACTGCCATTTAGCACATACAGTAGTTTGCATTTTGTTGCATTCAATACATACAACAGTTCTCAATATGTGACATTTTGTTACATACAGTGATTCTCACTAAAATACAATTTGGTACATATAGTAGTTCTCACTATATTGCCATTCAGTACATACAGCAGTTCTCACTGTATCACCATTCAGTACATACACCGGTTCTCACTACATTGCCATTCAGTACATACAATGGTTCTAACTATATTGCCATTCAGTACATACAGCAGTTCTCACTAAAATACAATTTGGTACATACAGTAGTTCTTATTATATTACAATTTGGTACATACAGTAGTTCTTACTATATTACAATTCGGTACATACAGTAGTTTTTTTTTCCATATTACAATTCAGTACATATAGTAGTTCTTACTATATTACAATTTGGTACATACAGTAGTTCTTATTATATTACAAATTGGTACATACAGTAGTTCTTAGTATATTACAATTTGGTACATACAGTAGTTCTTATTATATTACAATTTGGTACATACAGTAGTTCTTAGTATATTACAATTTGGTACATACAGTAGTTCTTAGTATATTACAATTTGGTACATACAGTTGTTCTTACTATATTACATTTTGGTACATACAGTAGTTCTTAGTATATTACAATTTGGTACATACAGTAGTTCTTACTATATTACAATTTGGTACATACAGTAGTTCTTACTATATTACAATTTGGTACATACAGTAGTTCTTACTATATTACAATTTGGTACATACAGTAGTTCTTATTATATTACAATTTTGTACATACAGTAGTTCATTTTATATTACAATTTTGTACATTAGTGCAATCAATGGATATTTGCCCCAACTACCAGTGTAATGAGGGACAGGCTTCAAACAATGGCCTGTTAGTTTTGGCACAACACAAAAAGTTCTATACAAATCTTTAAAAATGCCCATTTTAAGTCAACAGACCTCTCATAGTTGTCATGGATCCTTAATTACCACCAGATCTCCAGGATGCGGCAGCTCACTGCTTAGGGATCAAAGGAATGCTTGGAGGTGGGGTGGGTGGTCAGGATAGATGAACCACCACACCCACACAGCAATACATTAAAGTTACATCAGAAACCAGTTTAATTAATACCTCTCCTTGCTTGCCTTAACATTGCTTTTCTACCACAGTAATATGAGAGAAACAGTTTTCAGGTTTTTCTGTCCTCCTATCTGCTTTGAAAATTTGTGAACATGAGTTTCTAAAATGCCATGTCAATATTTTGCGATGTTACTTTTACACAGGCTAGGCTGAATGAGCACATCCAACTTGATTCAATCAGTCAATAAAAAGATATTGCAATGAAAAGTCTAAGAACTTTTGATATTGCTATTAACACATAAACCCCTAGCACAGCGTTTGCGGGGTAAAAGGTAGTAAGCTACTGCCAAGCTCTGTAGCATCGAGGTCATGTATGATACACTAAAATGGATGGTATTAAAGAAGGGCAGACAGATTTAGCTCTACAATGATAACAAACAAAATATGGACATTTTAGGTCTTTTTTGGAGCCGTTTTTTTTTTCCATCCAAAATTCACATATGCTCAGAATCCGACATTGTGTCAAGATTTTAGACTTTATGGCCTCAGATCTAAGACAGACCAGTCTGAAGTGTACAAAGACAGGTGAACCTGTGTAAAAAGTAGGATAAGGTGGACATTTTTAATAAAGAGTCTTCTCTATATGAAAAATACGAGTCCATTAAGCAAAAAAAAAAACCAAAAAAAACTTTTCACCTTCTGCTCATGTGCGAGCCAAACAACCAAAAGAAACATTGTTTTAGCACAACTCAGCATTGGGCTAATGGAAAATTGCTTGAAGTTGATGTAACAGGATGTATTATTCAGAAATAGTCCCGTACTCACATTTCGTGACAAAACTGCAAAAACCTCCGGGGCTTAATGCGTTAAGTTATATGTATACTACCCAATGAACCTCTCCATCTGCAAAGTCAATGTTGATTCTAAAAAATAAAGACATGATGTCCATTCTAACTCTTTGTATTAATTGTTGCATGTAAGACAAAATGGAAATTCAATCTGAACATGGACTATTTTTCAACCACGACTTTTTGATCATGTTACACATGATCTTTCAAAATCAGTAGTGATGATGGTGCTCATTTTTAACAAATGAAAATAAAACCACATCAAAGAAAAGACTACCTTGAAACTGGATGATAATTTCGACTCGGACAAAACGTAAGATGATAGATACACCATCACTGCTTACTCTCAGTCAGTCAAAACAATCATTAAAACGGTATTCAGTAATGCTTACAAGCTTCTAAGAATCCAGAGAATTCAGATTGATATCCAACACCAAACTATGATATCCAACACTAAACTATGATATCAAACACCAAACCATCCAGCACTAAACAATCACATCTCATATGAAATATATATTGTTACAACAAAACCATTATCTGAAGGTGTAAACCCGTTTTTACTGACATTCAATCACTTACTACTAATATTTTAAAATGGCCATATATTTTATGTTACATTTTATGTTGCATGTGTTACTGAATTTTAACATTTTTGCCTTTATATTTTATTTTATAATACTTCATGTTTATCTTCCTATATATTTTTCTTCAATTTTTAATTTTTAAATATTAGTTTTAAATATTACTTTTTTATCTCTGCAATGCCAAAATGAAAAAGTTTTAAAATTTTTGCAAACTATTGAAACAACAAAATCGACAGGCCTAGATAATATTGGACGACGTCTCCTGAGGGCTGCTGCAAATATAATATTTGCGAGCATAGCTTACATATGTAATCTAAGCATATCCACCTCAGTGTTTCCCCAGACATGGAAACTGGCAAAAGTTACCCCCATTCACAAGTCTGGCAGTAAAGATGTCAATAACTACAGACCAATATCTATATTGCCAACTCTGTCCAAACTACTTGAAAAGCATGACCATGACAATCTTTCGATGTATCTATCAAACTATAATTTAATTCATCAAAACCAATCAGGGTTCCAAGAAAACCACTCCTGTGAGACAGCTTTAGTCTCCATGATAGATAGATGGATGACTGCCTTGGATCAGGGAAAATTAGTTGGATCCATACTGGTTGATCTTAGAAAGGCTTTTGACCTTGTTGATCATGATATTCTTATCAATGAATTAAGCATTTATCAATGTGATAATTCAACAATTGATTGGTTTACATCATATCTAACAAGGAGAAAACAGTGTGTCAAAAGAAATAGCAGTTTTTCTAAAGAAGAACCAATTACATGTGGAGTACCATAAGGATCAATCCTTGGCCCATTCCTATTTCTCATTTTCATAAATGATCTACCACTGAAAATAGGCAACTGTATTTCATCTACCGACTTATATGCTGATGACACCACTCTATCAGATTTCAAACAACTAAAATCAGACCTGGAGGTCTCCCTTCAGACAGCCTTACTTAGAATAGATTCCTGGTGTAAGGAAAATGGCATGAAAGTAAACACGGACAAGACTAAAGTATTAATGATTACTACCCAACAAAAAAGAGCAAAATTGGAAAATAACAATTTGAATCTCAAGTTGAATGAAATCGGTCTACAAATGGTAACCCTTGACAAAATCCTTGGGGGTAATGGTTGACAACAATTTGCAATGGAATGAACATATTCGAGTCATATGTCATGTCTTTTGGTTATTAAGCAAGATTAGGCCATATCTATCAACTAAACATAGGTTAATATATTACAAAAGCTATATACAACCACACCTAGATTACTGTAATGTTATCTGGGGAAACACTTCCGACAAGAATATTTGCAAATTATTCCGCTTGCAAAAATAGCTTGCAAACTCATCCTAGATAATGCTGAAAACATCCCAAATGCAATGAATAATATTAAAATGTTAACAGTAAGTGAACGAATATTTTTGAGAAAGGCTAGACTTATGCACAAAGTTTCAAACAATATGGCCCCATCATACCTCAAAGAACTATTTCATGCTAGAAAACAAGGCAACACTCCCAATTTAAGATCAATTTCAGCTAACCACCTCTGCATCCCAAAACCAAATAAAGAACTCTTTAAGAAAAGTTTTAAATATTCGGGGTCACTAATTTGGAATTGAATCCCAAAGGAAATTAGAGAAAGTACAAATATAAATACATTTAATTATCATCTAATTCAATGGATGAAAAGTGGAACCTGTTTGATTTGACAAATACATTACAACTTAAAGCATAATATTCTCAAACCTTCCATTTTGTCATCTCACAATTTTTATACTTATATACACAATGTACAGAGTTTGATCATGTTTTACAAAACTTTCTGTTTATTATGTTCATATATACATGTAGCTTATTATCAATGCTTTATTATTATTATTATTATTATTATTATTATTATTATTATTATTATTATTATGCAATTATGCACATGTACTCTGTATGTAAATATGCATATAATAGAGGGCCACAAGGAGAATTAGTTCCATGCAACTAATTGTGTCACCCTCTTTAAAGTCATTATTATTATTATTATTATTATTATTATTATTATTATTATTATTATTATTATTATGTAGCGATATATAGTCAATACTTTACCGAGATGTCGTTACCTACTAACACATCAATGTTGCATTCTGAAACTGGTAATTAAAGGGCTGTCCCCTCACCCCAACCAAAAAGGGGTGTGGCTAACATTGCTTCTTTGAATGTGAGGGCAAACTAATAAAATTATATATAATTTTTATAACTTAACAGTATTATCTAATGGGGGTTATGGTTCTCTTTAACTGTTGATCTCTCCAGTATCTGATAACCAAAGGATTCTTGTGTCACATCCCCCCTACAAAGCTTGAGCAATCATCCTCAGAATCCTCATTAATGTGAACATTATCTCCAAGTCATCTGCCACATCCATGTGTTTCAATAGCTGACTCACCCCTCCAACACCCACTCACCCCCACCCTGTCATTTCAAGTTGAACATTCTCAGATCGGATGGAGCAGTTTCATCAAATGTTCACATTATCAGGTAACCATTTATATCCTCTCCATTATCAACACTACCCAAGAAACAAATCAGTTAACCACATCATGTGAAGCGTTGAAATGTTTGTACTTGATAGTTACTCAGTATAGTAACATTTGATATATATACTCTTAGCATAATTACAAAAATATCCAATTAATACCAGTTCTAAATTTAAAACTCTGCTGAATGCTACCAGCTTATGGAAATGTGAACTTATTATGTTTCAATGCAAATAATACAACTATTGAATTTACAATTTTGTTTGTGTGTGTGTGTGTGTATATATATATATATATATATATATATATATATATATATATATATATATATATTGCAAACCATATAAGAAGATTTTGTTTCTTTTACAGTGCAGTGTAGCTGCATACATACACACATACATACATGCACACACACATATACACATAGTGGATTTCTCTGTCACTGCTGTGGCAAGGTACGGAACATGTATGTAGGAGATCCATGTGTCAGTGGTAGAGAAACAACCATAAAATTCTGGGTCAAGACCTTCGATCTTGACATTAAGATGTTCGAGTTCTACCATATTTTCCGGCCTACAAGTCGATACTTTTTACTTGACAGTCAGGTCTTCAATTTATACTTTGAATCTACTTGTTGTAAACTAATATGATTGCATTTATATTTATACATTTTGTCATTATTTAGTTTGCATTCTTTTGTGTATTTTCTTATTTCTCAAACATGAAATAAAAGAAAACAATTACCAGTAAAAAAAAATCACTGGACCACATAGCACACTTACAATTTCAAAAAAAAAAAAGATAAGAAATAATTTTGTTTTATTCATCCTTTTTAACCATATCTCATTCTTCCTGATCACATTTTAGCAACTGGTCCATTGATAACTGATTTTCCCGTATACTGTTGGACACATGCGAGTAACTACAGGCATAGCTTTGTCAGTTTTGTCATCCTACAAAGGGATTTAATCGATATTAACTTGAGCGTTCTATGATTATTTATAAAATACTGTAGATAATGCTTTCTACTGTATACCCCAAATCACGTTTATAATTGTATTTGACAAAGTTTCTCAAATATATATGTTTCAAAGTAAAGTAAAATCAGATATATAAAAATTACTACTCATAGATCATCAATGATCCATTTTTAGTTTCGCATTTCAGTTTTAAAGCAATTTGTAATGTCAACACATCACCTATATTCATTCTTAACCAGTTGTCATTTTGGAGTCTCTTTGATAATACCGGTAGTTGATAATTTGGTCTTTGGTTTCCAGCAACAATCAAAGCCAGTGATATCATTAATATTAATGAAGCTGGATGTTACTTGTGTAAAATATGAAGCCAAGTTATTGACCTGACCTCATCTTCTACTCAAATTCAACTTATATATGGATGAAGGATGGAAAATTTACAAAATTTGTGAATTTGACTTATACTCTGCATTGACTTATAGGCCAGAAAATACAGAAGCTATCAACTGGCTTACTGAAAAACAAAACAAAATACAAACTCTTTCAAAATTGATTTGTACAAGTCAGTGTGACGTTAAGCTCAATAAAGCACAGACCATTATTACCCTGACTAGACCCTAAGATTAAACAGATATTTTCAAACTTGTTCACAACAGGGCAGACATGTTGGTGACCTTTATTCACAACCAATTAATTATACATGACCATTATGAGAAAATATGACATAATGTCACTCTCAGCCTGTACTAAATAATGGCAGCCCTATAGAAACTAACACAGTTACTACATGTAAAGCTGGCAACACAAATAATAAAGGAAGAAAAATGACACAGACTGTACAATGTGTTAGCAGTGCCAGAGTGATTTATTGCTGCTAAAATAATGGTTGGTAAATTCTAGAAAAGTGTGGAAGGGTCATTCCCATCCATCATGTGACCATAATTCTTTTTCTTCTGATATTTACTGGTCAGTCTGATGACCAACACTTTCAGTACCTTAATGTAATGGTACAAAATCTTGAAGAATAATTTGTCTGTAGAATAATTTCACAGGACATTATTTGGTGGTCAGTGTGACATTTAAGTCTAATGTATTGGTTAGGATCACCATAGCAACATGTAATAAATAATCTGCTTGAAGCATGAAATGAATTTTAATTAGAACCTGCCAGACAAGAATGCAATGTCAACACCAGGTCATAGCATTAAAATGTCCACTGATATGAACCAGGGAAACATTTACCAAGCTGTGGTCCATTTGAAATAGGTCTCATAAAATGATAATATCCAGGAGAATTATTCTAACTTTGATCAGAGTGGTAAAGCAGTAATCTTGACTGGCTAAATGAGGGTGTACAATTTCCTTGTCCAAATTCAGGCTTTTGAAGTAATCCACTCATATGATTAGGCAGTCCAAGTTTTATTGCCAAGACGAAAAGTCTGAGTGACTCAAAGAAAATTAATAATTTCTCTTGTTAAACAATTTGTCTATAGGATAGAGTGGTCTGGTTCTCAGTATCATATATACCCAGCATCCGATGGCTTAAGTATTAGAGCATCTGCCTCTGATGCAAGAGGTCACAGGTTCATACCAAAGACTTAATTTAAAAAACAATACAAGAAGCTGACTTCATTGGTGCATATAATTAAGTACTCAGCTTTAGTATTAGTGGTCTGTAACTATCCAAATATTGTGCCTAGCTGATACATGATGCCACATCTGTGGCATGATGCCTCAGTGCTACACATCACTATAAACTGCCACAGTGCAGACATGTACATTAAAAATCCAATTCACACATACATACACACCCACCAGCATCTTGTGGATACATAAAAATTTTCCTGCAGTGATGAAGACCTCCATATACAAAAGTCATTAGATGTGCTTGTTAAATTTATTTTTGATTTTGTAATGGTTTCTATTTTCAAAGCAAAGTTGTTAATTACTTTGGAAATTTCTAATTCTGGTTTCATAAAACAATCTGGACAGCAAAAACAGTTATAATACTGGATAGAACAATGATATATCTGGAATTGCATTACAACGAAGGACATTATAAAAAGAGAGGCCACTACATATACTTTGCTATCTTTGCTTTGATTCTATCTAAACTATTTATCAAATGGTAGCGTTGAGCAATACGGAAATACTGATAACAGTGTGCATGATCGAAGATATTACTAACAAAGATCTCCAATTTCAAGTTCCCCAATTGTAAGGCATCAGATTTTTGACATTACATAATTAACCCTCTTTCCAGTTTCTTATCACTGTCATCAATAGCCACTATTATCTATACTTTAGATAAACTTAATTCAATTGTAAAATTCCCCTTGAAGTGCTCAATGAAGGGAAACCTCATGCTGTCTGAAGACTATCATTTAACAGTCAAAGTCTTCTTGAGATGGTTGGGGTGGGGTGGGGTTTGAAGTGGCCTTGATTACAGGTAACAGGTGAAAGGATTACAGAGCAGATCTGTGGTTCTACCTGTATAATAGCAGTTATTAACTGTGGAGCATGTAATCATATCACTACCTACCTATGCAAAGGTGTGTTTTTGGCACATGTTACATCCACCAAGGCCATGTAAACTAAATCATCACCAATACTATTTCATTTTATAAACCTTAATCTGTACAGCATAAAACCATCTGATACTTATTTAATTCCCTGTGTGTAGTCAGGGTGTATCAATTGTTCTGCATGGGACATGCAAGCCACAAGTCTGAAACAGTTCCTTCTAAGATCAGCTCAATGCTCGCTGCTGTAGAGTGTCTCTAAGCAAGGCAATTTACTAACTGGGTTGGTGGTTGTTGTTGGGTTTAATGCCATTTTTCAGCACACAATAGGCTATACATGGCAGCCTGTATTAATGGTGGAGGAAAAACCAAGGAAAACACCCGGAAAGAACCACCGACCCACAAGAAACTACTGGCAGGCTTTCTCACATACCCACATTAGCCAAATCTGAGACTCGAACCCACGCAGACAGAGGTGAGATGGCAGTGATCCATAATAGAGAGTGCTTTAGACCACTCGGCCACTCAGGGCACCCTCACTGGGTTGGCACTATACAGCTTTTTATGTCACATTGAAGGGCAAATAAACAATTGACCTTACGCCAGATGATAGATCACTCCTCCTACCAATCATGTGACATTATAACCTTTTAACCTCCGACAAACATACAGAAATATGTTTCAGTTTGAGTGACATGTTTATTAAAAATGATTTGTAATATTCTTGAAAATGTAAAATTACAAAGTTACATAAATTATACAGCAGTGGACAATATTTATATTTGTAGTTCATGTTTGTTATGTGTATACACCAGCTAGATACTTACACTCTTCTTCTGACAATCGTATACTCATTGTTCCCACAATGAAAACAAAGTCATATCGACAACGTTCTTTTGCATATCAGGGCCCGGCGACGTGGAACGAATTGCCCATTGAAATTAGACACAAAGACATAGAGGTCCCTTTTTAAGAGTGCTCTTAAAAACTCATCTTTTTCGACTGCAGAATCAAACTTAGAGACCTAAAAATGTTTTGTATCTCATGTTTTCAGCATGTTTTTATGTTTTCCAATTTCATGGTTTTTGTCTTTGTTTTTCTGTAGTGTAGTCATATCATTATAGATGGTGTAAAGCGCTTAGAGCTTCTAAAGATTAGGCGCTATAAAAAGTCCTCATTATTATTATTATTATTATTATTGTTGTTGTTGTTGTTATTATTATTATTATTTTTCTTATTATTATTATCATTATTATTGTTGTTGTTGTTGTTATTATTATTATTATTACTATTATTATTGTTGTTATTGTTATTATTATTATTATTATTGTTGTTGTTGTTATTATTATTATTATTTTTCTTATTATTATTATTATTATTATTATTATTATTTTTATTATTATTATTATTATTATTATTATTATTATTATTATTATTATTATTATTATGTTTGTATAGTAATAAACTACTGGTATGTGTTTTATTTCAGTAAATAATAAAAATCCATTTCAAAGCTGCTTGAGAACTTATTCATGAAAACGGGAATTCACTACAAAAGATAATAAAGTATTTAGTAAATAATCTTATCGTTATATATTTTATCTGGCTTGTTTGTATGCTGCCTTGGAAGTAAAGTAATAAAAAATTAATAACAAAAATGATTACTGTTTATAAGTATACTGTTGTACATACAAATTTTAAGGTTATTATGTGTTTGTCAGACAGAATTTTGATCATTGATGTATGTTAATGTAAATATGTAAATGCGTGCTTAATATATCAGCCAATATTTATCTGAAATCATTGTTTTGGTATTTCTTATTATTACATGTCTCTATGTCCCCCCTCCTTCAGCCACATGAGAATGTAAACTTTAGTCAAGTGTTTGAAAGATCGAGACAATAAATTATTATTTTTGGGATAATCAAACTTTAAAATAATGCAGTCTGGGGTTCAGTCCATCCTTTGCAAGAAAAATAAAATTCATCAAAACCCACAAATTACAGGGTTCTCCACCCAAAGTCTAGAAATGTTAATTTTTACATATATTTTTCAATTTCAATTTCTTTTCTTTCTTCTTTAAGCTGGCCACAGGAAGTGCTTTCTACATACCTTTATGCAAACAATCATGCTGTAATTGCCATCAATTGTATCCATATTCAGCTGACCACAAAAAAGTCTTTATCAATCAAAGTTTTGTCTATTTTTTGGGAAAGTAATAAATCTAATTCTTCCATTTAGGTGATCCGAATATTGACTATCAGAATTATGAGGCTCCCACTGACTTCTTTTCATTCTTTTCAATGGAGAAATTAACAATCATTGCAAAATTTGTAAAACACTTATCATAATCAATTCAATATTGCCACAAGCAGCTTGTCTCTGGAAAATGGTAGAGGCAAGCAATGCCTGGATGTGTGTCTAATTTACATTTGCTGAATGGTTAATTGATCAGCATGATTGACAAGTGGCATAGGTCAATTCCCTGTGCAGTCAAATCACTCCAATCACTTCCTCCACCTTCATGACCAAATGATCCATTTGCATGTCATTACCATCCATTGTATACCTATGGCTTTTCATCTTTGACAGAAGTAGTACAACCTCTCTAGCCACATGTATGTACCATACATACATGTCTAGTCCATCCCATAATGATCCAGTAAATCTATTGATTACAACAGACCAATACCTGTTAGTGCATTATGAGATGGTTTATTGTGGTTTATGCAGTTTGTAACTGGACTTGTACAGTATTCCCAAACAGAGATGGTTTATTGTGGTTTATACAGTTTGTAACTGGACTTGTACAGTATTCCCATACAGAGATGGTTTATTGTGGTTTATACAGTTTGTAAATGGACTTGTACAGTATTCCCAAACAGAGATGGTTTATTGTGGTTTATGCAGTTTGTAACTGGACTTGTACAGTATTCCCATACAGAGATGGTTTATTGTGGTTTATGCAGTTTGTTTGTTTGTTTGTTTGATTAGGATTTTTAACGTAGCTTTAACAATTTTTCAGTCATATCGCTACGATGTCTGCATTGAGGCAGTTTATAGTGATGTCTAGCACTGAGACATCATGCCGCAGACATGTAGCATGATGTCTCACCCAGTCACATTATCCTGACACCAGGCCGACCAGTCCTAACACTAACCTCTTAATGCTGAGCGTCAAGCGAGGCAGCTGTTAGTACCATTTTTGTAAGTCTTTGGTATGACTCGGCCGGGGATCGAACCGACGACCTCCCGCTTCCGGGGCGGATGCTCTAACCACTAGGCCACCGGAGCGGTTATGCAGTTTGTAAATGGACTCGTACAGTATTCCCAAACAGAGATGGTTTATTGTGGTTTATGCAGTTTGTAACTGGACTTGTACAGTATTCCCATACAGAGATGGTTTATCAAATCGAGGAGTTGGATCATGTAATTGCTCTACTAATGAAAATAGTTCAAGATTTCTTAATTTTTTTTTTCACGTGTTGAATCCATCAATGATATTCTTCAGTGAAACAAGATTTACAAATTAAATGTCTGTGTGTGTTTGTGATTTAGATTTTTAATGTAGCTCTAACAATTTTTAAATCATATCGCTATGATTTGTTACATGTGGCAGTTTATAGTGATGTCTTGAAATGGGGTTTTATGCCATGGACATGTAGCATGATGCCCCACACAGTCACATTATCCTGACACACGACCGACCAGTCCAAACACTAATCTCTTAATGCTAAGCGCATAGTGAGGCAGCTGTTAATATACCATTTTTATAAGTCTTTCGTATGACTCAGCTGGGGTTTGAACCCACAACCTTCTGCATTCAAGGTGGCATTGGATAATTCAATTGCGATGTGTCGGTGGATAAACACAAAACAGATGCCGATATCTGTTCAAATGTCATGCAAGAAGAAAAGGATTCAGATCCAGAGGATGTGAAGGAGTCTACCAGGAGTCTACTAACGATTTGTCTGTTTCACCGCCAAACTATTGCTACTGTATTAAACTCTTGAGACTATTTGAGCGATTCTGGAAGCAAAATTATGAATATGAATCATATGACAGATTTTATAACCTGCAGACTAATGTCCACCAAATTAGCTGCTGCAACTGTGTTCAAAAATCAATTACAGACTTTTTACCAAGTACATTGTAACTTGCAAACTTTTTGCAACATCTTTAATGTCTTTCTTTTTTATGTGAACTTATTACTAAACTGGGAACCAATTTTAGAAGCACCTTGAGGTAAACATATAGGTCTAGACCAAGGACATGATATGATTAATTTGAATTTCCTAAACTTGTAGACAACTTTTAATCTTTTACAAAGAATGCTGACCCATGTCCAGGATCTATTATTGTGTCTTAATTTTAATATGATTTTGTTTGTTCTTAAGTGGAATCAGTCTTATTTATTCAAATTATTATTCATTGGAAATTAAAAGTGCTCATCTATATTACTCTGAGACATAAATATGGAATTGTAGTGAATTTAGACCAGAATATTTTTGGATTATTTGAAACATCAAAAGACTTGGCCATTACAATCCAACTCACAGGCACATTAGCATATTTCCAGCTTGGCTATGTTGAAAATCCTAATCACACACATATAATGGATGCCAGCTTGGCTATGTTAAAAATCCTATCCATACACACACATAATGGATGCCAGCCTCAGGTAATGTTAAAAATCCTAATCACACACACACATAATGGATGCCAGCTTGGCTATGTTAAAAATCCTAATCATACACACACATAATGGATGCCAGCCTCAGGTTATGTTAAAAATCCTAATCACACACACACATAATGGATGCCAGCTTAGTTATGTTAAAAATCCTAATCACACACACACATAATGGATGCCAGCTTAGTTATGTTAAAAATCCTAATCACACACACACATAATGGATGCCAGCTTAGTTATGTTAAAAATCCTAATCACACACACACATATCCCTCACCTTTTGCAAATGATTATGTAGTCAATAATACCCAGCTTTGTGGGATTAAAAAACAAATATACAAAAAAACTGTACAAAATTTTCTAACACTAATAAAAAAAACTGTACAAAATTATCTAACACTAATTAAAAAAACTGTACAAAATTATCTAACACTAATAAAATACTGTACAAAATTATCTAACACTAATAAAATAATGAAAATCCATCTATAACATATTGTACCATGTATATGGTTTTCGTAAATTTCAGGTTTGAAAAGGCATTGATTACAGGTGATAGTTGAAAGGATTATCTGAAAGATCAATGAATTACCTGTAAAATAGCACTTATTACCTTTGAGACATGTAGTCAACTCATATAAAGGTATGCTTTCAAAATTATAATCATGGTGGGGAGATCTATTTGAACAAAATCTGGTTTATTATCAAGTTGTAAAATAAATGTCTTCAATTTATTAAAAAGTATTATGTATTTATTCTGTTACCTTTTATATCCAATTAGTTTGCATGTATGTCAAATTATGTGAAATGGTGTGCATCAAAATGATATAATTATCTTTCTCAGCCTACATCATATTTGTACATCATACTGCATGGTGTTTAATAAGACATTTGTACATCATACTGCATGGTGTTTAATAAGACTTTTGTACATCATACTGCATTGTGTTTAATAATACTTTTGTACATCATACTGTATGGTGTTTAACAAGACATTTGTACATCATACTGCATGGTGTTTAATAAGACTTTTGTACATCATACTGCATGGTGTTTAATAAGACTTTTGTACATCATACTGCATGGTGTTTAATAAGACATTTGTACATCATACTGCATTGTGTTTAATAAGACTTTTGTACATCATACTGCATGGTGTTTAATAAGACTTGTACATCATACTGTATTGTGTTTAATAAGACATTTGTACATCATACTGCATTGTGTTTAATAAGACATTTGTACATCATATTGCATTGTGTTTAATTAAGTAATTTGAGGCTCAAATTATCTTTGCAAGTTTCACCAAGTTAGATCAGAATATTAAAGTCTCGTTTACTGTTATCAAAGTATTCAAATTAGTCAATAGAATCTGAAGAGCACTGGTATTGTCAGTTATACTTAGGCCACCGGGGCAGGTCAAATGATATGACTGGTCTTGTCAGTTACACTTGGGCCACCAGGGCAGCCCATTTATATTTTTATATGACTGGTATTGTCAGTTACACCTAGGCCACCGGGGCAGTCCATTTTTTATATGACTGGTATTGTCAGTTACACCTAGGCCACTGGGGCAGTACATTTATATGACTGGTATTGTCAGTTACACCTAGGCCACTCGGGCAGTCCAATTATATGACTTGTATTGTCAGTTACACCTAGGCCACTGGGGCAGTCCAATTATATGACTTGTATTGTCAGTTACACCTAGGCCACTGGGGCAGTACATTTATATGACTGGTATTGTCAGTTACACCTAGGCCACCAGGGCAGTCCATTTATATAACTGGTATTGTCAGTTACACCTAGGCCACCGGGGCAGTACATTTATATGACTGGTATTGTCAATTAGAAACAAGTGTATATGGCAAATACATGATGCATTGTCAAACAGAAAACATGATAAATATACAACTGATTTACTGTGAGCTTGTGCACAATATTTCAGGTTAAATTTCTATTTTGAAGTGACATTAATTGCAGCCAGGATGTGAAAGGATTACATAAAGATCTCAAGCTGTACCTGTGTAATAGCTGTCATTACCTATAGAACGAGAAATAAGCCATCACCTTCTTGTGTAAAGGTGTGCTTCATAATATATAATTATGTGTATAGTAATATTAAAGGGTATAACATCACTGAATACAGTGGAAAACATGTGAAGTAAACCACATCTGTTACAGGTTAATGCAGCTTGAGTAGCTAAGTCTTAAAAACCCACAGTGGTTGCTCATGTTTAATTTTGATCATGTGAATTTTGAAAATTGCGATTTTAGTTAGAATTTGATAAAAACTTTACCAATGTGTGGAACTGCTTATACGAATACTAGTGACCATTCCACAGCACTACTCTTATTGTGGTGGAAGCTAGTGAATCTGCCTCAGACAATGCTACACTATCACCACATGCTAAGTTTGAATTAATGTTTAAGTATTAATTTTCTGAAGAAACAGAATAAAGTGGTATTAGTATTATTTGGAGATATAACTAATGACTGGGATAGATAATATAAATTTATTCTGAGATATATAATTAAATACTGGATTAAATAATACAAATCTATTCAGACTTGTTTGTGCTATCTTGCTTACAAACCAGTACTGCCAACAACTCAAGTCAAGACTTTTGATCTTACAATCAGTGTTTGACTTGACAATCAACTGGACAGCAACTAGCTGCTGTGGTTCACATATTTCTTGTCAGAATGGCATCGTTTTAATTTAGGATAAAGTAGGCATCGTTAGACGTATTTTGGTGAAAACCCCATGTCATAAAGATTATCTATTCAAGAGAGTAGTGAAAACGAGACTTTTAAGACAGTCGTCATAGCAGCCATATTGGATGTACATGTGATATTTTCATTTTGGGCTTAGTTTAAACCCTCTGTCATCCATTTAGAGGAAGTAAAGACAAGATTTTTATATCTGTCATTGTGACAGTCACATTGGATGTAGAACTGGCACCATGGTCATGATGAACTAGTGATAACCCAATGTTGTTATAGCCATTATGGTCATGATGAACTACCCGGTAGTGATAACCCGATGTTGATATAGCCATCTTGGTCATGATGAACTAGTGATAACCCGATGTTGATATAGCCATCTATATTGTGAGGATTAAATAGACTTTCCAATTAGGATGAGCAGCAACAAGAGGAATTTCAAGATGGCTGCAGTGGTGATATATTGGACATCAGATCAACACTGACTAGACATCAAAATAAGCCTGCTGATTTAATCCTTAGGTCAATATGACTTTCTGTTTAAGTATATTTGTGATTAAATGTTTTTAATGATGCCAGCATTTTATTTAGTGGCAAATATAAATCACAAGAAGTCTTTTAGCAAAAACTCCAAGTTAATATAAGGATGGTACCACAATGGCTATACTGAATTTAAGACCATTTTTATTAAAGACCATGAGAAGTCTTGTAGTGCCAATATTGGTACAATGACCTTTCAATCAGAGTATACAATATTTTCAAGCTGCATGCCATGATGGTCATATTGGATTTCAAATCAGCACTATTTTCAATTATGATCAATATCCTATGGTGAGTAGCTATAATAATATTTTCAAAATGGCCACTGTGGTGGCCATAACGTACATCAGACTGGCACCATTTTGATTTATGACAACTAGGCATCATAAGAAGTCTTTTAGTGAAAATCCCTAGTTTGGTGTTGGTTTTTGACAATTTCATTTTTTAAAAATTCTCCAAGAATAATTAAACTTTAGTTTGCACCTAAATATTATCTTACCATTCACAACTGATCTTTAGAGTTGTGTTCAAAGTAATTCTTTCTTTTTTCAAACTGCAGAAGGTCCATAATTATCAAAAAAAAACTTATTATTACACAAGTGTCATTGAAATTGTACCATAATTAGCAGTGTGGGAGACAGATTTCTAAGGTATAAAATCTGGATTTGATTTATCATTCATTAATTGCTAATGAAATCATTCTCCAGTTACATTTTACCTGTCTTAATTATATGATTGAGGGTTAACTGTCAAGTGTGAACAGGTGAAAAGATATTTAGCATTAGTATGACACCTCAAGTTTTTATCTTGATCATCTGATATGTCAAATGCACTATCACTGAGGTTGAAGAAGAATAATTCTATTTTTAAATATGTGTAGTCTTGCTGGCAATTCCATTCATACATCATAACAATTAACAGTGCTGCATTTATTAGGATCTGTTTCATCAATTTCAATTTGTGATCTAAACCATGCTCCTGGTCTTTCTCTAGCCAGAAAAGCATGTTACTGCCACCATGTCTTGCATGCCTGGCATGTGCTTTTTCACAATACATCATGGGCATCTGCACACCAGGGTGGGTGGAGGGAACTCTCCCACCCCCACCCCTGGATTTCACGTCGACACATGTTCTAGCCTAAATCTGTAAAACTTTATAGCTGACCAGTACATGTTTTCCCACCCCACTTATGCACATTAATTATAGTGTATGGAATTTGTGACAGGTTATGCACATTAATTATAGTGTATGGAATTTCTGATAGGTTATGCACATTAATTATAGTGTATGGAATTTGTGACAGGTTATGCACATTAATTATAGTATATGGAATTTCTGATAGGTTATGCACATTAATTATAGTGTAGGGAATTTGTGATAGGTTATGCACATTAATTATAGTGTAGGGAATTTCTGATAGGTTATGCACATTAATTATAGTGTATGGAATTTCTGATAGGTTATGCACATTAATTATAGTGTAGGGAATTTCTGATAGGTTATGCACATTAATTATAGTGCAGGGAATTTGTGATAGGTTATGCACATTAATTATAGTGTTGGGAATTTCTGATAGGTTATGCACATTAATTATAGTCTAGGGAATTTCTGATAGGTTATGCACATTAATTATAGTGTAGGGAATTTCTGATAGGTTATGCACATTAATTATAGTGTATGGAATTTCTGATAGGTTATGCACATTAATTATATTGTAGGGAATTTCTGATAGGTTATGCACATTAATTATAGTGTTTGGAATTTCTGAGAGGTTATGCACATTAATTATAGTGTATGGAATTTCTGATAGGTTATGCACATTAATTATAGTGTATGGAATTTCTGATAGGTTATGCACATTAATTATAGTGTTTGGAATTTCTGATAGGTTATGCACATTAATTATAGTGTTTGGAATTTCTGATAGGTTGTGCACATTAATTATAGTGTAGGGAATTTTTGATAGGCTATGCATATTAATTATAGTGTAGGGAATTTTTGATAGGCTATGCACATTAATTATAGTGTTTGGAATTTCTGATAGGTTATGCACATTAATTATAGTGTAGGGAATTTTTGATAGGCTATGCACATTAATTATAGTGTAGGGAATTTCTGATAGGTTATGCACATTAATTATAGTGTAGGGAATTTTTGATAGGCTATGCACATTAATTATAGTGTTTGGAATTTCTGATAGGTTATGCACATTAATTATAGTGTATGGAATTTGTGACAGGTTATGCACATTAATTATAGTGTAGGGAATTTTTGATAGGCTATGCACATTAATTATAGTGTTTGGAATTTCTGATAGGTTATGCACATTAATTATAGTGTATGGAATTTCTGATAGGTTATGCACATTAATTATAGTGTATGGAATTTCTGATAGGTTATGCACATTAATTATAGTGTATGGAATTTGTGACAGGTTATGCACATTAATTATAGTGTTTGGAATTTCTGATAGGTTATGCACATTAATTATAGTGTATGGAATTTATGACAGGTTATGCACATTAATTATAGTGTAGGGAATTTTTGATAGGCTATGCACATTAATTATAGTGTTTGGAATTTCTGATAGGTTATGCACATTAATTATAGTGTATGGAATTTATGACAGGTTATGCACATTAATTATAGTGTAGGGAATTTTTGATAGGCTATGCACATTAATTATAGTGTATGGAATTTCTGATAGGTTATGCACATTAATTATAGTGTATGGAATTTCTGATAGGTTATGCACATTAATTATAGTGTATGGAATTTGTGACAGGTTATGCACATTAATTATAGTGTTTGGAATTTCTGATAGGTTATGCACATTAATTATAGTGTAGGGAATTTCTGATAGGTTATGCACATTAATTATAGTGTATGGAATTTCTGATAGGTTATGCACATTAATTATAGTGTAGGGAATTTCTGATAGGTTATGCACATTAATTATAGTGTATGGAATTTGTGACAGGTTATGCACATTAATTATAGTGTAGGGTATTTCTGATAGGTTATGCACATTAATTATAGTGTTTGGAATTTCTGATAGGTTATGCACATTAATTATAGTGTATGGAATTTGTGACAGGTTATGCACATTAATTATAGTGTAGGGTATTTCTGATAGGTTATGCACATTAATTATAGTGTTTGGAATTTCTGATAGGTTATGCACATTAATTATAGTCTATGGAATTTCTGATAGGTTATGCACATTAATTATAGTGTAGGGAATTTCTGATAGGTTATGCACATTAATTATAGTGTAGGGAATTTTTGATAGGTTATGCACATTAATTATAGTGTATGGAATTTCTGATAGGTTATGCACATTAATTATAGTGTATGGAATTTCTGATAGGTTATGCACATTAATTATAGTCTAGGGAATTTCTGATAGGTTATGCACATTAATTATAGTGTAGGGAATTTCTGATAGGTTATGCACATTAATTATAGTGTAGGGAATTTTTGATAGGCTATGCACATTAATTATAGTGTAGGGAATTTTTGATAGGCTATGCACATTAATTATAGTGTTTGGAATTTCTGATAGGTTATGCACATTAATTATAGTGTAGGGAATTTTTGATAGGCTATGCACATTAATTATAGTGTAGGGAATTTCTGATAGGTTATGCACATTAATTATAGTGTAGGGAATTTTTGATAGGCTATGCACATTAATTATAGTGTTTGGAATTTCTGATAGGTTATGCACATTAATTATAGTGTATGGAATTTGTGACAGGTTATGCACATTAATTATAGTGTAGGGAATTTGTGACAGGTTATGCACATTAATTATATTGTAGGGAATTTGTGATAGGCTATGCACATTAATTATAGTGTATGGAATTTGTGATAGGTTATGAATGAACTGTTACCAATTATGGTGACGAGAATTTGTGATGCTTGCTATCAATTTATGTGCTTTCATTTTAATATGCTGAAATTATGAACTTTGAAATAAAGAATTCTTATCTTATCTTAAGACTATTTATAATGAAGAAAGAACATTCAATTTGCACAACTGTTTTTGTTTTTACATCTTCGCTGGTACATGTATCTCACTCCATTGACAACCTCCATACACACCTATCACCCCAGTACCCCACTCCATTTGACAACCCCCCTACCCCCATACCACCCCAGTACCCCACTCCATTTGACAAACCTCCCTACCCACCCACCTACCACCCCAGTATATGCCATCTTGCATCTGCTGAATACAGGGCAAACCTAATGGTTGCACTTTGTTTGGAAAAATGTTATCACATTACACAACCAAGGTCACCAAAATGGCCTGCGAGAAAGTGAAATATGTTCCTGATCTGAACACAGCCTTACAATCTAATGACATATACAAATAAATCACTTTGCATTCCACCTACTTTCTTATTTCCAGAAAACCCCATTCTTTAAAATTCTTAATCAAAATGGATGTAAACAGATCAGCTCTAAATTTGGTTGCATTGTAATATTATTTGCAAGTACATCCCATTGAATCATTTACACTTAATTACATACTTCAGATCTCATACCAGTTACCTGGAAACATGATTCTCAACTTGTCAAATTTAAACACTAAAAAAAAGTCTGGCATTACCACACCTAGTTTTATTATCACGTTTCATGTTTACATTTTCAAATACTATGGATGTGCATGTGAGCAACAAACTTTGCTTTAATAATATTCCTTTTTGTATATAAAAATATGAAGACATCAAATACATTTTATTTTTAAAAGTCATAATTTGTTCATTCATTAGTTGGCAATAAATCCAAATCCAGCATGTGGTATGCACCAACACATTGGCACATACAGTATTCATAATGGTAGGTTTATAGCCTTCAACCTGACACAATTGACAATATTTGTGGAAGAGTGTCTCTCTATTCTTTATTAAACTGCCCTCATAAAGGGATTTCATTCCTACAAATATGGGATAAAGTTTGAAGGATGGCGCTGAGTACAATTACCAAACACCCTAGTATGTAGAAGTGTAGCATTCAGATGTACATTATCGTGAATTTCGATGTATTTATGAGTCATCAAGTACGTGGTAAAAAGCTGTAATATCCTGCATAATGTCTTTCAAACGCTGAACCTATTTCATCATAAAACATTTAACAATAACTTCAGTGTATTGTAATTATCTATTCTATATTATCTATTCTATATTATTTGCCACATAGGATAATTGTTCACTTACCGCAAACAATAATGACTTGTGACATTATTTTATAACACTACCCACATTCTTGATACACTTGGAAATGAGGCACTACTGGGTGAAAACAATTTCCATGAGTTCAAGATAGGGCCATTTCTTCCTTTTATCTGTTTAGTGTTGAAACCATTTGAAATTTTTCATTAATAACAAGATTTTCAAATTAACTGTACACATACTGAATTTCAGATCATCGCCAATTTCATTTGACATCATAAGATATCTTAGATTGAAAGCAGAGTATCAACAACAAGATTTTCAAAAATGTCTGCTGTGGTGGTCATTAGATAATGGCACCATTTGCATTTAGGACCAACTAGACATCATAAGTCTTAAAGTGAAAAGCCTGTGTTGATAGGATAATCCATTCTGGAGGATTAACAGTAACAAAATTTTCAAGATGGCCAATGCAGTGCCATATTGGATGTCCAAGCTGCGGTGACCCGTCAAAAGAGCGCACGACAAAAGAGCGCAGACAATTGGGCGCACTTAAACAAATACTTGAGGTACGAAAAACGAATATGGCAGGGTTAGAAAGGAACTCTAATTTATGATCGCTAAGGCTAATAATTGTGCATTGCAATCATCCTTCCGTTTATAAATTGATCAACCATTTTCGTCTGGAACAAGATCACATCGAAATCGAACTGGAATGTCATCTAGCTGGAGTTAATCAACCAGAAGCTTCAAAGAAAAAATATGTTCAGCTGAACCGAAGATTGCAGGCGATTGTTCCAACCTATGCTAATGTTTCATTGATGGACTACCTACGAGGTATAGCCCACAACTTAGAAATATAAATGCAACTATAAAGAAAACTTTTATAGACTGAACTGCCACTCATTTTGAGACATTTCATTTCAGTTTATATTCTAACTATAGGCCTAACATGTAGAATCTATTTATGTGTTATTAGATTGCGTTTTGAATAAAAAAAATTCACCAATACTTGTTTTTAATGAAGCAAAAAAAGAGTTACCATCAAACGATGTCGTCTGATCTGAGTTAATTTTCTTGTTTCTATTTTTTTAAATATTTTTTTCCGATCTTTAGTTTGCGCTCTTATGTCGGCGATCTTTTGTCGGCAAATTAGTGCGCTCTTATGTCTGCGCTCTTTTGTCGGCAAATTAGTGCGCTCTTATGTCAGCGCTCTTTTGTCGGCAAATTAGTGCGCTCTTATGTCTGCACTCTTATGTCGGTGCTCTTATGTCTGCGTTCTTTTGTTGTGTGCTCTTTTGACGGGGTGCCCCAAGCTGCATCATGTTTATTTTGGACCAACTAGACTGTGGTTAATGTGTGAGTGAAGTTTAAAGGCAATCCTCTAAGAAGTTTAGGACGTGTAACAAATGGATCGATGGACATCTGACCATCCATTAAGCTCTAATGGACAATGACCAGTAGAGGTAAAACGTTGGAGAAAAAAGGCAGTCAGATAGGTCATTTCTACATAAAATGATGAGAATCAAATATTACTAAAGTTGTCGTAACGAAAAGCCTCATATCAACTCCGTCAACTTGAACCATAACTAAATTGAAGTTAAACATGACACTGTAAAAACCTTTTGCATGTGAAAATCAAACTGGATTAAGCTCATTTTGATCTAAAGCTTCATATCAATTTTGATTTCAAACTATCAAGTCCTTTACAAGTAATTGTATATTAAATAAATTTCTGACAGAACAGGCTAGGATAAAACAATGTGACAGTATGATGGAGGGACAATGACAGCGCTATATAACCCCCATCTTTACTGTGAATATATTATTTGTATGGGCTATATAATTTAATAACTGCAGCCAACCACCTACTTCAGAAACTAATAAACTCTCCATCAAAACAAAACTCAATCTGTGGGGAAAAGAACCATTTCCCCAAACCACCAAAATAAACTCAATCTGTGGAGAAAAAGAACTATTTCACCAACCCACCAAAACAAAATTCAATCTGTGGGGAAAAGAACCATTTCCCCAACCCACCAAAATAAACCCAATCTGTGGGGAAAAAGAACCATTTCCCCAAACCACCAAAACAAAACTTAATATGTGGGGAAAAAGAACCATTTCCCCAACCCACCAAAACAAAACTTAATATGTGGGGAAAAAGGATCAAATTTCCCCAACCCACCAAAACAAAACTCAATCTGTGAGGAAAAAGGACCATTTTACCAATCCACCAAAACAAAGAATAATTTGCTAAGGAGAAAAAAAAGACCCTTTCCTCAATATTTTTAAGCATTGAAAAAAATTCTTCTTTGCAAAATAGATACTCATAAAAATATATAAATCCATATTAAATACAAATATTTAATATGGAATTTCCTGTTTGTTTTTCATCTCAAAACCTGTGACTCCATTATGTCTATCTCTTCAGCACCATGCCCGGATCGCAATGACAACAAAAGCCTATAGACACCACAGCCTTTCTCCTTGTCAAGTGGTGTCAAGATACCTCATACTAGTACTGGATGTCTCTGTTGCTAGGACTCAACACCTCAACATTATCAATGGTGGGGAGAGGATCTTATAGCTTCAACCCCCTACAGCTGGCAGGATTTACAGGTCAAAAAGCCTTTAAACTTTTGTTAATACAAAGAGATATCACCCAAGTAAAAGCCTAAACTGAGGCCACTAGAACTTGCTTTCAGAAATCTGTTATATTCAGGAAGATGCAAGATAACAAACCATACAACCAGCTGAAAGCTGACCTGAATCAAGAAGACCCAAGTCATAAATAAGTGAAATATAGATCACAGTGACCTCTTTAACAGACAAGGTAGAATGTGACATCAAGCTGCATTTAACAAACTGGTCACATGACTCTACACTCAACATGAAATTACAAATATGCATGACCTCTTTAATCAAAGTCAACAAAACATGAAATGCAGGCCACTGAGGATGCAGTGACCTAAAATGAGTCAGTAACATATGGTTACAAGTAATAAATTAAACTACATGTATTATGAAGGACCAATGTCCAGCTGGGTTGTCCTGGGTACTTGCCAATCATGCATGGTCCAACTTAGTGTTAAGAATGATAAAGCATCATGATATCTACTGGTACCCTACCTCACTGTGTAATACTTAACTCTAGATTCAAAACTTTAGAATTGAACCATAAAGGTAATGGATACACTCCTGTACAAGTCTCAGAAAAAAATCTCAATGCAATGTCAGATCTGGGTCAATGCTGTCTGTTATCAGTATACAAAGCATCAAAGACCATGACTGACCAGTGCATTGTGCAGTTGGATCTATATTATACAAGTAAATCACTGAAAAAGGTAGTCAACCATCAATAATTGATTTCACATTTTTGGAATCAAATAGTATAAGGCACAAACATAGAGTGACATCAATTGTTAGATTTAAAAACTCAATATTAAAAACTGAGTTTGTAATTATTTATATTTCCTTAAACCGATTTAAAATAATAAAAGGACCTTTAATGGACACCTGCATATCATGGACATATCTTCAGGGACACTGAGTTAGCAAGTGGTCTAAGGCCTTTACAGATCACCGACATCTTAACTCTGTCCACATGGCCCCAAGTCTCTGGCTCAATCAACATGGAGAAAGTTTGCCACTAGTGTCCTGTGGTCTTCCCAGGGTTTGCCAGAGTTCTTCCCAACCAAATATTCTGGAATCAATGTATTATGTGCTGAAAAATGGCATCAAATCCATAACAACTGCATCTCTTCATCATGGGACAAAATCTATGACCCACTGCTAAACTACATGCAACTGCACTAGTTCTTTTCATAGCATTACCTCAATTCAATTTACATATTAACCAATATAAAAAAGACACCAATTATGAAACATTTCATGGTCACACAAGTCTTCTGTAATTCCCGGTATCAAAGACAATGTTTTTCTGTATGGACAGAATTAAGTGATTCAAAGACAACTTATTTACTGAATGAAAGACAGCTGTGTCATATATATATATATATATATATATATAATTCGCAGCATCAAAGACAACTGTTTTGCATTGTGAAGTATCAAATTTTGAAAAAACAGCAAACCTTAAAGTTGAATGTGCTGAGCATAAAGATTTATTCATATTTGGAACAGGGGGTATTGGAAGGGTCATTTCGACCTTTATTCTTAATTTCTTCAGTGTTAAAACTTCAAAGGGGCCAGTGTTCTGATTCAATGAAATTGATAGGACAATCTAAAAACGGGTTTGAGAAAGAGATAGTTGAACTTCCGATCCGTGTCATATAGTCATTCTTCAAAAGAAAAAGTTATATAATGTAGTTCAGAGATTCTGACTGACAAAACAAATGTTTGTCTTAGGAATGTTTTTTAGAAGTCAATGCTTGTCATGGGCCAAGTGAAATTAAAACCTAAATCTTGGGAGTAAAAGGCATTTAAAGTGACAACCTTGGTCGAATTTCTTTAGTCTGAAATTCTCTGAGAGACAGAAGGTTGGCTCTGTGTGGAAGCCTAAAAAAAGAATAGTGCTTTCCTCATTAAACAAGGAAGGTTCCTGGTATCTGTCTTGTGAGAAAGACATGATTTAGTGCTGGATGCACAAGTTCTAAAGTTAACAGCGTTAAGGTACGCATATTTAATTTCATGCAATAATCTATTTTTTTTTTAATTACTTGCTGTGTGCAAATTTGTTTGATATGACTAGGTTCCATATTATGTATCATTTATTTCATGGAAATGTGTTGATGTTTGAGTTGCTAGGTAATTTATCTTTTAATTTTAGTTATCAGTTCATTAGCAGAATTGATTACATACTATCCAAATGTTAACATTACTTCATTGCATTATATAAAATAAATATGAAATTATTTCCTTTGTCTGTTAGGACGATACTGATTATTGTTAGTTAATGATATCTACTTATTATATTTGCTTTTGTAATTATCTGGAAATAAGTAAGGATCTGTGAAGTTTTTGCAATATTAAACAAACATTAGGTATCATACGGTAAATTCTTGATAGAGGTCACATGGTAATTTATGGCAAGATTCTACTGTAGGTAGACTTTACACAGTGTCTGAATGGAGTGTGTTCTGAGTAACATAATTTTATATACATCTAGAAAGTGGAACATATAGGAATTTTTGAATAATTAAAAACCATTTTACAAGGGAGAGGGGAATTGACAGTCCAAAGACAGCGTCCGAAAAAAAGAAAAGGGGAGAAGTTACAAGAATACAGTAACATCTACAAAGTAAAAGGACAAGGCAGTCGGAAAAGGAAAACTCGGAGAAATAGATATAGTTGGAATAAAGTCAAGGGGAAGGTGATGCAATCAGTCGTGGACATTGCGTTCTTTTCACCACTCATTAGACACTGCTATTAAATCCTGTTGATATCATTTAAGTTGAACTTAAATCACCAGTATTACTTTGTAAGATTTGTTACTTTTTTGTCTTGTATTGCATTCTTCCCAATAATCTTGCCCAGTTCTCTGCTAATATTCCATGTTTCACTCACACTTGGTCATAATAGAGGGAAGTCATTCCTTAGATAATGTAGTTATATCCAATTAACTACCCCTAACTAAGAGGGAGACATTTACATGCATAAACAGAATGAAGACTAAGTTATCTACCCTTGCAAATTTATAGGAGGTATTACTGCTACAGGTCCAGTAGTTGATATACAAACACAGATATGTTGTTTCAAAGAATGTTTAGGTATTACTCTCAAACTTTGGTGTAATGACGATTCATCAGTCGATGAAAGAACTAAGGAAAATTTGAGGATTTCATGTCAAGAAAGAACAGGTTGAATCATTTAATGTTAAAATACATCTCTTAACACATGATGTCATTAATGAAATCAAAAGTAGAAATTCTTCAGAAATGCGTCAAGTTATTTTGTGATCCAAATGTGATTCCATGGCTGAGTGCACTAACCAGTATACCACAGCCAAGATGTTAATTTGTAAATGAAGTGTAATTTAATTTCAATAAAGTGAGTTTAGACCACACACACTCACACACACACACACACACACAATTGTGTTGGTGCCACCTAAGTAATGATAACTAACAACTAGCTCTTGTTAACTGTATCAGACAAGTGTTCACTAAATCAAAGGCGACAGTGGTCTGTATAGACAGAATTCACTAAATCAAAGGCAACAATGTTCTGTATAGATAGAATTCACTAAATCAAAGGCAATAGTGTTCTGCATAGACAGAATTCACTAAATCAATTTTCTGTACAAATCTCCAAAATGTCACTTAAGACAACAAAATAGAAACAAAAGACCTTGAATATACAAAAATGAAGTATATCATTCAAACAATAAGGGTCAAAACCTGATTATTGTATACTGTAACCTCATTCAGATTCTAATGATTTCACTCTTTGTGTACGTTAGGTGGTTTAAAATACAAACACAAGTCTGGTTTTATCAGCATTATTAACACATTATTGGTCATTTCATACAGAGAAATGGAAGCACAGTACCTTTCCCCAAGGACTTTAGTTAAGCAGAATAAGATACCTGTAATGGTAAAGTCATTTTTTCATAGTGACATATGAAAATCATTGAGATAATAAAAGAACGTTCTATTACTTTCCATGCATTTAAAGAAAGGTTTTAAAAAGGTTTTTAAAAAAAGTATTTAATGTGATGGACTGGCCTGGCAAGAAATTGGAAGGATGACTCCCATTATTATAAGGTGATATGTGGTTGTAAATCTGAAGATACTTTTTTCAGCCATTTGAAAGATGTAAATTTATCAACAAAATCATAGGCTTGCCCCAGAAAATTGAATTATAGTCTATAATGTGCTGAAAAATTTCAGTAAACCCATTACAAAAAGAATAAGCTGGTTGAAAGATTTGTACATTAAAATCTTTCTCTTAGCACATGTTACATGATGCAATTAATGAAACCGAAAGTAGAAATTCTTCAGAAATGGGTCAGTAATGCTAAAGAGTGGTTATTTGGTTGAGTTTACTACTCAGTATATCAGAGCTAAAATGCTAATTTGTAAATTAAGTGTAATTTAATCTCCATAAAGTGAAATATTAAAGATTTAAAACATATTTTTCTCTCCAGATTAACATGTGTACTCTTGACTTCGATCAAACTTTAAAGTTATGCCAGCTGAATATTTTACACGTTAGTGAATTTATTTTCCCATTGCACTCCTTTTTTGTTTTTTATTTTTATACAGATGTAGATGGCATCCAAATATAAAGCAATAATCACAGATAATTACTGGGTTCTTCATTTTTAAAATTTTCAATACCATTCTTTTACTATGTACTCTCACTACTCATTTTTCCGTCATTAATACTACCCATGCATAACATACTTGGCAAAATTAAAAAATTCAATCAAGCAAGTGTAATGGCATATATGTAAGGCAAAAGTGAACTAATAATGCCAAGTTAGCCAAATCATTTACTTATGTAACAAATGTCAAGTCCATGCCTCGTTGCTGAACTTGGGTGCAAAAACAAGTCAGTTAATGTACAAGGATGTATATGAAGGACTTTAGGAATTCAGTACATGCCTGTAGTTTCTCAAAATATTTCTGTGAAGGTGCAAATTTCTGGTGATCTAACAAGAATATATTAGTTGAGATCAGAGAACTATTAATTGGATTTCTAGAGAATGGATGCCAATGAATTGTCATACTGCCATGTTCGGAATGTCCTTTCAAGGGGAGAATGCTATTCCTTATTAAGCAACTGTTTGGACAGCAGCCAGATGGGCTGTTAGGGGCACAGTAAATGTTATTTTCATGGCATGCAAAGCTGTCATAATTGAAAAATCGCAGAAACTCTGTAACTATCAAACTGCCATGTCAAGCTGACCCCAATTTTGGCTCTTCTGAGAAAAGGCAGCAGAGAGATTTGACTGATTGGTTATGCTAGTTAAGGGGTGTTTCCCTACACAAAATTTCCTAGGTCTTAATATTGCCTCATTGGGAATTTTAATCAAGCTAAGCAATAGTGCATAAGAAACCAGAGTAGGCTCCAGAGAATTTGCAAGAAATTCCTTCATAAAAACTGTTGTCGAAGTAAACCGACGAACTGATTTGGATGGACATTGAACACTAAGGGAGAAAATAGCTCCTGAGACATGTAGTCTTGAGACATGTAGTCCTGAGAGATGTGGTCCTGACATGTGTAATCCTGCGACGTAATCCTGAGACATATAAATTCTGAGAGGTATTCTAAAAGTATCTTGAGACAGACTGTTGAAAGTTGCATCTTGAGATTCAGGGGTCTGAACAGCTACAGTGGAAGTCAAGCGAACCACAGAGTACAAGATGTTGACTTTGATTGTTCACTAGATCCTATGATGAACTAAATCTATCAGTAAAGAGATTAGCTATTTTTTAAAAATCCATTTGTGCTTTCCTTTTGTAATTTAAAAAAGTTTTGTGTTCTAAAAGCAGAGATATTCCTAATGTAATGGCTTCACATAGTTGTTGTGTAATTGATTAGATTGTTTACCTGTATGGGGGCTCGTGTCTGTTTGTTCAGATCTCTATATATTTCACATATAAGTTTCTCCACTTATATTTACTCCAACTGGGCAATAACTTTGAGGGCTGTCAACCTCTAGATAATGAAAACCAAAATTAAGCGGGATATCCAATCAGTACAACCCCTGTTCCTGACATTTTCCAAAAGTATAAAACTTGCATTTATAAACTTAGTCTTTTCATTAATTTCATTAATTATTTATTTATTGATATTATTATTAATTAACATGCATATAAGGATGTTATCCCACATTGTTTTTACTTGAGATAAAATCAATAAGAGACTTGTAAGGTAAATTCATTTTATTCATAGATACATGTCAACCAGTGCTGTCTAACCCTTTTGACACCATGGGCAACTGAATTTTCTTTTATTGAAGCCGAGGACCGTAGCAGAAAACTTAAAAGCAACGACTATAAAAAATATTCACAATTGTTTACCTGGTTAATGAGATACACTATAAAAGTAGGCCATGGCTTTTTTTTTATTATACATAAATGCACACAAAATTGCTCAAGCTCTGGTGGTACATTTAAAATCAGCCTGCAGGCCACAGGTTGTACAGCACTGATGTAAATCAAAGAGATAATAAAACCTATTAAAAAAGTCCTAAAACAAAAATGTGTAATGGGATCGACTGGCCTGGCAAGAAACTGGGGGGGGGGGACGACCCCCATCATTAGAGAAAATGGTCAGCTGTCTCAAATGCTTCAATACCTACTGAGATTTAACACGTTAACCCCTAGCGACAACTTTACGGAGTATGAGGTAGTAGCCTACTTCCATGGTCTGTAGCGTCAAGGTCATACATGATACACTAAAGTGGGTGGTATCATTGAAAAGTAGACAGATGTAGCTCTGCAATGATAGCAAGTAATCTGGACATTTTAATTGCATTACAAAATACAGAGGGAAAAACCGAAGTTTTTGGACCCGTTTTTTTTCTCACCCAGAAATCGCCCATGGTCAGATTCTGAATTTGTGTCCAGATTTAAGACTTTATGACCTCATATCTACAGCAGACTGGTCTGAGACGCACACAGACAGGTGAACCTGTGCAAAAAGTAGGATAAGGTGGACATTTTCAATAAAGAGTCTTCTACATACGAAAATTATGGGTCCATTAAGCAAAAAAAAATTTTAAAAACTTAAAAAAAGTCAGATTTTTGCCCTTCTGCTCATGCGCCAGCAAACTAACCAATGAAAAACATTTTCTGTATCATTAGTAACCATTTGTCTAACGGATTATTGTTTGGAAATCGATGTATTACGATGTATTCAGAAATAGTCCCCGAAATGTGTTTCCTACTCGCATTTTATGCGAAAACAGCAAAAACCTCCAGGGGTTAATGTGTTAAACAGTCGCATTTCATGATACCACAAAATTTGAATATTCCTCACGCATTTAATCACTTGTGTGTCAACACTGAACATGAATTACAAATTTTGCCATTCCGAGACAATTTTCTATTTTTTTTAAAAAATTCTTGTTAACACATTAACCCTTAGTGACGACTTTACGGGGTATGAGGTAGTAGCCTACTTCCATGGACTGTAGTGTCAAGGTCATACATGATACACTAAAGTAGGTGGTATCATTGAAAAGTAGACAGATGTAGCTCTACAATGATAGCAAATAATCTGGAATTTTAATTGCATTACAAAATACAGAGGGAAAAACCGAAGTTTTTGGACCCGTTTTTTTTTCACCCAGAAATCGCCCATGGTCGGATTCCGAATTTGTGTCCAGATTTTAGACTTTATGACCTCATATCTACGGCAGACCGGTCTGAGTAGCACACAGCGAAAACAGCAAAAACCTCCAGGGGTTAATGTGTTAAATGAGTGGAGACCCTGTACAATAATTCAAAAACCATACCTTTGTTTTAGCTTTTTATGTTTAGCTCTGTCAAAGATGTAAAACTGATATATTGGTTATGGGTGGGACAAAGGAAGTTTGTGAAAATAATAACATAGTGCCCAAAACTAAACTTGGTTTTTGGATTATTGCAGTCAATTCATACCATCTCAGATATCAGAACATTCTGTATGGCCATAATTATGTTGTGGGATTAGGCCATACGAAAGCATTCTACTATTAAAATTCCATTCATACTATTATTTGCACTGTTCTTGTAGATTGCCTTGCTGAAAGAAAGACTACTCAAATAGAAAACAACCTGATAATTGAATTTTATTCAGAATTATGTTAGGAACATTGTTTATATAGATGCATCAGTAAATATTAACTGGAATTTGTAGCATTCTTCCTTTAAAAGAACCCACAACCATATTTATATTTGCCCAAAGTGAAATGGGCCAAATGCCTGCCAAACCTGGCATCTAATCTCTTTCAAAGACCAAATGTAAACACTACAGGACATTATATTTACCAACCTTGTGTGGAGAATGCCATAGTGGTTTTATTGCATAAACCTATACATAGGTAAAGGGCAGCTCTATTTCATGCCCTTTCATTCTTAATAATAAAGAATGTCACTCATGAACATAGCTAATTAATTCAAATTTAATAAAGACAAATGTTTATATGCCTGTCTCTATGTCCATCTGTATATCTATATGTATGTATGTATGTATGTATGTATGTATGTATGTATGTATGTATGTATGTATGTATGTATGTATGTATGTATGTGTGTGTGTGTGTGTGTGTGTGTGTGTGTGTGTGTGTGTGTGTGTGTGTGTGAGTGTGTGTATGCATGCATGCATGTATGTATGTATGGATGGATGGATGGATGGATGTGTGTGTGTGTGTGTGTGTGTGTGTGTGTGTGTGTATGTATGTATGTATGTATGTATGTATGTGTGTGTGTGTGTGTGTGTGTGTGTGTGTATGTATGTATGTATGTATGTATGTATGTATGTATGTATGTATGTATGTATGTATGTATGTATGTGTGTGTGTGTGTGTGTGTGTAAGCTATAACATATAACATAAGCTATGACATTATACCATGTATAATCATAAGTCAAGATTAACTACAAACACAGACACTGATCTGTCATTATATCAACAGATCAGGGTCTATGTACTGATTATTCTTTACAAATTGCATAGATCCAGTCCTACTGGCACATTATGTCAATGTACGCCGGTGTAACTACAAGCTGGACTCAACAATTATATATATATAGCCGAGTGGTCTAAAGCACTTTCCATTATGGATCACTGCCATCTCACCTGTCTGCATGGGTTCAGGTATCTGATTCTGCCACTGTTGGTATGTGAAAAAGCTTGCCAGTAGCTTCATTTGGGTCAGTGGTTCTTTCTGAGGAGGCTTCCAGGGTTCTTCTTCAACCACTCCAGTGGCTCAGTGGTCAGTGAATCTGCCGCGGAAGCAGGAAGTCATGGGTTCAATCTTCGGTTGAGTCATACCAAAGACTTATAAAAATGGTACTACCAGCTGCCTCACTTTGTGCTCAGCATTAAGAGGTTAATGTTAGGACTGGTCGGCCTGGCGTCAGGATGTGACTGGGTGGGACATCATGCTACATGTCTGCGGCATGATTCCCCAGTGCTAGACATCAATATAAACTGCCTCACTGCAGACATCGTAGCGATATTAGACTTGTAAGGTAAGGTATATATTGTACATAACATATAGAAGACCTCAAGGTAGATTAGTTCTGTAACTAATTGAGTTACCTTCTCTAAATAAAGTCTTCATTATTATTATTATTATTATTATTATTATTATTATTATTATTATTATTGTTATTATTATAGGTAGTCAACAGCAATGCTGAAGAAACCAACACTAGAACATAACGATTTAAAGAACTCAAAAGATTAGGCACTATATAAAGTCTTCATTATTATTATTATTATTATTATTATTATTATTATTATTATTATTATTATTAAAGGTAAAAATCCTATCAATGCTGACTAAGTAACAAACAGGATTGTATGCAAACTAGCTACAAAAATGCATTCTATCTTCTTTCAACATTCCATTTGACCTAGATCAGATTACAAACACTTCCAGAATAAAGTACTTTTAAATTCAAACAAAGCAATTGAAAATCTCTTTGCACACACCCTATGTCAACATTAAAACAATCTAAATTTTTACAAAAGAGTCATACTTTGCTGAAAGGAATTTTTTAAATACAGCAAATAATTCAGCAATACGTACACAGCCTGATTTTAAAATATGCCTTGTCAACAATGATCTAAAGCAAAGAAGGAATGGTTGCACAAAATTACTTACCAAAATGATTAAGAAAAAGAAGGAATGGTAGAACCAAATTACTTACCAACTAGCAATGATTAAGAATGAATTACTCAACTGAAGACTAGTTTCCTAATAAATTTAATTCTTGTAAAAATATTACTGTAGGTAGATAGGTTGGTAGCAAGCGAGATAGGTTACACACATGTATGTACACAAGAATAAAGCATACATGCATGTATGTACATATGTACCGGTACATAAGTAAGTATGAATAATCATATATATATATATATATATATATATATATATATATATATATATATATATATATATATATATATATATATATATATATATATATATATATATATATATATGTGTGTGTACATGTTGTTCGTCCGTCAAATAAAAAAAAACCTCTCTAGTCACCCAAGGGTTGGAGGGGCTGGTCTGTTCTGTGCATGCACAGGTGGCTGATGAGGTCAACCCTTGTACAGAATGTTTGTTTGCATAAGGGACAGGGGATGAGTGTTGACATCTCCATGAGGGTTGATGGCATGTGCTTTTCTGGCATGCCTATTCAGCTCTGCTGCTGCTGTCCTGCTAAATTCGCACAACTTTGAGCCTTTGTGCACAGAGGAACAACATGTGACTTGATCACTTGCTGTTTGCTCCCATGAATCAGGGATTATGTTTCAATGCTTTCAATATTATGCTTTCAATGCAACTTTAAGATTGTCTTTGAAGTTTTTATTCTGACTTCTGTGGGATTGCTGTCATTGATGTAGCTCACCATAGAAGAATCTCTTTGGCAGCCGGTGGTCTGGCATGTGTACAACATGTCCTATCCAGGGTAGCTTGCACTGCATCAGGATGGTGTGGATGTTACAGAGACCTGCTTGGCTACATATCTCATAGCCTGAAACCTTGTCCTGCCACTTGATGTTGAGAATTTCCCAGAGATGTTTGGTATAAAAATGGTTCAGCTTCCTGGCATGGCATTGGAACACCATCCACATTTTGCATCTGTAAAGTTGTGTGGGGAACACAACTGCCCTGAAGACCTTTAGTTTGGTCTGGATGCTAAAGCCTCTTCTTTTCCTGGCGTTGGCATACAATCTGCCAAAAATTGTGCTGGCTTCAGCAAAGTAAAGTTCACCTCATTGTCAATAGTGATGCTCTGTGACAGTGCACTGCCAAAATAGGTGAAGTGGTTCACTGCATTGAATTTTAGGTGTTGATGGTGCTGTTGGACTCGACATTGGGCTTTCCAGGGGCCGGCTGATGCAGGACTTCAGTCTTCTTGGTACTGATGGTAAGATCAAAACTTGTGCAGGAGCTGGAGAACCTGTCAGCACTGAATTGCATGTCAGCTTCTGAGCCAGCATTGAAGGCGAAGTCATCGACAAATAAAAAATCCCTGATGGTGTCTGTCATTACATTGGTTTTCACTTGAAGCCTCCTGGGATTAAATAGTTTTCCATTAGTACGATACCTGATGCAGACTCCAACCTCTCCATCTCTGAAAGCATTAGTCAGCATGGTGGAGAACAAAAGACTGAACAGTGTCTTTGCCATAAAATCCTGCCACCATTGGTTACTGGCAATGGCTCTGATGTCTCTCGATTGTCCTGGACTCATGCCTGCATGCCATCATGGAAAAAATGCTGCACCATGGATATAAATTTACTTGGGCATCTGTACTTGGCCATTACCTTCCACAAGCCTTCTCTGCTGGCAGTATCAAAGGTCTTTGTCAAGTCAATATAGATGGAGAAAAGGTCAGTGTTTTGCTCTTGCCTTGCAGCAAACACCATGTTGATGGTTCCACATTCTTTTCGGAATCCGCATTGGCTTTCTTTCAGTAGTCCCTGGTCAATGTGCATAGTGAGGCAGTTCAGTAGGTTTCTGGCAAGTATCTTTCCTGCAATTGAGAGTAAGAATATACCCTGGAAGTTGTCGCAGGCCTGGCGGTTCCCATTGGGCTTATACAGTGGGTTGTAAAAGCATCTTTGAAATCCTGGGGGATCGTCTCCTGCTGCCACATCAGTAAAAACAGTTGGTGGAGCCTTTCTATCAAGGCTGTGCCCCCTTCCTTGTAGACTTCATTTGGTATGGAGTCTGAACCAGGTGCTTGGCCACTGGAGTGCAGACATATTGTTTTCTGAGTCTCCAGCAAGGTTGGAGGGTCATCCAGTGCTTCGTTGATGGGTAATTGGGGGATATGACTGAATGCTTCATTACTGATGGAGGGTGATTCACAACGCTGTCAAAGTGTTCAGCCCATCGTTAAAGAATCTTGTCTTTGACAGTAATTAGTATGTTCCCATCTGTGCTGAGAAGGGGGCATGATCCAGAGGATGTAGGTCCATATACTTCTTTCAGGACATTGTAGAAGTTCTTCATGCCATGCTGGTCTGCGTAGCACTGGATCTCATCAGCTTTTTTTTCTCAGCCATGTGTCTTGCATCTGGCGGAGCTTTTGCTGTACAGTTCTGTGTATGTTGTTGTACGCATCTTTCTTAGAGGTGGACTTGGGGTTATTGAGGTAGGTTTGAAGGAGGTGGTGTTTCTCATTCAGCAACTGCTTAATATCAATGCAATTGCTTTCTGGTCGAGGGTGCTAAGATTTCCAAAGCTGTGCTGTAGACCAGCTCTCTGAATGCCACATTCTGATTGTCGAGAGGGGTGGATTTCAGACGTTCTTCCAGGGCATCCATGAGAGAATGTTTGGTGTTGGTGCATTTCAGTTTGATGATGTTCAGTCAATTAGGAGCCATCTTTTCCTGTGGGCATCTTTTGGGCTGTATGTGGATGTTGAGCTTGGTGATGATGAGGCGGTGGTCTATCTAGCAGTCAGCATCACAAAAGGACTTGGTCACATGCGCATCCTGCTTGTCTCTCTTCCTGACAATGACGTAGTCGATGAGGTGCCAATGCTTAGAGCATGGGTGCATCATAACGTCCAGTTAAGGGTAGGGAGGCAGAAGACTGTATTGGTGATCACCAGTTCACAAATATACTGAAACAATGCAATTTCTGTAATGTTCAGGTGACAGTGACTATCCTGTCTTTGGCAATAGACTGTACAACTGAAAAACACCCAAAACAAAATGAAAACAGTCTGGGTTTTCTTTGTGCAATTTGAAGAATGAAGATGGACTTTTCAATATCTGCTGATAAAACCTCTAATTGCCTAACAAAATGAAAACAAGTGTGTACATTCAACTTTTAGTTATTTTAGTGACGAGTAACTGAATGATGTTTAATGTCATTTGATGACTAAATGAATCTTGTTTATTGATAATTTGACAATTTAGTGTAAAATAAAACTATAAATGTTCAAAATCTTAAAAATTATTAACAAAGAAAGTGGTCATTAAATTGCAATAAGTAGGCTATCATGCACTCCTGAATGCAATTAGGCAATAAGGAAATCAGACAAAGGATGCAAAACAAATTTGTCAGCAATAGTCCTTGTCTCTGGGGAAGATATCTCTTTCTCAAGTTAATGTCATTATTGTTACTGTCGGCATTACCTTTGCATATTTGCATTTAGTTCAATTTCTCAGAGACTACTGTATGTACTGTTATGATACTTGCTCTGTGGTATCATCTCATCAGAAATTACTGCTTACCAAAGCCAGTGACCAGCTTTTCATGCTCCATTGCCTTTATGTATATACACACATACTAAATTTTCATGTTTCATTTTCCTTATGTATACATGTATACAAATATAAAGAACAGTTCATCAGTACATTATTTTGTATATTTATTTTGTCAGCCATGATTGAGGAAAGAATTGTCATATATACCTGCATTATGTCTTGTTAGCAATCTATAAATAGGTTGTTTACTTGACTCAGCCTTGTGTATGATCCTAGAAGATTCTTGAAATGATTATGTTTATAGTTTGGGGTAATTTTCACCCAAGATGCATTTTTCTTTAAAAAAGGTTATTGTGACATAACAAAACTAGGGATGTGTACAAGTCTGAGATCAACAAAATTATTAATTCCTTCTTTAATTTTAGTCTGTAGACGTATTCACTGTCGTGTTCTGATATAATCTGACAGAAATCATTTATTTAAATTATTCACTGGAATTACGCATTGCTCATTGACATTTTTGACCTAAAAATGGATTATATCAATGTGATACATCACGACTGTTGGCACATCAGCTCATTCAAGGCTAATGGTATATCAGCACATTAAAAAACTGGAATTTAATCAAAACACTATAATTTCTTCACAATACTGTAAATCCTCTTAAATTTTCTTTTACTAACTTAAAGCATAACAATTTTGTCTTGAATTTTAGTAAACTTATTGGTCTTGTATTTGTTATTACTTAGCTGAAGATTATAGTCATAACAACATATAGTTCAATAGCAAATACTATTTCAGCTTGAAATACATGACCCAAAAATTATATTAAAATATGCCAATATCATAAAATTATACTTACTTCAATCTCTCATTTAGCATGTAAATGGTTCTGAATAGTCTGTAAGTACTGATGGTGTGCTGAACAACACTGAATAGTCTATAAAGTCCTGATGTGCTTGTAAAAAAACAGTCTTTGATAAGCCTATAAAGTACTGATGTGGTGGTGAACAACATTGTACATATATGTTCCTGAATAGCTTTCAAAGAAGAGATGTGGTGGTAAACAACACTGTCCTTGAATAGCCTTATGAGTACTGATGTGGCAGTAAACAACACTAATCCTGAATGCTGGTATGAATCTGTCAACTCATCCACACAACTTAATTTCTTTAAAAAATTTAAGAAACAAAAACTTAATTAGCCATTAAAAAGTCATATATATATATTCTATGACGATCTTTTAGAATTTTATGAACTTTTTAAGTCACGAATGTACCAGAAATATTACATTCCTGAAAATATATGATGTGAAGTATATTTATATGTATCCAATGTTAATCAAAGCAAGGTAAGCATGGAATTCTATCGTTATGAATGCCCTTTTATAATATTGGGACTAAAAATACAATTAGTGTTCAATAACTGTTTAGTAACTGACTAAATTTTATCTATTACACAAATGAAAGAAAGTTTACTGCCAAAAATATTGGGCGTTGGAATACAATGCTGGTATTGTCATTTAATGTACTGGTGTCTGATGTTAATGGGGGTATTGTCATTTAATGTACTGGTGTCCGATGTTAATGGGGGTATTGTCATTTAATGTACTGGTGTCTGATGTTAATGTGGGTATTGTCATTTAATGTACTGGTGTCCAATGTTAATATGGGTATTGTCATTTAATGTATTGGTGTCCAATGTTAAAGGGGGTATTGTCATTTAATGTACTGGTGTCCAATGTTAATGGGGGTATTGTCATTTAATGTACTGGTGTCCAATGTTAATGTGGGTATTGTCATTTAATGTACTGGTGTCCGATGTTAATGGGGGTATTGTCATTTAATGTACTGGTGTCCAATGTTAATGGGGGTATTGTCATTTAATGTACTGGTGTCCAATGTTAATGGGGGTATTGTCATTTAATGTACTGGTGTCTGATGTTAATGGGGGTATTGTCATTTAATGTACTGGTGTCCGATGTTAATGGGGGTATTGTCATTTAATGTACTGGTGTCCAATGTTAATTGGGGGTATTGTCATTTAATGTACTGGTGTCCGATGTTAATGGGGGTATTGTCATTTAATGTACTGGTGTCCGATGCTAATGGATTCATTGTACAAAGATATCAAAGTCTTGACTACAATAATGCAAATTTTAATTGCGAAGAATCATTTTCTCTTTTTGCCCAGGTCTGGCCTTTGTGAAAAATCAAATGTGAAAAACCGTAATTACAAAAAAAAATTACACACATAACACATTAAGATTCTCTCTCAACTTTATAAAGCCAAAATAAAATGAGATGATCAAGAGGGATTGATACTTCTAATATCATACATTTGTCCAAAAGGAAAATTCTGTTGCCAATTTGATATATACCCAGTTATAAGTTATAATCATTTAATCTTTATCATTCCAATTTAATTCCCTTCTGTGATCATATCAGCAGATTTAATAGACAAAATATTCATTTTTATTAGCTTCTTATCTGCAACAAAATACATAGCTTGATCTTTGCTTTAACCAACATAATCAAAATAATAAAAGGTAATCTTCCCTTACCTATATAATCAAAATAATAAAGTTAATCTTCTCATCACAACTGAAAGCTGCTACGGTTATACTTGTTTTTATAAAAAAAAAAAAAAAAAAAGATTCAAAATCAAATATAAAAATAACTATAGGTATATTCTGCCAACAGTATCCCAACAGTATGAAAGACACTTTTCCAAATAAATGTATAGGTTATTTAAGTAAAATTTAATTCATGCATCCCAATCTGGATTTAGATGAAACCAGTCTGCACTAACAAAATTCTCTGGTAAATCAATGCTTGCAAGAGACAATGGAGAATTGGTTGGAACCATACATCTTAATTTTAAGAAGGCTCTATCTTTAGCTGACCCTACTATAATTGCATGGAAAGTACAAATGTTCTCACTTATCACTCTCATGGTTCAAATCATACATATCTAACAGAAGCCAATATGTTGCCATGGATAACATTACATCAGATCTGATATCCATCAATGAAGGAGTTCCACAGGGTTATATTTTACGGCCTGTGTTATTCATATCGTTTATAAATTACTTGCAGCTGTATGCACAACATGCAAAAACTGCTTTAAAAAAAAGATGATACATAAGTCTGCCTCTAATGTTTTGGATGACGATTTATATCAAGTTGAATGCTTATAGTTAGGGTATAACCAATTAGCATTTTTCTACCGATTTCCGATTCTGGATTTTGGGCAATAAATTTTTCCGATTCCGGATACGATTTAATTAATCGGAAATGCTAAATCCGTATTTTTTTTCTATAAAGTTTCATCTTCCGTTTCCGGTTTTCTGGTATCTGGTTTTGCTGTGTCTAGCATGTTACTAAGTACTTTACCATATCCGGCTTCATTTCCAGTTTTCACCCGCCAGTTCAAATAGATTGTCTCACAGCATGGTTGTGTTGACCATATTGGACTTTTCTGACTTCTTATTTAACTTTATTAATGCACTATCGAATGACACGCAGTGTTAGACACGGTGCTATAGAAATTCAACTTTATTATTTTTATTATCCGAATCGGTCGTTCCTGCCTTGTCCGACTCCGATTAATCGGAAGTTCATACTATCCAGTGGAATCCGATTTCCGGATCAAAAGTCGGTTATGCCCTAATTATAGTTATACTCAATGAACATACTGACTATTAATCTGCTTCTAATGTTTTAGATGACGAGTCATATCAAGTTGAATGCTTATAGTTATACTCAATGAACATACTGTCTGCTAAAAATCAAGGAAATGTTGCTTAAAACTAAGCCAAGATTATCAGTGAACAGAAATCCAAATTTTGAGCTGTGTATTATCAATAATAAAATTGAAAATATTGACACACACAAACTTTTGAGAATTTAGCAAGTGGAATACATCTGTCAAGAATTTACCTTTAACAGAGAATACAATATTATCTGGGACTGAAATTATTTTATAATGCATTCCTCTTTGGACTCCTGCTACCCAATTTTGGGAAATACAACCGATAGTAAACTTCACTTCAAAACAGGGCAGCAAGAATAAATTTACCATCTGATACAGCATCCTTAATTCTGTTATCAAAATTGAAAAGCTAAAATGTGAATAAAAAGTAGCCTTCCAAAAAGTCCCTTACTGAATTTTGACAACTGAGAATTCTATTCTCAAATTTGAAATAGCTAAAATGTGAATACAAATCAGCCTTCCAAAAAGTCCCCTACTGAATTCTGACAACTGATAATAAGCAAAAACCCAGCAAAGTAATACAAAAGAATAAAAAGAAATACGATCCTTTAATGACCATATAAAAATCAGGGGTGTGCTGAACATGAATGCTGGTGTGAGACCCCCTTCTTCAATTAAAACATAAATTACATGGAATTTAATTTCAGAGATTCTTATCTCAGCAAAGATAATGAAAAGGAGGCCACAAACCAATGTGCCAAGGATAGAGTTACTAAATACCTACCCAAAGTCTTGAAAATTGCCTTAACTGAAATAAGTAACAACAAAAAGTTACCTTAATATGTTGGATGGGGTGGGGGTGGGGGTGGGGTGGGGGGAACCTATTAGGCATGGTTATGAATGAATGTAGCCTAAAATGTAAGAGAAGAAAAAAACACAACAACAAAAACATCTCTCAAAGAAGCAAAATAATTACAATGCACACATTAAATATGCAATTATTGCTGCAAGGTGAAAGTATTTTGTGAAGCATAGTTTTCACCTCTAAGATAATGGATTCATCCAGAAAAAGGATGAGGACTGCATGGCATGTACCTGAGTGATGCAAACTTGTATTCAAGATATGTCTGCAATGTCGACCAATTGGAGGATGAATTACCATCATACAGATGGTGGTAATTTTTATTCCAGAAAAGAAGTATGCTAAACACAGCAACAAGATATGTATTGCTGCTATGAAATTTTTTAAATCTTGATCCAAAGATGAGAAGAAAAACACAGGTGACTAATTTCCAGCCCTGTTATTCATATCAGTTAGTTTTTAAGACTAATTTACAGCCATGTTATTGGCATCAGTTAATTTTTAAGACTAATAGCCATGTTAATGGCATCAGTTAATTTTTGTGAATAATTTACAGCCCTGTTATTCATATCAAGTTAATTTTTAAGACTAATTTACTTGACATCCGTTAATTTTTAAGACTAACAGACAGCCCTGTCATTGGCATCAGTTAATTTTTTACACTAATTTCCAACCCTGTCATTGGCATCAGTTAATTTTTAAGACTAATTTCCAGCCCTGTTCTTGGCATCAGTTATAAGACTAATTTACAGCCCTGTCATTGACATCAGTTAATTTTTAAGACTAATAGACAGCCCTGCTATTGGCATCAGTTAATTTTGAAGACTAATTTCCAGCCCTGTAACTGGCATCAGTTAATTTTTAAGAATAATAGACAGCCCTGTTCTTGGCATCAGTTAATTTTTAAGTCGAATTTACAGCCCTGCCATTGGCATCAGCTAATTTTTAAGACTAATTTACAGCCCTGTCATTGACATCAGTTAATTTTTAAGACTAATAGACAGCCCTGCTATTGGCATCAGTTAATTTTGAAGACTAATTTCCAGCCCTGTTAATGGCATCAGTTAATTTTGAAGACTAATTTCCAGCCCTGTTAATGGCATCAGTTAAGTTTGAAGACTAATTTCCAGCCCTGTTAATGGCATCAGTTAATTCTGAAGACTAATTTCCAGCCCTGTAACTGGCATCAGTTAATTTTAAAGAATAATAGACAGCCCTGTTATTGGCATCAGTTAATTTTTAAGTCGAATTTACAGCCCTGCCATTGGCATCAGTTAATTTTTTAGAGTAATTTACAGCCCTGTCATTGACATCAGTTAATTTTGAAGACTAATAGACAGCCCTGCTATTGGCATCAGTTAATTTTGAAGACTAATTTCCAGCCCTGTTAATGGCATCAGTTAAGTTTGAAGACTAATTTCCAGCCCTGTTAATGGCATCAGTTAATTTTGAAGACTAATTTCCAACCCTGTAACTGGCATCAGTTAATTTTTAAGAATAATAGACAGCCCTGTTATTGGCATCAGTTAATTTTTAAGAATAATAGACAGCCCTGTTATTGGTATCAGTTAATTTTTAAGACTAATTTACGACCCTGTTATTAGTATCAGTTAATTTTTAAGAATAATAGACAGCCCTGTTATTGGCATCAGTTAATTTTTAAGAATAATAGACAGCCCTGTTATTGGTATCAGTTAAATTTTAAGACTAATTTACAGCCCTATTATTGGTATATGGGTTAATTGCTATGACAAATTTCTTCAATGTGACACAATTTATTATAAATTAACATTTTCAGTGCTTGCATGAAGAAAAGCATTTTTTCATGGCAACTTCCAAAAAAAATCAAAATATATATTTTTAAAACTGCAAACCACATGTTTCAATATTTTATCAAACAAAAACATGCTAGGTTTTACAAAACATTCTAATTTGTAGAAAAGAATTAATTTATTTTTTATGATACTTTATTATACGTATGACAAATTTGTATACACATAAAAAGGTGTGTTTCCCATGACCCAACTTCAACTGAGGATAACTAATGATTGAGGAGATGCATAAATCTACCACAACTACCACTTTCAACTCATCTTGACCTAATATTGGGCAAAGACATATCACAAAATCCTTGCAAGTACCAAATGCTTGATCCCCAAATGTGTGTAAAATGATCCAAGCAAACAACCATCCACCCAACTCCATTATCACAGATAGCTTCAAATTAATTAACTTCCTTTGAACTGGAGCAATTTATCAGAATAATTTGTTTCCTGTTGTTGGTGATGTTTATTGTGTAGTAGACAAAAAGTCATTGGATATGGCCATTTGGAAGGATATAACAGGGCAGGATAATTGCTGCCAGTTCTTTGATCATCCATGCCATGGACCCTATCAAACAAGCTGTTGTCAAGACCCAAACACAGTTCAAAATGGCCAACTCAGAAAACATGAAGTTAAAAATTAAATCTAATTGAAACCAATTCGAAAGGTGTTCTGTTCCTGCTCAAAGATTTTCTAAAATTGGAGTAATGTATTTTCAAAAAGTAGCATCTAAACTGCATATCAATAAATTTTTAAAAAATCAAGAATCTGCCCTAGTCTATGAGTGCATTTTGATGATGTCACCAAATCTAAATATTCCTTGCCTATTTAATCACTTGTGTATTGACATTGCATATAAAATACGAACTTTGTCATTCCCTGACAATCTGTAAGAAATTTCCAAAATCGTTGTTAATTCATTACCCCTGGCACCTCATTTAGGCATTGGGAAGTAGTAGCCTACTTCTGAGCTCGGTAACATCAATGTCATATAAGATACATTAAAGTGGGTCGTGTTAGAAAGATACACAGATGTAGCTCTACAATGATACCAAATAATCTGAACTTTCTTAAGTTGCACTACAAAATACTGAGGATAAAACAAAACCAATTCGACCCGATAATTTTCCATAAAAATTTTACCCAAATGTTATTCAATTGACCCATCTTGCATTCTGGCCTAGGTTACTCATCTAACCCAACTTGCATTTTGGCCTAGGTTACTCATTTAACCCAACTTGTATTTTGGCCTAGGATACTCATTTAACCCAACTTGTATTTTGGCCTAGATTACTCATTTAACCCAACTTGTATTTTGGCCTAGGTTACTCATTTAACCCAACTTGTATTTTGGCCTAGGTTACTCATTTAATCCAACTTGTATTTTGGCCTAGATTACTCATTTAACCCAACTTGTATTTTGGCACAGGTTACTCATTTAACCCAACTTGTATTTTGGCATAGGTTGCTCATCTGACCCATCTTGCATAGGTTACTCATTTGACCAAACTTGCATTTTGGCATAGGTTACTCATTTTACCAAACTTGCATTTTGGCACAGGTTACTCATTTGATACAAATTACATTTTGGCACATGTTACTCATTTAATCCAACTTGTATTTTGGCATAGGTTATTCATTTAACCAAACTTGCATTTTGGCATAGGTTACTCATTTGACCAAACTTGCATTTTGGGATAGGTTACTCATTTATTCCTACTCAGCATTTGGTATAGGTAACTCACTTGACACAAATTACATTTTGGCACATGTTACTCATTTGACTCATCTTGCATTTTGGAACAGGTTATGCATATCTACAGCTATGAGACAACTATGCACCAAACTGAAGTCCACAAAATGCATATCTAGGGCTACGAGACAAGTATGCACCAAACTGAAGTCCACAAAATGCATATCTAAGGCTATGAGTCAAGTATGCACCAAACTGAAGTCCACAAAATGCATATCTAAGGCTATGAGACAAGTATGCACCAAACTGAAGAACTTGAATGGTTCCAAGCTAAGCTGGTTACAAGGCTCATCAACAGTGGAAATGCGTTGTAATGGGGAATATGCAACAACTCCATCAAAATTGAAGATGCATTGTTAATGGGGAATATGCAACATCAAAACTGGACCTTAGAAAATGAAAGGTAGAAAAGGCATGCCATAGGCAGCTCACCTACAAAATGTCATTCAAAGATGTGTAAATGTTGCAGGGATGGTTATACGTGTGAATGGAAAATATGACCAATACAGGGCACTGTATCTCAACACTGAACCCTAATTGTTCCCAAATCATACAGTAAACCATCAATCAACATCGCTCATTTTTGTCTTGAATGACAATGAAAAAATGCAGTCCACAGTGACCTACCTTCCAACTTAAATTTGTTTTAAATAATAAAAGGAACATAATTAAGTGATGAGGTTTGTTAATCAACTAAACCTGGATTTCTTGCACACATCTGAGAAAAGAACATGACCTCCACATATAATGCACATACATTCTCCTAAGTTATTCTAATTAGTTATGCAAATTATTATGCTAATTTTCAACATAATTTGGAACCATCAAATAAATAACTGACATCACAAAATGATTTGTTAGTCAAATTGCTTATTAAGTATAATAAACCAATGCTAATTACATTGTATACATCAAATAAATAATTGACATCACAAAATGATTTATTGGTCAAATTGCTTATTAAGTATAATAAACCAATGCTAATTACATTGTATACATCAAATAAATAATTGACATCACAAAATGATTTGTTGGTCAAATTGCTTATTAAGTATAATAAACCAATGCTAATTACATTGTATACACAAATGTAAATTATTAACTCATTTAATTGTGAATGCTGTATAAAATTAAGATGCCATAATTCTCAGTCCACAGTACACGCCATAATGATAGCACTCCATTACCACCACAAGTTTACTACAGAAATGGGATCAATGACATTTCATGACCGAAACTCTGTTATAATTAAGAACTTTAAAAAGTACTGAAGATGAGATATGACTTTAAAACGTACTGAAGATGAGACATGACTTTAAAAAGTACTGAAGATGAGATATGACTTTAAAAAGTACTGAAGATAAGCAATGACTTTAAAAAGTACCGAAGATGAGATATGACTTTAAAAAGTACTGAAGATGAGATATGACTTTAAAAAGTACTGAAGATGAGATATGACTTTAAAAAGTACTGAAGATGAGACATGACTTTAAAAAGTACTGAAGATGAGATATGACTTTAAAAAGTACTGAAGATGAGATATGACTTTAAAAAGTACTGAAGATGAGACATGACTTTAAAAAGTACTGAAGATGAGATATGACTTTAAAAAGTACTGAAGATGAGATATGACTTTAAAAAGTACTGAAGATGAGATATGACTTTAAAAAGTACTGAAGATGAGATATGACTTTAAAAAGTACTGAAGATGAGATATGACTTTAAAAAGTACTGAAGATGAGACATGACTTTAAAAAGTACTGAAGATGAGACATGACTTTAAAAAGTACTGAAGATGAGACATGACTTTAAAAAGTACTGAAGATGAGATATGACTTTAAAAAGTACTGAAGATAAGATATGACTTTAAAAAGTACTGAAGATAAGCAATGAGTTTAAAAAGTACCGAAGATGAGATATGACTTTAAAAAGTACTGAAGATAAGCAATGACTTTAAAAAGTACGGAAGATGAGACATGACTTTAAAAAGTACTGAAGATGAGATATAACTTTAAAAAGTACTGAAGATGAGATATGACTTTAAAAAGTACTGAAGATGAGACATGTCTTTAAAAAGTACTGAAGATGAGACATGACTTTAAAAAGTACTGAAGATGAGACATGACTTTAAAAAGTACTGAAGATGAGATATGACTTTAAAAAGTACTGAAGATGAGACACGACTTTAAAAAGTACTGAAGATGAGACATGACTTTAAAAAGTACTGAAGATGAGATATGACTTTAAAAAGTACTGAAGATAAGCAATGACTTTAAAAAGTACTGAAGATAAGCAATGAGTTTAAAAAGTACCGAAGATGAGATATGACTTTAAAAAGTACTGAAGATAAGCAATGACTTTAAAAAGTACCGAAGATGAGATATGACTTTAAAAAGTACTGAAGATGAGACATGACTTTAAAAAGTACTGAAGATGAGACATGACTTTAAAAAGTACTGAAGATGAGATATGACTTTAAAAAGTACTGAAGATGAGATATGACTTTAAAAAGTACTGAAGATAAGCAATGACTTTAAAAAGTACTGAAGATGAGACATGACTTTAAAAAGTACTGAAGATGAGACATGACTTTAAAAAGTACTGAAGATGAGACATGACTTTAAAAAGTACTGAAGATGAGACATGACTTTAAAAAGTACTGAAGATGAGACATGACTTTAAAAAGTACTGAAGATGAGATATGACTTTAAAAAGTACTGAAGATGAGACATGACTTTAAAAAGTACTGAAGATGAGATATGACTTTAAAAAGTACTGAAGATGAGATATGACTTTAAAAAGTACTGAAGATAAGCAATGAGTTTAAAAAGTACCGAAGATAAGACATGACTTTAAAAAGTACTGAAGAAAAGCAATGACTTTAAAAAGTACTGAAGATGAGATATGACTTTAAAAAGTACTGAAGATGAGATATGACTTTAAAAAGTACTGAAGATAAGCAATGACTTTAAAAAGTACTGAAGATAAGCAATGAGTTTAAAAAGTACCGAAGATGAGACATGACTTTAAAAAGTACTGAAGATAAGCAATGAGTTTAAAAAGTACTGAAGATGAGATATGACTTTAAAAAGTACCGAAGATGAGATATGACTTTAAAAAGTACTGAAGATGAGATATGACTTTAAAAAGTACTGAAGATGAGATATGACTTTAAAAAGTACTGAAGATGAGATATGACTTTAAAAAGTACTGAAGATAAGCAATGAGTTTAAAAAGTACCGAAGATGAGATATGACTTTAAAAAGTACTGAAGATAAGCAATGAGTTTAAAAAGTACTGAAGATGAGATATGACTTTAAAAAGTACTGAAGATGAGATATGACTTTAAAAAGTACTGAAGATAAGCAATGAGTTTAAAAAGTACCGAAGATGAGATATGACTTTAAAAAGTACTGAAGATAAGCAATGAGTTTAAAAAGTACTGAAGATGTGATATGACTTTGCCATATTTGTATAAGCAGGTGTATATAGTAATATCACCCACCCACCCATTAATACTGAGTGTGTGAAAATGCAATTTTCCATGAACATATTATTATTAGAAGAATAACAGTGGCATTTTGAAAAGTCCTAAGATAATATTCAATGAAGCATGAAAGATGCAAGTATTACTTCTGCCTACATGTATCCTTTACTGCAGTATTTTCAAAAATTGTGAACATGCACATCAAATGACTGTCTGTGCCATCTTGACAATGAAAAGTAGTTCACTGTGACTTACTTTTGTCACTGATCAGCCATAACTTGAAATTTCGTACATGACACAATAGTCAATATCTACCCAAGTGTTTTGCTGAATATTTTGCCAATGCTGGATATATCATACAATATAATGCATTTGAAAATTCTGTTTTACTCATACATTGCCCCTAAATTATCTGCCAACATTCATTTAAAAAAATTAAACAAGAGGACTTTTAGTTGATCTACTATCATGACAAAGTTATAAAGCCATAACCTTACATTTCTTACATGACACAATAGATAAATGTATTTGTTCAGGCACTATAAAATCCAGCTTAAAAAGTATATCCTAAAAGCAAACAAGATCATTTGAAGTCAATTATGTTTTTTCAAATCATGCATGTTTATTTCAAATACTAAATTGCATCCAATGAATTGTGCATGAAAAAGAAAGCCGAAAGAAGACACTTCAGAAGTTCAGTAAAAAAATTAATTTTAATTTTTTAGTGCCCCTCCCCCACCCAAAGAACTATGCATGCACAGGCAACAAATAGAGAACATATATTATAAAAGATAAGCTTTTTTTGGATACATTGTTCTCTTCACAGCTGAGGTGTTATGTTGACAGTTTCCCTGTTACAGTCAACCTTACTCTTGACAAGCAGATAAAGACCATTTAATACTGAATACTGTTGGAACACTATTCTCTGTACAGAATGAACGCCAGGAATTCCTTTTCTCTTATCTGAGACAACATATTTTGTTCAAAATTAATAGTCTAATAAGGAAGTATTCGTTTTCTTCAAGATACAAAAATTACCAAAACATATATAAATGAAAGAAAGAAAATCTAAAACAATGAAGCTTCTAATTATGCAAGTGCAGTGTGACTTTTTACAATTATGCAATAAGACACGTTCATTAATTATCTAGTTTGTATGAACTGAACTTGGCAAGGTTGTACAAAAGGCACACAAGCAATCTTTTGTATTTATATTTAATACATCACAAAGTATATAAAATATACAAAATCATAAAAATAACAAAGAAGATTTGCATATGGATATAAAATACATTACTGTATTTTCCGGCCTATAAGTCGATACATTTTGACTTGAAAGTCAGGTCTTCATCTTATACTCTGAATCGACTTATATATGGATTGTGTCAAACTTACAATATAAAATGACAAGTCTTAATAAGTTACGTTCATAATTACAGGTAATAAAATAAACTACAACATGGATGTGCTTTCAATTATAATAAAACAAGCATGGACTGTTTATTCAGCTGTGTTAATTGATAACAGAATATAGCAGTGATTTGTTCAGAAGTAAAATCATAAGAATGTTAGCATCGGTAATGCAATTTCAAGATTGCTGGTAATATGGAATATCATACAACGATACCATTACTAGTGTAAAATACAAAGCCAAGATATTGACCTGGCCTCATCTTATACTCTGAATCAACTTATATATGGACAAAGAATGAAAAAGTTACAAAACTGGTGAATTTGACTTATACACAGAATGTACTTATAGGCTGGTAAATACGGTACCTTATGATGTGAAAGAAGTAACCTCATTAAATGTTTTTATTTTGCATCAAAGAAAATGGCAGCAAGATACATGTGTATCATTATTACCTTTCTTCATTCCTCCAGTTTCTTCCAGTTTCTTTTTTCCTAAAATATTCTAGTTTTCTTTTTTTGCTCCTTCAATCTCTCTTTTTGTATATTGTATGTAACTGGTCAACAATCATCTTGTGTACAATTACTTTAAATATTTGTATATTATAGGACTTAAAGGAGACAGGTTTTGTAAAACTATTTAGATTACCCTTTGAAAATAGAAGTTTTTATTATTATTATTATTATTATTATTATTATTATTATTATTATTATTACATAGAGTTTTAATGTGCACAATATAATGATATTGTCATATCACAAGATTACAACTGCTCTGCCACTAATTAAGATTAACAATTGAGAATTTTATCTTTTATTGTTATTGAACCCATATTTGTTCAAGCATGCTATTAGTTATTTATATCACAAGCTATTAGTTATTTATATCACATGCTATTAGTTATTTATATCACAAGCTATTAGTTATTTATATCACAAGCTATTAGTTATTTATATCACAAGCTATTAGTTATTTATATCACAAGCTATTAGTTATTTATATCACATGCTATTAGTTATTTATATCACATGCTATTAGTTATTTATATCACAAGCTATTAGTTATTTATATCACAAGCATACTCTATTGCCTGTTCAGACGCTCCTCTCAACAACAAACAAACCACCTTCAAAATGTAAAATTACAAACACACCAGACCAGAAATACTTCCTCTTTCTGAAAATTCTTGGGAAATTACCTCATCTTATTCAACATTCTCCAAACTCTTTTCAAATTCTTTTGCACCTGAATTAGCTTGCCACATATAAAAATGGAGTTTCAGTAAACACTCAAGTTCAGGAGATTCCAGATTACAAGGCCTGAGAACATTCCACTGCAATGAACAACACTGACCCTTGTTGTCACAATAGAAAGGAAATTAATCTGGACTCTTTTCCTCCTCAATCATTCTTCTTTTCTACTCTGATCAATTGGACAGGTTTAAATCTAGTTCTTGAGACATCCCCACCACTAATAGATTTTAATAGCAGAAGAATAGCTGCTACCTGATACAACCATTTATTGGAGGCTAAGATGGATCCAAAAGCCATTTGTTAGAAGCTTGGAATTGATCAATCCTAGTGCAAAGGTGACTCCACCTACACAACAGCAATGCAGTATAGTTTTTAAAAAAGAAGTCCTTATGTTTTTATTGTGAAAAAGCTTCCATTGAAAATAAAAGAATTGACAATTTCCTAAATACATCAGTCAACATTAAGTTCTGACAATTTGAATTTATACATGGTTTTCAAAATTTTGCTATTCTATGAAGATTGGTGACCAGCTCTAAGCCTGGACCTCAGTGGTCAGCAAACCATTGTTAGCTCAAATATGTATGTGTCAAAATAACAGGTGAATGGTTTTGGCAATACCAATTTTTTCAAAGTGAATTAAGCCGCTTTGGAAAAAAATGGACCATACCTATTCATCACACAGTGGGCATTTTAGCCTAATCCCCCTTAAAGATAGACCTAATGCAATTCTGTGTGTGGTCTTGACTTGAAGGTATCTGAAGTATACTTGACCTTGGCCTTTATGTACAATTAAAAAAAAAGGCACGAGCAAGACTGAATAGGTCAATATTCCATCCAGTAGGGAAACATTAACAAGAGACCGTCATCCACTAAACTAGAGATCCTTAACATTAATGTAAAATTAACTTTAACTTAGGACAGATTTACATATGGACTAGAAATGCACACAGACACAAAGGTTATGGTCAAGCATTATATCACATCATGTATCCAATTATGCTGGACACATGTACCTGACATACTTCCAAACAAACAGGCTGTAAAGAACTGTGATGGCCCAGTGGTAAGCATGCAAGGCAAGTAACCAAAAGGATGCAGGTTTGAATCCTATCATCAGATCTGTCTGCTAACAAGGTGTATCCTTGAGCAAAGCAATTTACTCTAATTGTCTCGGTACTAAACAAAATATCTCTATGCCATAGAACACAAAACAAAATATTTCTATGCCATAGACCATAAACAAAATATCTATATGCCATAGAACACAAAACAAAATATCTATATGCCATAGAACACAAAACAAAATACCTCTATGCCATAGAACACAAAACAAAATATCTCTATGCCATAGAACACAAAACAAAATACCTCTATGCCATAGAACACAAACAAAATACCTCTGCCATAGAACACAAAACAAAATATCTCTATGCCATAGAACACAAAACAAAATATCTCTATGCCATAGAACACAAAACAAAATATCTCTATGCCATATAACACAAAACAAAATATCTCTATGCCATAGAGCAAAAAACAAAATACTTCTATGCCATAGAACACAAAACAAAATATCTCTATGCCATAGAACACAAAACAAAATACCTCTATGCCATAGAACACAAAACAAAATATCTCTATGCCATAGAATACAAAACAAAATATCTCTATGCCATAGAACACAAACAAAATATCTCTATGCCATAGAACACAAAACAAAATACCTCTATGCCATAGAACACAAACAAAATATCTCTATGCCATAGAACACAAAACCAAAAAAATGTAGAAGATATAACAAATGATTCTATGAGATCCAAGTAAATTCTAAGAGATCAAATACTTTGCTTTTCACGCAGATTGTGTATAAAATGGGTGTAATCAAAATTGAAATTATTCTCATTAAATTCTACCTACAGGCACACACAAGCTTTGAACACCATAATGCTTGATTATAAAACAAGTCCAAATATAAATAACACAGACCCTGATCTGCCATGGCATACTACACATTTAGCTACAAGGAAAAATGTTTTTCCAGTGAGTTGAAGAGTCCCTACTTTTTGTAAAATCTAGCACCCACACCCACCCTACATACTAAGGGCATTAAAAGAACCCAACATTTTTTTAAAAGAAATTCCTGAAATTGATGTCTGTCTCTATCAGGACTTAGAGCACTTAGTATATTAAAATTATTAATTATTTTTAAAAAATAATCTTTAAATAGTAAAAGTATGAAAACTTTAAAAAAATAAAAATCCCCAAATTTTGATTTGTGCATTTAATTGAGCCAGTTTAGCCTAGTACTTGAAATGCTTGGTAATACTATACACATATAATGATAACACATAAACAAATAGTAGCTACCATAATCTCATAATTTTAAAACAAGTGCATTAAAAAACATATTTGGGGAGGGGGGGCCTTAATGTCTATGTTGCTTGTTAATTAATCACTCCTAACAGACTACAAAGACACAGATCTACCAGCACATTATGCAATGACATCTGGGTCAATGCAGTTTAAATTTATACCCAGCTTATAAACAAGTATATATATGGAATGCAAATAGTAGATAATCATCTGGTTCAAAATATCAGGACATCAGAAATTACTTATTCTGGAAATTGAGGCCTGAGACCAAGAGAGAGTCCAAAACTTCTGCAGATTATTCCTCACACTGTGACTGAAAGCATCAAAAACAAAAAAAGATTTGCAGACAATTTTCATAACACAAAAACTTGGATTTCTAGTGGCAGAGACAGGGCTCAAACATTTTCAAATTTGGACGTACCAGATTATCATTGTCTCAGTAGTCTAATATCTCCATAAAGGATTCGCACATTCTGCCATCGCACATTCTGCCATAGCACAAACAGTATTCTCCTATTAGAAACCCATGGCATAGTGCAGTCTATAAATTGCTTGTAAAGGTCTTAAGCTTAATATAGGATATGGCTTTTTATAATAAAACATGAAATACTTATAGTTGTGGATGGCCCCTCAATGGAAGCCTATTGTACTATGTCATGAAAACTTTCATATAAATAAATTCAAGTTATTACTGGCCTGTTGAGGAAAGAAAGCATCACAAATGATTCTTATTGCTCGATCAAATTAAGGATTGCTTGATTGGTTTCTAAAAAAGACATGAACACAATAGAAAGCTTGCTGTAAACTGGGCTTCCATAGCAGTATCCAATAGTATATGAACACTAAGGGACATTCTATGTTGGCCAAACTGGCCTAATGGGCAGTATTTAAATTACAGGAACATCAGAGACACACCATAGTGGTCATCTGGCCTGCCTAGGCAGTGTTGAAATCTGCACCATGGCCTTCTTTCTACTATCCCACTGTATACATGAATAGGGATTTTCTTATCATTGTTATTTTGTGTAGTTGTATATATATATATATATATATATATATATATATATATATATATATATATATATATATATATATATATATATATATACTGTACTGTACTGACAGTCTAAACACTGGAACTGTGAACCAGTCCAGAGGAAGATCTCTTCAATTACAATAAATCAAGGGCTCTCATTTCCTTTAATACCTGCTCTATATTGTGTGATCTTTTATCAATGAAATTGATCTCTGGATAATAATGATTGAATGCTTTCAGTACCATCCTGTACTTTATGGGATACTTGCAGGGAGGTAGAACCCAATACAACTACAATGTCTTAATACCTCAATATTGCCAGCAATGTGCTTTCACTGTCTGCCAAAATCCAATCAAATATGGTGTTTGCTGCTTCTTTTTCACCTTATATCCTGGGTAATTACAATGTAATTTGAACAGTCTAAAAGTATAACAAATCATGGTTTCCTTATTACATCTCTATTCAGGGTTTATGAAAAGGTTTATCATGTAGGATTGGCATTCGGGCTCCATCTTTTAGGGCACTGTTCAAAACTGTCAGACATTATCATACTTATTTATAATTACTGATAACAATAAAGAAAGATGTTTTGGATTCCATCAAGTTTCATTTTCAATATGTTTGTCATTACAGCAAACCATTTTTGTCAGTTTTATAAGCTCTTTATAGGAAACTTCTCTTGGTACTCAACAAAATGGATTAAATCTTGCTTTAGCCAGATTCACAATAAAGCAGGAGTGCACATCCTTTGTCGGCCAAGGGCCAGATTGCATTTTCTAAGACCACTCAAGGGTATCAAACACTAATTTCTTTAATATAATAACTCTTCATAGGCCAGATTTATGTTTTAATTTGGCCCAACATAAAACATTGTGCACCTCAGCAATAAAGCTAACCCTGCTGACTAAGGGATGTCGAAATGGCCTGATGTGCTTTCCCAAATGTCATAAGATGGGACTATTGGATGCAGAAGCCATTTTGGCTCAGCTGTTAGCATGCCAGACTTGTTTCCAAAAATAGGTATAGGACATGAAAATTGAAATACCAGTTTTTGCAAGCTATTTTTCAATGGAGGTGCATCCAAGAATGATAAAAATTCAGTCTCAACTGTCTCTGTGATGCAGCGTGGCATACTTTTGTGATATGAAAGGAGTGAGTTGGACAATTTTCAAAATGCAATTTTGTCAATTTTTTGAAAAACATGGTCATACTTAATTTCATGAAATTAACCGAGTCGGCAACTCTGGATTGTGCCAGAAAACGTGTATAGCTTCAGTTTTAATTAGGACAAACAATGAAAGCTATACCAAATCCCACGTGTCGTCGGCCTGCTGAGGCATGTGTGTACTCATTATTTTGAATAGAGCTTTCTAGGACTAAATTCATACAGATATAATCTTGCCATGACACCGTTCATTTAAACAAGTATGATACATAATTTGAAGAGAAGACATAAACACTACTTTTGCTTTTCTGAATGAAAATCAATATATATATTTATATATGAAATAACTTGTAGAAGTTATTAAATCAAGTTTTGTACACTAACACAGCTGACCGACAATGGGGTCAATGCACTAAATATTTGAGGGATAATTTGGCCTACGCACGGGTCATTGCAGATATGGCTGAAATGACCAGACTAAATTGAGACTTCGTACGGTAAATAGAGGTTACTAAGAAATATGAAATATACATGGATATATTCCAAATTGTTCGAAGCTTAAGACCTACCATGTTTACTAGTATTACCTCCTCTTAATGTATGAAAATAAAACTGTTAAAATTTTCAACGCTTCACAAAAATACATATTTTTTCTTCCATTTGCCACTTAATACCATAAACAAGTATCCGGATATGTATTCTGTTGGGTTCCAATGATTATACATTCAAACGATCCAAATTTATCACAAAATATGCTTTAACAGCAGACCACTGTTTTGGAACCAAAGCGACATCAGAAAACAGGAAGCCAGAAACGGTTATTTCCCCTGTCAGTCCTATACCTACCAAAAGGGTGTAAGTTTCAATCCTACCAATGGATCAGCCCAACTCGGATTACGTGGTATGTCTATGGGCAAGGTACTTTACTCCAACTGCCTCAGTTGTAAATTAAAAAACCATTGATGCTGCTGTGCTGTGAAATGCCAAATCCAATAAAGGTGACAATGATGTCTGATATGGACTGCATTAATTTCTATTCTCAACCTCACTTTAGCATTCACTGACTCAACCTCACTGTGCCTCAAGTAGTATGACTGGTGGCAGGTCACAGCCATATGTGTCAGTGTTCCATGCCAGGCAGCAATCATTCCTCTTTATATATAGTCCTCCTCTATGCCTCTTTTGAATGACCCTTCTTTTATCTCCCATCATGCCTTAGCCATTATTTCCCATCATGCTCTAACCAAGATCGTCCATCATCCTATTGCCATTGCCATCTTTATTCACAATCTGGACAAGCAACATTGAGTTTGTTGTTTGGTTAAGATCTGAATTTTTAATCCTGTCTGGCCAGATAATACGAAGTATCTTCCTCAGACTTGTTTTGGATGAATTCAAGCCTTTGTGATTTCTCAATGTTAATTTACTGAATTGTTTTGGAAGATTTCAAGCCTTTGTGATTTCTCTATGTTAATTTACAGACTTGTTTTGGAAGAATTCAAGTCTTTGTGATTTCTCAATGTTAATTTACAGACTTGTTTTGGAAGAATTCAAGCCTTTGTGATTTCTCAATGTTAATTTACAGCCTTCTCATTTGCAGAGTAGCATTCTGATGCCAACAAAATGTAATAAAACAAAATGCCTATAAAATTGTCATTATTGACTAAGAATTAACTGATCATGCACCTCCATCACCATTCGTTGCATGAATCTCCTTTGTATATTTAGTTGATGCTTGCTTAACAGACAAGTATACAAGAGCTCTCTTTTACTTCTCAAATCTTTGTTTCAGCCAAAGAAGATGGGGAAACACATAAGAACAATTATATAACGCATAAAGAATTACATGTACAGACTTTCTTGTAGTCTGTATAACGGTACTTTGATTAATTTAAAGAGCTATCCAATATTGTGGCATAGTAGACTAAAAAGTCAAAATGAAAGAATAAAAGAAAGCACTCTGATGGCATTAGGAACAAACATCTTAATACCTCATTATACATATGAACCACTGAGCTTAAAATGCAGTACACAATACAGTAATACCTCATTATAATGTTATCCAATGGAGCCATGCAGCACAATGCAGTACATAATACAGTAATACCTCATTATAATGTTATCCAATGGAGCCATGCAGCACAATGCAGTACATAATACAGTAATACCTCATTATAATGTTATCCAATGGAGCCATGCAGCACAATGCAGTACATAATACAGTAATACCTCATTATAATGTTATCCAATGGAGCCATGCAGCACAATGCAGTACATAATACAGTAATACCTCATTATAATACCTTCTATGTGAACCATACAGCACAATACCTATTAGTTGAGTACACAATACAGTATTCCCTCATTATAAAACTGTCAAATAAACACACTGCCTTATAGTGAAATGCCTTATAGTGAAGAATATCATATTCCCTCATCATAATATTGCCCACAGAGCATAATGCCTAATAGTGACATTGCCTATTAATGAAGTATATGATTATTCCCTCATTATAATCCTGTACATAGAGCCATATAGTGTACTGCCTCTTGAGACTACCTTATAATAATGCACATATTCATTATAATGCTGTCAATGGGAGTCATAGAGCACAATCCCATTTAGTGTGATTGCCTTGCATTGGTGTAAATGTTACAGTACTGTCATTGTTTCCCATGGTAGCCTTGCAGAATAATGCCCTAAAGTAAAACACCTTATAATGAAAAACTTAATATAATTTTACTTAATTTAATGTAATCAATGACTTATAACATGAACCTTATAACATGACATAACATGAACCTTATAACATGACTTATAACATGAACCTTATAACATGACTTATAACATGAACCTTATAACATGACTTATAACATGAACCTTATAACATGAACCTTATAACATGACTTATAACATGAACCTTATAACATGACTTATAACATGAACCTTATAACATGACTTATAACTAGGGTTGTTAAACGAAAATCGGAAATTCGATTATCGGTTTTGAAAACGATTATCGGTTTTTGGTTTTACAAAACGATAATCGAATTCAATATTTTTTTTACCATTTTTGTAGTGAAAATTTTAAAAAATGCAGAAAAAAATTCATTCATGCATTTGTTTAGTGTTTACATTTTAATACAATATGGCCAGCAGATATGAAGGTGTGTTTGTTTAAAATTTGTGAGCGCTCCATGCAGCGTGTTTGTAAATGAATACATTTATTGTTGAAGGATGTCAATAGTTAGTCGATTGACCGGTCGCTAAGTTCTTTGATGTCCGAAATTGACAACAATAGACTGTTAGTAGCTAGTCTCTGTTGTTGAGGACTGGTCTCTGCTGGTTGTGTCTTTTCAAGTTTACAAATATGGCTGGCCGTATAAATAAATCTGTTGTATGGGAAAACTTTGAAAAAATTCATCAAGCATGGCTCGCTGTAAACTATGTTCACAACAAATAAGTCGGAGCGGTGGTACTACTACTGGATTGCATGCACATTTGCGTAGCAAACATCCCGGAATTGCGGCTCCTTCAAATGTTCAGCCGCGATTAACAACATTTATTGGAACACAAAGAAACTTTCCTGATAGTCAACAAGAAAAAGTAACTGCTGTTGTAGCTAAGTTTGGCACTGAAAACATGCTACCAATTTCGATTGTTGAATCCAATTCCTTCCGTGATTTGATGGCTTTGGTGGAGCCACAATATCGTCATCCATACCATCAGACGATGGGCGTCTATACGTTACGGTATGTAATGAATATCTTTTATTCGCAAGAGGCATTCACTAACTTGCATTATAAAAATATATTTCTTGTAATTTCTATGTAAGACAAAAACCGATAATCGGTTTAAAATCGGATTTCTACAAACGATAATCGGTTTTGGAAAAAAAACGATATTAACATCCCTACTTATAACATGAACCTTATAACATGACTTATAACATGAACCTTATAACATGACTTATAACATGAACCTTATAACATGACTTATAACATGAACCTTATAACATGACTTATAACATGAACCTTATAACATGACTTATAACATGAACCTTATAACATGAACCTTATAACATGACTTATAACATGAACCTTATAACATGACTTATAACATGAACCATGTAAAAACAAATGGAGATACTGACTAAGCAATGAAATTGTCAAATTCAAAGACAGATGGTTAAGAAGTATATTCCATTATAGCTAAAAAGTGTATTCCATTATAGTTAAAAAGTTTATTCCATTATATGTTAAGATCTATGAACATGTGCATAAGTTGTTCACATTTTACATTCTCAATTATGATGTGTTTAAGTTAGGTGTCCTTAAATCTCATTCAATTTTTTTTCTTGTACCTATATTCATGGTTTTCATTAATTGATATTTTCTTGTTCCACAATATCAAGACAACAATTATGTTTCATTTTGGTTTATTTAGCTGGTCTGGTCATCTGCAAAGGGAAATAATTGCATATTAGGTCTGTGTAATGGAAGCTCATGAAGTGGAATGAATCTATATTAGGTGTGAATAATGGAAGGTAATTAGTAAGTAAGAAAATCAGAAGTGGTGGAAGAATTGGTTCCCTCAGGCACAACTGATATAACATGCAGTACTTCTGATTTCCCAAGTATGTTTGTTCACACCTATCAGTGAGACAAGCTCTAAAAGCAATCAATTAAATTGTGATGCAACCTTACCTATTTCTAGCTTGAACTTTGTGATCCACCAAGGTCAAATATCTTTTCAAAATCTAGGATACATTGTCCTATTAATTTTCAACACTTATGTTAGGTGCAAGTTTTCTAAATTCTTTTGATGAAATGAATTGGAATATGGAGATCTGGATTACCTTTTATCAATAAATCTTTTAATGCAAGTGCACATGAATGGAAGTCGCCAAATCCAGTTTTTCCATTTTCCATAATTCTTTGAATGCATTTAAACATGAATAAGATTCTTAAAATCCAAATTGCCAAAACCAATAATTCTTGTAATGTGAACTGGAGTCTCCAAATCCAAACTGCCATTTTCCATAATTCTCAAAATCTGGATTTCCCATTATTCATAATTCTTTAATGCATTTACATATGAATGGGAAACTCAAAATCTGCTTATTATATGCAAAAGGTTTTCTTTTTATTATTGTAAGGTAATTGTCGAGCTGCTGAAGAATGTGTCAAAGATTTTTTTTTTGGGGGGGGGGGTCAGAATTGACAGAGTTGATATTTTATGGGATCATCTTTCCAGCTGCCATTGCCTATTATAGGGTCAAGAAATAAATCTGTATCAATACTTACATGATGAAGATATAGTAACATAATAACCAAAGTAACACAAGAGTTTTACCCCGTGTTTCCACAATGGTTATGATAATGAATAACTGACAGAAACATTACCCTTAAAAAGGAAAATTAAAAATGCAGATCTTGACCAAAATCTGAAATTTTATATAAAGCTTCTGACAGATATCTTGAACATTTTCTTCTGTAAAAAAACAATTTGTGTTTGAACTTTCATACCAAAGAACAGCTGAAGGGATTAAACATTTTATTAAGATCTGAAAGTGCTATAGTGTCTTTTCTAGTTCATTTCTGAAATACTTAGGACCAGACTACTTAAAACCAAAAGACACTTAGGACCAGACTACCTGAAACCAAAAGACCCTAGGACCAGACTACTTAAAACCAAAAGACCCTTAGGAGGACCAGACTACTTAAAACCAAAAGACCCTTAGGAGGACCAGACTACTTAAAACCAAAAGACCCTTTGACCAGACTACTTAAAACCAAAAGACCCTTAGGAGGACCAGACTATTTAAAACCAAAAGACCCTTAGGACCAGACTACTTAAAACCAAAAAACCCTTAGGAGGACCAGACTACTTAAAACCAAAAGACCCTTAGGAGGACCAGATTACTTAAAACCAAAAGACCCTTTGACCAGACTACTTAAAACCAAAAGATCCTTAGGACCAGGCTACTTAAAACCAAAAAACCCTTAGGAGGACCAGACTACTTAAAACCAAAAGACCCTTAGGACCAGACTACTTAAAACCAAAAGACCCTTAGGACCAGGCTACTTAAAACCAAAAGACCCTTAGGAGGACCAGACTACTTAAAACCAAAAGACCCTTAGGAGGACCAGACTACTTAAAACCAAAAGACCCTTAGGAGGACCAGACTACTTAAAACCAAAAGACCCTTAGGAGGACCAGACTACTTAAAACCAAAAGACCCTTTGGCCAGACTACTTAAAACCAAAAGACCCTTAGGACCAGGCTACTTAAAACCAAAAGACCCTTAGGAGTACCAGACTACTTAAAACCAAAAGACCCTTTGACCAGACTACTTAAAACCAAAAGACCCTTAGGACCAGGCTACTTAAAACCAAAAGATCCTTAGGAGGACCAGACTACTTAAAACCAAAAGACCCTTAGGAGGACCAGACTACTTAAAACCAAAAGACCCTTAGGAGGACCAGACTACTTAAAACCAAAAGACCCTTAGGACCAGACTACTTAAAACCAAAAGACCCTTAGGACCAGACTACTTAAAACCAAAAGACCCTTTGGAGGACCAGACTACTTAAAACCAAAAGATCCTTAGGATCAGGCTACTTAAAACCAAAAAACCCTTAGGAGGACCAGACTACTTAAAACCAAAAGATCCTTAGGACCAGGCTACTTAAAACCAAAAAACCCTTAGGAGGACCAGACTACTTAAAACCAAAAGACCCTTAAGAGGACCAGACTACTTAAAACCAAAAGACCCTTTGACCAGACTACTTAAAACCAAAAGACCCTTAGGACCAGACTACTTAAAACCAAAAGACCCTTAGGACCAGGCTACTTAAAACCAAAAGACCCTTAGGAGGACCAGACTACTTAAAACCAAAAGACCCTTAGGAGGACCAGACTATTTAAAACCAAAAGACCCTTAGGACCAGACTACTTAAAACCAAAAGACCCTTAGGAGGACCAGACTACTTAAAACCAAAAGACCCTTAGGAGGACCAGACTACTTAAAACCAAAAGACCCTTTGACCAGACTACTTAAAACCAAAAGACCCTTAGGACCAGACTACTTAAAACCAAAAGACCCTTAGGAGGACCAGACTACTTAAAACCAAAAGACCCTTTGACCAGACTACTTAAAACCAAAAGACCCTTAGGACCAGGCTACTTAAAACCAAAAAACCCTTAGGACCAGACTACTTCAAACCAAAAGACCCTTAGGAGGACCAGACTACTTAAAACCAAAAGACCCTTAGGAGAACCAAGCTACTTAAAACCAAAAGACCCTTAGGACCAGACTACTTGAAACCAAAAGACCCTTAGGACCAGGCTACTTAAAACCAAAAGACCCTTAGGAGGACCAGACTACTTAAAACCAAAAGACCCTTAGGAGGACCAGACTACTTAAAACCAAAAGACCCTTAGGAGGACCAGACTACTTAAAACCAAAAGACCCTTAGGAGGACCAGACTACTTAAAACCAAAAGACCCTTAGGACCAGACTACTTAAAACCAAAAGACCCTTAGGACCAGACTACTTAAAACCAAAAGACCCTTAGGACCAGACTACTTAAAACCAAAAGACCCTTTGGAGGACCAGACTACTTAAAACCAAAAGACCCTTAGGAGGACCAGACTACTTAAAACCAAAAGACCCCTAGGAGGACCAGACTACTTAAAACCAAAAGACCCTTAGGAGGACCAGACTACTTAAAATCAAAAGACCCTTAGGAGGACCAGACTACTTAAAATCAAAAGACCCTTAGGAGGACCAGACTACTTAAAACCAAAAGACCCTTAGGACCAGACTACTTAAAACCAAAAGACCCTTAGGACCAGACTACTTAAAACCAAAAGACCCTTTGGAGGACCAGACTACTTAAAACCAAAAGACCCTTAGGAGGACCAGACTACTTAAAACCAAAAGACCCTTAGGAGGACCAGACTACTTAAAACCAAAAGACCCTTAGGAGGACCAGACTACTTAAAACCAAAAGACCCTTAGGACCAGACTACTTAAAACCAAAAGATCCTTAGGACCAGACTACTTAAAACCAAAAGACCCTTAGGAGGACCAGACTACTTAAAACCAAAAGACCCTTAGGACCAGACTACTTAAAACCAAAAGACCCTTAGGACCAGGCTACTTAAAACCAAAAGACCCTTAGGAGGACTAGACTTCTTAAAACCAAAAGACCCTTAGGAGGACCAGACTACTTAAAACCAAAATACCCTTAGGACCAGACTACTTAAAACCAAAAGACCCTTAGGACCAGGCTACTTAAAACCAAAAGACCCTTAGGAGGACCAGGCTACTTAAAACCAAAAGACCCTTAGGAGGACCAGACTACTTAAAACCAAAAGACCCTAGGACCAGACTACTTAAAACCAAAAGACCCTTAGGAGGACCAGCCTACTTAATACCAAAAGACCCTTAGGAGGACCAGAATACTTAAAACCAAAAGACCCTTAGGACCAAAAGACCCTTAGGAGGACCAGACTACTTAAAACCAAAAGACCCTTAAGACCAGACTACTTGAAACCAAAAGACCCTTAAGACCAGACTACTTAAAACCAAAAGACCCTTAGTTGGACCAGACTTCTTAAAACCAAAAGACCCTTAGGAGGACCAGACTACTTAAAACCAAAAGACCCTTAGGAGGACCAGACTACTTAAAACCAAAAGACCCTTAGGACCAGGCTACTTAAAACCAAAAGACCCTTAGGTGGACCAGACTACTTAAAACCAAAAGACCCTTAAGACCAGACTACTTGAAACCAAAAGACCCTTAAGACCAGACTACTTAAAACCAAAAGACCCTTAGGAGGACCAGACTACTTAAAACCAAAAGATCCTTAGGACCAGGCTACTTAAAACCATAAGACCCTTAGGAGGACCAGACTACTTAAAACCAAAAGACCCTTAAGACCAGACTACTTGAAACCAAAAGACCCTTAAGACCAGACTACTTAAAACCAAAAGACCCTTAGGAGGACCAGACTTCTTAAAACCAAAAGACCCTTAGGACCAGACTACTTAAAACCAAAAGACCCTTAGGAGGACCAGACTACTTAAAACCAAAAGACCCTTAGGAGGACCAGACTACTTAAAACCAAAAGACCCTTAAGACCAGACTACTTAAAACCAAAAGACCCTTAGGAGGACCAGACTACTTAAAACCAAAAGACCCTTAGGAGGACCAGACTACTTAAAACCAAAAGACCCTTAGGAGGACCAGACTACTTAAAACCAAAAGACCCTTAGGACCAAAAGACCCTTAGGAGGACCAGACTACTTAAAACCAAAAGACCCTTAAGACCAGACTACTTGAAACCAAAAGACCCTTAAGACCAGACTACTTAAAACCAAAAGACCCTTAGGAGGACCAGACTTCTTAAAACCAAAAGACCCTTAGGAGGACCAGACTACTTAAAACCAAAAGACCCTTAGGAGGACCAGACTACTTAAAACCAAAAGACCCTTAGGACCAGACTATTTAAAACCAAAAGACCCTTAGGAGGACCAGACTACTTAAAACCAAAAGACCCTTAGGAGGACCAGACTACTTAAAACCAAAAGACCCTTAAGACCAGACTACTTAAAACCAAAAGACCCTTAGGAGGACCAGACTACTTAAAACCAAAAGACCCTTAGGAGGACCAGACTACTTAAAACCAAAAGACCCTTAGGAGGACCAGACTACTTAAAACCAAAAGACCCTTAGGACCAGACTACTTAAAACCAAAAGACCCTTAGGAGGACCAGACTACTTAAAACCAAAAGACCCTTAGGACCAGACTACTTAAAACCAAAAGACCCTTAGGAGGACCAGACTACTTAAAACCAAAAGACTTCCAACACTAGGGTGAGTGGCCACTCTGATACAATATAGCGGGAACATAAAAATTCAAGATGCACTCTACCATGTCAATATATATTTTGCCATCTGACATGAAACATCAACCCTGACACAGCAGCAAACAATGTTTCACTAAATGGAGGTCTCTATGGATATAAAAAAGATGGCTTTAAGCCTCAAAAACTGTTCTTTTTTTTGAAATTACATTCAGATATTCTCACGTTTTATCCTTGTATTTACATAAAATTCTTTTTCTATATCTGTCATGTAAAACCTTCCATTTCATCTTGGTAAGGTTCTGTCCTTTTGATTTTAGTGGGGCTTGGACCTATTATATACCACTAATTAGAAAAATACATTTCTTTGATGTAAAAAGAAAAAAATGCCCTAGCTTGAAAGAAAATATCAGACCCTGATTGTGATCTTTTCCAGTTCTGCCATGCCTTGGAGCAGTCATTGGCAACTTCCTCATTAGCAAGGGGTGGATAAAGGTGATTTCAAAACCATGCCCTGATGTAAATTAATGGATAAAACCAGGTCCTGATGTAAATTAATGGATAAAACCAGGCCACTGGCTGAATACTGCCCCTCCGGCCTTATTTTGCAGTACCACAGCCCTGAAGGCAACTCCAACTTTGCTTGACCTGTGAGACAGTGTGCATGTAAGCTGGTTTATTAGCATCACAATCACAAAGAAACTTCATGACCTGGTCCTCAAGCTGGTGAATGATATCTTTGCAGCATTTTGCTGAAGCTACAAATCAAGTACATATCACTTATAAGTCCAAGGGTAAATGGCATAGACCCAAGCCAAGTACCATACATAATCACTTATAAGACCAAATGTAAATGACATAGACCCAAGGCAAGTACCAAACATACTCACTTATAAGACCAAATTTAAATGACATAGACCCAAAACAAGTACCATACATACTCACTTATAAGTCCAACAGTAAATGGCATATACCCAAGCTAAGTACCAAACATACTCACTTAAAAGTCCAAATGTAAATGGCATAGACCCAAGCCAAGTACCAAACATCTTCACTTATAAGTCCAAATTTAAATGGCATAGACCCAAGCCAAGTACCAAACATCTTCACTTATAAGTCCAAATTTAAATGGCATAGACCCAAGCCAAGTACCATACATACTCATACATACTACCACAATTCCAACTGTAAATGGCACAGAACAAAATCTGCCATCATTCCAGTTTATTCCAAAATAATCAGTAGAACAAACACAGACCCAAAACTGCTATCTATGCAGTTTGTTACAAGTAATATGTTGGACAAATAAACACAGACCCTGATTCTGCCATTGCATTATGTGACAGCACATCTGGGTTTATGTTGTTTGCAGTTTGACATTAAGTACTATATATGGTACATCATGATACAGATAAAACCCGTTATAATGCAATTAGTTATAACGCAATTAGTTATAATGCAATTAGTTATAATCCAATAAGTTATAATGCAATTAGTTAATGCATTAAGTTATAATGCAATTAGTTACAATGCAATTAGTAATAATGCAATTAGTTATAATGCATTTAGTTATAATGCAATTAGTTACAATGCAATTAATTATAATGCAATTAATTATAATGCAATTACAGTGGGGCCTTGACTTACGAGTTTAATTCGTTCCGTGACGGAGCTCGTAACTCAAATTACTCGTATGTCAAATCAATTTTCCCTGATGAAATGAATTGAAATGGAATTAATCCGTTCTGGACCTCCAAAACCACTGCAATATCGATAAGTCTGAAACATATCCTGATGTTATAGTTGTCCTTCCAGAACTCTCTAAGGTTGAGGTTTGTGCTCTCTGTCACCTCAAATCCGTGTCGGAACAGGTGCTTGGTAAAGAGCTTCTTGAAATTAGAAATCACCTGCTGGTCCATGGGCTTCAGGATAGGGGTGATGTTGGGTGGAAGGTAGAGAACCTGCAGCAAATCGTCATAAATAGCTCGTGCCTTCTCACAGATTATAGCCTCCGTCATGGTATCTCCGGCAAGCTGCTTCTCTGTCAACCCACCATCAGCAGCTTCTCCATATTTTCATGGAGATATGTCCGCTGTTTATTAATTATTTTAATGCCCTTGGCTAGCGTGATAGCCTTTATTGACTCCTTCTGCTTCAGTATGGTGCTGATCGTGGAAGTGCTACGCTCGTACTGCTTTGTCAAGTCGACTACACGCACACCTTGGTCATGTTTTTCCATAATTTCTTTCTTTAATTCAATACATATCATCTGCTTCTTTGCAAAATAACCGCAAGCACAAATGCGAGCACAACACTAATGCTTCCACTGCGAGCTGACCGCTTAAAGTTAACGAGTGAGACACGGGATGCTTAGCGGATGTTCATGCGTTCACTGTGACGTTCACTGTGACAACTAGTGGTGGGGTATCTGAAGCTGGCTCGTAACCCGAATTTTAGCTCACAACTCAAAGCAAAAAATCGGCCGACACACGACTCGTATCTCAAAAAACTCGTTAGTTGGGACACTCGTAAGTCAAGGCCCCACTGTAGTCATAATGCAATTAGTTATAACGCAATTAGTTACAATGGAATTCCACTTATGACATGATGACAGCATGCTCCCATTTTTAATTTAAGGTGACCTCCCATTTTAACATCCTAAATATATGATCTCAGAAAAGATGAATATTCATATCCACATATATACAAGCAAGAGGTTAGTTAAAACCGATGATATTGAAATTTCAATGAACTTTTTGTATGGAAAAATGTTTCAAAAATTTTTTCAACGTAATCCAACTTATATAGCGATGTTATTCTTTGGACCTTGAACTTATAGCTGTAAATCTAAAATAAATATTTAGGATTATAGCCACACTTGCATTGGATGGAATCACCAATAAAGAATAAATCCACATGTTGATAATCTCCAGGTCAACACCTACATGTATTGTAAATACTATGATATCAAAATCTGCAAAGAGTATACATGGCAAGATGTCCACTTTTCTTTTAAAATTCCTTGTGATCATTAAAAACAAATATGTTTGGTGCAAATGAATTCAGGTATGCAGATCAAAACAGTTGCATGCCCTACAACAGATTTAGGTAAGCAGATCACAACAGTTGTGTGCCCTACAACAGATTTAGGTAAGCAGATCACAACAGTTGTGTGCCCTACAATGGATTTAGGTAAGCAGATCACAACAGTTGTGTGCCCTACAACAGATTTAGGTAAGCAGATCAAAACAGCTGTGTGCCCTACAACGGATTTAGGTAAGCAGATCACAACAGTTGTGTGCCCTACAACATATTTAGGTATGCAGATCAAAACAGTTGTATGCCCTACAATGGATTTAGGTAAGCAGATCACAACAGTTGTGTGCCCTACAACGGATTTAGGTAAGCAGATCACAACAGTTGTGTGCCCTACAATGGATTTAGGTAAGCAGATCAAAACAGTTGTGTGCCCTACAACGGATTTAGGTAAGAAGATCACAACAGTTGCATGCCCTAGATCTTCAGCTTAAAACAGTTTGTCACAGAACACTTAGGCAAGATATAACTTGGTTACACCTTAGAACAATTTCACCATTTCTCGCTGCGTATGCGTACAATGTTACCTAAGGTGAATAATTGATTTTATAGTTAAAGAACTGAACTAGCATGTATTTTGTCACAGATCACTTGTGGCGAGAGACACCAAAAGCACAGTATACACGGGTATTTCACCCTGACTAATACTCACTCTACTGTGGATTTAAGGCAAGTATTTTGTTTAACTGACACACTGGTCTTTGGATCTTGTCAAGGAGTTAACATTCTCCATTTTTGTTCTCCAGCCATAGAGGTAAGTGTTACATTTGTATTTTATTTTATATGTGAAGCATATTCAGTTTTTAATGTCATAGCATGAAATGAAGCCTTTATTACTACACAGACTTGAAATGTGAACTTTTGAACTGTTACAAGCTGCTATAGATTTTAATTCCGTATTTAATATTATAACCAGTTTGGTTTCATTGTATCTGTCTGTACGTATGGCTATATGTATGTATGTGTTCATGGTGGATCCATGAAAGGTGGGAGTGGCCAATACAAGTATTCTAGTCCAATTAAGGAGACCTGTGTGCTATCTATACATATGTATGTGCGGGTTTAAGACTGCATCTGTGCATCTATACGGATATGGAAGATGATGTTACCATCAATGCCAGACAAAGACGAAACAGCTAATTTGCAAACTTATGAGCATGGTGGATCCATGAAGAAGGGTGTGAACAGCTGATACATATGTGGGCCAATTCGTGGTTTGTCAGTGGACACATTTGCTAGTTTTTACAAATATTTATGAATCATGTGAATGTACAAATGACCACATCATAAGTTTGTTCCAATTGATTGTTGTTTCAGTCGAGTACAATTTGGGTCATTTTGATTTTATTAGATTTGAATCTTATTTTCACTCAATGAGATCATTTGAATCTCTTTTATTAGAAGAAATTAATGAGGTTATCTGAATCTCACTTTTATTGTACAAAATTACAGGAGTTTATCTGAATCTCACTTTCACTGTATGAAATTATGTGAGATAATATGAATCTTCCCGTCATACATTAGTACATGAACCATTTGTTTTTGTTTTCCTATTTGTAAATGTTAGGCATCCATTCAGGTCTATCTTGTTACATAGGTGTGTGCCCTGCAATGGATTTAGGAATGTAGGTTAAATCAGTTGCATGCCCTGCAATGGATTTAGGTATGTAGGTTAAATCAGTTGCATGCCCTGCAATGGATTTAGGTATGTAGGTTAAATCAGTTGCATGCCCTGCAATGGATTTAGGTATGTAGGTTAAATCAGTTGCATGCCCTGCAATGGATTTAGGTATGTAGGTTAAATCAGTTGCATGCCCTGCAATGGATTTAGGTATGTTGGTTAAATCAGTTGCATGCCCTGCAATGGATTTAGGTATGTAGGTTAAATCAGTTGCATGCCCTGCAATGGATTTAGGTATGTAGGTTAAATCAGTTGCATGCCCTGCAATGGATTTAGGTATGTAGGTTAAATCAGTTGCATGCCCTGCAATGGATTTAGGTATGTAGGTTAAATCAGTTGCATGCCCTGCAATGGATTTAGGTATGTAGGTTAAATCAGTTGCATGCCCTGCAATGGATTTAGGTATGTAGGTTAAATCAGTTGCATGCCCTGCAATGGATTTAGGTATGTAGGTTAAATCAGTTGCATGCCCTGCAATGGATTTAGGTATGTTGGTTAAATCAGTTGCATGCCCTGCAATGGATTTAGGTATGTAGGTTAAATCAGTTGCATGCCCTGCAATGGATTTAGGTATGTAGGTTAAATCAGTTGCATGCCCTGCAATGGATTTAGGTATGTAGGTTAAATCAGTTGCATGCCCTGCAATGGATTTAGGTATGTAGGTTAAATCAGTTGCATGCCCTGCAATGGATTTAGGTATGTAGGTTAAATCAGTTGCATGCCCTGCAATGGATTTAGGTATGTAGGTTAAATCAGTTGCATGCCCTGCAATGGATTTAGGTATGTAGGTTAAATCAGTTGCATGCCCTGCAATGGATTTAGGTATACAGATCCATGCTGCAATATGATGATGTGCATAATTGAACATTTTTCTTGAACAGAGATTCACCAGAAACACCAAGTTATATTAGCTATGCATAACATCAAATTAAAAAATTTAAATAATACACAATTGTCAATTAAGTAGTGATCTGCCATGCCAAAACTGTTGTAACACAAAATAACTTACATTTATGTTATACATTTACATAGGCCATATAACTAACATAAGGTGTGAAAAATGGGGCATGCTGTAATATCATTGTGCCCCTGTTAGAACAAATACATGACTTCATAAACTGTTAAGAACTGTTCTTCAAATATTCATGATCAGTTCATGATGAGTTCATGAACAAACGTTTATGAAAGTTCTACAACTAAGCTCTTGAACACTTCATGAATTTTGATGCATCATACATGAAGCTCATGAACACACTGATGAACTTGTATGAACTATTATAACATCTTTGAAGTTCCTGAATGCCATGAACTTAGCTCCTTGACGATGAAAGTTAAATATACTTCAACAGTTGACAGAATTGCCCCAATATCTCTTGAAAAAGTTTTCAAAGGCATATTAAAGTGGTGAAAAGTTTTCAAAGGCAAATTAAAGTGGTGAAAAGTTTTAATAAGACCATATACTATGGAAGTCAGATCATTTTAAGATCAACAAAACAATTTAAGTCTTTCAGTGAAAACCTAATTATGATATGACAATTCATGCAAAAGAATTAACTACACAATTTTAAAGCTGGCCACCATGGCAGCCAAATTAGACCCCAGATCAGACATCATAAGTATTTAATGAAAACCCTCATGTTCATAAATTGACATCCATTCAAGAGGAAAAAAAAGAACAAGGTTTTCAATATAGCTGCTATGTGACAGCTATATTGGATCTAATGTCTGACAGCCATATTGGATCTAATGTGTGACAGCCATATTGGATCTAATGTGTGACAGCCATATTGGATCTAATGTGTGACAGCCATATTGGATGCAATTGGATGTCACAATGGCACCATGTTAAGACCAATTGGATGCCATAAGAAGTCTTTTAGTGAACACCCAATGAAAATATAACTTTCTGTTTTTAAGATGGTTACTATGATAGCCATGTTGGACTTCAGATCAGCAGCAATTTTGTGACATCATAAGAAATCTTTTAGTGAAAACTCATGTTGATATGACCACACATGTAGGACTAGTGGAAGTAACAAGATTGGGGCTACAACAAAGCACTTTGTGGACCTAATTAAGAACACATGTAAACAGGTCCATAAAACTAAGCAGAAGGTAACACTAGCCATTTCAGTTGTGCTATGCAGGGGAAAAATTCAGAACATCCAATATATCCATTCCTGAATATGTAATGACCTAATATATAAAGTCAAGAAAAGGTAAATGTATGTACAGGCCATGCAGTATTTGAATCAGCTGGCCTTCAAACATCACTCCCTTGTAAATTTAGTGTAATTGAGGGCACATGTCAATTTCTGGTTTGAAGAACTCACTAATTGGCAGTTTTTAGTGACAAACAGACAACAGAGTAAAATTACTTATTCAGAAGGTAATGGAATGGATCAGACCTAAAGTCTCAACCTGTCAATGAACTTTTTCACCCTTTCATAAAAGTGTTACTTATTAACTTTCTAAACTGTAATATGACTTAACTGATGTCCACTAATACCAAGTTTCCCAATCATTAACATGAAAGTGCCAACACAATTCAAAGGTTTAGCTTTCATGCCAGAAAAATGTAAAGCCCCCTCCCTTCTAACATACAAAACAAGAGTCCCTCAATGGGACAGGTGCTCTACTGGATGGAAATAATTTCCAGGAATTCAAGACAAGACAATTTCTTCCTTTTAACTGCTGTGTAAAAACTATCTTGAGTATTCTTCAGCAATAAAGATTTTCAAAAGTTAGCTACTGGTGCACATACGGACTCCCCAATGAAAACAAATTCATGACTTCATGAGTAATCATGTTCAGATAGGTATTAGTTTCATTTAAGAGCAAGGTAAGTCTTTAAGTGAAAAGCTCTTTTATTGTCTGTCTCAGAGTTTGGGGGTGGGGGAGGTAGTGCTAACAAACAATTTCAAGATGGTCATCATGATAATTTTTTATTGCATGAATGACTGCTATCATTTTTATCTATAATCATTTAGATATCACAAGAAGTTAATTGGCAAAACACCATGTTGACATACCATGATCCATTTGGGAAGCCGACACACCACAGTGGCCATATTAGGGGTTAGTCGTTTTCATTATGGACCAGCTAGATTCTGTAAGACTTCGTCAGATGATGTTACATTTAAGAGGCGTAGCCAAAACTTTTGTGAGGGTAATAAATTTGACGTCTGTTCAGCACCATTTTAATTTAATTTAAGATCACAGAACATTCATAAGAAGTTTTGTCATGAAAACCCCATGCTCAAATTTTACTATGTTAGATCCATGACTGGTGTTAAAGGTCAGCTTTAAAGCATCTGTTGTGGACATGACTGATATGTAATGATGTTCTGTTTCATGTCAGGCAAATTACTCAAAAGGATTCTAATTTGTTCTATTTATAGCGAAAATGCCAAGGGCTAACTTGCTGCAGAAACAGCTTGCTGAAAAATATGTCACACCTTCGGAAAATATCTGCAATCTGTCAATCGTCAATGGGCATGTCTTAGTTTTGGTGGCTAAATAAACCTAAAATCTTGACAGGCTACAACAATCTGGGGTGTTTCTTCCATGCTTTTTAATTGTCTTGTATCACAAAAATAGCTAGTCTAGTTGAGATCATGAATGAGAGTAAAAGGAAGTATTTTCTTGTAAAATTGTCCAAGGAATGTGTACTGGAAGTACTGAGAGATAATTCGGAAAAAGGCAGAACAAGGAACCCAATCATAAGTTCATACCATTTTTCTTTGATAGAAGTTTGAAGAATATTGTTTGAATTCATGTTATCTGATCATGTATTCTGACATTTGCTTATCTGGTCTTGATAATGACCATTGAGTATTAGCATTGATGGAAGGTTGCATATTTTAAACCATATGCTTACATGTGTCTGACATTAGTCATATATTAGTAGGGGTATAATTGTTTATTATCTAGCCAGATTGTACTTGAAATTGATCAGTGATATTAAATAATTAGTAGGGGTTTAATTGTTTATTATCTAGCCAGACTGTACTTGAAATTGATCAGTGATATTAAATAATTTGTTAGAAAAATACGTTGATCTTCCTGTACTAGGTTTCATTTATGGAAGGGACTGAGCTAAAATGTATATGGTAGCTAGATATATTAAGGGAACACACTAAGTTTTATTTATACAAATGTTAAGCAAAGGTTGTGACCTGGAACCATATTAGTAGTAGTAGTGTTTGTCTGAATTGTGATATGATGATTGTGAGATAGGAGATGATGTTCTATCCATGCAGTAAGGAATTAGCAAAATATTTAGGTTCCATATTTTTACAAAAGCATAGCTCCAAACCACATCGACATACAATCCATGTAGCAGTTGATACCCATAAGAGGATGAATGCAAAATGGAGTAATTGTTGGCTGCATCATATGAAAAGCCAGAAGAAATAGGTCAACCCCAACCTGCTACTAGTGTGGTCTTGAATTGGCTGAATTTAAGCATTGAACTCAATCTCACTAAAAATGAAAAACCGTGCATAGAACATGTTTTATGCAAACAAAAAAAACAACAATTTTTATTTTGTTGATTATCATATGTGTATCTTCTGTTTCTGAACAAACCAAAATACCTGCCTCAACTAATATGAAAAAGAATTCAAGAAATTTGCATTAAAATTAAAGTTTATGGAAAAACCTGCATTTTCACAATATGACAGAGGCTAAGTGGTTAGTATATAAGATTCAAAGCTAAAGGGTGGATAGAGGTACTGGTCCTAAAACTGGATCAGCCCAGGTCAGTTGCTGTGGTGTGTAAAGCACTTTCTTCCAACTGTCTTGGTATTAAAAGTCCCACTGTTAATGCCATTAATGCCTTCACAAATGCCAACCAAAGCCTTGCCACAGATGGCAGTGTTAACCGGAATATATTCCCTTACAAATGCCAACCAAAGCCTCGCCACAGATGGCAGTGTTCACCAGACTGTTAATGCCCTTACAAATGCCAACCAAAGCCTTGCCACAGATGGCAGTGTTAACCGGACTATATTCCCTTACAAATGCCAACCAAAGCCTTGCCACAGATGGCAGTGTTAACCGGACTATATTCCCTTACAAATGCCAACCAAAGCCTTGCCACAGATGGCAGTGTTAACCGGACTATATTCCCTTACAAATGCCAACCAAAGCCTTGCCACAGATGGCAGTGTTCACCAGACTGTTAATGCCCTTACAAATGCCAACCAAAGCCTTGCCACAGATGGCAGTGTTAACCGGAATATATTCCCTTACAAATGCCAACCAAAGCCTTGCCACAGATGGCAGTGTTCACCAGACTGTTAATACCCTTACAAATGCCAACCAACTTAGCCTTGCCACAGATGGCGGTGTTAACCCAACTGTTAATGCCCTTACAAATGCCAACCAAATCCTTGCCATAGATGACAGTGTTAGGTTAATTTCTGCTAAGGCTGCCTGCACTTGTATATCAGCCAAGTCAAGACTGTGGTGGTGAAAAACAACTGCTATAATTACCTGAACCTTTTAGGGCATGTTCAAGAGTCAAGAAATAAATTGGGTATATAAATGATTGCCTGGTTCAAAGGGCTGAGCTGTGGTAAGGGTCAGACATTTTTATCAGCTAGTATCATTAATAGGAAGGGGCTACCTGACAGCAACATTGATAATAACACTTCTGCAAGCAAACTAACATCAACATGCCATGGATACTTCACAAAACATACTGCATTATCAAAATCACAGATTGTACTATCTAAAATGGAGTGCCTACAGTTTGAACAAGAGACATAAGTGGTCCTGATAACATTCACCTAGTTACATAAGTATAGTTCACCATTTCACTAAAGAGGCTTATGCAATGTTGTAAAAAGAAAAAAACTACATAAACTGAAAATGTAGACCATATAAATTTGATCCAATTTATTAAAAGTTTACAGAAAAATTATTTTCAAAGCTAAATTAATATTGAGTCTCTTGTTCATATTCAATAGAGACCATGGTCATATTAGCATATTTACCAAGTTTGCTCAAAATCCTTTAAAAAAAAATATAATCACCAGAGTTGTACAACTTTATCCAAGTAGATTAACCCTTAAAGAGTGTGTCGCGACTATAGTCGCGCTCGAGGTGAGCAACACTGATCGCATTCTATAACTTCATCTTGCCATAAATGCCTGTAAAACTATATTTGATTGGTTTAAAGAGGCCCGGAACTAGCATTCTGCAGTACTTTACTATATTATTAACGATGTAATTTTACAAATGCTCGCTTGTAAACACATGGTACTTGTGCAAAGCTAAAATGGCCGACGCTGAATACGAAGGTGATTTCTTGTAACAAATATTCGCTTCTGATAGTGATGCTAATAGTGATTTTGAATAATTTGAGAAAAATGACATTATTGGCGCAAGCGAGGTATTGATGGAAATACACATGAATGATTTTGAGCCAGTAATTTACGTGGAACTGGAGTCGGATGTACATGCTCGCTTGACGTGAAAAGATGGCGCGCCTGTCAACCCCCATTCACTGGTAATTCAAAATTAAATGTCGAGATGGTGAATAATGAACCTACGGACTATTTTCTTAGATGACAAGCTATTGCATCTGATAGTAGATCAAACAAATCGTAATGCAGATCAGAGAGTTCATGGGGCAGACTTGAACGAAAAATGTCGCATAAAGAAATGGCGGCCTGTCTTATCTGAGCATCTAAAACGTTTTTGCATCGATTAAAACAATGGGTTTGGTACATATGTCTGTTCTCAATTCCTAATGGGCTATTGATGATGTAATATCAACTGCATACTTCAGCAAAAAAATAAGTATGGGATAGATTTCAAGCTATTCCAAGCAATTTACACCTGTTAGAAAATGAGAACAATTAAGGTGACTCTTCACATAAAATCAGGCCAATGATTGAACAAATATAAAGCCGTTGCTGAGGTTTAATCACCAGATATGGACCTTGGTTTGATGATATTATAATAAATAACAGGTGATAGTTTTTCATGAACATTAATTGCTGACTGGAGGGTTTAAACATAACTCTGACATTCATGGAGTGGATTTTTGCAAAACTGTCACCCTGCCTTTACCTGTGATTTTCACAATTTATATAGAACATTGTGACAGACATAACATGTGCATGGTTGGACTACTAAAGAATATAACATTTCGTAGATATATTTGAACTTTTCCATCAAAAACAAACAAAAATACTGATGAAATACAATTGTAACTTGTCATTTTACCTGTATTTACACCTGTACCTGCAAACATGTTAAACCTACACATGTCTTCATGCTAATCTTAAAGTATAAACACGCACCATCATTTTTTATATAGGGTTTGTCTATCAATAGTGTATATTTAATAAAATACATGCAATTTAAAGACTCTGCAGTTTTCTTCTTTTCTCCCCTGAAACAATTCAGCACTGAGGGACCTTTTACTGCAAAACAATGCAGCACTTTAAGGGTTAAAGACAGCACACAAATATGCACAGAACATGCTAATAATAAAATCCTTCCAACAGCATAACAATATCTGTCCATTTACCATTGCTAATAATAAAACCCTTCCAACAGCATAACAATATCTGTCCATTTACCATTGCTAATAATAAAATCCTTCCAACAGTATAACAATATCTGTCCATTTACCATTGCTAATAATAAAACCCTTCCAACAGCATAACAATATCTGTCCATTTACCATGGCTAATAATAAAACCCTTCCAACAGCATAACAATATCTGTCCATTTACCATGGCTAATAATAAAACCCTTCCAACTGCATAACAATATCTGTCCATTTACCATGGCTAATAATAAAACCCTTCCAACAGCATAACAATATCTGTCCATTTACCGTTGCTAATAATAAAACCCTTCCAACAGCATAACAATATCTGTCCATTTACCATGGCCAATAATAAAACCCTTCCAACAGCATAACAATATCTGTCCATTTACCATTGCTAATAATAAAACCCTTCCAACAGTATAACAATATCTGACCATTTACCATTAGTGGGATTAGAATCAGGTCAGAAATATTGCCTCTTAAGTGGCAAGAGCAGGGGAATACCCGCCTCATTAATATGCATAGATCTCCTAATAAAATTCATCAGATGATACAAGTACACCTATTTAACAAGTTTTACAAAATATTAGAAATAAAGTTGTGACTAAAGTATTGGCAAGCTGAGCCAATCAGATGTAAGATTACCTTATTATTATGCAAGGGTCTTGCTCAAATAGCAGGAGTCCCTCAAAAGGAACTGACACTAATGAGGGAAAAGAATTTCCAAGAATTCAACGAGATCCCTTCTTCAACTACTGAGTAGTGAATCATCACTGATATTCTTCAGCAATAATAAGATTTTCAAATTAACTGCTGATGTGGACATATTGAATTTCAGACTGACGCCATTTAGGACAAAGTACACCGCTTCAGAAAACCCCATGTCATAATGATCATCGATTCAGTAACATAAAGATTTTCAAGACAGCCATTACTGCAGCCTGATTGGATTGTTTGTCTACGGCTGAAAACATCATGTTAATATGTACGGCCATTCATTTGGGAGAAAACAATATTTCCAAGACAGACTTCATGGTTGCCATATTGAGGGTTTCATTCAAAACCAACTAGAGGCCAATATCTCTTCTGATGAAAACCCTATGTCAAAATGACTTTTCATTTATGAGTAGCAAGAACTAGGTTTTCAAGATGGGCACAAAAAAGGATGTCAGATTGTTACCTTTTTAATTTATGATCAATATTATAAAAAGGTCTTTAGTGATGCTGATGTGAAGAAGATTTTCAACTTACAACTATGGCAGCCATATCAGACCTCATATTGTCACCATTTTCATTTAAAATCAAGCAGACATGAGAGGTTTTTATCTTCAAAACTTTTCAAGTGTAATAGTCACACACAAAAATTCATGATGACAACGATGGTGGATGTATTAGACATCAGATCAGTACCATTTTCATTTACAACAATAAAAATTCTTTTCATGAAACTGCACACATCAGAAATGTCTGTCCATTTAGCAGGAGTAGTGATAAGAATTTCAAAATGGCTGCTATGGTGGTATATTGGACTAAGATTGTCATCATTTTCATTAAGACCAACTTTATATTATAAGAAGTCTTTTAGCGAAAATCTCAGGTGGACAAGCAATAAAAGAAATATTCATGAAAGTCACTGTGTGAAAGTTGTATTGGATTTCAGATCAACACCATTTTCATTTACAACCAACCAGTCATCGTAAGTCTTACACATCAAACACATCAATATAACTTTCTGTTCAGGAAAAATTGTGAAACTATTTTCTAGCTGACTGTCATGGTGGCCATACCATGTATTGTATCAACACCATTTTTATTTAGGCATCATAAGAAGTCTTTTAGTGGAAGACCATCCATTCAAGAGAAACAAGATGACCACTGTGTTGGCCATATTACATGCTGGAGCAGCACCTTGTTCATTTAGGACAAACCATACAGGAGGATAAATGGTCCAAATAGTTTAGGAAAAGTAATGATAATAAAATTGTGCTAATAGACAGACCAATTTAGGATTAATTGATCAAACCCCAGCTATAAAAATTGTAATATATGAGAAACAGACTGAAGGACAATGGTTGAAAGACATCCATAAGAATTGTACATATATGAGAAACAGACTGAAGGACAATGGTTGAAAGACATCCATAAGAATTGTACATATTTGAGAAACAGTCTGATGAAGGACAATGGTTGAAAGACATCCATAAGAATTGTACATATTTGAAAAACAGACTGAAGGACAATGGTTGAAAGACATCCATAAGAATTGTATATATATGAGAAACAGACTGAAGGACAATGGTTGAAAGACATCCATAAGAATTGTACATATTTGAGAAACAGACTGATGAAGGACAATGGTTGAAAGACATCCGTAAGAATTGTACATATTTGAAAAACAGACTGATGAAGGACAATGGTTGAAAGACATCCATAAGAACTGTACATATTTGAGAAACAGACTGATGAAGGACAATGGTTGAAAGACATCCATAAGAATTGTACATATTTGAGAAACAGACTGATGAAGGACAATGGTTGAAAGACATCCATAAGAATTGTACATATTTGAGAAACAGACTGATGAAGGACAATTGTTGAAAGACATCCATAAGAATTGTACATATTTGAAAAACAGACTGATGAAGGACAATGGTTGAAAGACATCCATAAGAATTGTACATATTTGAGAAACAGACTGATGAAGGACAATGGTTGAAAGACATCCATAAGAATTGTACATATTTGAGAAACAGACTGATGAAGGACAATGGTTGAAAGACATCCATAAGAATTGTACATATTTGAGAAACAGACTGATGAAGGACAATGGTTGAAAGACATCCATAAGAATTGTACATATTTGAAAAACAGACTGATGAAGGACAATGGTTGAAAGACATCCATAAGAATTGTACATATTTGAAAAACAGACTGATGAAGGACAATGGTTGAAAGACATCCATAAGAATTGTACATATTTGAGAAACAGACTGATGAAGGACAATGGTTGAAAGACATCCATAAGAATTGTACATATTTGAAAAACAGACTGAAGGACAATGGTTGAAAGACATCCATAAGAATTGTATATATATGAGAAACAGACTGAAGGACAATGGTTGAAAGACATCCATAAGAATTGTACATATTTGAGAAACAGACTGATGAAGGACAATGGTTGAAAGACATCCATAAGAATTGTACATATTTGAAAAACAGACTGATGAAGGACAATGGTTGAAAGACATCCATAAGAACTGTACATATTTGATAAACAGACTGATGAAGGACAATGGTTGAAAGACATCCATAAGAATTGTACATATTTGAGAAACAGACTGATGAAGGACAATGGTTGAAAGACATCCATAAGAATTGTACATATTTGAGAAACAGACTGATGAAGGACAATGGTTGAAAGACATCCATAAGAATTGTACATATTTGAAAAACAGACTGATGAAGGACAATGGTTGAAAGACATCCATAAGAATTGTACATATTTGAGAAACAGACTGATGAAGGACAATGGTTGAAAGACATCCATAAGAATTGTACATATTTGAGAAACAGACTGATGAAGGACAATGGTTGAAAGACATCCATAAGAATTGTACATATTTGAGAAACAGACTGATGAAGGACAATGGTTGAAAGACATCCATAAGAATTGTACATATTTGAAAAACAGACTGATGAAGGACAATGGTTGAAAGACATCCATAAGAATTGTACATATTTGAAAAACAGACTGATGAAGGACAATGGTTGAAAGACATCCATAAGAATTGTACATATTTGAGAAACAGACTGATGAAGGACAATGGTTGAAAGACATCCATAAGAATTGTACATATTTGAGAAACAGACTGATGAAGGACAATGGTTGAAAGACATCCATAAGAACTGTACACATATGAGTGACTAATACTTTAAGTTAATTTAATTAAAATGAGTTAGAAATACTGATTCTTAATTGATAATAAGGCAATCAGATCAACTCATTATTAGGGCTGTCAAAGAGTACCCGGGTAATCGGGTACCCAACCATAGCGAAAAACCCGGGCACTGAAAATTAATGACGAATACCCGTTCACAAAAATAAGTTTTTGACAACACTATCAAATTATCATATATCATCAGCAGCACGATGGATTGTAGTCCGAGTTTCCTCTGACCCTTGCCACCCCATTTTTGATATTTAGACATTCATTTTGGGGTGTGTGGTCAGAGTGCATTTCCATATTAAAAAGTTGTAATTCGCCAACACCATTTGATGTCGGCAAGGGATACTTGCTTACATGCTGGCCCAGCAAACTTGAATTATCTTTTATCGAGATATACCTGCATGAAATCGATAGGAATATGATTTATTTTCTCAAAAATTGTGAGCATAGCATTTGTTATGCCTTTAATCCACTGACAGATGAGACGAAAGTACATCATTGCTGAAATTTTACCAGGATCTGGCCATTTGCATTCTTAGTCACATGACTACACAAATCTCGCAACCTACTTGTCAATGACATTAGAGGTCAAATAGTCACATGATATGGACAATAAATGAATTTCCAAAGTTGCTGTGCATATAATTTGGACATATAGTAGCCACATAAATAAATATAGTCTGTTCTCTCCTCACTAAGCCATACTGATGATATGAATATAATTTGAGGGAAAGTAGAGTAAGGTTTGCTATAAATAGAACATGATACTGTTAGGAAAGTACAAGTCCAAGGACAAGCGTACTCTTATATTGTAGTTATGTAAAGCAGTCTTTTCTAAAATACAGTCTGTGGGATTATAGGAATGTTAATAGAAACGAGATTTTTAAAAGATGGATATATCGAAAAAGCGTAATCCATATACATTTACGCGTAACTTAGTGAAGCAATCATACTGATTACACCAAAAGCATAATGGTTGGCATGTATGCGTATGGGTACAAAGGTTAGTCTAAATAAATTCACTAATTAACAGCGTGCGGTCCGATCATTCACAGCTACCACATTGCGGATGCCTCAGATTGAGTAGTGCATTACACAGTTGGTCTCTGCCACCAATCAAAATATTAAAACAAAGGCAGCGAACAATTTGTTGGTCAAGGGTTGTACATGTCTTTCATGTTCTAACTAGTACCCGGATAACTGTTAAATGGCGCAACGGGTACCTGGGTAAGTTTTCCGTGGTTTTGACAGCCCTACTCATTAGTAAGCATTTATCTTGCTCATTATCCACCTTGTCAGAGAACATGGTATCAACCATAATTTCATGCCTGAGAAAACTTATATCTGAATTATGGCTTCCCACTAGAACAAGCCATTTAGTTTAGTTTCCACAAACACACTCATATTTGTCTAAGTCCAGACTATTTGAATTAATGTTTAAATTGACCCCTTAGAGAAGCAGTTGTAAAACTGAGATTACTTGACCATCAGTGAGCAAGTTTCAACCTAAATGTGTTCAAAACAAAATCACATGATTATTATCAGGAGAGACAGTTTTTATTGTAAATATTGAAATACATTGCACTCCAAAACACTTTGTGCTTTTGTACTTATAGTAACTGGGCATGCTTTACTATTGTCTTTTGAGTAAGGACATCTTTTTTGTCTTAGAATTTGATTCAAAATATCATAAAGGTTAGAAATGGGTTTTTTTTTAAAATAATTTAATCCAGAATGCTTTTTTCTTCTTGTTCAATTAATCAAAATCAGAATATGATGTCAATTAATCTAAGCCAGAACGTTTTTTCAGGCTATATGAGAGCTGGAAATATTTTCCAAAGAATCCCAAGTTTCCTCCTCCCACTCACGAAAATTAAATGGTTGGTCACTTAACCTCAATAATGATATCCATAAAGCTCAACTAACATGACTCTTGTTTTCAAATGTCTCCTATTGCTGATGTTTTAATTGCACAGCTGTAGGAAGAACACCTGTTCCAACCATTAAGTGTAGTACTTAACTGTCCATTAGGACAGCTGTACCAGGCAAACAAAACTAAACCACACATCAACATGTTAGGCAGCTCCACAACCAACTCATAAAATGGCACAGTGATTGGGATGCTGACCACAAAGGGCAGGTGTCACACCATTATAACATGACCCAAGGGATAAATCTCAAATTAAATACTGGCACAACAAAAATTTATGTTAAAATTTTGAACAAAGGACATGTTACTCTTGATACACCACCGCTCTAGGGATGCAGGCAATAATGTCACACTGTCATACCATGCCCCTAGCTACAACGTCGATGTCGTAGCCTCAACTTGATTTGTTGTGGTTGCGACTTGGAACTGATCCCATATCATGTATTGGAGCAAACCAAAGCATTACTTAAAGTCAGTAAAAGAAATAGTTTAGATATAAGCATAATCATGTTATGAAAAAAGTTTGTCTTATTTTGAATTTATTAAGCCCTTACTTGATAAAATAAATTGGTATGGTTACATTAACCTCACTGTGTCCGCCATGACAAATAACGTGAGACTCTCACCATGACCCCTTTTCTAAGTAAGGCTTTGCAGACCATATTTGGATAATCTACGCTATGTTATTAATTGTTAAATGACATTACGTGCAAAGACAGAGAATAAATACTAGCATTAATTAGGTTTTCTTGATAAAAAGTTAAAGTCAATGACATTTCCAAATCCAGTGGGTAGCAGGACAAATACATCCTTTTTATAAATAAAGTGGAAAATAATGGCTTATTGGTGGAATTTCAAAGTTTCAGATAAACCGTACAACAATGAAAGTTGTAATTTAATTGGAGAATCGAAGGGTTCATAACAGATTTTATTCAGATTGTAACTGTGAAACATTTGAAGGATTTGGTGGGGTGGGGGTGGAGGTGGGGGTGGGGGTGCAAGCACTGGTTTTAGATGAATGAGATGTAACACACTTATCCCAGTCATCACATTAATCCACTCAATAAACTTTTCACTTATCCCAGTCATCACATTAATTCACTCAATAAACTTTTCACTTATCCCAGTCATCACATTAATCCACTCAATAAACTTTTCACTTATCCCAGTCATCACATGAATTCACTCAATAAACTTTTCACTTATCCCAGTCATCACATTAATCCACTCAATAAACTTTTCACTTATCCCAGTCATTACATTAATTCACTCAATAAACTTTTCACTTATCCCAGTCATCACATGAATTCACTCAATAAACTTTTCACTTATCCCAGTCATCACATTAATCCACTCAATAAACTTTTCACTTATCCCAGTCATCACATTAATTCACTCAATAAACTTTTCACTTATCCCAGTCATCACATTAATCCACTCAATAAACTTTTCACTTATCCCAGTCATCACATTAATTCACTCAATAAACTTTTCACTTATCCCTGTCATCACATTAATCCACTCAATAAACTTTTCACTTATCCCAGTCATCACATTAATTCACTCAATAAACTTTTCACTTATCCCAGTCATCACATTAATCCACTCAATAAACTTTTCACTTATCCCAGTCATCACATTAATCCACTCAATAAATTTTTCACTTATCCCAGTCATCACATTAATTCACTCAATAAACTTTTCACTTATCCCAGTCATCACATTAATCCACTCAATAAACTTTTCACTTATCCCAGTCATCACATTAATTCACTCAATAAACTTTTCACTTATCCCAGTCATCACATTAATTCACTCAATAAACTTTTCACTTATCCCAGTCATCACATTAATCCACTCAATAAACGTTTCACTTATCCCAGTCATCACATTAATCCACTCAATAAACTTTTCACTTAAGCCCTTAAAAAAAACCAAAGGCAATCGAAGCATGCTTGATATTAAAATGGGTCCAAACTATGAAGTTCAGATTGAGTGAAGTGAATTAAAAACCCTTAAATGCAGGTCTATCTTGATAAATATATTAATGAAATATCAATGTTTGTAGCTTGAGACATTACACTTTCACACACAGCCCTTAATTTCCTAATGGGTTTTGTGTTTACAGTTATGCTTTTCATTAATCATGGTGTAATTTTAAATAAGTTTTGATTTTCAATAGGCTATCTATCTTTAGAAGTTAGACAACTGGTACTATGATAGCCTGAAAATGTCTTTTTTAAAATAATTTTTCTGGGTAATACAATGTCATGTTCACTTTAGGTCAAGATAGTACAGTTTCATTGATGTATTGTTTACCTGCCATCCTAAAATGACACCATAACCATCCAAGAAACTTATTGTGTAACCTGCAACAGAAATGCCAGGTAATGACCTGGCATTAGGGCAGTATAATTTATATCACAGTGCATGCTTAGGTAAATATGAACTGTTCATAACCAGAGAATTCCAGAGCCAGATTTTGTTACACATTGCTGCAAACTTTATACCAGCTTTGACATAAGCATGTACACCACCACTACAGAAATATGAACTGTCCATGACCAGAGTATTCCCCAGTGTCAAACTTAACCCCAAGCCTTATTGCAAATTTTATACCAGCTTTGACATAAGCATGTACACCACTACAGAAACACTAAATGCTCTCCAAACATTGAAAGCCTGTATGATATAGTCTCTCAACAATCTATTAGAATAAAAACTGGGCATGCTGGCATTTTAACACAGATGCCAAAGTTAAATTTAGCAAAAAACTAACAAGGTTTTGTCCATCTCAGTCCATTTATAGCTTCCTTTACTTGAAAAAAATGCAATCTACTTGCTTTGAAATTTTCATGTTTAACCAACACTTTATAAATGTACTTCATTTTGATCAATGGGATAAAAAACAGACAATGAAAGTCATTCACAAATCAAGGATAACAGATATGAGGTCAATTAAAAAATTCATCAAATCAAAGATAATTATGCTAAATAATCAGTGCAACATTTTCTTAACAAGCAAAGATTTTCCTTAAAAATGTTCTTTATTTTAAAATGATTCCTGGTTCATAGTAAAAGTTTTAATGTGAGTTGGTTAAATGACAGTAGTTGCAATTCTCTGAATTTATATATATTATTATTTATACATATTATAATTTATACATATTATTATTTATACATATTATAATTTATACATATTATTATTAATACATATTATAATTTATACATATTATAATTTATACATATTATTATTTATACATATTATTATTAATATATATTATAATTTATAAATATTATTATTTATACATATTATAATTTATATATATTATTAGTACTGCTTTTGTAGTCAATACAGGTAACACCCAGGTAATAAATCAAAATTTGAGAATAGGTAAATAGTGTGTAAATTGATGAATGAACAACACTTGACTGAAAAACTGGTAGGAAGTTGAAACTCCAGTACTTTCAATTACAATTACGGATAATGTTCAGCCTTGTGCTGTAACATTTTATAACCTATAAAATGGAACTAGAATTTACGCTGGCACAGCTTTGGAAGATGTGTCTAAATCTCGATTGAAATGCAAATGAGACACCCACCCACCCCAGTCACTGCTTTGGCACTTACATATTAAAGGACCATCAAAGAAAACACGTGAATACCTGGACAATTGACCTGGCTATTTATTACCATTGGAAGAGGTTTCCAAAGGTAAAATTTGGTGCTGATTGATGATCAGGTGAATTTAAGTCCACAAAAATAAACATAACAAAGTAAAAGTCTAATATCAGACTATGTCAGTTTATATGTATGGATGAGTTTTCATGAAGGGAAGATAAAGAGAAAGTGACTATAATAAAGGGTGACGGGCATTTGTAATCTTTCTTTGGTTGGAGACTTTTATACTAGTTGGTTGACATTTGTTTTGGATGAGGAAGTGGAACAGCAGCTGCTCAAGCAACCCCAACAACTGGGAAGGGTCTAGGCCAAAAGGGAGCCCAAAATTCCCATCAATTTTTTTTTATTACAAGGAAGCCCTAATTTCAGTTTTGCAAAGATGGTGTATGTGCATAATTTCATGCCACTAAGAATTTTATGGGCAATGTTAACAGGCTGCCTGTAGGGGAATAGTGAATAGACAGTTATTAGAGAATAATTTGTTTTCCCTCAAAATGAATTAGTTTTTCTGGGGTAATATATTTAATTTGTCAGCTAAGTTTTGTCTGTCTTCTGTCTGGTCTGCTGGTATTAGTTGAATGCTCTTATATGTGGTCAAGCTAGTCTTGCTATGTTTATATCATTTGAATTACCCCATATAGTATTTTAGTATCCTAAAATGGGTTGTATCATTTGAATTACCCCATATAGTATTTTAGTATCCTAAAATGGGTTGTATCACTGGAATTACCCCATATAGTATTTTAGTATCCTAACATGGGTTGTATCACTGGAATTATCCCATATAGTATTTAGTATCCTAAAATGGGTTGTATCACTGGAATTGCCCCATATAGTATTTTAGTATCCTAAAATGGGTTGTATCACTGGAATTACCCCATATAGTATTTTAGTATCCTAACATGGGTTGTATCACTGGAATTACCCATATAGTATTTAGTATCCTAAAATGGGTTGTATCACTGGAATTACCCCATATAGTATTTTAGTATCCTAAAATGGGTTGTATCACTGGAATTACCCCATATAGTATTTTAGTATCCTAACATGGGTTGTATCACTGGAATTACCCCATATAGTATTTAGTATCCTAAAATGGGTTGTATCACTGGAATTACCCCATATAGTATTTTAGTATCCTAAAATGGGTTATTTCATTTGAATTACCCCATATAGTATTTAGTATCCTAAAATGGATTATTTCATTTGAATTACCCCATCTAGTATTTAGTATCCTAAAATGGATTATTTCATTTGAATTACCCCATATAGTATTTAGTATCCTAAAATGGATTATTTCATTTGAATTACCCCATATAGTATTTAGTATCCTAACATGGGTTGTATCGGTTGTATTACCCCACACAGTACTACAGTATCTTAAATAGAGTTGTATAATTTAAATTACCCCATACTGCAATACAGCAATCAATTTTGGGTTGTATCTAATGTTCCCTCTAAGCTACACGTGCAGCTGCTCAGGCATCCCCGCACAGCTGAATTGTCAATTTTTGCTCAATCCAATGTTAAATTTTGCTCGTCTCCATAATGCTTGCGCAGTGCAGCGAGCACTGCGCGCACATCTACCAGTCGCTTAGAGGGAACGTTGGCTGTATCTTGTACCATTCTGGAGGAAAATGTCATAGAAGCCATACGTTTGAATTAGCTCTTTTACTGATATTTATTTAATACATTCTGTCCCAGATTGTTACCAATAAAAAAAAATACCATATGTAAATTCAATCCTATCATATAAGATACTGGTATTAAAATTTTTGTTTTTTATTGCTGTGTTGAGACAAAATTTATTTTAGTTTTACCAGTATTAACTGCCATGCCGTCGCTATTACACCAGTTGTCCAATTTGTTTAGGGCATCTTGTAAATCCATGCCCTGTGTGTCTGATAATGAGGAGTAACTTGACTTGTTGATTCAAGGAGTTGCCCAATAAAAGGAGTAGGTCAGCAATTAATACTATAAACAGCAATGGACTTAGAATTGAGCTTTGTGGGATTCCATATCTAATTGTTCTGGGTTCAGACAAGGCATCATTTATATAAACATGGTGTGTTCTCTCATTTATGTATGACATAAACATTTTAACTGTTCTGTAATCACAATGGTAAATTTTCAGTTTGCTCAAAGGGATTTCATGATCAATCATATCAAACATTTTCTACAAGTATAGACCCTTATTATTTTACCTTGATCCAATGCTGGAAGCCATTTATTAGTTGGGAAGATAAAGTCTGTCTTGCATGGATGATTATGCCTAAAACCTGAATGGTTATGCTGTAAGAAGAAGAGTGTGGTTAAACAAGACCAACAGTTCTGGTGATGTTTTTAATCAGTTTTGAGGAGATTGGTACAAATAAACATGCAGTATGGTGTAGAAATCTAATAAATAATGTCAAGTGCCTGGAAGCCAAATGGCACCAAGTAGGTAGGTATTTCAGTGAGGAAGTGAAGACAAGGAATCAAATACACACTCCAAATGCAAACTGTACTGCAAAACCAGATCTAGGTCATTGCAGTTTGTTGGCAGTGATCAATAGAGCGAGCAACACTGACCCTGATCTGCCAGATTAGGTCACGGCAGACCAGGGTTTACAACAGTTGGAACTATCCTATAAGTATTTATATAAGGTATACCCCACTGCAATTGCAGTCCCACACTATAAATAGAAATGTGTTCATGGAATACAAATGCCCAACAGCAATGTCTGTAATTTGACCTAATGCAAACTTTAAAACCAATATGGCATATTTCTTACAGGAATGTCACTGTTTAGTTTCAAAATATAGACTTTTAACATAATTATTGACTATTGTATTATAACGTAGATTGTTTCGCTATCAAGGCAGTATTTTGATAATAACACATATTAAATATATTATTCCTTTTTCGCTAATAGTATTTATGATGAAAGAAAAAAAAGAACCGCAAGGTTTAATTTTACATTTGTTGTTGTTGGGTTTAACACCATTTTGCAGCACACGATGGGTTATACATGGGTCAACTACTAAATACAAGGTGAAGACAGCCAAGAAAGGCACTTTAGTCATATTTTTGTGTGTACTTGGTACCAATATGTTAAGAGCATCATACCCCCATCTCCACCCCAAAAAACATGGAGACAAATGCTAGACAGAAAGGTAAGTAAATTGTTCAATACACAACTCTGTAATTAATATCTCGTCATCTTGGCACTAACAAATGACTGATTATATTCACCCTAATGTGAGATTATATTAAATTAGGATAAAAAAATTATTATTATTCACCCTAATATAAGATAATATTAAAATAGGATGAAAAAGATTGATTATTATTCACCCTATTGTGAGATAATATTAAAATAGGATGAAAAAGGCTGACTGTCTATAAACACTCTAATGTGAGATAATATTAAAATAGGATGAAAAAGGCTGACTGTCTATAAACACTCTAATGTGAGATAATATTAAAATAGGATGAAAAAGGCTGACTGTCTATAAACACTCTAATGTGAGATAATATTAAAATAGGATGAAACAAATTGATTATTATTCACTCTATCGTGAGATAATATTAAAATAGGATGAAAAAGGCTGACTGTCTATAAACACTCTAATGTGAGATAATATTAAAATAGGATGAAAAAAAGCTTTCATCTTTGCATGATTGCATAACTGGTTCCCACCCAGTTGGTGTCTATCTCTTCCTCTCATCCTGGGTAATGTTGGTAGTGTTGAGCAGGGTTTATTAATCACAGAACAAAGCCTGCATGTGTCCTAATGAACATAACTGTGTCTCAACTAATTTGTATCCATACAAAACATGGCCTAATTATACTGGAATTATTCCATGGATGGACCCAATAATTACTTGTTGCTGTAAAACAAGAATGACAAATGACAATATCCTGTGTCACTCCTGAAACACAATTCTCAAACTCTGTCTCAATGAAAGGTTCTAAAAATGTACTTACTTAAAAATGACTGTCTCTCCAAGAAAACAATGTACAAAGAGAAAGAAAGAAATATTGGGTTCAAACCCTTGGCAAACTCGAAGACTTGACCTAGGACATCAAAGCAGTAAAATGTGTTTTATTTGCCAGAAAGGAAACATTTATATGATAATGAAATAGTCTTCAATAATAACCAAGAGTCCTCACCAATTACTATTATAACACAAGCCTTTTATAATAACCAAGAGTGTCCTCACCAATTACTATTATAATACAATCCTTTTATAATAACCAAGAGTGTCCTCGCCAATTACTATTATAATACAATCCTTTTATAATAACCAAGAGTCAGCACCTATTACTATTATAACACAATCCTTTTATAATAACCAAGAGTCAGCACCTATTACTATTATAACACAATCCTTTTATAATAACCAAAAAATGTCCTCAACAATCACTATTATAACACAATCCTTTTATAATAACCAAGTGTCCTCAACAATTACTATTATAACACAAGCCTTTTATAATAACCAAAAGAGTGTCCTCACCAATTACTATTATAATACAAGTCTTTTATAATAACCAAGAGTGTCCTCGCCAATTACTATTATAATACAATCCTTTTATAATAACCAAGAGTCAGCACCTATTACTATTATAACACAATCCTTTTATAATAACCAAGAGTCAGCACCTATTACTATTATAACACAATCCTTTTATAATAACCAAAAAATGTCCTCAACAATCACTATTATAACACAATCCTTTTATAATAACCAAGTGTCCTCAACAATTACTATTATAACACAAGCCTTTTATAATAACCAAAAGAGTGTCCTCACCAATTACTATTATAATACAAGTCTTTTATAATAACCAAGAGTGTCCTCGCCAATTACTATTATAATACAATCCTTTTATAATAACCAAGAGTCAGCACCTATTACTATTATAACACAATCCTTTTATAATAACCAAGAGTCAGCACCTATTACTATTATAACACAATCCTTTTATAATAACCAAGAGTCAGCACCTATTACTATTATAACACAATCCTTTTATAATAACCAAAAAATGTCCTCAACAATCACTATTATAACACAATCCTTTTATAATAACCAAGTGTCCTCACCTATTGCTATTATAACACAAGCCTTTAATAATAACCAAACGAGAGTCCTCACCTATTACTATTATAACACAAGCCTTTAATAATAACCAAAAGAGTCCTCACCTATTACTATTATAAAACAAGCCTTTAATAATAACCAACAGTGTCCTCACCAATTACTATTATAACACAATCCTTTTATAATAACCAAAAGAATGTCCTCACCAATTACTATTTTAACACAATCCTTTTATAATAACCAAAAGAATGTCCTCACTGATTACTATTTTAACACAATCCTTTAATAATAATCAAAATAATTAAAGTCCATAAAACTGAAATCCAAAGCATATTACTTCAAACTATTAAAATTCTCATACCCAAATTCTTTATACCATTTACACAGCCAAGCTCTGAGCAAACTTATCTTTATAATCATGCAAAGCTAAATACAAATTCTCATTTATAGAAACCTGCATTCCAAATACCTTCCTATGTCTATGTTAATATACAGTTGTAGTTGAAACTAAAATGCACAGAGTGTTTGGTGTCTGAATGAAAACTGTGCTGTCAAGTCAAACACACTTTTAAAGTGAATTTGTCTTCGGCAAACTTGTCAGTCTTCCCATGATAATGAGTTTACACAGCCATGGTGAATGTGAAGAGTGTGCAGTATTTTGTATGCACCAAAACAAGCAAATTTTTTTTCATGTTTGATTTCAATAAAGCTCTACCTTAATTGAATAAAACAGAGCTTACAATGTCCCAGCGACTCGGCACCAGTTGTCATATGAAACCAGTAACACATGATGTTTATTTTTTTTATATTATGTTATTTTTGTATAGGTAGGAAAGAAAATAAAATTATATAAACAATACAGTACATTCTTCTCTGGCACCATCAAAGGTTAACAAATGTAATACCATAGTACATTGACAAGTGGTTCAGACCTTCTACCATAGTATGATAAATTGACAACTGGTTCAGACCTTCTACCAGGGTTTATTATGATTTAAAACCAGTATTACCAGGTTAACAAATGTAATACAACTTAATGGCATGGCCACTCAACCACATACAACTTAATCGCATGGCCCCACACCCACATGCAAGTAAATGCCATGGTCCTACACAACACATGCAACATGGCATGGCCAAACACCCACATACAACTAAATGGCATTGCCCTACACCCAATTACAACTTAATTACATGGCCCTGCACTTTCATACAACCAAATGGTCTGGCCACACACACAACTAAATTGCATGATTACACTCACATACAACTATACCGCATGGCCACACTCACAAGGAACACTGAGCACAACCATCCTAATCATCCTACAACATTTAAGAAAAGAAAAAATGGAACGAACCTACTTTGGTAATTAATTTATACCGTATATACTCTCCTATAGGTCTCTGTATATAATTAATTTATACCATACATACTCTCCTACCTAAATAGATTTAATGAATATTCCAATCCTACCTAAATACATTCAATGAATATTCCAATCCTACCTAAATACCTTCAATGAATATTCCAATCCTACCTAAATACATTCAATGAATATTCCAATCCTACCTAAATACATTCAATGAATATTCCAATCCTACCTAAATAGATTCAATGAATATTCCAATCCTACCTAAATACATTCAATGAATATTCCAATACTACCTAAATACATTCAATGAATATTCCAATCCTACCTAAATACATTCAATGAATATTCCAATCCTACCTAAATAGATTCAATGAATATTCCAATCCTACCTAAATAGATTCAATGAATATTCCAATCCTACCTAAATAGATTCAATGAATATTCCAATCCTACCTAAATAGATTCAATGAATATTCCAATCCTACCTAAATAGATTCAATGAATATTCCAATCCTACCTAAATACATTCACTAAATATGTAAATCCTATTAAGATACATTTAATGAATACTCTAATAGGACAAATTTGTATTCATTCAGTTCTAATCAATACAAAAATGAAAAAGAAATCCAGATCAGACCAAAAGTGAAATTTTCAGACAAACTCTGGCTATAAAAAACAAGAAGATAGCTGAAAAATTAGGTTGATGGGATTTTAGAATATTCTGTGATTTCAGAGCTGTTTATTTCCCCACTTTACCTAAGCAACTTGACGGTTTAATATAATTTCTTTTAACACGAAGGCCAAAATATTTTCATCATAAATAAAAGTTTAGTGGATCAACATTTCCAAGAAATTAAATTTGTCTTGCAAATATTTCTCAGCCTTTTAAGATGGACAAATGATGAAGTAAAATGTTACATGTTACACTAGCTAATCATTATATTCTAATGAGTATTACATGTTACACTAGCTAAGCATTGTATTCTAAATAGTATTACATGTTACACTAGCTACATCATTATATTCTAATGAGTACTACATGTTAAACTAGCTACATCATTATATTCTAATGATTATTACATGTTACACTAGCTACATCATTATATTCCAATAAGTATTACATGTTACACTAGCTAGCATATGCACTTACAGCTGAAAGCACATGGTATATTTCTATAAAATACAGCCAAATACATAAATGTACAACCAAAATACAGTACGTTGCTGTCAGATACAACCTTGAGCACACATTCACAGCTGACAAAACACTGCTAACAGATAGTCTAGTACACGCATTTACAGCTGAAGCCATGTAAAATTACTGTCAGGTACAGTCTAAAGCATATATTTACTTGTAAACTACAGCATAGTGCTGTCAGATACAGTCAAGCGATTACACTACTTAAAACAGTCCATTGCTACCAGATACTGCCTAGCACAAATACTTGTAGCTGAAAACACAGAATACTTGTGCCAGATACAACCTAGCATATACACCTACAGCTGAAAACAGTGTATTGTATGTCAGATATAGTCTAGCACATACACTTCCAACTGAAAAAAACAGTATATTGCTGTAAAGATACACCCTAGCATATACACTTAAGAGCTGAAGCACAGTATATTGCTGTCAGGTACTGACTCGCAAAAAAACAAGATCTAACAAACTGCTGTAAAGAAATCGCAACAAACTCTCTTGAACATTCTTTAAAGAACAATTGCAGCTGAAAACACAGTATATTGCTGTCATGCACTGTTTAGCATACACACTTACAGCTGAAAACACAGTATACTGCCAACAGGTACTGTGAAGGACACACATTGACAGCTTATACACAATATACTGTTGTTAGATACAGACAAGCAAATATACTTACAGCCGAAAACACACAGTATATTACTGTCAGGTACTGCCTAGCACACATATTGACAGCTGAAATCACAGGGCACTGCTGTCAGACAAAAAAATACACACTTAGAGCTGGAAACAATATTGCTGTCAAATACAGCATAACATATACATTACAGCAGAAAGCACAGTTTATTACATCAGGTGCTGCCTAGCATACATACTTACAGCTGAAAGCACACAGGATGTTACTGTCAGATACAGCATATTACACACATTTACAGCTTAAAACACACAGTATATTGCTGTCAGATACAGCATATTACACACATTTACAGCTTAAAACACACAGTATATTACTGTCGGACTGATCTACTTATTACATACTATTTGGAACATGGTGTCATACTGGGTCTAGTCATTAACCACTCCCTCTCATTGCAAAACCCTTAATTAACCACTCCCTCTCTTTGCAAAACCATGACATTAACCACTCCCTCTCTTTGCAAAACCCTGACATTAACCACTCCCTCTTTGCAAAACCCTGACAATGGAACTATCTCTATTTAAATCAATGGTGACCATGGCTGTAACAAAGTGATTAGTTCTTTTTGCAATTTATACTTTTTTTAAAAAAAAAAAAATTAATTCTAGAGGCCCAATTAAATTCAGGAAGAGAGGATAAGAGCAATGATTTTAACCAATACATCCAATAAATGCACAAAAAGATCTAATCCTTAAATTAGTACACAAATGATTCTGTCATTTTTAAGTGTTTTGCCAGCAAACATTCACTTTTCAAACACTAAATGAAATAAATTAAATAAATTAAATGTAGTCTTACCACTTGTTAGAGGGTGGAACAAATGTAATGTTATTTTTGTTCCATATTTTAGGTTAAAATGACTGTATACATCATGAACTTCAAAACTGTTTCAATGAAAGATTTGTTTAGCTTAGTGCTTACAAGAAAAGTAACACAATCAGTAAATTAGTATAAAAAAGCAATAAGAATAAAGTGAACCTGGACTCTTTCAGTCACAAGTCAAGAATTCTAACCACAGATCCATCATAACTCACATGAATGTCAGTAATACAATAACACAAATTAACACAAAATAATATCCAAAATCATTTAATCAATACAACATCGGAATCAACATCATGTAATTATGTAACTATTAGGGTTGTTAAATGAAAATCGGAAATCCGATTATCGGTTTTATAAACGATTATGGGTTTTTGTTTTTACAAAACAATAATCGAATTCAATATTTTTACCATTTTTGTAGTGAAAATTTTAAAAAATGCCAGAAAAAAATTCATTCATGCAATTGTTTAGTGTTTACATTTGTCACAGAATTAGGCGAAAATTGAACTGATTTTTGTTCTACTTGAATTGCAAACGAAACTCACCATTTTCTTGATTTCGTCGTACACGCATTACCTGGGGTGATTAAGTGGCGTGTAACGATTTGCATGTGCCAATTTGTAATTTACATGAAATCCGAAATACTCGTTTTACGTGGTGCACGGCAAGCTCGATGTGATTTATGTTCACCTATTGAGAGTATATAAGGCGAAGTATTTCTCATAATTATTTACGGGAACCAAAATATCTAATCAAAGGATAGATAACCTCGTCTTGCAATCTCCAGCCAAAGGGGTGAGTGTTAAATTTACATTTCGTTTTATTGTGAATTTTATTCAGATTATCATTTCGTATAATGATGCTTTATTGCAATGAACGTGGAATATTTGGAATTACTAGTCACTTTTAGACTTTAAATGAAATATCGTAATCTACAGCTTAGATTATTTTTGAGACAACTATTATTAGTCTGGTTTTGTTTATTATAGCTGATTCCGTCGTTGATACCGTAGAAGTACATCACTGATAGCGCATCTAATAACATCGTTGATACCGTCTCTGATACCGTAGCTGCTAACGTAGTTGTTACAATGTTTCTGATACCGTAGCTGCTAATAACATCGTTGATACCGTAGCTGCTAATAACATCGTTGATACCGTAGCTGTTAACACATCTGATACCATCTTTTGATAAACGTCTTTGATATCGTCTGATTTGTTGTGGGACATCTATTATTTGTTCTGGAACATCTCTGTATAAATATCTGAATGTGCTTGTGCCGTTAATTTGTGCAAACGGAATTGAAGTATCTGTCTGTGTGTCGAACTGTCTGTTCGTCAACATCTGTGTAACGTGTAAATATCCGGAAAGCTAGAAGTCCGAGTGTCGGAGCTGTCTTAGAGTTGTAAAACGTCCGGGTCGACATCTAGGGGAGTGAGGAATCGTTGGTTCTGGTAGATGTTGTATGCTGTCTGAACGTATAACCGTGGTGGATCCGTGATGCGTAACGTCCGATAATAGTATTGGTCAACCCTCGGTTTTCGGGGAAACTGGGAGACGATTCAACTGTTGCTGAATCGTGCGGTTATACAGGGGAGACACATAGGTGTATTGAAATTGTAATATAATTTAATACATTGTTGTATTTGCATGCTTATGTCAGATCACAATAATATTTCAAGTGATCACATAGATATCAATAAAAGCTAGCAACTTGATTGAATACAAGTATATGATCGTGCTAGTTATCGCAATCCATCGTGCGATAGATAGTTTGTCGTTTGTGTTTATTTTTTTCGTAAATCATACTTGCATTTATTTAACTTTCGTAAAGGATCCTTGGATCTGTGTATAATCCAAGAGATCCCTTTACATCTGAGATTCCTTTTGTATTGTTATTTAATTTATTCATGTATTGTGAATGGTTGTGAGTGTAATTGTGGGTTGAGTGCATGAGTTATTGTGTTGTTACATCTGTATTTTTTTCATTTATAATTTATTACATAAATTTATATTTTCTTTCACAAATTGTGTTTGTATTGTTCATTTAATCCACCCTCCTCAATTCTGTTACAATGGTGTCAGAAGTGGGATCGTTGGATTAAGTGAACTGTCAATCATTTTTGTGAAGTATAAACATATTTAAAGCGTTGGTTTGGTTACCTTCATCAGGAAGATAAGGTCAGCCTGTTTTATACATTTATATTTTTATATTACAATTTGTCATGTCATCCCTTAAGGACTTGGTTGCCTTAGGCAAAGAATTTGGATATGAAGGTGAAAGCTTAAGAAAATTTATTCAAGAAGAACAAGCCCGGGAAAGGGACGAAAGGGTAAGAGCAAGGGAATTAGAAAGGGAATCCGAAGAAAGGAAACGGGAATTAGAAAGGGAATCCGAAGATAGGAAATGGGCATTTGAGAGGGAAAAGATAGAATTAGAGAAGCAGGCCGAAAGGGAAAAGATAGAATTAGAGAAGCAGGCCGAAAAGGACAGGATAGGATGGGAAATGGAAGCGGAGCAAAAGCGAATAGAGTTAGATGAAAAAGCAAAGCAACGGGATCATGAGCGTAAGGTAGAATTAGCGACATCTGGAAGAGAACACGATTCTGCCTTTAGCAAATTAAGGGGCCCCAAATTACCTCCCTTTGACGATGAAAAAGATAACATGGATAGTTATCTTCATCGGTTTGAGCGGTATGCCGAAAACCAGAAGTGGAGTCAAAATGACTGGGCATTGCATCTCAGTGCGCTTTTAAAAGGTAAAGCGCTGGATGTATACTCGCGACTTCCTAGGGACGATGTGTTTAAGTACGACGTCCTAAAGGAAGCACTTCTCAAAAGGTACGAGCTCACTGAACAGGGTTTTCGTAAAAAGTTCAGGTATAGCAAGCCCGATAAGGGAGAAACCTTTGGTCAGTTCACCGTCAGAATTGCGAACTATTTTGAGCGGTGGATTGAATGCGGCAAAGCGGTGAAAACGTTTGAAGGGTTGACTGATTTCTTGCTCAGAGATCAATTATTTAATACAGTTGGGCGGGAATTAGATCAATTTCTGAAGGAGAAAGTCTTCACGAACGTAAAAGATATGGCTAAGCAAGCCGATTTATTTGCCGAAGCTCATGGGGGAACCCAGAACGTGGTTTTAAAAGATTTTAAGTCTGGAAACCAGTCTGTAAGACCTATGCCTAGGGAGCCTGTAAAATCAGCTGAGGTAAAAAGGTCAGTTGGGAATCCAGTTTTTCAGCGTGTGCGGTGTTTCTTGTGTAATGCATTGGGTCATGTTCAAAAAGACTGTCCTAAAAGAAAGGCGCTTATACATAAGGTAGCAGTGGCTATACAAAGTAAAGGTATAACTGATAACATCGTACAGGTAGAACCTTGTATTCATTCGCTTGGCACGTGTTTATTTCCTGAAGCGCGTGTACCAACCGCGAGAGGGTTTGTCAACGGTCGAGAAGTCGTGGTATTGCGTGACACTGGTTGTACGGGCGTAGTGATCAAACGTAGTCTCGTGCAGGATAACCAAATGCTCGGGTGGGAATCCCCATGTATGTTACTTGATCAGACGATGGGTCGCATTCCCGTAGCAAGGATCACAGTAAAAACACCTTTCTTAACGGGAACTGTTGATGCCCTTTGTATGGACAATCCTATTTACGATCTGACGATCGGTAATGTTGAAGGTTCCCATCTTCCAACCATGGCCGATTTTAAAATACCTTTGGCCCAGGCAGTCGAAACGCGAGCGCAAACACGGCGAGAGAAAACCGCGTTTCATAAATTAATAGTCCCTGAATCGATCTCCGGAATTTCGCGTGATGATTTCAAACAAGAGCAAGAACGTGATGAATCCATCAGAACAATTGTTGAGAAAATCACGTCCGGCGCGATTAAACATTGCAAGCGTGGGGGTAGCTCTAGATTCATACGCAAGAACGGATTAATTCATAGGGAGTTTAGCGCTCGGGAGGGTAAGAAGTATTGGCAAGTGGTCGTACCCCAGAGATATAGATCTCAAGTACTTAGGGTGGCGCATGAGTCAAGCATGGCAGGACACCTAGGTAAGGCTAAGACCACTAGCAGGGTAGTCGCTGAATTCTACTGGCCAGGTGTTAATGGCGATGTCACACGGTTCTGTAGGTCGTGCGACGTATGTCAGAAAACCGTCTGTAAGGGAAGGGTCACAAGGGTGCCCTTGGGACAGATGCCATTAATAGATACACCGTTTAAAAGAGTGGCAGTAGATATTGTAGGACCAATACACCCGGTTACCGAAAGAAAGAATCGGTACATACTTACTCTGGTTGATTACGCAACCAGATACCCCGAAGCCGTAGCGTTACCAACTATTGAAACGGAAAGGGTAGCTGAAGCATTAGTTGATATCTTCAGTAGGGTAGGGGTGCCAGAGGAAATCCTCACTGATTGTGGTGCCCAATTCACCTCTGACCTCATGGGTGAAATAAGTAGGCTGTTATCCATCAAACAGCTAAACACTACCCCATACCATCCGATGTGCAATGGACTGGTAGAGAAGTTTAATGGTACCCTGAAAAGCATGCTGAGAAAGATGTGCGCGGAACGTCCGCAAGACTGGGACCGTTATTTAAACGCTGTTCTGTTCGCGTACCGTGAAGTACCGCAGGAAAGTTTAGGGTTTTCACCCTTCGAACTGTTGTACGGTAGGACAGTTCGAGGCCCGATGCGGATACTACGCGAACTGTGGACTGGTGACGTCGCGAACGAGGAAATAAAAACGACTTACCAGTACGTGTTAGATCTAAGAAATAAACTTGAGAGTACATGCCAGATGGCACGTGACGAATTGATTAAATCGGGGCGCAGATATGCCAAGTATTACAACCGCAGAGCGCGTAATAGGAAATTTCTTGTGGGAGATCAGGTGCTATTGCTTCTTCCAACGAGTTCGAATAAGTTATTAGTCCAGTGGAAAGGTCCATATGAAGTTAAAGAAGTAAAAGGTGACATGGACTATAAAATTGACATGGACGGTAGTGTAAAAACATTCCATGCGAATATGCTCAAGTTGTATATTAAGAGACAGAGCGACAATGTTGGAAAGGGGGTCTTAAATGTCGTTTGTACGGCAGTCGTAGACGATGATGAAGCTGATTCGAATATAGAGAGTTCCCTTGAATGTCCCTTGGGAGTTGCGGGGGAGGGGATAGATAAAGTCGATGTGAGTGCGGAGTTGACGAAAGACCAGCGTCAACAGATTAATGCGCTCTTGGCTAAACATTCTTATGTATTCACTGACAGACCAGGTTGTACAACTTTGTTGGACCTCAAAATTAAGCTGAATACGTCTGACCCTATTCGAATCAAGGGCTATCCGGTGCCATACAACGCACGTGACGCTGTAGACGAAGAGGTGGGTAAAATGTTGGATTTGGGGGTGATTGAACCCTCCAACTCGCCATATTCTTCTCCAGTAGTGCTTGTCAGGAAAAAGGACGGGACGAACCGATTCTGCATTGATTTTCGGCAGTTAAACAAAATCACTGTGTTCGATGCAGAACCAATGCCAGATATGGAGGGTCTGTTTGCGAAGTTGTCGGGAAACCGATGGATTTCCAAATTAGATCTGGCCAAGGGATATTGGCAGGTTCCCTTTGTCCCAGGATCCCGACCATTGACAGCATTTGCAACCCAGAAAGGACTGTATCAATTCAAAGTGATGCCTTTCGGGTTAGTTGGAGCCAGCGCCACTTGTTGTCGTTTGATGCGAAAGTTGCTGAAAGGTTTAACAAACGTTGATAGCTTTGTAGACGACATATTCGTGTACACGAATACTTGGAGTGAGCACGTGTCCGTACTGAGCGAGCTCTTCAATAGACTCCGCAGAGCGAACCTCACAGTGAGACCCACTAAATGCAGTATTGGTTATACAGATTTAGATTGTTTGGGTCATAGGGTCAGCGGTATGGGTCAGTTAAAACCTCATCCCAAGCAAATTGAAGCAATTAGAGACGCACCGAAGCCAACCAACAAAACGCAGGTAAGATCATTTCTAGGTCTAGTAGGTTTTTACAGAAAGTTTATACCGAACTTTGCAGCCATTGCTAGCCCGCTGTCTGATTTGACCAAGAAGGGGCAACCAAACAAAGTTGAATGGGGACCGCCACAAGATAAAGCATTTTGTACTCTGAAAGAGAAACTGGTTAGTGCACCTATATTGAAATTGCCAGATGTCAGCAAACCTTTTATTTTAAGAACAGACGCTTCTGAAACTGGGTTGGGGGCAGTTTTACTGCAAGAGCAGGACGACAGTAAGTTACCCGTAGCTTACTCGAGTAGAAAATTGCTACCCAGGGAGAAAAATTATTCCGTTATAGAAAAGGAATGTTTGGCCGTAGTATGGGGAATTGGGAAGTATCACGCATATCTATTTGGGAGAGATTTCGTTCTTGAGACTGATCACCAACCCCTACTGTACTTAAACAAGGCCAAGGTCGCTAACGCTCGGTTGATGCGTTGGGCGCTAACACTACAACCTTATCGTTTCCGTGTAGAAGCAATAAGGGGAGTTGAAAATATAGGCGCAGACTACTTGAGTAGGGCATGATGGGAAATTTGTATGAATTTGCCCAGTAATAAAATCCAGTTTGTAGTATAACCAGTGTAAATGTTGTAAGATATCATCAGTAGTTATTTTTCTTCTATTCTGTGTTAGTTTTAAAAATGTGTATATTTTTATTCTTAGGGGGGAGGTATTGTCACAGAATTAGGCGAAAATTGAACTGATTTTTGTTCTACTTGAATTGCAAACGAAACTCACCATTTTCTTGATTTCGTCGTACACGCATTACCTGGGGTGATTAAGTGGCGTGTAACGATTTGCATGTGCCAATTTGTAATTTACATGAAATCCGAAATACTCGTTTTACGTGGTGCACGGCAAGCTCGATGTGATTTATGTTCACCTATTGAGAGTATATAAGGCGAAGTATTTCTCATAATTATTTACGGGAACCAAAATATCTAATCAAAGGATAGATAACCTCGTCTTGCAATCTCCAGCCAAAGGGGTGAGTGTTAAATTTACATTTCGTTTTATTGTGAATTTTATTCAGATTATCATTTCGTATAATGATGCTTTATTGCAATGAACGTGGAATATTTGGAATTACTAGTCACTTTTAGACTTTAAATGAAATATCGTAATCTACAGCTTAGATTATTTTTGAGACAACTATTATTAGTCTGGTTTTGTTTATTATAGCTGATTCCGTCGTTGATACCGTAGAAGTACATCACTGATAGCGCATCTAATAACATCGTTGATACCGTCTCTGATACCGTAGCTGCTAACGTAGTTGTTACAATGTTTCTGATACCGTAGCTGCTAATAACATCGTTGATACCGTAGCTGCTAATAACATCGTTGATACCGTAGCTGTTAACACATCTGATACCATCTTTTGATAAACGTCTTTGATATCGTCTGATTTGTTGTGGGACATCTATTATTTGTTCTGGAACATCTCTGTATAAATATCTGAATGTGCTTGTGCCGTTAATTTGTGCAAACGGAATTGAAGTATCTGTCTGTGTGTCGAACTGTCTGTTCGTCAACATCTGTGTAACGTGTAAATATCCGGAAAGCTAGAAGTCCGAGTGTCGGAGCTGTCTTAGAGTTGTAAAACGTCCGGGTCGACATCTAGGGGAGTGAGGAATCGTTGGTTCTGGTAGATGTTGTATGCTGTCTGAACGTATAACCGTGGTGGATCCGTGAAGGGTAACGTCCGATAATAGTATTGGTCAACCCTCGGTTTTCGGGGAAACTGGGAGACGATTCAACTGTTGCTGAATCGTGCGGTTATACAGGGGAGACACATAGGTGTATTGAAATTGTAATATAATTTAATACATTGTTGTATTTGCATGCTTATGTCAGATCACAATAATATTTCAAGTGATCACATAGATATCAATAAAAGCTAGCAACTTGATTGAATACAAGTATATGATCGTGCTAGTTATCGCAATCCATCGTGCGATAGATAGTTTGTCGTTTGTGTTTATTTTTTTCGTAAATCATACTTGCATTTATTTAACTTTCGTAAAGGATCCTTAGATCTGTGTATAATCCAAGAGATCCCTTTACATCTGAGATTCCTTTTGTATTGTTATTTAATTTATTCATGTATTGTGAATGGTTGTGAGTGTAATTGTGGGTTGAGTGCATGAGTTATTGTGTTGTTACATCTGTATTTTTTTCATTTATAATTTATTACATAAATTTATATTTTCTTTCACAAATTGTGTTTGTATTGTTCATTTAATCCACCCTCCTCTCGGTAACAATTCTGTTACAACATTTTAATACAATATGGCCAGCAGATAAGGTGTGTTTGTTTAAAATTTGTGAGCGCTCCATGCAGCGTGTTTGTAAATGAATACATTTATTGTTGAAGGATGTAAATAGTTAGTCGACCGACCGGTCGCTAAGTTCTTTAAAGTCCGAAATTGACAACAATATACTGTTAATAGCTACAGTCTCTGTTGTTGAGGACTTGTCTCTGCTGGTTGTGTCTTTTCAAGTTTACAAATATGGCTGGTCGTATAAATATATCTGATGTATGGGAAAACTTTGAAAAAATTTCATCAAGCATGGCTCGCTGTAAACTATGTTCACAACAAATAAGTCGGAGCGGTGGTACTACTACTGGATTGCATGCACATTTGCGTAGCAAACATCCCGGAATTGCGGCTCCTTCAAATGTTCAGCCGCAATTAACAACATTTATTGGAACACAAAGAAGCTGTCCTGATAGTCATCAAGAAATAGTTACTGCTGCTGTAGCTAAGTTTGTCGCTGAAAACATGCTACCAATTTCGATTGTTAAATCCAATTCCTTCCGTGATTTGATGGCTTTGGTGGAGCCACAATATCGTCCTCCATGCCGTCAGACGATGCGCGTCTATACGTTATGGTATGTAATGAATATCTTTTATTCGCAAGAGGCATTCACTAACTTGCATTATAAGAATATATTTCTTGTAATTTTCAATGTAGGACAAAAACCGATAATCGGTTTAAAATCGGATTTCTACAAACGATAATCTGTTTTGGAGAAAAAAAAACGATATTAACATCCCTAGTAACTATGTCTTTCCCCATTATTGTCAAATGTCTAGACATGTTTTTAATTAGTAACAGGTGATCAAAGAATCAGTGGCACACCTATGAACAGCACTATAACAGTATCTGCTCCCACACATACATGTATGAAGTAGAAAAATCCATTGCCAGGGTCCCAGAAAAACTAAATATTAATGCCTGACTGCCAATGTGAAGGCCAGTTGTACAACCAAAAATTATTAATAACAATTTATAATTAAGAAATGATCTCCAAATAATTCCATAGTAGTGGGTTGGTTGATTCTTGGCAGAAAGAGACGTACTAATCCACAGATAGGGCTGTCAAAAATCACGAAAAACCAACCCGGGTACCCCGTTGCGAAATTTAACGGGTACCCGTTAAAACATGAATGACATGTACAACCGTAGACCAACTAATTGTTATCCCCATTTCTTTAATATTTTGTCTGGCGATAGAGGCTAACCGTGTAATGCACTACTCGGTCTGATGCGTGCGCACCGATGTAGCTGCGAATGATCTGACCGCACGCTATTAATTAATAAATTTATTTAGAATGACCTCTGTACACAGATGGTAGGTATAATCCAACTTTAATTGATCACTGTGATCAGCCACGTTAAATCCTTTAGAACACTCACCTTTTTTTAAAGTATAAGTCCTTGTTAGAACAGACCACGTTTATTCATCGGCTTTTGACCGCAGATTTGAATTACCCACACATGCGTGTAAAGCAGCTTTACCATATGTCAAGAGTAATGCGTTAAAACCGTCTTTGTGTGTGTGTGTGTGTTTGTGAATGAGAGAGAAGACCACAAACTGTATTCACTACACAATAGTAATAATTCAAACTAGATAATATAATGTTTGTAAATGTTTTTATTTTTATGAGAAAAACTCAGAAAGAATTTAGCAAATCTCAATAATGCCAGTCTGTCATAGTCAACAAGTACGTGATCATTGTGCACAACACTTTTTCCAGTTTCTGTTAAAAAAAACTAACATATCAACCGTATCTGGTGACAGCGATGCACGTTTCCTGTTAATAACATGTCCAGCCATCGAAAATGCACTTTCTGATGGAACCGACGTCGCAGGAATACAGATACTTTCGTGCAAGGGCAGCCAGCCTGGAATAACGTCGTGTATTGTCTCTCCAATACTGAAGAATGTCACCATTAACATTAAGTGGCGTCTCCGACAGATATGTTCACAATTCGTCTACTGATGAAGCGTTGTCATCTGTGGCACACAGAGAAGTGAGATCATCAAATATATTATTTTCTGCGACATTTTCCAGTCTCTGTCTCTTGGATTCTGGTTCATCCGTTTTGTCAGTGATGGCATCATTAGTTTGCAACACAGTTAGTGGATCCGGGATTACTACTGCCATCAACTCCAGTCTGACAGCAGCGTACGTCTCCTGTCGTGATGCTTCTTTAAAAAACTTTAAAAGTTTATAACGCGGATCGACAACTGCAGCCTTAGCTGCATTGAGCACGCTGTATCCGGTAGGATAATAGCGGGTTTGAAGCTCATTTGTGATTGCTTTCCTACATTCTTTAATTGCAGCTGCGTCATCTGGTTTTAAATCTGAAATGTTTTTCATTATTATATACAAGTGCACATACACAGACGAGATAGATGGGTACTTTTGTCCAGATGACATGACAGTAACTTGCTTAAAAGGCTTTAGTATTGGTATGAGAGCTTCAGCCAATGACCAGTTTTCGTCCGTCATTTCAAATGTAGAAGCAATGCTGCGGACTGTTACCTGTGGGTCAGACAGAACTGCACTGATCGCCCACCGTAATTTGACGAGGCGTTCCAACATATCCAGAGTCGAATTCCACCTTGTAGAACAATCTATTATAACTTCTGAAACCGTAGTGGTCATTATTTTGAAGAGCTTTCTGTTTTTCACACAAAGCCTGAGCAGCAACTGTACTGCATTTGAAATGTGCGGATAATCTCCTGGATGCACCAAGCATTCTGGCTTTGGATTTCACTTTTAAACCAGCGCTAAATGCCAAATGCAACGTATGCGCAAAGCAAAGTTGATCTGGCCAGTCATCCAGCAAGTTCATGGCTGTATTAATATTAGATCCGTTGTCATGGACTGTAGCAGCTATTTTATTTATTGGAATGTTCCACTCATTGGCACAATCACTCAGACGAACACTGATATTTTGCCCAGTGTGTCTTTCCCGAGTCTCTCTTGTCTGTAAAATTGCCGATTCTAGTTCCCACACAGGATTTATCCAATGAGCAGCCACACACATATATTCAATGTTCTGCAAAGATGTCCACAAATCAGTTGTAAACGCTACATATAAAGCCTTTTCCAATTTCACCAACATTTTTCGAACGCCTTCATTATATCGTTCCTTTATTAAAGCAGTTGTCGTTGTTTCTAGATTTAATGTCGTAATCTGGCTCGAGAAAATTAATTAGGCTTTTAAAACCTTCTCCATCCACAATACTTATTGGCTACCCATCTTGTGCAATAAAGGCCGCAATTCTGTGATCAATTTGTAAGGTCCTGGCTTTTGATAAGTTTGGTTTTCCGACCAAGAATGAAGCATTGCTCGGAGTACTATTTGCGCTCTCATTCTTATCAACGTTGATGCGATGTGTTCCAACGAGATGTTTCCGCAAAGTACTTGTGTTTCCACCTTTTGCAGAAAGCACCAGTTCAATGAGCATTATTATCATTTAGTCGTTCAGCATGCGCCCACACTTTAGAAACTTTGCCCATTACTCTTTCTTAAATATTTATTTAAATACAAAAATAATATTACTAAGAGTCACTATAATAACTGTTTTGTTCGACACATGAAGCTCTTCTAAAATGGCAATAACAAATAGGGCTATTATGCTCCATTTATACCACGTGACCACGTAGTCACAGAAGTGATATTATTTTGTAATTATAATTCTTAAGATAGTTATGACAAAAACGTAGTAGTATCGAAAGTAGAAATATCGGTATATGGGCTAACTTTCAAAATTAACAGAGCTAGTAGACTAGAAAAACAAGCTGCTCAAAAATTACTTTGAGGCATTATGAAGATTTCAAGGTGTCTAGGTGATAATTGTTCATAATATAAATTGTGGGATTTCTTTGACATGTGTGTTTGGAAATCAAAGGTATTAGGGCATAACCGACTTTTGATCCGGAAATCGGATTCCACCGGATAGTATGAACTTCTGATTAATCGGAGTCGGACAAGGTAGGAACGACCGATTCGGATAATAAAAATAATAAAGTTGAATTTCCATAGCACCGTGTTTAACACTGCGTGTCATTCGATAGTGCGTTAATAAAGTTCAATAAGAAGTCAGAAAAGTCCAGTATGGTCAACACAACCACGCTGTGAGACAATCTATTTGAACTGGCGGGTAAAAACCGGAAATGAAGCCGGATATGGTAAAGTACTAAGTAACATGCTAGACACTGCAAAACCAGATACCATAAACCCGGAAACGAAAGATGAAATTTTTTAGAAAAAAAAATACGGATTTAGCATTTCTGATTAATTGAATCTTATCCGGAATCAGAAAAATTTCATGCCCAAAATCCGGAATCGGAAATCGGTAGAAAAATGCTAATCGGTTATGCCCTAAAAGGTATCCTTCTGGATTTCATTAAAAGAGCACGCAATGTACCGATCATTTAGCACCCACAATCAATAGTTATCGTCTACAAAGAGGTTTATTACCTGTAGAACAATGCTATGTTTTAACCTTGGTATATAATACCTCGGGGATAACGGTTTGTCCTGTTGCACAATGCCAATGAATTTTATTAATCCAAACAGACTCTCTGATGTATTGTTTATTTATATTAAGCAGGGATCTGGTTTCTAATTAAAGCCATAGCTGTCACACCTGTTTGAAGTGGTTTCGTGTGTAACGATTTAGTAGTGGGCTGCTGATGCATAACGGGCGGTCCTATTCCTAAATATAGCCTGGAGCTGTAACTGAGACAAGCAGTACTGCTGACAATATATGATTTTTTGATAGTGTTGGCGAGTGTGGCGATATTTTTTTTTACGGGTACCAGCGTTTACGTTTCAATACCCGGGTTTTTCAATACGGTCGGGTACCCGAGTACCTGTTGACAGCCCTATCCAGGATACAGGCATTATCCAAGTACATTGTAATTAGAGTCCATACAATCAACCACATTAACCCTGGCACTGCATTTACAGGGCAGGATATTGAAGCCTACTTCTGTGCTCTGTAGCGTCAAGGTCATGCATGGTTCACTAAAGTGGGTGGTATTATAGAAAGGTAGACATATTTAGCTCTACAATGATGCCAAAAAATCTGTACGTTTTAGTTGCACCGCAAATTACCGTAAGGTAAAACCTTTCTTTTGAACATGTTTTGTTTTCACCCAAAATTTTCTACACACAATGAATAGTATACAGTAATTCATCAACTCTTAAATCCATTTTTTTCTGTAGCCATCTTTGTCAAATGTAACAAATTGAAAAATGATAACCTATGAAGCAAAACAAAAAAGTGCTTCTTGTCGCAATGTTTTTAAAATTAGGTTCTATTTTTTTTAAACAATTTAAATTTTTACCGGAGGATGGGTGGGTGGTGGTGCTGGGGTTGGCAGTCAGGAAAAGGATGGTCAGCCAACCAGACACATTATTTTGTCGGCCTGATGTGGAACAAGCCCCAAATGAAAAAACAATGTTGGCTTACAAGCTGGTTTGTTGATGCAAGTCCTAAATGATATATATAACAATGTTGGCTTACAGGCTGGGTGAATGCTGTTATTAAATTCTTAAGATATTAATTTGATTCAATATGCAATCCATGGAATAGGAGTCTAATACTCAAGGAAATATGCTGACCCAACTCCCAGTGTTTAATCAAACTTGCTGGTAAATGCAAAATTTGCTCTTCATTTTAGTATCATTTTCTCCATTTTGGGGGAGGGGTGTACCTATTGCCCATCTCTGTACCAAAAATTCATTTCTGAGAGCGAAATCAACAACCACATGAAATTTTCTATTTTAACTGGAATGAGGAACAAAGACATCCTTGACTATTTTCTATTTTAACTGGATTGAGGAACAAAGACATCCTTGACTTTTTTCTATTTTAACTGGAATGAGGAACAAGGACATCCTTGACAATTTGCATGTGCACACCAATTTGTTAAAAAAGTGGCATCAGCCACAATAAGACACCACTGTGTGAATGCTGGCACCAGCGACATTAAGACACCACTGTGTAAATGCTGGTGCCAGCCACAATAAGACACCACTGTGTGAATGCTGGCACCAGCCACAATAAGACACCACTGTGTAAATACTGGCATCAGCGACATTAAAAGGCCCTTCAAGTACAAAAGTGGAACACAAAATCTAAAAATTGTTTGGCATGCCATGATTTTAAAACAGGGTCACAACATAAAACCAAGAGTTCATTTATACAAATTCAGGTTGCTCTGTTCTTCCATCCTTGCTTGCTTACAATTTAGTGTAGTACATGTTTACATGTGTACAGATTATGAATATGTGAGGGACAACCATACATACCCAATTAAAGTCAGACCCAACAGAATCAACACAGATCTGCCATTGCATAATCTGCCAGCAGATCCGACTATACTGGTCTCACATTAAGCATCCCAATACTCTAGAAGAAAAATACTTTAAGACTTTGCAAAATACTCTCCAAGAAAAATACTTTAAGACTTTGCAAAATACTCTCCAAGAAAAATACTTTAAGACTTTGCAAATAACTCTCCAAGAATACTTTAAGACTTTGCAAAATACTCTCCAAAAATACTTAAAGACTTTGCAAAATACTCTCCAAGAAAAATACTTTAAGACTTTGCAAAATACTCTCCAAGAAAAATACTTTAAGACTTTGCAAAATACTCTCCAAGAATACTTTAACACTTTGCAAAATATGTACTTTGAATGTCAACAAAAACAGTGTGAATATTTAGCGACTGTTTGTTTAACAGGAAAAGTAGTAAAGTCAAATGTTGCCAAGGGAAATAAGTCCCATTTTGATGCAGAGTGTTTGGGTACAGTAACGTGGATATTTATCCATATTTGCAAAATTCTACCCTAATTCACACGTTTAAAACAATAATTAGCTAATGGTTATCTAAATCCATGATTATTCTTCATTGATGTTTGCAATTCAAGAAAATACCAACACATCGCAAAGTCACCGAAAAAGATGTCAACAGTCATTAATAATTAAAGTTACTTTTATTAAGTAAAAAAAGAAGCTAATTTGAATGAAAAGAAATCAAATTTACCACACACTGTGACACTGCAAATATGTATGTAAAAAATCAAATTTTTAAAAAACAATAATTAGCACACTGCTGATGGTCTTTCCCACTACTCACATGGTTATTCATTTGTCTGCAATCAAAATAAACCACTAATCATTAGAAAAAGATTTCAACAGTTAATTATAGTTACACTTTTATTAAGTTAATGAAGCTAATTTGAATGAAAAGAAAAAGGTAAGAAAATTAAACATACATGCCTTAAATGTACATAAAAGAGCCAAGAAATTTCTTTACATGCCATAATTGTTATCTCAGCTTAAACAGTATACTTGTGTGTAAACTTCGGATTAATTTTAGGCAAATATAGTTTATATTGTGACATTTCGATTGGATAATATAAACTGCACTGTGTTAATTGTGACAATGACCATTAAATACCTTTCAAGTTTCTTACACCTTACTTGTATATTATAGATAGCGTATCTTGAGTTAATATTGATTTCTTAAAAAGAGTAATAATCACAATGGTACTAAAACTGCAATGTATATACTTCATCTTTTAATTATATATCATAATTATTACTCCTTTCCTTTATTTTGTCAATTATTAAGAAATCTCAAACTATTTATTTGTTTGTTTGTAAGCATGTATTGGCCCTCTCATTGACATTCTTCGCTGACCAAATTTTCATGCTGTTGCTTTAATCTTATTAATTACAGTGTATTTTCCATCTTGTGATTTTATGTACTTTGAATTCTGTGCATGTTTAATGTCCTTGAGGAAGTCTACAAAAGTCCCAAATTTGCTGTTATGGAGTTTTACCTCCAGATGCTGTCAAGTATGTGGTAAATGTGTTTTTTTTTCTTTTGTTAATTGATAATTCCTTCTGTCATATAGAGCAAGTCTATAATCCATGAAATGGAGCTCTGTTATGCCGAAACGTTTATGTATCAGGTCTTACGCACATTCTAGTAAAGAGTTTTATAATCTTATTGATGGACTCGGCACTGTCGTTAGACAAATTCACGTGTTCAGTAGTTTTGCGGCTAGATTCAGAAAAAATAGTTATATAGTCTTAGAGTCAAATTGTTTGTAAAGTATGCTCTTCATTAATAATGGTTTCCAGATGATCATTAAACTTTAAAATCTAGTGTAGTATTTGCATCTGTGATTACACAGGTACAGGTAACATGTAATACTCATGTACTTTTTTAAAGATAGTCCCTGACATAATTCTTCAAACATTTTGTGCAAAGATAGCAAGTAGCCGAGTCAGCTCTATTGGCTTGGTTATGCCCGTCTCATCATCACTTCCAAATCTAATGCATTTTTTCTCAACATCTATACCTTTCTGTGTTCTCAAAAAGATCAAATCTGTTATAAAAGTATAATACAAATTCACATGTAAGTAAGCAAAACAGTCATTTTTGTATCTTGACCACATGAATAGTATACCAATGAATATTTATCCAATACATATGCTTAATTAATGGAAAAGGCGGCATTATATATAAATTTATCATACATCAGTGTCTTTAAATGATGTGACATAATTTCAATGGAGCATAAGGGATGATTCAAGTTTTTTGGAATTAAACAATGCAGTGGTTTGTTAATTACTGTTTATAATTAATTGCCCATATTACTGTACCAATCGCTGAATGATCTTTATAATCAAATGGTTTTCATCAATATCAAGTAATCTACACATAGTGATTTTTCTTGAAAGCGAAGTAAAATCAAGAGAATTAGAGTGATTTTTCCATAACAGACAACTAAAATCAAGGGAAATCACTCCCATGGAGTTTGTAACAATCATTAGTCATGTATTATGAACGCCTTTTAAAAAATTTGATGTACAATTTGACATGAAAATTTGTATATAAACAGTTTATAATAAAGTAAATGGGGGAAGTATGATACACTGCCATTTAATGAGAAATGTTTAAATTAAAAAAATATAAAATTATAGAGATTTGATGCAAAAGCGTTATTTTCTGTGGGTTATATGAAATAGGCTGATAAGCCAATATTATCAATCATTAATAATATCACTGCCCATAAGTGTTTGCTTTTCTTGGTACATTTTTGAGAGCTTTGGTGTGAATATATGCAACATTGGGGTGGGTGTTCTTAGGGAGTGACTTGGGGTGTTCAGTGAGACTGTTGTATACTAAGCAAATGTTTACTATTTAATATAGCTGCCAAGTACTAACAATTTTTTTAAATATATTACTGGGCAAGAGAAATTGCCTCTCAGCTTCCCACATTACAAAGAATTTGAATGAAAAATCCCTCTATAACATAAACAATTTTCAAGAAAATCTTGATTTGGAGAAACATATATCATTTTAGTATTTCTGAAGCCCTGTAAAAAATGCAAGGAATGAATCACATGAATCAATATTCTTTAAAACTATTACAATGTATTGAAAAATAAATGTTTTTCATGTGATAAACTCTTGATATTTTTTTTATATAAAAGACCAGTTTTCAAGTATCAGTAATAATCACTGGCATGTCCTGCATCTCAGCAGCAGACAGAATTGCCTTCCAGCATGTCCTTGTTACCTGATAAAACTGGATAATGATTCTCACAATGCATTATGGCTGTCAGCAATCCATTGTTATTTTGAATATACAACAACTGAATGACAACTCATGGCAGACAGGTGACATTGTGTGATTTGACAATTTTTTCAGTATTTCGTGAATTTCTGATACAATGTGGACAGCTAGATTATGATATATTCTAGAATCGAAAATTAGTTTTGGGGATGGGGTGATCACTGTTACGTGTATTTGATTTGGGTCATTTATTTTTTTATTTTGTTTGTTTGTCAGATTCAAATCTGACATTTTAAGTTTAAGATTCATTCATTGGGAGATGACATGTACTTTACTAATAAACACCATGTGTTGACCTCATTTCTGACCTGGCTTCAGAGTTGTAAACAAACTTTTAAAATGATTGGTTGATTCCAAGGACATTATGGAGTTTTGTTATAAACATCTTTCTATTTTTAGTTGGGTCATACATTGTGTATGAGATTTTTTGAACGCAAATTTGTTCTAAAAGATTCTAGAAAACCATGTGACCCCTTCCTTGTTTACGTAAAAACAGGTATATAAATTATGTTTTGGAGCGAACTATTTAGTAGAACTTGGGCTGTTAGAATATTAAGTTGTATCGTTTTTAGTTTTTTTAAATTACCTTGTATTGGAAATTATTTCAATTCGTTTGGATCAAGAGGATTTATTTTGCTATTTATCTCGAAAATAATTGTGCTGATTCAATTTCATTACCAAGAAATGACTTCATCACATGACATTGTCTTCCATCTTGGATACTTCACTAAGATTCGAACTTGGAATTATTTGGACATTTTATTACCATGACTTTTGCAATTTCATTAGTGGATTATATTTTGAATTATTTTTGGATTAATTTTGGAACTGATTCTTAAAACCGTAAGTTTATTTTTTTCTTTTCTGGAAAATATTTGTGCTCAATAAATTGTTTATTAAGTTTTTACAAGCTTGTTATTTTCACTCTTTCTATGTTGCTGTTTATTCAAGCCTAAGCAGGTAACATCAATCTGCATCAAATCAGAAAGAAGAAGGGTGCATTTTATAAACACAGGAAATTTAAGAAAGAAATCAAGCATAGCTTGCAAAAATAATCAAGATGATGTGTGCTTTTGACACTTTCTGTTGATAGACTCTTTGAGAAATTAGCACAAATGCATATCCAACAATCCTGGAAGATTTTATAGTATTGGTCATTTGGATCTACTGAGATCATGCATAGCTGTTTTATGCCAGGGGTTTATTATGTTTATTTAAGGCAGGATACAGATTTAGTGCACAAAAATGTGGATTTTTTTGTCACATTAGATTTAGTGCAAAAAATGAATATTTTTTTGTTCTAATTAGATTTAGTGTGAAAATGCAGTTTGTTGTCTAGTTAGATTTAAACAAGAACAGAGGGTTACATTTCAATTCCAAACGCATTACTTTATGTAGACAAATGTGCATACCAGTGATTATCATTTGAGGTCTAATGAAATGAAGAAAAAAAAAGCTAAAACAAAAACAAGAGTTTCATCATTTTTTCCATAATAGTCATTTTATTATTTTATTATTAAAATATTTCTGCAAACAAATTCCAAGAAAAAAAGATCATTCTTAAATGTTACAAATTATTTAGAAGATATGGTTATCTATTTATTACAGCATTGTAGATAAGTAATTTCTATTTTCATCAATATGTTAAACGGTTCCGTTTAGGGTTATTCTGTACACAGCAATTATATATTAGTGATTCAGAAATTAAAATTTACCCACATAAAGGATCAAAGAAAAGTCTATCTGCATTTACGGAACCGTAAAATATTTATCGCTAGAACGGATCATTCTTAACGAGCCTGAATGATGTTAAATATATTCACATGGTCACGGCACATTTGTTGTCAATACTGTCAGATATATACAAAACGTGCTTCCATCTATAAAAAAAAAAGGAAGGAAAAAAAGGCACTCGATTGTACGGCCTGTAGTTAAACGAGCTATTTTTTTACCTAATCAATTATACTAGTTGCCGCTATGCATATATCACAAGGTCTTGTGAAATTGTTTTACGCCATGTTTCGACCGACACTACTTGAACAAGTGGTCATTTCTATCTTGATACTTAAAACCAAATCGTCAGAGAGAGAGAGAGAGAGAGAGAGAGAGAGAGAGAGAGAGAGAGATATTAGCTACTTTTATCATTTTCATTAATTTATTGATGTTAGTCAATATGCCTGTTAAAAACTTAACAGAAATGGCATATTCTGTGTTATTGAGAACACATTTTCAAATTCGTAATATAAACTTGTAAACTGCAAACATTGATACCCTTGTCATTGTTAAGTACAAAATGTTCGCTTGTTTTTTCCTTTTTTTAAAAGGGGGGGGGGGGGGCTTAAGTTTTACTTGCAGTTTTTGCACCTACTTCATTTTAGAGTGTAATGCTAGCTTTGTATAGATCTAACACTAGAACCTAACAATGGCAATAAAATTTGGACATTTCTGCTTGCATCGACAACATGCAGATCTGTCAAAATTAAACGTCAAGACTGCTTGTAAACAAAATCAAGAAATCACTGTTCTAGTACTCTACCGCTAGGATGAAAACGTACAGCTGTGCTAAAATAAGGATTAACATACCTGAACTTCCACGAGAACGTAAAACCGCCAGGACAAGAAAAAGAAATGTAGTCAGTGGTAGACGAGTGATAAGCCCTAACCCTGTTGATCTTGGGGGCATGTTTACCCCTCGTCACAAACGCTGGGGCTATTTTCACCACTCTCCACAAATCTAAGTAACATCCACATATGAAGCATCCATGTAATTCCAAGAAACGGGAATGCTTGTTAAATAGCGCATTTTTCCTTATATCAAACAGGAGTTGAAACTCAATATAAATCCATGATTTTGTATGATCTGTCTTAGTTTTCCATAGTTATGCATTGTGGCCTTGATACCCACTCTATTTGAGTGTCATGCCGTAGCTGTCTTGTACTTAGCACTAACAGCACCTGAACGTGACGTCACGAGCTTTTGTGGACAGAAGAGCGCGTGGTCATTGGAGTGGGCGGGGTCACATTTCTTACACAGAGCGCGGGAAAATCCTCGTTGCCGTAGGTCCCAATGATGTGGGAGTAAAATTAAGTACAGTGTTGTACCAAAAGAGATTAAAAACAGTTTTAATTCAATCGATACTACTTTACACTGGCTTTTAAGGGAAGTTGGAGAGCATATCACACAAGAAAAAGTTTATAACCTGGGAATATTTTATCTAATACCCGATATCAAAGCGCCGATTGCATATTAGTATATACTTTACGTAATATCAGGATACTGTTAGCTTCATTCATTGAATATGAGCCATGTGATAGAAGGATTGTTACATACCATGATCTGATAGAATACCAAGAGGAAAAAAAATCCTAGGTAGAAACTATTTTGTAGTTTTTAATTAAATGCGACGACTTTCATGCCGTATATGTAAACAAGTATTGTGAATGAAAAACGAATACAGATAAACTGAAAGATTTGCATTTGACTTGACAGTTTGATAAAGACGAAAAGCTATTAGATGGTGGTGTGACGTAAATTTAAAATTCGTGCACTAACCATTCTCGGTGCAAATTCAACCAGGAAGTGTTTGTGGTTGAGCATTGGCAACGATTGGGGGTGGAGTAGGGGCAACTACTACCGGGCGCCAGACCTAGGGCAGGATCCAAAGGCGTAGCTGGGGGGGGGGGGTAGGGAGGGTACATATGTCCCCGGGCGCCGAGGTACAGGGGCGCCAAAATCAGGCTTACAACGTTACATTATATTATAATGTACCTTGGCGCCCGGGGGGGCTGGGGCGCCAACTTTATAGTTCGTCCCCGGGCGCAAAATATCATAGCTACGCCTCTGGCAGGATCGAATAGGATGGGTTTCCGGACGCACCCACCCGCTAAAAGAAGCTACAGTAGTCACTTTTTAACTTTAAATTTAACCATCATTTTATTCTTGCGCACGTTTTTTAGGTAATAATTAGGTATTATGCACACTGAGTAAATTAACACTGAGTAATTAACACTGAGTAAATTAACACTGAGTAATTTAATACTGAGAATTTAACACTGAGTAATTTTGCTTTTCGTGCCCTTTTAAGGAAATTCAGGGCTCTGTTTAAATTTGTGAAACACATCCCGCCCCTCCCCCATAGGGGGCGCAGTTAGTCACATTTTTGCAGACGACATTTTAATGGTGTCTTACATTCTGGCAATTATTCAGAAAACATTGAGGAGGTAGATTAGCAACATATTTCTTTCTCACGCGCAACTAAGTTTCAGGATCTGAGCAAGAAATTGCCGAATTTTAACAAAAATATTGTCTCTTTAGTAAGATGGTATTAGTAAATGAGTGCTTGATAATAATTACTTCCTTTTAGTTAATACCGTTACCATCTTTACTTTGCATAGATCAATCCTTCATATTACATTACGGTCTTTTCTACTTATTTCATATTACATTACGGTTTTTTCTACTTATTTCATATTACATACGTTTTTTTCTACTTATTTCATATTACATTACGGTTTTTTCTACTTATTTCATATTACATACGGTTTTTTCTACTTATTTCATATTACATTACGGTCTTTTCTACTTATTTCATATTACATTACGGTCTTTTCTACTTATTTCATATTACATTACGGTCTTTTCTATTTATTTCATATTATATTACGGTCTTTTCTACTTATTTCATATTACATTACGGTCTTTTCTACTTATTTCAGATTACATTACGGTCTTTTCTATTTATTTCATATTATATTACGGTCTTTTCTACTTATTTCATATTACATTACGGTCTTTTTTACTTATTTCATATTACATTACGGTCTTTTCTACTTATTTCATATTACATTACGGTCTTTTCTACTTATTTCATATTACATTACGGTCTTTTCTACTTATTTCATATTACATTACGGTCTTTTCTACTTATTCGTACTTTTTTCCCCTCTTTTCCAGTGCCGGATTAACAGATAAGCAGAGTGTGCAACGGCATATGGGCCCCACGCCTTTTATGGGCCCCGCGACAACGGATCAATACTAATATTGTGTAATATAGTTTAATAATATGTAATACTTTTTGTTTAATAACTAACATCAAATGTTAATTTGTTTAATAACATCAAATGTTAATTTTTTTAATAACATCAAATGTTAATTTGTTTAATAACATCAAATGTTAATTTGTTTAATAACATCAAATGTTAATTTGTTTAATAACATCAAATGTTAATTTGTTTAATAACATCAAATGTTAATTTGTTTAATAACATTAATAATTGTTAATGTTTTGTGTAATAAAATTGGTTTATAAAATGTGTTGTTTGGTAAAATTAAAACAGTATTTGGAGATAATTTACGATGGGGCACCCAAGATTTCGACTGCCGTAGGACCTCCGCATGGTTTAATCTGGCACTGCTCTTTTCAAACTAACGAAGAACAAAACGGAAATTCTCAGAACAGATACGCTTATTAAGTTCAAGGTTGCACATTATTCTAATACACGTAAGAAAATGCAGCTGCGGCATTTTTTATGAGGTGTATTGCTTAAAGGACTAATTTGTTGCATATATAACAGCAGCTTTCTTCGTATTCCATTAAAATTACTCTAAACTGTGTTTCACTCGTTTATAAGAGTATGTGTGCCACAACACATTTTCTAAGAGCATTTCAATAACATATACTTTAAGTCAAAGAGCATTTCAATAACATATACTTTAAGTCAAAGAGCATTTCAATAACATATACTTTAAGTCAAAGAGCATTTCAATAACATATACTTTAAGTCAAAGAGCATTTCAATAACATATACTTTAAGTCAAAGAGCATTTCAATAACATATACTTTAAGTCAAAGAGCATTTCAATAACATATACTTTAAGTTAATCGTTTCCAGTAACATACACCTTAAGTCAAACATGTTTCAATATCACGTAAGTCAAGCGCCCTGTGTGGTCTTAAGCGCTCTCCGTTACGGATCACTGCCATCTCACCTCTGTCTGCGTGGGGTCGAATATCATATTCGGCCAATGTGGGTATGCGAGAAAGCTTGCCAGTAGATTCTCGTGGGTCTATAGTTCTTTTTTGATGGTGGTGGTGGTGGGTCCCCGGGTTCTTTCTCCACAATTAATACTGGCCGCCATGTATAGCCTATTGTGTGATGAAAATGGCGTTAAACCTTACAATAACAACAAGCGTATTTAAATGGCACAAATATTTAAAGTCAAGTGTGTTTCAGTATTACGTACACTTAAGTCAAGAGCATTTTATTAATGTACACTTAAAGTTTAATGTATTTCAAAATCACGTATACTTTAAGTCAAGCGTATTTAATATCACGTATACTTTAAGTCAAGCGTATTTAATATCACGTATACTTTAAGTCAAGCGTATTTAATATCACGTATACTTTAAGTCAAGCGTATTTAATATCACGTATACTTTAAGTCAAGCGTATTTAGTATCACGTATACTTTAAGTCAAGCGTATTTAATATCACGTATACTTTAAGTCAAGCGTATTTAATATCACGTATACTTTAAGTCAAGGGTATTTAATATCACGTATACTTTAAGTCAAGCGTATTTAAATATCACATATACTGGAAGTGAAACGCATTTCAATATTAACAAGATTATTACAATAACACATTTGCTTTAAGTCAATGTTATTACAATAACACATTTGCTTTAAGTCAATGTTATTACAATAACACATACTTTAAGTTAAGATTATTACAATAACACATTTTCTTTAAGTCAAGATTATTAAAATAACATATTTTGAGACAAGATTATTACAATAACATACTTTTAATTAAAGATTATTACAATAACACATTTACTTTAGTCAAGATTATTACAATAACACATTTGCTTTAACTCAAGATTATTACAATAACATACTTTAAGTCAAGATTATTACAATAACACATTTGCTTTAAGTCAATATTATTACAATAACATACGTTTAAGTAAAGATTATTACAATAACACATTTGCTTTAAGTCAAGAGTATTACAATAACACATACTTTTAAGTAAAGATTATTACAATAACACATTTGCTTTAGTCAAGATTATTACAATAACATACTTTAAGTCAAGATTATTACAATAACACATATACTTTAAGTCAAGTGAATTTAACGAATTTCAAATAGGCTTCATCATTATTTTATAGAAATTCCAGCACTGTTTACTTGCTACAGCTGAATGCAAGGTTTAATTCAGGGGACCATTTTTCTCTGTCTCTTAGAGATTCTTCCATAACTATGGCATGACATCTAAATAAGGTATACATGCATTACTGGACATCTAAATAAGGTATACATGCATTACTGGACATCTAAATAAGGTATACATGCATTACTGGACATCTAAATAAGGTATACATGTATTACCCAATTATGGATGATACCTAAAGACAAAATTAATTTTAATTTTAGTAAAATCAATATCAACACGAACTAGTAACTTTAATATCATTATTTTTTTAATTGTCCTTTTCTGAAAATGGAGAAACAGACAAACACACAATATAAGGATACAAAAGAAATACTTCCTTTAATTCGTTCTCAATATATAGTTTAATATTAACACAAATTTGTACATGCAGTTTGGCAGCAGCAAGTATAAGTACATTTCTTTCTTCGAACAATGCAACATAGAATTAATTACCTTTGGATATCAGGTTTCATAACCTTGTTTGATATACGCATAGAATTAATTACCTTTGGATATCAGGTTTCATAACCTTGTTTGATATACGCATAGAATCAATTACCTTTGGATATCGGGTTTCATAACCTTGTTTGATATACGCATAGAATTAATTACCTTTGGATATCAGGTTTCATAACCTTGTTTGATATACGCATAGAATTAATTACCTTTGGATATCAGGTTTCATAACCTTGTTTGATATACGCATAGAATTAATTACCTTTGGATATCAGGTTTCATAACCTTGTTTGATATACGCATATAATTAATTACCTTTGGATATCAGGTTTCATAACCTTGTTTGATATACGCATAGAATTAATTACCTTTGGATATCAGGTTTCATAACCTTGTTTGATATACGCAGAAATATAAGTTTTAAAGACAAAGTGCATTTCACAGACGACTGTACTTTAGTAGAAGTAGGTCCAAGTTATTAACACCAATTCACTTTAATTGGTTAATTTCAATTAACGGTAATTTACAGGCAGAACAATCAGGAAGACTAAGTAGTAAAATATACATGATACTGACGTTGCAAGTTATCAAACACCAAAAACAAGAGTTATTTGCTGTCAACAAAGACTGATCATTGGAAAAATATATATACTCACGATGCATTGGAAATAGATTGTTACTGGAAAAACAAAATCATTTTTAAACGAGTACGTTTTGAGGTCCAGAGTCAGAGAGAACCCGATTCATTATTATGTCCGTCGGTATTCAAATGATTCTGGGCACATGAACCTTTTATTGATTAATTGATTGATTGATTATATTTTTACAGCGCACCAACATTGTTAGGTTATTTAGCGACATACAATATGTTATATGTATGATCATTTAAAAATGATAAAAGGTTTCATAGCGACCAGCAATATCAAAAACAATTAATTTAAAGTAAAATGACAGGATGGTAAGGGTAGAATGCAAGGTACCCGATCAACGGGGAATGTAAATGGTGAGACAGATGAAAAGATTTTGGAAATAGGGGACATTACACAAACATGTTCAAGATGATGGCATGAAGTTATAGTATAGAATAAATGTTTCCTTCTTTCGGAATTCTATAATACAAGTGATGTTTATTGTATCATACCAGGAATTCTATAATACAATTGTATCATACCAGGAATTCTATGATACAAGTGATGTTTATTGTATCATACCATGAATTCTATGATACAAGTGATGTTTATTGTATCATACCAGGAATTCTATAATACAAGTGATGTTTATTGTATCATACCAGGAATTATATGATACAAGCGATGTTTATTGTATCATACCAGGAATTCTATAATACAAGGGATGTTTATTGTATCATACAGTTCTTTCCTGTCATTCACGCTATAATACTGACTGCGCAGGTCGAAACACTCCGTCATAAAGTGATTAACAAGAATGGTTCAATGCAAGAAACGCACTTTGGTGGGTCTTCGCTTTTTGATATCTGAGAGTGGGATATATATATATATATATATATATATATATATATATATATATATATATATATATATATATATATATATGACCAGTTCGAATTCTTGCAATAGAAGCCATACATACATACATACATACATACATACATACATACATACATACATACATACATACATACATACATACATAACCAACTCATTTTAAGACAGTGGAAAGTTTAACAACAAAGATCTACATTGGCAAAATCTACGATACGTGCTAGTTCAAGGATTTCTCTCGTCCATAACCCGTCTTATGCAAGAAGCTTCTTAGACTCATGGGGCATGTGCGAACCATATGATGTAATATGAACAATTTAGGAAGTATATACCAGCATTTCAACAGATGAAATGGTGTAGCCTTATGGCGTTGTAATTCAATAGACACGCGCAAAAATAATATGACGAAAGTGAATTTTAATTTGTCTGTTTGTTACAACAGAGCATAATGGAAAGAACGACCAACAATTTTTTAATACCATTTTGTATCTTTTTTTTTAAACAACGCATATAAATTTGACCCAGGTCCAAGTATGTTTCCAAAACCACTATCGTGTTGCTATAATTCTTGTGTTGTTGATCATTTAACAACCTCTGTAGAATAATCTCTGGAGGTAAGTGTCAGGTATTTGAATCCGGGTCAATGGACATTAAACAACGCTCTCCAGTTGTCGACCTACCTGGGATGGGTTTCTTGTGTCTAACAAATGCAGTTTTAAAGCATTCGCCTCGCGCCTTTGCAGTCACTGGTTCGATGCTGTACAACGAATAAATAATATCTCAAAAGAAATTAATCAGCACACGAAACCATTATACCTCCCAATGAAAAGCAACGCCAATTTAATGTATGTTTTGCCCAAGAAGCAGTTTCGTGTAAGTAGGATAAGCTTGAATATAAATTACGTGCAACGCAATAAAAAGCCCCAGCCCCAACCTGAACCCCAACCCCCAAAATATACTGTTTTAAATATAATTCTTATTTCTGGTTACAAACCCACACACCCCAAACAAAACAAAACAACAAAAAACTCAGAACAGACGTAGGCTTTGCAGCAGAAATCGTGCTAACAAAAAAAAAAAACAAAAGTTGCGGCTGTCCAAAATAGGTCTATCTAAAGAAATACAAATTGAATACCATTTTAATGTTACGTCACACAAATACATGAAAAAATAAAATAAAAAAGCAGTGTAAAGAATAGATAGCAACGTAATTTGCTATCACATGAAAGTGAAACGGGTATATACGATCAGTAAATCATTTTCCAGTAATTTACACAAAACTAATTTAATATCAAGTACGATATTGCACGCTTGGTCGCATCCACGATTATCAATTATTACTGTTCTATTAATAGAACACTAAAAATATTTGATATAGCTAATATGTCTACAGAATGTTAACACAATATTCTTACAAAACCAGTCACGCGGTATTTTGACTAAATCACGTCGCCAGTAATCTAGAAACATTAACTAAATTACCAAAGTAACTAAAAACCAAAATACCAACGTAACTAAAATACCACATATGTTTTGGCTGCTGATGTTGCTGAAGTTTTTCTTGTTTCAGGAATCACCATTTTATACATTGGAATAGGTGTGAACATTCACCGAATTTTTTAGTCCGGAAATTTAATTATTTCTTTATTATTATTATTATTATTATTATTATTATTATTATTATTATTATTATTATAGAATGCGAAATTTCAACTGTCTATAGTAGCATCGGTCTGTCCTTGTCCACTTCCCAATGCTATCTATTTTAAACTTTGTCGCCGAGATTTTAAAAGAAAAAGATACGAAGTGCTGTCCGTTCATACGTTGGTGTAAATGCCTATTACGACTCGCCATTACGTCTTGTTACCCCCATATGTATATTCATATAAGAGTTATTAATATTGATGCATCGCGCGAACGGAAATACTGGTTTATACGTTTAGATGGAAGTACGGAGATGTACACATCATCTGGTTTAATGTAGTTCGTTACGGTACAGTAACACAAGTAGGTTATTTTTTGCCGAGGCAGTTCGATTCAAGTGCCTTCTTCAAGGACACACACCGGTTGCTAATCCAAGCTGGTCTGATTCGAGGACTGGAACCAGTACCCGGTCAGTGGTAAGCCCGGCACGTTAAGCCACAACGGCACTGATTTCTGGTTTGAACTATGAAATCAGTGAATAAATCACGTAATTCATCAGTTTCTCTTCAAGTTTTTAAAAAATTTCTTCCATAAAATTATTTCACTTTGGAGTGTCATGGCTCATTTTCTAGGGGCACGCCGAGGCGACCTATTTGGACTGATAAATACAATTTCGTATGTATACTTTTTATTATAAAGTAGTACGTGTACAAATAAAAAGAACGAAAAAAAATCATAAATCTACATTTCATTACTCCAGCAGAAATACTTCCAGCGATGAGAAATAGCGCTATCTCATTTGCTTTTGTCCACTAGTGATGCACTTCGTCGTGTTGTCTTTATTGTTGTCCAGTATGTGTGCCAGCACGCAGATCAGCGCGGAGTTGAATACATATTGTAAAAAGTCAAGAAATGACTAAATTATGACTCAGAGAAAATATGATGACTATTTGACTTTCATGACTGACCGCTAAATCGTCACTTAGCGCAGTGGATGCCAAAAGTTAGGCAACAATACGAAAAGCAACGTAAGTCCTGGTACAAGAGTTTGAACTTCCTGAATTGACAGGGGATGACTGACGAACCCAGCTTCCGTCCCTCTTATATAAATGGTGGAGTGGAATGAAGAAAGTAATCGTCCTAGTAATGTGTTATCCAGATAAGGAAGAGACCTCTGTATGAAAAAGTAAGCTCACACGAGTTATTCCCCTTGTTATCTTTATCGCCCATAAAATTTAATGAATTTGTTTGGCATCTGCGTTACTTGCGTCGGCAAGGAACACAAGGTCAGTGTGTGTCACTTTCGTACCCATTTACAGATCTATCTCCATTTTTCTGTCATATAAGTTACAACAAAATGACATGTATTAATCAATGAAAACAAGAATTTCTTGTGCAAATATGGAATATTTAAACACAGTGAATGGCTGACAAGGTGTACAAACTATACACTAAAAGAATGTCCTCCTCCAGTATTATAAACCAGCAGTTTAATACTGTACACAAAGTCATGTGGGTAAAAGGGTGCAGATTAATACTGTACTGAAAATCATGTAGGTAAAAGGGTGCAGATTAATACTGTACTCAAAATCATGTAGGTAAAAGGGTGCAGATTAATACTGTACTCAAAATCATGTAGGTAAAAGGGTGCAGATTAATACTGTACACACAATCATGTAGGTAAAAGGGTGCAGATTAATACTGTACTCAAAATCATGTAGGTAAAAGAGTGCATATTAATACTGTACTCAAAATCATGTAGGTAAAAGGGTGCAGATTAATACTGTACACAGAATTATGCAGGTAGAGTGATGCAGATTAATACTGTACTAAAATGCTAATAGAAGTATCATGTCCCTAGTTTTCCAAATTAGCAGGTCTAATTGACTACTGTAAAGGTATTATATCCCACGTTTTCAAATTAATTGACTTTAGACTATATCAATTGACTTTAATTGACTTTAGACTATATCAATTTGCAATACCATTGAGTGATGAAAGAATTACATTATTGCTATTTAACAGTATGTGCCTTTTATTAACATTTAATTTATAGTGTGTGCTTAACATTTGTCCATGACTGTAAGATGTTGTTTATGTTGAAAGAGTTCACGGTCAGACTTGTATACAGTTAGACCAGCGGTTCTCAACCTTTCTAGTGCCGCGACCCTTTTAATGCAATTCCAAATGTTGTGGCGACCCAACCGTAAAATTATTTTCGTTCATAACTGTAATTTTGCTACTGTTATAAGTCGTAAGCGACCCCTGGCAAATTGTTGTTTGACCCTTGACGGGGTCGCGACCCACAGGTTTAGAACCGCTGAGTTAGACTAAGGTTTTCTGTTGGAAATCACCATATTCTGTTATCAGTCAAGTGAAAATGTGTAGGATTAGAGATTTCATTTATAAATAATTCCTTTTTTATATAAAATAATCAGTCTGTTAGTTTCTTTACAGTTGTGTTATGATTTGAGAGGAATGATTCATTTAAATTAGGTCATTGTAATTACTAAGTGCTCACTGACATTGGATTACATATTATTTTTCAAATTATTGTAAACTCATTCAGGGACATTATGGATGGCATCATTATGAACTATATCAGGGACATTATGGATGGCATCATTGTGAACTCATTCAGGGACATTATGGATGGCATCATTGTGAACTCATTCAGGGACATTATGGATGGCATCATTGTGAACTCATTCAGGGACATTATGGATGGCATCATTGTGAACTCATTCAGGGACATTATGGATGGCATCATTGTGGTATATCAGGACATTCCAGACCATTTGCAATACTTTTGGACATGCAATAAAACATTAAGGATCACATGGGATTTAATTGACAATACTATGTCTCTTAAATTTTCTGTAACTAAGATAAATGTTTTACATAAAAGTGTTGGTTTAACATAAAATTTGTTCAATTGTACATAAATTTGTTTGATTTTACGTAAAATTGTTGGTTTCAATTCCTTCTGTTATTTTACTTTAGATCGAGAGTTGTAACATAAATTGATGGCTTATCCAGGATCTGTGCTTCTTTAAAATATTCCAGAGATAATACTAATATTCTTTAAAATATTCCAGAGATAATACTAATATTCTTTAAAATATTCCAGAGATAATACTAATATTCTTTAAAATATTCCAGAGATAATACTAATATTCTTTAAAATATTCAAGAGATAATACTAATATTCTTTAAAGGTTTGAATTGACCATGTTTATGAATTTTCATTGTCTCTGGTAAAGATTTTTTTTATCACACATTTGATAAATCTTTAGTGAAACCAGCAAGCATTGACAATGTCATCTAATGTCAAGAACTTTGCTTCAAATCCTTCCCAGGAGAGCTAGGATATATGACAAAGGATGCATTACTTGAATGTGCTAGAAAGTTTGATCTCTTCTTATGCAAACATTAGAAATAACGAATATTTTGATTCAGTATTTGGTGGGTGAGAAAGGTTATTCTGGATTTTGGTGTGTGTGTGTGTGTGTGTGTGAGAGAGAGAGAGAGAGAGAGAGAGAGAGAGAGAGAGAGAGAGAGAGAGAGAGAGAGAGAGAGAGAGAGAGAGAGAGAAGAGAGAGAGAGAGAGAGAGAGAGAGATTTTAAATGATGTTTTTAATACACTAAAGAAGTTCAGATCTTGGATAAGCCCTCTACCTGTGTCTTTTAGGACTCTTATGTCATAAAATATGCAATAGAAAGAGAGTGAGACCAACCACTGAAAGAAAAACAACAAGTAATTTCTTTCTTTACAAAAAAAAGTGAAAAGGTAAAACACACAGTTTGTCTGGTGAATTAAATTCCAAATAATTAAAAAAGTCCAAAAATATAAGATGTTTCAAATGAATTCCAAAACCCTTGAATGTCCTGATGAGTTCACAATAATCAAATGTAATGTATTAATCCAAAGTCAAGGAGTAATTCCAAAATAAATAAATCCTTGAATCATGTCAACAACACAACTGTGGATTCTGATCACAAATGGATTCCTGCATACTGACCAAAAACAGTGTTGTGTTAATTTAATTTGCATTGTTATTTACTTTTTTAATAAATGATTTATTTCATTATTTTGTACTTGACCTGAATTAGTGATATTTTTATTCTGCCAATAATTAATACATAGCTAAAATATTCCCTATATGTATGGGTTTATTAGTAGGATCATTATTAATAGAAGTAAACCTATTTATTCTGGTCTGGGTCTAAGTCATTGGAATTCCCCTACAATTTACGTGACTTACCTGACATAGTCCAGGTTATATACTATAATTTTAGTAACAGACTTTCTAATTATAACCAACATTTTAATTTGTAAACATTTAGAAGTTTCAAGATTTTCCATTAGAGTATATATAGTTTTGAAAATGCTAATTGTGACCTGAGATCAAGTAGAGGAGTATATAATCTTGTCACTGGAGAAATTATTCATTAATTTTTTAACATTCAAGCAAAATCAAGTTATTGTTGTGCATAATATTTGATTGAAATTATTCAAATTATTTCTTGTCTGGAAATACAATAGTACTCTGATAACTTTCTTTGGAAATAAAGAGTTGAATTTATACTGAAATTGAAAATAAGACATTATTCTTGGATTGTATTATTCTGATCAGACAAAGACTGTTAGCACAGCAACACTTTATGAGCCACCATGCACACCAGCATTAGACAATTTGGATTATAGTAAAGTTTATTCAGAAAATTTATTTTAGGACTAAAACGATCAGCGATTTAATTTACAATACAATAAGTTCTCTTTTTATTTTCACTATATATTCAAGGGAAATAAATTAGTTGTTGGATTTTACAACGCTTGTTGCTTGTCATTCTTTTCTGATGCTTTTTTTAAGAGCACAGGAATTAGTTATTTATCAAATCCCTATTTATACACATTTTCACTAGACTTACATGATAATAAAATGTGAAGATTTACAACTGAAAATTCTAGTCTGATTATTTAAAAAAAATGGACTCTATAAACATTCTGTTTACAGCATGCAATCATGGACATTAGTTATGTAAAATACATTGAGCACACAATAACAACATAACAAGTAGTATAACTAATTTCATGAGATTTGAAATGAAAGCAGCTCATTAAATGGTATAAACAACATGCATATTATTAAATTTTAACTGTGGCAGTAAGGATGACTGGAGTATCCAGTCATCCTTACTGCCAATGGTCCCTCTAGGCAGCATGCATGCACACATGCATACATGTGCAGCTGCTCAGACATCCCCGTGGAGCTGAATTGTCAATCCAACATTAAAGTTTGCTCGTCTCCGTAATGCTTGCACAATGTAGCGAGCATTGCACGTACATCTACCATTCGCTTAGAGGGAACGTTGCTTTCTGCCACAGTTAACATTTTTACATGTTTTGATGCCACTGGGTATGTAAACCATTTAACAAGTAAATTTGCCTGTGAATGGTACTTGCTTCATTTTAAAAGTCATTCCTTTTTGCCTGTTTTATCATTTCTCATGAACAGCAAATGCGATGACATTTTTGTAAGCCACCATTTAATCATAGCAGGGTTAAATATGGTTTGTCAGGGTTGACTTCTTCTGTGTCAATCCTGTATGTCAGAGTTATTGCACTTGTAGATTCCACTGTGTGATGGAAATGGCTCTACCATGATTGACATACATTATAACCTGGCATCAACAGGATCTATTAAATGTTTCTTTAAAACTCAGAAGAGTTTTGTTATAGGTAAAAATATTTAAATCCTTTTTAATTTAAATCTTAACCTAATATCTGATCAAAAGTTTTAAAAAAAACAACAGGTTTCACTTCTCTTTGCCAGGAGTTGAGTTCCCATAACTTTGACCTCTGAACTTGACCCTCAAATATACATCTTTTATTCTATACCTAAACACAAACCACCAACAAATTTTGGTCTAGTTCTGTGATATAATACTAAAACTACTGTAGAGAAACGATTTTTATTTTTGTAGTCTCAGTGACCTTGACTGTGACCTTCCAATCCACCCTATTAATAAACTTCTTCCTGAAATGGAAGTCATACAAAAAATTTGGTCAAGGTTTGCAATAGAAAACTAAAGTAACTGTGCAGAAACCATATTTCTTCTTTCACTGTCAGGGATATTGACCTTTGTACCTCCCTTATCAATTGATACTGTCAGGGATATTGACCTTTGGACCTCCCTTATCAATTGATACTGTCAGGGATATTGACCTTTGGACCTCCCTTATCAATTGACTTCCTCCCATACCCCAAATGTAAGCCATGTCATGTTCAGATCTGTGATGCAGAACCAGTGTTACTGTACGTAAAAAAATTCTCCTTTCAGTCAGTGACCATGCCACTGACAATTTCATCTCAAAATCTTTGTTTTGTAGATGGCATACAACTCCCATTATTGTGTGGAAAGGAAATAAATGGATGCAATACTCTCCACTTTTTGGGCAAGCTTATGAAAAAAGAATAGAAACTTTATATGTTTTATTTTTAAATATAACATTATTAGTTCTATGTACATCATGTATATATATTTAAATAACATCTTTTATCAATTCCAACACCTATACATAGAACTGCACTCTTTGTTATAAAAACATTTGAATAACATTTGCCATTTACAATTCATGATCTAATAGAATACAGTGATAAAAAACACATCATTGGACAGAATATTTCGAGTAGTGACATGATAGAATTAGGAAAATGCATACAACACAAAAACTGACTTACTTGAGTCTTTCCGTAGGTATACAATACGATGAATACTATCTTCCATAAGTAGGAACAGTGGAAATAAATTTTACATAAAGTCATGGAAAACATAAGAAATAGTCAATGTCTCTGAAAGCAGATCCTAATTAGACAGTGGTTTTCCTGCTGAAAATATGAAACATTATTACATTATTTGGTACATAAATAAAACTTGGAAAAAAAAAATCATTCTGAGGAGTTGTTACATGCAATGAAAAATCCACTTTTAAAGCGATGACATAAACATGTTGACTTCAGCATTACAGTTATATCGGGGGCTGGAAAAACATTGGCTGGATCTGCCCCATGAACTGGCACCATGGACGATACTTGGTACATATCTGTATCATACTTGGTACATATCTGTATCATACTTGGTACATATCTATATCATACTTGGTACATATCTGTATCATACTTGGTACATATCTGTATCATACTTGGTACATATCTGTATCATACTTGGTACATATCTGTATCATACTTGGTACATATCTGTATCATACTTGGTACATATCTATATCATACTTGGTACATATCTGTATCATACTTGGTACATATCTGTATCATACTTGGTACATATCTATATCATACTTGGTACATATCTGTATCATACTTGGTACATATCTGTATCATACTTGGTACATATCTGTATCATACTTGGTACATATCTGTATCATACTTGGTACATATCTATATCATACTTGGTACATATCTGTATCATACTTGGTACATATCTGTATCATACTTGGTACATATCTGTATCATACTTGGTACATATCTGTATCATACTTGGTACATATCTGTATCATACTTGGTACATATCTATATCATACTTGGTACATATCTGTATCATACTTGGTACATATCTGTATCATACTTGGTACATATCTGTATCATACTTGGTACATATCTGTATCATACTTGGTACATATCTGTATCATACTTGGTACATATCTGTATCATACTTGGTACATATCTGTATCAGTGTACAAAGACAGCAGTAGTATTGTAGTTTTGAAACAAGTATCAGCCCCATGTCATGTCCTCTTTTTCACAGGAAGTACATCAGAAAGAAGTGGAAGGAAGTACACAGCAGTATGGAAGGAGAGAATTTTTGTAATACTGATCGGCAAGTCTTTCTTTATTAAAATTACTCTCCCCACCACTATAATTGAACAGCAGGCAGAACTACATCACTGTGACTATGCTATGTCAAACAATGGGAGATGGGGGTCAGCAGATATTTCAGGTGGATTGAGAGTATCCCATCAACATAATAATAAAAAAAATTGTCAAGCAGAAGAATGTCTTCACAGAAAATGTCTAAATTTTAATACCTCTTGCTTGTGTTGAGGGAAGCTGGGACTGTAAAAAAAGTAGCTTAAGATCAATGAAAGCCATGCAGTCATAGTGACTGACCCGAAAAATTTCCATTTTGAAGCGTTCTTCTCAAAGAACTGTTTATGCATGAAAAATTGATTATGTAGTTGAGACTTCCTCCTTTGTTGAGACTCAAATATTCCATGAATAGAAAATGCCTTTTTCTGTATTACTCTCACAATGGAACAATTCTTCATATTAATTGCATCAGTTTTGACTGGCCAAGAAGTTGTGGGTTCATAGATGTGGAGCCTGTTCTTGGAACTAAAGTGTTAGCCCTCCTTCTATGTAGAAGGGACACGAGTGGTCAAGCAAGCTAAAGCGCTCACTGTTTTGGATCACTGCCATCTCACTTCTGTCTGATTGGGTATGTGAGAAAGCTTGCCGGTAGCTTACCATGGGTCGGTGGTTCTTTCTGGGGTTTTCCCTGGGTATTTCATCCACCATTAATACTGGCTGCCATGTATAGCCTATCATGTGCTGAAAAATGGCATTAAACCCAACAACAACAACAACAACGTAGAAGGGACAACATATTGTACATGATACTCAACCCAGCCCTTGTCAAATGGGGTTAGTGAAGCTTCTTTGAGGATGGTAGGCAGGAGATGGGGTTTGCTTTAGGCTGAGGGGCCCAAGCACATTCTCCTATTGTATTTGGTTGCCTTTGCCTTCAAAGGATTTGTGTGTGTGTGTGTGTGTGTGTGTGTGTGTGTTTGGATTTTTCATATGGCTACAGTGTCTACAGTGTGTCAGTTTACAGTGATGTCTAGCACCGGAGTATTATGCCACAGACAAATACCACGATGTCTCACCTAGTCACATTATCCTGACACCAGGCTGGCCAGTACTAACACTAACCCCTTAATGCAGAGCATCTAGCAAAGCAGCTGTAAGTACCATTTTAAAAAGTTTTTGGTATGAATTGGCCAGGGTTTGAACTCGCGACCTCCCACATCCCAGGCGGATAATCTAACCATTAGGCAAATGGAGTGGTCTTCAAAGGATTTGTGATAATTGTTCTTGCTTAGACTACTGAGACTGAATCTTTTCAGGAAGTACTAAACAATGTCTTGATCCTTAATGACTATCAGAGAGTGCTGTGCCAAGAACATCAACATCACATGCCAGGCAGTATTAAACAATATCTTGATCCCCAAATGACTGTCAGAGAGTGCCATGCTGAGGGTATCAACAACACATGCCAGGAAGTACTAAACAATGTCTTAATCCCTGAATGACTATCACAGAGTGCCAAGCCAAGGACATCCAAGTGACCCCTAAATGACTATCAGTTTGTAACTGGTGGAATAAAGACAAGCACAGGTCTCATGATCCCTACTTGTGATGTCCTGACATCCAAATTAGATGGGGCTCTGAGGGGCCAGCAATGGACCTTAAAGGTAGCAGCTTAACCCAGCTGTCAAATCATAGAAGGGACAGACTGTTCACCATTTTTGATGCCTAACAAACACTTGCTGACCCTGAAAGATGCATTATGAGCAGAAGGTCTTATTTGCCTCTGAGACACAGCCCCATATTTTGTTTTTGGAGCTAAGTCTTCACAAAGAATGATGGGACCACCCTTTTTATTAGCACCCCTTTTAGGAGGACAAGGGCTCTCATCCTTCATCCAGAGGTGAAATGATCAGTCTCCCTCTTCTTTGTAAAGATCTACTGGTTGGGGAGTTGGGGGTGGGTTGGTGAGGGTATTGACCAATGATGGTGCTCAAATGACCAGTATTACAAACACCAATGCCATAAGATCAATGATAAGAGTCTTGTAGAACTCAGAACATTCCTTCCCTACAATGGCGGTATTTTCCTTAAAAGTAAAATATGTACTGCCAAAATAAGTATTCTCTCAAACAAAATATTAGAGAAAAATTCTAATTAGAATATGTACTGCCAAAATAAGTATTCTCTCAAACAAAATATTAGAGAAAAATTCTAATTAGAATATGTACTGCCAAAATAAGTATTCTCTCAAACAAAATATTAGAGAAAAATTCTAATTAGAATATGTACTGCCAAAATAGGTATTCTCTCAAACAAAATATTAGAGAAAAATTCTAATTAGAATATGTACTGCCAAAATAAGTATTCTCTCAAACAAAATATTAGAGAAAAATTCTAATTAGAATATGTACTGCCAAAATAAGTATTCTCTCAAACAAAATATTAGAGAAAAATTCTAATTAGAATATGTACTGCCAAAATAGGTATTCTCTCAAACAAAATATTAGAGAAAAATTCTAATTAGAATATGTACTGCCAAAATAAGTATTCTCTCAAACAAAATATTAGAGAAAAATTCTAATTAGAATATGTACTGCCAAAATAAGTATTCTCTCAAACAAAATATTAGAGAAAAATTCTAATTAGAATATGTACTGCCAAAATAGGTATTCTCTCAAACAAAATATTAGAGAAAAATTCTAATTAGAATATGTACTGCCAAAATAAGTATTCTCTCAAACAAAATATTAGAGAAAAATTCTAATTAGAATATGTACTGCCAAAATAAGTATTCTCTCAAACAAAATATTAGAGAAAAATTCTAATTAGAATATGTACTGCCAAAATAGGTATTCTCTCAAACAAAATATTAGAGAAAAATTCTAATTAGAATATGTACTGCCAAAATAAGTATTCTCTCAAACAAAATATTAGAGAAAAATTCTAATTAGAATATGTACTGCCAAAATAAGTATTCTCTCAAACAAAATATTAGAGAAAAATTCTAATTAGAATATGTACTGCCAAAATAGGTATTCTCTCAAACAAAATATTAGAGAAAAATTCTAATTAGAATATGTACTGCCAAAATAAGTATTCTCTCAAACAAAATATTAGAGAAAAATTCTAATTAGAATATGTACTGCCAAAATAAGTATTCTCTCAAACAAAATATTAGAGAAAAATTCTAATTAGAATATGTACTGCCAAAATAAGTATTCTCTCAAACAAAATATTAGAGAAAAATTCTAATTAGAATATGTACTGCCAAAATAGGTATTCTCTCAAACAAAATATTAGAGAAAAATTCTAATTAGAATATGTACTGCCAAAATAAGTATTCTCTCAAACAAAATATTAGAGAAAAATTCTAATTAGAATATGTACTGCCAAAATAAGTATTCTCTCAAACAAAATATTAGAGAAAAATTCTAATTAGAATATGTACTGCCAAAATAAGTATTCTCTCAAACAAAATATTAGAGAAAAATTCTAATTAGAATATGTACTGCCAAAATAGGTATTCTCTCAAACAAAATATTAGAGAAAAATTCTAATTAGAATATGTACTGCCAAAATAAGTATTCTCTCAAACAAAATATTAGAGAAAAATTCTAATTAGAATATGTACTGCCAAAATAAGTATTCTCTCAAACAAAATATTAGAGAAAAATTCTAATTAGAATATGTACTGCCAAAATAGGTATTCTCTCAAACAAAATATTAGAGAAAAATTCTAATTAGAATATGTACTGCCAAAATAAGTATTCTCTCAAACAAAATATTAGAGAAAAATTCTAATTAGAATATGTACTGCCAAAATAAGTATTCTCTCAAACAAAATATTAGAGAAAAATTCTAATTAGAATATGTACTGCCAAAATAAGTATTCTCTCAAACAAAATATTAGAGAAAAATTCTAATTAGAATATGTACTGCCAAAATAGGTATTCTCTCAAACAAAATATTAGAGAAAAATTCTAATTAGAATATGTACTGCCAAAATAAGTATTCTCTCAAACAAAATATTAGAGAAAAATTCTAATTAGAATATGTACTGCCAAAATAAGTATTCTCTCAAACAAAATATTAGAGAAAAATTCTAATTAGAATATGTACTGCCAAAATAGGTATTCTCTCAAACAAAATATTAGAGAAAAATTCTAATTAGAATATGTACTGCCAAAATAGGTATTCTCTCAAACAAAATATTAGAGAAAAATTCTAATTAGAATATGTACTGCCAAAATAAGTATTCTCTCAAACAAAATATTAGAGAAAAATTCTAATTAGAATATGTACTGCCAAAATAAGTATTCTCTCAAACAAAATATTAGAGAAAAATTCTAATTAGAATATGTACTGCCAAAATAGGTATTCTCTCAAACAAAATATTAGAGAAAAATTCTAATTAGAATATGTACTGCCAAAATAGGTATTCTCTCAAACAAAATATTAGAGAAAAATTCTAATTAGAATATGTACTGCCAAAATAGGTATTCTCTCAAACAAAATATTAGAGAAAAATTCTAATTAGAATATGTACTGCCAAAATAAGTATTCTCTCAAACAAAATATTAGAGAAAAATTCTAATTAGAATATGTACTGCCAAAATAGGTATTCTCTCAAACAAAATATTAGAGAAAAATTCTAATTAGAATATGTACTGCCAAAATAAGTATTCTCTCAAACAAAATATTAGAGAAAAATTCTAATAAGAATATGTACTGCCAAAGCAAGTAATTGTACAATTAATGAAAGTGGGTTCGAGTCTCAGATTTTCCCAGGTTCTTCTTCCACCATTAATGCTGGCCGCCATGTATAGCCTATCGTGTGCTGAAAAATGGTGTTAAATCCTACAACAACAATAACATCTTTTTCAACTGGATAAATACAAAAAAAAATATTTTGGAACCAAAAAACAAAGCAATACTTACCCTGAAATTATAAATACTACTGAGGCAATCACTTCTATAAATATTATAAAGTCAGCTTTTATTCAGTTAGATGAAAAGAAAATAAAGCTCCTGGTATAAGGGTTGTAAAATTGACCCTATGCATGAAACTTCATGTACAAAAATGGAGAAAATATATATAATCCTTTTTAATTTGATTAGACACAGAAATACAATTTTGGAACTACAAAAGGGTATCCATGTTTACCTTATGCAACCATTACCATGTATACATACTGCCAATACAAGTGAGAAAAAAACAAATAAACTCCCAGACTACAAAATGGTTCATATTATTTTCTTGTCATCTTTTCACAGGAATGAAACATTTAAGCAGGAAACCAACTGCAGAACTAAAAAGGGTAGGAATTACTTGCCTATGTGGGTATTATGAAGGGACACACAGTAAATTTAGCACCAACCTTTACCTATTCAAGTTCTAGCCTCTGTTTAAAAAAACTTGAAATAGCAAATTAATGTAAAAATAACACTCAGTTGCATGTGACTAAAATCTGAATGAATGAAACTAAGAACAAGAGCAAAATCATTGAGAGAATTAAAACACATTACTGATGAAAGGCATGCAAAACAAACAAGAAGTAAACAAGATGTGGGGCTAATACACAGGTATCTCACTGGGGCCAGAGTTTTTTTTCCTCTCCAAGTTCTAGAACCTTCAAGCCTAACAGGAGGAAGGAAACATGTTTCAAAAGCAGCAGGAATAATTCTTTGTTTCTTTTCACTGAATCAAAGCGGTTCCAGTAAGAAAGGGTTTTCTTACTGAAGAGATAGTGGATTATAATTGCTATTACTGACATGGAGATATGATAGGCATTAACCTAATGAATTCCAATTCCACTTATTTAAAATCTGAAAACTGATTTGGTTGGCGAGTCAAAAAGTGAGCAGAACATAATCTCATATCATCAGACATATTGACAATTTATGATTATAGTGATCCATACTTCTCATATCATCAGACATATTGACAATTTATGATTACCGTATTTTGGTGTGTATAACGCGCACCGATGTATAACGCGCAACCCGATTTTCGACCCAAAATAAGTGGAAAAAACGTAGTTCTGCCATATAACGAGATGTGATATAATGCATTTTAAAATTTTGACTACCGCTATTTCGCTCTGTTTTCATAGTGCAACAACAGTTGGTCATTTTAGATAGTGAATGAAAAAGTGGCAATATTGATATTGTATCTTTCCGATTTTATTGTTGGCCCTGAAAAGGGCCCTTTAAATGTTCGTCTAGTTGACACAGTCTATTGCATCAAATCCCTAAAATTCCACTTTGTCTTCATCACTTTTGAAAAGTCGCTGTATGTCCTGAATCAATTAAATACTGCTCATAAAGACAAAGCATTGCAACTATGTTGAGCGCATCAAAGCTTACCTGGCGCTGATTACCGTGAAAAGACCACACCGAGTCGATGATGCATTGAAGCCATTGATCACTGTATAATCGCAAAGATATCTCAAATACTATGATTTAAGATGAGAAATAAAACTAAGTAACAAGCTTATTTTCCAAAGAGGAAAAAAATGTTTCCTGACTTCATACATTGATTATTTTGTTCCACAACGTATCAGTGTTCCCGTAAGAAAGAACCCGTAGTCGCAAAAATATATATGTCCCCAACAGATGCTCTGATGAGAACATTAACACTAGTTGAATTCTACACATATTATATTTCAATTCGACCAATAATAAATGAATAAAAATTCGATTAGATCAACAGTTATGGAATACGGTACTGAACATTTACGGAACAAGTACGGTAATCCACACAGTGGTATTTGTTCCGCTCCAATGCGGCACTTTGCACAGCTTTTGAACAAATTGCCAGTCGTTATGTACATGTATTTCCGGCCGTGGCACAGAACAAAACTTGACACAGTGACGTGAAATGAAACCAGTTTATTAACATAAGCAATCAAAGAACAAGACTATTTGTAAGCATTATTTATTTCTTTAATACGGCTAGTACCGGTAAACATTTTAGTTACAATGCAATGTACAATGGATTTAATATTTCACAAGTAGTGAGTGCCTTCATCCTCTTCAGATCGACCTGGAAAAAATCTTTTTTTTTTAGTTCTTGTATACAACGCGCACCCCCGACTTAGGATAAGAAAATTAGGTAAAAAAAGTGCGCGTTATACACAACAAAATACGGTATAGTGATCCATACTTCTCATATCATCAGACATATCGACAATTTATTGATAATAGTGATCCATACTTCTCTTTCCATAATGTAGAAAGATATTTTGAGTGGAAATGTAGACCATGATCATGCAACAAAATAAAGACCATGATCATGCAACAAAATAAAGATCATGATCATGCAAACAATGAAGACCATGATCATGCAAACAATGAAGACCATGATCATGAAACAAAACGAAGACTGTGATCAAGCGAAAAATGTGGACTTTGATCATGTAAAAATCTGGACCATGATCATGCAAAAAAGATAAGTTTAAAATTGGACATGACAAAACTTATAAAAAAATGTACACAGCATAACCTTTTGAAAACAATATTGAAAACAATATTGACTGGCAATTAGAAGTTATTCACTGTTGTGTTAAACACAATATACATACAAACAAATGACAAGCACATGAGTATATTATATATCAACAGACCTTTCAAGAGAGACACACAGTACAACGTTTGAGTAATAATTTCCAAGACAGTTACATGTCATTGTGTGTTTGAGTTATACATTAAAAAAGACAGTTCCATAGCACAGTGTCTTTGAGTTATAATTTCCAATACAGTTACACAGCACATTGTCTTTGAGTTATAATTTCCAATACAGTTCTATAGCACATTGTCTTTGAGTTATAATTTCCAATACAGTTCTATAGTACAGTGTCTTTGAGTTATAATTTCCAATACAGTTATTTAGTACAGTGTCTTTGAGTTATAATTTCCAATACAGTTATATAGTACAGTGTCTTTGAGTTATAATTTCCAATACAGTTATATAGTACAGTGTCTTTGAATTATAATTTCCAATACAGTTATATAGTAGTGTCTTTGAGTTATAATTTCCAATATAGTTATATAGTACAGTGTCTCTGAGTTATAATTTCCAATACAGTTATATAGTACAGTGTCTTTGAGTTATAATTTCCAATATAGTTATATAGTACAGTGTCTTTGAGTTATAATTTCCAATACATTTATATAGTACAGTGTCTTTGAATTATAATTTCCAATATAGTTATATAGTACAGTGTCTTTGAGTTATAATTTCCAATACAGTTATATAGTACAGTGTCTCTGAGTTATAATTTCCAATATAGTTGTCAGCCATTTTTTTTTAGGAAATGTTCAGTAGGCATTACAAATTAACAATAATTAACATTAGGTAGGATTCAGCACAAATTAATTTGATTTTATATGCTATGCTAATTAATGTAACACCAATTAACACTAGGTAAGTGCCAGCATAAATTACCTTGATATTATATGCTATGCTAATTAATGTAACACTAATTAACACTAGGTCAAATTCAGCATAATTAATTTGATTTTATATGATATGTTAATTAATGTAACACTAATTAACACTAGGTAAGTGCCAGCATCAATCACGTTTGATTCTAATTATGCAAATGACTAGAAAGCCTGAATATGTTTGCTCTGGCAATCAGTCAATTTTACTGTCATAGATTTTACAAATAACCAGGGGAGACTTTTTGCTGCAATATCAAATGCATCTATTATTTTTTTTTTTTGCTTAAATCTATGCTACCTTATTCACCAGGTTCTTAAATCTACTAAAAATATTCAATACAAAATTAAAATATGAGATCAAGATTAATATAAAATCTCTGCTATGTTCTTTGACTGAAAATCAAAGAACTGTGAGCAACAATCTCTGCCTGATTCAAAGGCCTGGCATCAGTATCAAGCCTTCGTATAGGGATCTGGGTAGGTGGAACACGTCGCTTTATACTGGGAGGTCTTGGTTGTTGTCTGGGTAACACATTCTCAGAGTTGGCAGTAAACAGACTGGTCTCAAATTCACTTAGACTATCTCTGGTGTGCTGCCCTCTTGACTGGTTATCTGACTGAGTACACTCCTCATTGTCAGATTCACTACCTATATCAGGCACCACTTGCAGACTGTCATAACTGTTGGCTTGTGTTTGCCTATGTAAATAATTCCATAACAAAAATTTAGCACTAACATGTACTAGTGCAGTATTTATTCTTAATGAACACAATGAACAAAATACATTCTGTACAATTTCTTTACAGTTTCTATTTTGAATCAATGTTTACTTTCTAATCCAAATGGTGTCATAATTAGATGAATTCAGATCACTGAATTTTTAAAAACATATTATTCTGTTACTCATTATTCGTATACAAAAATGAGAAAATTGGAAACTATTAACTTAAAATTGTTGGTGAACAACTATTTTCTTCTTCAAGTCACAAGTCTTTGACATACGGTACATACATTTGGACTAAGGGAAGTAACTCAGAATCAAAGATTATCAACTGGAACATAAATGGACATAGCAATAAATACTGACAAGAAGGTCCTTGTTGGTTTTTCTCTTGCCTGATGCAATTATGCAGTAATTAAATAAGCAAGTAACATAACGGTCAATGTCAGATGCTGACCATTCATTCACTTTGAAAGGAATGTGGGTAGGATTTGGTTGTTAAGAATGATATGGAAGGCTAACACTGAATATTGTAAGCTAATACTTAATATGGATGGCCAACACTGAATATTGTAAGCTAATACTTAATACTGAAGGCCAACACTGAATATTGTAAGCTAATACTTAATATGGAAGGCCAACACTGAATATTGCAAACTAATATTTAATAATAAAGGCCAACACTTAATATTGTAAGCTAATACTTAATACTCAAGGCCAACACTGAATATTGTAAGCTAATACTTAAAATGGAAGGCCAACACTGAATATTGTAAGCTAATACTTAATACTCAAAGCCAACACTGAATATTGTAAGCTAATACTTAATATGGAAGGCCAACACTGAATATTGTAAGCTAATACTTAATACTTTAGGATAATATTGAATGCCTACTTAGTTTGGAGTTAGCTTTTAGGCATCATTTGAAGTTTCCTCGCTGATTGCATATAAGAACAGTCTTGGCATTTAATGTTCTGTTGATCATCATGAAAAGCATGTTAGATAATAATAAAATGGAATGAATGAATGGTTGATTAAATGAATGAATGGAGGCCTTAATATACTTCTATTTTATGTAAGAACAGATGAGAAAAGAAAGCTTTTATCACCACTGAGGTCAGATTAAATATTTCTAAAGAGATGGAATTTTAATGTCACATGTTTTTCACACATTTCAATAACTCATTAGGAATATACAATCAAACAATAAATGCTATTGTGTATTAAGATAATGACCCATTATTAGCCCACAGTAATGCCTTGTTACCTAAAGGTAACCCTAACCATAACCCAATATTAGCCCACAGTACATGCCTTGTTACCTTTGGGTAACCCTAACCCAATATTATCCCACAGTACATGCCTTGTTACCTTTGGGTAACCCTAACCCAATATTAGCCCACAGTACATGCCTTGTTAGCTTTGGGTAACCCTAACCCAATATTAGCCCACAGTACATGCCTTGTTACCTTTGGGTAACCCTAACCCAATATTAGCCCACAGTACATGCCTTGTTACCCTAACCCTAACCCAATATTATCCCATAGTACATGCTATGTTGAGTGGAGGTCTAAGGCAATATGATACAGACCCTAGGTGGAAACTTTGCATCACAAGAGCAATAACTTAATGATAATTCCATTGACACACAACTGTATAGGGACAGCCTTAATCTGTACTGCTCTGACACACTGACACATGGGGATAACAGTTACTTACCATGATGCATAACTGAATGATAATATCATTGACACACTACTGTATAGGGACAGCCTTAATCTGTACTGCTTTGACACAGGCAGAGAAGAGTTACTTAACATCATGCATAACTTAATGATAATTCAATAATAATAATAATAATAATAATAATAATAATAATAATGCTTTATTTATAGAGGGTGACTCATTAGTCAAGGACTATTCTCCCTTGAGGCCCTCTTAATGAAAGTATAACAAATGCACATTGTGTGAAGAAGCAATAATTAGTGCTTATATTAGCATGTTTCGTATTAAAATACTAAATTCCATTATCTATTAGAAACACATGCATGCTCCTGATATCTCTTCTTAAATACTCTAATAGTTTCAGCCGATTTTACATGTAGTGGAAGCTTATTCCACAGAACTGTACCAGAGTATTGAAAACTCTTTTTGAATTGCTCTGTTCTTGGTTTTGGTACTAGAAGGTATCCATGTGAGATTGATCTCAACTGGTATTGTGTTGAAAAAGGCCTGAATAAGTCCTGAAGATACTCTGGTGCAGTTCCATGTAGACATTTATATAAAAGAACTGCCATAGACACACAACTGTATGAGGACAGCCTTAATCTGTACTGATTTGACCACAAGCATAGAACAGTTACTTACCATGATGCAATAACAGATGTAAGAGCATCTAGAACCTGTGAGGCTGTCATGCGGTCTTGTGGGTTCATGATCAATAACTTACAAACAATGGACTTAGTTCTCTCTGAGATTCGAACATCACTGTAAAAGACATAAAAAAAATAATAATAATAGTAATATCCATAACAGCATCACTTACAAAATACTTTTTTGATACAAAATGAACTGAATTCACTGTGAAAAAATGAAAATATTTCAGTCTGGTTTCACTGAAAACATCAAAATTGTTCAGTCTGAATTTAATATGAAAAAATCAAAATGGTTCAGTCTAAATTTAATATGAAAAAATCAAAATGGTTCAGTCTGAATTTAATATGAAAAAATCAAAATGGTTCAGTCTGAATTTAATATGAAAAAATCAAAATGGTTCAGTCTGAATTTAATATGAAAAAATCAAAATGGTTTCAGTCTGGTATTCACAGTTAAAACATTAAAATTGTCCAGTCTGATATTCAAAGGGAAAACATTAATATTGTCCAGTCTGGTATTCACAGTGAAAACATTAATATTGTCCAGTCTGATATTCACAGTGAAAACATTAAAACTGTCCAGTCTGGTATTCACAGTGAAAACATTAAAATTGTCCAGTCTGGTATTCACAGTGAAAACATTAAAACTGTCCAGTCTGGTATTCACAGAGAAAACATTAATATTGTCCAGTCTGATATTCACAGTGAAAACATTAAAATTGTCCAGTCTGATATTCACAGTGAAAACATTCATATTGTCCAGTCTGGTATTTACAGTGAAAACAATAATATTGTCCAGTCTGGTATTCACAGTGAAAACATTAAAATTGTCCAGTCTGATATTCACATTAAAAACATTAAAATTGTTCAGTCTGATATTCACAGTGAAAACATTAATATTGTCCAGTCTGATATTCACAGTGAAAACATTAAAATTGTCCAGTCTGATATTCACATTAAAAACATTAAAATTGTTCAGACTGATATTCACAGTGAAAACATTAAAATTGTCCAGTCTGATATTAACATTAAAAACGTTAAAATTGTTCAGTCTGATATTCACAGTAAAAACATTAATATTGTCCAGTCTGATATTCACAGTAAAAACATTAATATTGTCCAGTCTGATATTCACAGTGAAAACATTAAAATTGTCCAGTCTGATATTCACAGTAAAAACATTAATATTGTCCAGTCTGATATTCACAGTGAAAACATTAAAATTGTCCAGTCTGATATTCACATTAAAAACATTAAAATTGTTCAGTCTGATATTCACAGTGAAAACATTAAAATTGTCCAGTCTGATATTCACATTAAAAACGTTAAAATTGTTCAGTCTGATATTCACAGTAAAAACATTAATATTGTCCAGTCTGGTATTCACAGTGAAAACATTAATATTGTTCCAGTCTGATATTCACAGTGAAAACATTAATATTGTCCAGTCTGGTATTCACAGTGAAAACATTAATATTGTTCCAGTCTGATATTCACAGTGAAAACATTAATATTGTCCAGTCTGGTATTCACAGTGAAAACATTAATATTGTTCCAGTCTGGTATTCACAGTGAAAACATTAATATTGTTCCAGTCTGATATTCACAGTAAAAACATTAATATTGTCCAGTCTGATATTCACAGTGAAAACATTAATATTGTCCAGTCTGATATTCACAGTGAAAACATTAATATTGTTCCAGTCTGATATTCACAGTGAAAACATTAATATTGTCCAGTCTGATATTCACAGTGAAAACATTAATATTGTCCAGTCTGGTATTCACAGTGAAAACATTAATATTGTCCAGTCTGGTATTCACAGTGAAAACATTAAAACTGTCCAGTCTGGTATTCACAGTGAAAACATTAATATTGTCCAGTCTGGTATTCACAGTGAAAACATTAATATTGTCCAGTCTGGTATTCACAGTAAAAACATTAATATTGTTCCAGTCTGATATTCACAGTGAAAACATTAATATTGTTCCAGTCTGATATTCACAGTGAAAACATTAATATTGTTCCAGTCTGATATTCACAGTGAAAACATTAATATTGTCCAGTCTGGTATTCACAGTGAAAACATTAATATTGTCCAGTTTGGTATTCACAGTAAAAACATTAAAACTGTCCAGTCTGGTATTCACAGTAAAAACATTAATATTGTCCAGTCTGGTATTCACAGTGAAAATATTAATATTGTCCAGTCTGATATTCACAGTGAAAACATTAATATTGTCCAGTCTGATATTCACAGTAAAAACATTAATATTGTTCCAGTATGATATTCACAGTGAAAACATTAAAATTGTCCAGTCTGATATTCACAGTGAGAACATTAATATTGTCCAGTTTGGTATTCACAGTAAAAACATTAAAACTGTCCAGTCTGGTATTCACAGTAAAAACATTAATATTGTCCAGTCTGATATTCACAGTGAAAACATTAAAATTGTCCAGTCTGATATTCACAGTGAGAACATTAAAACTGTCCAGTCTGGTATTCACAGTGAAAACATTAATATTGTCCAGTTTGGTATTCACAGTAAAAACATTAAAACTGTCCAGTCTGGTATTCACAATAAAAACATTAATATTGTCCAGTCTGGTATTCACAGTGAAAATATTAATATTGTCCAGTCTGGTATTCACAGTGAAAACATTAATATTGTCCAGTCTGATATTCACAGTGAAAACATTAATATTGTCCAGTCTGATATTCACAGTAAAAACATTAATATTGTTCCAGTCTGATATTCACAGTGAAAACATTAATATTGTCCAGTCTGGTATTCACAGTGAAAACATTAATATTGTCCAGTCTGATATTCACAGTAAAAACATTAATATTGTCCAGTCTGATATTCACAGTGAAAACATTAATATTGTCCAGTCTGGTATTCACAGTGAAAACATTAATATTGTTCCAGTCTGATATTCACAGTGAAAACATTAATATTGTCCAGTCTGGTATTCACAGTGAAAACATTAATATTGTTCCAGTCTGATATTCACAGTAAAAACATTAATATTGTCCAGTCTGGTATTCACAGTGAAAACATTAATATTGTTCCAGTCTGATATTCACAGTGAAAACATTAATATTGTCCAGTCTGGTCACTGGAAATAAGATTTCGCTTTTCCCTCTTGTCCATTAAACACTGGAAATAAGATTTACTTTTTTCCTCTTGTCCATATTTTGGAATTTAGTTAATCACTTCTCCTCATACACTGGTTGGAAAATTGTATTTAAGCATTTTAAATTTGATATGAGGTTAGTGCAGATGTACAATAAAGTTTACATTATTTATCTGGCCCACTGAAGAAATTTCAGTGTATTTAATGTAGCTAAAAGTACCCAATTCATTAAAATACTAAGGTGTGAAGCAAACTAGGTGCTTTTAGCTACATTTAATGACGCTGATATGAAAATTAACTATTCATAGATAAGATAAAATTTGTGATACTGTGTGGAATGAACATGACCAAGCCAAGGTGCTGGTCTGGATTCAACTTATACTAAGCAATGACTTGTATACGGATGAAGGATGGAAAATTTACAAAATATGAAAATTCTATTATTTATTATTTTGCTAAGAGTGGATGTTTTATACAAAATATTTTCTCATGTTCATAATGTAAAAGTTAGTCAAATTTATAAAAGATTTTCTTACAGTGGCCTTCAAATATGCTGACATCATCAACCTGAAAAGTACCTATGAGAAAAACTGTCATAATATGCAAAGTGTTTCCAATGGATTGCTGCTTTTCTTTATAAAAACTGATGATTTACATAATTTTTCTCATATCAAAATTCAAATCTGCTGAAATTGGTTAAAAATTCAAGTTGTCTTACGGTGGCAGTCTAAATTCTGCTGACTTAATCTTTCTGAAAAGTTCCTGTGGAATACTGTCGTAAAATGGAAACTGTCCATACAGCATGGTGAAGAGAACTACGCCTAAAGCCCACATGTCACTTGGCTTTCCCAAGTATGGTTTGCCTGGTAAAGAAAGTGAAAAGAAAAAAAAAAATCATAGAATATTGTTTTTATTGCAATTGATTTATAAAAACAAAGCAATAAGTGGTCTAAATCTCACTAAATTAAATGCATTTTTATAATTTTTCATATTATCGAAATTTACAAATTTTCAAGTGAACAAATTAAGGAAGTGAATTCTATACACAGTAATTGCAGTTACCATTACTTAATTCAAACTCTGTTGTCTTCGTTTCAAAAGAACTGCAACCCAGGCCATTCCAGGTCAGCTGCTTTAGTGTGTCCTTGGAAAAGGCACTTAACTCATATTTCTTTAACATGATATAGCCCTTAATGTGTTAATAGTGCCCTTAATGTGTTAAAAGTGCCATTAACGTGTTAAAAGTGCAATGAATGTGTTAAAAGTGCCATGAATGTGTTAAAAGTGCAATGAATGTGTTAAAAGTGCCATGAATGTGTTAAAAGTGTTATTGTGTTAAAAGTGCCATTAATGTGTTAAAAGTGCCATTAGTGTGTTAAAAGTGCAATGAATGTGTTAAAAGTGCTATTAATGTGTTAATAATAATAATAATAATAATAATAATAATAATAATAATAATAATGATTTAATTTAAAGAGGGTAACACAATTACCTAAGAACTAATCTACCTTGAGGCCCTCATACAAGGAATTTATTTAATTCAGCAGCATCTCAGGAGCCACTGGATATATTGGGTTGGAAGATGGAAATAGAGTGGGCATTTCTAATCTCAACTGGAATACTATTCCAGAGAAAAGTTCCAGAGTATTGGAAACTTTTCTTGAATAATTCCTTATTTGGTTTGGGAATTTTATACTGTTTTGTAGATATTGATCGCAGGTGGGGTGTATTACCAGGTAGCCTATACTGGAACACGGATTGTAAATACAGTAGAACATCGTTTATCCGAACGTTTATTATCCGGAGCGTCAAATATCCGGACCAGATTTTATATCCGGACCAGTTTTTTTTATTTATAAACTACATGTACTGTACATGTATATGAATACGTTTTCGAACAGTGCAATGCTCAACAGTTGTTTCGTGTGAGGCCAAAAGTGACGGGAAAACCCAAGGTGAGGGATATTTGGGGAATTTCAGTTGATAAGTTGACACTAATCTCTTTTAAAGAATCTCAAAACTCGTTTTAGATACATGTAACGATCCCGTTATAGGCGTCAGAAAGCGTTTCTAATTTAAGCCCTTCTAACTCGCCCTAGTCCTGAGGAAATTCTGGATTTGGTAAACATCTGCGCGGAATATTAGGTCAGTTTGTTTCCAAGTGAGGTGGTGTATACGTGCTCTTCTGTTGAGTTATGAACTGCTATGACTTCGAATTCGAAACGGAAGCGCAACGTCTTGAACATAGAGACAAAACTTGAAATATTGAACCGTCTCACGAAGGGAGAAAGTGGAGCGTCTCTAGCACAGTTTTATAATGTTGGAAAGTCAACAATTTCTGACATAAAAAAAAGCCGAGAAACCATTTTAAATTTTGCGTCAAAACTTGACTCAGAAGATGGCTTGAAGAAAAGGAAAACCATGAGGGAAGCAAACGATGTTAATCTTGATCGTGCACTCTACTTGTGGTTTTCACAAAGAAGGAGCAAAGGGGACCCGATATCGGGCCCTCTGTTGTGCGAAAAAGCTCTGGAACTTAATGAGAAATTAGGCGGTTCGGCTGATTTCAAAGCTAGCACTGGTTGGTTACAGAACTTTAAATCACGCCATGGGATACGGGAACTGCAGATTGAAGACGAATCATTGTCTGGCGATAAGAATTCTGCCCACAAGTTTAAGGAAACATTTTTGCAGCATGTGGAAGAAGAAGGTTACTCCAGAGACGACGTTTACAACGTAGACGAGACTGGAGTAAATTGGAAGGCTCTGCCAAGAAAGTCATTGGCTTCAAAACGGGAGTCCACAGCACCAGGTTTTAAAGTCAGCAAGGAACGTGTTACAGCCATGGTTTGTGCGAACGCTAGTGGAACACACTTTGCCATTGCTTGTGATTGGCAAATCTAAGAAGCCTCGCTGCTTCCAAAATGTTTCATGCCTTCCTACTCTTTACAAGGCGCAAAAGAGTGCGTGGATGAACTCTGCCCTTTTTTCTGAATGGTACTCTAAAGACTTCATTCCCAATGTCAAGAAACTTCGTGAACGTGAAGGGAAAACAGGCAAAGTTTTACTGATTCTCGATAATGCTCCTTGTTACCCACCTGTCGAAAATCTCAATGCAATTGATGACGACTTCAGCGTGATGTATCTTCCACCAAACGTCACTGCGCTGGTGCAACCAATGGACCAAGGCGTCATTGAAAAGCTCAAGAGAATTTATAGGAAACAAGTTTTGCGGAGATTACTTTTGGCAGAAAACGACGAAGAAAGTGTTGCTGCTTTTGCTAACAAGCTCAATATGAAAGATGCCTGCTACATGTTAGCCAAAGCGTGGGACTAGCTCGAAAGACAGAACCTGAAAAATGCATGGAATAAGCTGTGGCCAGATTTAGAAGGCGAAAAAGACTCCAATGACGACCACAGGGAGGAGGTTACCGACTTTGTCCAATCGATCCTAGGATTTCAAGAATGCGATGAAGAAGATGTAGAAACCTGGATGGCATGCGATGCAGAAGACTGGATTTCAAATGCTAAATGATGACGAGATTGTGACTTCTGTGCAAGAAGAATCCGACCCTGTCGACGATGAAACGGATGAAGACGAGGACAACAACAACAACGAAAGTAGCAAGGGTCTATCAAATGCTGACGCATTTGCTGCATTAGAGACAGCTATGGAGTGGTACGAACAACAATCAGAGTGCTGTCTTACTCAGCTACTGCTGCTCAAGAGAATCAGAGACCTTGCAGCAAAAAAACGAAGGTGTACAATGGTACAGAGAAAAATAAGTGATTATTTTCCACAATAAAGGTAAAATTGCGACATTTTGCACCTATTTTGCTCTTTCTTCACGCACGTTTCCCGCATGTGATGATTTTCAATATTCGTATAGTGTCCAGTTTCATATACTGCATGGATCGTATTCGGTTTTCGGTTATCCGAACAATCGTGTATCCGAACGGTGTCCGGTCCCAATTGATTCGGATAAACAACGTTCTACTGTATTCAGGACCACTATTATTGGATATCCTGTACATTAATTTGGCTTTTCATATATTCGGTCTTTAATAGGTAATATTTTTAACTTACCAGCTAAATTTTCCTTGCTTTCTTTCTGGTTTGATATTAGCCAAAATGCTCTTTTCTGAAGATTTTCCAACTTTGATATGTTTTTATCATTTGAATTACCCCATACTGTATTACAGCAGTCTAAATACAGTTGTATGTAACTGTTATAAAATAATTTTCTGTGCCTTTCAGGGAGAAAATGTCTTATCCTACTGAGAAGCCATAAACTTGAATTTACCTTTTTACTGATATGTTTGATATGATCAGTCCATGATAGGTTATTATCTAACAGAACACCAAGTAGTCTGTCATGACAGACCATTTGCAAATTTTTATCCTTCCATGTCAGACATAGTTCATTGCTATCAAGATTTTTCCTTTTTTTCCTTGTTGAGATAAGTAATATTTTAGTTTCACCAGTATTTACTACCATGACATTGCATGTGCACCAGTTTTCCATCTTGTTTAATGCATTCTGTAAAGAAATTTCGAGTTCATGCTTTGTGTTTTGGATGTCTTATAATGTTGTGTCATCTGCATAGAGATCTGTAGATGATATCGAGTCTCTTAGTAAAAGTGGTAGGTCGTTAATAAATAAAAAAAATAGTAATGGACCTAGAAATGAGCCTTGTGGCACTCCATATCTAATTGTTTCAGGATCGGACAGAACATTATTTATATAAACATGTTGTGTTCTCTCACTTAAGTATGAAGTAAACCATTTAACTGTTTTTTCATCGCATTGGTAGATTTTTAGTTTCTTCAAAAGGATTTTCATGATCCACCATGTCAAATGCTTTCCTGAAATCTACAAATACAGATCCTATTATTTTACCTTGTTAAGTGTCATTAATGTGTTAAAAGTGCAATGAATGTGTTAAAAGTGCTATTAATGTGTTAAAAGTGCCATGAATGTGTTAAAAGTGCTATTAATGTTTTAAAAGTGCTATTAATGTGTTATACGTACCATCAATGTGTTAAAAGTGCCATTAAAAAGAAACACAGCAAACGAAACAGCATAAGTAAACCCCATTATAACACCATGATTGCAATCCATGAAATTACATCATCATAAATGGAATCAAACTTATAATATGATCAACCTAACCAATAATGAAATTTGGAAAACAGATTCTGTGGATTATGTTGTCTTTGCTTTCAAACTGTGATGTGGGCTCAGTGTTGTCTCTATCCCGTTTTAGAAAGGAGTCACTGCATCTTACCTACCTAATTAGCACCTCTTACCTACCTAATTAGCACCTCTTACCTACCTAATTAGCACCTCTTACATACCTAATTAACACCTCTTACCTACCTAATTAGCACCTCTTACCTACCTAATTAGCACCTCTTACCTACCTAATTAGCACCTCTTACCTACCTAATTAGCACATCTTACCTACCTAATTAGCACCTCTTACCTACCTAATTAGCACCTCTTACCTGCCTAATTAGCACCTCTTACCTACCTAATTAGCACCTCTTACCTACCTAATTAGCACCTCTTACCTACCTAATTAGCACATCTTACCTACCTAATTAGCACCTCTTACCTACCTAATTAACACCTCTTACTTACCTAATTAGCACATCTTACCTACCTAATTAGCACCTCTTACCTACCTAATTAACACCTCTTACCTACCTAATTAACACCTCTTACCTACCTAATTAGCACCCCTCCCCCCTCTGGAGTGCACCAGGCATTGTGTGTGTGATTTAGATTTTTAACGTAGCTTTAACAACTTTTTCAGTCATATCGCTACAATGTCTGCAGCATGACAGTTTATAGTGATGTCTAGCACTGGGGCATCATGTCGCAGACATGTAGCATGATGACCCACCCAGTCACATTATCCTGACACCAGACTGACCAGTCCTAACACTAACCTCTTACTGCTGAGCACCATGTGAGGTAGATGTTAGTACACTTTTTGTAAGTCTTTGGTATGACTTGGCTGGGGGTCAAACCCATGACATCCCACATTTGAGGCGGATGCTCTAACCACTAGGCCACCGGATCGGTCACCATGCATTGAGTCTCTCCAGATTTAATACATGGCAAAATTAACCTTGAATATGGTATTTTGGGGCATAACCTGACATTATCCAACTAAATTTTTAATTGCATGTTCACCTCTCTCACATTAACTTGTGTCAAATTAACTCAGGCCCTGATAATTTTCACCCTGATAACTCATAAACCTTTTATTTAACATGGAGTTTGGCTTGGATCACATTTTATGTATACAAAATATCAAATCAACTGGCCCCTATTTGTAGAAGTTAAGAAAATCATAAACATGTAAAATTCAACCTAGCTATATGATTTTACTGTTGAAAATGGCAGTTACTACATAAGAATTTACAATCAACATCACAAAATTCATAGGATTTAATACGAAATCATACATTTTCTTAGACTGTCATTAAAAAATACTTTCTCAAAACATTCTATAAAATATATATGATGAAAATATCAAGCAGTTAAAATGTCAGCAATTCCTACTGCTGGGAATACTTTAAGAGATAAATACCAGTTAAACAAGTCCTGAGAGTGAAATCTGAAGTTCAGTTAAAATTATCTTTTAATAAATGCAATATGCCATCTTGTATTCAAATGTTAAAGGTATTAATCTACCATCATCACCATGTCAGTGAATGCAACATTAGAACCAAATTAAGTACTGCCTCTTCTAAACTCTGATTTGCAGAAGTGTTTGATGCTTTGTTACAATCAATTAAAAGTTGACGTAGAAATTGTTATGACATTAATTAATCTTCTGTGTCAAATTATGTAAAAATTAGTTATAAGGCATGCATATCCTACCTGTTTAAGAGCTAGTAGTAGTCATAAGGCATGCATATCCTACCTGTTTAAGAGCTAGTAGTAGTCATAATCAAGCATATCCTACTTGTTTAAGAGCTAGCAGTAGTCATAAGGCATGCATATCCTACCTGTTTAAGAGCTAGTAGTCATGAGGCATGCATATCCTACCTGTTTAAGAGCTAGTAGTAGTCATAAGGCATGCATATCCTACCTGTTTAAGAGCTAGTAGTAGTCATAAGGCATGCATATCCTACCTGTTTAAGAGCTAGTACTAGTCATAAGGCATGCATATCCTACCTGTTTAAGACATAGTAGTTACGAGGCATGCATATCCTACCTGTTTAAGAGCTAGTAGTAGTCATAAGGCATGCATATCCTACCTTTTTAAGAGCTAGTAGTAGTCATAAGGCATGCATATCCTACCTGTTTAAGAGCTAGTAGTAGTCATAAGGCAAACATATCCTACCTGTTTAAGAGCTAGTAGTAGTCATAAAGCATGCATATCCTACCTGTTTAAGAGCTAGTAGTCATGGTTGTGTGTATAGTAAACTCATTTCAATTGATTATTTGAACAGTACATGTAATTCAATTAAAGCACCTAACATTAGTAGTTTATTTATCATACTCTAGTAAATCTGATCAAGAATAGAAAAGGAACTAGTTGAAAGGCATACTTAGAGCATGAAAAGCTTAAGATAGAATTCATTATGGAAAAGAGTTTTGAGTGAACTTAAAATCCCTGAATTAACACTTGAAGATTTGCTGAAGGGTGAGCCCAATTTTCACTATAAATAGCAAAAAAAAACATAGCATCACTATTTTACTAATACATCAGTATTTTAAAAAAAAAGTCCATGTTTTTCCTCTAAATAAATAACACTCTTTTTCTAAATAATAATGAAATCTTCTTTTATTCTGACCCTAAATTAACTTAGAATGTATGCACATTCACATGCCAAAAAAACCCAATGATGCAATGCATAACGCTTTCACTGGTACATATATAACATGCACTGAAATTGCTTGGAGTTTTAAAGATCTATCAGAGATGGAATATATTTAAAATAAAAGAACTTATACATGAAATTGAGAACTTCAATTTGAAAATGTTATTTATTGACAATTATTCCGAAAGATTTTTAAACAAGTATTTAACCAATTTAACTTTCCTTCCTATTGTTGATGCAGCCCTTTCTTAAGTTTTCAGAAGTCCCTCCAAAACTCACACCCTTACTTTTTCCATTTTTTTGGACCACACTGTGTGCTAGTTATTGGAGGAGAGGTGTATTATCTTAAATGCACTAGTAGAGTGCATAGAAAAGCCCTAACTTAAAAAAGAATTTACTATTCTCAGAACACCATTACAGGCAATCCTGACTAGTGGTAAAATACCCTGACAGGCAACCATTGTTTGCTATTGTAACAGTGATGATATACCATTTCAACAGTACTGCTTGCTGTTGTAACAGTATTGTATACTAATGCAACAGAATTGTTTGCTGTTGTAACAGTACTGTATACTAATGCAACAGTATTGTTTGCTGTTGTAACAGTACTGTATACTAATGCAACAGTATTGCTTGCTGTTGTAACAGTACTGATATACCAATGCAACAGTATTGTTTGCTGTTTTAAAATTATTTATATACAAATACAACAGTATTGCTTGCTGTTGTGACTGTATTGATATATCAATGCAATAGAATTGTATACATAAAACTCCAAGCAATCTATACATAAGTAGCTATTTATAGATCCTACAAATTTGTGTTCTTTAATATCCTTAAAACAGACCCATCACACAGGCAAAATCTAAAGATAATTAGTACAATTCACAGCCATTAATAAAAATTACAAATTCTTAGATAAAATCATGTACCAGGAGTCACCATATATATATATATATATATATATATATATATATATATATATATATATATATATATATATATATATATATATATATATATATATATATATATATATATATATATACACACACACATAAGAGTAGAAGAAGAATGTACTATACATAAATGCTAAATAAAAATGTTGATATATGTGTATTGTGTGGAGATTGTAAGGCACAAAACTGCAGAATATACAGCATTCAGAACGGATCATGAAGCTTTGTCAATAAAATAGCTTGCAAGGAAGTAGTGTTTTATGTATTTTAGTCAAATCACTGGCATAAACAAATATTCTTGTATCTCATTCTCTCTCAGCTTTTTGGACTCGCCCATGGGCAAATGTTTTTGCAAACATGAGGTTGCCCAAACCTAATCAGAGCTTGTCCTAAGCATCGGGCAAGTGGATTCTCAAATCCCTGCTTCTTCATAATATTATGTTACAAAGAATGTCATGACAATGCAATCAAACAGTGTATTATGGATTTGTATGGTCAACCAATCAAAAATTAAATTCACTGATGTATTAGAACAATGTTCATTTACCACTAAGGACATCAGGGCTGATATAAGCTGGACTGCCTCTCTGGTCCTTTAGTAAATCATTCTCACACACAAGATGCTTTCCTAAGCAAAAGTTCGTTATCAGGATTCGTCTCGTCCTTTTATTCAGCACCATGTTACCAAGTTTCAAGTCCCTGTGGACAATATTTTTCTGGAAAAAGAAAAAAATATTCTTGAAGTGTAAGAATGACTCCCTCGATATATTCATACCCAAGGGTACTGATGCAACAAACATATGACCATCTTAACATATTGACTGTACACTAAATGGTGCTAATGAAAATGGGATATCCATTTATTATACACTGTACTACTAAATGGTGCTAATGAAAATGGGATATCCATTAATTATACACTGTACACTAAATGGTGCTAATGAAAATGGGATATCAATTAATTATACACTGTACACTAAATGGTGCTAATGAAAATGGAATATCAATTAATTATACACCGTACACTAAATGGTGCAAAAACAAATGTGACATCAGTTAATTATACACTGTACACTAAATGGTGTAAATGACAATGGGATATAAGTGAATTATACACTGAACACTAAATGGTGCTAATGAAAATGGGATATCAGTTAATTATATACTGTACACTAAATGGTGCAAATGAAAAAATGTGATCTCAGATAATTATACACTGAACACTAAATGGTGCTAATGAAAATGTGATATCCATTAATTATACACCGTACACTAAATGGTGCAAATGAAAATGGGATATCTGTTAATTATACACTGTACACTAAACAGTGCAAATGAAAATGTGATATCCATTAATTATACACTGTATACTAAATGGTGTGAATGAAATTGTGATATCTGTTAATTATACACTGTACACTAAATGGTGCAAATGAAAATGTGATATCCATTAATTATACAATGTACACTAAATGATGTGAATAAAAATGTGATATCTGTTAATTATACACTGTACACTAAATGGTGTAAATGACAATGGGATATAAGTGAATTATACACTGAACACTAAATGGTGCTAATGAAAATAGGATATCAGTTAATTATATACTGTACACTAAATGGTGCAAATGAAAAAATGTGACCTCAGATAATTATACACTGAACACTAAATGGTGCTAATGAAAATGTGATATCCATTAATTATACACTGTACACTAAATGGTGCAAATGAAAATGGGATATCCATTAATTATACACTATATACTAAATGGTGTGAATGAAATTGTGATATCTGTTAATTATACACTGTACACTAAATGGTGCAAATGAAAATGTGATATCCATTAATTATACAGTGTACACTAAATGATGTGAATAAAAATGTGATATCTGTTAATTATACACTGTACACTAAATGGTGTGAATGATCCTTGTTCACAAATTACTCTATTGACTCTTCTTTATGTTTTTTCCTGCCAGATCTGATATATTTAAGAAAATGACAAAAATAAAATGAAAAATGCAAAGAGAAAAATAGTTTGTTCAAACTTGACACTTTTTTATAAATAGGAAAAATTATCCTTACTTTTAATCATGAGAAACTTACTTTATGCAAGCTCTCAACAACTCTGATGATGTCGTAGAAAATGATCACAGCCTCTTTTTCGGAAAGCTTCTTCTCCTTAATGACATAGTGCTGAAGGTTCATCAGATCAGCATTTTTTTCACTGTAGCCATGGGGTATCAGACAGTCCAGAACTAGACACAACCGTTTTCTTCTACGTCCAGTAAATTCCACATGTCCATTACGGTCTAGAGTCTCCCTCTCTTCCCAGGCCTCATCCTACAGAAATTTATCTCAAAGTTATTGAAAAGGTTCCATGGCAGGGTTCAACAAATATCAAAATAGTTCCCTTGGCAACCATGAAGAGATAATAATGGTCCATTTTAAATTAAGTTGCCCTGAGAAGCCACATAATAATTAAAATATTGCTTAAGAAATATTTTTTATTAAGGATTTAGGAAAAGTCATGATAGAATGCAGTAAGTTAATGGGCCAACTATATTCAACATATGGTAGCCCAAAACTTGAAATTCTGATAGCTCTTGGGCTATTACTGGCACATGATTTGTTGGACCATGCATAAAATACTGTCTTGCTGAAGGACAACATAACTTCTCTGTATTTGAATTTCAAAAACGTTCATTCACAATACTAACATTGATAGTTTTCCACCCTCCTGCATATTATACAAGGTGGCTAAGGGAGGTGGAAATAAGCAGTCAAGCAGCAGAACAATGGATAGCATGCTGATATGGCGTATGCTTGACTCCTACCATAAAATCATTCTGGGTCAGTCATTGTGGTATGTCCTTGGGCAAGAAAATTTACTCAAACTGTCTCAGCACCAAATAACATACTTTTAGTGCTATGTTATAAAACCAAAACAAACTGATTTGTAAAGTTATACCTATGCCTCACTACCTTGGTATTACACAATTTTTTAGATTTAATCAACTGAAACACAGCTGAATATGTGCTGAAGATCACCGGTCTTAAGGGAAATGTAAATACTAAGTATTGCATAATTAAAATTAGTAAGTAGACTGAAATGTTAAAACAGATCAAAGACAGAAAAATAAAACGCAATTCCTATTTGAATGATAGAACCACTTTACTTTATGTTGGTGGCTCCCTGATCCACGTAATGCCTGCAATTATGGGTCCCACTGAAAAAAAAAAAGCCTGTGCTTTGTTGTGCAAATGAGCTGAAGCAGAAGATAGTACCGGATTATGAAAACATGGTCTTCATGAATTAATCCAGGGAAGGCAGTGAAGACTCAAAACTCACGGGATTATGAAAACATGGTCTTCATGAATTAATCCAGGGAATAATTATTTGGATTGGCCTATGAGCCAGTGAAGGCTCAAAACTCATAGGATTTGAATTTCATCAAAAAAGGTCTCTATCAGTAAGGGACTGATAAGTAGATTGAAGATAGTGATTATCAGTGAGCCTTTTAGAGGAAAGAAAATTATTTCCTATCCAACCTTTTCTTTTGGAGGCATTAGGATAGGAATGTAGAACAGGACATAAAATCTATCTTGATCATTCTCATTACAGTCGAAACTTTTTACTTGAAAGTCAGGTTATTGTATGTTACTCTGAATAGACTTGTATATGAATTATGTCTTTAAAATTACATCAGCTTATATATGGAATACGGTACCCAGTATGCTATAAAAATTGCTCTATAATTGGCATAATTAAAAACAGGTCACATAGAAGTATAAATTCTTGTTAATTACTATGTCAATACATTGTTGTAAACTAACATGACTGTTTATATTTATAAGTTTTGTCAATATTTAGTTTGCATTCAGCATGTATTTTCTTATTTCTCAAACATGAAATAAAAGAAAACAATTACCAGTAAAAATATCACCGGGCCGCATAGCACACTTACGGTCTATACTATATAGTGTACTGTAATAATTTGATTGTTCCTTAAAAAAGATATGAAATAATTTTGTTTTATTCATCCTTTTTAACCATACCTCATTCTTCATGATCACATTTTAGCAACTGGTCCATTAATATTTTATTTTCCAGTATAATGTTGGACAAACTAGAGCGATTACTGGCAAAGCTTTTTTTTGGATCTAAATCATCCTACAAAAAGGATGTAGTCCATATTAATTTGAGCGTTCTATGATTATTTATAAAATACTGTAGATTATGCTTTCTACTGAATCCCACGAATCACATGTTGATAATTGTATTTGACAAAGTTTCTCAACTAAATTTGGTTTAAACTAAATTCAGATATATAAAAATTACTACTGATAGATCATCAATGGTATATTTTTAGTTTCACATTTCAGTTTAAAGCAAATTGTAATGTCAACGCATCACCTATATTCATTCTTAACCAGTTGTCATTTCAGTCTCTCTTTGATAATACCGGTAGTTGATAATTTGGTCTTTGGTTTCCAACATTAATCAAAGCCAGTTGCCGCGATTGTTTAAACTCTGATATTGGCTTTGGCTACCAATGCTAGTTACTGTATTGCCGGTAATCAATTGTTGTTTATCATTAATTCACATCAATTATGCTACCTTTCTTTTTTATATCAAGTAGATTAAGAACCACAGAAAATGATGCCCACTCCCTTCTCTGTAAATGATGAATTTAGACATGGGCTTTGTTTTCGCTGCTAAATTACTGGCACATTTTAATGAGTTAAATATGTTTTGATCAATCTTTTTAGTCATAATCATTTATATAAATATCCCTGTACAAATCATACAACTTATCTCATAGTGCCTCCCGTCAAATCATTCAAGTCTTACACAGTGACCTTTACACTGGAGCATACCTGGTGAAATTATCAGTTATCAACAAGATATTCTCAAACCCTCTCTTAGGTCACTCAAGAGACAAAATGTCTATGCAGACAAGTTCCACTGGATGGCCCTAACTGGGGTCTTCCTGCGTATACACTGTTCACAAGACTCCACCTTATGGTTCACATCCTTTTCCAGACCTGGCCAATAAAACTTTGCCTAACTAACCAGAGTGTCTTCCCCTTGCCTTGATGGCCCATATTATTGTGGATACCTTTAAAAGCTAAGTATGCCTCTGGGATCACAAGCTGTCTGTGATCAATTGATTATCAAGAGTAGTGGTTCTGTATAGTGTGTGTGTGTGATTGGATTTTTAATGTAGCTTTAACAAAATTTCAGTCATATCACTACGATGTCTGCATTGTGACAGTTTATAGTGATGTCTAGCACTGGGCATCAAGTCACCGACAAGCATCATGATATACCACCCAGTCACATTATTCTGACACCAGACAGAGCAGTCTTAACACTAACCTATTAATGCTGAGTGCCAAGAAAGGCAGCTATTAGTACCATTTTTGTAAGTCTTTGGTATGACTCAGCCGGGGATCAAACCCATGACCTCCTGCATCTGAGGCTGATGCTCATTACTCTAGGCCACCAGAGCGGTGATTCTGTAGAGAATGCAGTTTTCCAAGGTCCATTCAAGGAGTCCTGTTGACAGTTTCCTGTGAAAGTTAAGACTGATGTTATCTGGTATACAAAGTGACACCTAGTGGGATAAAGGGAGGTAATCTTTAACAGCTACTTCCCCCTTGTAAATGCAAAGTATTAACAAAAAGACTTTTCAAACCAGGTGGAAGTGGTGATTTGTATTCTCCAGATAGCAGAAGCAGAGAAGGAACATGACACATGCGAGCAATGTGTAACACAGAGATTATTTCCAGAGACAAACCAAACAGGAGATGAAAAGGAGCAAAAAAATGAGATAAAATGAAAAAAAAAACATGAAACAAAACATTTGTTTTTTCTTTGTATGAAAACACAACTTATATGATTTCTTATTACTAAATATTTTTATTATTGGGGCGGGTGTGTGTGCAAAATGTTTGTCTTGCACAGGGCACCTTATAGCCTTGTGCTGGTCCTGGTCAGAAGTAATTCTAACATTATTGTGATGAGGTAATGTATTTGATGGAGAAATGTCCTGGTCAGAAGTAATTCTAACATTGATGGAGAAACGTCCTGGTCAGAAGTAATTATAACATTAATGTGATAGGGTAATGTATTTGATGGAGAAACGTTAGAAGTAATTATAACAATAATGTGATAGGGTAATGTATTTGATGGAGAAACGTCCTGGTCCAAACGAAAATCTGGAGGTATTTGTGATGTGCAGGAAATACCTGGATGTACATCCACAAGGTTGATGGAGACTACCCGATCTGAATGATGCATTTTATCACTCATTAAAGACATAGTCTCCATAGTAATGATTACACCAAAAGCATAATGGTTGGCATGTATCGATATAGTCTCCATCTTAAAAAGTCCCTCCTGTAGAATGGATATATGATAAAACATGGAGGTCCTTGACAGAGAGTGGCTGCTTTTAAAATTGAAGCTGGTAATACTCACTCACTAATGGAGAGAGAGGACCCACCCACAGAAATTACTAAAATGTAATTAAATGCTGCTTGTGGATTAATGACAAAATCAAAAGCTGTTTGTGGACTAATGACAAAATTGAAAGCTGTTTGTAGACTAATGACAAAATTGAAAGCTGTTTGTAGACTAATGACAGAATTAAAAGCTGTTATGGAGTAATGACAAAATTAAAAGCTGCTTGTAGACTAAAGACTTAATTAAAAGCTGTCTGTAGACTAATGACAAAATAAAAAGCTGCTTGTAGACTTATGACAAAATAAAAAGTTGCTTGTAGACTAATGCCAAAATTAAAAGCTGTTTGTAAACTAATGACAAAATTAAAAGCTGTTTGTAGACTAATGACAAAATTAAAAGCTGTTTGTAGACAAAAGACAAGATTAAAAGCTGTTTGTAGACTAAAGACAAAATTAAAAGATGTCAGTAGCAGCAGAGAGGGTGAACCCTACAACCTTTTCAGACAGAAAATCGATTGAAATCTCAAAACGAGCCTTCCAACGAAATCTTGTATTTTAACCCCAAAAAAAATAAATCTCCATTTAGCAAACGGAGACTTTACGATTTTTCAATCAATTTTGGTCGCAACGTTGTTGTCATTCACCCTCTCTGCTGCTACAAGTTAATAATTCTTTTACGATTTCAACCGAATATTTGATCCAGTCTTTAGGACTTCACAAACAGACTAATCGCTAACACCTCCTCTTGTAGATCAATTAGATTACTGGACTGATCTGTGAGTTTGAAATTAATTCTGGTTAATGAATCATTATGACACCGCATATAGACTGGATTAACCGGAGACTCAATTATTAAACATCCTGGAGGGGCTATTGGTGCAAACAAATAAAGAATATATCCTTGCTGAGCTTGATTTGATCGTTCGAGATTAATTTGATAGCTTCCTTCGATAACATCACATACTAAATTGAGCGCAATCACTGAGGATATATTCATGTTGAATGGAGCGATATGCCTACCGCCACCATCTGGATCATTATTATGTTTGAGGATTTTTATTTCCGGTGATGCTGTTTTTTTCCATGCATCATGAATTATTTTAAAACCAACATCGATGGTGTCACTGAGAAGTTTTTTTAGTTCCGGTACGTTATATCCTGGTAGTTTGAATGTGGGGATATCTTCAACGTGGATTTTAAATTTGGATGCAAATGTTATTCTCGATTGGGGTTTATCGTCATCTAGTATATCCTGAATAATTTTCAAATTAAATGTTTCCATATCGTCGATAATTTTGTTGCATATTTCTACGACGCTGATAAATTCATCTCGGGTGAGAGAGCCGGATTTAAGAGATATTAACAACAGTGAAAAATCATCATTCATTGCTGTGAAATTTTCAATAATTCTAGGTTCTCTAGCAATATGATATGCCTCTAAGGGATCCTTCTCCTTCCCTCTCTCAGGTGGTAGGACTCCGATATCAAAAAACTGTAAAGTGATTTGGTGATCTATATAACTCTTTATTGGATTATTAGGTTTTATTCTGTCAGTGATATAATCAGTTTTTTGTGGTTCTGGTAAATCAATGGTTTTCCCCCCTGGTGGTAATTCAGGCCATCCTAGTACGGTTCTAATAGAACTCTGATAGATATCTACGACGTATCCTTCTGTGCTTATCTCAATTGCGGATGATAGCGTCGGCTCATGAACCGTTATAGCAATTTTCGATTCTGTTCCAGTAATCGATTTTATTCTACGCGCGAATTCATTATTGATTTGTTCGATTTGGTATGACCCTGTTGGTATGGAAACAACGTTCCAGTCTGGGGTACCGTCGGGTTTATTCTTATTTGCAAACACTAAAGAATTATTGGGTTGTTGACCACCAAATGATTTTGATCTGATATTAGGCCAACTGTGGTATACTCGTAATTTTGCTAGCGCTATCTCCTTCACGGGGACTGGGCTAGGGAAATTCACACTGAATTCAGGATTCGTTGATGTTATTGATATCATGCTTGTTTGTACTGGGTTCGTGTTCTCCACTATTTGTTGAAGTAATTCCTGCGGTGTTGTCATTGTTATTATACTCATGATTTATTTCTAATTTTGATATCGCGGAATCATAAATACTGACCATCACTGAGAACTCACTATCTGATATCGTTGAGGTTATTGAGATCATGCTGGTTTTCGGGTTCGTGTTTTCCAATTCCATTGGTGTTGTCATTGTTATTATACTGTTGTTGTCGCTCTAATTTTGATATCGCGGAATCATAAATACTGACCATTGCTGAGAACTCACTATCTGATATAATTGTATTATCAAGTGACGACAATATCATCGAGGATAATTGCGAGTATGCGGTTGATACAGCATGAAATTGAATTAAGTAATCTTGCAGTTTGCGTTGGCTGCACGATGATATCCTTTTTGTTATTCCGGTTGATATACCCGCGATTGTAGCCGCCGCAGAAATGCAAATTGGAACTACGACCGGGGCAATCATTGTAACCGATGCAAGTATTATTCCGGCGCCAGTGAGAACGCCTGACACCGAGTACATGGTAATATCAATTGCGGTGATTCTTCGTCGGTATTTTTTCATTTTTTCACGATAGCACTCAGAAAGTGATTTCAAGTTCGCAGAAAATTCTTTCACGGTATCATATCGATATCGATGCGATTGTGATTCCATTGACTCTGTCAACGGGATTATTATCGGTTCAATTGATTTCGCTGACTTCGTCAATGATGTCATTGTTATATTAAACCCGCTAGTGTTTTCAATTATTCGCCATCGTTAGCGGGAATTGCTAGCAGCTTCAGCCGGAAAAATTATCTACAAGTTCTATACACCAGGCTATTTTTGATCTAATGGTGGAGCTATCAACCGCGACGAAGTGAAAGGTTGGTGTTCTGCCAGTCTCGATAATTAACGTCGCGACGCCACCAGAGTAGGTTCTATTGTCCATGATCATATTAAATTGATGAATAGAGGCCCACGTTAACCTGTAGATACCATCAACCTTCGCCTCCCCACCCCATAAGAGATCGATGGTAGTTCTAAAAGAATTGTCGCCTCCTATCCAATCCACGATTCCATGATCGGTCGTATACACGATATTTCTAATGTCTTTGTGCGGAATTTTTACCTTTTCAAGATTTTCTATTAGTTTAGAAATATCGAGATAATTTGCCTTGATTTCATTTTCATTCATCATCCTCCCCGCATCCTTGTTAAAAAAGAATAGCGATAAAAAGTTTTTAATTTCAGCTAGAGTCATGCCAACCACAAGCGGGGTTCCAAAGAATTTATGTACGACATTTTTGCGAAAATTATTATAACCTCGTATATGATCATCCAGCTCATGGCCGCGGGTGGCAATCATGCTGTCGTGGGCATCAATCGCATCGGTGATTGTAGACACAAGTTCGCCTGGTTTAAGTCGTCCGTCACTGGAATACAGCGCAATAGAGTTTTCAGCGGCGTCGCGCTGCCGTATCAAAATGTCATCCAATGACACATCACTGCTTTTCAATTTACCCTGTTTGTCTTGAAATACAACTATTTCATTAGGATCAACACTTGTTAAGTTCAACGTCTCAGCTATTTCATCTTCGATTATTTTTTTTATATCACCGGTTGAAGACATTTTTGCAGTGCCATCGGGTTTGGGTTTCAAAGATCTCCCCCAAATATCAATCATATTATTTTATACATCTCTCTCTAAAAAGCAACTACTAGTGTATTCATTTACGACAACATGTGGTGGTTTTCCCCTTGGGTTACCCAAGGAGTTAGAAATAGCGTTAAGGACATTTAATACTTCGCTGCCACATATTGGTGGGTCATTCATTTGTTGTGTTGGTAGCGTAGAATACCAAGTCTTCATTGGAAAAGTTTTTATATAACTCATAAACTCTTTTGGCGGGGCTAATCCATATGAATCAAAATAGACAATCCCACGTGGATCAATAGCGTATGCAACCCAGTGAGTTCCAGGTCCGGTGCTGTTATCGAGATTAATGATACCGGTTTCAGTGTTGTTTGGTTGTGTCAGCAATTGATCTTTCATAAAAACACCTCTGAAATTTTTAATCGCGAGTTTTTTAGCGGCATCGAGTAAATCAAAATTGGACATTGGCGTGAAAGACTCTTCAATCAAAGATTCAACAATCGAAGATTTGGGAACCATAGGTTCCTCAATTAATAAACCGTTCCTGGGATTCTCAGGCCTTTTCCGCTGTACCATGAATACGGGGTTCCTGGTAGTCTTAGACCCTTTCCCTTTTTTTTATAACCCTGCCCAGTTGCCTTTTTTAGTGCAATTCCTGCCGCGGTACCAACAGCCCCTAATGCTGCCGCTTTAGCCACCGCTGGGGCTGCTGCCGCAATCAACGCTGGAATCGCAGCTAACAACGGGAATATACCGCCTGTTTTAATCATATTTTTGATAGCAGCCGCAGAAAGAGTAATCTGAACACCTTTTTTTGCTACAAGTGCATCATTGAAATGTTTTACTTGACGGTTGTCAGTGATAATTTATTCGCCCCGCCAGTCATTTGATTGGGTTTCAGCGTGTTTGTGGTTCCACATTGCTTAGCTGATTTGGATTGTAATTTTTTTAATTGACCAGGTGTCAACGACACATTGATATTACTATACGACATTATACATAAACGATTGATTCTAAATCGTTTACAATTTCAATGAAAAATTTATAGAATTTTCAAAGATTTTCTACTGGCGCATCTACCACTCTCATTCTTCCACCAACACCTTCGAGTAGCATTGATTTGTCGCTGAGAATGACAGCAACTGCTCTATAATTAGCAATAGCACCACGAAGCACATTAGCTCTAAAGTGTATATCAACGACAGACTATCTTGTTAAATCAAGATGTTCCAGCGAAAAGTAATAGATCGGATATAGATTTTTAAAATCAAATTGTGATATTTGCAAACCAGTATCAACATTTTGATCGCGTGCCATAAACGACAACAGACGATGATACACGCGAGCAATATGATTTTGACCGTAATCAAGTTGTACATCTTCAGATGGTTCCTGCTGGCTGTTTATTCTCAGTGAGACGTCTTTAACACCTAATTGATCAAATATCATATGACTGAAACGTTGATCGCCAACTCGTGTGTTATCCTGTAACGCAATAAATATATGACGTGGCGCAGCAGTGCCTTGTTTTGATGCTAGGTTCCACGTGAATAACCCGTTAATATTTGATTGCTTCACATCTGTACTTACCGTTAGCCAACTTAGTAATGATTTTCCTCCATGGTCCATAAATGATAGTAATCGTTCTTCTGCGGTAATTGATGGAGTCAACACTGGCATCCATAATGACAGTTTTGTTAAAATGACTTTACCGGCATCATCATTTACATGATCTGCAGCTGGGTTTGCTGGAATCCTCCAAATTGCGTCATTGTCATCACCCTTTCGTACGAGTGTTACTGTATGCTTCGCTCCATAAATAACTTTTCGTCCATTTCTGCAGAATCCAAATATGTGATGCAGTGGATTCGCGCATGAAAATGATTTATGCGCTCCTTGCAACATTGAAATACGTGTTGCAGCTCCTAGATTGAAGTTAGGATCGTTGTTTATAATCATATCCTCTGCATCAATATTAGCATTACCAACATTATTCTTTGGTCGTCTTACAACAAATTGATTTCCTCCAGCGGTATTTTTAACATCCTTTGCAAACATCATAGAAGGTCCTGCTGATCTTGTATAATCATCGGAATATCTTGCTAACCCGATTATTGTTGTAGCCACATCAACATCACGATCTATCGACTCAATTTCTTTTCCATCAATGAGATATTTTGCACTATCAAATAGCGCCATGATACCATTATTGACAAAACCAACTTGAGTACCAGCTGGATACGGTGCTGGTGCAGCAGTAGTATCAGCAGCTGTTACAAGTTCTCCTTCTACTTCAATAAACGCTTCAGCGGGTAGAAAATATTTACTGGTATCATGGACTTGAAGTTCAATTCGCGATCGATTATTTGAGTCTATTGCATGATAGGCGTAATATTGATAATCGCGTACAGAATCATCCTTGCCAACTGGGGCGTCTATATCAAACGCTGGATCAGGTGACTTTTTGAACATTTTATTCTATTTATCAGAGTCTAAATCGTAAAATCCGTAGGATTTTCATCGTAAACGATTTTCATCGTAGGATTTCATCGTTGTAGTTTTTTAAAGCCACTTCCCGCTATCATATTTGCAATATTGCTTTGGCCAGGGTTTATCAACGACGCTAGTTTTTCATCTACTGCGTTATTTATAATTTTACTAACACTTGCAGGCATTTCCACTGTAGATGGTAACGGTTTTGAAAATCCTTTGGATTTCCTCCGTGATTTCACTAGCGCTGTTAATTTATTCTTCGCGGCTGAAAACGCTTTTCCGGTAAGATCTCCAACAGCACTAATACCCTTATCACGAATAACATCAATTGCTTTCATTGATAATTGTTTAGCTAACGGCATCACTTTTGGAGCCATTCTCGCAAATAACCCTGCAATTATATTACCGAAACCATCTCCGTAGTATGCTCTATAAACTGGAAACCGTGAATTAACTACATAGACGGGGGTTGGTTTGTCATGGTTGTAGTGTATGATCATTATTTTAAATCAGAAACAATTTTTCAATTGTAAAACAATTTGTCAATTATAAATTCAGTTCTGGTGATTAATCACTGTGATACCCACTTGATAACTCGCCAATGAAATCTCGATATGTGCTGATATCCATGATACCACCTTGAAATAACTGTCTACAGATATCAGCTGCTTCATTAATTATTTCCGGTGAGTTATTTCCAGCTCGGAACCCTCCTACAAGAACCTCTAATCGTGATATATCACTGAGAACACTACCAGGACATGAAATCCTTGGATTTTCACTGGAATCTTGCAATCCACTTCCGCTATAACCAGTTGCTTCATCCAGTTTTTCTAAATCCGTGGGTTGTAAATAACTATCATCATCTCGATCAGGTGGTAGTTTTTTAGGTGAGAAGGATATTTTCTTTGCAGGTTGCTGTCGCTTTTTTTGCAATTTTAGCGGTTTTTGTTGTTGTTTAAACTCTTCATATTGATTATACACTATACCCACCGCATTGATATATTCAATGTATGATGCACTATCTGTCTTAATCTGACTTTCTTTAGTTTTGATTTTGTAGAATATATCAGCCCAATGAGTGAAATTCTTAACATACTTATGATGTTCTGGTTTCAACATTTTTTTCTGTTTTCATAAGTCGTAACAACAAGCGCAGGAATTTCTGTTGGATCAGTCTTATCAATTTCTGCTAACCTGTCCTCGTTAAATCTCACGCGTAAATCATCTACTGTTCTTTTTGATTCCATTTTTTGTACAGCCTGTTTTGTTTGTTCAGTTTTCGCTGCTATTTTTTCAAGTTCACCAATAACAGATTTCCCCGTCTCGGGAACATCTCCCCGTATAGCACGCTCTACCCCGTATGTTGCTGTGGTTACTGGTTTAAACAATTCTTCAGATCCCACAGCAAAGTCAGTTTGTAAACTCTGTCGTTGTTGCAGTTTATTTCTTACAGAGTCGCGAATTGGTATAAATCTCCTAATTGCATCTAGTCGTTCACGAGCCAATCTAGTTGTTAATGCTTCATTGACCATTATTTGAAATCAGAAACAATTTTTCAATTGTAAAACAATTTTCCCGAACCTGACCTAACAGACTAAAACATTTGACATGTCGGATGATTTTTAACACCACCGTGGAAGTATTTAACAGCGTTACCATCGATGAGGAAAGTCACATAATTGCTATAAATAAAATAATTCTGACACTCCCCTCATTCTGAACCATCCATCAATTTTTTATTCACTGATTTTGACATTTTCAATCAAAAAATGCTAAAAAAAATGAAAATCTCTTTGAGGGTCGGTCACAATAAAAAAATGACAAAATCTCTTTGAGGGTCGGTCAATCAAAATCGTTCATTTTCTTGAATTATCGCCCGTAGGATTCTAATTTTAGAATTAACTTCCTTTTTCAATTCGTATTCATTACCCAATTCTTTTCGTATTCGTTCTACGATAGTATATAACGGGACGAACACACCTACTTCACTGGAAAATGTAAGAGAGTCTCGAATAGAATTCTGAATTTTTTTGATGAGCGCGTATTTCTTTGGCAGCATATACTTGTTAGTGCTAACTCCGTATTCTATATCCTGAAAATCTGACATGATTTGATCAGGATTTAACCCATCTGATAGTTTGATATCCTGACTTTTCAATTTTAGAATTTCATCAATAATGCTATTCATATTTTCAGAATTCATATTCTATAACAATGACATACTTCTAAATGAAAAATATGACGCATTAGACATAACTGAATTGAATTTTCTGTCCGTTCTTTTTTGAAATCGCCGTCTTGGTTATTCCCTCTGCAACTTTTTGAACAGAAGGTAAACAAATATCGAAATGCCTACCGGCGCTTGTCATGGATTGAAATATTTTTTCTTCGCTAGTTGTTGTATTAAATGATTTCACAGGTCTCGCTTGCTTCGAGTATTTCCCAGTCCAACCTCGTTTGGAATTCTCACTTGGGATAACAGCTTGCAGATTTGATAAAGAATTGTTCTTCGGATTAGAATCGATATGATCAATAACAAAATCACCCTCGATCAATCCATAAAAGCATTCAAATACGAAACGATGATTGTGATAAGTTTTCTTTTCTTTCCTCCCCCATACAGTAAACCTCAAATACCCTTGATTACTCACAACACCAACTGATTTCTTCAGTCTACGGTTTCTTACGATACCATCACTGGATGCTTCATAATTTTGAATCACTGGGTGTGGTCTGAATTCTTGGTTCATTTGTATACATAATACTATTGTTTGTCTAATTCATTGTTTGGTTTAATAATGAATCTTTCAATGTAGTCTTGAGGAGATCTTATGATTTTGTCCTTGACAGAGTCAAGGACTCTGACAGTGTCAGTGTCAGAATTTTTGATTGAAAATCCATTTTTGATTCTTTTGTCATAATAACGCTTCAACTCCCTGTATCGCTTTCCACCACAACCGATACACAATTGCGATTTTCCACTAACCCAAACCCCACATCGTATACAAGGTAACGGACCAAGGCTTCCACGACGAAAGCTTTGCATATGATACCCACAGAATTCATTTCTGCATGATTTGTTACACGGGGTTGTTGATCCAATCATAAGCCATTTGCAGTGATTCATTATACATAAATCTTTCATTTAAATGCTTGTTTTAATTATAGTATGGAGGAGTTCAAGAGATTATCGAAAATTAAGCCTTCGAAAAATGTTAAATTCAATCTCGATAGAGTCTCTAATACACCAAAACGGATAATCGGTGATAGAATTATACTGAAGGAGTTCAAGAGATTCTCGAAAATTAAGCCTTCGAAAAATGCTAAATTGATTGATTATACCATGAAAGAATTCCAGAGATTATCAAAAATTAAGCCTTGGAAAAATGCTAAATTCAATCTTGATAAGGAGTTACAAAGATTATCGAAAATTAAGCCCTGGAAAAATGCTAAATTCAATCTTGATAAGGAGTTACAAAGATTATCGAAAATTAAGCCCTGGAAAAATGCTAAATTCAATCTCGATAGAGTCTCTGATACACCAAAACGTCTAATCGGTGATAGAACTATACTAGGTAAAATCAGAGAGTGTTTTAATGAATTCTACCGAGACGGTGCAGCACACTGTTGGTCGACATTTCGAATTATTGATGAAGATGTCAATGTACCCAACATCGATGCTACCATGAACGATGAAAGAGCAGCTGAGATAATTTCACACCTTGGCGAGCCAACGGGTTGGAAATCCAAGGGTGTAAAATACAAAGGATTTTCATGGAAAATCAAAGATTTTCAACAAATCAATTCCCAACAGAAGTATTTTTTCAGAATAAAATTCATTATCGAAGTCGAAGGCAAATGGATTATCAAGGATAAATTTGAACCAATCCTCAAGAATAAAAAAACTGTCATTGTGAGTAGAGATTCCAAACCAGGAATTCTAACTGGAATTGACAAACCATACTACGAGAGATCTTATCCTGTAACAGCAATCGTTTATGGGATATATCCGTTAAATGATAAACCCGATATCGCAAAACTAGCTCCTATGAAATATTCTAGTTCACTGAATTGTGTAGCAACACGGGTAATGGAACACTTATCAAATGCATCCCAAGGAAATAAACTAACTGATCTGCGACGTAGGAAAATAACCGAATGGGAACTGACAGTGAAATAGCACGGCGCAAAGATTTATGATATAGCTAAATTAGAAACATCATTAAGATTCCCAATAACCGTTATGACAATAACCTGAGAAGTTTTATACGAACCGAAATATAACAAAAATGGAGCGCCAATACAAATTATTGATCATAACAAACACGCGTGGACACCTGCAGTAACAATATTTCCACGAGAACGAACCGTGAGATATATCCCTAAGGAGTTCGTCGGGGATGTTTTTTATAATGAGAAATTATTCGATGCTATTCATGCGTTGTGTAAAAATGATCCTGTGTCAGTGTGGTTACTTAGAAGTGATGAAGATCCCGAAATAGGATTTGATCAATTTGTAAGACCAAATGGTGAATTATATCGCGTTGAAGAATTAGATAACAGAATGAGAGAAATCGCTAGTGATTTTTCACCGGAGAGTTCCCATGAAAAACTATTAATGGATAGTTTTACTATTCCATCAGTGGTAGCTCACTTCGCAAGAGAAAAAAACTCATGGCGTCCAACACGAAGTGGTTTTCTCGAAGATGTTAAATTGAGTTGCGTCGAATTTGGTCGTAGTGGACTATGGAATACAAAATACCACCGCGAGGGTATGATTTCAATTGATATATCCGCGTGTTATCCTGGAAGTTTTCTCGGGCATGGAGAATGTGCTGAGTACTTTAAACGATTTGGACACCCCACGCATGAAATGACTCGTGTTGCGATTAATGGTCCATTGCCTGATTTTGATTCAACTGGATTCGCTCGTGTGATATCATTCGAATTCGCTACAGGGTTACATCCGTGTAGTTATCTTTGGCTTGGTAGACATATATCTGAAAAGGCCTGGATGCCAATAGTGTTACTACGATATATGATTGATTGTGGTATGCTAATATCGTTGATTGTTTCCGAAGCTATTATATGCTATCAAGCTCAGAAAGAAGTTTGGCTACCACAACCCGATCTAGATCGTATAATTAGCGAACAACGAAAACAGTTTCCAGATGGAAATTCTTCGAATTTCAGTGAAGAACAAATCATGAATTGGACTAAGAAGTTATTTGAAATTAAAAAAGAACAAGCAAAAGATTTTGGACGAAGAATAATCAGTAAATTTACCCAGGGTGGAAGATACGACAATGCAAAATATTCTTCGCGGTTGATCATAGATATCGCTGAATACGATTTTATTGTAACGGATTTAACGAAACAGGGAAAACTTGTAAATCGTAAAGACGCTTTCCTATCCGATGGAAGACGATTAGGTACAATTGTTACATACTGTGATGGATATATTAAACAATATACGCATTTGAGAAGTTCTATGCTAGCTTATGCTTCTATCAATTTATTTTCGATGATAAATAGATTTCCTAATACCGCAGTTAGAGTAGCTACTGATTTGATGTATATACACAATAAATACAAATCAGCTGTAGCGGCATTCACAGATCCCGAGGAAAATTGGGGGCGTTGGCGATTTAAAAAGGAAACGCTACAAGAGTATTGTGAATCCGCAGACGTTGCCATGGATGATAAATATCTTTCATGTAACCCCATTGAAATTCAATCAGAATTTTCTAATGCACCACCGGTATCTGATCCAGTATGTAGATACAAGACAGTTTATTTAAACGGTTGTAGTGGGTCAGGAAAGACAACTCGTGCAATTGAGTTATTCCGTGGGAAGTCCAACATGATTGTGCTAACACCAACTCACAGACTCGCCAAAGAGATGATACAGTGAGGGGAAAATGCCTGTACTTATCACAGTTTCTTTCGATGGAAGGGTGACAAATGGACTCCTGAGCGTATGGGTGATAAATTCATTCCTGAAATCATAATTTGGGATGAAATATGCACAGTGTCATTAGATGTATTACAAACATTTCTCGAGTGGTTGTTAAACAAAAACATAAAAGTCGTCATGTGCGGTGATCACGGCCAACCACCACCATTTGTCGGTGCATCTCCACATGAATGGCTAAAGGGTTTTGTAGACTATTATGAAGAAATTACCACTGATTATAGATCACTTGATGAACAATTATGAGAATTCAAAGCGCTAATTAGATTACAACCGGATAGAATCCAATGCGAAATAGCGCGTGAAATAATTTCAGAAACTCCCATGAATGATTTTTGGGAAACGTGGAGACCAAACGATTTGATAGTAGCAAGTAGAAAAATAGTCAGAGACACACTTCAGATGAAGTTATTTGAAACGCATAAAGAAAAATTTGCAACACTTCCAGTACCGTTGTGTTATAGGCCTTCGGATACACGAAAACAGAACATTGAAGTTGATATTCCAGGACAGCGTGAAAAACAAATTCTCGTATTAAATGATATTGTGCTGGTTGATATCAGCGTCGTTGAAGATGCATTGCGTGCTAATAAATCCCCGTGGACGCTAGGTTACGCAGCAACAATACATTCTTCACAGGGATTAACTATATCGGATACAATTGTTTGGATGGTAGATAATCGCATCGAATGGTCAAATTTAGTCTATCTCGCAGTATCCAGAGTACGAAAAATAAATCAGCTTCGAAGAATTGTCGTTGGCGAAGCTAGTGACGATGATGACACCACAATGGATGATGCTAGCATCGTTGATGTTAAAATTATTGATAAAACTCTCCGGTTACAAACAACAAGACAAAAAAAAAAAACAACGAGAATTTGATATTGATGCTAAATTAATAATTACGCTGAAACAACAACAGAATAATCACTGTGCGAGTTGCAATTGTATAATGCGTTGGCAGTATTCGGATAAAGATCCTCGCCAATTTACCGTAGACAGAAAAAATAACAGTCTCGGTCATGTCAGAAACAATGTGATGTTGACTTGTCTTGAGTGCAACAGACGCAATGGCGCTAGTTAAGACCCCGCGGTGGCAATTGAGTATCATCAGGAATCACTTGTAATTGTTCGCGTGTAAAACCCCGCTGAGGGGCAGTTGAATCCAATTTATAGATTGGAGGTCTACCAGTTGATCGTGTTATAGTAGATATCTTGTGTGCAGTAACACTCCAAATAGGATCAGTAGCCCTTTTTCTGCCACCTTCAAGCTCTCCTGGTTCGTATAAATACCTAACAGTGATATTACTACCAAGAATTGGTTCTTTGAAATCTTTTTGTGGTTGTACGGGTATAGACTTCTTTTTAATCGCGTTGATAGGTTTCATGTTGATTGTTCTAGTAATCTCATTATTCAGTGCGGTAATCACAGCTGGTAACCTTTTGACCCATTCACGGGATCGCTTTTCTTGGATGAATTCTTTTGCGTATTGATATCCAAATAACCGCTCAGCAATCGTCCGATTAAATCGTTCTACAATTGCCTGATCGCGATGTAACGCAGTATGTCCTCGTCTGATGGTGACATTATGATGTTTCATTGTTGATAAGACTACACCCTGAAATTCCTTGCCAGGATCAACTTGTAATAGATTCGACCAACGCAGAGGACCCTTTCGATAAATCCTTTCAAATGCAGAAGCTACTTCAGGTGATGATTTTGTTTTTAACGGCTCTGCTTGTTTGTATCGACTCGCAACATCAACTACGGTTAGCACGTATTTGTAACCGTTGTCATGAGGTAAAAATAATATATCAGCCTGATGAACTTCATTAGGGACAGTCACATCAAAATGCGAGTAATTAATTTGTTTAGGCGGTGGTAGATAAATTTGCCATATCGCCTGTTTGGATAACTAATTAGCCGCAGCAGCAGAGGGGGTGAATCGGACGATTTTTTCCGACATTTTTGATTAAACCCTCAAAACGGCAAATAGAGCCTTCCCGGGAAATCTCATGTTTTAACCAGAAAAAAAATAAGTCTCCATTTGGCAAATAGAGCCTTAGTGATTTTTGTCTGAAAACATGAGATTTCGCGGGTGATACTTTATTCGCGTTTTCGTTGCTTAACCATAAATGTCGGAAAAAATCTTCCGATTCACCCCCTCTGCTGCTAATGATTTACGGTGATTTCAACCGAATATTTTATCAAGTCCGGTCCTAGGGCGAAAATCCCTTTAGGATGAAAGTCTTTACGACTTTACAAACAGACTAATTTGTAAAACTTCACCTTGTAAATCAATCAGATTATTGGACTGGTCAGTGAGTTTGAAATTAATTCTGGTTAATGAATTATTATGACATCGCATATAGACTGGATTAGTTGGATCTTCAATAATTAGAAACCCTGGAGGAGCTGTTGGTGATATAATCAGTTTTTTGTGGTTCAGGTAGTAATTTAACGGTTTTTTCCCGGGGTGGGATTTCAGGCCATCCCAGTACGGTCCTTATTGAGCTTTGATAGATATCTATGACATAACCCTCTGTGCTTATTTCAATGGCAGATGATAGTGTCGGCTCATGAACTGTTATAGCTATTTTTGATTCTTTTCCAGTAATCGATTTTATTCTACGCGCTAATTCGTTATTGATTTGTTCAATTTGGTATGATTCGGTTGGTATGGAAACAACGTTCCAGTCTGGGGTACCGTCGTCTTTATTCTTATTTGCAAACACCAGTGAATTATTCGGTTGTTGACCACCAAATGATTTTGATCTGATATTAGGCCAACTGTGATACACTCGTAGTTTTGCTAGCGCGATTTCTTTCACTGGAATCGGAGAGGGGAAATTCACACTGAATTCTGGATTCGTTGATGTTATTGAGATCATGCTGGTTTGTACTGGGTTTGTATTCTCCACTATTTGTTGAAGTAATTCCATCTGTGTTGTCATTGTTATTATACTCATGATGTATTTCTAATTTTGACATCGCAGAATCGTAAATACCTACCATCGCTGAAAACTCACTCTCTGATATAATTGTATCATCGAGAGATGACGATATCAATGAGGATAATTGCGAGTATGCAGTGGACACAACATGAAATTGAATTATGTAGTCTTGTAGTTTCCGTTGGCTGCATGATGATATTTTTTTTGTTATTATTGAAATAATTCCAGCGATTGTTGTTGCCGCAGAAATGCAAATTGGAACAGCTATCGGGGCAATCATTGTCACTGAAGACAGTATAATACCAGCTCCGGTGATTACACCACTCACAGCGTACACAGTAACATCAATTGCGGTAATTCTCCTGCGATATTTTTTAATTTTCATTGCATACTCCTCAGACAGGGTTTTGAGTCTAGTTTGAAATTCTCTGACCTGATCATAGCGATATTGCGATGATGAAATCATTTTTATTTTAAAAACGCTAGCGTTTTCAATTACGATTTCAATTGAAACCGTTAGTGAAATTGCTTTGCAATTTTCAACTTAAATCCGCTACGAATTCCACATACCACGTTGTTGAAACCCTAACCAAATTTTTATCAGTAGATGTTAACGTGAACTTTTCAGTTGTATTCTTGTCGATGATCGTTGAAATCGTATTATTGACCCCGGATGAACTGGACGATGAAATATTAAATTGAGTCAATGGTGTTACTAGTGTTAATCGATAAATACCCTTAACGGTTGCAGTGATATCTAATTTGCTGTTTGTAGGTGTCCACGCAAATGATCCGTGTTGGATCGTGTATACTACGTTGTTGGTTTTCTCATGAGGAATTTTTGTTTTTTCAATGATTGTTATCCTCGAAAAATCATTTTTGATGGCCTCGGTGAAGATTTTCGTCTCATCGATGGATTTTTTAATATCAGGGAGTTTTATTTCAATTTTATCTAACGGGGTTCCAATAAATTTATCAATGATATTTCTACGGAATGAGGTAAACTGTTTTCCGTGTTCTTCACTTTTAGATTGAAGTGTTGTTAGTTCCAACACAGAATTTTTTAATTCATCGTTGAGAGTTTTTAATCTATCTGTAATCGTCGAAATAAGTACACCCGGTTTGAGTTTACCCTGATCGGAAAATAACGCGATAGTATTCTCGATTGCGTGTCGTTGTTTAACTAAAATATCATCCAGAGAGACATTACTAGTTTTCAATTTACCCTGTTTGTCTTGAAATACAACTATCTCATTAGGATCAACACTTGCTAAATTCAACGTCTCAGCGATTTCATCTTCAATTATTTTTTTTATATCACCGGTTGCAGTGTCATCGGGTTTGGGTTTCAAAGATCTCCCCCAAATATCAATCATGATATTTTATACACCTCTCTCTAAAAAGCGATTACTAGTGTATTCATTTACGACAATATGAGGTGGTTTTCTAGATGCTGAAATAGCGTTAAGGACATTTAATACTTCACTGCCGCATATTGGTGGGTCATTGATTTGTTGTGTTGGTAGCGTAGAATACCAAGTCTTCATTGGAAAAGTTTTTATGTAATGCATAAACTCTTTTGGCGGGGCTAATCCATATGAATCAAAATAGACGATTGCCCGTGGATCAATAGCGTATGCAACCCAGTGAGTTCCAGGTCCGGTGCTGTTATCTAAATTAATAATACCGGTTTCAACATCATTGGGTTGTGCCGGTAACTGATCTTTCATAAAAACACCTCTGAAATTATTAATCGCTAGTTTTTTAGCAGCATCCATTAAATCAAAATTGGACATTGGAACCATAGGTTCCTCAATTAATAAATCGTTCCTGGGATTCTCAGGCCTTTTCCGCTGTACCATGAATATGGGGTTCCTGGGAGTCTTAGACCCCTTCCCTTTTTTTATACTTAGATCCGCGAACGGATCCACCGGTTCTCTCTCTTTGTGCCCGTTTAAGAATTTCTAACGCTTCCCCGCTAGATGCCGCTTTAGCTAACCCTGGGGCAGCGATTCTTAACGCTGTCTTATAGTCACCAATTCCTAACTCTGCCGCTTTAGCTATCAATCCTGGTAACACACCTAGTCTAAAACCCTTTCCCTTCTTCGGTTCATATGATTCAGTAATGCCTTGTATCGCTTTTGCTCCCAAGCCTCCAACTGCCCCCAATGCGACAGCTTTTGCAACTGCTGGGGCCGCTGCCGCAACCAACACTGGTAACGCAGCAAATAACGGGAATATACCGCCTGTTTTAATCATATTTTTGATAGCAGCCGCAGAAAGAGTAATCTGAACGCCTTTTTTTGCTACAAGTGAATCATTGAAATGTTTTATTTGACGAGTTGTCAGCGATAATTTATTTGCACCACCAGTCATTTGATTAGGTTTCAGCGTGATTGTGGTTCCACATTTTTTAGCTGATTCCGATTGCAATTTTTTTATTTGACCGGGGGTTAATGCAACACTAATATTACTATATGACATTATACATAATTGATTGATTCTAAATCGTTTACAATTTCAATGAAAAATCGTTCAAAGATTTTCAACTGGTGCATCAATGATTCTCATTCTTCCACCAACACCTTCAAGTAGCATTGATTTATCACTGAGAATGACAGCAACCGCTCTATAATTAGCAATACCATCAGGACGGGTTACACGGGCTCTAAAGTGTATATCAACGACAGATTGTCTTGTTAAATCAAGATGTTCCAGTGAAAAGTAATAAATCGGATAGAGGCTTTTAAAATCCAATTGTGATATTTGCAGACCAGTATCCACATTTTGATCACGTGCCATAAATGACAATAGGTTATGATAGACACGTGCAATATGGTTGTGTGTGTAATCAAGTTGCACATCTTCAGATGGTTCCTGTTGGCCGTTTATTCTCAGTGAGACTTCATTAACACCTAACTGATCAAATATCATATGACTTCGTTCTTGAGTACCAACTCGTGCATTATTCTGTAACGCAATAAATATAGGACGTGGTGCTGAAACCCCTTGTTTTGATGCCAGGTGCCATGTGAATGTACCATCAACATTGTCCTGTTTAATATCAGTAGTCACTGATAACCAACTCAACAATGATTTTCCCCCCTGGTCCATAAATGATAGTAGTCGCTGTTCTTCGGTGATTGATGGAGTTAACACTGGCATCCATAATGATAGTTTTGTTAAAATAACTTTACCGGCAGCAACCCCAGCATTATGCCAGATTGCATCATCATCAGTACCCTTTCGTACAAGTGCTACTGAATGCTTCGCTCCATAAATAACTTTTCGGACGTTTCTACAGAATCCAAATATATGATGCAGTGGAATCGCACATGAAAATCGTCGACGCTGCCCATGCAACGTTGCTACGCGTGTTGCAAATCCTAAATTGAAATTACCATTAACGCCTCCGAGAATATCAAACGCAGCTCCGGGTCTAGTTCGACGTTCTGGATTAGCTGCTTCTTGTTGATCGGCTTCTGCATTATCTCTTCCTGTTAACACTTTAATGTATTGAAGGTGGTCAGCGTTATCAGAGGTATCCTTTGCAAACATCATAGATGGACCCGCTGATCTTGTATAATCATCAGAATATCTCGCTAACCCGATTATTGTTGTTGCAACATCAACTTCACGGTCAATGGATTCAATTTTTTTCCATCAATGAGATATCTAGCGCTTTCAAATAATGCCATTATGCCGTTATTAACAAAACCAACTCGGACATTTGCGTTATCTGCATATGGGGTATCAGCTGCAACATTTGTTACAAGTTCTCCTTCGATTTCGATAAACGCTTCACAGGGCAAAAAGTATTTACTGGTGTCATGAACTTGAAGTTCAATTCGCGATCGGAGATCTGGTTGTACTGCGTGATAAGAATAAAATTGAAAATCGCGTACAGAATCATCTTTACGCACTGGGGCATCCATATCAAATGCTGGATCAGGTGACCTTTTGAACATTTTATTCTATTTATCAGAGTCTAAATCGGATTTTCACCGTAAAAGATTTTTCATCGTCGTGTTTTTTTAAAGCCACTTCCTGCTATCATGTTTGCTATCATGTTATCTTGGTCACTTGGAGTCACCAATGATGCTAATTTTTCATCTACTGCGTTATTTATTATTTTACTAACACTTGCAGGCATTTCCGCTGTAGATGGCAATGGTACCCGTTTCTTTTTTCGTCTCACTAATGATGTTATTTTATTCTTCGCAGTTGAAAACGCTTTTCCTGCAAGATCTCCAACAGCACCAATACCCTTATCACGAATAACATCAATGGCTTTCATTCCTAATTGTTTAGCTAACGGCATCACTTTTGGGGCCATTCTCGCAAAAAACCCTGCAATGGTTTTACCTAAACCATCTCCGTAGTATGCTCTATAAACTGGAAACCGTGAATTAACTACATAGACGGGGGTTGGTTTATCATGATTGTAGTGTATAATCATCTTGTTATAAAACTAGTAGTTTTTTAATTAGTGATCAATCGCTGTAATAACCATGGGCATCTTTGTGATTTTCAACTAATTCAGCAATGAGTTTTCGATATACATTAATGTCCATGATACCACTGGCAAATAATCGTCTACAGATATCAGCTGCTTCATTAATTATTTCCGGAGAGTTATTTCCGGCTCGTTTCCCTCCGATGAGAACTTCTAACCGTGATATATCACTGAGAATGTTACCAGGACAAGTAACGCTAGTGTTTTCAACTATGCCGCTACCTAAATATTCATCTTCAGTTGACTCCTCTTTACCAAAAAATCCAGTTGGATACTCTACTTTACTCAATACTTTGTCTTTAAAACTCTCAAAATCATTGCGGTTACTTTCTGTGATTCTAAATCTATCATGGTTTGCCAGGTATACTTTTTTTTATCCAATTCTCGTCGTTTTTTATATACTCTTTATACCCTTTGTTTACAGCAATTTCTCTTTTATCGAGTGGAAAATTCTGCACGGTAAAGTTAATTAAATTATTGTCATCTTTAAAACTTTTAATTATGCTGTATGCATAGTATGTAAATATATTTTGCGGTGAATACATTTTTTCTATAGTAACGTCTTCTTCCTCTTCTTGTTTTCTTGCAGTAGCACCTAGTTCTTCTAGTACTCGCTCTTTTTTTTTGTTGTTGCCGTGAAGTAGTTACTATATCTACTGGAAGTGTTTCTAAAGACTTTTTTGTTTGTTTAGTTCTTTTTGCTATTTTTTCTAACACAGGGAGAAAAGTCTCTTCTTGTTTTTTTCCTTGTTCAGAGATTGTTGACACTATCTGTTTCGTTGTTGTAGTTATTGGTTTAAACAACTCTTCAGATCCCTCAGCAAAATCAGTCTGAAGACTCTGTCGTTGTTGCAGTTTATTCCTGACAGAGTCGCGAATTGGTATAAATCTCTTAATTGCATCTAGCCGCTCACGAGCCAATCGGGTCGTTAATGCTTCATTGACCATTATTTGAAATCAGAAACAATTTTTCAATTGTAAAACAATTTTCCCCATCGATGATTAACTAATCGGAACCATCCTTTAACGGTCCAATTTTTTATTCAGTGTGAAATATTTTTATTTTTATTGCTGTGAAATATTTTTATTTTTTATTCAGTGAGAAATATTTTTATTTTTTTATTCAGTGATTTTGCCTGTTTTTCACTGATTTTTTGACAGTTTTGGTGCCATTTTGGTGGTTTTCAGTTGAAAATCTCTTTGAGATTTTACAGTCAAGTAGTCGATTTTACATGGGATTTTCCATAGGGAAAAGCTGTTAAAACTCATTTTTGATGATTTTTTAGCCATTTTTCATCAATTTTTGCCTGTTTTCAGTGATTTTCGGTCATTTTTCATCGATTTTTGGTAAAAAACCTCGTAGGGTCAAGTAGTCGATTTTGCATTGGATTTTCCATAGGGAAAAGTTCTTAAAAGAACTTTCAAAGCTGTTATGATTCTATTTTATTTTCGCAGTGTGAAATATTTTCACTGATTATATCAAAAAATGCTAAAAAAATGAAAATCTCTTTGAGATTTTATGGTCAAGTAGACCATTTCAATCAAAAAATGACAAAATCTCTTGAGGGTTGGTCAATCAAAATCGTTCATTTTCTTGAATTAATGCCCGTATATTTCTAATTTTAGAATTAACCTCTTTTTTCAATTCATATTCCCTACCCAATTCTTTTCGTATTCCTTCCACGATAGTATATAACGGGACAAACACACCTACTTCACTGGAAAATGCAAGAGAGTCTCTAATAGAATTTTGAATTTTTTTGATGAGCGCATATTTCTTTGGTAGCATATACTTGTTAGTGCTAACACCATATTCTATATCCTGAAAATCCGAATTGATTTGATCAGGATTTAACCCATCTGATAGTATAATATCCTGGCTTTTCAATTTTGCAATTTCAACTATAATGCTATTCATATTTTCAGAATTCATATATGATAATACATATTTCTAATTTATTTTTCAAAAATAAATGAGCCGTTAATATTTTCAAAATTCATTCTGTATATAAATATATTTTTTAAAAATAATTCTGTATATAAATATATTTTTTAAAAATAATTCTGTATATATAAATATATTTATCAAAAATAATTCTGTATATATAAATATATTTTTTAAAAATAATTCTGTATATATAAATATATTTTTTAAAAATAATTCTGTATATATAAATATATTTTTTAAAAATAATTCTGTATATATATATATAAATATATTTTTTAAAAATAATTCTGTATATATAAATATATTTTTTAAAAATAAATGCAGACAAAAATAAATAACAACCATGATGAGCGGTTATCAGTCATTTGGCCCCCTTGATATAGGCCGCTGTGGTTCTATTTGCATTCATTGGGTCCCTTATTAGGCCTTTGTGTATTTCATAGGGTCCCTTGTTTAGAGCATGTTTTGGGTTTATATCAGAATGTTTTTTTTTTTGCTCTTTGAGATATGACCCTATGACCGTTTCTTTTAGCCGATAATTCATTCTGAACTATCCTGTGGGGTTACCCAATGTGGATCCACGAACCTTTTTTTGGCCGGTAATTCATTTTGAACACCATACGGGGATACCCTAATGTGACGGAGAGCTAATTACATCCATGGATGTTATTTATTTTAGGTCATGTATGTTTACATTCACCGGAAACATATTCCCCTAAGAGTGAATCTAACTCGTCAAATAACGGGTTAGAATCACAAGAGGGTATGTTTACGTGAAGAGACCTAGAGGTTACATATATACGACAACACATCTTTGGAACTCCTTGGTTGCCTTCACATCCCAGTAAGCCCAAGGGGACCCGAAACATACATCTCCGGAAGGGAGGCCTAACGTGGCAAACGCCATTTTAGACCGCCCAGAACATATGCTTGGGGTGACGTCACAACATATACTTAATTAACTTAATTAAGGATGGATATATTCAATGAAATGTACTTAATTAACTTAATTAAGGATGGATATATTCAATGAAATGTACTTAATTAACTTAATTAAGGATGGATATATGATGTAATGATGTGGGGACAGCACAAGACAGCACAAACATGAAACGACGGGGCGGATTTTCTACGGCCATCCGACCAATCAAAAGCAACCCATGAAATTAAACCCGGTTGCATGATTGAGAAAAGTCAACCACGCACACGTGTCAATAGCGTGGGTTATTTTTGATTGGTCGGATTGGCCTTTGAAAGCCCCAGCTTTAAACCTTTCATTTAGTATATAAGGTGACTTAATACAGCAGCGTCAATCCACAGGGTGTGTTATTTTATTTTCTTGAATTACTTATTAATGGTGTTTCACAGTATTTAAATGAGATCGAGTATTTGAATTAAACACTAAAAAAAAGAATACAATTGTTTGAAAACATTTTATATTTGATTTCTTTTCTTACAAAACAGATAATTAATTATACCTCGCCGCTGAATCACAATAACCCATAAACAAGTTAACACAATCTAAGGGAGATAACTCCCTTGGTTATGAAAGAGTTATCTCCCTTGGTTATGAAAGAGTTATCTCCCTTGGTTATGAAAGAGTTATCTCCCTTGGTTATATTTAAGAGTTATCTCCCTTGGTTATATTTAAGAGTTATCTCCCTTGGTGTTAGACATACGAAAATCGAATTTTTTGTTCAATGTTTTTAGAAAAAGCCGAATTTTGTACTCCTGTTGCAACAAATTGTACTGAGGCTATACAAATATTGAAATATTTACCGGCTTCATTCATAGATTGGAATATTTTTTCTTCGTTAGTAACTCTATTTAATGATTTTATAGGCCTCGCTTTTTTCGAGTATTTTCTAGTGTTTCCTCGTTTTAAATTCTCACTCTGTGTAACAGCTTGTAGGTTACACAAAGAATTATCAGTCTTAATACCATTTAAATGATCGATAACAAAATCATCCCTGATTATTCCATTAAATACCTCGAAGACGAATCTGTGACAGTAATAATTTTTCTTCCCAGCACTAAACATCAAATACCCTCGATTAGTCACAAATCCAACTGGCTTCTTCAATCTGCGGTTTCTGATAATACCATCACGGGATGCTTCATAATTAACAAGCACGGGGTGAGGTCTGAATTCTTGGCTCATTTGTATAATAATACTATTTTTCTAATTCATTGTTTGGTTTAATGATAAATCTTTCAATGTAGTCTTGGGGGGTTCTTATGATTTTGTCGCTGACTTTGTCAGTGTCAGGTTCATAATTTCTGATTGAAAATCCATTTTTTATTCTTTTATCATAATAACGCTTCAACTCCCTGTATCGCTTACCACCGCAATTTAGACATAACTGCGATTTTCCCCTGACCCCAACCCCACATCGAATACAGGGTAACGGACCAAGGCTTCCACGTCGAAAACTTTGCATATGATATCCATAGAACTCCTTTCTGCATGATTTGTTACACGGTGTCACTGATCCAATCATGAGCCATTTGCAATGATTCATTATACTTAAATCTTTCATTTAAATGCTTGTTTTAATTATAGTATGAAAGAGTTTGAGAGATTATCGAAAGTGTTCAATTCAATCTTGATAGAATTTCTGATACACCAAAGAATAAAATTCTTGATAGAACCATGATTAGTAAAATAAGAGACTGTTTTAATGAATTCAAGCGTGATGGGGCATCTCACTGTTGGTCAACATTTCGAATTGGTGGTGTTGTTGACGCTACCATGAATGATGAAAAAGCAGCAGTGATAATTTTACGTCTTGGGGAACAAAGAAATTTTTTTCGAATAAAATTCCTTATCCGTGATGATGGAAAATGGATTATTAGGGATAAATACGAGCCCATTCTCAAGGACAAAAAAACTGTCACTGTGAATCAGGATTCAAAACCAGGAATTTTGACTGGAATTGACAAACCATACTACGAAAGATCTTATCCTGTCACAGCAGTTGTTTACGGGATATATCCGCTCAATGACAAACCTGATATTGCAAAACTAGCACCCATGAAATATTCGACAGGGCTCAATTGTGTAGCAGAACGAATAATGGAACACTTCACAAATGCGTCCCGGGGAAATAAACTAACTGATCTAAGACGAAAAAAAATAACCGAATTGGAACTGACAGTGAAACAGCATGGGGCAACAATTCAGGATATAGCTAAATTAGAAACATCATTGAGATTTCCAATATCAGTAACGACAATCACCGGTGAAGTATTATACGAATCGAAATATAAATCAAAAGGAGCCCCAATACAGATTATTGATCATAACGAACACGCGTGGTCATCTGCAGTAACAATATTCCCACGGGATAGAACCGTAAAATATCTGTTTGGAACAGAAGAGTTTTTTTCAGAGCAGAAATTATTTGATGCTATTTACCATTTGAGTAAAAACGATCCTGTGTCAATGTGGCTATTTCATAGTACTTCAGACGAGGAATGTAGATTTGATCAGTTTGTAAGGCCCAACGGAGAATTGTACCGTACTGAAGAGCTGCATAATCAAATGAAAAAACTAGCTAGTGAGTTTTCACTGGAGGGGGAAGACAACGATCAATTATTAGCAAACTGTTTTACACTACCATCAATTGCAGCACATTTTGCTAGGAAGAAAAATGCGTGGAAACCAACGAGAAGTGAGTTTTTATCAAATGTCAGATTGTCCTGTCTTGAATACAGCCATGGAGGGTTATGGAATACAAAATACACCGCTGAAACCATTATTTCAGTTGATATGATTGCGTGTTATCCAGGGAGTTTTCTCTGGTATGGAGAATGTGCTAAATACTTCAAACGATTTGTACACCCCACACACGAAATGACCCGTGTTGCTATTAATGGACCACTGCTTGATTTTGATTTAACAGGATTCGCTTGTGTAGTATCATTTGAAATGGCTACAGGACTTCATCCGTGTAGTTATCTTTGGATTGGTAAACACATGTCTGAAAAACACTGGATGCCAATAGTGTTATTACGGTATATGCTTGATTGTAAGATGTTAAAATCATTAATTGTCAGTAAAGCAATTATATCCTATCGAGCACAGAAATCAGTCTGGTTACCACAACCTGATCTAGAAAAAATAATTAGTGAACAGCGAAACCTGTTTCCAAATTTCAGTGAACAACAAATCATGAATTGGTCCAAACAGTTATTTGAAATCAGAAACAATGAAGCAAAAGATCTTGGACGAAGAATAATCGGTAAATTCACTCAGGGTGGTAAATACGATAATACAAGATATTCTTCACGATTGATTATAGACAATGCTGAATACGATATTTTAATCGCGGATTTAACGAATAAAGGCTTATATGTCAATCGTAAAGACGCATTTCTGTCCGATGGAACCAAATTGGGTACAATTGTTACTTACAATGATGGATACAATCCGCAGTACACACATTTGAGAGCTTCTATGCTTGGTTATGCTTCTATTAATCTGTTTTCGATGATCAATAAATTTCCTAACACCGCAGTTAGAGTTGCCACTGATTCATTTTACATAAATAGCAAAATGGCTGATTTTAAGGCTACTGGCAACGAGAATTGGGGGTCATGGAGAATTAAGAAAGAAATGCTTCATGATTATATTCAATCAGCAGATGTTACAATTGAAAATAATTATTTAGAAAGCAATCAGTGTTCAGAATTTTCTAATGCACCACCGTGTTCTGATCCGATTTGTAGATATAAAACAGTTTATTTAAACGGTTGTGGTGGGTCAGGAAAAACAACCCGGGCAATGGAGTTATTTCGTAGAAACGCTAGCGTTTCCAAATCAAACATGATTGTGCTAACACCAACACACAGACTTGCAAGAGAGATGATACAGCGAGGGGTAAATACCTGCACTTATCACAGTTTTTTCCGATGGAAGGGAGATAAGTGGACTCCTGAGCGTATGGGAGAGAAATTTATTCCTGAAATTATCATTTGGGATGAAATAGACACAGTGCCATTAGATGTATTAAAAATATTTCTTGAGTGGTTGTTATTGAAAAATACAAAAATCGTTATGTGCGGTGATCACGGCCAACCCCCACCATTTGTAGGTGCATCCCCCCATGAATGGCTAAAGGGTTTTGTAGACTATTATGAAGAAATTGATACCGATCATAGATCACTTGATAATGAATTAAAAGAATTTAAGAAACTAATTAGATTACAACCGGATAGAATCCAGTGTGAAATAGCGCGTGAAATAATTTCGGAAACTCCAATGAATGATTTCTGGGAAACATGGAGACCAAATGATTTGATAATTGCAAGTAGAAAAATAGTCAGAGACACACTTCAGATGAAGTTATTTGAATTGCATAAAAAAAGATTTGCAACACTTCCTGTGCCCCTTTGTTATAGGCCATCGGATACACGAAAACAGAATATTGAAGTTGATATTCCAGGACAGAGTGAAAAACAAATTCTGGTATTAAATGATATTGTGCTGGTTGATATCAATGTCGTTGAAGATGCATTGTGTGCTAATAAATCCCCGTGGACGCTAGGATACGCAGCAACAATACATTCTTCGCAAGGATTAACTATATCCGATACAATTGTTTGGATGGTAGATAATCGCATCGAATGGTCAAATTTAGTCTATCTTGCAGTATCCAGAGTACGAAAAATAAATCAACTTCGAAGAATTGTTTTAGATGATAATGACACAACAATGGATGATATTGATGTTAAAATTATTGATAAAAAACTCTCCGGTTACAAACAACAAGACAAAAAAAACAACGAGAATTTGATATTGATGCTGAATTAATAATCACTTTGAAGAAACAACAGAATAATCACTGCGCAAGTTGCAATTGTATAATGCGTTGGCAGTATTCGGATAAAGATCCTCGCCAATTTACTGTAGACAGAAAAAATAACAATCTCGGTCATGTCAGAAACAATGTGATGTTGACTTGTCTTGAGTGCAATAGACGCAACGGTGCTAGTTAAGACCATGCGGTGGCAATTGAGTATCCTCGGGTATCACTTGTAATTGTTGTCTAGTAAATCCTCGTTGAGGGGCAGTTGAATCCAGTTTATAGATTGGAGGTCTACCCGTAGATCGTTTTATACTAGATATATTGTGTGCAGTAACACTCCAAATAGGATCAGTAGCCCTTTTTCTGCCCCCTTCAAGCTCTCCTGGTTCATATAAATATCTCACAATGACATTACTACCAAGAATTGGTTCTTTGAAATCTTTTTGTGAAATTCTTCGAATTTCCATTTCAGGTATTGACTTCTTTTTAATCGCGTTGATAGGTTTCATGTTCTAGTAATCTCATTATTCAGTGCGGTAATCACAGCTGGTAATCTTTTAACCCATTCACGGGATCTTTTTTCTTGGATGAATTCTTTTGCGTATTGATATCCAAATAACCGCTCAGCAAGGGTTTTATTAAACCGTTCAACAATTGCCTGATCGCGATGTAGCGCAGTATGCCCCCGTCTGATAGTGACATTATGATTTTTCATTGTAGATAACACTGCACCCTGAAATTCCTTGCCAGGATCAATTTGTAATAGATTTGGCCAGTGCAGAGGACCCCTTCGATAAATCTTTTCAAATGCAGAAGCCACTTCAGTGGCTGATTTTGTTTTTAATGGTTCTGCTTCTTTGTATCGACTTGCAATATCAACTACGGTTAATGCGTATTTGTAACCGTTATCATGTGGTAGAAATAATATATCAGCCTGATGAACTTCATTAGGAAAGGTCACATCAAAATGCGAGAAATTAATTTGTTCAGGCGGTGGTAGATAAATCTGCCATAGTGCCTGTTTAGATAACCAATGAGCCGCAGTGGTTTTTTTCACTTTTGCAGCACTAGCGAGTTTATGGATTGCTGATTTACCCCTCCAGTATCCTCTTGGGGAATAATAAATAGATTCCATGTTGTTATTAATTACCAGCACCTAACATCAATTTACTTTTCATAGCCGATTTTATCAAAAATGAAGCCAATTTTTCTTTGAAGGATTTATCAGGAATAGCATTTAACGCATGAATTAATTTCACATCTGCTAGATGCCTGTGTTGCAGATTATTGCTTTTATAAGCAACATCATGAAGGTGACAGGCCTTATCAATGGCATTTATTGGTTCTTCACCGGGGTTGGGTTGGTTATGATTATTGAGTCTGATATCTAATCGTGTTCTGGGGCCACAGTAACTATATCCTGGAAGGTGTTTTTCTCCAGGGTATTTTGCCCATGGGGTTCCAGGGAGTTTAGCTAGCTTGGCTGCGATATCATCTCCTCGTTTTTTTTTTAAAGGTTCCTTGGGTTTAGAAACAAATCTAAATTTCTTTGTACTACAATGTACGCATTTACCAGAAAGCGCTGATCGGTTATTTTTAGTTGTAATCGTCGTCAAGTCATCTGTGCCAGTACGTTTTTTACACTTCACACAATATAGATCCATAATTTATATATAACGGCATGAATATAATTGATTATTCAGCTACCCGACGACAGGAACCTATTAAACATCATGAAATGTTGCCGAATTCAATTAGAATGATTATAATCGGACCATCTGGAAGCGGAAAGACACAACTGCTACTTAATTTGATAACGAGATGGATGAAATGGAACAAATTGTATTTAATAGCCCCGAGTGTAGATGATCAGCGATGCTATGAAGTGCTAAAGGATTTTAACGAGAAAGCAAAAGAATTTCAAATCGATGATGATATTATTGAATTTATTACTGATATAGAGGAAGCCCCGAGCATTGATGCTATTGATGGAAGTATTAACAATTTAGTTGTGTATGACGATATCATGTTAGATAATCAAAAAAATCCTGCTAGAATATTTTCCCGAGGCAGGCATAAAAACACTGATGTGATATATGTCACTCAACGGTACACTCAGATACCAAAAGTGATCAGAGATAATTGCAATGTGTTGTGTGTATTTAACGGAGTTGATACTCATACGCTACGAAATATTCATCAGACCTGGTGCAGCAGAGATATGAATCATAATCAATTTAGAAATTTCTTTAGTCACGCTCAGTCAAAACCACACGGATTTGTGACAATAAATTTAGCAGACCCGAGGACACGATATCGTATCGGACTTGATAAAATATTCAGTTGAAATCACCGTAAATCATTAGCAGCAGAGGGGGTGAATCGGAAGATTTTTTCCGACATTTATGGTTAAGCAACGAAAACGCGAATAAAGTATCACCCGCAAAATCTCATGTTTTCAGAAAAAAATCACTAAGGCTCTATTTGCCAAATAGAGACTTATTTTTTTTCTGGTTAAAACATGAGATTTCGCGGGAAGGCTCTATTTGCCGTTTTGAGGGTTTAATCAAAAATGTTGGAAAAAATCGTCCGATTCACCCCCTCTGCTGCTGCCGCAGTGGTTTTTTTCACTTTTGCAGCGCTAGCGAGTTTATTGATTGCAGCGCTACCCCTCCAGTATCCTTTTGGAGAATAATAAATAGATTCCATGTTGTTATTAATTACCAGCACCTAACATCAATTTGCTTTTCATTGCCGATTTTATCAAAAATGAAGCTAATTTTTCTTTAAAGGATTTATCAGGAATAGCATTTAATGCATGAATTAATTTCACATCTGCTAGATGTCTATGCTGCAAATTGCTGCTTTTATAAGCAACATCATGAACGTGACACGCCTTATCAATGGCGTTTATTGGTTCTTCACCACGTCGAGGTTGGTTTTGATCATCAAGTCTTGTTCCCGGTCCACAATAACTATACCCTGGAAGGTGTTTTTCTCCTGAATACTTTGCCCATGGGGTTCCAGGGAGTTTAGTTAGCTTGGCTGCGATATCACCTCCTCATTTTTTTTAAAATCATCATTTCCTGCAGATCTCATAGACACAAATCTAAATTTCTTTGTACCACAATGCACGCATTTACCAGAAAGCGCTGATCGGTTATTTTTAGTTGTAATCGTCGTCAAGTCATCTGTGCCAGTACGCGTTTTACACTTCACACAATATAGATCCATAATTTATGTATAGAAATATGGATATAATTGATTTTTTAGCGACTAAAGCAAGAGAACCGGTTAAGCATCATGCAGCGCTACCAAACTCTATCCGCACAATTATAATCGGGCCATCTGGATCCGGCAAGACGCAATTGTTGCTCAATTTAATAATGAGATGGATGAAGTGGGATAAGTTGTATTTAATTGCCTCTAGCGTAGATGATCAACGATGCTATGAAGTGTTAAAGGATTTTAATGAAAACGCTTCAGAGATTGCCGGCGAGGGTATTATTGAATTTATAACCGATATTGACGAGGCACCATCAGTAGAAGATCTTGATGGAAGTATTAACAATTTAGTCGTATACGATGATGTAATGTTAGATAAACAAAAAAATCCTGCTAGAATATTTTCCCGAGGCAGGCATAAAAACACCGACGTGATATATGTCACTCAAAGCTACACTCAGATTCCATAAGTGATAAGAGATAACTGTAATATTCTTGCTGTATTCAACGGAGTTGATACTCATACTCTTAGAAATATTTGGCAGACATGGTGTTCTGATATGGACTTCAATCAATTTAGAAATTTCTTTAGTAATGCTCAGTCAACCTCGTACGGATTTGTAACAATAAATTTACATGATCCTCGGACACGATATCATATCGGACTGATCAAATATTCGGTTGAACTCGTAAAAGAATTATTAACTTGTAGCAGCAGAGAGGGTGAACGACAACAAGTTGCGACCAAAATTGATTGAAAAATCGTAAAGTCTCCGTTTGCTAAATGGAGACATTTTTTTTGGGGTTAAAATATGAGATTTTGTTGGAAGGCTCGTTTTGAGATTTCAATCGATTTTCTGTCTGAAAAAGTTGTAGGGTTCACCCTCTCTGCTGCTTCAGTAAAGCCATTTTGGTACTGGATTTTCAAGTGGATAGCAACAACCTGCTAATTTCTATTGTTTATTTAACTTACAACCTGTTTCTGGGGCCCAGAGTGGCCGAGTGGTCTAAAGAGCTCTCCTTTACGGATCACTGCCATCTCATCTCTGTCTACATGGATTCGAGTCTAAAATTCAGCTAATGTAGTTATGCGAGAAATCTTGCCAGTAGCTTCTTGTTGGTTGGTGGTTCTTTCTGGGGTTTTTCCCGGGTTCTTCCTCCACCAATAATACTGGCCGCCATGTATAGCCTATCGTGTGCTGAAAAATGGCATTAAACCCTACAACAATGACAACAACATAAAACCTGTTTCCATATCTACCATTTCAGGCAAAGCCATAGTGGTGAATTAATTGATATGATGGATTCAGTAGGATCACCGGAAACGGGCACAGAGATAGTTAATTTTATCAACGACCAGAATATCAACGTCTTCATCCAGACAGAAACATGGCTAAAAACATCAGGCGATGAGCCCAAGTGCGCGGATTTAACATCCACTGATTCGTTCCCCCGCAACTCTTGCGGAGGTGGAATTGCTGTCATCACAAAGAATTCCATGACAAAATGCCTTAAGTACAACACAACTTTCAATTTCTGCCACACATCGTTTGAACTAGTCCAAACAACACTCACACTGGAACAAAGGTCAGTCCATTTTTTCTGTCTCTACTGCCCTTCTCCTAGTAGAAAAAAACAAACTGACTGAATCTCTATTTATGGAGCAGTTTACGAATCTTCTGGAGTATGGAAATTCGATGGGTCGCAACCTAATTATTCTTGGAGATTTCGACTTTCACTTTGACTGTCCTGGAAACCCATACATGTAAAAACTCCTAGATTCCATTCATGTTTTCAACCTTAAACAGTCAATTAACCAACCCCCCCATAAACTTGGTCACATTTTAGACTGGTTTCTTCATAGAACTGATGATAATATTCTGCAATCCACCCTTGTATCCCACGAACTAGCATCAGATCACCTCTGCATTATATGCCATCTCGACATATCAGTCCCTAACCCTCCACCTTTATTTGCTACTAAAAGAAACCTCCGTATGATAAATAGAACCAAATTCATGCATGACATCCAAGAAAACCTAACAACTTACATCATACAGCAGAACAACTTGACAACTGCCTGCATTCATTGCTTTAAAAATATGCCCCAGCCACCAAATGCAGAGTATCAATAAAAAAGTGTTCTCCATGGTATAGCAGTGTTAGGGGCCAGTTTCGCACTGCTAAATGACATCGCTGAAAAGCAGAGAAGCTCTGGCTTTCCAACAGACTCACTATTCATAAACAAATCTATGAAGCCACTAAGAAGAACGTCACAAACATAGTCCATTTAGCAAAATTATCCCATTACAGTACTAAGATCACAGAGAGTTCCAGCTGCAAAGAGCTCTTCGAGATAATTAACAAACTAATGTCTAGGAAAAAATGTATACCACTTCCAACTACCTTCTCTCCATTAGACCTTCCAGACCTATTTGCAAATTTCTTTCGTGACAAAGTACAAACCATTAGAGATTCGCTTGACAACACAATATCAATTGACTCATCATCATACAGTTATGATACAGAATTTCAGCTACAACCAATAGGAGCATCTGAACCTGTCTCTAATGATTTAGTACGGACAATCATGATGATGAGTGCACCAAAGTCTTCTGAACTTGATCCAATTTCAACATCACTGCTGCTTGAGTGCTTAGACCCAATATTGCCTTCACTAACTGATGTTATTAACATCTCTCTCTCTCATCAGGGGAATTCCCATCATTTTTCAAAACTGCAATCATAAAGCCTCTGCTGAAGAAACCAACACTTGACCATAACGATTTAAAGAACTACCACCCAGTTTCTAATCTCCCATTCATATAAAAAAATCTTAGAAAAAGTTTTTCTAACCCCACTTGCATCTCAACTGAATTCAAAGTCTTTTTAGCAATGTACAGTCTGTATATTGCCCTTGCCAGAATATAGCCTTACAGTGGTTCAAGTCCTGCTTAATTAGCAGGACACAAATTGTATATGCAAATGGAATACATTACAGCCCAGTCGAACTATGTTGTGGTGTTCCACAGGGGTCTGTTCTCGGACCCATTCTCTTCATTCTATACACTCAGCCGCTCTCAAGTGTCATAGATCATCACCCAGTGTCTCACCAGTTGTACGCTGATGACACCCAAATATACAAGTGAAATCATGCATGACATGTAACAAGCTGCAGATGAATGATGATAAAACCGATGCCATTCTGATCACAACACAAAGACTTTCTCATTCATATCCTTTACCTCAGACAATAAATATCAGCAACACCAACATTAAATTTACAGTTAGGATGAAACCAAGGTGTTACCCTAGACAGTACTCTGACACTGCACCAACATGTCATGCAAGACAGCATATCTTGAACTCAGACGCATCAGTTCCATTTGCAAATATCTTTCAGTTGATGCCACTAAAACACCTGTGTGTTCATTAGTACTTTCAAAACTGGACTATTATAACTCAATTCTGTCTGGTTCGTCATAATATCTACTCCAGAAACTTCAAAAAGTTCAAAACACGGCTGCTCAGATCATCTTTAGAGTACCTCGATCAGAGCACACCTCACCACTGCTCTGTACCCTACAATGGATATCAATTCGATACAGAATCAAACACAAAATATGTTCTCTGAGCTATGTTTCACTGATGGACTCCAGTCCAACATATCTATCCAGCCTCACCCATGTGTATACACCAGCAAGATACTTACGCTCTTCTTCTGACAATTGTATACTCATTGTTCCCACTATGAAAATGAAGTCATATGGACAACGTTCTTTTGCATACCAGGGCCCAGTGATCTGGAATGAATTGCCCATTGAAATTAGGCACAAAGACACAGTGGTCCCTTTTAAGAGTGCTCTTAAAACTCACCATTTTCGACTGCAGGAAAAAACTTAGAGACCTAATAATGTTTTGTATCTTATATGTTTTCAGCATTGTTATGATTTCCAATTTCATGGTTTTTGTTATTTGCTTTTCTGTAGTGTAGTCTTATTATTATAGATGTTGTAAAGTGCTTAGAGATTCTAAAGATTAGGCGCTTTACAAAGTCCTCAGTATTATTGTTATTATAATGATCATGGTGGTCCAGTGATTAGTGTGCTAGATTTACAGGCTGTGGGCTGTAGGTTAAAATCAGGCATAACCATGGTGGCTCAGTGATTAGTGTTCTAGACTCATGGTCTTAAACATTCAGGACTCGTACGATTACAACTACAAACATATTTTTTAAGAGCATTCACTATCACAGCAATAAGGTTCCAACCTCTCATGTGATTTCCATTAATTTTTTTTCTTTATTTCTGTTACTAAAATTGATGTTTGCTTATCAAAAAGATTTTTCTTCTTTCTGATTATTTTATAAATTATATTTTAAAAAAGCATTTGCATGCATGACTGTCTATAGCATGTAATCCAAGGGAGATAACTCTTGCATGTTTGTGGAAGGTTTGGGCTATTGTTCAATGGTGATGCAACTTTACATTAAAAGTGCCTTGAACTTTTAAGAGTGAATCAGTAGCACAGACTGCATATAACTCATATAAAGTTATTAAAACTTGCATGCTGTTTTCATGAATGCATTGTATATGCAGCATTGGATATGAGGCAATGCAATTTGAAAATGACTGATTGAAATAAGCTATATGGCTGAATGAGGTTTTGCTATAAATGATTCTACACCTTAAAAAGTCCATGGTGGTGGATTACTCCATCTTGATTCTTCAGTAAAGACAGAAGAGAGTACTCAGTGTGGATCAACATCTTTCCTTGGCGGTCATCTTGACTTTCTTTGTTGGAATCCTCGAGGGTCAAGATCTGCATTGGAAAAAAAATTATAATAAACATAAATTTCAGAAAATATCATTTTTGTGGAAAACCGTCTGCTTTGTATATGCCTACTTATAAGTCAGTTCCATAAACTCATATCTACAACTACATAATAAGCTCAGCAGATGTTGTCCGCAGCTGGACCCAACTGAGAACAGTATTTTGAGTAAGTTCTAAAACTGTGAAAGCATCATTTTCAACTTTCAAATTTTGTGGTTTTGACAAACTAACATTCATTCTATTATTTTCACAAAGAATCATTCTTGTTGGGTCTTGCAATTCATTTTTTGTTTTGTCTTTCAATAAACTATTTGCTGGGTCTTCCAATGAACTGCATTGGGTCTTTCAATTTGTTGTTCATTGGATCTTTAGATTTTTTTTTATTTATTGTACATTGCATCTTTTCAATTAGTTGTTCACTGGATCTTTCAGTTCATTGTTCATTTGGTTTTTCAATTCACTATTTGTTGGGTTTTTTAATATGTTGTTTGTTGGGTCCTTCAATTCATTGTTTGATGGATCTTTCAATTTGTGGTCTGTTGAGTATTTAAATTTGTTGTTTGTTGGGTCTTTCAATTTGTTTTTTGTTGGGTCTTTAAACTCATTGTTTCTTTGTTCTTTTAATTTGTTGTTCACTGTGTCTTTCAATTCATTAATCATTGGGTCTTTCAAATAATTTTTCATTGAGTCTTTCAAACTGTTGTTTGTAGAGTCTTTCCACAGTTGTTCATTAGGTCTTTCAATTCATTGTTCTTCGAGTCATTCAAATTGTTCTTTGATGATAATACAATAATTGCTCATTGGTCTTTCAATTTGATGCTCATCAGGTCTTTCAAATTGTTGTTGTTGTTTTTGTTGTAGGGTTTAACACCATTTTTCAGCACACAATAGGCTATACATGGCAGCCAAATTGATGTTCATTAGGCCAATCAAATCAAATCAATGTTCGTTTGGTCTTTGAAATAATTGTTGATCAGGTCTTTCAAATCATTGTTTATTAGGACTTTCAAATCATTGTTTTTCAAATCAATGTTTATAGGTCTTTCACGTCATTGTTTATTAGGTCTTTCGAATTGTTTATTAGGTCTTTCAATTAATTGTTTATTAGGTCTTTCAATTCATTGTTTATAGGTCTTTCAATTAATTGTTTATTAGGTCTTTTCAAATCTTTGTTCATCGTGTCTTTCAAATCACTGTCAGGTCTTTCAAATCTTGTTCGGTAGGTCTTTGAAGCTGTTGTTTGTTACATCTTTCAATTCATGAGGCTGAAGCAACCATGAAGTCCACTAAAACTGGTAGCCCATAAAAAGTGAAATTACAGTAAATGGTATACACACTTACTGAATCCAACTGCAAACAACGACTCTGTGTTGCTGTCTCATAATAAACTATCTTGTTTGTTGTACTGATTACTCCTAACAATGACTCTGTGTTGCTGTCTCATAATAAACTATCTTGTTTGTTGTACTGATTACTCCTAACAATGACTCTGTGTTGCTGTCTCATAATAAACTATCTTGTTTGTTGTACTGATTACTCCTAATAATGACTCTGTGTTGCTGTCTCATAATAAACTATCTTTTTTGTTGTACTGATTACTCCTAACAATGACTCTGTGTTGCTGTCTCATAATAAACTATCTTGTTTGTTGTACTGATTACTCCTAACAATGACTGTGTTGCTGTCTCATGATAAACTATCTTGTTTGTTGTACTGATTACTCCTAACAATGACTCTGTGTTGCTGTCTCATAATAAACTATCTTGTTTGTTGTACTGATTACTCCTAACAATGACTCTGTGTTGCTGTCTCATAATAAACTATCTTGTTTGTTGTACTGATTACTCCTAACAATGACTCTGTGTTGCTGTCTCATAATAAACTATCTTGTTTGTTGTACTGATTACTCCTAACAATGACTCTGTGTTGCTGTCTCATAATAAACTATCTTGTTTGTTGTACTGATTACTCCTAATAATGACTCTGTGTTGCTGTCTCATAATAAACTATCTTGTTTGTTGTACTGATTACTCCTAACAACGACTCTGTGTTGCTGTCTCATAATAAACTATCTTGTTTGTTGTACTGATTACTCCTAACAATGACTCTGTGTTGCTGTCTCATAATAAACTATCTTGTTTGTTGTACTGATTACTCCTAACAATGACTCTGTGTTGCTGTCTCATAATAAACTATCTTGTTTGTTGTACTGATTACTCCTAACAATGACTCTGTGTTGCTGTCTCATAATAAACTATCTTGTTTGTTGTACTGATTACTCCTAATAATGACTCTGTGTTGCTGTCTCATAATAAACTATCTTGTTTGTTGTACTGATTACTCCTAACAACGACTCTGTGTTGCTGTCTCATAATAAACTATCTTGTTTGTTGTACTGATTACTCCTAACAATGACTCTGTGTTGCTGTCTCATAATAAACTATCTTGTTTGTTGTACTGATTACTCCTAATAATGACTCTGTGTTGCTGTCTCATAATAAACTATCTTGTTTGTTGTACTGATTACTCCTAACAACGACTCTGTGTTGCTGTCTCATAATAAACTATCTTGTTTGTTGTACTGATTGATCCTAACAATGACTCTGTGTTGCTGTCTCATAATAAACTATCTTGTTTGTTGTACTGATTACTCCTAACAACGACTCTGTGTTGCTGTCTCATAATAAACTATCTTTTTTGTTGTACTGATTACTCCTAACAATGACTCTGTGTTGCTGTCTCATAATAAACTATCTTGTTTGTTGTACTGATTACTCCTAATAATGACTCAGTGTTGCTGTCTCATAATAAACTATCTTGTTTGTTGTACTGATTACTCTAAGTGCATAGATCAACATCTACCAGCACATTATGCAACTGAAGATCTGGGTCTGTTGATTTGTGCTTATATTTGAATTATAAGCAAATATATCAACAACAGCAGAAACTGTACCATAGTGTTTTTATAATAATGTTATTTATTATGAAACAAAAAACTGACTGTGATATGGCCAGAGTGCAAACCATAAAATATACCTCAGATTATTTTTTTTCTCTACACATCAATGTATAGTTGGACAGAGCATGGAGAAGATTAGAGAAAAGCCCCTCCATGCTGTCACCTTGTCAATTTACAAAGCTGCAGCATTTGAATGTATTCATACACCACCCTTCATTGTGGAATCCTGTCACTGACTAGTGGTTGATTAATTAGTACATGGAAGTGCAAACCCAAAAAGTTTGGTAACTGTTGATTGTGGTAGTAAACTCCAGTTATTTATAACAAAGTATTTTTCTTATTTCTGTTACACTGACCTTGATCTTTGACCTTTTGACTCCAAAGTCAATAGGCTGATTCCTAAGTACAAGCCATTTACATAATCTGGCAGGAGGCCAACCCACACTATTTTACAGAAAGCAAATTTTTCAAGTAAATTATGTTTCTCCGAGAATACTTACCCGATCACATTAATGTTAGGGGATATAAGTCTGCTACCTCTCGAATCCAGCCCTACTAAAAGACGAAAAATCGTCTTTTCTGTCTATCTCATATAGACAAAGGGCAATAACTCTTGCCCCTTACCTCCCCTTGCCACCGCCAGGTGTCACTAGTTTTTAAGCTGAGTGATATATACTATACAAGGATGCTCACATGGAGGGGGGGTTGGGAGGGTTTCTAAGTAATGAGATCGGGTAAGTATTCTCGGAGAAACATAATTTACTTTAAAAATTTGCTTTCTCCTTCAAATACGTTCCCTGATCACATTAATGTTAGGAGAATAGGTAATAGGAGGAGGGAATGCTGAGCATCCTACCTTTTCCCCCTATTATCCTCTAGGGAATGATGGCTCTATTCCCCATGTGAACAATACACAGCCCAGGGTCACGTGATATGTGACCCCTTTATACAGTTAAGAAGATAGCTATTGAAATCTTCTTACCTACAAATTTTTTTTCTGGCAAATCCAGCAAAGCTGATAGGCTGTGCTGATTGTTTTAAATGGGTCTGGTGGTCATCTGGGCTGCCAACACCAGACCTACCAGATTCAAAGTTTGCCTTTGCAAGGTCAAATCGTGGAGATAAAATTGGAGAAGGTTGACTCTGCATGCCAGCCAACAGCTTCTATTATATCTTTAATCGAAACATTGCGTTCGAATGCAAGGCTCGTCAAGATTGCTCTAATCTCATGAGCTGTAATCTTCAAGAGGCGACTCTGATTGTGTAAGACCTCAGAGTATGCTGAGCATATAACCCACTTCAGCCATGAAGCACGGGCTTGAGGGGTGATATCCCATTTCCCAGCTGTCACCAGAAGAAAGAGGTGCTTGCATGTGACCCGACTTGCCTCTGTGCATTTAAAATAGTGCTTGAGTGCATGAAGAGGATCTTGCATGCCTGCTGCTCTTGACTTATCTATGGAAGAAAGCGAGCCAATGACAAATCTTTGATTGCCAATGGATGGTAACCTATTTTCGGCTACGAAGCCTGGCTGTGTCAAGAAAACCACCGAACCATCTGATCTGAACTGGAACAAGCATGTAACTCACTCACCCTGCATGCTGAAGCTAAGGCTATCAAGAAACCCGTTGTGTATGATAGTAGCTTTAACGAATTGTGGGCAATAGACTCAAATTTGTCTGTATTGAGCCATGTTAAAACCCAGGACAGATTCCATTTTGGAAACAGGGTGAGGGATTTTGGTCGCTTGAACTCTATATTGGCTAAAATTCTGACAGATCTTTGTCATGCCTGATATCACGTCTACCATGATGGCGGAATGTGTCTGATATCATGGAGCAGTAGCATTTGATAGTAATTGGGGCCAGCTGTTTCTCCTCGAAAAGCCAGAGAAAAAAGTTGGCCAGTTGAGGGATTGAGACACTCAAACGGATGATATTATTGATATGGTACCAGTCCCTGAAAACATGCCACTTTCCCTCATAAGCCTTCAGAGTGGAGGGCCTTCTTGCTCTCGAGATGGTCCGGACAGGGGTGGAACACCTGTGACCACGGTTGCTTGAGAAGATTTGGGCTGACTGTAATCTTCCTGGGTAGATGTATCACCAGATCGAGTGTATTGGTGACCCAGGAGTTGTTCCATTTGAGAGGGGCAATCAGAATCATCTGACAGTTCTGACCCCTTAACCTCTGGATTATTTTTGGTATCAAGACCGTGGGAGGGTAGATGAATGCCCAGAAGGTGGGCAACTTGCGATTCCACCTTGTTGCAAAAAGATTGATCATCGGACGACCCCAAAGTGTGCAGATCCAAAGAAAGACCGATTGATGGAGTGACCATTCCGTGTGAATGACTTGACCTTTCCTGGATAGAGTGTCAGCCAAGACATAAGAGTCTGCCAGGAATGTATCTGATTTGTACATTGATGTGGAGATTGTCACACCAATGTAGAAACTGCCAGCTCAGATTGCACAGGTCTGGTGATTTGGTGCCCCCTTGTTTGAGGAGGCAAGTCACCACCACAAGTTGTCTGACATAATGAGGACAGTTTTGCCTTAGAGTTGATCCTTCCAGAAATGAAAGGCATTGATGACAGCCTTCATTTCTGAAAGGTTGATGTGGAGAGAGCTCTCCCCTGGCCCCCACGTGTCGCTGACGGTATCGAAGTCCGGCAACAGGTGGGCACCGCAACCATAGGTACTGGCAGCGGTACATACCGTTATCTCCGCTTGGGGTATCTACAGAGGTATCCCTGTGGACAGCCAACGGGGTTGTGCCACTGATGCAAGAATGATTGTATCTCAGGCGTGATCATTATTGTGTGATTGAGGGGACTTGAAAAAAGGGTGCCATTGTGCTAGTAACGTCATTTGTAAGGGGCGCATAAAAAGACGGCCGAGCAGGATCAAGTCCGCCACTGCACTGAATAATTCGAGGAGTTGCAAGAACTCTCTCGCTGAAATGCACATCCTGTTGGAAATGGACTCGATGAGTTCGACGATCCAGATGATCTTGAATGCGAGGAAGCCTTACCAGATTCCAATTGGTGAGAAACTCCATACCTAGATGGACCAATATGCTGGGATGGACAGAGATCAGACTTTTTCCAGTTCATGAGAAAGCCTAGATGATCTAAAAGTGATAGAAGATCGTTTCTGCCTTTGAGCAGAGTAGAACTTAACATATGTTTCTGGAGGATGTCGTCCAAGTACACTGCCGTCACTATAGTTGAAGTCGAGTGGAACAGGGTGACACAATCCATAACCTTGGTAAAAGCCCAAGGGCTGATGTTGAGGCCAAAAGGTAGGACCTGGAACTTATAAACCGAATTGCGATAAGCAAAACGGAGAAATTTCCGTGACGCGGTGGATAGGGACGTGAAAATATGTGTCTGTCATATCTAGACTGACGGCATACCCGTCTCGTCAGATGGAAAGATGGATTGATAAAATGTATTGGTTGAGGCGACTCAGGTCGATGAACGGACTCTGGATAAGAAACAGCCAGGAATAAAACCCTGGCGATTGTAGGGTTTATTTTTTAAATTTTTTAAAATTCTTTTTGTAGAAAGGCATTCTTCTCCCATCTGACGGTACATCCATGAAGATGGGAGATGATGACAGGGGAGGGGGGTGGATAAATAAAATCCTAAGCCCCTCCGAAATGACCTGGATCACTCAAGTGTTCTGAGGAAATAAAGTGGACCAGTGGTCCTGAAATTGCAGGAGGCGGCCGCCCACAGGTAGGCTGTCCGCGGGCGGTGGGGAGGTTATGTCAATGTCTTGAGTCAGGAGGCTTGAAGGCTGAGAAACTTGGGTTCTTGCCACCTCTGTATGGTTGCCTCCTAGCTTGATTAGACTGTTGTCTCCCAGCATTGGGTTGGGATCTATACTGCACATTTGATTGTAAGGATCCCTTTCCCCTGGTCCGCCTATCATTCCTCCGCTGTGGCAGGGGCTGATTGTTTCGAAACGCCTGCGAAGGTTGGGTGGCAAGTTGGAGGGGCAGTTCCTGAACTGCCTGCCTCCAAACTTCTTAAATTTATCCCCCAAAGAGTAAAGGTGTCCCAAACGGAGATATCCGTAAAGCCAGAGTAGGATGGGGCTTGAGCGACGTGGACCGCAGACATGCGTCACATCGTATCAGGTCTAAGTTGGCAGAAGCAGTCAACGCATTGGCCATGGAATGGCGAGCTGCCCTGTTAATAACTCTAGCAATCCGGGCCGTCGCTTCCCAAGCGTGGTCACTGTCGGATTTTCCTGGGAGTCGGAAAATGGCTAGTCAAGCCAAGTCCAACATTGAAGACGTAGCGACTACGTTTCTGACTAGCTTTGACGTGGCATTGGAGTTCAGTACTGAAGGCGTCTGATTGAGTTTTGTACCAGCGACACAAGAACGTCGCTGGTACATGGCTTTCTGAATTTTGCCGACTGGGGAAGGAGGCGGAAGGACATAGTCTCTTCCTCCCAGTCTAGATCTACAGACGCCTTAACTTTGTAGAATGGTGGTAGGAGGTGGTGGGCATTCTGAAGTTGCCAATACCCTATAAATTTCTTCCACTGCGGCCTTGAAGCTAAACTCATTCCATTCCATGATTGGATCTGTGTACGGCTTATTTGCAAAAGCTTTGTCACACTCACTGTGTGCCAAATTGTGTTCTGGTACAGGTTGCATCTCTTGATAGAGCATACCTGGTGACATAGATGATGCAATTCAGTCATCCTTGACAATTTCACTAATTCTCCCTTGTGGAGAAGTCGTGAACATATGGCCGGCTAGTTTGTCTGGTGTATGGTTGGCCTGAATGTCGGTGACGGTACGGCTATCACCGGTACTGGCCACTCCAATGGCCTGGCTTGTCGGACAGATTTCTCACTAAAATCTCTGTCATAGTATTGGTATGTTGTCCGTAAATTTTTTAATTAAATATTAAGTTTAATTTTGCTTTCAATCAGTTTCATGAAAATCATGAGCTTAGTCAAACAGACCATTTAGGATTTTTCTAGCCCTGGATATTACCTTGATTGTGTAGAAGTCATCTGTGCCTTCTTTCCTGGCTAGGCAAGGAACAATGCTTCTTACAGGAGAGGACCCTATTCGTGGACCTGTAAAAGAAAGCAAATATGCCAGGTTTTGAAATTAGAAATAAAGATATGGTCAAATAATTCATGAAAATATATAAAAAAGATAAATCTACCAAAGTAGTATTAACAGATATCTTCAAACAAAGATACTGTAATTTAATGACTGACACATCAATATTGTAATGTAATGATCAGTACATCAATATTGTAATTTAATGATTGACACATCAATATTGTAATGTAATGATCAGTACATCAATATTGTAATTTAATGGTCAACACATCAATATTGTAATTTAATGATCAACACATCAATATTGTAATTTAAAGATCAGTACATTAATATTGTAATTTAATGACCAGTACATCAATATTGTAATTTAATGGTCAACACATCAATATTGTAATTTAATGATCAACACATCAATATTGTAATTTAATAATCGAAATTGTAATTCAATAATCGATATTGTAATTCAATAATTGACACATCAATATTGTAATTTAATGATCAACACATCAATATTGTAATTTAAAGATCAGTACATCAATATTGTAATTTAATGACCAGTACATCAATATTGTAATTTAACAATCAGTACATTAATATTGTAATTTAATGATCAGTACATCAATATTGTAATTTAATAATCAGTACAGTAATATTGTAATTTAATGACTGACACATCAATATTGTAATTTAATAATCGATATTGTAATTCAATAATTGACACATCAATATTGTAATGTAATGATCAGTACATCAATATTGTAATTTAATAATCAGTACATCAATATTGTAATTTAATAATCAGTACATCAATATTGTAATTTAATAATTAGTACATCAATATTGTAATGTAATGATCAGTACATCAATATTATAATTTAATGATCAGTACATCAATATTGTAATTTAATGATCAACACATCAATATTGGAATTTAATAATCAGTACATCAATATTGTAATTTAATGACTGACACATCAATACATGTATTCTAATGTAATGATCAGTACATCAGTATTGTAATTTAATAATCAGTACATCAATATTGTAATTTAATAATCAGTACATCAATATTGTAACTTAATGATCAGTACATCAATATTGTAATTTAATGATCAGTACATCAATATTGTAATTTAATAATCAACACATCAATATTGTAATATAATGATCAACACATCAATACTGTAATTTAATAATCACTATATCAATATTGTAATTTAATGACTGACACATCAATATTGTAATTTAATAATCATTACATCAATATTGTAATTTAATGATCAACACATCAATATTGTAATTTAATAATCAGTACATCAATATTGTAATTCAATGACCAGTACGCCAATATTGTAATTTATCGATCAGTACGTCAACAATGTAATTTATTGATCAGTACATCAATATATGATTAGTTAATAAATTAGGTTTCTTCAAAAATACTTAACTGACTAATATAGATTAACACTAACAGATTACTCTGTTATATTCACATCCATGTTTTGCATATATATATCTGTGTGTGTGGTGTGTGTGACTTGGATTTTTAATGTAACTTTAAAAAAATTCAGTCATATCGCTATGATGTCTGCAGTGTGGTACTTTATAGTGACATCTAGCACTAGGGCATCATGCAACATGACATGCAGCATGATGCTCCCAGTCACATTATCCTGACACCAGGCCGACCAGTCCAAACACTAACCAAGTGAGGCAGATGTTAGTACCATTTTTATGTCTTTGGCACGACTTGTCCGAGGATCGAACCCATGAATTCCCGCATCTAAGGCAGATGCTATGGATGGATGGATGGATGGATGGATTGAGAGATAGACAGACAGACAGATAGAAAGATAGATAGGTAGGTAGGTAGGTAGACAGACAGACAGATAGAAAGATTGATAGATAGGTAGGTAGACAGACAGACAGACAGATAGGTAGGTAAGTAGATAGAGACAGACAGACAGACAGACAGACAGACAGACAGACAGATAGATAGATAGATAGATAGGTAGGTAGGTAGGTAGGTAGGTAGGTAGATAGGTAGGTAGAAAGGGAGTTAAGTTGGATGTCAATGCTTGGTTATGATATTTATCAGGGAGGGCTAATAATACAATGACACAATAAGGGAAAAAATAGCTGACTAGAGAAATTGCATAAAATTTAAACAGGAAAGAACTGTTCTTCTGAAAATGTTTTAAAAAAATCTTCCTCAGTTACCTCTCACTCCAGTCGTATTAGAAAGATGATAAGCATCATCTTTCTATTTATAATACATACAATAAAAAGGTTAAAGGTTAACTCCCCTTTCTAATTATAATACAGACAATATGAATCAACCCTTAAAGGTTAACTTCAACCCTTAAAGGTTAACTCCCCTTTCTATTTATAATACAGACAATATGAATCAACCCTTAAAGGTTAACTCCCCTTTTTACCTCAAAGGTGGTTACTGTTATATTGAGATGTACCAGTTTTTACAAGAGTTAAACTTTAAAGTATGCATGCATTGTGGGGAAGGGTGGTGGTGGACCTGCAATGTGATCATATAATTATAGTCAGAGAAACATAATTTACCAAAAGGTTTGCCACCTGTAGCTGTGACATCCAGTAGGAGCATGACTGCTAAAAGAATTAATTTCTTATAATGTTAGTTTCACATAATGAGACAATTTCTTCCTAGACATGCATACGAGATCCCATAACAAATTGTTGATTTACTTAAAATTGTTGGTTTCCCTTTCTTTTGTTGCATAAGTCAAAACCTTGGGTCATAACACTGGTTATCAACTGTGGCTCTAGTTTTAGAAACTTAGACCTTAATCATAAAGTTACTGCCCCCCCCCAATCTTGGACTAAGAGGAAGTAATGGAACAAGTTGTGTCAATAACTTATGTTATCATCCAAAAATACACCCACCCACCTCTCTGACAGATAACACTAAACTATAATACTCCACAGCTTTCACTGTCTGTCTATAAAAGCCACTGACACAAATATAACATTTATGACACCACTAAAACTGGTGGAAAGTGATACCAACATACAGTTATCTGCCAATGCATACATAACAAAAATTTGAAATCTATTTTCTGATAAATAATACCAAGAAGGTATGGTCCTGCCCTCTTGATGTCACCAAGTACTGGAGGAGTAAGCGGTAGATCTGAAGGTTTCTTCTTGGCAGGAAGCGGAGTCACATGACAAGCAGTGTAAGGTAGCCGGGACCGCTTAGCTGACAGAGGCTGTAGCGATGTAAAGCACCGTGTCCTCTTCATTGAATCAGAAGTTGGAATTCATTGCAAACCTTTGATAACGCAGTCAGCCTAAAATACAAGAAAAGGAATACACTACTGATATATATACATGTATTTAATTTGCTTGTTAGTTATTTTTTAAATTTATTTAGTTCATTATATGTGGGTTAAGTTATTTTTTAAATTTATTTAGTTCATTATATGTGGGTAAAGTTATTTTTTAAATTTATTTAGTTCATTATATGTGGGTAATGAAGCATTAGATCTAGTGGATGGCCCTTGTCCAAAATCAGTGACAGCTTTGTTCTCAGAGTGAGGGTCACCATCTTAACCATAGTCAAGGACATTTTTATTCATATATAGTTATATTTTTCCTATCATGTGCCTTACAGTAACACACTTTCTATTCCTTCTAGAATAATGAAATTTTCATCCACATCCTGTTTTGTTTCGCATCTTAGTTTGTCATATAACTTACATTTTCTGAATGTCTGTTATTTGTGCTTTAAAATCTAATATAATTAATTGTATTATTGTTGGTTACAGAAGTTCAATTGGGCAGGGATTTATTTCTTTAGATTAGTTAATAGGTGGCGCTCTACATTTTCGTATTTTGCAAAGGGTTCGATTTTCATTGAGAAAGAATTCCCAGGTTGTCCTCACTGGTTATGCTGGCTATGCAAAAAAAGACCTTGTATATTTTGGGTACTGATAAAATAATATTTAATTTCCTTTATTTTGGTCTATCAGTGATGGGTGTAATTTGGATTATACAGTTTACAGCTTGGCCTTACGTCAGATGTGCATCTATCAAAACAATACTAGCTCTGCTTGGTCATTTTCATTCTTGGGAATTCAAAGGTAAACTGCAAAAGAAAGACCATACCTATTTTACTTTTATATTTTTTGTAATTGATTACACTTTCAGACACTGGTATTGTCTACTCTATCCAATTTCCTTTTCCTTATTTTGATAACTTATAAAGATAGTGTATATTTGACTAATTCAAACTGATTTTTGAAGCACATGGGGGCAGTCACTTTAGTTACCGGTAGCTTATGTGTTTAGCTCAGGTACAATTTCCACAAGCACAATATCCAAAGAAATTTTAGTACATAAAAATTAACATAGCTTAGAGTTATACCAACATACTCTCCAATGTGTAGTGTTGCAAATGAAAGAATTTCACTTTACACCGGTCAATCTCTTAGAAGTAAATAATATCTGTAGAGGCCATCCCATAATTAGAAGAAAGTCCCAAACTCCATGCACTCAGTTCACTCACAAAGCAAATATATTACTTAAAGCAAGCACTCAGGCCACTCACAAAGCAAACTCCTCTCCATTGTATTTCTGTCATACTGTATATTAATTTCATTGATTGCATGATCTTTCAAATCATTATTCGTTAGGTCTTTGACTTCATGATGCTGAAGCAACCATGAAGTCCGCTAAAACTAGTTACAATGGACTCTGTATAAACATGTTTTCAAGTACTTAACTGTACATTATAATGGCGACTGTAAAACATGTTTTTCAAGCATTGCACTGTTCATTACAACATTTTATAAACAAGTCTTTCATGCATTGCACTGTTCATTACAACAGACACTTTATAAACAAGTCTTTCAAGCATTGCACTGTGCATTACAACATTTTATAAACAAGTCTTTCAAGCATTGCACTGTTCATTACAACATTTTATAAACAAGTCTTTCAAACATTGCACTGCTCATTACAACATTTTATACCCAAGTCTTTCAAGCATTGCACTGTGCATTACAACAGACACTTTATAAACAAGTCTTTCAAGCATTGCACTGTTCATTACAACATTTTATAAACAAGTCTTTCATGCATTGCACTGTTCATTACAACATTTTATAAACAAGTCTTTCAAGCTTTGCACTGTTCATTACAACAGACACTTTATAAACAAGTCTTTCAAGCATTGCACTGTTCATTACAACATTTTATAAACAAGTCTTTCAAGCATTGCACTGTTCATTACAACAGACACTTTATAAACAAGTCTTTCAAGCATTGCACTGTTCATTACAACATTTTATAAACAAGTCTTTCATGCATTGCACTGTTCATTACAACATTTTATAAACAAGTCTTTCAAGCTTTGCACTGTTCATTACAACAGACACTTTATAAACAAGTCTTTCAAGCATTGCACTGTTCATTACAACATTTTATAAACAAGTCTTTCAAGCATTGCACTGTTCATTACAACATTTTATAAACAAGTCTTTCAAGCATTGCACTGTTCATTACAACATTTTATAAACAAGTCTTTCATGCATTGCACTGTTCATTACAACATTTTATAAACAAGTCTTTCAAGCATTGCACTGTTCATTACATCAGACACTTTATAAACAAGTCTTTCAAGCATTGTACTGTTCATTACAACATTTTATAAACAAGTCTTTCAAGCATTGCACTGTTCATTACAACATTTTATAAACAAGTCTTTCAAGCATTGCACTGTTCATTACAACATTTTATAAACAAGTCTTTCAAGCATTGTACTGTTCATTACAACATTTTATAAACAAGTCTTTCAAGCATTGTACTGTTCATTACAACATTTTATAAACAAGTCTTTCAAGCATTGCACTGTTCATTACAACATTTTATAAACAAGTCTTTCAAGCATTGTACTGTTCATTACATCATTTTATAAACAAGTCTTTCAAGCATTGTACTGTTCATTACATCATTTTATAAACAAGTCTTTCAAGCATTGTACTGTTCATTACAACATTTTATAAACAAGTCTTTCAAGCATTGTACTGTTCATTACATCATTTTATAAACAAGTCTTTCAAGCATTGTACTGTTCATTACAACATTTTATAAACAAGTCTTTCAAGCATTGTACTGTTCATTACATCATTTTATAAACAAGTCTTTCAAGCATTGTACTGTTCATTACATCATTTTATAAACAAGTCTTTCAAGCATTGTACTGTTCATTACATCATTTTATAAACAAGTCTTTCAAGCATTGCACTGTTCATTACAACATTTTATAAAGAAGTCTTTCAAGCATTGCACTGTTCATTACAACAGACACTTTATAAACAAGTCTTTCAAGCATTGTACTGTTCATTACAACATTTTATAAACAAGTCTTTCAAGCATTGCACTGTTCATTACAACAGACACTTTATAAACAAGTCTTTCAAGCATTGCACTGTTCATTACAACAGACACTTTATAAACAAGTCTTTCAAGCATTCCACTGTTCATTACAACAGACACTTTATAAACAAGTCTTTCAAGCATTGTACTGTTCATTACAACAGAAATAGTATAAATATGTCTTTCAAGTATTTCACTGTAAATTAAAATTGGCACTGAAAAAACATCTTTCAAGCACTGCACTGTACATCAAACTTTATAGTGTATAAACAATGTTCTTTCAAGTAATGAATGTACATTAAAAAAGACTTTATAAATATGTCTTTTAAGTACTACACTTGAATTGTACATGCAGATGCAGTAAATACAAGGGGAGCTAATATGCCTGCAATATTGTCTTTAAAGACATATATGTTCTGGTTGAACAGTTCTAATTAGTCTTTGATGCTTTTAATTGGGATGAAATACCAGTACTAACTGACAAAGAAAGGTACACTGGTATAATATGGTAAAGATTATATTTCTTAAGACACACATAACTTTCTGATCAAACTTAAAGTTTAAAAAAAAATATTTTAAAGCATCAATCTCGAAAACTTTGAATTTCTCTGTACATGTATATTTTTTATCACTATGGAAGAAATTAATATTAAATGCAAAGAAGACCACTTCCTTGCAAAAGCAAGGAATGCATATGAACCTTGATGCAAAACATTCCTGTGATGTCAAGAAATAGTGTTTTTGCTGGTCTTTCATATTTCTCCCCTTATTGATAAGTGTCTAGTCTGTCAGGGTCTGAAAATGAATACTTCAGCTTTACAATGGAACTGACATCTCTACTGTCTTCTGCTTTTCTTAAATTTGAAAAACATATGAGAAAGTCTTACTGTGTAACTCTATCAATTTTCCATATCCACCTTTTGTGTTGATATTTAGTGCTAAATCAATAAAATGCCTCACTGTAGACATCATAGCGATATGGCTGAACAATTCTTAAAGCTACATTAAAAATCCTAATCAAACAAACAAACAAGCTCAGTCTTTAAAAAATCATCATGATGAAAAGGAGCTGGATCAGGGATGGTCCTGGCTTTTAAAAAGCTGTCGCCAAAAAATTAGCCAACCGCAATATATTGTCGCCAATTTTAAAAAACTGTCACCATAACAAGTAGTGTACATTTTTCCAAGTGTTAATTTCATCTATTAATTTAACAGGCAATGAAAATTACAACAGATGGGTTACTTAATACTTTAATTACAACAAACATTAACAAAATGTTACATGAAGATCAGTCGCGATTTTAGGGATGCCCACTTGTTGAATGCAGTTTCAAAGTCTAATTTTTCACATCTGTACATGCTGATTCTCATTAAATTCTCGAGAGATGAGATGCAGAGTTTATTTCTGATGTCAGTTTTTATGAGGTTCATCTTACTGAATCCATGTTCACAGTCTACAGTGCTGACAGGTGACACCATTAGTCTCTCAGCAGCTGCATATGCACAAGGGTATGTTGCCCTGGATCTCACTGCCAACTAAATTAAGTCCTAATCTGAAACAATACCCGAAACCTCTGAAAGAATGGAACTGTTAGCCTGTGAACAATACAAATAGGGATCAAACAACTTGGTTAGAGCACTCAAAGCTATCGAATCACCCTCTTCCATGAACCTTGCTTTTAGATTGTCTATCCTGCATCACCATTTGTGCACATGTATGACTGTTGTTAACTGAAGAATAAAAAATGCATTATCAACTTTAATTGACATTTTAATAATAATAAAACCCTATGATCGTACATTGCAATGTAAGATAAATGACGTATAATGTGACTGTCGATTGCATGCATTCCGTAATTAAATGACCCCACCCCTTATGGGTAGCTTCACAAAGCTTGTAGTGAATTGCTTCCTAAATCCCAAGAATGATCACTGAATGCTGTATAAATTTTATCGACAAACAAAATAAGATCTCCATTCCCACGAATGAATCTTACAAGAGTCAACACTTGGCAATATTGGACCATATATATAAGAATAAATTAACACTCAATTTAGGGAGTCTTTCACTTCTGTATTTTGAGAAATAAATAATTATTTTTAATTATGCAAAACTTGTTGTTTTTTTTTTGCTATTTCTTGTTGCGGAGTTTAGGTCTCTGCAGCCGTAACAAGGGATTAATGGCAAAAGGAAAAGATCAATGAGTCAAATGCACAAATATTACTTACCCCGCCTGTTTTTTTTGTTTGGTGACACTCCTTCTTCAAAATATCACAGCCAGTTGTAAATGAATTGATGAACATTGCCTTGATACATACATCACAGAACATCTGTTTTAAATTTTTATTATATCTCAGCCACGGATGCTCAAATTTCCAACTATCTAGAAATTTTCGGGAATTTTTGCCCCGTTCATCGAAATGTTGTGTTGCACTTGAAGCACTACACGTAGATGATGTTGCAGTGCAAGGTTTATCATTGTGTTCAGTGACTGTATTGTCTGATGAATTTGCACTAAACCCAAACTCTGTTAATTTTTGTAACTTAAGATGAGATGATGAACACGCAACGTCTAACTTCTCATGATAATGTTGCACTGGCGACAGATATAATTGTGATTGAGATTTTTTCCATTTGCTTTGTATTTATACACAGTAGTCAGTACTTCAAAGGTTATCAGTTTTCTATGAAGGTCCAGCAAAACAATTGTAGTGGTATATGTAAAAAAAAACACAGAAAAAAACAGAAGGATTAGCCATTCAATTAATTTTATCCGTTCTATTCGCGTCTTCAGAAGTCGGTCAGTTGTAGGTATAGTACGGTAGCATGACTGACTGTATCACAGCATACAGTACTCGGCCCAGATGTCAGCATAAACAGATTATGATGTAACAATGCACTGTAAAGATGGGGTTGTCAATATGAATAAAGGATCATTTGTGTAACAGATTGTTTCCAATGCAAGTTTGTGGCTTGGTTTCATTCTCCCTTTTAATTTATCCAGTCTAAATCCATGATTGTATTTACAAATTAAATAACCCAAAAGTTTGTCGCCAAAAACATGGCCAGATGGGATATTTTTGTCGCCAATAAGGAAAAAAAATCACAATTTGCGACATTGGCGAAGCCCAGGACGATCCCTGCTAGATGATATTTATGATGACTAGATTAGGTAATTTAGGTAATTTACCAGACAACAATGGCGGGTTTCAGAACTTTATCTGACAATGATGATTTGTTTCTTTGCTTAGGATTTTTAAAGTAGCTTTAAAAAAATTTCAGTCATATCGCTATGATGTCTGCAGTGAGGCAGATTTTACTATTTATAGTGATGTCTAGCAATGGGGGATCATGCCGCAGACATGTAGCATGATGTCCCACCCAGTCACAATATACTGACACCAGGCCAACCAATCCTAACACTAACCTCTTAATGCTGAGCACCCAGTGAGGCAGCTGTTAGTATCATTTTTGTAAGTCTTTGCTATGACTCAGCCAGGGATCGAACCTACAACCTCCTGCTTCCGCAGCTGACACTCTAACCACAAGGCCATCAGGGCAGTTTACAATGATGATGAATTATTGGACTTTGTACCAGATGGCATTAGGTAGTGATATTTATAGGATACTGTGAATTTTAAAAAAAGTTCTGACTTATCATCAAGTTTGTATAAATATAATAAAATTTCCCTTTGAACAGGAAACTCATTATTAGGATTGACATGTACCTAGTATAAGTTTTCTAAAATTTTGACACCTTTATCGAGTACAATCTGGATTTAATGTTGCATGCTGTGATGTCACAATTATAGTTACGTATATTGATAAACAACTTCGTACTACCATATATCTGAAGATTAGACCAACATGCTCTTTACTTTTAGTACCTGATCACCATTGTAAAAGGCCATATCATATGATAATTTTCGTCTGAAAGTTTCATGAAGACAGTTAAGGTGCAGAGCATCCAATAATCGGGATTGAATAGACTTTGGTTAAAAGAAAATTTGTATTAATTAAAACAATAATTTATATGTAATTTAAGATAGGTAAATACGTTGAAATGACTTGATCGCCTTGTACTATGCTAGATGCAAGTTTCAGCATGAAATATAAAGCCATGAATTTGGAAAAAGTGATCGACACCAATAATTAAAATGGCGGAAGGTGTGTGTGTGTGTGTGTATGTGTGTGTGTGTGTTTTAATGCTTCATCTGAGTTTATTTCAAAAGATAATTCTGAGTTCATTACAGTACAAGTTAGTAGTGATCAGTCGATACAAATGATTTCTTCTATTAATATTATTCTCAAAAAATTAATATACCAAGCTCCGTATGTTATTCTGCCTTTTTTTTTTACCAATATGATTGCAAGGATATCGCAATAATCCGTCAATTTATATTAGTACTGCACATGGATGTACCAGATTAATGAATCTGCTACCTCTGTTTTGCCGGAAGTCTTCAACCGGAAATATTACGAAATCACTTAGAAGTTTAAAATTATGCTACCTTCAACTTCAATAAAAGACTAAGCCTTTAAATGATCCAGGTCATCGTCCGAAATGGCCGCACCATGTCGAAAAATAATTCATCAGTTTGTTAAAAGATCTTTGAAGTGTAAGTTTCAGATCGAATTCGTGTTGTATAATTATTTTCACTCATGTTTTTTTTATATTAATTCATAATTAAATGCAAAATTCAGAAAATTTTGTTTTGCAATTTTACGTGTTTGCAAATTTGTGTACTGGAAAGTATTGCTGAGTAACATGTTTTCGAGAAATAATAAAGCACTTTGCACAAAATCAAAAGAACTCCACAAGTCATAAAGGTCATATCGGCTTTCAGTACTGACAGTTTCCGTAATGGCTATAATCTATTTAGAAGTGTATTATTTTAAATAGCATTTATTCACATTATTTTTGATGTGCATACATCCACATTCCTTGGAAAGTCATTATATACAGGCCCTATTATTCGTTATTTTCCCATTGATTCTTTTAATTAAGAATTCATCCAAGACAGCTGTCACAGGCATATGTACTCATACCTGACAGTGTAAAAGAAACTGACAAAAACCACTTGCCTTCAAAAAATGATTAAAGTTGACCATTCATCCCCATTTGTTTGTACTGCCTACCAAAGAAAAATGCTTTGTCATGGTTATTCATTTTTTATCGTGTCTCTTCTAAATCACATATAAAACAATGTATAGTACTAGTACATGCTGCTTTGGAACAATTATTTCTGATGTTTGTGAATTTAACTTTAATGATCATGTAAATATTTTAAAATCCTTTTCAATGGCTGATCCTTTATTTTTTCATTCATGATCTCTTCCCAAAAATGATAATCACATTTAAAGATCAGTTTCTGGACTTTTGGAGAATTTGTTTTACATATATAAAATTACATGACATAAAGCAATTTACCAGTCAATTTGGAGTATAAGATAAAGCTCAGAAGTGTTGGTATAAAGTCATTTGATATTCCAATATTATTGGTATATTAAATTGTGATATGCCCATGGCACAATGAAACACATATTTAAACATTTTGGAATTTCTAATCAGTGATAAATTTATACTCATTAATTATTAGTGACCTATGAAAATAATGATAATAATAGTAATAATCCCCTTTTTTCTAAATGAATTTAATATGGTACACAATTTCATTGCAATCTTTTCAGCTTTCCATTGCCCCTCCTATCTCATACATTCATGCATATGGGACAAAATATGTAAAAATCTTGAGAGAAAATTAATTTGTAATATTATTATTTGTATTTGCTGGTACTCATCACAGTATGTATTGGGTATAATTCAACCCCTACACCAATAAAGCTAAACACATGAAGCTTGAGTCAATCATAGTCTTATGGGTGTTGAAACCAGATTGACTACATACTGGTTCAAAACCATTACTGATCTGATATCAATAGAGCAAAAACAAGAATGTTCCCTGGTACTGATGTTGGGAGTGATCACGACCTCATCATTATAAACTTCTCAATGAGGCTGAAGAAAATTAACAAGCCAAAGAAAATCAGGCTCAAATTCAGCCTTGAACATCTGAAGGACCCAAACATCTGCAAGTCATTCCAAGCCACAATTGGAGGAGAATTTGTTCCACTTCTTGTGATGGATGGTGATGTTAAAGTGATGACAGACACTTTTTACACAGTCATGACAACAGCTGCCAAGGATATCATTGGCCTCCATCAACCAAAGAAAAAAAACCTGGCTTACACAAGAGATTCTGAATCTGTGTGATGTACAAAGAGACCTCATAAACAACAGCCACACAGCAGAGGCAGTGGAGTACTGAGAAATAAACAAGAATATCAGAATAAACTTGAAGAAAGCAAAAGAAGATTGGATTGGACAAAAGTGCATAGAAATAGAGAGCAGTCTGATAAAGAATACAGCAAAAAGGCATTGCAAATTGTGAAAGACCTCACCACACAGAATCAACCAAGAGTCAGTACCATTCAATATGAAATGGAAAATGCGTCACAAGCAAGTGACATTGTAGAAAGATGGACTGATTATTGTAAACCTTCCATCCACAGGAGACACAGAGGTGCTGGAAGTTCCACAAGTGATAATGATTTCCCATTCTCAAAGAAGAGGTGGAGTCAGCAATAAGAGTACTGAAGAATGGGAGGCAGCTGGAGTAGACAACATCCCAGCTGAACTTATCAAGAATGGTGGGGAATCAGTGATAGAGCTACTAATAAAAATCTGCAACAAGATCTCTCAGACAGGCGAATGGCCAACACAGTGGACCCGTTCACTGATTATAACACTACCCAAACAAGGCAATCTCCAGCTGTGCCAAAGTTACATAACTATCAGTTTGATCAGCCATGCTAGTAAGGTGATGCTGAAGATCATCTTGAACAGACTGAACTTAACAAGCAGAAGAAATAATTGCTGAAGAACAGGCAGGGTTCCAGAGTGGAAGAAGCCCAACAGAACAAACATTCAATCTTAGGGTTCTGTGTGAAAAGTACTCACAATATCAACAAGACATCTTTTATGTGTTCATAGATTTCAAAAAGGCTTTTGACAGAGTGTGGCATGAGGCATTGTAGGCCACAATGAAGAAGTACAACATGGGTCAAAAGTTGATCAATACTATCAAGCAGCTGTACGCCAAGGCTACCAGTGCAGTATTTGCTCGAGGTTCTGTGGGGGACTGGATCAAGACAACAGTTGGAGTATGTCAAGACTGTCTCCTGTCACCCATGCTTTTCAACACCTAGAGCGCATCATGAGCGAAGTATTTGAAAACCACTGTGGGACAGTCCGCATTTGAGGGCATAACATCACCAACCTATGCTTTGCAGATGACATTGATGAGCTGGCAGGCAGTGAAGATTAGCTTGCCACCTTCGTGAAGAACCTGGATGAAACATCTTTCAGATTTGACATGCAGATAAGTGCTGAAAAGCCAAAGCTGATGACAAATAGTGGTAAACAAATTTCACCCAACATTAAAGTCTGAGGACAGGAACTGGAAGCAGTGGGCCAATTCAAATATCATGGTTCCATAATCACCGAAGAGGGATCAAGAGTAGAAATTTTGTCACTAGCAGCACAAACAATGGCAGCTATGTCAAAGCTAAGACCCATCTGGAGAAATAAGAATATCTGTCTGAAAACTAAAATCAGACTATTGAGAGCACTAGTCATCTCAGTCTTTCTGTATTCATATGAGGCCTGGACCCTGACAGCAGAATTACAACAAAGAATCCAGGCACTTGAAATGAGATGCTACAGAACCATCCTTGGCATCACTTACATGGATCACATCACAAATGAAGAAGTGCGTATCACTATCAGGGACAAGGTAGGCCATTATGAAGACCTCCTCACCACTGTCAAAAAGAGAAAGCTGAAATGATATGGCCATGTCACTAGAGCCAACAGGCTATCTACAACAGTACTGCAGGGCAGTGTCCAAGGTGTCAGAAGGAAAGGTTGACAGAGAAAAAAGTGGAGTGACAACGTCACAGAATGGACCAGGAAAAGTTTTGTGGAGACACATGCATTGGCATATGATCGAGACAAGTGGAGGGAACTGGTCAGATGTTCAGCAGCACATTGCCTCAACGACCACACTAGGTCAAGAGACAGATGATGATGATGAAATGCATTTCCTGGGAATGAAAAGAAAAATGTAAACATACAGCTGACATTAACCCTGGGGTCCATCCTTACCCTCATAGAGAATTAGCTTGGAATATAGAGAGATCACAACACTATAGCAATGTACATAGACACCAGATGGAGGAAGTATGAAAATATGTTTAATAAAGACAAAATTGTATTGTTCCAGAATTTGATATTCCAAAATACAGTGTATGGCATTTGTTAATATAAACAACAAATATATGACAAATGTCTAGCATAGCTGATGGCCTAACTACAAAGGATTATAATTTGTAAATATGACAAAGGCCTAGCATAGCTGATGGCCTAACTACAGAGGATTATAATTTGTAAATATGGCAAATGCCTAGCATAGCTGATGGCCTAACTACAGAGGATTATGATTTGTAAATATGACAAATGCCTAGCATAGCTGATGGCCTAACTACAAAGGATTATAATTTGTAAATATGACAAATGCCTAGCATAGCTGATGGCCTAACTACAGAGGATTATGATTTGTAAATATGACAAATGCCTAGCATAGCTGATGGCCTAACTACAAAGGATTATAATTTGTAAATATGACAAATGCCTAGCATAGCTGATGGCCTAACTACAAAGGATTATAATTTGTAAATATGACAAATGCCTAGCATAGCTGATGGCCTAACTACAGAGGATTATGATTTGTAAATATGACAAATGCGTAGCATAGCTGATGGCCTAACTACAAAGGATTATAATTTGTAAATATGACAAATGCCTAGCATAGCTGATGGCCTAACTACAGAGGATTATGATTTGTAAATATGACAAATGTCTAGCATAGCTGATGGCCTAACTACAAAGGATTATAATTTATAAGCAACTTTATTGAAAATAATACTATTATGTTTTGAAAAAGAAACCTGGAAAGTCTTGAAATGTAGTTAGTACTAAACATTACCTCGTGTAAAAGCAGAAGTAGGTCCCATGTTACATTTAATATGAATCCAATGGTGGAAGTGATCTGTAAGAATTTGTTGGTATGTGAAATTCATGATGCCAAGTTATTAAGTATGACAGTCCCTTAAGTGGGGAGAGATTATGATTCTTTAAGTCAGGTAGTTATTAGTTTAAATTAAAATGTAACTAAAAGACTCATTTACTTTCCATAACTCTGCAAGAATATAGAAACATGCATGTGAGATCACCATTGTGCACAGTTGTCAGAGGTACATGGCCTGGCAAACTTGGAATTTTATATACTAACATCTTAATTTTTTAATACAAAATCTGTACCCAGATTGCACATCATTTTTATTTGATGATGAACATAAGTGGTGTCCTGTATTAGGTTTAAAATTACTAATCATCTATTGGCTGTTTAATTTGGATTGTTAAATATGTTTGTGAGAAAACTCATCTAATAAATTAAAATAGAAATAATATGCCATATTTCCATCAATGGCAGAGCTACTTTAGAACGTTTTGGATGTAAAAATTAATTCTCTGCACTCTGTTATTCCTCTAAACAGCTTTTGAGCCTCGTGTAATACCATGCCGTTGGTCCAACACTGTTAGGAATCATACAGTTGAGAAGCACAGGCATAGTCCATTGTCATCAACCCGTGAGCTTGTCAAACAGCAAGACAGTCCAAGTGATGTGCTGGTTCCAAGAGAATTTAGGTAAATTTAGATTTGTGTGATTACCTCTTTCATGGTTTGTTTAGCCAAGGTGTACCTAGCCAGGGCTTGTTTAGCCAAGGTGTGCATAGCCAAGACTTGTTTAGCTAAGGTGTGCATAGCCAGGGCTTCTTTAGCCGAGGTGTGCATAGCCAGGGCTTGTTTAGTTTAAGTTCCTGCAGTCTATGCTTATTTAGCTAAGGTGTGCATAGCCATGGCTTGTTTAGCTAAGGTATGCATAGCCAAGGCTTGTTTAGCAAAGTTGTGCATAGCCAGGGCTTGTTTAGCTAAGGTGTGCATAGCCAGGGCCTGTTTAGCTAAGGTGTGCATAGCCAGGGCTTGTTTAGCCTAGGTGTGTATAGTTTATCTCAGTATAAATTTGTATTACTACTTTTCCAGGTTTGTTCATCCAGACTTTTTGCCCTACCCAATATGGAACAGAAGAGACAGAGTAAGGGAAAAACTTGAGAGGGAAGATATGCTGAAGAGGAGGGCAGTAATTGATATTCCAGAATTCTACGTGGGTAAGATTTTAAGGGACATCATGATGTAAAGTTTTCCAAGAAAAACTCTGTAAAATTTGGGTTTCAGTGATTGTTAGTGTGTATACTTGTATATCTCTTGAGAGTTTAGGAGTAGATGTGCCTTTTTAGCTTACTGACAAATACTGTCCTTTTACACAAGACATGACAAATATAGTCCTTTTACACAAGACATGACAAATATAGTCCTTTTACACAAGACCTGACAAATACAGTCCTTTTACACAAGACAATACTTGGGTGAGGCAACCAACAAACGTCTAGAGAAGATGAATTCTGAAACACAGTTACAAACAAGAATGCACTGTGGGGCATTTCTGACCAAATCACTGTCATATATGAAGGAAAAATTTCCATTAAAGGATGATTTGCTCATTCATGCAAGCATTGCAAATGTGGCTAAACAATCTATCCTCATTTAAGGACCTAGCCTTTTTCTCCAGACGAATGGAAGAATCAACACTGATGATCTGCATAGAGTGTAGTCTTTACCAAAGCTACAATTTAGATGCAGAATTGAATATGAAAAGATCATATCTTCATTGGGTTGCTCTCAGGAAAAAAAAGGATGCATCTGGTCAACTGTTGTTTCCAACGCTTGGGAGAGTAATGCTATCAATACTGCACAGCAACAGCAATGCTGAGAGAGCATTCTCAATGGTCAGAAAAAACAACTAGTCAAAGAGTGAACCTGTCAGCATGAACCCTGAAAGCTATTCTTGTTAGCAAATTTGGCACCCAAGGACAAATAAATTATGAACATTTGCAGATATGCAAGGCTGCAATTTACAATGGACTGAAATAGACATCTTTATCATGATATTTGCACCTTATACTTGTAAATCCTGATATTTTTCTACCTCCTGATTTTCCTGATTTTGATTTCTTCAGTGTTGGCAGGTCTGTAATTATTATAATCAGTGACTGGGTCCACTGTGTTGGCCATTCACCTGTCTGCCAGATTTTTGTTAGTAGCTCTATCACTGATTCCCCACCATTCTTGATAAGTTCAGCTGGGATGTCTGCTCCAGCTGCCTTCCCATTCTTCAGTGCTCTTATTGCTGACTCCACCTCTTCTTTGAGAATGGGAAAATCATCATCATTTGTGGTGAGGTCTTTCAAAATTTGGAATGCCTTTTTGTTGTTATTCTTTTCAGACCACTCTCTATTTCTGTGCATTTTTGTCCAATCCATATCTTCTCTTGCTTTCTTCAAGTTTTTTTTTTATATTCTTATTTATTTCTCGGTACTCCACTGCCCCTGTTGTGTTGGCTGTTATGTTTGAGGTCTCTATGGGCATCACACAGATTCAGAATCTCTTGTTTAACCCAGGGATTTTAGCTTTGGGAGATGGAGGCCAATGATATCCATGGCAGCTGTTGTCACGACTGTGTTGAAAGTGTCTATAATCACTTTAACATCAACATCCATCACAAGGAGTGGAGCAAATTCCCCCCCTCCCAGTTCTGGCTTGGAATGACTTGCAGATATGTAAGGGTCCTTCAGTTGTTCAAGGTTGAATTTGAGCCTGACTTTCTTTGGCTTGTTAATTTTTTTCAGCCTCACTCGGAAGTTCAAAATCATGAGGTCGTGATCACTCCCAACATAAGCACCTGGAAACATTCTTGTTTGCTCTATTGATGCCGATCGGTAACTGTTTTGAACCAGTATGTAGTTGATCTGGTTATGATGGGTTCCATTTGGTGCATGCCATGTCCAGCATCGTGAAGATTTATGTTGGCCCAGGGTGTTGGCTAGTACCAAGTTGTTGTAGCTTGCAAACTCAAGCAGCCTTCTCCCTCTTTCATTGGTAAGCTCATTGCGAGAAGGTCCACAATGATCAGCCGAGTCTTTTAAAGCATCTTTGCCAACTTTGGCATTTCAGTCTCCTTGGTTACATTTTTACTTACACTGTTTATTATTCCCAGGAGTTTGTTGTAAAACTCCTCTATTTCTTCATCATCATGATCAGTAGTTTGAGCATAGACTTGGATAATTGTGATATTAAAGGGAGATGCATTCCGATGAAAGGAGATGATTCTGCTAGATATGGGGTGACATTCAAGCACAGATCCCTTGATGGCTTTGTTTACAAGGAAGCCTACTCCATTTATGGACCTGCAAATACAGTCTTTTACACAACATTACAAATACAGTCCTTTTTCACATGACATTACAAATACAGTCTTGTTATACATGACATAACAAATACAGTCATGTTATACATGACATTACAAATAGTCTTGTTATACATGACATTACAAATAGTCTTGTTATACATGACATTACAAATACAGTCTTGTTATACATGACATTACAAATACAGTCTTGTTATACATGACATTACAAATACAGTCTTGTTATACATGACATTACAAATACAGTCTTGTTATACATGACATTACAAATACAGTCTTGTTATACATGACATTACAAATACAGTCTTGTGATACATGACATAACAAATAGTAATTTTACACATGACTTTGCAAATACATGTACAGTCATTTAGTTTACCTGGTTTTATTATCGCTATGATTTTTTGTGCATTGTTTGTTTGATTTTTTTTTTTTTTTTGCAACATCTCAAAATCCACTCAACCAGTTTGCACATAATTTACAGGGATAATTCTTGTATTAAGGCCTTTCAGATTTGTACACATAATTTACAGGGATAATTCTTGTATTAAGGCCTTTCAGATTTGTACACATAATTTACAGGGATAATTCTTGTATTAAGGCCTTTCAGATTTGTTCATTTCATCCATAATTCAATATGGCTACCACAAGTGCAAATGAAAAACCATTGAACAACGTCTCAAAAACTGCATGGCATAATTTCACCAAATTTTGCATAAATCTTCATGGCATGAAGCTCTTTCAGATTTGTTCACATGATTTTGTATAAATCTTCCTAACATATAGTCTTTCAGATTTGTTCACATGATTTTGTGTAAATCTTTCTGATAAGTCTTTTGGATTTTGTGTTAATCTTCCTAACATAAAATATTTCAGATTTGTAAACATGATTTTGTGTAAATCTTTCTGACTTAGAGCCTTTCGGATTAGTACACATGATATTGCGTTAGTCTTTCTGACAAGTCTTATGGATTAGTACACATGATATTGCGTTAGTCTTTCTGACAAGTCTTATGGATTTGTACACATGATTTTGCATAAATATAATGATCCTAAATTCTTCTTCTCCCCATGCAAATAAAGTTTGGTAACAAATAATAATAGTTTTCATCTTGAAAAAGCTTGTGGCAAGATTGTGCAAAAAGAGTGCTTCATCAATAATTATACTTTTGATAACACTTGATTTTGCCTCGTTTCTTTTGCCAAATTTTGTTTTTCTTTTTGTGTCAAATATTGTCCTGTCCTGATGTTTCCTTCTTTAATTCACATGGTCCCTTATGGCTTATGTCAGCTTTCAACCTTGATCATCATACAAATATTATAATGTTTGACGTCAGTCACTGACCCGGACTATCTGTGTACTTGAGGGTTCCAATCATGTAATCTGGTCACACCTAACCGGCAGCTACTCTTATCTCATGAGGCACTGACTGGTGTTATCAGATGTGTCTTAATTGTCTGTTTCATAAACAGTCGTTACTGTGAAACATAATTTGACTTTTTAGAAACAGTAATTACTGTATAATGTTAATGATGTTGACTGAATGAACTTTTATGAGTTAACAAGGCTTTTCAGTGATAAAATATTTAATTTTCTTTTTCTGTTTTGTTTTCAGGGAGTATAATGGCAGTGTCAATTGCAGATAAAAATGCTCCCGGCAAACAGAGTCGATTTGTTGGGATCTGTATTGAGAGAGCAGGCCATGGTCTTAATCATTACTTTGTCCTGAGGAATGCTATTGATGGACAAGGTATACCACATTGTTTTCGATGATGTATATATTTCTGTTTGCTATTGTGTCCCCAAAAAATTCAAATTTTCACCTGATTTAAGGACAGTAAGATTCTTGAGCCAGATTAAAAACTGCATTCCTACCCCATTTTCATTTTCTCAGTTTATATTTCCTGTAATCACTGACTTAAGAGAGCCATGCACTAAATAATTTTACAGATTTTCACACTTCATAATTTATTTGAACATTTTTAATTCATTAATATGTGTATATATAATTAAGTTAATTAATACTGGTACTTAACTTTTGTTTTTCAATGTGTTGGTTGGGAGGATTACCATGCCAACCAGCAGTAATTACATACTTAACTTTTGTTTTTCAATGTGTTGGTTGGGAGGATTACCATGCCAACCAGCAGTAATTACATACTTAACTTTTGTTTTTCAATGTGTTGGTTGGGAGGGATTACCATGCCAACCAGCAGTAATTACATACTTAATTTTTGTTTTTCAATGTGTTGGTTGGGAGGATTACCATGCCAACCAGCAGTAATTACATACTTAACTTTTGTTTTTCAATGTGTTGGTTGGGAGGATTACCATGCCAACCAGCAGTAATTACATACAATTGATATCTTATAAGAGTTTTTGAACAAAAGAAATTGTACATAGAAGCTGGATCAACAATAAACAAGAACTGTTGTTTTGGTAATGGTGAGTAGCTATTTAATACAGAGAGGCTAGTGTCATAACAGATATGGTAGTGGTGAATAGCCATTCAATACAGACAGGCTAGTGTCAACAGACAGGCTAGTGTCAACAGACAAGGTAGTGGTGAATAGCCATTCAATACAGACAGGCTAGTGTCATAACAATACAATCAAACATGTTTATGTGTCTAATTTCAATGGGCAATTCGTCCCACATTTCTGGGCCCTGGTATGCAAAAGAATGTTGTTTATATGACTTCATTTTCATAGTGGGAATAATAAGCATGATTATCGGAAGAGGAGCGTAAGTATCTTGCTTGTATGTACACATGGGTGAGTGCTTTGATCGTGGTACTCTAAAGATGATCTGAGCAGCTGTGTTTTGAACTTTTTGAAGTTTCTGGAGTATATATTGAGATGAACCAGACATAATTCATTTACAATAGTCCAGTCTTGAAAGTACTAATGAACACACAGTGTTTTAGTAGCATCAGCTGATATTTGCAAATGGAGCTGATGCGTCTCAGCTCAAGATATGCAGCCTTGCATATGTTCATGACATGTTGGTGCACTGTGAGAGTACTGTCTAGAGTAACACCTAGGTTTCATACTTACTTCGAATTTTATGTTGGTGTTGCTTTTATTTATTGTTTGAGGTAAAGGAAGTCATTTTATCAGACACTATTACTGGTTGAGAAACATTTATATGCTTCTACCTGTTGTTCATAAGAACAGAAAAACTTTTGTTGGTGCCACATGAATAAAGAATATATTTCTGCATTATTGTTTGACAACTGGCCATATTACCATTGGCAGAGCTGTTTCTTGCTTTAAATTATTTAAATATCATAAGTTTAAATGGTCCATTTCAGGAGTGGAGATTAAATATGACATGTACAATCCCCTACTACTCAAGATTGAAGTTCTGAAGTTGGAGAAAAGACTGGATCCCCAGCTGTATTATCTCAGAGATGCACCCCTGGAATACTCCACATTTCGGCTTGACATGGAACCAGTCCCAGTCCCAAAAGGAGCACAAGTACCACTCAATGCAATAAAGGTACACTTTGTGCATTAAATCTCTTACGTATGTCATGGTGGCTTGCTTTAACATTTTCACTGGTTGTGTGTGTGTGTGTCAACCTCAGTCTTCTACTCTCATTCTTAAGCTGTGCGGGTTAATATGACCACCTGTTTGGGATTGTTGAACATTTTCCGATCCTTACAGTCAGGACAGACATTATTGTGTTTTCATTAAAATAATTATTTTGATGAACAGTTGGTCCTAAATGAAATTGGTGTTATACATGACCATCTTACAAATCTTGTTATGTTTTTCCTCCTTAACAGATGGTCACTAAAAAGCCTTCAAATGATGTCTAATTGGTCCTAAATGAAATAACTTCCATTTGTGTGATATATGTGATATAACGTCCGATATGTATGCCACAGTGTGCATCTTAAACAAATCTCTTCCTGAAAGAATGATCGTAATGAAATGCAGTTTGCATTAAAAGACTAATCTTGTCATCTTAATAAAAATGCTGACATTGTGTCCACAATTCTTACTATTGCTATTTGTAACAGAAGACTTCCTATCATGTCTAATTCCTATCATGTCTAATTCCTATCATGCCTCATTTCCATCATGTCTAATTAGACCTAACTGAAAAGGGGTTCTGACATCTAATATTCTTTTATGGATGGTTGTACAGTAAAACCTGTTATAATAACTGCCCCTGCCCAAAAAAAAAACAGTCGCTCAAGACATGTGGTCTCTCTAATAAAAAAAAGACCAGTTTCCAAGGTCCAGATTCAAAGGAAATGGGAATTGTGTTGTTGAATAAACACTGATCAGCCCTACCTATATTTATTTGAATTCTCAAGATGCATAATTTTCAAACAGTCATGTTGCTGAATGGGCAGATTTTTTCCCAATACACTATGGTCATAAAGTACTTACTAGGACAAGGGAAACAACTCTTAATTGAAGGAATCTACTGATGGGATATTCTTTGACTTGTCATTATTTACTGATGGGATATTTTTGGACTATTCAAATCTTTATTTACTGATGGGATATTCTTTGACTATAAAAATCATTATTGACTGATGGGATATTTTTTGACTATACCAATCATTTTTTACTGATGGGATATTCTTTGACTATACAAATCATTATTTACTGATGAGATATTCCTTGACTATGCAAATTATTTTTTAAGGTGAAATTGAATCCCCGTCCTTGGTGTCGAAGGTGGGAGAGATACAATCTAAAAGGAGTCCTACCTTTGGATGACTATATAACAGAAAAGATGAAAAAGCAAAAGCAGCATCCACAGATTGAGAAACCATGGGAAAAGCATGACCTTATGCTGAAAGCAAGGACGTCAATTGATGACAGAGAAGTAGATCAAATCATGAATGAAGTATACAAAAGAAAAGAGAAAATCCAGAAAGAAAAATTACAAAAAAGAGGCCAGGAAGGTAAAAGAGAAGTAAAAAAAGCCCAAGAAGTCAAAAGGTGAAATATAAATATAAAACTTCGAAAACAAAGGAAAACTGTTTGATTCTCAATCTAGTGTGTTTTGAAAATAAATCTGTGCTTATTATCATGGTCTTATTGTTTCTCTGACATAGTTGCATTGGAATGTGTTTTTTTTTTAATGAGATTTGTTTAATAGTTCAATGGGAAAAATTATTACAAATGTATGCATTTGTTAGGTCATTGAAATCCTCGTATAAGATAGTGTAGGAAATTAAAACTTACAGATGTTATTGGTTTATGATTTGCACAGGCAGCATCCTTTGATTTGAATGAAACAAAAATCAATGATATCAAGAAAGACTTAGATTGCTATAGAGAATTTCTTTGTCTTAATGTGGGACTGGAGAATCTACTAACATGGACACCACAGTTAACTTACTCCCTGAGCAACCTTGGTCCTTTATTAGTTTGTACCTACTGAGTTAACTTACTGGTTAGGTAAAATATCAAGGTTAATAGGCGTCAACTCAGGAACCTGGTGCTAAGTCAATTTGTATTCTTCTTGTTCTTTCCAGAAGCTTGTGCAACAGGAGATTTAAATGGTCAACATTAATAATGGGATATTTCTATGCATGTATAAGTTTTAAGGGATATTTCTATGCATGTATAAGTTTTAAGGGATATTTCTTTGCATGTATAAGTTTTAAGGGATATTTCTATGCATGTATAAGTTTTAAGGGATATTTCTATGCATGTATAAGGTTTAAGGGATATTTCTATGAATGTATAAGGTTTAACAGCACATCAGTGGAATCATGGCTGTAATAATTCTGATTAAAAATTAAACCCTGAAAATCTATAGGAAAAGTGTCACAAGATAAACCATAACCATAAAAGATAAATGTTAATGAGGTAAAAATTCTTTACAACCTGTATAAAATAAAAGGATAAAACTAACAAATAACATTTAAAGTTTTAAAATGTAGGATAAAAATATATAAATTGCACTTATTCAAAATGTCCTTGACCTTCTCTGGTGGCACATCATCTTAAAGCATCTTAATTCAGTTCACATACAAAATCATCTGGTTCATACTGTTGGCATCTGTCTGTTCACCTGTCTGTCTGTTTTTACCCAAGGTAATGAACAATATTTCAGTGGGTGAAAGTTTTGTCATTTGATGGAAGTCTTGTCTTCAGTATGTCCCCACAGGTCAGTCTTTCAAATCATGTAAATCTATAAGGGGGTGGGGGTGGGTTAAAGTGGTTGGAAAGCATTTAGATGGGGGGAAAATATCAATGTTTATGGTTAAAAATATTTAAACTTTGATTTACTGTTGAGTGAAAAAAAAATGGAAAATTTCATGCAGTATTCAATTTACTCAAGGCTCCTCAGATGTGTTCTGCTGAATTGTGAGGTTCATACTTCACTCCATAATTCAGTGCCATCTGTGGAAACAGGAAAAACTGTCATTATATTCTTTTTGATAAGTTTGTTGCATTATCCTTTCTGCCAGTTAAGTATAGTTATGAATGAACAGTTGCATTTGCATCAGTTGATATATGTAGGAAAGATCTTCATTGATTTGAACATAACCATGTGATCAGACCCAATTGCGTTTATTTCTGTATACACTGTACAGAGAACTGCTTGATTATAACTTCTGTAAATAGAGTCATGTCTAAAAAGGAACTAATGTAAACATGAATCAAAAGGAATGCACACTGCAATCTCTTAATGTTAAAAGTGGTGGGTTAATATTTTATTTAGAAATTCAATGAACTGATTTGACAATAAAATAAGAAATCATTTTAATCTTTATGAAAATAAATAATTCTTTGACTTCATTATCAAAAAAGCTGGGAAACTCAAAATCTGCCTAAAAGAACATTGGGACATTGTAAAGTGCTTTTACTGCAGCTCTTAAAAATTGAATTTAAAACTGTTGGTAAATGGGATATAAGAATTGGGAGGAGGAGGGGTCATATACTAACAGTATGAGAAGTGGATTCACAGTCTTACAATGTAATAGTCTTAATTACATTATCTCCCATATATATCCTAAACTGCTAGTGAACTAAAAAAAAATTTAAATAAATGAAATGAAAATTAGTTACTCATGTGTCTGGACAATAATGATTTGGCCAAGTCACAATGAACTCATTAAAGTATCAAATCCAAGAATCAAGTCACAATGAACTCATTAAAGTATCAGATCCAAGAATCAAGTCACAATGAACTCATTAAAGTATCAGATCCAAGAATCAAGTCACAATGAACTCATTAAAGTATCAGATCCAAGAATCAAGTCACAATGAACTTATTAAAGTATCAGATCCAAGAATCTAGTCACAATGAACTCGTTAAAGTATCAGATCCAAGAATCAAGTCACAATGAACTCATTAAAGTATCAGATCCAAGAATCAAGTCACAATGAACTCATTAAAGTATCAAATCCAAGAATCAAGTCACAATGAACTCATTAAAGTATCAAATCCAAGAATCATTCGTAAATCAAATAAAACACATCCTTTCCTTTGTATATTGAACTTCTACTCAGAAAATATTAGCCAATTTAGATAAAGATCACAAAGAGTTCCAGCTGCAAGGAGCTCTTCGAGATAATTAACAAACTAATGTCAAGGAACAAATCTACACCACTTCCATCTACCTTCTCTCCAGTAGACCTTCCAGGCCTATTTCCAAATTTCTTCCGTGATAAAGTACAAATCATTAGAGATAAGGTTAACACCTTTATTTGCTACTAAGAGAAACCTCCATATGATAAATAGAACCAAATTCATGCATGACATCCAAGAAAACCTAACAACTTACTTACATCCTACAACGGAACAACTCAATAACTGCCTGCGTTCATTGCTTGAAAAACATGCCCCAGCTACCAAATGCAGAATATCAATAAAAAAGTGTTGTCCATGGTATAGCAGTGTTAGGGATGAGCTTCGCACTGCTAAAAGACATCGCCGAAAAGCAGAGAGGCTTTGGCTTTCCACCAGACTCACTATTCATAAACAAATCTATGAAGCCGCTAAGAAGAACGTCAAATAGTCCATTTAGCAAAATTATCCCACTACAGTACTAAGATCACGGAAAGTTCCAGCTGCAAAGAGCTCTTCGAGATAACTAACAAACTAGTGTCAAGGAACAAATGTACACCACTTCCAATTACCATCTCTCCATTAGAACTTCCAGACCAATTCGCAAATTTCTTTCGTGACAAAGTACAAACCATTAGAGATTCACTTGACAACACAATTTTAATTGACATGTCACCATACAGTTATGATACAGAATTTCAGCAACAACTATTAGGATCATTTCAACCTGTCGCTATTGATTTATTACAGACAGTCATGATGAAGAGTGCACCAAAGTCTTGTGAACTTGATCCAATTCCGACATCACTGCTGCTTGAGTGCTTAGACTCAATATTGCCTTTACTAACTGATGTTATTAATATCTCTCTCTCATTTGGGGGAATTCCCATCATTTTTCAAAACTGCCATCGTAAAGCCTCTGCTGAAGAAACCAACACTTGACCATAACGATTTAAAGAACTACCGCCCAGTTTGTAATCTCCCATTCGTATAAAAAATCTTAGAAAAAGGTTGTTCCAACCCAACTTGTATCTCATCTGAATTCAAACAGTCTTTCTAGCAACGTACAGTCTGCATATCGCCCTTGCCACAGTACTGAAACTACTCTTCTGAAAGTATAAATGACATTCTTTCTGCTTTGGATAGTCGAAAGATTACAGTTCTCACCCTCCTTGATTTGTCTGCAGCATTTGACGCAATTGACCATTATATATGTCTTCACCGTCTCCAGCATGTATTTGGCATTAAGAATATAGCCTTACAGTGGTTGAAGTCCTACTTAATGAAGAGGACACAAATTATATCGGCAAATGGAATACATTCCAGCCCAGTTGATCTATGTTGTGGTGTTCCACAGGGGTCTGTTATTGGACCTGTTCTCTTCATTCTATACACTCAGCCGCTCTAAAGTGTCATAGATCATCACCCAGTGTCTCACCAGTTGTACGCTGATGACACCCAAATATACAAGTCTAGCCACCCAACTGAAGTTGATGCTACCATCCATGGAGTAGAGAGGTGCATTTTTGATGTGAAATCATGGATGACATGTAACAAGCTGCAGATGAATGTTGATAAAACTGAGGCTATTCTGATCACAACACAAAGACATTCTCATTCACATCCTTTACCTCAGACAATAAATATCAGCAACATCAAAATTAAATTCAAAGAGTGAGTACGAAATCTAGGTGTTACTCTAGACAGTACTGTCACATTGCACCAACATATCATGAACATATGCAAGGCTGCATATCTTGAACTGAGACGCATCAGTTCCATTCCCAAATATCTTTCAGTTGATACCACTAAAACACTTGTGTGTTCATTTGTACATTCAAGACTGGACTATTGTAACTCAATTTTGTCTGGTTCGTCACAATATCTACTCCAGAAATTTCAAAAAGTTCAAAACACAGCTGCTCGAATCATCTTTAGATTACCTCGATCAGAGCATACATCACCACTGCTCTGTACCCAACACTGGCTATCCATTCGATACAGAATCGTACACAAAATGTGTTCTCTGTGCTACTTTTCACCGACAGACTCCAGTCCAACATACCTATCCGGCCTCACCCAGGTGTATACACCAGCAAGATACTTACTCCTCTTCTGGTAATCGTATACGCATTGTTCCCACTATGAAAACGAAGTCATATGGACAACGTTCTTTTGCATAACAGGGTCTGGCGATGTGGAACGAATTGCCCATTGAAATTAGACAAAAAGACACAGTGGTCCCTTTTAAAAGTGCTCTTAAAATTCACCTTTTTCGACTGCAGGAGCAAACTTAGAGACCTAATAATGTTTTGTATCAGCATGTTTTTATGCTTTCCAATTTCATGGTTTTTGTTATTTGCTTTTCTGTAGTGTAGTCATATTGTAATAAATTTGGAGTATGTATATTTGATAGCGCCCCGTTTTTAAGCAATTCTTAGATTTATTTGTGTGATTATTTGGTATTCGGCGTCATGGATATATTCCTAGCCCGAAATAATTAGCCAGTTAGTAGGAGCAAACGTCACAGAGCCGAGTGTTGGTGAATTTGAACCATGCTAGTGTTCGTTAGTAGTGAATTTATGTCCAAGCCGAATGACTGTCCCTTTAGTAACATAGTCCATATTAAAATCTAGTGGTGTATAATAGTGTTGTGGTTGATATGGCAGTATTTACGGTAGGAAACCAGTAAATTACGCAATGGAATCAATAAGTTGGGACTTGGTAGATACCGTTTGTGTGTCCATAGTGGAAAATAGGCGTGGTTATATAAGTGTGATACGCTGAAAATTGTGTGGATTGACTGGCCTAGGGTCGCGCAGTTAAATGTTTCCCAGTTAGATAGGGAATACTAGTGAATTTTCTATGGCATAACTGGTTGTCGGTACGGAAATCTGATGATAATGAAGATAAACCATGCAAAGGTGCGGTTAATGGACTTTTGGGCAAGTTGTTTCATCTGTGGTCGCCAATTGATTAGAGCAAAATTTATTAAATAAAGCAGACACGTCTGACTTTACATTTTATAACTCAAGTTGTATAAAAGTCTTTGGAAATTTGGGGAAAACATGACTTCCAGCGGGACTCGCGCCAGGGTTTTGACACCGCTCGGTCAAGTGAATACCCCTGTGCGTGTAACAATATCATTATATAGATGTTGTAAAACGCTTAGAGCTTCTAAAGATTAGGCGCTATACAAAGTCCTCATTATTATTATTATTATTATTATTATTATTATTATTATTATTATTATTATTATTATTATAACACGAAAGAAAAGAGGAGGTATTTATTCGACAGTAAGAAAAGATAACTTACGTTTTTGGTATATTCTCTTGAAATTTCAAAACACATCACAAAAGCCTAACTTTTCCCGCCCTTTAATTGAAATGGGTCATTCCGCTGATATTTTGTTGTTGTTAATTTGGTGTTGTATCATTTCTTGTTTTGAATTTCTTTGCTGGCATTAGTTCCATTGGTCGAGAACGCCCCTCGTTGTTGACCCGTCTTTTCATTGACAGTTATAACATGTGTCTTTACGTTTGTTTCGGTACAGGCTGCCTCTAGTATCTCAACACTTATCCCTCTTTTTTTTTGTCTTTGAGATTTCTTTGACATTGTGGACATTCTACAACCCAATGTGTTTGTTTCTTGACAGACATAACTGGTATATTGACCTTTGTCTCGAGCAGTGTACTTTGGACTTTCTACAGAAGTTTTGTTTGAGGCGTAATTTCGAAGAACTCTTTAAATATGACAAGAAATTTGATCTGTTGTGGCTCTTCCAGCATCCCCAATTGAAAATTAATGTTTCCTCTTAGGTAGATGATGCTCTATATACTAGAAGAGAGCGTACAATAGAAAAATAAAATTTGAATCGTCATGAAAAAAATCACATCTTTTCAACGAGAAACCAGATTCCAAGTGTTGACCAAGTGTCGCCCATCATACTACAAGTAGTTTTTACAAACGTTCACCAAAGCGATTTGAAAAAGGAAATGGGCGATCCTTTTCCAACACAGTATAACTCTTCAAGAACGAAAAAACTGGGTTTGACTGTAGCATAAAGTTGTTTAGTTACTCCTGAAGATTATTTTCATATTTGAGCCACCCACAAAATGGCTGTAAGCATTTTCAGAACTACTGCATACACCTATAACTCGATTCTCAAGTCCGCGCAGAGATGCAGCTGTCAACATTTCAGGCGTATTGGAGTGTATATTAGAGGGAGTTTACAGTGCAAAGACTGTCCAACACTCCATCCAATTTAGAATTTCTATTTTCGATGCATTTTGGTACTTTTGCTGAAATAACATCTTCCAAATCTGGGACAAAATTCAACACGTATAACAATCGAATAATGAGCGCTTCATCTCGTTGAAACAGCAGAAAAGGCTAAAAGAAAAAAAGGTTAAAATAAGAATTAACTTCCCAGTTCCAAGCGAGGTCTCGTCCAGATTAATAACGATCAAAATGAAATGTGCTTGACCTGTTCTATTGTGGTCGCTGGAGCCTATGCAGGAAAAGTATGTGTCTGTCTGTGGTTTAGATTTTTAACGTGGTTTTAACACTTTTTCAAACATATCACAATGATGTATGCAGTCCTAACACTAACCTGTTAATGCTGAGCTCCTCGATAGGCAGCTGCTAGTACCATTTTTACATTTAAAAACGTTTTGACATTACCATGGTTCAAACCCCAAATCACCCGCAACAGTGGCGGATGCTCTAAAGTAGGCCACCGGAGTGATCTAAACATTGCAGAGAAAGAACAAACAACAATGGAATGATGCGACCTGCGATACAACTAATGTTGTACCATGTGGGATAAAGCAATACAGAACGACCTTCCGACTCTACCGTCAAAAGCGATGCCGGCCGTGCGCTTATCAAAGGGTGCCTTCCACACACTCACAGACATGAATCCATGTAGAATACTCTTTTCACATGGCTTTGTATGGCTCAAAGGAAGTTGCCCAATTGGACCCTTATAAATCCTTATCGGGAGCAGGATGTGTCAAATGAGGACAAGGGGGTCATGTTTTCAATGGTGGATCCAGATGATTATCTTCAGAGATACTTTAGAAGAGTGGATGAATCATAGTTTACATTGAAGCTGCGAAACCACCTTTACTGAAATGCAAACAGCATATGATTTCCACATTTTAAAAATGTTATTTAAATAATATAAGAGAATCATTCTTAGGAAAGAGTGGCAGACACAAATTTTACTTGAATATAAATGTTTTTTAAATTACGGTAGTGTGGCACCGAATTACATTTTTATAAATGGACAGTTCAGAAGAGCACATTCGTAATCTACTTTTGTGGCCGTGAGAACGAACTTTTTATATGCATTGTACAGATTAATTTGTAATTAAAAACAAAATTCACCTTAAGAAAAATTTCCATTTTTATTCTGAGTTGTAATTATGAACTTTATCCGGTCGCGAGAGAGAGGTTTATATTTGTTTGGCAGCAAACATGTGGTAAAATTATTTAGCAAACATGTGGTAAAATTATTTAGCAAACGTGGTAAAATTATTTAGCAAACATGTGGTAAAATTATTTAGCAAACATGTGGTAAAATTATTTAGCGAACATGTGGTAAAATTATTTAGCAAACATGTGGTAAAATTATTTAGCGAACATGTGGTAAAATTATTTAGCGAACATGTGGTAAAATTATTTAGCGAACATGTGGTAAAATTATTTAGCAAACATGTGGTAAAATTATTTAGCAAACATGTAAAATTATTTAGCAAACATATGGTAAAATTATTTAGCAAACATGTGGTAAAATTATTCAGCGAACATGCTATAGGATGTGTCATGCAAAACGCATGTAGTCGTTTCACCTAATTTCGTGGTCCGAAGCTATCAACACCATTCGAGATTTTGTGGATTACCAACTACTTTTTTGAGAACCGATTTTACAGGACGATACAATTCCTTTGAAATGGGAACGACTTGCTGTTTTTGTTGTATTTCATTACCGGTGGATTGTCTGTCGCAAATGTACCACTAGCTCATGCAAAAACATGACAGCCAAGTATTGATCTGTTCACGAAAATCTTATTACAATTTCAATGTCATGGTAGGTTTTCTATCTTCATGTTGGAACACCTGGAAACAAGTGATTATATAAATAATAGCTAGTTTCACTCTTTTCTTGTAGCTGCAGATGTAAACGTTTCTGGTCAAGGTTATTCAATATTTGTGAATTCCAAAAACTGGTTACACCAAAGTCTCTTCAGTAGGATTTCATTCCATCTCTCACATCCTCACTGTGTGGGATAGGTACAGCTAAATTGACTGCATGATTAGATTAACAGGGCTGTCCCCATCAATGTACTCCTTTAACATATTTTATATGGCAAAAGCTGTTTTTTTTTTTTTTTTGCGATCCCAGTGCGGTAATGCCATAATTTAAATCACTTATTCTATGGTCATAGTGTTCAGCTCGAAAAGGATTGGAGGTCTGGGCAAGAGAGACAGAGCTCTATCACAGGGTTGAAAACTCCTTTCCTTTGTATTTCTTTCATACATTAATTTTATTTTTGATTCGGTCTTAGGTAAGTGACTGACCATTATTCTACTAAATTCTTAGTGAAATGCAGAAAAAGGATGAAGATGAGCCTAACATATCTTCTGATTGGGTTGGAATGGTTTAACAAGACCTACATTATCTACAAACATAACTTTTATAGTTTGGCAAATAAAAATTATTCAAGATCTTGTGAAAAGTCGTGCTGACCTATAAATGGCCAGCCAGGTTAGTTTAATGGACTAAGCTAAAAAAAATCCTTTCTATGCAACTTAGAAACAACAATTTGGTAGCTGACAGACCATTCGTAGCCAGTGGACACCTCAAAGTGTCCCCATTTCCTCATAGGTACCCTATTTGTAATAACCTTCTGAAACAACTGGAGATTGTATGACCTTTTTCGTGTTCATCAATGAGTGTCACCGTGATTATAATAAAGGGAATGAATGGTAAATGTGGTTCGTTATGATCAATACATTTTGATTGATCGATGCCTGAAGCAAAGTCGACCTCATCAAAAACTTGAATACTACATGTGTCAGCTAGATCAATCATTTCCTGATCAATATCATTATCAAGGTCTTATTTTTACCAGTTCTAATAACCGCAAAAGCTGGGTAGAAATCAGAGATTTAAATTCCAGTAGCATAAAATTTCTGATCCAAAGAAGGTTTGTTAGTTATAAGTGGACCATAACCTTATCTCAAACTGGATCATTGCAAAGTAATAAATGAATACCTCGATGGGTAAAGAGTGTCATATTCCCATTGTTACGGGTCCTGCGACTAAGCCTGGTGAAAAACTGTACACAATGGAGAGGAACATTAAAAACGCTACACTCTACTCACTGAATAAGATCACTTTAATTAGAAGCAGTTTACTCAGAAGAAGTCAAATACCTTATAATAAAAGAATGTATCTAATGAGTGATATAGAGCCTTTCAACATGAATGGTTCATAATTCTCCATTATATAGTTAGATTAAGTTTGTTTTACCCAACAAATGTATTGCTTTCAATACGTGACCGTGACCCCGACCTTTTAGTAATAAGAGCATTTGGAATCGCTCTGTCATAACTATGTTGCGTATTTGACTTTGACTGAGAACCACTTATTGAAAATTCGATACGAGTTTGCCCAGTTTCTTTTTACAGTTCCTAAACCTTAGTTGATAAGCCTAATGTACCAATTCATAACCCTACAAGATATATTCCTTAACGACATCATTATCAGTAATTTGTCATATTGACAGTGAAGTGTAGACTTCAATAACTTCAGCATTAAGTACACTTTTAAAAATAGAGTCCAAAACTCTCTTCACCATTTCAAGTTTTTAGCAATCTGTTCAAAATTAGAAAAAAATATTTATCGTTTTTTTCTTTTACATGGGGTACCAACTTAATATTTCTGGTATCATCAAAAACTGAATTTGTACATAAAGAGTCGAAGTGTTTTCCACTCTACATTTCTATATCTTTTAACCTAAATTGAAATTCCCTTTCTTAATTTTCCCTTTTTCTCTGTAAATGAATTTCCCTTTTGTTCGTTTAAGTTTGCATTAGCCTATTTTCTCATTACCTCTTCATTTCCTCTTTTGCAATTCTCTTTTTTCCTGTAGCTGCATTTATCTCTGTTTTCTCTTTATGGTAGTTAAAATTCTCTTCTTTCTGTGTTGCACTTGTTTCTGTCTCGTTTCTTCACTGGCATATGTCTCTCTACTTTCCTTCTCTGAATCTTAAGGTTTCTCAGGTCTATTTCCATCTTGTGTTTTAATTTCAATTATATTTCCATCTTGTGTTTTAATTTCAGTTCTGTTTCAATCCTGTGTTTTACTTTCAGTTCTATTTCCATCTTGTATTTTAATTTCAAACCTATGTTTTGTTTTAATTTCAGTTCTGTTTCAATCTTTTGTTTTAATTTCAAGTCTATTTCCATCTTGTGTTTTCATTTCAAGCCTATGTTCTGCTTTAATTTCAGTTCTGTTTCCATGTTGTGTTTTAATTTTAGTTCTGTTTCCATATTGTGTTTTAATTTCAGTTCTGTTTCCATCTTGTGTTTTAATTTCAGTTCTGTTTCCATCTTGTGTTTTAATTTCAGTTATGTTTCCATCTTGTGTTTCAATTTCAGTTCTGTTTCCATCTTGTGTTTTAATTTCAGTTCTGTTTCCATCTTGTGTTTTAATTTCAGTTCTGTTTCTATCTTGTGTTTTAATTTCAGTTCTGTTACTTTCATTTTAGGGCCAGATAGAGACTTAATTATCAAACCTAAAAGACGTCTAACCTAAAAATGCTTTTCTACGAAACATTATTTCTTGTTTCGTGCTCCTGAAAGAAACCCCCATATTGTCTGCCAATCTAGAAATTCCGATCTTGAATAATGTGACGTGCCAGCAATCTCGAACGTGCTAATGTGCCAATGGCATTGAGTGTGTCAACATGATCAGAGTCTTTAAATGCATCCCAATGATATAATTCAAAATGTTAATTACAAAATTAATGCTTCTATTTAAGAATATATTGAGCACTTTGTAATTCCAGTGAATAATAATTTTCAATAAACCAATGCACTTGAGTTGAAAAATTGAACACAACAAGAAGACCGGTTCTTCTTCAGAAGTTACGGCAAGAATTAGTTATTAGTAAATAAGCTAATGCACAATAATATAGCCAGGATGTAGGTCAGCCTGCCATTAAAAACATTCAAAGTTGTCAACAAGTTTAATAATGTCCAAGTAAAACACTTAATGTCCTAGACTCAGATTAAAATAAACATGTTTACCTTTAGCAATAATTATATGATAATAACTATCTGAATATTTAATCCTCAGTTATAGATAATATTAGGTATTTATTATGTTGTTTACAAAGTAAATGTTACTGGCCAGGTACACCATGACCTTGATATCGACTATGTCAGGTACAAAATATAGAACTATATGACATATAATCACTAAGAAAAGCCAAACAATAATACAATTTAAATAAAAATCACACCAGTAATTTACTAGTCGCCTTCCTTGTTTTCGTATGTCAAATGTAAGCAACAGATTCCTATGAAAATAGCATTCACGTTATTCCTCACTAACATTATTCCAGATGACGTCCAACAAATATCCTACTATTGTTCCAAGCCATCAGTCGCGAAGGAAGATAACACGTGGGTGTTTGCATTTGTTACACAACAATCACAAAAGAAATGTTTATGGATGTACTTGACAGCACGTCAATTACTAAAAGGAATTATTCACACTCCTCATCAAACAAAAGTTTTCTATCAAATAATTGTTCTAAAAATTTGCTGGTAAACATTAAGTAGGTATGACACAATTTGCTCATTTGAGGATCGGCAGTCAAACCAAATTATATTGTAACCACGCGGAAGTTTATCGCTAGTAGTGTCATTACTCGTTTGCTTCGACAAATGGGTAATCATAGTGCAGTTCATAAAACTGCAATTACTTATACGAAAACCCCAAAATGGACAAATTAGAAAAGTGGTGCCGTGAATTCATACTTTGCATCAACTTCTCCTAAGAAGAAAAACCACAAAGAATCCGATCTCTTGAGAAAGAGACATGGGCACACACACATAGGGTGAATGGGGAACTTATTCCCCGATCTCTTGAGAAAGAGACATGGGCACACACACATAGGGCGAATGGGGAACTTATTCCCCGATCTCCAGATTTCACATCTAAATATGTTTTGGCCTACATCCGTACAACTTAATAGCAGGTCACTATATGCTTTTCTCCGCACAAACACACACACACACACCAGTCCTTAATAATGTTGGCACCCTTGGAAAGCGCGTTACTACAAATGTAATGCGCACGGATTCCCCAAAGCCTCGATCTGTTAATGTCTCCCTCGTGTCATACTATTCGTATTTTGTTATTGATGATCCCAGAAAATATGATTTCAAACAAGATCATAGTTATGATCGAATTCTTTATAGTATCTTCTCGCAAATATGTCACCTTGCGATACAAAATAATTCTCCAGATCAATCCGGCAAGACGTTGTGGAGGTTTAACGACAGTTTCAGCACGTGATAGGCTATATATTGTGTAGGAATAACCCGGGGAGACCCCGGAGAGAATCACCAATTGACGGGAAGGTATTGGCAATTTCTCTCGAATGCCCATTTTGGTAGAGACAAAACTCAGACTTAAGTGGACAGATGGGGCCTTGGTTTTGGCAGATGTTTGAATCTAGGATGCATGATATGATTGTTATTCTCTCATGATTTCAGATCATATGGAGAATTATTTCTAAACTGCTTACGAAAAGAAGAATTTAGAATAAACCCCGCACAATAGTTACAAGCTAATTTCATATTTGAATATAGCATGTTGCATGGGATTGACTAATCCATCCAGCTAGATTCCACATGACTGTGTATATTTTAAGAGAGAGACTTTATTATTATGTACTAATCATTCAATTTTGGTTTGAGGAAAGGGCTTGAGGTGGGGTTATCCAGCTAATTCGATTGATAGAATTAGTTACTTTTGCCTACAAATGATGAGACCCAGGTTACATAAACATTCGCGTGTTAAAGATTAGATTAAAGTCAAAATCGAGGCCCGTCTTTCAGAAAACGTTTAAATTTGATTATGTAGATACTCGGCACGAAATTGTGTCCCTCTGACAAAAACGTTTATAAAGACGAATTGAAGATGAGCTACACAATGTTAAGGTGAATCGATGTTTGGCAAGTAACGATCACAAAGTGTTAAGGGAGATAAATCAAACAACCATCATTATTTAAGTCCCATTGATGTGTACTCTCGTAGCAGTTATCCAGCATGAGAGAATTTTCTTTGAAAAAAGATAATCAGTCCATTTTTTCCAAGGCATACATGTCTCGCGGAATTAATTGAATTCATTAGCTGGCACTAAATATTATTTCAGAATTATTAGAAATTAATGTTGGAAACAAATACTTAAAAAATCCCCTCAAATGTATTTTTATTTCAATGTACATATTTTCAATATGCATTTAATGGCAAAGAGAATGGTCAGCTGTGAGGTTCTTTAATGAAATTATTGCGTCTTGACCAGCATGTAAACATTTTACCGGTAGTGATCTTTAAGTCCTCAATTGTGCAAAATTCCACGCATATCTGTGTAATAGCCTGCCAGTGTCACAGTCTGAGTCTGAGTAATAATATAGACATCTGCTTATGCAGAACAAATATTCATAGCACTTAACGTCATTCAGTGCATTGTGGAACATCAAGTACTACCATGTTTTGAGGGACACAGCACCACAGTTGATGTGTATAGTGTTTTTTTTGTACACAAATTGTATAATTGATATTATATATGTGTATATGCTTTGTGTTCTGCAAAGCAAGTTTCTATTTTGTCCAAAAAAGTAACAATAATTTCATTCTGTTTAGAAGGGGCAGAATGTTTTAACGTGTGCATCACTTTACTTAAATAAAGGACAGAATGTTTTAATTTTCGCATCACGTTACTTAAAGAAGGGACAGACTATTTTAATTTGTTGGTAAATAAATAAGTGACAGGATGTTTTAATTTTACTTTACGTTACCAAACACAATGTTCTTCTTAAGGAATTAATTACCATTCGCTTTTTATTCCCACGAAAAAAAGAATATGCATATATGGCAACACACAAAAAAAATCGGCATAAATAGCAAATATTTTCTTCTCATATCACACGATCATACTTAACTTATTGGTACTAACTTTATATTTTGGAGTTTGCTTGTGACAATCATTACGGCCTGGAAATACGCCATAAAAGTTATTGGGTCAAACAAACAATAATCCGTGCATCATTAATTTAAATAGACATTGTTCGATGATAGGAAATTATGTTTGAAAACAACAGAATAAGAAACCACCTGTCCCGTGTGCATAGTATTCTTCAAAATAAAATAAAACATATTCGTATAATTACTGAGATACAGATATGTCAAACTAATAGCCAAACAAATGTTTTAGGGCGCACCGTTGTACTTGTCATTAATTGTATTTCTGCTCGTGAATATTGATCTCTTATTAGCTGTCTCCTACCTCCTAACGACACCGAAAAAGTAATTTAGTAAAAATAGCTTAGTAAACAAAGTTATTAATTAATAAATGTTGTCGATTTGATATCCTATAACTGATTGTAAAAGACAAATGGCATGTTGATGACGTTCCTTGATCAATCTACAGTTGGAAAGGAATTGTTTATCAAATTTGCCAGATTCTAACGAGCCTATTAACGTAAATTGTTTTAGTTTTAATTAATGCAATGCAAAGATCCAGATTAAAATAATCTCTAATATGTCGAACTTGAAATATTTCTTAAATTCAATTTTGTTGTTACATTTGTTTGCTAGAATTATATCGTCTTTAATCCAAACAGTACCATGTGTGTGTGTGTGTGTGTGTGTATTGGTATTTGTGTGTGTGTGTGTGTGATATATATATATATATATATATATATATATATATATATATATATATATATATATATATATATATATATATATACTCTAATGAAAACTGAGAGTGAGATTATACTTTGATTAAATTATGTGAGATTAAATTTTGTGCCTGAAGAAGCATAAATGCGAAACTAGTCGCACAAATTTATCGGCGTTTGTGTTGTTTTTTTATCCCTTATATATACACACACTCTTTTAAACTGCATTGTCGTCAATATAAAATATTCAGTAAAGTCCAAAAGACACAGACAGACATACGGATAGATCGATGAAAGTTCCACAGTTTACTTGACAAAAGATATTTTGATTTTACTATGTTTCAGATGGATTGATAAGTTGATAAGGTATGCACTTTTCATTGGCAGATAAAATTAATACCTGAATATTAATACTCATTTCCTGATAGTCTTATTAAACCAAAAAGATAATTTCTTGCGATGTTTAAAAAATGATGGTTTATTTATATTGGAAAGATTACATCAAACAGATTATAACTACGTGCACTACATTAATGTCTTAATCGGTTGAATATCATTCAAGTTCGCCAAGTGTCTGTGAATTTCATTTAATGCGGAGGCAGGGACCCCGAGTGGCCGAGTGGTCTAAAGCGCTGTCCGTTACGGACCACTGCCATCTCACCTCTGTCTGCGCGTGTTCGAGTCTAAGATTTGGCAAATGTAGTTATGTGAGAAAGCTTGCCAGTAGCTTCTCGTGGGTCGGTGGTTCTTTCTGGGGGTTGTCCGGGTTCTTCCTCCACCATTAATACTGGCCGCCATGTATAGCCTATATTGTGCTGAAAAATGACGTTAAACCATAAAAAATAAACAAACATAATGAGGCGGCAAGCCACCGCAACTGAACAAAATGAGTTTGTTCAAATTTTAACACTGTTCCTGAGCGGGAGAACACAACTTAAATTGACTGACAAATAAGCACTTTTACAGTGCTGGTTCCTGCTTACACAAATACCTTTCAGTCAACTAGATCTGTAATGGCTTCCCTCTGGTACATAGTCATACTTTCGATATTAAACTTACTTGGTATTACATACTAAGGGAGGCAACACAATAAATCCAACAGATGTCACTAGAACAGAGACCAATATAGTTATACAGTTGTTCCATCCGTCAAGGTGTGGTTAGGGTTATCGGAGCCTTGGCTAGCGAAGATGGTTACGAGAGTAGGTCATCCTGTTTAAAAATAGCAATCTTCTCAGCGTACTAAGTTGAGTAGACACCAATCTTGCCGCCTCCTATTGTATCCTTTTATCTTTTTCGCAGTCTGAAATAGTTCAGGGAGACATATTCCAGAAATGGCAAAATGCAGGTTTAAAAAGTTGTATTCAGTTAGGTTTTGATAATACATCTTTAGTTGTCCTATAACGGATAAATGCAGACATGAATTATAGATTCATTAGTATTGTTAATTAATTAGAGTATTGTTAATTAATTAGAGTATTGTTAATTAATTAGAGTATTGTTAATTAATTAGAGTATTGTTAATTAATTCCAAGATATCGGTATAATTTAGCAGAGTGAATCTTTCTACTCAAAAGTTCAAGGTCTGGAAAGTATTTAAGTTCCCAGTTAGGACGCCCTCTGTTTAAGATGTATTAAAATTAACAAGCTAGAGATTGGCCATCTCCGAATTCTTTTAAAAAGATATATTAAAATTAACAAGCTAGAGATTGGCCATCTCAGATTTTTTAAAGATTATCCTTTAATACGCTATAAACGAAAAAACGATTCGGCAACATGCCATATTAAGAGGAATCGTCAGGAGAAGAAAAAAAAAAAAACTCCGAGGATAACCAATTATTGGGGCCGGGTTATTCTGTTGCGCTACCGGTTGGAAAGATAATCGGCTACGATCCCTCATTGTGCCATATGATTAACGTATAAAAGAGAAAGGAAGTGCGTAGTACTTACTGATCCGAGAGGAACAACCGCACTGAGTTAGTCATGTTCTGAGAATTCATTTCTTACCATAACTAGATCTATGCTAATTGATTTCTGTTAATTCTTTTTAATGTGAATATCCTTGTACTACACTTAGTCAAAGACTTTGGATATCCACAGTTACACTACGCTCAATTTCACTTTGAATATTTTTTTTAGAGGTTTACCGACTTGTTTAAGAAATTCAATACGTGAAATAAACTTCTAAAAATAACACTTTGATCTCGATGTAAACGTATTTTAAAAGGTTCGCAATATTTATAGTTGCAGAAGGATATAACTTAACTAGTATCACATCAATGAGCATTTTGCAATTGAAATACACAACAATGAGCATTTTGTAATTGAAATTCACATAAATGAGCATCTTGTAATTGAAATGCACATCAATGAGCATTTTGTAATTGAAGTACAACGGTTGCCGTGTTCACAAAGCATATTAAAGCATGCTGGTCGATAGTGAATTGAATGTGCATAAAATTTGATATTAAAAGTACGTGCACAACACAATATGAACGAACAGAAGAACACATTATTAAAAAGCACATGAATAAAGAATACTCACTTCCAATATAGTAGTTGCATTTCTATCTAGCTTCAGTTATGTGTTAAATTTGTTGCCCTTGCCCAATCAGACTCAATGAAAGGTTGTGTTAAATTTGTTGCCCATGCCCAATCTGACTTAATGAAAGGTTGTGTTAAATTTGTTACCCATGCCCAATCCGACTCAGACGAAATGTGCTGTCAAATTCGTTGCCAATGCTCCATTCAGACTCACATGAAATGTTGTGTCAGATTTGTTGCCTCTGCCAAATCAGACTTGTATGAAAGGTCAAAAATCAGATTTGCTGCCCATGCCCAATCAGACTCAGATGAAAGGATATGTGAAACATTTGTTATCCATGCCCAATCAGTCCCAGATGAAAGCTTAAGTATCAGATTCGTGCTCTTGCCCAATCAGACTAAGATGTAAGGTTAAAAGTAGTGCCTGTTGTTTTATATATTACCTTTTTTCCTTGAATAGGAATTTGTCCATTACGTTGCACGGGGCACATCGATTTTTGTATTAGAAAATGACGTTGCATGGGGCACACTGATTCGCGCACTAGAGAATGTCGCTGCACACCGATTCAAACATTAGAAAATGGCGCTGCACATCAGAATTAAAAAAGTACTTGGATCTGAACTCAGAAATGTACGAGACCCTATTGATGTTAGGAAATTTGAGAATTTGATAGGTATCATTATTTCGAGAAAAATCCTTTTTCAACATAATGTATAGATATGATCTATGTCAATTATTTGTTTTCGTAAAAAAATACCTAAATTTAGCGTTTACTTTGGCTAGACAATTCAACCGGAATTTTGTGCATGACCTAGATTCGACAGAAGAATTGTTGTCACTATTTTCAATTCAGTTCATCTACTACATTTAAGATAACTGCAGAATTTGCCCATGTCGTGTGACCACAAGCAGAGTTTCAGTTGACCCGATATATTGCTATGGGACAGTACAAAATGGCCATCCATAATTTTATCATGGACGTCATTCCTAGCATGGATCAATCTTAAATGGCAAACTAGCTGTTATCTTTTAAACTCATTCAGATATATGAGAAACATAATTCTGACACAAACCTATGTTTGTTCAGAAACGGTGTGGTATGTTAAAATATTAGTTCTCCCGATTTTCTTAACTTGACTAATAATAATACCTAAAATAAATATCACTGATTAGTAATCTCGGAAAGGTGAATAAAGTCTGAGAAAAAAGAATGGTTCGATTAGGTATGTTCAATTAATGACTTTCAAGAGCGGACCGGTCAGACCAGACATGCTTTGGTTTTTACAACATTTTGTAACCAAAAACACATTATTACTTGGAACTGAAAGGATCTTTTTAGCAGCATTAGATAAGTTTATTGTAATAAATCACGATAATGTCATTTTAAATATTTACTTTTAAACTTTCCATTTATAAACCAAAGGCAAAATACAATATCAAGTTATTTTTATTATAATGGGGAGCTTTCGTTTCAGCCACACGCTACGTGGTTGTTTAAGAGAACTCTTAACCAGTCCGTGTATTTCTTCTCTGTCTCTGTTTTTCATTTCAAACCGAAGGCAGACATTGTTAATAGTTTTCTTCAGAGCAATTATGTCATTCGTTCATAAACAACGTCACCGACTCTTCAGGGCAATAACCGTAGGTCAAACTTGTTTATGGTCACTGACTGCATTTGTCCAAGCATCAAATAAATTCAAAATGTGTTGTGTCATCATTAGATAAAGACAGCGAATAATTTTCTGACCGACACATTTGTATCATGCCTCATTTCCTGTCACGGATCGATTTATCAACTCAGCCGTCAAACGTTCTCCACCCATGAGATTCGTACACATTAATTAATTAGACGTTGGCTAATGAGAATGCAAATACATGAATATGAAACTGTATGTAAATTAATAACTTCCGTTTTGAGTATCTCCTACCTTTAAAAAGAGCAAACACACGATTAAATCATTTTCACCTGCTCTGTGGTCATAGAGAAAGCATTTACTCATTAAATAATTGTCGTATTCACCCATTTAAATAGCACCACTAACTTGGAAACTTGTTGAGAAATGCTTGCTCTTCCTTCTTGTGTGACAGAACCTACTATTCGCTTGTATCACAGAGACGTTAACCATGCCATATCCTTCCATAGCGTATCGTGTATATAAATATTTGCATTACGATTTTAATGTCATGTGAATGGGTGCATACGATATGCAAATGTTACAGGTATCTGAATCCAAATTATTCAAATGGCTGATTAAATATTGTATCGATTTGATTATAGGGCCAAAAAACGAGCAAGGATCGACATTCATTATACACTTTACCATATCAAAATGACTAATGTTTGGTGATTCACAAGTTAGGTATTGTTAGTAACAAAAAAAAGTAAGACACCTTGTAGAACTGACAAAACAACATCTTCAATGGTCTTTGTCCCAACTGCATACATATTTTTTGACTTTCAATTATTGTACGTCTTTTATAACATAATATCATTTAAAATAATTTCCTCTCAACACTTCAGTAATGTAATATGTCTACCAATCTACCCGCCTATATGTATTTCCGATTGCATTCTTTCATACATTATATAAGACCTTCGTTCCCTCTGTTGAGCACTCGGAAAATTGCCAGCTTATCTTGTCAACAATAATTTGTTCAATTTGGTTAACTGATTCTTTATTTTGTCTTATTGCTTCCACATTTACCCAACGTTATCTGTCCACATAAATACAATATTTAAGCACTAATCTTTTCCAAAGTTTATATTTTGTCATCTAACAATTAGTGCGATGTGTTAAATTTTCTTTAAAAGTCTAAATATAAGTTATTTACGAGGAAAATTTGAGTCTTATATTGAGGAGGATTCCCTGTGTGTTCTATTGAGATACCGTGAGTGTTCTATTGAGGATAACGTGTGTGTTTTATTGAGGATACCGTGTGTGTTTTATTGAGGATAACGTGTGTGTTTCAGGATAACGTGTGTGTTTTATTGAGGATAACGTGTGTGTTTCAGGATAACGTGTGTGTTTTATTGAGGATACCGTGTGTGTTTTATTGAGGATAACGTGTGTGTTTCAGGATAACGTGTGTGTTTTATTGAGGATACCGTGAGTGTTCTATTGAGGATACCGTGTGTGCTTTGAGGATAGCGTAGACTGGGTGTTTTATTAAGGAGGATACAGTGAATATTCGATAGATGAGGATACGGTGAGTATATTATTAAGGAGAACGCAATCATTGTTTTTTGGAGTATGATATAGATGGCATTCAACCGAGGATAAAATTGGTATTCTACTGACAAAAGGTATCGTGAATATTCTGCTGATGAAGATATCTTAGATGTTGTATACGATGATACTGTAGATATTCTATCGAGGAGGGAGGATACAATTGGTATGTTATAGATGATGATATCGAGAGTATTCTAATGTTACTTTTACATACTTATGTGTTTATTAATGAGTAAAAGAGAAAAATCGCCCGATCATATGCAACTTTGATCAAAGGCATATAATAACTTAGTATGGTTATTAAAGAAATATTTATATTTGTTCTCGACCTAAAAAGAGACATGATCTTTAGCCACATGATTTCAGTATAGGACAGAACAAAAAAGGCGAATAGTTTCACATGTCAGTTTACAGAACATAGAACGATATGTATATTTATTTGTTTGTTCTTTATCCATGTTTATGTTATTTCGTTATATGTTATTGTAATATAACATTAAATGTTGGACTTACGTTGCCTTGCCCGCGATTGCGTAAGTTAGGGAAACAAAGAACTGGTTAGAAGACATGCATATATGTTAGACACCGTGGATATAGTTGGTCCTCTTCGAAAAGGTACGAGAACCCAGCATTTTTGGGTGTAAAATGTCGCACGTTGACGTTGAAAACTTTGCTCAAGAACAAAGGACCCTTATAGGCGTCGTAAATCTCACTACATTGACAGACAGGCCAGGGGCATTGTCTGCTAAGTTAAACAGAACGTCCAAAATAAAGTCTCTTTGGGTATTAATCACTCTATGACAAAGATTATACAGAATGAATTGATATTACTCACTCTATGACAAAGATTATTTAGATTGAATCAGTATGAATCACTCTACGACAAAATATTATACAGAATGAATCGGTATTAATCACTCTACGACAAATATTTCACAGAATGAATTGATAATAATTAACATGTGACAGAGATTATGCCGAATGAATCGGTATTAATCACGATGTGACACAGACTATGCTGAATGATATAATATTTAATATTCACCACGATGTGACAATGATTATGCTGAATATGCCGAATGAATCGGTATTAATCACGATGTGACACAGACTATGCTGAATGATATAATATTTAATATTCACCACGATGTGACAATGATTATGCTGAATATGCTGAATGGATCGGTATTAATCACGATATGATGAAGATTATAGTGAAATGCTTGACAACTTGTATTAACACAATTTTTAACTTATAGCTTTCTTTCCAAACATTTTCCTCACTTTGTTTTTGGAAACCCTTTTCTGGACTCTTAACATGTATGGATTTATAACCTTCTCAAAACTTATTACAATTTTAACGATAAAAATATTTTAATACTTCTTTTGTCCAACAGTTAATGATTAACTGAACCCATTTTGTCATTGTCGGTTTATTGTAGATTAAGCGCTGTCATCATATCTATGGAACGACTCTGAGAGAGAGAGAGAGAGAGAGAGAGAGAGAGAGAGAGATAGATAGATAGAGAGAGAGAGAGAGAGAGAGAGAGAGAGAGAATTCTAACATCTTCAAGCGTTCGTGTTACTATAGCGATATAGGTGTTACATTGCCAATATGTGCGAAGAGGTACTGGATCAAGTGGAAGACAGGAAGTCGATGTCTAAGTGTCTAAGTGTACGGTAGTTCTTAACGAAGTCGTGATTGCGTAGGATATAGTCGATGTCTAAGTGTCTAAGTGTACGGTAGTTCTTAACGAAGTCGTGATTGCGTAGGATATAGTCGATGTATAAGTGTCTAAGTGTACGGTAGTTCTTAACGAAGTCGTGATTGCGTAGGATATAGTCGATGTCTAAGTGTCTAAGTGTACGGTAGTTCTTAACGAAGTCGTGATTGCGTAGGATATAGTCGATGTCTAAGTGTACGGTAGTTCTTAACGAAGTCGTGATTGCGTAGGATATAGTCGATGTCTAAGTGTCTAAGTGTACGGTAGTTCTATTTGATATATTCCCTAAAGAATGACTATTTAGTATTTTCGATCTAGATATTCCATCGTTCTATTTGGTATATTTACTAAATAATAGCTATTTAGTTTTCGATCTATATATTCCATCGTTCTATTTGGTATATTTTCTAACGAAAGACTTTTTCGTTTTCGATCTAGATTTTCCATCGTTCTAGTTCGTATATTCACTAAGAATGACTATTTAGTTTTCGATCTATATATTCCATTGTTCTATTTGGTATATTTTCTAACGAATGACTATTTGGTTTTCGATCTAGATTTTCCATCGTTCTATTTCGTATATTCACTAAGAATGACTATTTAGTTTTCGATCTAGGTATTCCACCGTTCTATTTGGTATATTTACTAAAGAATGACTATTTAGTTTTCGATCTAGATATCCCATGGTTATAATAATAATAATAATAATAATAATAATAATAATAATAATAATAATAATAATAATAATAATGAGGACTTTGTATAGCGCCTAATCTTTAGAAGATCTAATCGCTTTACAACATCTATAATGATATGACTAAAAACATGCTTAAAACAAAAACAAACACCATGAAATTGGAAAACATGAAAAAGCTTGAAAATATTTAGTACCCACCCTTTCTCGTCAAGAGAAACATACCGGTCCACTTCTACCCTCGAACGTAGAATATGCGTACCGATAGGTTGACCTTGGCTGTTGGAGAAACAAGAGCTTTTCTCCGGACGTGATGTGTACTAGGGATTTACCTAAGGTACCCATGTTGGACCCGGTTATGGTGTAAACCAGTTTTAATTGTCCACTATATTCAACGAAATGTTGGAAGCTACCATGTCACCAACCCGTTTTCGTCGAGGAAAATGTCATGTGATACTTAACACCGAACCCTCAACCCAAATGATTCTGGTAGGCTAGTAACTTAAATATATATTCCTTGGCAAACTAAACCTCCTTAATTATTTTTTTATTTTCAATGCTGATTTATTATGCTGGAGGAGATGTTGGTATCATTTCGGCTAAAACTGCACAAATGAAGTGGAGCATTCTAAAACGGCTAAATGCTCCACATGGAAAGCATCAAATTCATATTTATCCCGGTTTAATAAAAAAGATTGGAAATAAATTCACCGGCAAAATGTACCAAAATAAATATATCTAACTTAAATCTCCCTTTCTCTTTCCGCAATTAATACGGCATATTAATCTTTTACAAGAGAACTAAAATCGTGACTTCATTCCAGTGATTTACTTCTTTCCATCTTCAGCAAGGCCCCTGACCTGCATTGAACGGAATCTGTACAATCGAACCAATTTAACTATTTTAAAGAGAAAACAAGTTCTTTGATCAATGAATCATCAAAGCGAGCTGAATAGCTCTGATAAGAACATATTAATTACAGATTGACTCGGTCGATATTCTATTGAGAGTTTCCCCTCTTGGTACTTGCTTCTTGAAAGTATAATAATTATACGGGATAATCGGACCAAGCGACACTAGATTTTTTTTGTATGAAGAAATCACCGCTTTTTCTCTATAGGCTGCCAGTTATCAGATATTTGATTACAGTGTATCGGGTTTTAGCTATTAACCGCACGAAACTCAATAGTACGCTTACAATTTTCGATATTAATTTTCCCTTTAAAGAATATAGTTTTCAAATATGAACATGTGATTTAAGTTCTATTTCCGGTTTTGGCCGTGTAGCTATTATGCCATCGTTTATATTGTTTGTCTTCAAATACATCATAGAAACGTGTCTATTTAGCCCGTGTTTGAATTCGTGAATTTATGGAAAAAAAATCGACGGTCTTAGATTTAGATTGAACAACTGTTGTGTATTCAACGTGGAGATTTTCAAAGTTTAACAGATTTTGAGATAGTACAAATGAATTCAGCATCCCAGATGCAAATGCTTAAATTGCCTTCGCCATTCAACATGTCATTATGTAAATATGGTGAGTTTTTTTTTAACAGATATGAACGTATATTTCTAATTGATTTCTAATGTGTCCGCAGAATCAGAAATTCAAAATTGTTCGTTTGATCTGCATAACTGAACGCAAACATTATATTACAAAGGTTTGCTAATAAATAATCAATAACTCTGTATGACAGCTGATTGGGTTTTACTGTAATGATAGTCATTACCACCGCTGATATTTCCTTTGCACATTTATGTTATTAAACGCTTTTAATTCTAAAATGAAGGGTCAGTATACACCGTAAAGCAGACTTAATAAAACGGTTATAAAAACCTTTATCATGTTTACAAGGTAACATTTTTATTTAAAACTTACATTTCGTAAATTTGCCAGATTGTTATTGTAGAGTTAAGGGACATTTATGTGTCCTTAATGACCTTAATGTACTCTGGTCAAACAGCTAAGCTTTAAAACCTCTGCTTTGCCAACTAAAACGTACGCTATTTGAAAGCAACTGCTTGTATATATTAACATCAGCTTGTATATATTAACATCAGCTGGTATATATTAACATCAGCTTGTATATATTAACATCAGCTTGTATATATTAACATCAGCAAATCGCAGCGTAGTGCTTACATTAATACTGATATGTTATCATTATCAAGTTACAGCGTATTACTAATTACAGTAATACTGTAGCTGTTGCGCCAGGAATGGCTAAGCTGAAATGTCATCCATTTTCCATATTGTTATAGGATGGCTCTTGCCAGAATTGGCTTGATTATGTGCTAGGGCTTTCACCAATTCCACTGCAGTCCATTCATATCTATCAAACAGCTGTTGGCTGCAAAATACACGAAGAACTGGTTGACATGGAAGCTTTTATCTCTTCTGCTTTTTCTTCATTAAACTTTTCACATGTTAAACTTATGGATAGTTTTACATAGAATATCCCGTTTGTCCCCCTCCCCGATGTATTACCACGAAAACACAGCAGTAGTATATGGGGAAAGCAGCTGAGAGGGTGAATCCGACAACTTTTACAAGGCGTCAATTCAGTAACCAAGGCTTCCTCGTAAATGCTTAATAGAAGCCTCCATTCGGCAAACAGAATGACGCCAGGTTATTGTCACCATGTGTTGCTGCATCACGCGTCGAAGGAAAAACAACGACGCCAGGTCGTCGTCACGCACCACCGTTGCTGCTGCGGGTTACAAAATTAGCCATAGATACGGTCTAATCCAATACGATATCGTGTCCGAGGATCGTGTATACTTATCGTTACAAATCCATGTGGGGTGGCTCTGGCGCCGTTAAAGAAATTTTGAAATCGATTATAATCCATATCGGAGCACCAAGTTTGCCAGATATTTCTGAGTGTATGAGTATCAACTCCGTTAAATACACATAATAAATTACAATTATCTCTGATCACCTTCGGGATCTGTGTGTAACGTTGAGTGACATATATCACGTCAGAGTTTTTGTGACGCCCTCGGGAAAATATTCTAGCTGGACTTTTTTGTTTGTCTAACATTACATCATCGTACACAATGAGATTGTTAACACATACATCCAAGTCTTCCACGGATGGTGCTTCGTCAATATCTGTGATAAACTCAATAACGTTTCCGCCGTAAGCTTCTGAAACGGTTTCATTATAATCTTTAAGCACTTGATAACAATGTTGATCATCTACGCTCGGGGCAACTAAATATAATTTGTCCCAGGTCATATACTTCATTATCATCGTGAGCAGCAACTGAGTTTTACCACTTCCGGACGGTCCGATGATAATCATCCTGATAGAGTTTGGTAACAACGCGTGATGTTTTACTTGTTGTTTTTTCTTTAACGCTTAGAAATCGATCACTTCCATTTGTTAATATAACATAAATATATTATAAATCTATATTGTGTAAAATGTAAGAAGCGTACACCAACTATTGACCCAACGACTATTACCACAAAAAAATAACAGAGAAGCGGTCACGGGCAAGTGTGAAATATGTGGTACAAAAAAATATCGATTTGTGAAAAATGGAAATTCCGTAGGAATTTCAACTACGAATTTTCAACAAAAAAAAACCGGTGGTGATATCGCCGCCAAGCTAGCTAAACTCCCAGGGTTACCATGGAGGAAGTATCCAGGTGAAAAACACCTTCCAGGATATAGTTATTGTGGACCGGGAACACGATTAGATATCAGACTTGATAATCAGGATAATCCTAACCCGGGAGAAAATCCGATAAATGCTATCGATGAAGCATGTCGGATACATGATATAGCTTACCGGAGAGGTGATTTACAACAACGTCATCTCGCAGATGTGAAATTGATTCATGCGTTGAATTCAATCACTGATAAATCCGGAAACACTAGTGTTTCATTCAAAGTAAAATTGGCTTCATGGTTGATAAAATCCGCCATGAAAGGTAAATTGACGTTAGGTGCTGGTAATTAATAACAACATGGAATCTATTTATTATTCTCCAAAAGGATACTGGAGGAGTAAAGCAGCAATCGGTAAACTCGATAGAGCCGCGAAGGTGAAAAATACCACTGCAGCAGATTGGTTATCTAAATAGGCGATATGGCAGATTTATCTACCGCCGCCTAAACAAATTAACTACTCGCATTTTGATGTGACTGTTCCTAATGAGGTTCACCAAGCTGATATATTATTTCTGCCGCATGATGGTAGTTGATGTTGCGAGTCGATACAAACAGGCAGAACCGCTAAAAACAAAATCATCAACTGAAGTTGCTTCTGCGTTTGAAAGGATTTATCGAAGGGGTCCTCTACACTGGCCAAATCTATTACAAGTTGATCCTGGCAAGGAATTTCAGGGTGCGGTTTTATCAACAATGAAACATCATAATGTCACCATCAGACGAGGACATACTGCACTACATCGCGATCAGGCAATTGTTGAACGGTTTAATCGGACGCTTGCTGAGCGGTTATTTGGATATCAATACGCGAAAGAATTCATCCAGGATAAACGATACCGTGAATGGGTCAAGAGATTACCAGCTGTGATTACCGCTCTCAATAATGAGATTACTCGAACAATCAACAAGAAACCTAACAACGCGATTAAGAAAAAGTCTATACCTAAAACCCCACAAAAAGATTTTTCAAAAGAACCAATTCTTGGTAATGTCACTGTTAAGTATTTATATGAACCAGGAGAGCTCGAAGGTGGTAAAAAAGAGCTAATGATCCTATTTGGAGTGTCACTGCACATAAAATATATAGTATAACACGATCTACGGGTAGACCAGTAATCTATAGATTGGATTCAACTGCTCCTCAGCGAGGTTTTACTCACGAACAATTGAAAGTGATACCCGAGGATACTCAATTACCACCGCGTGGTCTTAACTAGCACCTCTGCGTCTGTTGCACTCAAGACAAGTCAGCATCACGTTATCTCTAGTATGACCAATACTGCTATTCTTTCTATCCACGGTAGATTGGCGAGGATCTTTATCCGACCAACTCCAACGCATTATACAATTGCAACTCGCGCAGTGATTATTCTGTTGCTGTTTCAACGTAATGATTAATTCAGCATCGATGTCAAATTCTCGTTTATTTTTTTATCCTGTTGTTTATAACCAGAGAGTTTTTTTCTGATTATTTCCTTGAAGTTGTCAGCGCTGATAATATCGCTTATTGTAGTGTCATTATCATCTCCTGACTCTGTCAGGACAACTCTTCGAAGTTGATTTATTCTCCTCACTCGGGACACTGCAAGATAAATTAAATTCGACCACTCGATGCGATTATCTACTATCCAAACAACTGTGTCTGTGATAGTTAATCCCTGTGAAGAGTGTATCGTCGATGCGTAACCTAACGCCCATGGGGATTTATCAGCACGCAATGCATCTTCGACGACGCTGATATCAACCAACACAATATCAATTAATACGAGAATCTGCTTCTCACTCTGTCCAGGAATATCAACTTCGATATTCTGCTTTCGTGTATCCGAAGGTCTATAACAGAGTGGTACTGGAAGTGTTGCAAATTTTTCTTTGTGTATTTGGAATAATTTTATCTGAAGTGCGTCTCTGACTATTTTTCTACTTGCTACTGTCAAATCGTTTGGTCTCCATGTTTCCCAAAAATCATTCATGGGAGTTTCTGAAATTATTTCACGCGCTATTTCACATTGGATTCTATCCGGTTGTAATGTAATTAGTTTTTTGAACTCGCGTAATTGTTCATCAAATGCTCTATGATCAGTATTAATCTCTTCGTAATAGTCTACGTGTGATTTTAACCAATCATGTGGGGATAAACCAACAAATGGTGTTGGTTGACCATGATCACTGCACATAATAATTTTTGTTGTTTTCGTTGATAACCATTCAAGGAATATTTGTAATATTTTCAACGATACCGTGCATATTTCATCCCATATAATGACATCAGGATAAATTTCTCACCCATTCGATCAGGAGTCCATGAGTCACCTTTCCATCGAAAGAAGCTGTGATAAGTACAAGCATTTACCCCACGCTGTATCATCTCTCTTGCAAGTCTATGAGTTGGTGTTAGCACAATCATGTTTGATTTACCTCGAAATAATTCAATTACACGAGTTGTCTTTCCTGACCCACCACAACCGTTTAAGTAAATAGTTTTATATCTACATACAGGATCAGATATCGGTGGTGCATTAAAAAATTCTGATAATTGGTTACTTTTCAAATATTTATCGTCCATCGTAACATCAGCAGATTTACAATATTCGTGTAGCGTCCCCTTTTTAAATCTCCAATACCTCCATTTTTCCTCCGGATCTGTAAATGCAGCCACTGCTGATCTGTATTTGTTGTGTATATACATCGAATCAGTGGCTACTCTAACCGCGGTATTAGGAAATCTATCATCGAAAATAGATTAATAGCAGAATAACTAAGCATAGATGATCTTAAATGTGTATATTGGGAACTATATCCATCACAATAGGTAACAATTATACCCAACTTAGTCCCATTGGATAGAAAAGCGTCTTTACGATTTACAAGTTTTCCATGTTTCGTTAAATCTGAAGCAATAAAATCATATTCAGCGCTGTCTATGATCAACCGCGAAGAATATTTTGCATTGTCATATCTTCCACCTTGAGTAAATTTACCGATTATTCTTCGTCCAAAATCTTTTGCTTGTCCGTTTTCAATTTCAAATAACTGTTTAGACCAATTCATTAATTGTTCATCATTGAAATCAGGAAAATGTTTTCGTTGTTTGCTAATTATACTATCTAGATCGGGTTGTGGTAGCCAAACTTCGGTCTGAGCTCGATGACATATAATTGCTTCACTGATAATCAACGATATCAGCATACCACAATCAATCATGTATCTCAAGAACACAATTGGCATCCAGTGTTTTTCAGACATATGTCTACCAATCCAAACATAACTACACGGATGTAATCCTGTAGCTAATTCAAATGATACCGCACGAGCGAATCCAGTTAAATCAAAATCAGGCAATGGACCATTAACCGCAACACGAGTCGTTTCATGTGTGGGGTGTCCAAATCGTTTAAAATATTTAGCACATTCTCCATATCCAAGAAAACTTCCGGGATAACACGCAGATATATCAATTGAAATAATACCCTCGCGGGAATAGTTTGTATTCCACAGTCCTCCATGACCATATTTAACACAGCTTGATTTAACATCCAATAAAAAAAATCACTTCGTGTTAGACGCCATGAGTTTTTTCTTTTGAGAAGTGAGCTACCACTGATGGAATTGTAAAACTATCCGTTAATAGTTTTTCATTTTCCATAGATGAAAATTTATTAGCGATTTTTCTCATTCGTGAGTGTAGCGCTTCAGTGCGATATAATTCTCCATTAGGTCTTACAAATTGATCAAATCCTAATTCTGAATCTTCAGTGCTGTGAATTAACCACACTGACACAGGGTCATCTTTACACAACGCGTGAATAGCATCGAATAACTTCTCTTTATAGAAATCCTCCGCAGACTCCTCAGGGATATATCTTACAGTTCTCTCCCGTGGGAATATCGTTACTGCGGATGTCCACGCGTGTTTGTTATGATCAATAACTTTGATTGGAGCTGCTTCTGATTTATATTTAGATTCGTGTAATATTTCTCCGGTTATCGTCGCTACTGATATTGGAAATCTTAATGATGTTTCTAATTTGGTTATATCTTGAATTGTTGCCCCGTGCTCCTTCACTGTCAGTCCCCATTCGGTTATTTTTTTACGTCGTCGTTCAGTTAATTTGTTCCCCCGGGATGCATTCGCAAAGTGTTCTATTATTCTTTCTGTTACACAATTCATTCTCGTTGACACAGTCAGCGGCGATAATTTCATAGGTGCTAGTTTTTCAATACTTGGTTTGTCATTTAACGGATATATCCCATAAACAACTGCTGTTACATGATAAGCTCTCTCGTAGTATGGTTTGTCAATTCCAGTCAGAATTCCTGGTTTGGAATCTGGACTCACAATAACAGTTTTTTTTATCTTTCAAGATTGGTTCAAATTTATCTCTAATAATCCATTCCCCTTCCTCATCTTGGATAATGAATTTCATTCTAAAAAAATACCTTTTTCCCCCAATAAAGTCTTGCCAATGCGCAATCATTGTGTAAGAGTCAATAGGAAAATTTGACTTACCTGTGTGTTCAATCCATGGCTATTGTTATTGGGGGCATGTGCAGTCTTTTATAGTCCACGCGGAGTACAAAAATAGCCAATGATTCATAGTTTTTTTTTTTTACATCAATGAATCATTGGGGTTTTTGCATTATCAATGCACATACCACAATCAATGAATCATAGGGCTTTTTTACATCAATCAATCATAGGGGGTTTTACATCATTTTTGGCTATTTTTGTACTCCGCGTGGACTGTAAAAAACTGTGTGTACTGACGTATACGCCATTCGATGTCTAAATACACGAAGGGGTTCCAATGGAGTTTTAATTGTAGTACCCAGAAACATACCCTGATGAACGAAGGTAAGGCTTAGTTAAGTATCTATATATCCTTAGTTAAGTATATATGTATTGTACTGTCTAAAAAACGGGTAAAAATTGACCCTAATTTTTTGATTTTTTATAATTAAAAATATATAATTATATATAAAATGAATCATGAAAATATTAATAAGATTATATCTGAAATATCAAAATTGAAAAGTCAGGGAATTAAATTATGGGAGGGGTTAAACTGTGATCAGATTCTTTCTGAGTATGAATATATACAAGATAATATGCAACGAAATAGATACATATTGCCTAAGTCATATTCATTTATAAAACGCGTCAAACAGGCGATTTATAATTCGTTCAAAGAAAATGACGTAGACAAGTTTGTCCCGTTATTTACTATTGTGGAAAATATTAGAAGAGATTTGGGTCATCAATATGAGATCAAGCGCGAAATTAATTCAAAAATTTGAAATATTAAAACGCTTATTCGCGAATCTGAAAATGCCCCAATTGTTACCTCAGTGGAGTTATAAATACTTCAGCGCGCTAGCTTAAGACATACAGGTAAATTCTCACTATGTGACATGTATACAATACTCCAATACCTGTTGAACAGGTACGCGCGCTTACTCAACCAGAACCAGTTTTTTAATCAATAACGCGGCACATATACATTGACTACACGGAAGTATAATAATAGTTTATGCTGTCGGTGGGTTAATTTTTTGGTGATTTCTTTTTTTTTTCATTGGATTTTCAATCAAGGAGTAGGTCAAATCGAAAATGGAAAATTCTACGAATTTTCACCCATGGGTTTTTCCTGTTTAGTATTCCTATTAACTCTTCAACGTGTAGGCATGAATGAACATATTGCATAATTTGATCGTAGTCACAATCAATCGTTGTTATAGTATTCTCTTGCAGCTGTTGTAATTGTGATTCAGTGAGTATAAATTTATCATTGAAATCCGAAGAATTTCCATCAATGATTAGTTCAATGTGAAAATCCATAGGTGAAAATCCAAAGGATTTTCCATTTTTACGATGATGATAAATTTCCCTGATTGCGTTTTCGAGTTTATGTTTGTCGTATATAACTATTCGCGTATGAAGATACATATTATTGAAAAAGTCTACACTACTCTAAATTGCATAGCAATTCAATTGCAAGTGTGAAAATGGAAAATCTCTTTGAGATTTTCACCATAGGTTTTTCAGTGATCAACCCATCACCATTGTAAATTGCTTTGCAATTTCATCAATAAAAGTCATAAAATGATTTTCCAGCAACTGAAAATCACTAAAAATTCACTGTGAAAATCTGTTTTCAATGGAAATATTTCTAATGAGAAATCTCTACAAGAAATAACATGGAAAATTGACTACTTGACCGTAAAATCATTTATGATTTTCACGGACTTTTTTGTAGCTTTTTAATAAAAAAAAAAAACCAGACAAAAATCATCAAAAATCATAAAAAAATCATCAAAAATTATCAAAAAATCACTAAAAGTTCATCGAAGTGGAAAAAGTCTACGAGAAATAACATGCAAAATCGACTACTTGACCTTAAAATTTCTTCGAGATTTTCCGCTGAATGCAGTAAAAATGCATCAAAAATGTATTAAAATCGGTAAAAAATGCATAAAAAAATCATCATAAAATGATTTTCCATCATCAAAAATAAATTTATTTACAATTTATTGATTGAAATTGCTTGTTGAAATCCTGAAGGGATTTTCACGACGAAAGTCCTTGGAAAATCTTTCCGATTTTCACGACCCCACATCTTATGCCATTTGTAATTGTTCCCCCCGAAGATCAATCAGCGAAATTTCCTGGTCGGTTATTCTCAAATTCATCCTTGTTATAAGTCTATTAGTTGTTTCCAAGTAGGTTAAATGAGGCGGATTCAATTAAACTCCCCGGGGAAACATTCGGGGAAAACGTGTATAGGATATATCCTAGATCAGCGTTATCTGATTTTGAAACGTCGATTGCATAACTCCCTAACACTGCATCACAAATAACGTGTATCGCAATAACTGATGATATATCAAGGTTGCCTGGTGATCTGTGTTTGTTATTGTTGAATACTGAATTCGTCGACGTTAAAATTTCCTTCGGGAGATTTATTTTAAACCATAATGCATGAATTTGTGGGAAAAATTCGTCAATAAGTTTTTTCAGCGACGATTTCATCGCTGGTACATCCCATCCTGGAAATTTCATAAAGACTAAATTATCATTGGTGACTGAAAATACTCTTTTGAATTTTTCTCTCATTGGAGATTTATCTTCGTACATGAGAGATAACAATCTATCATTGAGGTAGTTCATATCGGCGATAATTTGATTTAGTTGTTGTTGTTGCTTGATTGTATCACGTGAAGTTGTTAAATCGAGTAGCAGAGATCGTTGCAGATAATCTCGAAGCTGGTTTAGCTTTGTTTGAAATAATTGTTTCTTCGCGTTGAAGATCACAAATAAACTTTTCTCTGTGATCACAAATACACCTTGAGCGCCAAGAGCAAATCGCCATATTATTCTACCATAATCGTTGTATTCGTAACGTCTAAGTGTATCAGTTTCTGTTCCGTCGTAGACATAAAATTAATACTTTTGATAAATATCTTGGGGTCGTAGAAAACTAATGTCAAAATTGTAATTGAACTTGGGATCAACAGCGGGTAATTTATCATCGAAAAAATCCGATTTTTTAGGTTCCGGTAACTGAAAATGAACCTCAGGAAGACTATTCAACCACGCGGTGTGAACCCGTGGGAAGAATTCGTCGATGGTATCGCTGAGTTTTCCTCGCATCCACGGTACATTATATCCTGGAAATTTATCTTCAACGCGGATTTTGTAATGTGCTGCAAATTCTGTTCTCGTTACAGGACGATCAGCTGTATGTTGTTTATCAGCGAGAGCCAATTGAATCATTTGATAATTGAAACGTTCCATATCGGCGATAATTTGATTACATACTTGTATGTACTTGATGACATCATCGCGGCGTGGTGGGAGTGTACTGATAGCCGTTACCAAATAACCTCGAAATCGCTCAAAATCTCTATTAATAAGTTGGAGAAATAAAGTAGTAGCTTCTACAGAAGATCCACTACCCCTCTCTACACTTAAACGAAAATCATCATCGGATTGCAACGCAAATGATAATTTAGGAACACTAACAGGGTCATCAAAACCGTGATAATCTTCCTTCGACGATACATAGTCGGATTTTAGCGGATCGCTTGGTAGATCTTTTATATCAACGGTGCCCAGGATACTCAGGATATCCTAATAAAGTTCTAATTGAGCTGTTGTATATATCGACGGAATAATCGGGTGAATTTATCTCGATGACCGTTGACAGCAATGGTTCATGTCCTTTTATTTCAATTGGGGATTTATCAGGTCCATCTGGGACGTCAATGATATTTTTTCCTGTGATTGCTTCAATAGATTCTATACTTACTTCGTTGATATCTTCGATGTCATATGCGCCAGTAGGTAAATGTATAGTATGCGTTTCTGGTTCAACAGTGCCTGTTTTTTTCCATAAAAATGTAAAACTGTTGTTGGGGGGTTTACCATTAAATGGCTCTGATCGCACATTTGGCCAGCTGTAAAAGCATCTTAACTGCGTTATCGCTATCTCAGATGCTGCCAACGGAGGATTAAATTCAACGCTAAACTCTGGTACTTTCGTTAACAGCGATATCAATTTTGTTTTCGTCGTGGCGGTATTTTCTACTATTTGTTGAAGCAGTTTTTGTGACATTATTATTAACGCCGTTGTTGAAATTGTTTTCCAATTTTGATATCGTTGTATTGAACAATCATCGGTTATTACTGTGTCGTCGATCGATGACGAAATCAACATCGACAATTCCGAATACGCGTTTGACACAATAACAAGTTTAACCGTTTAATCGTGCAATTTACGTTGGGAACATGATGATATTTTTTTTTTGTTATTCCGGTAAATACTTCCGCAATTGTTTCCGCCTCAGATATACAAATTGGAACGACAAAAACCGAAGATAGTATTATTCCAGCGCCGGCAATAACACCAGACACCGAGTACACGGATACGTCAATGATGGAAATTCTTCGCTGATATTTTTTTCTTTTTTATACGGTATTGTTCAATCAGCGCTTGTAGTTTACTCTGAAACTCTTTGACGGTATCATAACGATATTAAGATGTGGTCATTTATCTTTTAAATCATTTTCAATTTCAATTTATTTACTTAAATTCACTTCAGTTTAGTTGTTTACTTAAATCCGCTACGAATTCAACATACCACGACATTGAAACCCTAGCTAGATTATTATCAGTGGATTTTATTGTAAATTGTTCAGTTGTATCCTTGTCGATGATCGTTGATATCGTATTGGTGACCCCAGATGAACTCAGCGATGATATATTAAACTGAGTCGGCTTTACTAGTGTTAATCGATAAATCCCCTTGACGGTTGCAGTGATACTTAGCGTATTAGTGGATGGTGTCCACGCAAATGATCCGTATTGAATCGTGTATACTACGTTGTTGGTTTTCGCATGAGGGATTTTTGTTTTTTCAATGATTGCTATCATCCTCGGTAAATCATCTTTGATGGCATCGTTGAATGTTTTAATATCATCGATGGATTTTTTAATAATCGCTATGTGATCTGAAATTGATCTATCTTCGCTCCAACTCCTAATCGATTATAAATATAGGTTATATCATCAGTGGATTTTTGTTGATCCGTGGTGATATTTTCCAGAGTTGTTTTAATGTCATCTGGTTTTATATCCCTACCAAAAATTTATCGATAGCATCATCAGTTTTTCTAAAATTTTTACGTAAATTATTAAATTGACCGAGATGAAAATCAAACTCAGTTCGTAATTTTGGTAAATTGTCGACGGTGACTTTTACTTGTGCGATATGTAAATCATCGTATACACGGGGAACACCAAATAAATTATTTATGGGAGTTTTAATGGAATCAATTATATCCTGCTGGAGTTGAGTAAATTTAGTTATGTGATCGTTATTTTCGTCGCGTAGTTTTTTCATATCAGTGAAAAAGTATTTATTTGATCCTGTAATTTTTTTAATTCATCTAAGTTTGCTATCGATGCGATAGCTCTCCTGATAATTTTTTTTACCTGTCCGACAGTAACTCCTTCTGCAGAAGGACGTGATGCTGATCTCCCAAAAATATCTGCCATGTTATATTGTATATTTCCACTTTAAGTGATTGGGAAATTTACGATTGAAAAATCTTTTGATTGCTCATCGTGTACTCGTGGATGGCTTTGTGAGGTAATTAGGAGCTCGTCGAGATAGCTGTCAATGCGTTAAGAACCTCTCGTCCGCATATCGGAGGATCAGTTAATGTCTGCGTGGGCAGTGTTGAGTACCAAACTGGGATTTTTGACGAAACCTTAGTTTTGGATACATAATTGTTAAATTCATTCGGCGCTGGTAATCCATACGAGTCAAAATAAATAATCGACGCTGGATATATTGCGTAACAAACCCAATGAGTTCCAGGTCCAGTGTTGTCATCTAGATTAATTATACCAGTTTCTGGGATATGTGGTCGTGCTGGTAATTGATCTTTCATGAATACACCTCTGAAATGTTTTATTGGGAGTTTCTTTACTGCGTCAGCGAGGTCAATATTAGACATTGGAAAATCCATAGGATTTTCAATCAAAGATTGTTCAGCCACAGAACTTATCCGGGTCTGTAATGTCTTGTGAACCAACTTCCCGGTAGTCTGAATCCGCGTCCCTTTTTTTTGTATTTAGCGCGAACTGATCCACCGGTTGCTTTCTTTACTGCAAGCCCTGCCGCGGTACAACTAGCTCCTAGCCCGCTGCTTTAGCAACCGCTGGGGCCGCTGCTGCACTCAACGCTGGAATTGCAGCTAACAACGGGAATATACCACCGGTTTTAATCATGTCACCGATCGCAGCTTGTGGAAAGGTCAATTTGATTCCTGTACCAGCTTTTAATGCTTTATTGAAATGATTAATCTGAGTTTTCGTCAGCGATAATTTATTTGATCCACCTGTTATTTGTTGTTTTTTAAGCGTTATCGTTGTACCACACGCAGTAGAATTTTTCGATTGAAGTTTCTTTTTACCTGACAAGGTGTCAGGGTGACATTAACATGATTATACGACATTTTATTTAGTAAGTAATATTCTAATTATCCAGTTATATGTTTTCTATTGGTGCATCAATAACTCGCATTTTTCCACCTCCGCATTCAAGTGTCATATATTTTTCATTGAGAATAACAGCGATTGCTCTAAATCCTCCAGGAACATCGCCGACACGAGCCTGAAACTTTACATCAACAGTCGAGTGTTTAGATAGATCAAGATGCTGCAATGAAAAGTAATAAATCGGATACAATTGTTTAAAATCCCACTGCTATATTTGTAGTCCAGTATCGACGTTTTGATCACGACCCATATAAGACCACAACCGATGATATACTCGTCCTATTTGATGGTCATCGTATTTGAGAACAAGTTGCTCTTCTTGTTCTTGCTGATTACTTATTCGCAATGATACTTCGCTGACGCCACATTGATCAAATATTATATGAGACCGCAATTGTATACTATCATTTGCAGCCGCAGTTTTTTGTGTTCTATTAAAATTTTGTTGCGCAACAAAGACGTGTCTTGGCGCGGAAACATTTTTCGTTAATGCAAGTTGCCAAGTGAAAACACCACTAATGTTACTAGTTGTGGTAGCTGTTGTGATATCCAACAATGACAATAATGATTTTCCTCCTTGATCCATAAAAGATAACAATCGTGTCTCAACATCCAACGATGGATTCATAATTGGCATCCATAAAATTAAATTTGTTAATTTTATAATACCATCAGTAAGAGGATGAGCACCACGGTGAAGAGCATAATCATCCGTTGATCTTCGCGTGAGCACTACAGTATGACTAGCACCAAAGATAACTTTTCGTACATCTCGACAAAATCCAAATATATGCGACAGTGGAATCACACATGAAAATTTACCAAGAGAGTCTATATTCTTTTTTCGTGCGTTGTAATTAGGATTATTACCCATAACAACAGCCTCAACATCAGCGTCATCATTAGCAGCAGTAACCTTCTTTGGTCGTCTTAGCGTAAATGAATTATAATCAGCGCTATTGGTAGTATCCTTTGCAAACATCATCGTATGACTCGCAGATTTAATAAAATCGTCAGAGTATCTAGCTAAACCTATTATTGTGGTTGCAACATCAACGTCGTTGTCGATAGATTCAATTCTAGTAGAATTAATTATATACTGCGCGCTGCTAAATAGCGCCATTATGCCATTGTTGACAAACCCAATCGGGATATCTTTGAGGTTATCAGCGGCGACATATGGATTACCATCATTTTTTAATAGTTGTCCTTCTACTTCAATGAATGCTTTACATGGTAGAAAATACTTAGATGTATCATCAAATCTAAGTTCAATTCGTGACGTCGTATCAGCATTCTGGGCACGATACGAAAAATATTGATAATCACGAATAGAACGATTTCTTCGTACAGGAGCATTTACAGCAAAAGCATCATCGATTTCTTCTTCAAACATTTATACTTTAACGTGGTGGATCTAAATAATTAATCGTTTTAGACCAGAACAAGAAACTGATCTCAACCACTCATTTACCATTTTATTAATTGCGCTACATACCTTAGGTGGCATTTGATTCGTAGATTCTAATTTTATCGTTTTTCTCCTCCTTGCTAATGACATAAGTTTTTCTTTGGCGACACCCAATAAATCAAATACCTTGTTGCCAATTTCTGTACCAATCTTATCACGGAGAACACCAATAGCTTTTGACGATATTTCTTTACCGATTGGAAGTAATTTTGGAGCAACTCGAGTAAATAATCCTGTAACAATATTACCGAGTCCATCTCCATATGTAACTTTGTAAACTGGTAATCGTGAATTTACGACATAAATAGGTCTTGCTCTACTCATACTAGGATGTACTATCATTTTATTTAAATGCTATATATCTAATCGATGATCAATCGCGGCGATTAATCACTGTAATAATCATCGGCAAGTTCATCGATGAAACTACGATATAATCCGATATCCATTACACGACCTTGAAACAATCGTTGACAGATTTCAGACGCTTCATTAATTATCTCCGGGGAATTATTTCCAGTTCGTTTTCCTCTTCCATGGTCCGTTGAAAAAAATGATTGTTGGTGTCACGTTGAGGGTAACACATGGGACATCCGTGAAATAAGCATCCGTTAAACTCGTACACGATCTAAGGGTTTTCTAAGTCCCAGCCATCCACCGAATACGTTTCGAAGGTCTGGTGTTAAATTGCTTGTGGGATAAGATGGCACAACGACCGTCTTTACCCAAGACGGAGTATTTGTCTGAACCTTCCCGCTACTTCCAGATGATTCACGACAAAACCAAATACATCATTCACGTGGACGTCATCTTAGTTAATTACGAAGAAGAACTAGACTTTGCAGAAGCCGACAAATTTGGAAATGTCATCATTGCGGCTTACGTGACAGCCCATGCTAGCTTAAAATTGTACGAAGTGTTAGAACTCCTAGGAGATCGCGTCCTGTATTTAGACACGGACAGTTACATCTACATCGATCGCCTCGGTCAACGTCACTCTGACATCGAAGGAAACCGTTTAGGAGCCTGGACAGATGAACATCCCGACGACAAGATTCTAAGTTTTGCAAGTAGCGGCCCTAAAAATTACGTCTATGAATACCAAAACCGTCAAGGAGAAATGCACACCGAATGTAAAGTGAAAGGATTGACTCTCAATTATCGCACCAGTCGAGTGGTGAACTTTGACGTGCTAAAAGAAGCCTTGAAGTCTGGACTGGATGAAACTTTTAAAGTGACCACCCACGAACCGCACAAGATCGTACGTTTACCCACACACCAAATCGTCAGTAAGTCTTTGGAAAAAGTCTATCAAGTCGTGTACCAAAAGAGAGGGCGGCTTTCCAATCACTTCACTTTACCGTACGGTCACGTCGATGTTGGTCAGCATATAAAAAGGGACATCGTCCAAGACCTATAGTTCATTGTGACTAACACTGCCAAGCGAGAAAGATAAATCATTTCACACACCAAGTATCGAGCGTAAGACTCAAGCAGATTTACGAATGAAAGGGGTACGTAATGGAAAACATCTACGCTGGGACACAATCGATAGCTGACCAGATTTTAAACAATGTGTGTGACGGATATAGAAAGCAACATGAACTTTCTCCTATTTGATTGTTTACTTGTTTTGGTTTAGCTTTTTTCTTAAAAATGGATATTACTTGTTGTATGAAAAGTGTCATTCTTATATGAAATGCTTATGCGTTGTATGTAAAATAGGGTCTTTTTTTGAAGGCATAAACTTTAATTTTAAAAGTATTTTTTTCTAGATCCAAGAAATAGATAACATGTGAATTGATTTGTTCCATGTCCAGATTTGAATGTTTTAAATAGATAGTGCTTAGACTAAAGCACAGGCCAGAGAGCCCATGTATTTACTTGAATAAATGTTTTGAACCCATATCGTAGACTTTTATTATCTGTGGGTCTTTCTTTAGATCATCTCTACCCTCTTTTCTGTGTGTTTCAATGTGTATTTGATTCATTCTGTATATCTATGTTTGTCCCTATCAGCCCTTTGTTCCTACACGTACATTTTACCCTATCAATAGTTTTGACCCTATAAACACAATTGAGTCACCAATTTTTAATTCCCTTAGAACTCCATGTGATATTCCCATGTTAAATTCCCATTAACACTAATTTTGATATACCCATTTTTAACGTTAAGGTCCCAATGACACTAAAGTGACCCAATCCTTGTCGCTATGTTCAGTTCCCCATTCGCTCCATGTTACATTTCCCCATGTTAAATTCCCCTTGTCGCTAGATGTTCCCCCGACCTTTTTGACTGGATTTCCCATTGTCGCTAGAGTGTCCCCATATACTACTCACAGCACGTAATGTTCATTCCCGTACGTCCACCAACCGTCACATGTAACTACGCACGAGTATTGAAATTTTGCCTTGTGACCCTGGAACTTTGTGTCAATGCCCTCGCCATGATACGTGACAAATATATATTCTTCCTGGCAAGCAGCCAATGTTGTTAAAATCAGTGAGATCGTGAGATCGAATTTTGTTACCTGTTTTAATTGTACTACGTCTTGAATCAGTTGGTCAGTTATGTACCACGTCTTGAATCAGCTGGTCAGTTAAGTCATAATAATACTAATGAGGACTTTGTATAGTGCCTTATAATAATACTAAAAATGAGGACTTTGTATAGTGCTTTATAATAATACTAATAATGAGGACTTTGTATAGTGCCTTATAATAATATTAATAATGAGGACTTTGTATAGTGCTTTATAATAATACTAATAATGAGGACTTTGTATAATGCCTTATAATAATACTAATAATGAGGACTTTGTATAGTGCCTTATAATAATACTAATAATGAGGACTTTGTATAGCGCTTCATAATAATACTAATAATGAGGACTTTGTATAGTGCCTTATAATAATACTTAATAATGATGACTTTGTATAGTGCCTTATAATAATACTAATAATGATGACTTTGTATAGTGCCTTATAATAATACTTAATAATGAGGACTTTGTATAGTGCCTTATAATAATACTAATAATGAGGACTTTGTATAGTGCCTTATAATAATACTAATGAGGACTTTGTATAGTGCCTTATAATAATACTAATAATGAGGACTTTGTATAGTGCCTAATCGGTTCAAGCTCTAAGCGCTTTACAACATATATAATGATATGACTACATAAAGAAAACACCAGAAACTCCATGAAATTAGAAAACATAGGAACAGACTGAAAATATTTAAGGCTGGAAACATTATTAGGTCTTTAAGTTTGTTCTTGCAGTCGAAATAGGTGAGGTTTAAGAGCACTCTTGAATGGGATCACTGTCTTTGTGCCTACGTACAGAGGGCGATTCATTCCACGTTGCTGGGCCCTGGTATGAAAAGAACGTTGTCCATATGACTTCGTTTTCGTGGTGGGAGTAATGAGTACGATTGTTAGAAGAGGAGCGTAAGTATCTTGTTGGTGTGCACACATGGGTGTGTATGTTTGACTAGCATCCGTCAGTGAAACGTAGCATAGAGAACAAATTTTGTGTTTGATTATGGATCAAATGGATAGCTAGTGTAGGATACAGAGAAGCGGGGGAGGTGTGCTCTGATCGTAGTATTATAGGGATGATCCGAGCAGCTGTGTTTTGAACTATTTGAAGTTTCTGGAGCAGATAATGAGACAAAAAAGACATAATTGAGTTACAATAGCCTAGTAATGAACACATAAGTGTTTTAGTGGCTCGTGCACTCGGGCACGTCCTCCTGACACCAAACTAACTCGAACACATGTCTATCAATCTTTACAACACGCTGCAACTGACGTACCTGGTTTCTTAAAATACACGTGTATCTAGGACATTGTTACTTACCTAGCTATGATGGCCCGAATACATTTTCTTATGGCATACCCTAGCTGTGATGGGCCTAATAACTTTTTAATGGCACACCCGTGTTGTAATGGCCCGAATACTTTTCCTAATGACATACCCTTGATGTGATGGTCCTAATAATTTCCTAATGACATACCCTTGCTGTGATGGGTCTAATAATTTCCTAATGGAATAACCTTGCTGTGATGGTCCTAATAATTTCCTAATGACATACCCTTGCTGTGATGGTCCTAATAATTTCCTAATGACATACACTTGCTGTGATGGTTCTAATAATTTCCTAATGACATACCCTTGCTGTGATGGTTCTAATAATTTCCTAATGACATACCCTTACTGTAATGGTCCAAAAACTAAACTGTTCCTAGGGACATAAAATAGCTGTGATAGCCCTATAGATAAAACTGTCTCTAGAGATTTACCCTAGCTGTGATAGCCCTATAGATAACACTGTCTCTAGAGATTTATCCTAGCTGTGATAGACCTATAGGTAAAACTGTCTCTAGAGATTTACCCTAGCTGTGATAGCCCTATAGATAAAACTGTCTCTAGAGATTTACCCTAGCTGTGATAGCCCTATAGATAAAACTGTCTCTAGAGATTTACCCTAGCTGTGATGACCCGAAAACTGTTCCTGGAGACAACGCTGGGACGACCCTATATCTAATATTGGTCCTAGAGAAACAGCCTACCTGTGATGGCCCTAAAGTCATTTTTTTGGACATACATTATGAGATGCCCCTTAAACCTTCCATAGGGATATTACTTAGCTGCGATGCCCTTATAGATAAAGCTAGTCATAGGGACCTACCATAGCTGTGATGACCTTATAGCGAAAACTATTCAAATGTTCAAACGCTATCTGTGATGGCCGTAAAACGTTTTTCTAGGGTCATAGACTAGTTGTGAAGGCCATAATAAGATTCAAGAGAAATTGGTAAGACTCTATAGTCTTAAGCTAAGTAACAGAAAAGAGCGAACACCAACAAGTTGTTAAACCTTCAGCAAATAATTTATTTCCATTGTGATGAAGCGTGCATGAGCGGACAACCACAGCAAGGATGAAGTACGAATTTGATGATAACGAAAACGCTGTAACACAGTTTGTTGATGCAGGCCATGTACGTGACAATTGTATTGAAAAACATTATTATATTCATACAACAGATTTTCCTATGATCTAATATGCATAGAGTTATATGTATATAAAGTATATGATAAACAATTTAGTTGACATTCCGATCTGAATGATCGGATCTGATCTAACTTTATAAAATATCAGCCCCAAAACAATCCACTTGGGAGCTGAGACGGCCATAACACAGGAACCATGCAATTAACCTACTTTGCACGTGGCCTGTGCAGCGCCAAAATGGACAGTGGTCGGCATTAACAACGACCCCTAACACCTTGCTGACGGACATGTGTGACTCCCATGTGCGAAATGTATATAAGTGCAATTTCTGATAATTTTCAATGCTGTTCTATCCTCGTGCTTTCCGCAACATCAATGTACCCAGTGATTCCTGGCTGTATAAATTATACGGCAGAGGTTCCTCCTGGGCATCTTTCCTGTCCTCTTCGTAGGCAGTGAACCCACTTGCCCTTATTAGATTAGATAGTGTGCTCAGGTCTGTGTACCCACTAGACCGTGTGGTCAGGTCTGTGTACACACTAGACCTGAAAGGGAAAGCATCCTTTGCGCGTGTATTTATGTGAATATGAAATTAATGTGATATGCGCTATCGATATGTACTGTAGGCATGAATGTTGACGTGATAATTACTCAAGTTATGATACTGATGGAAATTGCAAATGGGGGTGGATATAACAGAATGCAACAAGGAACCCTTTGCGAGCTAAAATAATTAGATCGAGAGTGGAGCTATAGATTCGAATGACGTTCAGAACATCTAATATATCGTTTGAACGCATCCGATTTCCATCGCCCCAACTGACGAATCCAACAAGCCCTGCATCGCAGCAGTTGTTGCTGCTCCAGTTCTAAAACTATGACTTTTGAAGTATTTTGGATCAAAGTTGCAGAACTGCAGAGCAATTTTAAGTTGCGCGTTGAATTCCGCCAGAGTTATAGGTGTTTTTAGGAAGATACATAAATATTGGGCCTGGACCTGAACCTCGCATATGGATATATCGCTGAAGATTTAAGACCGGACAAACGGCAGCATTATTGTTCTTATTAATTTTTAAAGTGAACTTCTGACCCAGGATGTGTTTGAATGTGTTGAACGTTATGGTAATGAAACGGTGGTCCAGGGAAAACTGATTGGTGTGCAAGAGATTAGGGATATGCAGGGTAAGGGACTGTACAATGATTTCCCCGATTCTCAAGAAGGCATGGAATGCCAATGAAAACATAGCTCGAAACAGAAGCTGTTTGTACCGAGAAGATATATTACGGGCAGTAGCATTGACACTTGTGGTGGTTAAAACAGGCTCCTTTCCTGGGATTAACTTCTGAGACAGAGGGTGGTATTGTGGCAGTGTTGGCGGCCGCCCTGTCACCTATACTGTTAAGAACTGATCGAAAATAAAGTTCAAGGTGGGTGGCACCACACTTTGCTTCTCCCTGTTCTATCATGTGTCTAAACTGCTCATCATAATATTTCCAATGAGCCCTGCTTTCAGACAACTTCATCACGACTTCCATGTGATGAGATAGAATAGTGCTCATGCATATAACCGAAGTAAATCTGTTCCATGCTGTCAACCACTGACTGATGAAGAACGGGAATGTCTTGTAAATGGGGACTAAGTTCAATTCAGATGTATTTGCTGTCTTATCCAACTGTAATGTATATGTATTGTCTGTGGATGTGGAAAGGAGTGTGTGAAAATCTATGTACGCCACCCGTCCAAATCTGTTGCTTTATTTTTTCAGGTACCGACGCAGTTATATCGATTGATGTACTAACAAAGTTAGATTGACTGTGTGCGTCCAAAGTTGTAACTGGTGTTAACAAATCATTCGGAGTACCTATACCTGAGAGTCCTGTTAAAGCCGAGGTAGCCTGTGCTATCCCCAACTAACTCTTGGACAATTTGTTCGATTAGGGCTCTGGAGCTCGCAGGAGGCTTTTGTTCCTGTTCCAGCGATGGCATGGCAGGTTGATGTACCTGAGTGGTCCCTTGTAGAATCCCCAAGATGTGGTCCAACCTTTTGTCCCCCTTTGCAGTGATGACAGGTGTAATCTGCTGTACCACCTGCTGGGTTATCTGGTCGATGGTAGCTTGGTCGGCTGTCACTGCTGTGTGTCTCGCTCCCGACGCATGTTGCTGTTCTTGTTGCTACCTAGACCTACTCCAAGAACTGGTGGATTGAACCCTCTTTACCGGCTGCCCTACCCAAGCCGATGCTTTGCGCTTGGGTGCCATGACCTGATAAAGTTAGAATAAATTTTGTAGCGAACATAAAGCAATAAAACAAGTAATACGGGCTACTCTGCATGTGTAATAGGAACAAGGCCCGCTATTGTTAACTGGAATATGCTCAAACAAACATTAATGAGAAAGTGATGTATATGTTTACCTGATTTTATTTATTTATTTGAGTTTTATTTATTATTTAAGCTTATTCATACGGTATAATATACTGGAATGGACACTGCGTTCTTAGTAATATGGCGTCTGTATAGAAATTGGCGGTCAGGCATGCACCAGACATGTTATCAGGCCAAGCGCCTGATATAGATTACGATAGAAATAGCGGACAGGAACGGGACCTGGCCTGTTATCTCCCATCCGTGGGCAGATCACATAATAAATTGGAATATGAACCGGCAAGTACAGAAGATAGCGCTCCGGCATGCACCGGACCTGTTATCAGGCCAAGAGGCTGATATAAAAAGACAATATAAATAGCGGAAAGGTACGGGATCTGGCCTGTTATCTCCCCCCTTTCACGGGCAGATCACATAAAACATGGAACTATCTACAGGTATGTACAAAAGATGGCGGTCCGGCATGCACGGACCTGTTATCAGGCCATGAGGCTGATATATTACTTCACCGTCTCCAGCATGTATTTGGTATTCAGAATATAGCCTTACAGTGGTTCAAGTTCTACTTAGTCAACAGGACACAAATTATATCTGCAAATGGAATACACTCCAGCCCAGTTGACGTATGTTGTTGTGTTCCACAGGGTTCCGTTCTTGGGCCTGTTCTCTTCATTCTGTATACTCAGCCGCTCTCAAGTGTCATAGATCATCAACAAGTGTCGCACCAATTGTATGTAAATGACGCCCAAATATACAAGTCTAGCCACCCAACTGAAGTTGATGCTACCATCCATGGAGTAGAGAAGTGCATTTTTTATGTGAATTTATGGATGACATGTAACAAGCTGCAGATGAATGATGATAAAACTGAAGCTATTCTGATCACAACACAATGACTTTCTCATTCACATCCTTTACCTCAGATAATAAATGTCAGCAACACCAAAATTAAATTCTCAGTCGGTACGGAACCTAGGCGTTACTCTAGACAGTACTCTCACATTGCACCAAAATGTCATGAACATATGCAAGGCTGCATATCTTGAATTGAGACGCATCAGTTCCATTCGTAAATATCTTTAAATTGATGCCACTAAAACACTTGTGTGTTCATTAGTACTTTCAAGACTGGACTATTGTAACTCAATTCTGTCTGGTTCATCACAATATTTACTCCAGAAACTTCAAAAAGTTCAAAATACAGCTGCACGGATCATCTTTAGAGTACCTCGATCAGAGCACACCTCACCACTGCTCTGTACCCTACACTGGCTATCAATTCGATACAGAATCAAACGCAAAATTTGTTCTCTGTGCTGTGTTTTAATGACAGACTCCAGTCCAACATACATATCCAGCCTCACCCATGTATATACACCAGCTAGATCCTTATGCTCTTCTTCTGATAATCATATACTCATTGTTCCCAAGGTGAAAACAAAGTCATATGGACAACGTTCGTTTGCACACCAGGGCCCCGCGACGTGGAACGAATTGCCCATTGAAAGTAGACACAAAGACACAGTGGTCCCTTTTAAGATTGCTCTTAAGACTCACCTGTTTCGACTGCAGGGACAAACTTAGCGACCTAATCATGTTTTGTATCTTATATGTTTTCAGCATGTTTGTTATGTTTTCCGATTTCATTGTTTTTGTCATTTATTATTCTGTAGTGTAGTCATATCATTATTGATAGTGTAAAGCGCTTAGAGCTTCGAAAGATTAGGCGAAATACAAAGTCCTCATTATTATTATTATTATTATTATTATTATTATTATTATTATTATTATTATTATTATTATTATTATTATTAATTTATAACGCATTGAGAAGAGTCCCGCGTAGTGACTTATAAAGGTGCCACTGTCCTTTAGGGGACAAATGAATGCCATCTGAGCGAAATTTCCCCATGACCTGAGGCCTATTGAAAGCAAATTTGCCATTGTGATCCCAAATATTATATAATGATAAGCCGCCACTTCAGCTTTCACAATATCATTGACCTCTTTCGCCAATTTACAATACATTTCCTTGTAAATTTTATCGGCTGCTTCTTTGTCTTGGTAAAGTATTTCCGCGAACCCCACTTCGTGTAACCTTTCCGGAAATCGAGGCATGAGCTGACAAAGAACGATATGTTGTACCCTATATTTCCTATGTAAAACCGTAGCCAAGACGACCATCTTATATAAAACCGTAGCCAAGATGACCATCTTATGTAAAACCGTTGCCAAGACGACCATCTTATGTAAAACCATAGCCGAGACGACCATCTTATGTAAAACCGTAGCCAAGACGACCATCTTATGTAAAACCGTAGCCAAGACGACCATCTTATGTAAAACCGTAGCCAAGACGACCATCTTATGTAAAACCGTAGCCAAGACGACCATCATATGTAAAACCGTAGCCAAGACGACCATCTTATGTAAAACCGTAGCCGAGACGACCATCTTATGTAAAACCGTAACCAAGACGACCATCTTATGTAAAACCGTAGCCAAGACGACCATCTTATGTAAAACCGTAGCCAAGACGACCATCATATGTAAAACCGTAGCCAAGACGACCATCTTATGTGCAATAGTAGCCTCTGGCGATGTATCTGCGTTTACATCGTTATCACCGGTCATTAGAATAACAATATCAGGGTTTCTTACTTGCACTTCACTCATGTCATGTAGCACTATAGCACTAACATTTTGATAGTGCGCCTCCCCCCCACTCCCTTCATGTGTGCTTTTCAATATTCCGTTATGTTGAAAGAAGGAACTAGTTTAAGATCCGAACCGAACTTCAAATGCCGATCGAACCATTTACTAAGGGAATGACTCAAAATAAGTGCTTTAGTCATTGTCTGGGAGACATTAGCTGATGACTATGTAAATAAAAATTACAAAAACACAAAACAGAACACAAATATTTTTACTCACCTTTACCTTTCCAGAACGCGAGCAAGAAAACAAATATTTATAAGTATGAGTGATAATAGTGTTAAAAAACAATTACAGTAAAGCAATAGCAAGGTAGAAAGAAGAAAAATAAATCTTGATCAATAAAATAGACAACCCGTATTTACAAGAGAATTATGCTGCAAGTGACTCTGAGAATGATTACCCTATATTCATACGCCTTAAAATGAGTCACGTGATCAATTTCCTTTGTTTAGCTGACCCAATGGGTCTAGCTTTCTTTGTACACTATGGCCTAACCAGACCTGTTCACCCTTCATCACAAATATCCTTGCGCTAGCGCAAATAGTTTTGAATGCAAAGTAAAAAATTTAAAAGGAACTTACATTATTATTAATTAAATCTTCCAAAGACCTAAACTTTCTGTCACAAGTTCAATTATATAAAGTTTCAACTGAATTCCAGCAGTATTCCAAATATTATTGAAATGGTTGATATACCCATAGTCTCGAATGTGCTAATGTGCCAGAGTCCTGTAGTGTGGCGATCTGGTAACAGTTCTTTTTGTGTCTCACAATTATATTATCAACAACTGTTCTTATAAATCCAAATTAATGTTCAAGTCAAAGAATATCATAGATTACCAGGTCGTATAATACTTTAAACAAATAATTCCAAACAAATGAAATATTGAACACAACATTAAGACTGATTCTGCTTAAAGAATGAATAATTTATCAAGTAAACAACAGTTTATAAAAATAAGACTACAGTAGAACCAGGATGAGAATCAGAATTACATTTCCAGACAATTCTAAGTTGTCAACAAGATAAAATCTTTAACTAAAATTTTAATACAGAATGTGGTAAACATAAGGCGGACCAGGTTGTAGTTAAGGAGGAATTCCAATGTCGCAGACCCAGAACAAATACACATGTTTCACTCTGCTGATAATGATCAAAATATTTAACCTTCATAGAGATATATTAAATATGCATTATGTTGTTTAACAAATGAATGAACTTGATCTTGGACACATTTAAGTACTTAATACAATCATTAAGAACAAACTAACAATACAAATTAAAGAAACACACACACACACACACACACACACACACACACACACACACACACTAATAATAATAATAATAATAATAATAATAATAATAATAATAATAATATATCTATATTGTTTTACCATGTGGTCATATAAATTGCATCACCGAAGAAACGATGGATATGATAGCATGTCTTTTTTTAATCTTACCGTTTATACGGGTCCTCGCGTGAAAGCATCCGGCTGAAATCTGATTGCTACTTTTCGCACTGTAAGTAGAATCTTTATATAAATACGCTGAATAAATATTTACTGTATATAAATTTACACAGTGATAATAATAACATTTGCGAATCTTCATTTATTTTTTGTCTACGAGATTCTACTTATGAGAAATGCTAATTTTGTGGTTGACTTTCTGTTTTGTATTGATATTTAAGCTTAACATCATCTGCCAATGGATTAAACACCTTGTACTTTATTCTGAAAGTTAGTACGTCACCATTTGGCTTGTGATCTATGTAAAGGACCTAAAGGGTAGAGGTTCTTCAGTCTTATAAGAATACAATTGAAAGAAGAAGGATGGAATAAATCAATCCATTTTCTTTACTTACAACAGGAAGCATGCTTTTGCAATATACGACAAAAAATAAAAATAAAAAAATAAATAAAAAAAAAATTGGGAAAAATTTTAACATTGCACCCTTCATAATTTCTTTTTAAATTTTACATAAACAGTATAGCCTTCCAAACATTTTATTTGATACAACTTATTACGCATCTCACTGGTCAGTTACTTGACTTGTTGTCCGTACAATTGGTCAGTACCTTGACTTATTGTCTGTACAATTATTGTCATTGGTCAGTACCTTGACTTATTGTCTGTACAATTATCGTCATTGGTCAGTACCTTGACTTATTGTCTGTACAATTATAATCATTGTCAGTTACTTGACTTATTGTTTGTACAATTATCGTCATTTTTATAGAAACCAAACTAAATGCTTTTAAGAGACACTTCAAGAATTGTATGTTATCGCAGACGATTTTTTTAGTTCAAGGAGATAAATGATGCTTTCTGAAATTTCCAATGATGTCTCAGTTATTTAGTTCTAATTGTTTTGATATGCAGTCTGCCATGTGAAACAATCAATAGGATGTCATATATGCTAAAGATAGCAAAATAAAATTGGTATAGAGCCGTCGATCCAAAGACGTAGTTCAGGATTGTCAGACTATATATCATCATTTCAAGGGAAAACATCATGGTTGCTACCTTTTTCAGTAGACACTGGTGGATCAATTAACACAACAACGACTCAGATACCCTTCCCTATTTAGTATAAACTAGTCGATTAATAAACACTACAATAACATCAATGGACCCTTCCCTATTTAGTATGAACTAGTCGATTAATAAACACAACAATGACATCAATGGACCCTTCCCTATTTAGTATAAACTAGTCGATTAATAAACACTACAATGACATCAATGGACCCTTCCCTATTTAGTATAAACTAGTCGATTAATAAACACAACAATAACATCAATGGACCCTTCCCTATTTAGTATAAACTAGTGGATTAATAAACACAACAATGACATCAATGGACCCTTCCCTATTTAGTATAAACTAGTGGATTAATAAACACAACAATGACATCAATGGACCCGTCCCTATTTAGTATAAACTAGTGGATTAATAAACACAACAATGACATCAATGGACCCTTCCCTATTTAGTATAAACTAGTGGATTAATAAACACAACAATGACATCAATGGACCCTTCCCTATTTAGTATAAACTAGTGGATTAATAAACACTACAATAACATCAATGGACCCTTCCCTATTTAGTATGAACTAGTCGATTAATAAACACAACAATAACATCAATGGACCCTTCCCTATTTAGTATAAACTAGTGGATTAATAAACACAACAATGACATCAATGGACCCTTCCCTATTTAGTATAAACTAGTCGATTAATAAACACAACAATAACATCAATGGACCCTTCCCTATTTAGTATAAACTAGTGGATTAATAAACACAACAATGACATCAATGGACCCTTCCCTATTTAGTATAAACTAGTGGATTAATAAACACAACAATGACATCAATGGACCCGTCCCTATTTAGTATAAACTAGTGGATTAATAAACACAACAATGACATCAATGGACCCTTCCCTATTTAGTATAAACTAGTCGATTAATAAACACAACAATGACATCAATGGACCCTTCCCTATTTAGTATAAACTAGTGGATTAATAAACACAACAATAACATCAATGGACCGTTCCCTATTTAGTATAAACTAGTGGATTAATAAACACAACAATGACATCAATGGACCCGTCCCTATTTAGTATAAACTAGTCGATTAATAAACATAACAATGACATCAATGGACCCGTCCCTATTTAGTATAAACTAGTGGATTAATAAACACAACAATAACATCAATGGACCCTTCCCTATTTAGTATAAACTAGTCGATTAATAAACACAACAATAACATCAATGGACCCGTCCCTATTTAGTATAAACTAGTCGATTAATAAACACAACAATGACATCAATGGACCCGTCCCTATTTAGTATAAACTAGTGGATTAATAAACACAACAATAACATCAATGGACCGTTCCCTATTTAGTATAAACTAGTCGATTAATAAACACAACAATGACATCAATGGACCCGTCCCTATTTAGTATAAAATAGTCGATTAATAAACACTACAATAACATCAATGGACCCGTCCCTATTTAGTATAAACTAGTGGATTAATAAACACAACAATGACATCAATGGACCCTTCCCTATTTAGTATAAACTAGTCGATTAATAAACACAACAATAACATCAATGGACCCGTCCCTATTTAGTATAAACTAGTCGATTAATAAACACAACAATGACATCAATGGACCCTTCCCTATTTAGTATAAACTAGTCGATTAATAAACACAACAATGACATCAATGGACCCTTCCCTATTTAGTATAAACTAGTGGATTAATAAACACAACAATGACATCAATGGACCCTTCCCTATTTAGTATAAACTAGTGGATTAATAAACACAACAATGACATCAATGGACCGTTCCCTATTTAGTATAAACTAGTCGATTAATAAACACAACAATGACATCAATGGACCCTTCCCTATTTAGTATAAACTAGTCGATTAATAAACACTACAATGACATCAATGGACCCTTCCCTATTTATTATAAACTAGTCGATTAATAAAAACAACAATGACATCAATGGACCCTTCCCTATTTAGTATAAACTAGTCGATTAATAAACACTACAATGACATCAATGGACCCTTCCCTATTTAGTATAAACTAGTCGATTAATAAACACTACAATGACATCAATGGACCCTTCCCTATTTAGTATAAACTAGTCGATTAATAAACACAACAATGACATCAATGGACCCGTCCCTATTTAGTATAAACTAGTCGATTAATAAACACAACAATGACATCAATGGACCCTTCCCTATTTAGTATAAACTAGTGGATTAATAAACACAACAATAACATCAATGGACCGTTCCCTATTTAGTATAAACTAGTGGATTAATAAACACAACAATGACATCAATGGACCGTTCCCTATTTAATATAAACTAGTCGATTAATAAACACAACAATGACATCAATGGACCCTTCCCTATTTAGTATAAACTAGTCGATTAATAAACACAACAATGACATCAATGGACCCTTCCCTATTTAGTATAAACTAGTCGATTAATAAACACAACAATAACATCAATCGACCCGTCCCTATTTAGTATAAACTAGTCGATTAATAAACACAACAATAACATCAATGGACCGTTCCCTATTTAGTATAAACTAGTCGATTAATAAACACAACAATGACATCAATGGACCCGTCCCTATTTAGTATAAACTAGTCGATTAATAAACACAACAATAACATCAATGGACCCGTCCCTATTTAGTATAAACTAGTCGATTAATAAACACAACAATGACATCAATGGACCCTTCCCTATTTAGTATAAACTAGTCGATTAATAAACACTACAATGACATCAATGGACCCTTCCCTATTTAGTATAAACTAGTCGATTAATAAACACAACAATGACATCAATGGACCCTTCCCTATTTAGTATAAACTAGTCGATTAATAAACACTACAATGACATCAATGGACCCTTCCCTATTTAGTATAAACTAGTCGATTAATAAACACTACAATGACATCAATGGACCCTTCCCTATTTAGTATAAACTAGTCGATTAATAAACACAACAATGACATCAATGGACCCGTCCCTATTTAGTATAAACTAGTCGATTAATAAACACAACGATGACATCAATGGACCCTTCCCTATTTAGTATAAACTAGTCGATTAATAAACACTACAATGACATCAATGGACCCTTCCCTATTTAGTATAAACTAGTCGATTAATAAACACAACAATGACATCAATGGACCCTTCCCTATTTAGTATAAACTAGTCGATTAATAAACACTACAATGACATCAATGGACCCTTCCCTATTTAGTATAAACTAGTCGATTAATAAACACTACAATGACATGAATGGACCCTTCCCTATTTAGTATAAACTAGTCGATTAATAAACACAACAATGACATCAATGGACCCGTCCCTATTTAGTATAAACTAGTCGATTAATAAACACAACAATGACATCAATGGACCCTTCCCTATTTAGTATAAACTAGTCGATTAATAAACACTACAATGACATCAATGGACCCTTCCCTATTTAGTATAAACTAGTCGATTAATAAACACAACAATGACATCAATGGACCGTTCCCTATTTAGTATAAACTAGTCGATTAATAAACACAACAATGACATCAATGGACCCTTCCCTATTTAGTATAAACTAGTGGATTAATAAACACAACAATAACATCAATGGACCCGTCCCTATTTAGTATAAACTAGTGGATTAATAAACACAACAATGACATCAATGGACCCGTCCCTATTTAGTATAAACTAGTGGATTAATAAACACAACAATGACATCAATGGACCCTTCCCTATTTAGTAAAAACTAGTGGATTAATAAACACAACAATGACATCAATGGACCCGTCCCTATTTAGTATAAACTAGTGGATTAATAAACACAACAATGACATCAATGGACCCGTCCCTATTTAGTATAAACTAGTGGATTAATAAACACAACAATGACATCAATGGACCCTTCCCTATTTAGTATAAACTAGTGGATTAATAAACACAACAATGACATCAATGGACCCGTCCCTATTTAGTATAAACTAGTGGATTAATAAACACAACAATAACATCAATGGACCCGTCCCTATTTAGTATAAACTAGTGGATTAATAAACACAAAAGTGACATCAATGGACCCTTCCCTATTTAGTATAAACTAGTGGATTAATAAACACAACAATGACATCAATGGACCGTTCCCTATTTAGTATAAACTAGTGGATTAATAAACACAACAATGACATCAATGGACCCTTCCCTATTTAGTATAAACTAGTGGATTAATAAACACAACAATAACATCAATGGACCCGTCCCTATTTAGTATAAACTAGTCGATTAATAAACACAACAATGACATCAATGGACCCTTCCCTATTTAGTATAAACTAGTGGATTAATAAACACAACAATGACATCAATGGACCCGTCCCTATTTAGTATAAACTAGTGGATTAATAAACACAACAATGACATCAATGGACCCTTCCCTATTTAGTATAAACTAGTGGATTAATAAACACAACAATGACATCAATGGACCCGTCCCTATTTAGTATAAACTAGTCGATTAATAAACACAACAATGACATCAATGGACCCTTCCCTATTTAGTATAAACTAGTCGATTAATAAACACAACAATAACATCAATGGACCCTTCCCTATTTAGTATAAACTAGTCGATTAATAAACACAACAATAACATCAATGGACCCGTCCCTATTTAGTATAAACTAGTCGATTAATAAACACAACAATGACATCAATGGACCCGTCCCTATTTAGTATAAACTAGTCGATTAATAAACACAACAATGACATCAATGGACCCTTCCCTATTTAGTATAAACTAGTCGATTAATAAACACAACAATGACATCAATGGACCCTTCCCTATTTAGTATAAACTAGTCGATTAATAAACACAACAATAACATCAATGGACCCGTCCCTATTTAGTATAAACTAGTGGATTAATAAACACAACAATGACATCAATGGACCCGTCCCTATTTAGTATAAACTAGTGGATTAATAAACACAACAATGACATCAATGGACCCTTCCCTATTTAGTATAAACTAGTGGATTAATAAACACAACAATGACATCAATGGACCCGTCCCTATTTAGTATAAACTAGTGGATTAATAAACACAACAATGACATCAATGGACCCGTCCCTATTTAGTATAAACTAGTGGATTAATAAACACAACAATGACATCAATGGACCCTTCCCTATTTAGTATAAACTAGTGGATTAATAAACACAACAATGACATCAATGGACCCGTCCCTATTTAGTATAAACTAGTGGATTAATAAACACAACAATAACATCAATGGACCCGTCCCTATTTAGTATAAACTAGTGGATTAATAAACACAAAAGTGACATCAATGGACCCTTCCCTATTTAGTATAAACTAGTGGATTAATAAACACAACAATGACATCAATGGACCGTTCCCTATTTAGTATAAACTAGTGGATTAATAAACACAACAATGACATCAATGGACCCTTCCCTATTTAGTATAAACTAGTCGATTAATAAACACAACAATAACATCAATGGACCCGTCCCTATTTAGTATAAACTAGTCGACTAATAAACACAACAATGACATCAATGGACCCTTCCCTATTTAGTATAAACTAGTGGATTAATAAACACAACAATGACATCAATGGACCCGTCCCTATTTAGTATAAACTAGTGGATTAATAAACACAACAATGACATCAATGGACCCTTCCCTATTTAGTATAAACTAGTGGATTAATAAACACAACAATGACATCAATGGACCCGTCCCTATTTAGTATAAACTAGTCGATTAATAAACACAACAATGACATCAATGGACCCTTCCCTATTTAGTATAAACTAGTCGATTAATAAACACAACAATAACATCAATGGACCCTTCCCTATTTAGTATAAACTAGTGGATTAATAAACACAACAATGACATCAATGGACCCGTCCCTATTTAGTATAAACTAGTGGATTAATAAACACAACAATGACATCAATGGACCCGTCCCTATTTAGTATAAACTAGTCGATTAATAAACACAACAATAACATCAATGGACCCGTCCCTATTTAGTATAAACTAGTCGATTAATAAACACAACAATAACATCAATGGACCCTTCCCTATTTAGTATAAACTAGTCGATTAATAAACACAACAATGACATCAATGGACCGTTCCCTATTTAGTATAAACTAGTGGATTAATAAACACAACAATGACATCAATGGACCGTTCCCTATTTAGTATAAACTAGTGGATTAATAAACACAACAATAACATCAATGGACCCGTCCCTATTTAGTATAAACTAGTGGATTAATAAACACAACAATGACATCAATGGACCCGTTCCTATTTAGTATAAACTAGTCGATTAATAAACACAACAATGACATCAATGGACCCGTCCCTATTTAGTATAAACTAGTCGATTAATAAACACAACAATAACATCAATGGACCCGTCCCTATTTAGTATAAACTAGTCGATTAATAAACACAACAATAACATCAATGGACCCGTCCCTATTTAGTATAAACTAGTGGATTAATAAACACAACAATAACATCAATGGACCCGTCCCTATTTATTATAAACTAGTGGATTAATAAACACAACAATAACATCAATGGACCCGTCCCTATTTAGTATAAACTAGTCGATTAATAAACACAACAATAACATCAATGGACCCGTCCCTATTTAGTATAAACTAGTCGATTAATAAACACAACAATAACATCAATGGACCCGTCCCTATTTAGTATAAATTAGTCGATTAATAAACACAACAATAACATCAATGGACCCTTCCCTATTTAGTATAAACTAGTCGATTAATAAACACAACAATAACATCAATGGACCCTTCCCTATTTAGTATAAACTAGTGGATTAATAAACACAACAATGACATCAATGGACCCTTCCCTATTTAGTATAAACTAGTGGATTAATAAACACAACAATAACATCAATGGACCCGTCCCTATTTAGTATAAACTAGTGGATTAATAAACACAACAATGACATCAATGGACCCTTCCTTATTTAGTATAAACTAGTCGATTAATAAACACAACAATGACATCAATGGACCCTTCCCTATTTAGTATAAACTAGTCGATTAATAAACACAACAATGACATCAATGGACCCTTCCCTATTTAGCATAAACTAGTCGATTAATAAACACAACAATAACATCAATGGACCCTTCCCTATTTAGTATAAACTAGTGGATTAATAAACACAACAATAACATCAATGGACCCTTCTCTATTTAGTATAAACTAGTGGATTAATAAACACAACAATAACATCAATGGACCCGTCCCTATTTAGTATAAACTAGTGGATTAATAAACACAACAATAACATCAATGGACCCTTCCCTATTTAGTATAAACTAGTCGATTAATAAACACAACAATAACATCAATGGACCCTTCCCTATTTAGTATAAACTAGTCGATTAATAAACACAACAATAACATCAATGGACCCTTCCCTATTTAGTATAAACTAGTGGATTAATAAACACAACAATAACATCAATGGACCCGTCCCTATTTAGTATAAACTAGTGGATTAATAAACACAACAATGACATCAATGGACCCTTCCCTATTTAGTATAAACTAGTCGATTAATAAACACAACAATGACATCAATGGACCCGTCCCTATTTAGTATAAACTAGTGGATTAATAAACACAACAATGACATCAATGGACCCGTCCCTATTTAGTATAAACTAGTGGATTAATAAACACAACAATGACATCAATGGACCCTTCCCTATTTAGTATAAACTAGTCGATTAATAAACACAACAATAACATCAATGGACCCTTCCCTATTTAGTATAAACTAGTCGATTAATAAACACAACAATAACATCAATGGACCCTTCCCTATTTATTTTACACTCATCATCATCAGTCTCTTGACATAGCGTGGTCGTCGAGGCGCAGTGCTGCTGAACATCTGACCAGTTCTTTCCACCTGTCTCAGTCATGTGCCAATGTATACAGTGGACTAATAAAGACAGCAATAACTCAATGAACCTTTCCCTATTTAGTAGAAAATAGCGGATAATAAACATAACAATAACATGATCGACCCTTCCCTAGTTAGTATACACTGGTGAATTTAGAAACACAAAATATTACATTTTAATGTTTGTGGAAATGTTTTGTTCGCCTTTTCGTTGCTTTGCAAGTAAATACACTGATGTATTGAATGTTTTTGTTCCGTCGACAAAGTGAAGTGTATCTTGCAGGATTGTATCAGTGATAAAGTGTATCTTGCAGGATTGTATCAGTGATAAAGTGTATCTTGCAGGATTGTATCAGCGATAAAGTGTATCTTGCAGGATTGTATCAGCGATAAAGTGTATCTTGCAGGATTGTATCAGTGATAAAGTGTATCTTGCAGGATTGTATCAGCGATAATTTTGCTTTAAAAGTGTCACATAAACAACATCATCATCAACAACAACATTAATAATGATACAACAACAACAACAACTACTACTACTTGTAATAATACTGTATTCATTTATTTAGGCCACCAGCGACATTGCAAAATACAAGTAAACATAACGTGTGCCATGGTTTAAATAGCATAACGTGTGCCATGGTTTAAATAACATAACGTGTGCCATGGTTTAAATAACCTAACGTGTGCCATGGTTTAAATAGCATAACGTGTGCCATGGTTTAAATAGCCTAAATATGGCGTTTATCATGAGTATAGATGCACCATTTTACATGCTCGTTGCATACTGTGTTAAAGACGTTACTACCTCTAAGTATATTTTTCAGCATTCATCTGACTTATATCAAGGGTTATATTAGACGAAAAGCTGATTTGACATTGCAAGAAAGATTTATAATCAATATATTACGGTGAGTCATGTGGTATATACGTTTTTCTACAGACGGATCGACATAATAAACTTCTTAAAACATTTCTTTCTTAAATCTTAGAAGCTGGACAAACACAGGCAAACATTAATTCATCACCTACCAAAACAAACAACAACATCATTTAGATTTCCGGCTTAGTTCACAATACCTTTTATTTCCATCAATCCAACTATGCCTATTTGTCTGCGTTTTCAGAATAGCCACTGAGCACCCATATTTAGAAAGTAACTTCATAAAAAAATATGATAATCCAAATGAAAAGTATTTATGTCAATTGTTAATATCAATTTGTCAGTATTTTAGTTTCGAATCCTTAACTCTTTGCAAAAATAGTGAAGAAATATTGTTTTTCGTCTCCAACCACTTGATTTAACTAGATATATCCATAAACATAAACGAAATAACATGTCTATAACTTTGGTAGCCCATGTGACCAGGTTAGTTTCATGTAATCGTTTCAATGTTAAATAAAAACATTGGTATAGGTATTGTTACAACTTTCAACCAGTACTTTATACATCGTAAAACTTACGAAATACAAAGTATGTATATTCCGCTCTCCCCCAAGACAATACATTATTGGTAGTTTTAGGATCTACCTCGACACTGTTTGCAAATGCTGCATAACATGTCTACTAAATTAATATCCCTAACTTTCTTACCCATACAATACAATCGGTTCTATTACAGAATTAAACATTTTAAAAGTACCATCTACACCAAAGCAGTCAAATGTCAGCAGTCAAATGTTTTTTTTTTTGTTAATTCAAAATCCTTGAAGTTTTTTTCTTTGCGTAAGGATGTGATATGATATGAGCTCTTGCTAACACCCCTGAAGCTCGAATAGGTGTTGAATCTCTGAAGATATTCGTGATATGTGTACTGTACTTCACCCTGATTATGTTATGATACAGTAAAGCTACTTCATATCCAAATAAATGTTATCCTTGACTTGTACCTAATGTACAATCGAAGTAAGTAATTAAACGTTTAGGTGTTTGGACACAAACATTTAGGTTTTGGACACAAACGTTTAGGTTTCGGACACAAACGGTTAGGTTTCGGACACAAACGTTTAGGTTTCGGACACAAACGTTTAGGTTTCGGACACAAACGTTTTTGTGTTCGGACACAGCATTTTAGGTTTCTATACATATCTATTAAAATATTTCCTATTTTACCATTCATACTATTGCATATCAATGATACACATTATTTATCAAGCTGTACTTTAGCAAAACCTTTTCTAAAGTTGACAAAAGGCAATCAAATTGAACTGAATACAAAGATGAATTAAATACTTTTGTTCCGTCATCAAAATGAACTGTATATTGCAAGATTATGTTAATATTCATTTGGTCTTGGTATGTCATAATATGGCATTGTACGTCTGTACATGACATTATACATTCTTACATGGCCTTGTGCGTCTTACAAACATGTCTTAAGTACAAAACAACCTTCAATTTCTGCCACCTATCGTTTGAACTAGTCCAAACAACACTCACGCTGGAACAAATGTCAGTCCATTTTTAATATTTTTAATATTGATGATAATATTTTGCGACCCACCATTATATCTCATGAACTCAGTCTCTAACCCTCCATCTTTATTTGCTACTAAAAGAAACCTCCGCATGATAAATATAACCAAATTAATGTATTACATTCAAGAAAACCTAACAACTTTCTTACCTCCTACAGCAGAACAACTCCATAACTGCCTGCGTTTATTGCATGAAAAACATGCCCCTACCACCAAGTACAGAGTATCAATTAAAAAGTGTTCTCCGCGGTATAGCAGTGTTAGGGACCAGCTTCGCATTGCTAAAAGACACCGCCGTAAAGCAGAGAGGCTTGGCTTTCCACCAGATTCACTATTCATAAACAAATCTATGAAGCCGATAAGAAGAACGTCACAAACATAGTATATATAGTCAAATTATCCCACTACAATACTAAGATCATGGAGAGTTCCAGCTAATGTCAAGGAACAAACATACACCACTTCCAACTACCTTCGCTCCAGTAGACTTACCGGACCTATCTACAAATTTCTTCCGTGAGTAGGTACAAGCCATTAACGATTTGCTTGACAACACAATTTCAATTGCTTCATCGCCACATTAAAGTTACGATATAGAATTTCAGTGACAACAATTAGGACCATTTGAACCTGTCTGTATGAATTTAGTACGGACAATCGTGATGAAGAGTGCACCATATTCATGTGATCTTGATCCAATTCCAACATCACTGCTTGAGTGGTTAGACTCAATATTATTAATATCTCTCTCTCAGCCAGAGAATTCCCATCATTTTTCAAAACTGCCATAGTAAAGCCCCTGATGAAGAAACCAACACTTGACCATAACGATTTAAAGAACTACCGCCCAGTTTCTAATCTTTCGTTCATTTAAAAACTCTATGAAAAAGTTGTTCTAACCAAGCGTATATCTCATTTGAAGTCAAAGTCTTTTCAGCAATGTAGAGTCTGCATATCGCCCTTGCCACAGTACTGAAACTACTCTTCTGAAAGTAGTTAATGACATTCTCTCTGCTTTGGATAGTGGAAAGATTACAGTCCTCACCCTCCTTGACTGGTTTTCAGCATTTGACACAACAGCCATGATATATTACTTCACCGTCTCCCGCATGTATTTGGCATTCAAAATACAGCATTACAGTGGTTCAAATCCTACTTAGTTAACAGGATACAAATTGTATCTGCCAATGGAATACACTCCAGCCCAGCTAATCTATGTTGTGGTGTTCCACAGGTGTCTGTTTGTGGACCTGTTCACTTCATTCTTTCTTATCACTCAGCCGCTCACAAATGTCATTGATCATCATTCAGTGTCTCACCAATTGTACACTGATGACACCCACATATATAAAAAAGTCTAGTCACCCAAATGAAGTAGAGATGTGCATTTCTGATGTGAAATCATGGGTGACAGGTAACAAGCAGAAGATGAATGATAATACAACTGAGGACATACTGATCATAGCACAAAGACGTTCTCATTCACATTCTTTACCTCAAACAATACATATCAGCAACACCAACATTAAATTCACACAGTCAGTATGAAACCTAGGTACTCTTACATTGCACCAACATGTTATGAACATATGCAACACTGCTTACCTTGAGCTGAGACGCATCAGCTTCATTCGCAAAAAGCTTTCGGCTGATGTCACTAAAACACTTGTGTGTTCATTAGTATTTTCAAGACTGGGCTATTGTAACTCATTTTATCGAACGAGGAATTCGCGGTGGTATTAGCGTAAAGTCTCTGCTGCGAATAACAAATACACGTACATGTCGTTGCATGATCCAATTAAACCGATACCTGGACATAAACAAACTTTATGGTAGAGCAATGTGTATGCCAATGCCGTATGGGATTTTCCAATGGGTTAAACCAGATACATTTCTTACTGAGACTAATAATCTGTCTGTGGAAATGCGCAATAATTTTAGCTATTTTATTGAGGCTGATATTGATTACCCAGAGTCTCTTCATGATTTGCACAACTATTATCCGTACTTATCCAAACGAATCTTGATCAGCGACAACTAGCATTCCGAACAACCGGTTTATCGATTCCTAATCTATTCAACAAACAAATAATGTTTGTCATTATGCGCTTTTAAAGCAAGCTGTTGATGTTGGATTGATTGTTACACAAGACCATAAAATCTTACGGTTTAATCATTCAACATGGATTAAAAACTATATTATCAATAACACAGCTAGACGAACATCATCAAAATCAGATTTTGAAAAGAACCTTTTCAAACTAATAAACAGCTTTGTGTTTGGTAAAGCCATGAAGAATATCCGAAAACGGGTTGATATTAACATCATTCAACGGCGTAATAAGCCAATAAGTCGAACAATTATTCAGGTATAACATATGAATAAAAATCTCGTCTTAATCATGAAGAAAAGACCAACATGTTTCTAAACAAGCCGGTATATTTTGCAGCATCTGTGATGGATTTATCGAAATGGATGATGTTTGATTACCCATATTGGTTTGCTAAGCAAAAATGGCTTAATGCGCGATTATTATCCACAAACACAGACATATTCGTTGGTTTATGAAATTCCAGGTAGTAACTGTAATAATAATCTGTATCAGGATATTTACAACAATCGTGTACGATTTGATCTATCTAACGTGTCACCGTCGACGGGGTTTCACGACTCGATAAACAAAAAAGTAATCGGTAAGATGAAGGACGAATTTAAACTTACCGCTATTAAAGAATTTGTTGGACTTCAAAGTTATATGAATTTGTTAATACACGATGTAAGTGTGGATAAAGCTGAATAAAGCGAAAGGGATTAAAAACTGTTTTGTAAAAAAATTAGATGAAATTCAACGATTATTTAAACGCGTTACACCGTGAACTAGAAGAAATTTTGTCAACAGCGACTACAAGAGGATTTCGATCTTGCAAACATGAAGTAGTCACTGACTAGATTACGAAAATCGGGCGTTGCAATTAAGATGACAAACGATACTGTTGTGATTGTATTAACAAGCTTGCTTTAGATCACTACAAATTATGGTGACATTATTTTTGGTTTCACATTAAAATACCTTATTGTTTTTGGCCATACTTTATAAGACTTTACAATATTTAATGTAATAATATACCAATAATGCTCGGTGAGGCATTAACCACGCGACTAGCACGAGGGCGACTAGAAGCGGTTAAGAAATATGTACATGTTCGCGATTCTATCAGGCAAAAATACAAGCAGAAAACAGTTGTTCAAACCAATAACTTAAAAATTAGAAAAGCAGGATGTTAAAACCGAAGAATTAATAAAAGAAATTAGAATATCAGCTGAGACTGCATAATATGTTGAGGCAATATAATGTGTCATCGATGAAAAATAGTATACAGTACCTCCCTCAACTGAATTCGAGGATATAGAGGAAAAAAATCCACAAGATGATAAACCACCGGAGTACAAATTCGGTATGGCTAAATTGAGTAATGAGATTTCAGACCATATCAAATTAAGGAACTATGATAACGCTGTGGATCTTGCATATAACAGTAAAGATATTCATTTAGAACACGGATTTCTACCACTTAATTTTGAACAATGACAAAGGCTGGTTTTCACAACGCACAAGAATATTAGTACTAAAAGTACTAAGACCGGTTTTGGATTGGTAAAAGATGTCATGAAAACGTTATACAGGATATTGACCGATTAGGTGTTAGCTGTTGCAATACGAGCTGGTAATAACTCTGTTAAAATAACAAATGAAACCGCTGATATTTTTCGACGATTATTTCAAGGTGTTGTTATGGAAATTGAAATTTATCGAGAGCTTATTAATGAAATTGTTGAAGCTGTAAAGGTTGGTAAACCAGCTGATATCGTGAATAAGAGCAGTGCGGATTGGAGAGATCTAACTGAAAAACGGGAAGGAAAGTGTGTTGATAAAATGATAGTGAAAAGTATCTAGCCGTAGTAATAATCTATTTTTACGTGGAAACCTGTACAAACATATCTAACGGAGAAATTATTGATGAAATGCTAAATGATTAGGTAATATTATTAAAATAAAATTAGAAAAATAAAATTGAAAAATAATCTTGAAAAATAAAATTAAAAAAATAAAATTGATGATTATAACAGATTGGTAAACTGCTAGTATTCCTCTGCAAGATGTTAAATCCTTATTTTTGTTTATGATATATCATTTGTAATCATGAAAACAACATAACAACATTTTTACGTGCTATTGAGTCAAAACCTGAATAATACTACTATTTCTCTTCCTGTTATTTTATATTTTTATTCTACATATTTTCTTATAAAATTATTTTTTCTTATCATTATTTTTATTTATTTATTAAAATTGCCAATCATTACACCTAAAAATGCAACATATTCATCGATCGGTGATGAAATGAAAATAGCAAATTTATGCGGTCGAGAGCAACCATTAGTTATTGCTATAAGATCCAAAATAGGTCTAACACGGTTATACAAAATTTGGGATTGCCACATCAACCCTCGTCACTACTGATAATACTGCAGGGAAAGATCTTAATGCCTGTACTAAGAAACTCGACGAAACTATAAAACAATCAAGCGAAAAATATCACCTTGAAACACAACGTTGCTTTGAGGTTGAAACGGAGGTTGAGAAAGTACAAAATGAAATTAATAGTCAACGTGATAAAATTTGGAAAAACAAAACCGAAATTGATTCATTAATGTAACAGTTAGTGTATTAAACCATACATATTTCGCGTTAAAAATATGGTATTCATATTATATGGTATTGTAAGTCCTCAAAAGTTATTGTACGTATTACTTTGTAATATTCTTCTTTACATTGTACTGTACGTTTTTTATACATTACATGGTAATTTATGTTTTACACATTATTGTACGACCATACATGGGGTTGTACTTCCTTACATGATATTGTGTATTCTAATATTGTATTGCACATCTTAGTACTCTAACACGGCATTGTACGGCCTTACATGGTATTATACGCCCTTGTATGATATTGCATTGCATAGCCTTACTTGGTATCATACATTATTACATGTGATTGTACGACCTTTCAATAAGTTGTACTTACATACATTTTGTTGTAGTTCTTACCTGGTAGTGTGTTTCCTTAGATGATATTGAACGTCTTCAGTGGTACATGAACTATTAGTTCCCTACATTGCATTGTACGTTTATACATGTTAGTGGTGCGTCCTTACACGGTATTGCACACTCTTGCATGTTATTCAGAGGCGTAGCTAGAGTGTTTGGAGCCCGGAAACAAGATTCATATTTTAGTAACCCCCCCAATTCTGGAACCCATTATTTTCATCAATAAAATCACCATCACCCAATGCAATCTATTTCAAAACCCATTTTCGCGTGCCCACTAGTCTGGCGCAGGGACATCTGTCCCCCTCTGCCCCCCCCCCTTAGCTACGGCTCTGATGTTATTGTATGTCTTTACATTATGCTGTACCGTTATACATGTTGTTGTACGTTCTTACATGTTACTGTACATCCTCTCATAGTATTGTACGTCGGTATTTTGCGTTCTTTCATGTTAATTGGCTTCCTTACACGTTATTGTACATGCTTAAATGGCATTGTACTTACTTTCATGGTATTGTATTGTACGTCATTAATGCTACTGTACGCACTTACTTTGTATTGCTTGTCTAATTTAATCAAGTAGCGAAGAAAAGCTAACTATGGGTCTTTACTGCTCCCTTTGTGTAATATTATTATTCAAGCAATTGATGTAAGAAAGCTGCCAGTAGCTTTCTTTGCGTGGTATATTCGCTTTGTTCCCTTGCAGATAATCCACCAGTTATACTGGCCGCAACGAATAGCTTTCTTACACTAAGAAATGGCCTTAAGTCCCAAAAGTCAACAAGAACATTGGAGCCATTGAAATGTTAATTGTTGTAAGTGACGGGTCTTGAACTGAGGTATGTTCTAACGATGTTGTGTCAAATAGAGGTATGGTCTAACGAGGTTGTGTCAAATAGAGCAATAAAACAAAATCAGAGGTCATAAAATCACGTAAATTTACATCATGATTTGTTTTCATTAAACATGACAAAATTAATGAAACAATTTAAACAGCAAAGATAACTGTGGTTATGACTAATCGGTAACTGGGAGGAAATTTGCCATGGTTGGTGTCACGTTTTAACCGACCCAGAACAGTATAGAAACATGTATAATCAAAGTAATTCGGACAAGCCATTGTTTAATGATAAACATGACCGCAGGCTAACACTATCCCTTACGTACGTTTGCAGTGGCTAGGGTGGGAATAACCAAGGCCGTCAGAAGCGCAATTATCACCTTGGTGTGGAAGCGCTTGTGCAGATCAAAGAAGTTGCCCGAAGGAGTGTACGTGCCTTATCTTCTTGTTCCGCAGACTGACAGCCAGGTTGAATTGGTCGCTTAGTCGATTGGACAGGGCCCCAGCGCTACCCAGTCAGAATCGAGATAGGGACGGGACCCTAGTAAGTCTTAGTATGATATCCTTAGACCCGCCAGCAAAATTTAGTTCGCTATAGTTCGTTAGAAAGATTTCCAGAAGATAGCAACTCCGATCAGCCATGCGTTATTGGCGGAGAAAAATCTTAGGATATGATTCTAAGTGCAGCTTCTGAAGGCCAGTGAGCTAGTTGTTCGATCTTTGCTGAATGCGACTGCATTTAATTGTAGATCGTAGATATACTTATTATTATTACTAGAATCGTAGTAGGAAGAATTATTTTGTGATGTTAAAATGTTTGCATATTTTGAAGAATTAATTGATATTTGTAAAGAATCATATCATATTGCTTGCTAGCCGTCGTAAGAGTTAATATTATTATAATTCGCTATGTGGTTATGTTATAGCAGACTAACACATTTGTCCATGCAATTATAGATTTTGCCATTGCTGAATTGAATGTTGGCTTGGAAATGGTTGCAGTGTGAAAAATTAGTAATATGAACATTTGAATATTTGTGTATGCTTTTGGGAGTGTAGTGTGCAGACATGCGTCTGGTTGTTGTAATATTGTAAGTACAATGAGATTAAATATATATTTGGATATACTGATGTGACACAATGTATTGATGTATGTATGATACTGTGTTATTACCCTGTAAGAAGTGTGTGGGAATTTCGATGCGTATGTATGCGTGACCTAAACAGTAATAGCCTTATCTGATGATTAATTGATGATTTAGTGTGAGGTGAGATTAGATAAACCATATGTTAACGCCTTGTGGTTTTCACTGGAAGCTTCGAGGGACAGACCAGTGGTAGTGGTCCCAGTGTCTCCGATAGAGAGACGGAAGAAAAGAGAAGGAAGGAGAGAGGTCGGGAGAGGTGAAGTCCAGGAGGAGTGGGAGGAACGAAATAAAGAGATGAGTGGAACCAAAGGCCAGGGGAAAGTCGAACTCACACTGAAAATCACGAGATAAAGTAGGCTGTCACTTGGAGGACGAGTGACTGAGTTTATCATTTAAAATTATCGACTGTATTAAATTGTTTTTATTTTGAATTTCATCTTCGTGTTCTATATAATTTAACCGTCGGCAGTGCTGACTGGGGGCTCAGAGCTGTACATCTATTTCGTCAGTAATTTAACTTTATAACTTCACGAGCCAGGGTGGAACTTCCATAATATTTTACTTAATATATTGGAAATACCCCACCCCAACCTTTGCAAACGCTACAGTTTCCCAAGGTCAAAAATGTTATGGCCAATACAGTCATTCACACAAAATGACGTCGAACTATGAAGGTACACTTTTCGCATTTGGACAACTTCGGATTATTCTGTGATACAAAAATGCTTCTTGGATATTTGTCGGCGTAGTAATCAACATAAAAAAATCTATATAGATGATGACGTCATCTTTATAGGCATCACAATTTTCTAGACCAGAGGTGAGACGTTGAAATGTACTTGGTGACCCTTTCATCCCGAATGACATTATTTTATATTGGTAAAGTCCATCTGGAGTCACAAATGCCGATATTGCCTTTTCTCTTTCCGTTAGTGGAATCTGCCAAAATCCTTTCAGAAGGTCAATTTTGGTGACATACTTAGCATTCTCGATTTTATCAATACAATCGTCAATTCTTGGTCATGGGAATGAATCTGTTTTTGTCACACTGATCACCTTCCTATAATCAGTGCACATACGGAAAGTTTTATCTGGTTTTGAAACAAGTATGCATGGTAAACTCAAATCACTTTTTACTGGGCTTGATAAAATCATTCTCCAGCAAATATTAAATTTCCTTTTCTAAGTATTCCTGTTTGAGTTGATTCATCCTGTATGGATGTTGTTTGACAGGTTCGGAATTTACAACTTTAACGTCCTGAAAAATTTTGTTTGTCCTTGTAGGATCATCTGGAAATAAGTGCTCATATTCAAATAATAACTGTTTCAGTTCGTTTCTTTCTTGCACTTGCAAATGTGAAAGTTTCTGGTCTAGATCTTTCATAATTTCTGAATTACACAGATTCGTCATTTCAATTTCAGTAGAATCTAATGATATTCCTTCACTGAGTGTGACAGGTACAACTAAATTAATTACATGTTTAACATGGCTATCTCTTTCAATATACTCTTTAAGCATGTTTATATGGCAGAGTTGTTTTTGTTTGCGCCTCCCAGGAGTATTTATGATGTAATTTAAGTCATTAATTTTCCTGTCAACTGTGTGGGGACCATAATATTTGGTTTGAAGAGGATTTTGTGGCATTGGTAAGAGAGCCAGGACTCTATCACCAGGCTGGAAACTCCTTTCCTTCGACTTTTTTTATCATATCTTGATTTCATTTTAGATTGAGCAGAGTGCAGATTTGCTCTTGCAACCTCACAAGCCTTTGACAGCTTGTATCTAAAATCGGAAACATAATCAAGAAGATTGATCTCAGTATCTTCATTAGAGAGAAGTTTCTCTTTCAATAACTTCAATGGTCCACGCACAGTGTGTCCAAACATCAGTTCAAAGAGAGCCTAAAGATTCTTGAACTGATTCTCTAACAGCAAACAATAGTAAATGAATGTCTTCATCCCAATCTTTATCTGTATCAAAACGATATGCTCGGATCATATTTTTGAAAGTCTGATGGAATCTTTCTAAAGCCCCTTGGCTCTCAGGGTGATAGGCAGAAGAGTTGAATTGCTGAATGCCCAATCATACATAACTTGTTGGAAAATTCCGAACATGAAGTTTGAACCTTGATCAGACTGAACCGATTTAGGAAGGCCATACTGAGTAAAAGACTTTATCAAAGCTTTTACTATTTTTTTTAGTTGTCATATTCCTCAACAGAATTGCCTCTGGAAACCTTGTTGACGCACACATAATGGTGAACAGGTATTAGTTACTTGGGTAAAGGACCTACACATTCAACCATAATTCTACTAAAGGGTTCGTCAAAGGCAGGAATATGTTGTAGATGAGCCTTAGGTATCTTCTGATTGGGTTTTTCCACCATTTGACAAGTATGACAAGATCTACAGTATTTGGCAACATCACTTTTGATTTTTGGCCAATAGAAGTGAGTCAAGATCTTCTGATAAGTTTTATTAATCCCTAAATGACCAGCCAAAGGAGTTTCATGGTCCAGATTAAGTATTTCCTGTCTGTAAAGTTTTGGAACTACTATTTGATAGTTCACCGACCACTCATCACCAGCAGGTACCTCGGGAGGTCTCCATTTTCTCATAAGAATTCCATTTTTTATGAAATAACAGACAGGAATTTCAGTGGCTTCAGTGTTACTTATGGCCCTTTGAAACAGACAGGAAATCTTAGGATCTTATTCCTGTTCGACGACAAGTGACTGTCGTTTATCATCCTGATTAGAATAAAGAGAATGAGTTGTTAAAAGAGGATCACTATGATCAATACCTTCTGATTGATCCAAACAAGGAGTAAAAGTGACCTCATCAATAGCCTGACCTATACACGTGTCAGAATAAGAATACTTTCATTAGAAAAAGACTTCTCAGAAAAAGGCAAAGTACTTGACAATTAAAGACTCTGAGAACTCCTGTGTCCCTTAAAATTTTAATAGGGGTGGGATTGGCTGAATCACCCAAGAGTGATATAGAACCCTTCAATATGAATGCTTCATAAGTCTCCATAATAAAATCAGACTGGGATTTATTAGACCCAACAAATGTTTTGTTTTCAATAAATGACCGTGACCTCGACCTCGTAGAAATAAAAGCATTTGGAACAGGTCTGTCTTGATTCTGATGTCTATTTTTCAATTTGTAGCAAACAGAAATAACGTGTCCTTTTTTTCTTGCAATAGATACACGTCGGAAGAGACAAGGATCTAGAATCAAGCTTCTCTGAAGTTTGATTTTCGAAAGTTGTGCTAGTTTGAGTTTTAAAAGGGCTGGTATTAAGCTGAAATACATTTGTGCCAGAAGACTGTTGAGTAGAAGTCTTGTTAACAAAAGGAACTTTATGTGTCAAAGAATATTCGTCAGCAGCTCGAGCAGCATTCTCCAAGGTTTCAATCATATGCTTATCAGATAAGACTTAACGTCATTATGGGCAAAGTTTTTGAACTCTTCAATTAATATAATTTGCTTGAGATTTTGATAATCTTGTTCGACTTTCTTTGCTAAGCACCATCTATCAAACAACTGCTCTTTATCTCTAGCAAATTCGACATGAGTTTGTCCAGGTTCTTTTCTGTAATTTCTGAATTTTTGCCGATAAGCTTCAGGGACTAACTCATAACCCTTTAGAATGCATTCTTTAATCACATCATAGTCACCTTTTTGGTGAACGGACAGTGAAGTGTAAATCTCACTAGCCTTACCAGTGAGTACACATTGCAATAACTGAGTCCAATGCTCCCTTGGCCACTTTAAATTTACTGAAACCTTTTCAAAACGAATGAAGTATTTGTCAACTTCTTTTTCTCTGAAAGGGGCACTAATCTAATATTCTTTGTTAAATCAAAACTTAAATTTTATTTGAAGTATGAAGGTGTTTTTCACTTGCCAGCTCTATTTTTTTCATTGATATTCCCTTTCTTCCTTCTCTCTCTCCCTCCCTCCCTCCCTCTCTCTCTCTCTCTCTCTCTCTCTCTCTCTCTCTCTCTCTCTCAATTTGATTTTCTTGTAACCGAATGTGCATCTGCTCTTTTTGTAATTCAATTTGCCTCTCTTTTTCTCTTTCTTCTCTCTCTCTTTCCTCTTTGTCATATTGTAATTGTCTTTCTTTCTCCTCTTTTTCATATTGTAATTGTTTTTTTTTCTCACTTTCTTGAAATTCCAGCTTCTTCAACTCTAATTCCATCTTGAATTGTAATTCTAATTTCGTTATTTTAATGTCAGAGTCTGATGCAGACTTACTTACTGAAATCAAAGTACTTTTTTCCAAAACATTCTACCAAATATTGGACCAAAATCATTTTGATATCTTGTTTCGTTAAAGAAGCCTTGACTTCAGAAAGATCATATTTTCTGTTAAGTTGAATCAACTCATCCTTTTTGAAAAGATCTAATTGCTCCTGAGTAGAATTAGAAAGAAATATTTGTACTTTAGATGTCATTTTAATACATGCCTGTCAATCTCACTAAAGATTTTTAAAAAATTCAAAAACTAGGGGAATTCAAATTTAAAACAAAACTTTTGTAACGAGGCCCCCAATTTCTATGTTAACTTTCTAGGCTCAAACAAACAGTAACATAGAAAGAGTGAAAATAACAATCTTGTAAAAACCTAATAAACAATTTATTAAGCACAAATATTTTCCAGAAAAGAAAAATAAACTTACGTTCAAAAAATCGTGTACACATCGTATGACCCAGATGAGAATCAATTATTTTTATTCTCAAGAACTAAAAATAGAAAGATGCTTATAACAAAGCTCCATAATGTCCTTGGAATCAACCAATCATTTTAAAAGCTTGTTTACAACTCTGAAGCCAGGTCAGAAATGAAGTCAACATCTGGTGTTTATTTGTAGAGTACAGGTCATCTCCCAATGAATGAATCTTAAACTTAAAATGTCAAATTTGAATCTGACAAACAAACAATTAAAACAAACATAAATGACTTAAATCAAATATACGTAGCACTCAGCATATTTCACCTTTCTATAAAGACCTTGAAAACCACGAAATTTGTGGCTTTAGTAAGACGAGTGAAGTGCCATATCTACAATTTAGTGGACTGTGTTTGCAAATGCCTCAATTCCTATCACAGTAAAGACGAGTTATATGAGCCGTTGTTTATTAAGGCTAAGATGATTTTTGTAAAATGTATGCAGTATGAGATTTATGCACTGTGAGATATATGCAGCACAAGTTGATTGCAGTGTGAGATGTATGCAGTATGAGGTTGTCTGTCATCTTCCTCTTGTTGCTTTCATGCGATACCCGGAAAATATTTTGTGATTACATATAACTGACCTTAAAGAAGGATGTTCTAGAAATCTGAATATGCATAGTCTTGATTGCAAATGGCTGAGGACCTACTTTGAAAAGAGCGCGGCGGTACACCCGAGTAGAACAAAAAGTCGTGACACCGTCTGGACCATATTGTAGTCTGAAAACAGACTCAAAATCAGATCCATAACAAGTACAATGGAGACCAAGAAAGAAATATAAATCAAATTCGAAATCAAGTGACCTAGACGAAAAACAAGAAACGCAAACGGAAGTGACCCGAACCAATGCAATTCTAAAGACATCGGATATCTAAGAACACTCGAGTAGAATCTAGTGGACTCCAGTAGAGACCCACAAAACCTCCTTTCAGACAGGGGTCTATCCCAAGGGTAGATCGGTAACCAGTCAGCTCTGTCTGGAATATATGGGCCTAATGAAGATAAACGGCAAGCCTTATTGAATGCAGTACGTCAATAACAGGACTCAGGCAAAGTCCGTAATTCGATGGATTCGTTATTTTAAAGAGTCAAGGGACATACTACTTCTGTCCATCACAACGGCGAGAGGAAAACACCAAAAATGGGTGTTGCTACTAAGGTGGTAAATATGTCACTGTATACAACATTGTAGTAGAAAGGGTTATAGGTATAAAAACCCACCTATACTAGCTTTATGGTGAAAAAACCGGATCCATACTCCATGACTGTATTTATCTACACCTTACATATATTAAATATTCACACACACACACACACACACACACACACACACACACACACACACACACACACACACACACACACACACACACACACACATCTGAGTGCTGATTTGAATATTACTCCACTCGACATTGTCACTCTAGAGAAAATGAATCATACATAGTTCGCCTTTTATTCACTACCCGATTAATGAAAAGAAATCATAATGTGATACAGGAAGGACTGTACCCACGTTATTATCACTGTTGTTTATTATTCCTACCTTTCATATCCTTTAAGGAACAGCTAGTTAATTGCATCGAACTCATTTCAAAATCAGTATTTTCTGCTGTGTTTGAGTTGTCGAAATATAATATCTCTTTTATTGTGAACCGTCTTTAATATCTTTCTTCTGAAGAAAAAAAATTCAATTTTTCTTAAGCAGTCTAAAGTAACAACTTTATTTCATTTTATTGTGATTATGCTGGAAGGCACAATTCAATTTAACCTGAGAATGGTACTTGTTCATACACAGGTGAAATGTATCATTGAATGGATAGGAAAGTGTTCATACACAGTCGAACCGCTCCGGTCGCCTAGTGGTTAGAGCGTCCGCCGCGGAAGCGGGAGGTCGTGGGTTCGATCACCGGCCGAGTCATATCAAAGACTTACAAAAATGGTAGTAACAGCTGCCTCTCTTGACGCTCAGCATTATGAGGTTAGTGTTAGGACTGGTCGTCCAGGCTCCAGGATAATGTGACTGGGTGGGACATCATGCTACATGTCTGCGGCATGATGCCTCAGTGCTAGACATCACTATAAACTGCCTCACTGCAGACATCGTATCGATATGACTGAAAAATTGTTAAAGCTACGTTAACAATCCTAATCACACACACACACACACACACACACACACACACACACACACACACACACTGTATCGTGGAATGGATATGTAAATATTATTAAACATGAGTAATTTATTATTGAATGTATAGGTAAGTATTCATAAACAGGTGTAAGGTATCATTGAGTAGCTATGTAAGTATTCATACACAGGTATAAGGTATCATTGAGTAAATAGTTAAGTGTTCATACACAAGTATAATATATCATTGAGTAGATAGGTAAGTATTCACACACATGTGTAATATATCATTGAGTAGATAGTTAAGTGTTCATACACAGGTGTAGGGTATCATTGAGTAGATAGATAAACATTCATACACAGGTGTAAGGTATCATTGAGTAGATAGGTAAGTATTCATATACAGGTGTAATATATCATTGAGTAGATAGGTAAGTATTCATACACAGGTGTAAGGTATCATTGAGTAGATAGTTAAGTGTTCATACACAGGTGTAAGGTATCATTGAGTAGATAAGTAAGTATTAATACATAGGTGTAATATATCATTGAGTAGATAGTTAAGTGTTTATACACAGGTGTAGGGTATCATTGAATAGATATGTAAGTATTCATACACAGGTGTAAGGTATCATTGAGTAGATAGGTTGCAAATAAATTGGAATATCTGTTAGAGAATTATTATGATAAATTGTTTATCTATCTATCTATCTATCTATCTATCTATCTATCTATCTATCTATCTATCTATCTATCTATCTATCTATCTATCTATCTATCTATCTATCTATCTATGCAGAATTATTCTATATTCACACAATCGTTTTCAGTTGTTTAATACGAACTTGTGGAAAATACGAGCATATTTTGTCAGATTTTCAGCAGTTCTTATTAACTGGCTGCAGATGATGTGTAAGATTCTTGGTATAGAAAAAGTACAGCACAGCATAGCTCAACACACACACACACACACACACACACACACACACACAAACACACACACACACACACACACGGAATAAAAATAGCTATCGTTTTTATGATCTATTTATGAATAATGATATTCGATTCTTTCCTGTGGAAACGCCCGTGTTTTTGTAATTGATATGACATCCGGGAACACAGCAATGTCAAATAAAATATGATATAAAGTAATGGAATAAATTGAATTTTGAGACATCGATCAACAGTTTATCAGATTTTAGATAACATCTCCCACAATGGCACCAGCGTCTCGGTTTATAAATATATTGTGACTGTAGGAACATTAAATTCGATTTTTATGTCTGGATCTGAGCTTTCGTCCAAAGACAAAGTCCATTTCTGAGTCTTTTCTCAAATGATTAGTACGATGGATGATGAAATTTGTGTGATTGTTTGTCTAAAACGTGATGGGGATTTTGAAAAATGGATAAAACGATGAATATTACTTCACCGATACACCCCATCTCCAAGGTTATGCAAGACAAATATCATAATTTAGAATATTAAGTAATTAAAAAGAAGACACACACACACACACATACACACACACACACACACACACACACACACACACACACACACACACACACACGAAATACTGTAATAATATTATTGGTTCTACTGCATTGACTGAAAATCAAGTTTCAAAATTTCGCATACATACATTAGCGAAAGACATTACTTTCGAGACTATCCATCACATCAGAGGCATAGACCAGAGATGGTTCCTGGTTAATTTTATTGTTTCAGACTCTATCGTCTTAAACTAAGTAATATCAATAAATCGAAAACCAACACGTTTAGTCAAATTCAACAAGTAATTTATTTCCCTAAGATACAAAATGAAACAATTAAAGGAACTTACAGTAATGTGCGTTTAAATTGCAAATTATCCTAGAAGTTCTGTCACAAGCACACAGTATAGAGCGTTCCGAATGAAATTCAGCATTGCACATGCGGATGTACCTGGAGCCTTGATGAGCTGATGTGCTAACAATTTTGATGTAGGAATGTCCTTAAATGAATTCACGGTAATTCCAAAAAAGTGTTGCGGACCCACAAATCAATAAGCACTTTGCAACTCCAATGAATAATTTAAATATATTAATCATCTCAAATTATCACTGAATAAACTAAAATAGACTCCACAAAGGCTGATATTAAGATCAGAATAAATAACGTTCTTGATCATAATCTTTAGAAAATAAGCAAGCATACAGAGGAAAGTCGACCTACGTGTCTTTTCCAGCGAAACACAGAGATCTTGTCCGGCAGATATCGTCTATGAAACTTGTGTTTTACATGTCTGACGATCTTCTAAATGAGCTACCACATTTGCAGCATATCGTTTATTCGATTTCACAAAATCATTATAGAAGATTAAAACGTTTGCTAAACTCGGATTAAAATTTTGTGTAAATGTTTTTAAAATAAATATACATTTGTGAAGAGATGACTTTACACATATTCTTTCCCAATCATTAGGCCAGCCCCATTGGAGTTTGTAATGTTTACAACATAATATTGGCCAACCCCCTCCCCCAAATGCAATGAAGTCTCCAGATCATTATCAAATGACTTTACCAAAATTAATAGTCATAAAAAATAATAATAATAATAATAATAATAATAATAATAATAATAATAATAATAATGAGGACTTTGTATAGCGCCTAATCTTTCGAAGCTCTAAGCGCTTTACACCATCAATAATGATATGACTACGCTAAACAAATAACAAAAACCGTGAAATTGGAAATAATAAAAACATGCTGAAAACATATAAGATACAAAAACATTATTAGGTCTCTAAGTTTGTTCCTGCAGTCAAGAAAGGTGAGTTTTAAGAGCACTTTTAAAAGGGACCACTGTGTCTTTGTGCCTAAGTTCAATGGGCACTTCGTTCCACATCGCCGGGCCCTGGTATGAAAAAGAACGTTGTCCATATGACTCCGTTTTCATAGTAGGAACAATGAGTATTCGATTGTCAAAAAGAGGAGCGTAAGTATCTTGCTGGTGTATACACATGGGTGAGGCTGGATAGTTATGTTGGACTGGAGTCGGTCAGTGAAATATAGCACAGAGAACAAATTTTACGTTTGATTCTGATTCGAATTGATAGCCAGTGTAGGGTACAGAGCAGTGTTGAGGTGTGCTCTGATCATGGTACTCTAAAGATGATCCGAGCAGCTGTGGTTTGAGGTTTTTGAAGTTTCTGGAGTAAAAATTGTGATGAGCGAGACAGAATTGAATTACAATAGTCCAGTATTAAAAGTACTAACGAATACATAACTGTTTTAGTGGGATCAACTGAAAGATATTTGCAAACGGAACTTATGCGTCTCAGTTCAAGATAATGCGCTTTCCGTTACGGATCACTGCCATCTCACCTCTGTCTGCGTAATTCTTTTTTTTTTTTTAAATGTTGAACTTTACTAATTTGTTTACAAGATCGTCTAGGTTTGCTGATATCTCTTGTCCTTTTTCGGCTTTATTTCCCGACTGAAATGCTGACAGAAACAGTTCAAAGCAATGTATTTTATTTCCAATGCTTGATGGAAAAACTTTAAATTTTTTCGAGGCTATGCGCAGTATATCGCAATTCATGAAAACACAGTGTGTCCAAAATTGATATTGATATTATTTGAAACAGAACATTCTGTTGAAAATTGCCTCTTTTATAATGTTATTTTCGTCAATCAATCAAAATACATTGTACTTAAATATTGATAACGGTAATGCCGACAGCAGTGTATATGTATTGGTTGACATTATACTATTTTAACAACTTATTTATTTTTTTCATTGCACGAGACGTTGGCAATAATGCCTGAAAGGTGTGAAACACTATGTTAACAATTTTTTCATTGCGCGGGACTTTGTCAATAATGCGTATTGCTATGTTCCTTGGTATATAAGGACAAAGCAGAGTATATATTCTTTTTTGATCTGGTATTTTTTAAAAAAAACTTTATTTAGACGTCCTGAAGACCGCTGCCCTTTCCTTGAAAATGATAATGTGTCTTTATATTTGTCTTTTCTCCTGTCTTAGAGATACCCCAATATCCTTTCTTTTCATAGTCATAACACATATCTTGAGAGACGTAGTCTGGGGTTGGTCCATAACGAATGATTCTTTGAGAATCTCTTTCTAGTAGAGTCATCGGTTACGTTTGTTCCATCTTAACAGCATGAAGCTGAAAGTATGTATTATCAAGAGCGAATTTTTCGGAATGCAAAAGTCATGGCATGGCAAGTGTTTTACTGTGTTGGCAAAAATTACTTTATGCGTATAAATCTCTGTCTTAAATCACTTACGTCTCTAATGTTCTGAGTCTGTGGGGTCTAAAATCCACTCAGCAAAATTAGAAAGAGTTCCGAATCCATGACATATCTTTTCAGTTCATCCCGGAATCACGCTTCATTTTTGACATTGATGAAATAACGATTCTGTACTGCGATGATCTATATAAACGCTAGCATTGAGAAGACGGCACGTCAACAAGATAAAGTCTACACTAGGGTTCTGTTTCATGTTTCTGTTCTGCTAGTCAGTGAGTTCATTGTCATGTCTTAGAATATAACATTGGTGATCTAACTTAAGAACTAAGTCACACACATGTCATAGCTAATTCTTTCACAACTATGGAACATTTTTGCTATTAACTAGTTCGACCATGCTTTCAACAAGCTGCAGTGAAGACATATCGTCGTACTATCATTCTGTTTTAATTGTTACTAAAAAAATGGGGCTGATGCATTTCAATACTAATGAAAAAAACCAGATTAGTAAACACATAACAATCCAAGTTATGTATCCTTAATATTTCAGGATGGAGAAAAGAACATACTTATGTCCTCCCTCCCTCCCTCCCTCCCTCCCTCCCTCTCTCTCTCTCTCTCTCTCTCTCTCTCTCTCTCTCTCTCTCTCTCTCTCTCTCTCTCTCTCTCTCTCTCTCTATATATATATATATATATATATATATATATATATATAATATAATATAATATAATATAATATAATATAATATAATATAATATAATATAATATAATATAATATAATATAATATAATATAATATAATATAATATAATATAATATAATATAATATAATATAATATAATATAATATAATATAATATAATATAATATAATATAATATATGATGGCATCTAACGTGAAAAGCAATGTTAAAACTACACCTACTAATATGTGGTCTGTGAGTGGCCACCACCCAGTTGTTGGCTGTCCAAAGCCAATTTATCTCCTATCGAACACTCGATTAATATCCAACACCCAGTTTTCTCATATTGATCACGCGGTCAATTATTATTCAACACCAATTTATCTACTATCAAACTATTGAACAGTAAAAAACAATTTCTTCATACTTTTCCCCGACTAAGTGTGTTCCTCTGTTAGTGAAATGTGTACTAATATAATAGTGAAAGTAAGTTTCTTTACTACAATGTGGGTTGGCAACATAAAAAGTCATTTTGTCTCTAACTAAATTGTATTCTACAACATCAGTGCAAGTCACGTTAAAATATGTGCTGCTGAAGCGGTAAAGAACAATTTCTTCACTAAAATGTGTGCACGGCAAAAGTTTAAGTCCTTACTAAAATTGATGATATTGTAATGGTAAAGTATTTTTTCATTAAATTTTGTGCTATTGCGACATTAAAGACATGTTTTCTTTCCATAAATTGTGTGGAAAAGCACATTTAAAACTGCTGATATAGGTTTATATATTACTTCTGACACAACTGTATAGCGGTAAGTCTTCCTTGCATGCATTTTGTGCGCATTCTTTCTAGTATAATTGAATAAACTTTTAACTACCGTGCTGGGATTTACATATGCGCGTTCATATGCGCGTTCCTATGGTAATTTGATTTACAGTATCTCTGAATTTCCATAGAAGCTAATAAACATGAATTAAAAAAAATAAATCCCTTTCCAAGATTATCTTTTATTGTTCATTCAAATTTTACATTTAAAAGTAGCTACGCAAAGCATCGTTAACCAGGCCTTGCACTTCAATTGGATATGTGCCAAATATACATGCACGTGAAGGAGATACAACGTAGCAACATTTACATTAACGTCTAAGAAAGTCATATCAAGTATTGATAGTCTATTGCAAAAAAGGTTATCAAGACATGCAGTTCTTACCACTGTTATCTGAACTTGAGGAAAATGATACATAAGATTTTCATCCGCACTAAGCCAATTTGTTACGTGGTTCGCTTAGTACTTGTTATTTTAAACAGTGAACTACGACCCAAAAGTAACCATATGATATCTCACAGTACCTAATCTCTATCTAAAAGGGATTGATATCTGATAGTACCTAATCTCTATCTAAAAGGGATTGATATCTGATATCTAATAGTACCTAATCTCTATCTAAAAGAAATTGGTATATGATATCTAAAAGTACCTAATCTCTATCTAAAAGGGATTGATATCTGATATCCGATAGTACCTAATCTCTATCTAAAAGGGATTGATAGCTGATATCTAATAGTACCTAATCTCTATCTAAAAAAAATTGGTATATGATATCTAATAGTACCTAATCTCTATCTAAAAGGGATTGGTATCTGATATCTGATTGTACCTAATCTCTATCTAAAAGGGATTGGACGCTATCATGGGCGGATAATCACTATCGTTACTTTGTCGACTTTTTGAGCCTCATGCATGAGAATATACATCTTAGAGTGCTCCAAATGAGATCAGCTCGTATTCACTGGCAAGGTGGAGAGTGTGTAATTTGGTATAGTTATAGTATTAAGCAATAGAAAGGCATTCTGCTGAAGTGAGTTGGACAATGTTTATACAATAATATTTGCAATAACATGATCACATCAGACCAAGTAAATATCAACTACTTTCTTGCTCTGAACAATCCATTACTCTTTTGCCTCAATGGAGTTTGGCAATTTCATAGTCATTTCTCATAAAGAACAGAAGAGACAGATATCTATGAATACACAATTATATTAAAAGAAGAATGGAATACAACTATTATAGTTATTCAAACCGTAAAATGACAAACCATTTGATTTTCATCTTGTTGTATAGTTGTTTCCGCACTATCCAAAAGCCGGGTTACTGACAAATAATTTGTAGTAGACGCACAAAAGTCGTGTTATCTCGTAAGACAGAAAATATAACGGATATGACTCATCTTTAAACACAAGACATATTCTTAAAACATTACGCCATATCTTTTACGAAACTAAATTTACTTTGTAGGAGTGAAATTTTAATCAAATCTTACTTTGTGATGTTTTCATTCTACTACTATTGCATATACCTTAACGTAACAGAAGGAATCGAAACCAGCAACTTTAGTACAATCAGCAAACATTTATTTTCTCTAGAAATAAACGTGTAAATTAAAGAGACACTTAACGGTACTGTGAATTGAATAAAAAAATCCCAAATGTTCAATCACAAGCTCAAAGGTATAGAATACTCCGAATGAATTCCAATGTTCTTGAATGCAATGGTATACCAATAGTCTTGCATGTCCTGATATACCAATAGTATTGGATGCCCTGATATACCAGTAGTATTGGATGCCCTGATATACCAATAGTATTGGATGCCCTGATATACCAATAGTACTGGATGCCCTGATATACCAATAGTATTGGATGCCCTGATATACCAATAGTATTGGATGCCCTGATATACCAATAGTCTGATATACCAATAGTATTGGATGCCCTGATATACCAATAGTATTGGATGCCCTGATACACCAAATAGTATTGGATGCCCTGATATACCAATAGTCTGATATACCAATAGTATTGGATGCCCTGATATACCAATAGTATTGGATGCCCTGATAAATATATGACGCAATCCAGAATGTGTTTTAGTGATTTTACATTAATTCAAAATTAATGTATTTATATAAAGGCAATGAGCACCTTAATAAATAATTCTTCTAGAAATATTTGAACACAAGTTCCAGTTCTAATCTTACATTCAAAAAGAATGATCTTAAACGGCAATGGATCTTTTGTTTACCTAAACTCTCTATATTAAAATTTCACTGGTCTTGGACGCAATATATTTAATAACGGAAAACCCTTAATTAACTGTAAACAAGACAGAACATTTAATTACCTGTAAACAAGACTGAACATTTACTCAAATTTTCACAACCGTACTGCTTATCACTTACAAATCATGGCTAAAATCAGGTAGAGAGTCAGATACGCAAAATACGTACCTTCAATCACGAACAAGAGTTTGTCGCAAATAAACACACACACACACACACACACACACACACACACACACACAGAGGCTTTACAAAATTCATCGCCCCTCTCTTCTACAAGCACTGTATTATACATTGAACTTTTAATAATCGTTAAACCCATTTTCAAGAAAACTCTTTCGTCCATATAGAGTAAAAGGGCTGCGTTGTATAACATGTTTGGTAGCTGAGTTTTACAAGGACGAATGAAAAGTTTCATTGAACCATTTGCTTACGTTACATTTTCGTGACATTCTGTGGATTAACTAACTAGTATTTAGCGCCACATCAATATATGTAAAACAATTTAGTTCTTAGGCAGTGGCAGTAAACTGCATTGTCCATTCATGCACAGTACAATAAGCTCTGCAGACGACACGGGTTGGGCTGGTAAGTATTCAAACACACATCACTGATCGTGAGTTCCTCAAGCGTGCATTTAACCACACCACTGCGACTAACAATGTTATAAGTGATACTGAAAAGAGAAGCCTTTGTCATTTTGAATTTACAGCTGAAACTTTGACTACATTAGTAAAGGAGCGGTCAGTATGCACCTAGTTGGGAGAGTAGGTGGATCTTAAAAGTGTCCAAAATTTTTTGTTTACTTAGACGTGGAAGGGTCTATATTTTGTACTAAGGTAAACATATGCATTGAATGTAACTGATGATGATCGGATTTGATATGCTTTGCAAAAACGTCGAGGAACGGTATAAATTCCATGCAGTGTAATTTGCAATTCCAAATTCTCCGTTATACATATTGGATGTTTACTAAGACATCACGACTTGTCTTTCTCTAGGACAATGCCATATTAATTTTCTTAATGAGGATGAGTTAACCATTTGCTTAACCAGTCTTTTCATACCATTTTGTTTTGACTGACGCAAAATCTTGCAATTTAAACAACACCATCTCACTTCAGTTGGATCAGTTTTCATTCAGAATACAGCAATAAAACTGTAAAGTCTAATCTTTTGATATAATAAACATTTCAGTAAAACGTGTTAGCGGACATTTGCAGAGAATGGACTAGCATCGGTAAAAATGTGCCTTTTCCAGCATCTTCTCAGCAAAGTAGGTATTCCATCTTCTTGTTACCTGATAAGAGTCTCGTCATGGTTACGTTTTCGATGATTGTAGTATCGGGTATATGGTATGTTTTACTGGCTGGCATCCTCTATAGCTCTATCTCTCCAGTATAAGGCCGGTAAATTAATCATCCATTTGGCTGAAATTCGTGATGCAGTCTGCCTTTATCAATGACCACTACCGGATCTAACATGTCGTCTTTGTCATTGCTGTTTTTGCCTTTATTTATGCATGCTAATTTATGTCGGTCACTGTTTCTTTCCCTTAGGGCAGTATTGCGAGGATTACCAGCAGACTACGCTTCACTTCGCGGTGTAGCACCGTTCCATCAGCTGCAGATATCGATCTTGGCAGAAATTAAAGCTGGTGCTTCTTACAATTTATTTCTGCCGAGTTTCAGCATTGACCTTGACACCAACATTATATGAGCAAGAATGCTTTTCTTCCTTCAGTTCAACCCCAGCAACACCCTTAGCAAGCGCGGAGACTGATTTAGATCGTTTTGGTTGTGCACCCTGGAATTACGCGAAGGATATATTATAACAATTACTAACGCGAGCGACCCCTGTGAGCGCGGAGCCCGATTAGATCAAATCGGCCTTAGCCCGGTCCTGCTCAACTCCATTGTCTTCAGTGTTCAGTCTTGTTAGATTCTTTGTATTTTAGCAAGTTTGTAATTTAGAACCACAAGTTGGTCGTCACTGATTTGATACGGTTGCTTGATGTCACGTGTTATCATTGTCCACAGAGATCTTGAAATTCTCAGGAATCACTTGCGTTTGTCACCAAGTTGAATAAATCGCACGGATGAATGGATCAGTATTTTCTGTAGCAATCAAATGTAAGAGACGTTGGTATGATGCTTAATTGTCCCAGAAGAAATACAGATAATTATCTGACGAAACATTATATCATTACCAGATGAGTGGGTTCGCCAACTGATCTAAATCACTCACAGTTCCGGACCATTGCCGTCTCACCTCTTTTTGCTTGGGTTCGAGTCTCGGCTAAGGCCAATGTGGGTATGTAGAAAGCTTGCCGGTACCCTCTCCTGGGTCGGTAGTTCTATCCGGGATTTTTTACGGGTTCTTCCTCCACCATTTATACTGTCCGACATGTATAGTCTATATTCTGCAGAAACATTGAGTTAAATCTTACAACAACAAAAACAATAACCTGATGAGGGAATTGAACTTAATTCTTGTCTGGGACTATTGGAAGCCATTCTGAGTTCATTATGTTCTCTGTCTCTGCTTTATGTTCCTACATGGACTATCTCATATGGCACGTATTGATTCAAGACCCTGATCAGTAACATCAACATGACGTCTGCTTGTTTTATGATAGTCTTAACTGCCAAAGTGAATAATCCTTTCTCAGAATGTTCGTACAATCAGAATATTAGTTTGGAGAAGAACAATAATCTAACAATATATACGATGTTACTATGAGGATCGATAATCTATTCTATACAGTTTAGGTTGATATCTGTACTATTCCAAATGTTTGTATTATATGAGGATCGATAATCTATTCTATACAGTTTAGGTTGATTTCTGTACTATTCCAAATGTTTGTATTATATGAGGATCGATAATCTATTCTATACAGTTTAGGTTGATGTCTGTACTATTCCAAATGTTTGTATTATATGAGGATCGATAATCTATTCTATACAGTTTAGGTTGATTTCTGTACTATTCCAAATGTTTGTATTATATGAGGATCGATAATCTATTCTATACAGTTTAGGTTGATTTCTGTACTATTCCAAATGTTTGTATTATATGAGGATCGATAATCTATTCTATACAGTTCAGGTTGATTTCCGTACTATTCCAAATGTTTGTATTATATGAGGATCGATAATCTATTCTATACAGTTCAGGTTGATTTCTGTACTATTCCAAATGTTTGTATTATATGAGGATCGATAATCTATTCTATACAGTTTAGGTTGATATCTGTACTATTCCAAATGTTTGTATTATATGAGGATCGATAATCTATTCTATACAGTTCAGGTTGATTTCTGTACTATTCCAAATGTTTGTATTATATGAGGATCGATAATCTATTCTATACAGTTCAGGTTGATTTCTGTACTATTCCAAATGTTTGTATTATATGAGGATCGATAATCTATTCTATACAGTTCAGGTTGATTTCTGTACTATTCCAAATGTTTGTATTATATGAGGATCGATAATCTATTCTATACAGTTTAGGTTGATTTCTGTACTATTCCAAATGTTTGTATTATATGAGGATCGATAATCTATTCTATACAGTTTAGGTTGATTTCTGTACTATTCCAAATGTTTGTATTATATGAGGATCGATAATCTATTCTATACAGTTTAGGTTGATTTCTGTACTATTCCAAATGTTTGTATTATATGAGGATCGATAATCTATTCTATACAGTTTAGGTTGATTTCTGTACTATTCCAAATGTTTGTATTATATGAGGATCGATAATCTATTCTATACAGTTTAGGTTGATTTCTGTACTATTCCAAATGTTTGTATTATATGAGGATCGATAATCTATTCTATACAGTTTAGGTTGATTTCTGTACTATTCCAAATGTTTGTATTATATGAGAATCGATAATCTATTCTATACAGTTTAGGTTGATTTCTGTACTATTCCAAATGTTTGTATTATATGAGGATCGATAATCTATTCTATACAGTTCAGGTTGATTTCTGTACTATTCCAAATGTTTGTATTATATGATGCCACAACATCACTCACATGCAACATTCAAGAAATCCACTTGAGTGACGTCTTTGTTCTCTAAGTGTGATATTTGATTTTATTGCTTTGAGTTTAAGCATGAGTTTTGTGCTTCAGATTCATGTAGAATACAGGCCCACTGTCTTATTACATGCAATGTGCTAATTAAATTAGTATTCGGGGTAAATATCTTATTACATGCAATGTGGTAATTAAATTAGTATACGGGGTTAATGTCTTATTACATGCAATGGGGTAATTAAATTAGTATACGGGGTAATTGCCTTATTACATGCAATGTGGTAATTAAATTAGTATTCGGGGTAAATGTCTTATTACATGCAATATGGTAATTAAATTAGTATACGGGGTAATTGCCTTATTATACGCAATGTGGTAATTAAATTAGTATACGGGGTAAATGTCTTATTACATGCAATGTGGTAATTAAATTATTATTCGGGGTAATTGCCTTATAACATGCAATGTGGTAATTAAATTAGTATTCGGGGTAAATGTCTTATTACATGCAATGTGGTAATTAAATTAGTATAGGGTGTAAATGTCTTATTACATGCAGTGTGGTAATTAAATTAGTATACGGGGTAATTGCCTTATTACACGCAATGTGGTAATTAAATTAGTATACGGGGTAAATGTCTTATTACATGCAATGTGGTAATTAAATTATTATTCGGGGTAATTGCCTTATAACATGCAATGTGGTAATTAAATTAGTATTCGGGGTAAATGTCTTATTACATGCAATATGGTAATTAAATTAGTATACGGGGTAATTGCCTTATTATACGCAATGTGGTAATTAAATTAGTATACGGGGTAAATGTCTTATTACTTGCAATGTGGTAATCAAATTATTATTCGGGGTAATTGCCTTATAACATGCAATGTGGTAATTAAATTAGTATTCGGGGTAAATGTCTTATTACATGCAATGTGGTAATTAAATTAGTATACGGTGTAAATGTCTTATTACATGCAATGTGGTAATTAAATTAGTATACGGGTAATTGCCTTATTACACGCAATGTGGTAATTAAATTAGTATACGGGGTAAATGTCTTATTACATGCAATGTGGTAATTAAATTATTATTCGGGGTAATTGCCTTATAACATGCAATGTGGTAATTAAATTAGTATTCGGGGTAAATGTCTTATTACATGCAATGTGGTAATCAAATTAGTATACGGGGTAATTGCCTTATAACACGCAATGTGGTAATTAAATTAGTATACGGGGTAAATGTCTTATTACATGCAATGTGGTAATTAAATTATTATTCGGGGTAATTGCCTTATAACATGCAATGTGGTAATTAAATTAGTATACGGGGTAAATGTCTTATTACATGCAATGTGGTAATTAAATTATTATTCGGGGTAATTGCCTTATAACATGCAATGTGGTAATTAAATTAGTATTCGGGGTAAATGTCTTATTACATGCAATGTGGTAATTAAATTAGTATTCGGGGTAAATGTCTTATTACATGCAATATGGTAATTAAATTAGTATACGGGGTAATTGCCTTATTATACGCAATGTGGTAATTAAATTAGTATACGGGGTAAATGTCTTATTACATGCAATGTGGTAATTAAATTATTATTCGGGGTAATTGCCTTATAACATGCAATGTGGTAATTAAATTAGTATTCGGGGTAAATGTCTTATTACATGCAATGTGGTAATTAAATTAGTATACGGTGTAAATGTCTTATTACATGCAGTGTGGTAATTAAATTAGTATACGGGGTAATTGCCTTATTACACGCAATGTGGTAATTAAATTAGTATACGGGGTAAATGTCTTATTACATGCAATGTGGTAATTAAATTATTATTCGGGGTAATTGCCTTATAACATGCAATGTGGTAATTAAATTAGTATTCGGGGTAAATGTCTTATTACATGCAATATGGTAATTAAATTAGTATACGGGGTAATTGCCTTATTATACGCAATGTGGTAATTAAATTAGTATACGGGGTAAATGTCTTATTACTTGCAATGTGGTAATTAAATTATTATTCGGGGTAATTGCCTTATAACATGCAATGTGGTAATTAAATTAGTATTCGGGGTAAATGTCTTATTACATGCAATGTGGTAATTAAATTAGTATACGGTGTAAATGTCTTATTACATGCAATGTGGTAATTAAATTAGTATACGGGTAATTGCCTTATTACACGCAATGTGGTAATTAAATTAGTATACGGGGTAAATGTCTTATTACATGCAATGTGGTAATTAAATTATTATTCGGGGTAATTGCCTTATAACATGCAATGTGGTAATTAAATTAGTATTCGGGGTAAATGTCTTATTACATGCAATGTGGTAATCAAATTAGTATACGGGGTAATTGCCTTATAACATGCAATGTGGTAATTAAATTAGTATACGGGGTAAATGTCTTATTACATGCAATGTGGTAATTAAATTATTATTCGGGGTAATTGCCTTATAACATGCAATGTGGTAATTAAATTAGTATACGGGGTAAATGTCTTATTACATGCAATGTGGTAATTAAATTATTATTCGGGGTAATTGCCTTATAACATGCAATGTGGTAATTAAATTAGTATACGGGGTAATTGTCTTATTACAAGCACATACAAACTGAAGTAGAATACGGGTTAATTGCCTTATTAAGTATACTGCTACTGCTACTACTACTACTACTACTAATAATAATAATAATAATAAATAATAATAATAATGACAATAATAACAATTAATAATAATAATAATAGTAATAATAATAATAATAATAATAATAATAATAATAATAATAATAATAATAATAATAATGAGGACTTTGTATAGCGCCTAATCTTTAGAATATCTAAGTGCTTTACAGCATCCATAATGATATGACTACATAGAACAAAAACAAAACACCATGAAATTGGAAAACATTAAAAAATGCTAAAAATATTTAAGGTAGGAATCATTATTAGGTCTTTAAGTTTGTTCTTGCAGTCAAGAAAGGTGAGTTGTAAGAGGACTCTTGAAAGAGGTCACTGTGTCTTTATGTCTAATTTCAGTCAGCAATTCATTCCACATAGCTGTGTCCTGATATGCAAATAACGTTGTCCAACTGACTTCGTGTTTATAGTGGGAATAATGAGTATACGATTGTCGGAAGGGGAGCGTCAGTATCTTGTTGATGTATACACATCGATGTGGCCAGATAGGTCTGTTGTACTGGAATTCGTCAGTGAAACATGGCACATAGAACAATGTTTATGTTTGATTCTGGATCGAAAGGATAGCCAGTTCAGAGCAGCAGGGAGGTGTGCTCTGATCATGGTACTCTAAGGATGATCCGAGCAGCTGTGTTTTGAACTGTTTATAGTTTCTGGAGTAGATATTGAGACGAACCAGAGAGAACTGAATTACATTAGTCCAGTCTTGAAAGTACTAATGAACACACAATTGTTTTAGTGGCATCAACTATTTACGACTAATTGCCTTATTACAAGGAATGTAGTAATTAAAGTAGAATAAGCGAGCACTGGTAATCAAGTAATCAAACTAGAACACGGGACCATTGCCTTATCACACGCAATGTAGTAATCAATTAGAAAACGGGACTATTGCCTTATTACACGCAATGTAGTAATCAAATTAGAATACGGGACCATTGCCTTATTACACGCAATGTAGTAATCAAATTAGAATACGGGACCATTGCCTTATTACACGCAATGTAGTAATCTAATTAGCATGTTGACTTTGTAAACAGATCGAGAAGTATCTGCATATTTGTATGTGAACATAGTGTACACCTCGCTTGATTAGTAAGGTAAGGATTGCGTTTGATTGTAGTTACGGTATCGAGGTTTAAAAATGTATACTCATGTCACGGAAGTGGTTGATGTATGTATCATGAGTCGTTAATACCCTTGTTTTATTATTATTATTTTATCGTACAGCCTTGTAGGGAATATTTTGATGTGAGTGTCTGCGTAACCTGATAAACTGAATAGCCAGTAGATGGACATAACACAGTCGAAGCGGAGACCATCACAGCCAGATCGACTAGATCATGGTGAATAGGCTGTTACAGTCGAGTGTAAACATTGCAAGGACTCGATGCTTTCCCAGAGCGGACATTGGAAGTTACCATGATCTGGTGATGACGACCTTCAGGCTACATCGAAAGAAGGTCATTAAAAAGAGCCACAAAAGAATGAAATTTAATATAAAAAACCAGAATGATCTCAACCGGGAAGTCAGGAAAAATATGGAAAAAAAGCAAAGGGGAACTGCAGAGAAGAACAGTACAAAGACAACGAGACAAACTTGTAAAGGAACAACAGCAAGAAAGCATATCAACTGGTCCACGATGTAACAAGCACAAAACAACGGCGAGTTACATTCTAACAGGACAAAGCTGGAAACTGCCTTACAGAAGAAAAAAAAGACGTTCTGAAAAGATGGACAGTGTATTGCGCAGAACATTACAACCACCGAGCAACAATTGATCTAGAGGTATTGAACGTCTCCCCAGCAACAAACAACGATAACCATCATATCATACTTATAAAGGTAGAAGTTGCAGTGAGATCACTGAAAAAGAGGAGGTAATGAGAGTGGACAATATCTAGCTGAACTGGTTCAAGCTGGAGGAGAAGCAATGATTAGTACCCTCACAAACATCTCCATCAAAATCTAGCAAATAGGAGTATGGCCATCGCCATGGACCCAATCACTGATCACCATTCTCGTCAAGATAGGCAACTCGCAACAGTGTCCAAACTACCGTACAATCAGTCTTATAAGCCATCCAAGCAAACGTCATGTTGAGGATACTGCTGAACAGACTAAAGCCACAGGTTTTAAAGATCATTGCAGAAGAGCAGGCAGGTTTCAGAGCAGAGCGCAATGCAACAGAAATACCTCCAACACCAGCCTGATCTGTACACATATTCGTGAATTTCAAGAGGCATTCTACAGAGTGTGGCATGAAGCCTTGTGAGCAACCACGAGACTATGCAACATCAAAGCCAAAATCATCACAGTCATAGAGCTCCTCCTTGACAAGGGCACCAGTGCAGTATTCTTCAATGGCAGCATAGGGGACTGGTTCAGCACAACAGTCGGAGTCAAGCAAGGATGTCTGCTGTTTTCCACCCTATTCAACATATTTCTGAAGAGAATCAAGGCTGACGCGCTTGAAAAGCATGAAACACAGTCAGCATAGGATGCAGAACAGACACCAACGTACATTCTACCGATGACATTGATTAACTATCAGGAACTGAGCAAGAACTAACCAGTTTTTAGGAGCAATGGTAGCATATGACGTATCAAAGCCTGAAGTACCCTCTATGATTGCACAGACAACAGAAGCGCAGACAAAACTGAAGTCCATCTAGAATGACAAGAACATCGCACTCATTTCAAAGGTCAGACTGATGCACTCATTGGTGATCTCCATATTTCTTAACGCCCGTGAATCATGGATCATAACAGCTGACTTGGAGAAAGAAATACAGGCCACATATATGTTTCCGAAAGATCTTCGGCATCACATACAAAGACTGTCAACAATGAAGAAATACGGCAGAGGATCGGACAAATCGTTGGACCTCACGAAGGTCTCATAATCACAGCAAAATAACGTTAACTGTAGTGGTATGGGTATGTCTCACGATCATTTCTTGCCAAGAAAATCCTGCAAGGCACTGTACAAATAAGTAGATAGGCAGTCAGAGAAATAGGTGGGAATATAACATTTGAGAGTGGACAGGCTTGACATTGAGCGACTCTCTGAGAGAGAGGAATGGAGGGAGCTGGTTGTTCGGTCTTGTGCGGTGCTCCAACTGTCGACCAGACTACGGTACTGATGATGATACTGATGCTGATGAAAGGATGTGTGAGAATGTGGAATTTTTTTTATGTCAAAACAGAGGCTAGACTATATGTAACTTTTTTTTACAGAGAGGTTTTCAGTGCTGTTTGGAGTGTTTCGGCTTGAGCCGAGTGCCACCCGTAAATGCAAAGGTGACGAAGTGGGGTGAATGTTACAGAGGTCGCGGGACCGGATAGAATAACGGAGGCAGAATTTGAATTCAGACAGGAGAACGGAAGTGTAGGAATTGGAAGAGTGAAGGACGTAGTAGAGGGACGGAAGGGGTACTGGAGTAAACGTCAAATTATAAAAAATAATACAGATGAGTAAAGTGACAGGGACTCTCACGTTGCACATCAGATAATGAAATTGGCAGATTAAATAGATCCACCAAGTGGAGAAATTTTGGAAATGTTCTTTTTTGATTATTTAGATCTGTTATTGTTATTCCACACATTTTATTATTTAGATCTGTTATTGTTTTCCACACATTTGATTATTTAGATCTGTTATTGTTATTCCACACATTTGATTATTTAGATCTGTTATTGTTATTCCACACATTTGATTATTTAGATCTGTTATTGTTATTCCACACATTTTATTATTTGTATATTATCTACCTAGCCCTTAGGCAATGCCGAAGGCGGGGGAGGGGCGGTGGCTAAGAGGTATATATCTATTTAAATATTTTAAATTGTACGTCCTCCTACAATATTGACAAAATATCCTAGGTGTCAACGTTACACAGCACATCACGTAATGCAACATATTTTCTCATATAGTGGTCAGTTAGATGCAGCGGTCAATATACCTACCTACCTACCTACCTACCGACCGACCTACCTACCTACCTACCTACCTGCCTACATACATACATACATACATACATACATACATACATACATACATACATACATACATACATACATACGTACATACATCTACCTACCTACCTACCTACCTACCTACATACATACATACATACATACATACATACATACATACATACATACATACATACATACATACATACATACATACATACATACATACATACCCTTTAAAATTCTTGTTTTACATAAACATGTATCACATGATAGGATTAATCACGTAATTTGAGAATCCTACCCTCCCCCCTCATATACCTCTACTAAATTAATAAATGGTTTGCGTTGATTAATATAAATGTGACGTTTCATAAAGACATCCGTTGCTACATTCAGTACAAACTGTTCGTACAGACCGCGATTTTTCCAATTATATAATCAATATTATCTACTAATATTCACCCAGCATCCACCCCGTGGTTTGCAATAAAAATTATTTGATATCCAGGTTTTAATCAAAATAAATGTATCAGATTACAGCACATTATCGCACGTAAAGAAAGGATATTTTACTTTATTTATTGAACTTGAAAATATATTCATCTCTGGCAGTGAGGAACAGTACTTTCAGTCATAAAAATCGTATATTTTACAATTGTAAAGAAATAATTATTTGACCTTGCCAGATAATGCCATGTCTGGCTCCAGACGACTACACATTCAAATTGGTATGCTGTCTGGTGATAAATGTAGCGAAATCTAGCTTTTGATTAAAATAAAGACATTTTTGTGAAGAAAACAAACATGAGAACCTCTTCCAGGACAATAGTGTTCTGAATACGACTGAACATAATTTTTAGAAGAATGAATACGTAACAAATAGAACATTGGTTCCCGCACGCAGAAGCAAGTCCAGGGCACATTTCACCTCGAAGCATGTTTTAGCTAACATTCGTCAAATTTAATAGCTGACCCCCACATGTTAGACACCCCCGAAAAATATTATTCTGTGACGCCCCAGGAAACACAGGATATTATTATTTTTGTGTCTGCCCACCCCTCTCTCGATTGCCGAAAAAGTGTTTGTATATCCTCCTAACATCTCCAGTGTTATGTTGCAAAATTAAAAAGGATTTTTGGAATAAACAAAAAGCTTAAATATGTTTTTCAAAGTGGGGTATTTTCCTAATTTTGAGGTACCCAAGCTGGTTCGTCTCGCTAACAGAGATTGTTATCCGACCAGATATCTTTCTCTACATCTTACTACCCTTCCCTCTGTTGTTTGTGTGATCTTTGACAAGGATCGCCGATGTCCTGTGTTAGCTGTATTGTTTGTATGCTATGGATCCTTTTTGTATATTCCACTACTTGTCTGTATTGTTTTGGTTCAAAATATTAAAAAAATAATTTTTGAACATTTTTTTACTTTTATGTTTGGTTTATATTTGTTTCTTTCACTTCGAATGATAAGTACATGTACTTTGTAATATAAAGATAAATACTATAAAGAAGAAAATAAGAAGAGATAATAGTTTTATATGTTTATTTTTGTTTTGTTTGTGTCTCATGGATTCATTTTTCCCTCTCAGTCTTACCCAGGCGAAAAAGGGCACTTCGTCCTAACACAGGCTAAAGAGCAGCACTACTTTAGTGTCTCTATCCTGCTGGCTGTATTTATTTGTGAGCACAGCCTTGTGCGTCGCCTTCAGTACTTTACGGAAATGTGATCGTCGAAATAGAAAGGCCAAAAGTATTTTTAAAAAAAAAAAAGAATTAATAAAATTATAAATAATATCTCGGGAGGGGTATACTTCTCTGTTCCATTGCATTATGTGTGCCTGATTGTCTTATTTTAAGGGAAACCAATTAATTAGTTCTGAGCTTGTGTCTTCCGTATGTTTTTGGTTTGTTTGTCCATATGCTGCGTCTGGGTTTTCCGGAACTCCCACACAGGCTTGTTCACTTTTCCTAGTGCCATGTAGCATACCCTGTGTTATATACCCTCAATACTTCCTATAATACCCATTTTCGCTGTCCCTGTCCATGTCTGCATTGCTTTTCTTTCCTAGCCATGGTTGTGTTATAGTTAGTACTAGATTAGTAGGTTTCCATTTTTGCATTGTGTGGTTAGCTGTTAGTTTTACGGATAGCGTTATTATCTAAATCATCCAGTATGCGCACTGGCTAGTATGCCCCCCCCCCCCCTCCTCAAGCGGGATGATAAACTGGTGCCCATCTCACACAGTCGTCTCCCTCCAGTGACCTGGGAAGTTTAGTTAATATACTCTGTTTTCAGTGGTGTCACTAGGGTGGTGTCGGGGTGCAGAACGCACCAGGTGACACCATCAGAGGAAGTGACACCAAAATGACATTACTTAGGATACTGTATGGTCTGTTACTGAAGGAGGACCATGGGGTTACACCACGGTTTACCGCACTGGGTGACACCAAACCTAGTGACGCCACTGTCTGTTTTATAAGCATTTTAAATTTTTTTAATTTAAAAAATCGATTTTATACAGGGGCGTGCCTGTCTTTTAAACAATGATCACTTGCCCGCATTTCTTCATTGTTTTTATTTTAATGTCAATTATTCTGTGTACTATTTCCTATTTGGTATCTTATCTAAATACGGTAATTGGTTCTCATGATATCTTCGTTTTATTGCTGATTGTTTTGTATCCACGCTTTCTTTTTAGTTTGCTTTGCAATGTATAATTAAATGCCTCTCAGTAAATATGTCTCCCTTACACAACGTACTCTTTTTGCTCTAGACCTGGTACCTGCACGAACAAGATTCAAAGCAGGGATTTAGTTCTCAATCAGATTGATCTAAACAAAGCTTGTCAATTAATTAAACGACAACTTATCTACAGCTAGGCCATGTCACAGTAATAAGGCCTTGAAATAAGGCTTAGTATTAAAGCCGAGTAATAATGCTTAGTATTAAAGCCGAGTAATAAGGCCGAGTAATAAGGCCTAGTAATAAGACCTAGTAATACGGCCGAGTAATAAGGCCTAGTATTAAGGCCGAGTAATAATGCCTAGTAATAAGGCATCGTAATAAGGCCTAGTAATAAGGCCGAATAATAAGGTCTAGTAATAGGGCCGAGTAATACGGCCTAGTAATAAGGCTTAGTATTAAAGCCGAGTAATAAGGCCTAGTAATAAGGCCTAATAAAAAGACTTAGTATTAAGGCCGAGTAATAAGGCCTAGTATTAAGGCCGAGTAATAAGGCCTAGCAATAAAACATCGTAATAAGGCGTAGTAATAAGGCCTAGTAATAAGGCCGAATAATAAGGTCTAGTAATAGGGCCGATTAATACGGCCTAGTAATAACGCCTAGTAATAAATTAATGCTCTCAATATTTTAAGCAATCACGTTTACTAGGAAAAACCTCTGACGATGGCAGAGTACCAGATAACAATTCGGTTTGGCATAATCTCATGTGACCAGTAATATATTAATAGGGATAGGTTTGGCAGATTTACCAGTAATATACAACCTTCGACACAAATGGGAACAGTTCTGTCTTTATTATATTGTTCATGCGTCAACCTGCAGTCCCGGATTACCCATTAGGCAGAGTAGGCAACTGCCTATGGGCCCCACGACTTTTATGGGCCCCATCAGGGGCCCCCAGGTTCCCCCATGAGACCGCGACCGTGGGTCTGGGGCCCCAAAAGTTTGACTGCCTATGGCCCTCCACGGTGCTTAATCCGGCGCTGTCAACCTGTAGGAAACATAAAAGTCTTACCCTTTCTCAAACAATAAACGTAGGAAGAGAAAAGGATTTCTGATCAGTCTTATAATTAGTTTTATTTGTAAAAGTTATGTCGCATTGCGACTTTCATGAGACTGGGATGATTGGTTACAACAAAACCTGCTGAAAAAAGATTTATTGGCAAAATAATCTTGATGTCAATAAATAATTGTCAGTTGGAGTTTCCACATTTTGTCTTGGAACTTTATACATTTGGATCTAAGAATTTAGCTTAATAAGCTAAATATTGACATTACTATGCATGGAATTCGTGAGAAGTGTGAAGTTATCGTAATTTGTATCAAAGTTATCGTAATTTGTATCAAAGTTATCGTAATTTGTATCAAAGTTATCGTCATTTGTATCAATCTTCTTGACTGAGCAACACATGGAAAATAAAAGTTCTTTTCACCATGAAATTTCAACAATGGTTTATCCAGTTTCTGTTCTACAATTCCTAAACAGTTTGGGTATATCTCAGGTACAATCTCAAAACCTTGCAAGAGACAGCCTTTAAATACATCATGATCAGCAATTTTGTATACCTCCAGTGAAGTAAGATTTCACCAGCTGACAATAAGTACCCTATCTAATAACATGTACGAATTATCTCTAGGTCATTTCAAGTTTTCGGCAGCTTCACAGAGCGAGGAAAGTATTAATCGAATTCTTTTTAAAAAAAACAGAATTACTAACATCTGGTAAAATAAACATAAGTTGTATATAAGGTGAGGATTTATTTTCTACGCATTTGCATTTCACTTTTTCTCCCTGCTCTCCATTTTCACTCTCTATATTTGTATTTCTGTCTCTTCTCTCTGTGTCTCCATTTTGTTTTTTTTTTTTCTTCATTTTCTCTCTGATTCTCCGTCTTCACTGTGTATTTTGTATTTCTCTTCCCTTTTCTCTTTTTGATCTTTACTTTTTTTTATATATATCTCTGCCTCGTTATTTTTACACAGTGATCCCTTTCAAAAGTGTTCTTAATACTCACCTTTTTCGACTTCAAGAACAAGTTAAAGACCTAATAATGCGTCTTACCTTAAATATAGTCAGCATTTTTTGTTTTCGAATTTCATGTTTCTTTTTTGTTGTTGTAGTCATATCATAATAGATGTTGTAAATCGCTTAGAGCTTCTAAAGATTTGGCGCTATACATAGACCTCATTATTATTATTATTATTATTATTATTATTATTATTATTATTATTATTATTTATTTATTTATTTATTTATTTTCCTTCGTTTCTCTCTGCCACTCTCTTCATCTTTCTAAACATGTTCCATAAATTCATTCTGATGCTGAAGCTTCGTTAATTCCACTTCTGTTTTTTATTTCTGTAATTCCTTTATGTTTCTAAACAACGAATCAGATTTTCGATATGTTTCTAAACAACCAATCAGATTTTCGATATGTTTCTAAACAACTAATCAGATTTTCGATATGTTTCTAAACAACGAAACAACGAATCGGATTTTCGATATGTTTCTAAACAACCAATCAGATTTTCGATATGTTTCTAAACAACCAATCAGATTTTCGATATGTTTCTAAACAACCAATCAGATTTTCGAACAAAACCCTAATGGCCATGACCATTAATAATGCAACTTTTTTGAAGTAACTTTTTAAAATTTTATTTAACAATTTGTAAAGAAATTCGCAATTAAAAATTGCAGTTATATTGTTGGCCTCCACCGAATGCTGCATATTCTGCTTATTTTGTATTCGTGAGAAAACTGGAAATTTTCAAATTTGTTACATTAACATTTGTCTGGGACATTTTGTAAAATTAAGTTTTAAAACGTTATTTCTATTTTTGGGGAGTTTTAATTAGCACTAAATTCTATATTAGGTTAGACATTTTAACAATATATTAACGTTGACCATATTTTAAATTCTTTCATGCATTTTCTAAGGTTGCCGACATAGTTCGCACGAGTGTTGAAATTTTCATTCTCCGGATTAAATTGTATTGCTACTTTTAGTCTCAATGAATGGGATATTAATGTTCCGGATTTTCCCCCACGTCCACTTTTGTCCGGTACATTTGGTACTACTCAAGGTCTAAACCATTGGAATGCGTACGACATTTTATTAAATGTACTCAAATGAGACTTATGTGAAATAATTCCTCTAGTCTGAATGTCTCATTGATCTTATATTTTATTTTTATTGAACTGTTAGTGAGAAAGTTGTCTTGTGTACTTTATTTGCAAAATGCATACTACAGTACTTACATTCGCCTTTTGAGAGTAAGATTTCTCCTGCGTGTGCATGTGAGTAATTGTGCCTATTTTTATATTTTAATTTAGACACTCAATCATGTGGACCTCTATTTTGAGATTTGTTATAAATAAACATTTTGCATGTTCATTAATATTTGACAAGTCATAATGTGTTCGTCTATTATTCCGAGATGTTTTTCCATTTCTTTGAATGATCAAAATTAAAATCTGACACATTCGCAGAAGCATTTGGGATTGACATTACTTGTGTTTCTAGAGCAAGATTTACACGAAAATCTTTTGGAACTGGATAAATATTATTTTAAATCAATATGCGCTATCAGAGAGAAAGAAATTAATTCAAAGAGTAATGGTAACGCTATCAGAGAGAAAGAAATGAATTCAAAGAGTAATGGCAAAACTTACATCCGTGTCCGTTATGTCGTTTCAGTGTGTACACAGTTGCAATGTGTATGCATCCAGTTATAAAATGTATACATTTATAATGTGTATGTAATCAGTTATAATTTATATACTGTTGCAAAGTGAATGCATCAAGTTATGAAACTGAAACACTTATATTGTTTATGCAATCACTTATAATGTATATGTAATAAATTATAATGTGTATGTAATTAGTTATAATTAGTTATAATGTGTATATAATCAATTATAATGTGTATGTAATCAGTTATAATGAGTATGTAATCACTTATAATGTGTATGTAATCAATTATAATGTATGCAATCAGTTAAAATGTGACTGTAATCAATAATAATGTGTATGTAATCAGTTATAAAGTGTATGTAATCAATTATAATGTGTATGTAATCAATTATAATGTATGAAATCAGTTATAATGTGTATGGAATCAATTATAATGTGTATGTAATCAATTATAATATGTATACAATCAGTAATAATGTGTATGTAATCAGTTCTAATGTGTATGTAATCAATTATAATGTATGTAATCAGTTAAAATGCGTATAAAACAGTTATAATGTGGATGTAATCAGTTAAAATGTGTATATAATCAAGTATAATGTGTATGTAATCAATTATAATGTGAACATAATCAGTAATAATGTGTATGTAATCAGTTATAATGTGTATGTAATCAGATATAATATGTATATAATCAGTTTTAATGTGAATGCAATCGATTATAATGTCTGTGCTCAGTTAAAATGTGTATATAATCTGTTATAATGTGTATGTAATCGGTTATAATGTGTATGTAATCAATTATAATGTATGTAATTAGGTTTAATGTGTATATGTGTATATAATCAGTTATAATGTTTATGTAATCAGTTAAAATGTGTATATAATCAGTTATAATGGGTATCTAATCAGCTATAATGTGTATATAATCAGTTAAAATGTGTATATAATCAGTTATAATGGGTATCTAATCAGCTATAATGTGTATATAATCAGTTTTATTGTGTCTGTAATTGTTTAAAATGTGTATATAATCAGTTATAATGTGTATGTAATCAGTTAAAATGTGTATATAAGCAGTTATAATGTATATGTAATCAGTTATAATGTGTATATAATCAGTTATAATGTGTATATAATTAATTATAATGAGTATGTAATTAGTTGTAATGTGTATATAATCAGCTATAATGTGTATATAATCAGTTTGATTGTGTCTGTAATTGTTCAAAATGTGGATATAATCAGTTATAATATGTATGTAATCAGTTAAAATGTGTACATAATCAGTTATAATATGTATGTAATCAGTTAAAATGTGTATATAATCAGTTATAATGTGTATGTAATCAGTTAAAATGTGTACATAATCAGTTATAATATGTATGTAATCAGTTAAAATGTGTATATAATCAGTTATAATGTGTATGTAATCAGTTAAAATGTGTATATAATCAGTTATAATGTATATGTAATCAGTTAAAATGTGTACATAATCAGTTATAATATGTATGTAATCAGTTAAAATGTGTATATAATCAGTTATAATGTGTATGTAATCAGTTAAAATGTGTACATAATCAGTTATAATATGCATGTAATCAGTTGAAATGTGCATATAATCAGTTATAATATGTATGTAATCAGTTAAAATGTGTATATAATCAGCTATAATGTGTATGTAATCAGTTAAAATGTGTACATAATCAGTTATAATATGTATGTAATCAGTTGAAATGTGCATATAATCATTTATAATATTTATGTGATCATTTATAATGTGTATGTAATCAATTATAATGTATGAAATCTGTTAAAATGTGTACATAATCAGTTGTAATGTGTATTTAATCAGTTATAATGTGTATGTAATCAGTAATAATGTGCATGTAATGTGTATGTAATCAATGATAATGTATGGTATCAGTTATAATGTGAATGTAATCAATAATAATGTGTATGTTATCAGTTATAATGTGTATGTAATCAGTTATAATGTGTACGTAATCAGTTGTAATGTGAATGCAATCAATTATAATGTATGTAACAGTTATAATGTGTATGTAATCAGTTATAATGTGTATGTAATCAATTATAATGTGTATGTAATCAGTTATAATGTGTATATAAACATATATAATGTGTATTTAATCAATTATAATGTATGTAATCACTTAAAATGTGTATGTAATCAGTTATAATGTGTATGTAATCAGTTATAATGTGTATGTAATCAGTTATAATGTGTATGTTCTCAATTTTAATGTGTATGTAATCACTTAAAATGTGTATGTAATCAGTTATAATGTGTATGTAATCAGTTTTAATGTGTATGTTCTCAATTTTAATGTGTATGTAATCAATTATAATGTGTATGCAATCAGTTATAATGTGTATGTAATCAGTAATAATGTGTATGTAATCAGTTCTAATGTGTATGTAATCAATTATAATGTATGTAATCAGTTACAATGTGTATGTAATCAATTATATGTGTGTATTCAGTAATAATGTGTATGTAACCAATTATAATGTATGTAATCAGTTATAATGTTCATGTAATCATTTATAATGTATGTAACAATTATAATGTGTATGTAATCAATTATAATGTGAAAGTAATCAGTAGTAATGTGTATGTAAGCAGTTAAAATGTGTATGTAATCAGTTATACTGTGTATGTGATCAGTTATAATGTGTATATAATGAATTATAATGTGTATGTAATCAGTTATAATGTGTATCTAATCAATTATAATGTGCATGTAATCAATTATAATGTATGTAATCTGTTAAAATGTGTACATAATCAGTTTTAATGTGTATTTAATCAGTTATAATGTGTATGTAATCAGTTATAATGTGTATGTAATCAGTTATAATGTGTATTTAATCAATTATAATGTGTATGTAATCAGTTATAATGTGGATGTAATCACTTATAATGTGGATGTAATCACTTATAATATAACAGTTATAATGTGTATGTAATCAGTTATAATATGTATGTAATCAGTTATAATGTGTATGTAATCAGTTATAATGTGGATGTAATCAGTTATTATGTGTATATAACAGTTATAATGCGTATGTAATCAGTTATAATGTGGATGTAATCACTTATAATATAACAGTTATAATGTGTATGTAATCAGTTATAATGTGTATGTAATCAGGTATAATGTGTATGTAATCAGTTATAATGTGGATGTAATCAGTTATTATGTGTATATAATCAATTATAATGTGTATGTTATCAATTATAATTTGTATGTAATCAGTTATAATGTGTATGTAATTAATTATAATGTGTATGTAATTAGGTATAATGTGTATGTGTATGTAATTAGGTATAATGTGTATTTTTGTGTTCGGGGTGCTCTGGGAGGGGTAGTAACTCTGGTGGGTGCCATGTCGTGCTCCTTCGCGAGTAGCTTGCCCGTCTTTGGTCCTCACCATGCGCTCAGCCCTCACCTGGGGCTCCAAGCAGCTGTAGCATGCACAGCGGCCACACCACGGGCAACGGCTTCGACTGGCCGGCTAAACCAGGTGGAGGGTAGCCGACGGGCCTCAAACGCTCGGTAACTTTGGAGCTTGCCTATCCTTGGATGCAAAGCCAGTTTCGGCAGACTGGGTGGAAGAGATCAACTTAGTGATCCAACGGCCACAAAGGCGAATCTGCAAACGCTTTGTGGAGAGCGTAGGGTATGACAAGGCACGGAAGACGTCATAGCCATCCAATGCAGCCGAAGTAGTTCCCAGCCGTGACGAATCTTCGTACCACTGAGTACTAACTACCAAGGCCGAGAGAGTGAGGCAGTCTCTGTTCAAAGGCTGTTTCACTTTAATCTCCTTCACGTATAGGTTATGTGGTGCACCTATTATTCATCCTCATCATCACACTCATCGTTCTTTACTTACTCCTACCAAAATCCTACGGCGATGGGCGACTGGCGACGCAACAGGTGGAGGTGACCACTGGGAGTTGTAGTCAGAGACCTGCACGTAGGCGGCCCTTGGACAAGTGGATGTTTTTCTCTGTAACCAGGGCAGCAGAACAGTTCAGCAGTATCCAGGAGTGACTGAGCAGACCTTTTTAGGACGGCGCTGCTAACCCTGAATAGGGAGAGGCCTAGAAAAGGTGGCCTAAAAAAAGCTTGCCTTGTAAAAATCTGGTCTGCATACCGCGGCTGGCAAGATCATCCATATCTGCGGTCGAAATAATCGAAGGAAAAACTTATTATTGGAGCATGGAACATCCGTACTCTCATGGACAAAGAAAACGCAGCAAGACCTCACAGGAGAACAGCTCTAGTTTCTAATGAGCTATCACGCTACAATATTGACATTGCAGCCTTGAGTGAAACCAGGTTCGCAGAAGAGGGTTCTCTTACTGAGTTAGCCAGCGGCTACACATTCTTCTGGAAAGGAAAAGCCCAAAATGAGGACAGGATCCATGGAGTCGGCCTGGCTATCAAATCAAGTCTTCTGAAGCAGCCTCCGGAAATGCCTGTTGGCATCAGTGAGAGGCTAATGAAATTGCGAATACCTATAAGCCACAAACAGCATGCAACAATCATCAGTGCATACGCCCCTACCCTATCGAGTCAAGCAGAAACCATTGAGCAGTTCTATACGGACCTCAGCTCTGTAATTAGCTCAGTTCCAGCTGACGACAAGGTCATATTACTGGGGGACTTCAATGCCCGTGTTGGCTGCGATTATGGCCGATGGAAAGGTGTGCTTGGCAAGCACGGTGTCGGCAGAATGAACAACAACGGCCTGCTCCTACTCAGCAAATGCACAGAATTTAACCTCCTAATCACAAACGCAATGTTCAGAATGGCGAACAAACACAAGAACACCTGGATGCACCCCAGATCTCGCCAATGGCACTTAACTGACTATGTAATAGTACGCCAGCATGATGCCAAGGATGTCCAAATCACCTAGGCCATGCGAGGAGCAGAATGCTGGACAGACCACAGATTTGTCAGAACTACCCTACAGTTGCACATTGCCCCTCACCACCTAAGACGTCCTAAGCTTGTGCTCACAGCCCTCAACATTGTCAAACTGCAGCAGCCTTCCACCCAGCTCAATTTCCAGAAGAGACTAGATGACAAGCTGTCAACAAACGGACCGTAATGTGGAAACACCTCTGAAAAATGGAACAAGCTCAGGGACATAATAAGAGAAACAGCTATGGCAACCATGGGTTCAAAGAAGCAAATCCATCAAGACTGGTTCGACGCGAACAACGCTGCCATTGAAGATCTGCTTGCTAGAAAAAACAAAGATTTTATGGAATGGCAGAATGACACAAACTCCGTCCCCTAAAAAGATCGCTTCAAATCCTATAAAGATGAGGCTCAGAGAGAAATCCGCAAGATGCATGACCACTGGTGGGAAAAGAAAGCTGATGAAGTGCAAAGCTATGCCGACACTAACAAATCCAAAGAGTTCTACAACGCCATCAAGTCAATCTTCAGCCAAAGTCCAGCTCTACGCCCTTGCTCGTTGCAGATGGCAGTACATTAATAAAAGACAAGAATGGCATTAATGAAAGATGGAAAGAGCACTTTAATCAGCTCTTAAACCAGCCCTCATAGGTCAGCCAATCTGTTCTTGACCAAATACCCCAACAGCCAACGCTCAACCAACTGGATACTCCGCCATAGATGGAGGAATTGAGAAGGGCCATTAAACAAACAAACTGTCGCAGGGCACCTGGAAAGGATGGTATCCCAGCGGATGTGTACAAGACTCAGTAAGCAGTCTCTGGAGGCATTCTACGATGTGCTAATGAGTATCTGGAAGGAAGAAGAGATGCCAGACGACCTTCGTAATGCATCAATTGTGACCCTCCATAAAAATAAAGGCACACGTGTGGACTGCAGTAACTACAGAGGCATCTCCCTGCTTTCCGTTGCTGGCAAAATACTTGCTCGCATCTTGCTCAACAGGCTTATTGCGGCAGTGTCAGAAAATAACCTCCCCGAGTCTCAGTGTGGTTTTCTCCCAGACCGCAGCACCGTTGACATGATCTTCGCAGTGAGACAAGTCCAAGAGAAGTGCCTTGAGTAGAACATAAATTTATATGCTATCTTCGTGGATCTGACAAAAGCTTTCGATACGGTCAACAGAGACGCACTGTGGGTAGTACTCAAGAAACTTGGTTGTCCTCAGAAGTTTACCAACCTCATCCGGCTCCTCCACGTTGACATGAATGGAGAGATTCTCTCAGACGGTGAATCCTCCGAGAAATTCCCCATATCTAATGGTGTCAAACAGGGTTGTGTACTCGCTCCAGTACTCTTCAACCTCTTCTTCACATAGGTACTGTTCCATGCCATCCGGGACGCTGACATTGGCATCTACATTAGGTATTGCCTGAATGGATAAGTGTTTGATCTCCGTCGCCTAGCTGCAAAAACCAAGACACTAGAAAGACTCATCATTGATCCACTCTTTGCTGATGATTGTGCCCTCATGGCCCATGAAGAGACTCACCTACAAGCAATCGCGGACAGATTCTCTGAAGCCTCCAACCTATTTGGACTCACAATTAGTCTAGGAAAGACAGAAGTCATCTTCCAACTCGCCCTAAACACTCTCCACTCACAACCCTGTATCACCATTGTCGACACGCAGCTGAAGAATGTGGACAGTTTCAAATACCTTGGCAGCACAATATCTAGTGATGGCTCTCTGGACAAATAGATCACTGCGAGGACCCAAAAAGCACTAGGACGACTCCGAACCAAGGTCTTGCAGCACAAGGACATACGCCTGTCAACAAAGCTGAAGGTGTACAATGCAGTTGTCCTCACGTCTCTATTATATGGCTGTGAAACGTGGACACTCTACAGAAGGCAAATCAGTCAGTTAGAACAATTCCACCAGCGCTCCCTGAGATCCATCATGGGGATCAAGTGGCAGGACCGAATCACCAACCTGGAAGTCATTGATAGAGCCAATACAACAAGCATCGAAGCCAAAATAATCCAGGCCCAGCTTCGATGGACTGGCCATGTCATCCGCATGGATCAAAGCAGAATCTCAAAGCAGTTGTTCTATGGCGAGCTAGCCCAGGGAAACTGAAACAAGGCCGACCTCACAAGAGGTACAAAGACAACCTCAAGACAAACATCAAATGGGCAGACCTTCAACCACGCCAGCTCGAGCTCGCTGCATCAGACAGAAGGCATTGGCGAGCCCTGACCAGAAAAGGCTGTTCCACCTTTGAGGTTGACCGCCTCCAGCGTCTTGCTGCAACTCGTGAGAGACGCCACAGAAATGTATCCCAGATACCAACAACCACTGGTGTCTCATGTCCCACCTGCAACCGCATGTGTGTATCGGAATTCGGACTCCGGAGTCACATGCGCGTCCACCGTTGAAGGAGAGTGCACAACTTGTCTTACTCAACTCGAGAGACTACCAAGAAGTATGAAATCAATTTTAATGTGTATGTAATCAGTTATAATGTGTATGTAATCATTTATAATGTGTATGTAATCAGTTTTATTATGTATGTAATCACTTAGAATGTGTATGTAATTGCCTATAATGCATCCAGAGATAATCTGCTTATGTATATTTAATTATTCAATCTTGCTAAAGTGAATATTCAATACGGAATTGATACATTAATAATTAAGTCAGCCTGTGGGAATCATTTTGACCAGAGAATACATTTGTGTTCTGATGTAGTTCGAGTGGAATGGTTTACTTAGACTATGTATTTGAAATATAAACGTGTTCATTCCGTTTGAATTTATAAATATTTTTTTACAAAGACATTCTGGATTGCATTTTTGTAATGCCAGGATATTCAAGACTAATGGAATGCATTTCGAACATTTTATGTTTATTGTTTTGTAATATATATTTAATTGTTTGTTTGCTGGTTTTAATTTTTTTAGTTTTAATTACATGATATTTTTGTAATGTGAATTTATTCACTAGAAATGTTTTTTTCAGATAATTATTATTTGGTAAACAAGTAATGTAGACCTAGATCCTGACCTTGATTCAAGGTTAGTGGCCAGTACCTAAAGGTCAAGATGGGAGTAGTATATTAAGTAGTAAACAACTTTTATTCTTAAACTAAAAATGATTGGCTGTCGTCAGATATAGACGATCACCTTGTTACTTATCCCTTTATTCATGATTTCGTAATTTTGGGATTAAAAAAAATAGAATATGATATAATCTGTTTTAGTGAAATATAATTACTTTTGGGCTGTTACATCTGACGTGAAGTCATTTTTGATTGTTGTAACCAGTTTTTAAATTCATGTTCACCTTTCTTCAGACCAGTTGAATTGTAGAAGATTAATTCTTGGACAAACACAATTTATCAAAATTTATTCGGATTTCCAGCACCGGAGTGTTAAATATTGCGTTTCTACAAGGAACTGTAGATAAGCACAAAACTGACTTAAGCATCTGTAATCGTATTGGATTTTCCAATAGGACTCGATCTTTAATATATTGGACCATTTATTTACAAAGACTTTTGTAATTTAATTCGTGGATTATTCTTGGATTATTTTTGAATGTGAGTAACACGTAACAAAGAATTAGGCGCTCGTCTGGGATATTTTAATTTTGGCTAAAATATTTCGGAAAACGATTTTTTTAAAAATAAAAAAAATTGAATTCCCCATGTTTTTAAACATTTTCTCAAATGAGATCGACAAGATTTATTCTAAAATGTCATTAGAAGTGGAAATCTTTTCTTCAAATCTTACCCAGCGAAAAATAGACCGTGTGAAAAAAGATGAATTAATTCGACTTGCCAGAAATTACGATATTACGATCTTTCCGAAGCGAACGGTCCCTTCAGTGTATGCTGAATGTCATTAATGATGTTGCGTATATATAGTTTTTATTACGTATTGGGTTTTATTAATCACTATATATATATATTTCTGTATGAGTATTGATAAAATATTAGGAAAATCATCAAACTAAGTAAACAGGTTTATCTTAATTTAAGACGTAGATAATGGAATTCCCCTATGGTGAAAACAGTGTGTCAGATGTTTGCATTGTTCTTTATTATAAGTTTAGCAAGAAACCATATCTTGTTGGCATCGTAGACTGATATATAAATGAACTGTTTGCCCTCATTTTGGTTCCATGTTTGTGTATTTGCTGTTTATATAATGTTTACTTGAGAAAAAAATCATTCTAGTAGTATTCAAGTCAACTGAATGTTTACGGTTATGTTAAAAAATTGTCTATATCTGATATTAAACATGTCTAATTGGTAAATTGAAATCTCCGTAGGAAGAAATGCACGTTAACCGTGAAATGTTCCTAAGAGCGGAAAATCGTGTAAAACAATATGTTGACTTAGAGTATAGGCAGATCGATTTAAAAATCTTTCTGATACAAGCACACGATATGTAGAGGAATTCATATATCAAATGAAAAGTTTTGTTTTGAAATTTCCCGACACTTAAATTCATCCTAAGTTATTTATAGTTGTTGATTGCAATAGGCGGGGGTATATTCATTAGATCGTTGCAGACTGAACGATATACCAGCCTTTGATACGAAATAATAATAATTAGGACTTTGTACAGTGCCTAATCTTTAGAAGCTCTAAGCGCTTTACACCATCTATAATGATATGACTACACTACATAAAAATAAATAACAAAAACCATGAAATTGGACAACATAAAAAAAATGCTGAAAACATATAACATATAAAACATTATTAGGTCTCTAAGTTTGTTCCTGCAGTCGAAAAAGGTGAGTTTTAAGAGCACTTTTTAAAGGGACCACTGTGTCTTTGTGTCTAATTTAAATGGGCACATCGCTGGGCCCTGGTATGCAAAAGAACGTTGTCCATATGACTCAAAAGAGGAGCGTAAGTATCTTGCTGGTGTATAAACATGGGTGAGGCTGGATAGTTATGTTGGACTCGAGTCTCTCAGTGAAACATAGCACAGAGAAACAATTTTGTATTTGATTCTGAATCGAAATGATAACCAGTATAGGGTACAGAGTTGTCGTTAGTTGTGCTCTGATCGAGGTACTTTAAAGATGATCCGAGCGGCTGTGTTTTGAACTTTTTGAAGTTTCTGGAGTAAATATTGTGACGAACCAGACAGAGTTGAGTTACAATAGTCCAGTCTTGAAAGTACTAATGAACACACAAGTGTTTTAGTGCCATCATCTGAAAAATATTTCCAATGGAATTGATGCGTCTCAGTTCAAGATATGCAGCCTTGCATATGTTCATGACATGTTGGTGCAATGTGAGAGTACTGTCTAGAGTAAAAACTAGGTTTCGTACTGACTGTGAGATGTAATATTTGTGTTGCTGATATTTGTTGTCTGAAGTAAATGATGTGAATGAGAAGATCTTTGTGATGTGATCAAAATAGTCTCAGTTTTATCATCATTCATCTGCAGCATGTTACATGTCATTACATGATTTCACATCAGAAATGCACCTCTTTACGCCATGGATGGTAGCATCAACTTCAGTTGGGTGGCTAGACTTGTATATTTGGGTGTCATCAGCGTACACTTGGTGGGACACTGAGTGATGATACTTGAGAGCAGCTGAGTGTATATAATGAATAGAACAGGTCCAAGAACTGACCCCTGTGGAACACCACAACATAGATCAACTGGGTTGGAATGTATTCCATTTGCAGATACAATTTGTGACCTGTTCACTAAGTAGGACTTACACCACTGTAAGGCTATATTCTGAATGCAGAATACATGCTGATACGGTGAAGCAATATATCGTGTTATATTGTGTCAAATGCTGCAGACAAATCAAGGAGGGTGAGGACTGTAATCTTGCCACTATCAAAAGCAGAGAGAATGTCATTAAATACTTTCAGAAGAGTAGTTTCAGTACTGTGGCAAAGGCGATGTGCAGACTGTACATTGCTAAAAAGACTATTTGAATTCAAATGAGATACAAGTTGGGTTAGAACAATTTTTTCTAAGATTTCTTTATATAAATGGGATATTAAAAACTGGGCGGTAGTTCTTTTTTAAATCAGTATGGTCAAGTGTTGGTTTTTTCAACAGAGGCTTTATGATGACAGTTTTGAAAAATGGTGGGAATTCCCACGATGAGGGAGATGTTAATAACATCAGTTAGTGAAGGCAATAGTGGGTCTAAGCGCTCAAGCAGCGGTGATGTCGGAATTGGATCAAGTTCACAAGACTTTGGCGCACTCTTCATCACGATTATCTGTACTAAATCAATAGAGACCGGTTCAAATGCTCCTAATGGTTGTCGCTGAAATTTTGTATCATAACTGTATGGTGACGAGTCAGTTGAAATTGTGTTGTCAAGCGAATCTCTAATGGTTTGTACTTTGTCAAGGAAAGAATTTGCAGATAGGTCCGGAAAGTCTACTGGAGAGAAGATAGTTGGAAGTGGTGCACATTTGTTCCTTGATATTAGTTTGTTAATTATCTCGAAGAGCTCTTTGCAGCTGGAACTCTCCATGATCATAGTACTATAGTGGGATAATGTTGCTAAATGGACTATGTTTGTGACGTTCTTTTTAGCGGATTCATAGATTTGTTTATGAATAGTGAGTCTGGAGGAAAGCCAATACCTCTCTGCTTTTAGGCGATGTCTTTAAGCAGTGCAAATCCGGTCCCTAACACTGCTACCCTACTTTTTTTTATTGACACTCTGCTTTTGGTGGCTGGGGCATGTTTTTAAAGCAATGAACACAGGCAGTTATTGGATACAAGTGTGGATTGCAGAATATTATCATCAGGTCTATAAATAAACCAGTCGATAATGTGACCACGTTTATGGGTGGGTTGGTTAAATGACTGTTTAAGATTGAAAACATGAATTGAATCTAGGATTTTTTAAGTGTGCGGGTTTTCAGGACAGTCAAAGTGAAAGTTGAAATCGCCAAGAATAATTAGGTTGACATCTTTCGAATTTCCATACTCCAGAAGATTCAGAAACTGCTAAAATAAGAGTGATTCATTCTACTTGTTTTTTCTTCTATGACGAGGGCGGTAGAAACAGAATAAAATGGACTGATTTTTGTTCCAGTGTGATTGTTGTTTGGACTAGTTCAAACGATGTGTGGCAGAAATTGAAGGTTGTGTTGTAGTTAAGGCATTTTGTCATGGAATTCTTTGTGATGACAGCAATTCCACCTCATCGAGAGTTGCGGGGGAACGACTTGATGGAGTAATCAATGGGTGTTAAATACGCACACTAGGGTTCATTGCCTGATGTTTTTACCCATGTCAGGAAGAAGACGCCGATATTCTGGTCGTTGATAAAATTAACTATTTCTATGCGCTTTTCCGATGGTCCTACTTATTGAGCGTTGAATAATGCAATACGTAGCGGTATCCCTGGCACAGTTGACCCATTGATTGACGATTTAAGAGGAATTTGAACCAGGTTATCAAAATTAACTCCCGAATTTTTTAATTGTTTATCTGTTACGGACGAAAGGGAGACAACTGGAGTTCTTCTTTCTGTTCTACGCCTGCCAGCTTTGAAACAACGTTTCATTTTTCGCTTTCGTTTGCATTTAAGTAATGATGAATGTAGTCCCAGTTCGTTTAATCTTAAGCACAATGTAATATCAAGAGCCAAGGTATGGTCGTTTAATGCAATTAATGAGGGTCCATCATAGCGTAAGCGGGTTGACGCGATCACGTGATGGTGGTTTATTAAAATACAAATGACGTCTTAACAGTGGAACAAAACAGCTGAGAAAAATTCTAATTGTTCTCGTTTCCAAAACAAAGAGATGAATTAACACATACGAGCTGTACAGCCAATGCATGATGAAATATAATAATGTAGACGAAGATAGACAACCAGCACATATATCATGAAAAATAGCACAAAAACGGAAGAGCCCTCGTCAAGCAGTTAAGCGATGGCGGCCATCTTTCCGGAGAAAAGAAAGAATAAATATTGGTAAGAATTAATATGCCATAATTTTGGTTGCCAGATTGATCCGAGTTTGTGTACCTCAAAACAACAAACTTTCTAATTTAATTTAAATTGTTGATAGTCAAGTTGTTAGCGAGTTCCACAGCATGAGACGCTGTGGTCAGGCAAACAATAACTTATATTATAATATTGTCCAAAACGTATATGACCTAATAATGCATGTTTGGAAGATTTTATGTTCGTAGGTTTGCTCCGAAATTACTGATTTTCAAAGCTGGATGAAATGTTTTACACCGCTTCATATGTGTGTAGTCGATCTAGAAGTTATCTTAAAGATAATAGTATGTTTTACACCGCCATATATGTGTGTAGTTATCTAAAATATAGTAGTATGCTTGAACGCATCCGATATGTGTTTATTCGACCGAAAGTTAGTTCAAACAATTCTTTAAATACGTAAAACTATTTCGATAAAACTGTTCCATTCTTTATATCTTATCTATAATGCTAACATATTATTCACACACACACACACACACACACACACACACACACACACACTATAGCAATGCTTAATCACAAACAGACGTTCTTCAATCTCACACGAAATTATTGTTACTTTACTGTTTCACGGTTATGACTTCTAATTCATGCTGCACAATGATGTGAATTTTCCTTTGTCACAATTACTAGCCGTTTTGTCATAATTACTAGCTTGTTTGTCATAATTACTAGCTCTTTTGTCCTACTTACTAGCTCTTTTGTCCTACTTAATAGCGCTTCTGTCATAATTACTAGTTCTTTTGTCATAATTACTAGCTCTTGTGTCATAATTACTAGCGTTTTTGTCATATTTACTAGCCCTTTTGTCATACTTACAAGCCCTTTTGTCATACTTTTGTCATACCTACTAGCCCTTTTGTCATACTTACTAGCCCTTTTGTCATAATTACCAGCTCTCTTGTCATAATTACTAGCCCTTTTTTCATACTTGATAGCCTTTTTGTCATACTTACTAGCCCATTTGTCATACTTACTAGCCTTTTTGTCGTAATTACTAGCTCTATTGTCATAATTACCAGCTCTTTTGTCATAATTACTAGCCTTTTTTCATACTTGCTAGCCTTTTTTGTCATACTTACTAGCCCATTTGTCATATTTACTAGCCTTTTTGTCATAATTACTAGCTCTATTGTCATAGTTACTAGCTCATTTGTAATACTTAATAGCTCTTTTGTCTTTGTGTTCGTTTGTCGTAATGACTAGTTTCATTGTCATCATCAATATTCCCTTTGTCATCATGAATATCTGCTTTGATATAATGATTGGTTTCTTGTCATCGTGACTAGCTCCTTTGTCATCAAGACTAGTTCCTTTGTCATAATGACTAAGACATAATACTTTGTGGTTTGTTTCCAGTTGGGATATATTTGATTTCTTCTAATTATTTAATTCAAGCGATTTGTTTCCTCTGGAATTAGAAATATTCTCTGATCAAATGCTTGGATAGAGACATACACTGTAATTTATATGTAATTTAAACCTGGAAGTATATTACTGTGATTCAATAAAAGACTGTTGATCTATCAACACTCTATAGGCAACCATATGCATCATCGCCCTCAGTTTTTGGATATTGGACTTATACTGAATTTTATTCAGGACATTATATTATTAGGATGTGTGACTGTAATGTTTGGATTATTTTGGGATTTAATTCACAATACCATTAGTACTTTTCTAAATTTTCACTGTGTTTTCTGGGGGGAAAAATATTTATTGAATTTTACAAACCTTATTGCTTTTCAATCTTCACTCTTTACTTATTTTAAGAGTATATACTAATACCAATACTAACTAACTTCTTTTTTCATTCTGATAATTTCCTTTGTCATAATGACTAGCTCCATTGTCATAATACCTACCTCCTCTGTAATTGATAAAGAGATATATACATGTATATTGGTTTTCAGGTAGGCATGTCATACGAAATGGAGGCTGTTGTTACATACTGAAAACTATTTACGACAAGTAAACAACAAATACTATTGTGAAGATCCCGTGGACTAGCGTGGGAAAGTCAAGTATTACAGAAGACCCACCCTAGCGTGGGCATGTCAAGTATTACAGAAGACCCACCCTAGCGTGGGTATGTCAAGTATTACAGAAGACCCACCCTAGCGTGGGCATGTCAAGTATTACAGAAGACCCACCTATCACTCGTCTTTCACTCGACAAAGTGACGGCCTATTACATCATCTGACTTAGTGTGATAGATTTTCCTCCTGTCCCGTGTTTCTGCTCATCTGTAATATTTCCTTTAACTTAACTGGTACTCGAGTACCCCTTCAGTTCATCAGCTACGTCCGTGAAGGATGAAGGGTGAACTTTCCACTTCCTCCACTTCCGTTCCCCTGTCTGCCTTCAAACTTAATGTCTCCGTTCTCTCCTTTGCTTGTCTACCAGAGACTTGGGACCAACTGTACTAGGGTATTTCCCTTCTCTGTCTCCTACAGCTCTTCCGGTCCCTAAAAGCTTCCTCTACCAATGACATTAGTATATTACTCTAGCTATCTAGTCTCACACTAAACAACAATATATCATCAGATAAGCCATTACCTTCGTTGATCACGCATTGGTGCACATTGGTGGTATACACGGTATCAACTGCTTATCATGCATATATCAATATAATTCATCACATCAGTATGTATAGATTCTCAGTCTTATTATACAGAACAATATCACATATTCAGACGCATTTCTGTACATTACACTTCTACAAAGTGTACACAGATATCCACATATCCATGCGCTGATATATCCTTACACATGATATTCCTACAAAGTAGACACAAATAGGCAAATCCCTATTAACTAATGTTGTACACTGCAACCATCAACCATTATACAGAGTTATAATTCAATTCAACATTTGCAAATCTAGAATATCAAATGAATAAATGAGGTTACTACGAATTAGTGGCCATCCATAAATGACGTCATTCCAGATTTGGCTGAGGCTTTAGGGGGGGGGGGGGCCTCACACGTCGTTACAAAAAGTCAGACCCCACAAATATGACGTTACAAAGTTCTGCTCCCCCTCCCATAAAAAAGCCATCTTTCCTATTTTGAAATTAACATGTTGCAAACAATTAAGTGGTACTTTTTATTAAAAGTTGCGCATTTTGATGTGACGTCACATTTTTTAAACACCTTCCTCTCCCTCGTCACTCATCGTCAGAAATGTGTGATCCCCCTCCTCCCTAGGTGCGTGACATCATTTATGGACGGGTACCTTAACCGAATAGACCCTCACCATATGGGGCATCGACTATCGCCAATGGGCATCACAAACTGCTGACAGTAAATCTGGTGACGTAAGTTCATAGTGCCACTTTCACTTTTGAACACAACAGGGCCAGCTAGGAGGAAAACGATGGCGAAGAAAAAAACCGAGAACTATCGGCTGAGCAGGATTTTCTAACCAGCAAAACTATTTTCGTTTACGAGAGAAATAAGCTAAAGTCAAAACACACAGTAATGTATTTTCATATGTGCAGTTTTATTTCTGTTTCATGTTTGCGTACTTCTAACTCGGAATGAAAGAGTTATCAAAATTTTTAATCTCTGAAGTAGTGAAAGTTTTTTTAGTGACATGCTATTTGCATATTTCCAGGGATTATTACTTTGTCACCATACCTCTTGATATTCGGCTACATTTGGCTTGGACAAAAACATCGTTTTGATCGTCTCCGAAACAACCGAATAATTACATATTCGATGCAACACTTATGATGTCTTATTTAGTTTTTGTATTTTAAAACCTAGCATAGTTGTAGAAATATATGATCACATCAATGCTGTACTTTCGTTTAATAAAATGAATAAAGAAGATAAGATACGATAAACGTACTTAGAATATTGCAGCGTTAATCTGTCACGGCGTAATCTTTTATGTCTGTCTTTTAGTGTGGCTATTCCATGCATATACATTACACATATTCTATAAATAACAAATATTTTATTCATGGAGAGAAACAAAATCATGTGAGTTAGTTGACATCAAAACAATGAAAAAGGATTATGATAATCTTTGGAAAGAAGGAATACTTTGACGGATTTCAACACACTCAATAACCGTGAAGGCTTCATATTATCTATTGAATCAAATGACAGATGAAACTTACATCCAGGCAATGATGAAACAAATGACATTCGTGACAAAATGACCAATTTAACCCGTACCCATGTAAGGTCGTATCATTGGTCACATAAGAAAATTAACATGTTCCTCACATAAATATAATTAATTTTTCACATTTAAATTAATTCACAAAGATCGAGAAGTCGGGGATAAAATTTAACTGCGCGAACTTATGGCGAGTCTTGTGATTTAATGTACGCGTATTTCGATTCAATTACATCTGCTACGAGTTCGATTAAATGTTCAAATTTCGGGAAAAAAATAATGATGTAGCAAGTATAAAAAAGTATGTGCAATCCAAATCGATTAAATCAGAAGGTTATTAAACGACTGCGTCATTTATATTGCATGTTCAGCTGTGACGGCTTTCATTCAGTATACTGCGCAGAAAATATGTAGTCCCATTAAATATAATGATTCATCGTCTATCTTTCAGACAGTGTTTGTTAGTCTTGCCAAATATTACACAGCCAAGATCGACAATACGCAGGGTTATAATCAGAAAGCTCTCTGTAAACTGATATTGCGGAAAATAGCTCTCTATTATTTCGCATCGAGTCAAATACACTTTTCGAAATCATTTCTGAAGATATTGGTATCCCAAATTTGTAATATAAGTAGAAAGCAATGAATTTTATAGACACTAGATCAATTGAAAAGATAAGAGGAATTATAATAAAATTAGGTTCTATAAATGGAGCCTCCCTACAATTTATGTAAACACAGAATTCTGCATTTGTTAATGACTAACCTTAGATAACGCCGCTATTGAATAAAGACTGTTTTGGTAGAAGATCTGTAAGAACGTGGTGACCCTCTCTTACAATAAATAGTACGTCGAAGCTGAGCACGCGGAAGCCAAATCTAGAAATAAACGTTTTGTCAAATTACACACATGCATATTATGAAACCTCGTATATTAGTAGTAATAGGGGGTTATATAAGCCCACCATGTTAAATTACCCATGACGTTAGATAGGCCCAAATAGTTCCCTTGACGCTATATCGCCCCCTATTACTACTTATATTCCACATTATGTATGTTCTACTAAAATAGTGTGTACATTATATCCATTTTCTTTAATTGACACGATCCTGCCAATAAGTTCTAAATGCCACTCGTGTTTTATAGGATGATGTTTATCCAATATATACTTCTTTACATCTCTATTACACCTCACAACATTTGCTTTTGTTACGAGGTAAAGTCTTGCAGATACCAAATACTTGCATACAAATTCTTCAAACGACCGAGAAAAAAAACCCCACCAACAATTTTCCTTTTTTAAAATAAAAAAACTAGTAATATTATCTCAGATAAGTATTTTCTTCCACGCGATGCCTGTAGAAATTAAAAATAACGAATCGGAATGTCTAAGTATAGTCGAGGATATTTCATCACTCCAAAACAATAAAAGAGACCGTTTGTTTTTAGTTGTTTTATGAGAACTTTTATTGGAAGAATTACGGTTCTTTCTCATAAACACATGGGAACTCAGGAAGATAGGAAGAAGAAAAAGGATGAGTTCCCAGATAAAGAATGTCACCCGATGATGGAATGTCTAGGGAATCAGGTACGGAATCATGGCTGTAATGAAAAGACAGACATCTATTTTCTCGTCGGCACGGAACTGACTTTATTTAATTAATCAACACACATATATTGACTACATTCTAGAAATACATCTAAAACTTTATAATAAAAATTCATGAAATACATATTATATTTTCTTTTTAAAGCTTTCCAACTTCATTCATTCGTATAACCTCTGCATTTTAGAATATTATACAAATAGTTATTTCTCGATCAATTTCAAGATAGCCAAAAGTATAAAATGTAATAACTATAATTAATGTAACGATTAATTTAAAGAAATGCATTTGACTTATTTTAAAATAGAATATAGATTTAAAATATATTGCTAGATATTATTCTTTCTTACTTAAAGAATACTTTGTGTCAATCATTAAATCAAAACATGAAGTTGGTAGCGAATTCAACCTGTACAATAAAAATTACATAAA